>OY101440.1:4653007-7053007 GCA_956483585.1 Gymnocheta viridis
AAAAACAGATCTCGTCTTCCATCGAAAGGCTATTGATTTTCAGAATTTTTTGAGGCCGATAAAAAACGGTCACAAGCATTGCACACAAAATATAACGTCTTGCTAATCTCTGGTAGTAGAATTGAATTTTTTTCTAAAAAAAACACGTGCATTTCTTGCCCACTTTAAATAGATTTTTCTTTTGACTTCCTTTTTTCGTTGTTAAAGCATGCCAAAGACTACTTTGAAAACGTAAATCAATCAAAATGAAAGTAAGTAGTCTTTCCTTTTGAGTCAATTATCTTAACAATACTGGACATAGCAAAAAGGTTACTCAATATAATGCCATTTAAGATTTCACGTTTATCTCAAGCATATTCTGATGATTGTTCACATTTAGCAATAAAAAAATAATGATAAGGTGTTTCTCTGTTTTTTTTTATTCTTATCACGTTGATATGCAAATGAAAAAGGAATTTTGAACAAGAAACAAATAAAAGTTAAAAAAATCGTAATGGCTTAAAATAAAACATTCTGAACAAGAACATATAAGGAACAAAAACCACAACGGAAAATAAAGACACACACTGAAGGCTACAAACACATCATAAAATAAACGTGGTTAAAAGTGGTGGTAGTGTCGAAGCTACAACTGCACAGCTTTTATTTTCCAATCTGTCAAAAAGCACAAAAGAAAAATGGCAAAATGTTTCGTTTTTTTTTTGTTATTTGCATTTGAAACAAATATTAGAGTGCTTTTTTAGTAGTGTGGGTGTGTGTTAGTAATACATAATCAAATTTTGACTGACTCGAACCCAAAAACAAAGTCCGTTAACGATTCGACACTACCTGTATTAGGGCCGTTCACAATGAAAAAGTTAACATGAAGTTAACACTAAACTCAAAACTTTAACTTTGGTTAGTGAAAATTCATTAACACGAAGCTCTGTTAAGATTTAACTTTTAAATAAAATTAACTGAAATAAGTTCTGAGTTAAAATTTTTAACTTGAAAAAAATATGACATTTAAATATTAATTATTTTTTGTTTATTTTAAAAATATTTTTCATAAATTCTAAAAAAAATTGTGATTTAAGCTTTACCATCTGAAAAATCCACATCTTTGTGCAGAAACCGTGCTCAGATGACCTTGGATGATGGTGTTATTTTCTTTTTTTGCACTTCCCAAAAATAAATTCCTAGTGTGATTCACAATAGTTGATAACTCTAAATTAACTAAATTTTTTTATTGTTAATGAACATTTTTAATTTCCAATTAAAATTTAAGTTTAGACAAACTGAAAGTTAGTAAACTTTAAAATTAAATAAACATAACTGAACTTTGTGTTATTTCTATATTCTACCACGAAAAAACTATAAAATAAGGCGGTATTTGTATATTTATAAAGCGAAAATTTATGACAATAGAAAAATGCATGCAAGAAATGAATAAAACATTTTTATACATGAATATACACATGTTCATGTACAATATTTATATGAATATTAAATAATGTAATTTTTTGCTTTCAGTAAGTTCTTAGACGACTTTGATACTTTATACATATGTCTGTTTGAGTTCATCAGTTATATTAGACTGGTCTCATTATTTTTTTCGCGAAATTAATTTTTTAAGTGAAAAATATTACAAAAACCTAAAAGCTGATTAATATTTCTATCCATTTTATTTGTTTTACTTTCCGATTAAAGTGCTAACCGGCAAATTTGCTTCGGTTAAATTTAACATAAACGTTTTTGTTAAATTGTGTCGCTTAAAAGTTAATCATACATTGTGTATCACAATTTAGCCAAACTTTCGGTAAAAGTTATGGTTATTTTTTAATCGAAGATGGTGAAAACGGGCGCTAATTGCTTTATATAATTATTTATAGTACCAATTAAAATATTTACAAGAAATTTTAATTTTTAGAATTCACAGAATCATGGACATTATTATTCGCAATTTTGTCTGAATTAACTGATTTAATTCCTTATTAACTAATATTAAATATATATATTATGAGTTCAGCCAATAAAATTTGTTATTGTATTTTTTCAAGCTTGGAAACTCTCTTTACAGCATAAAAAATAAAATTAAAAACTGAAAAAAACCAGGAGCTTAATAAAATTATTTAGTCTTTAGTAAGCTTTTCGTTTTTTTTTATATTGTGAGTTGACCGGACAACAAATAAATTAAAAATAAAAAAAAAACATTAGAAGATGAACAAATTAATAATGGGACTTTCTATTTTATTTTTCAAATTCTTCTCTACAGTACCAATCGCATTTTTACCCCAACTGAATTAATTTAAAAAATAATACCAGATACATAACGAATATGCATGAGCTAAAATTACTATGAAACAAAACAGATGTACTCAATTTAAAAATGTTCCTATATAAATTATTTTTTAAAAAATTATAAAGCATTTATCATTTGTAAAATTTAATTGTGTGCGAAGAAAAAATATATTCTTTCAAATTTATACCACAGATGAACCTTATTTTATACAACATTTTTCCTTCAAAAACACATTTTTCTGAACATTAAGTACAGATGCCTTTAAATATTAAACGTTGATATGAATATTTTCAAAATGCAGGAGAGTTTTAATTTTAAGACAACTGTAATGCAGTTTTGGTTATAATTTCGTATTGATTTATTTTCTGTGCCACTTATTTGAGTTTTAAAGATAAATTTGTTTCTACTTCTTAATACCTCTTGTAATTACGACTTAAAAATAACAAAAGTAATCAGTTTACTTGTATTATCTCCAGGAATGAAAATGTACTAAAAGAATCTGCATATATATAAAGAAAAAAAATTTTGACATAAAATGCCAAAAAAAATATTTATTATTGTAACAAATTAACAACAAAGATATTATTAAAAGTTTTAATTATTCAAAAATATTTCTTCTATTTTTCAGCTCATTAATATAAATCAAATAAATGTCTGAAGACACTTTAAAATGTTACAAATAATTACAGATAAAAGGTAAAAATATCAAATAATCTGATCAACGTGTAATTATAAATTAAAATTATCATAACTAATTAAACCATCTTTTGGTTTGTGCACAGCAAATTATTTAAAAATTATAGTTTGCAATAATTCAATTTAGGGAAATAATTTAAAATAAATTGAACTTATTAATTGTTTAAAATTGCAAATGTTAAATACAGTGCACTCGTAATAACGTTAACTTTGCTGTAAAATTATCAACAAATGACTACTATTTACAAGGCGTTACACAGTCTATGCAGTGCAAAATTAAAGTGAATTAAGGCAGTTTTTCATGGGCCAACAGGCTGTTATGAGTTATTGAGATTTTCGATTTAATAGGATACGAATTTAAGTGACTCTACTTTAATCTTTTGTTGCAAAAAAATTCTTTAATTTTTTTTTCATCAACTTATTTATGTAATTAAGCTAAGCTATCAAATATTTGATGAAAGCGGCGTAACTACTAAATAACATACTATTTTTTAAACAAATATTTATCAATTCGAAGTACTCGTAGAGCAATTCAGTTCAACTTATATTGTGTTTACTTTTAGGCATTTTGTAGATAATGAGTGGATAATACCATTCCGTAGAAATATGGTATATTTAACAATATTAAAGGAACAGTATCTTAAACTAATGCTGCTCCGCTATAAGCAGGCTTGTAAAGGAGAGTTTTGCTCGTATAGCTTAAAAAACTTCTTACATATGATATGATATAATTGTTTGGTCCTTTCATTCGCAAGTCAAGGTTATTCGTCGTATAAGTGATATTATTAGTTTTTAAAAATTAACTTTAAAAAGTTTTCAAAAATAATTTCTACATGCATAAAAAAATATAAATAACTTTGAGATATTTCGCTATGCTGTATTATTAAATTCAATATAGTAAAACAATTTGTATGTTCTTTCAAGAAAGTGAATTTTTATATCAATAATGTACTGCTACCAAAATCTTGATTATTCTTTACCAGGATGTTTCAATCTGGTTAATTTTGGTTAATTTTTTTAATGTCTGGCGCACCATCTCGCATAAATTCTTTCCTTTATATAACTACATTTAAACCAAATTTCAAACTCCTTGTCGCACGAATATTTCCTTTCATACTTGTACATTTAAAAAAATGCTAAAATGTATTTAAGGAATCAATCACGCGACACAGTGGACCTGGCAGTTAGTTCTTACATTGACCACAAAGTTCTCTTAATGATTTTGATTAATCCAACAATTTAAGTTTAATTACACTGCAGTTATTTCAAAGGAAATACTCTTTTCCACCTTCAATTATCCAAAATATAAAGTCAAATCGTCTAATAATTCAAATGTTTATGCCACGCAAAACGGTATGAATTTGCTGAAATGCGGTCAAACATCTTTAATTTACCTTTATAAAAATTTGCAACATACTAGACTAAATATTTCTCCATATAGTTTTCAAAATGCTGCTCATACAATAGTACAAAGCAAAAACTTTCAACGTCAACCATCTGACATTGTGGAAAGTACATAAATAATTAAAAGGCACACCATCGCCAAGTGTTCTGCAGACTCGAGTATTTAGTGCCAACTCGTTTATGTACAAACACCGCTTTGTAATAGGCTTGCAGAATATTTATTTTTGAAGTTCAATATTCCTTTACTAAGGTCTGACTTTTATTATAACATGCACTTTTTTATTTTAGTTGTTAAAGATGCTTAAAAGTTTGGTTTGGTTTTTAGATTACTAAGAAGATATTATTATATTTTTAAATTGAAAAAATGGTTTTTGAGTAAAATTTATTAAAAAATAATATTATTTTGTTGTTTTTAAATAATGTTTATTTATACTTTATGAACTTGTTTAATAATTGCGAAATAACCGCTTGAATTTGAAAAATACGAATAATAAAAATAGGTAAAATACGAATACGAGTATTTGTTACATCACTACTAGATTATTCACTCATATAAAAATTAAGAGTATTTACATGCACAATCAATTACAAAACTAGCATATTCCAACTAAAAATATGGAATGGATTTTGTACAAATATATACGTATAAGTGATATTTCAATAGATCAGACCAAGTATTGCTCATACGTATTCTATGACGGCGAGTGAAAATTTTTTTTTAAGAAAATAATGAAAGTAAGTAATATGTATTATTTAAAATTCAGTAAAACGAACTTATACAGTATTTTTTTTTATTAGGTACCAGTACTCAGGGGATGACTCTTACATATGCAACGCATTGTAACGGAACTAGGAACACAGATTATGAGAAGAGGGATAGAAGGAGTAGTGTTTGTTAACATTCGATTCGAATCTTCCGATATTGAAAGTGAAGGGAGGAGCTCTGCGGGAAGTTTATTCCACATACAAACTGTGCGATTGAAAAACAAATTCTCTCTGTACGATTCACCGGCCAATCGACCACAAATGGATGGGTTCGTAGTGAAAAACGTGTGGTACGCAAGAATGTTCAGGTCTCGGGAACAAGTTCCCTGATTTCATTAGAGCACTTTCCATTTTATAATATACAAAAATTTTGCAATTACACATGCATATGATATTTAATTATCCAGTTATAAAAATGTGTGGTAAATAGTATATCCTATGAGGCTTTAAGTAGCAGACAGAAGTACTATTAGTCCCACTGCACACTCATTTACTTTTTATATGCAATGCTATTGAATACATGCTGTAACAGGTCTTTATTTTATATAATTACTTTATACAATATGATATTTTAATATCTTAATATCTGCATATGTATATAATAATAGATATATTATGGTTATAACTTTTGGCATTTTTTGCAAATTTGACAGATAGCGCTGAATAGTCCATGAAAAAAAAAGAATAATTGCGTTTTTTAGTTTTACGCACCAAATTATGGCATAATGATATGCAATTTAGGTTTGAGCTCGGTAATGCATTCAGATATTAGAATGAATATGCAATGTTTTCGTTCATTAACTTTAAATCATTACCACCAATGAGTAATACACCGGTGGAACTCCAGGGCAGTATTTGGCATCTTGGCATTTATTATTCTTCCAAATTCTCGGGAAAGGCTTCCTCCTATCTGTAAGTTCATATGTGGTTCATGGTATGATGTATGGTTTCCGCATCACTGTTTCCGTACAAATAACTTTTCATCATTAAAAAAACTCTCTTACCCCATTTAAGAAGGCTCAAAAATGTTTTTTACGGAACTGGCTGCAAGAACGGTCTGCAATTAATAGACAGCAGCGCAGCAACATATGCGCAGAACGAGCTGTGAAAATAGTGCAAGATTTATTTCCGCTAAGCAAATCAACGTGTATATTTAACTTAAAATTTATTTCATGCTTCACTTAGTTTGTACTTTTTTTATTAATATTGTTATTTTGTTTTGAAATTGTGAAAATGAAGTATGGAAGGTTTTAGAAATTCATTCGGTGCGGAAGGTTTTTGTTTCAACCTACCCTAAGATATCTGTTTTTATAATCAGTACAATATAGCGTAGTGCCTGCCATATTTTTAGTAAAAAAAATTAAATTCCTGATGTATGTATGTAATTATTACGGCTTAAATATATTTTAATAATTTTTTTTCATTTAAATGAATTTATTTAGAAAGGAATCATAAAGCATGTAACGATTGGGAACACGAAGCCAAATTTTTGCTGTGCGGATGTTTCAAGATCATCCTCCATTTCATCATTAGAGTTCTTCTCCTGTTTTGTTTAGTATTTATCACGTTACTGACAACCGAAGTAGTTAATATACAACTATAGGTTTATTTAGAAGTTCTTACAAGTAGGGAAGTTTTTTATGCAGACTTTTGTCTTTAGATTAAAAACAATACAGATCGATTAAATTCCATAGCTTAATTGTCTTTTATTTACGTTTTCGGAATATGACGTGGTTTCCGTAGCTTAGTTTAACGTTGCTTAGCTGTTCTTGCTATGAACACAATATAGAAAAAATAACTTCCATTCCCCATTCAAAAAGAAGGCAGTTGAGAAAGTGTATCGGATTATTTAGAAGAGTGTGTAGAGGCCTTCTCGAAAGGTAGAGAAGAATGATTGTTGCATCTTGAAGGAGATTGGAGAAAACATCGAAAAAGGCCTGCTTAGTAACTGCATCGTAATATGTTACACTTGGTAAACATTCGAACAACCATCTTATTGTGATATAGATCGGTGTACATTAAACTTTGTTTGCCCTTTGGAATGTTCGTGTTATCACATAGAACTTTTTTGTGGCTTATGAGATGAATCTCATCTAGCATTTGGAAGATTGTTTTCTAAAAAATCACGTTGCTGAGTCTTCTTAGAGCATTTTTGGAGATCAAAAAACAGATTAATCAGTTAATCGATCAAAAAAGGATTCGAAAAGGAGTTTTCACCCGAGAGGGACTAGGGTGACCGTCTTTTGTATGGGGCACTTCCAGTATAGCTAGAAAGCAGAAATTTGGTATACAGGTAGGTCTTGGTGGTCAATTAACTAGAAAAATTTGAGTAGGGGTACTTTTCACCAAGGGGCCCTTTTTATACGCGGCACTTCCACTATAGCGAGAGAGCTGAAATTTGGTATGAAGGTAGGGTAGGTCTTAGCAAGCAATTAACCAGAAAAAACTGAAAAGCGGGACTTTTCAACTGCGAGGAAGTGGGTAAAAAGAGTTCTATTTAAAATACGATAACAAATTGTATAGCAATCGCAAATTAATTATCCAGGCGTCTAAGATGTGACTATTATTTTTGTTATTTATTATCATATTGTGCTCATCTGGAAGATTGAAAAATGCTTAATCAAAAACAGATCATGCAGGTGTTTGAAAAGTGATTATAATTACATGAATCATGTTTTTTTCTCTTAAGTATAACCGGGCATTCTTTGCGTTTTCTTCAGTAAATGTCAAAAAGTTAAATCTTTTCATATATGTACATATAAAAGTTCCATCGAAGTTTAGTTGTGAAAGTGAAATATAAAAAATTATTAAAACGTGTGATTAAACTTAGTTCTTACATATATACATACATATGTATATTATAATCATTAAAACAGGAAAATGAAGAAAAACTCAAAAATAAAAAGGAAAAAAATCAAATATTTTGTTTCAGATATTTGTTAAATAATTTTCTAACTTACAAAAACATTTAAAGATACATATACTTTAAATGTGCATGAAGTACAAGTTATTAATTGTAATTATTATTTTTTTGTTTTTCTACTATATGTACTCGTATGTGTACTTTGTTTACAAAACACGAATGTTTTGAACTTTCTAAAAGTATTATTTAAATACTAGATCTCTTAGTGTGAAAATAATTTATTTTCATAATTTTTTTAATTATTTTTTGTGTAAAATTTTACTTTAAAAACGTCTTTTAACGAAAATAATTTTTTTAAATGAACTTTGATGTATTATTTATTTACATCACACGAATATGAACTTAATTTTTTTGTTAGTCCATGTTTATATGGACGTGATTTTTGAAATCACTTCAATGTGAACGTAGGCCTCCAATACAATTAAGGCAGAATTAGCGGAGCGCACCCGTACCGTACTGTATCAGCTGTTCGTCTATGTTATTGGAAAAGCAATACAAAAGCTTTCCGAATTTAAATGTACCGTAGTTGTAACGTACCAAACTGTATAAAATAGAAGTTGCTAACGTTGCGTGACATTTGTAAGCCAATGATAGGCTGTTTCTTTGGTACAAGTTAAGATGGTATTTCCGCTCTTATTTTTTGGTACATTTTAATAATAATATTTGTGTACTTTTGACAAAACAACTTAAAATAAAGTATATTTGCATATATATGTACATACATATCGTCATATAAAATGCAAAACGGTCTATCTATTTTTTTTAATTTTCAGGAGAGAAAAAAAATCTTAATAAAAAGCAAACTATTGTGATCATAAAAACTATTTTTTCTAGGTAGTATTATTAATAAAATTGGAATTATTGATACTATGCTGAAAAAGACAATATTTGTTATCACAATAGTTTGCTTCTTATCCAGTTTTTTATCTCTAGTTAAAATTTTGTTATAATGTAGATAAGCCCTTTTGCATTTGATAAGACGATATACATATTTAGATGTATATAATTAACAAATACATATATTATATAAATTGGATATGTACGTATACACATATAAAATAATTTAAATGGTATAAATTTTTTTGTAGGCACATATAAACACTAATTTGTTATTTATATTTTATATTATAATTTTATAATATAAATGTAAAATAGTAAATAATTTTTATATACATACATATACAAAATTAAGTTCTGATATCATTTAAATATCTTAGGTACTTTTTCTGCACAAATCACCAATTGAAAATTTTTAATATCCATCACTGTGATGTAAACAGCTGTTCCTATTTCCTGGCAATAAAACTAACAATATAAAACAAACGTACGTTTTTAAATGTTCTATAAGTGGATCACCGTGCTAACAGTACGGTACGGGTACAGCAACGCTCGGCTAACGGGGCCTTTAGAAATACGACTGAGAAATGACTCAAATAACAGCCATAAATAACAAAAAAAAAACTCTAATGAATATAAAAATGACAATAAAAATACTTCTAAATAGACGGATAAATTACTTACAAAAGACTCGTAAGCGATTATAAACATGACTGAAAGACAACTGAAATAAAACTAATAAATGATCAGAAAACGATTCGAAAAAAACTTTAAATACTACTAGAGAAGGGGTCGAAACTGACACCAAAATAATATAGAAAACGACTCATAAATGACTTATCACGTTTTCTCCCGACAAAAGTATCATTTTTGTTCAGAAAATGACAGCATATTCCGACTTTTTAATAGCGCAGTAGAGTAATAAAAGACTCAAATTTGATTAAATAATTAAAAAAATGTTGGCTACATTCCATGTTACATTCCTACAAAGATATTCAATAATAAAATAATTTTATATTTACATACATACCTATACATACACGCACAAGCTCTAAGGCAATGTATAATAATCTATATACATCATACATTTAGATATGTCATAAAATGTTAATGAAATTAATTGTAACTTCCATAGCAAATATCATCAGATTAATTAAAATTATAACAATATCAACATACATAAATAATAAAATACCTAAAGGTGGTCCAAAAACAAGTATATTTTTAAAAATTAATTAAATTAATAATTTTTTAGGCTTTTTTATAAATAACATATATAAATTTCTATTATTTGTGGAACATCATTTCATGCAAATGACTGCCGCGATCTGGCTTTCCAATAGCTTATCCTGTCAGTCCAATTTTCCAAGGTATTGTTAAGGGCTTTTGGTTCTCTCATGAATGCGCTGTAAAATATTAGCCATAAGGGTGTTGATCTTTACTGGATTATGAGCATGACATCGGCATTGAACGGCATCAGACAGTTTGGTCCATAGAGATATGACGCGAACTAATAGGCAATATTTCGGACAGAAAAAAATTTATCAAAATAACGAAAAATACTTCTATTTCGACCACTCGTTATAAAGTAGTATAACAGCATGCATTAATTTTAATTTAAAATCAATTTCAACATCATAATGTAAAATAAATAAAAACAAATTTTCAACCAATTAATACTTAGAAAAATACAAAAAAACATAAAACTATTAATAAGAAAAACACCAATTAAAGCTTTAATTTCATGATTTTACATGAATGCATAGATATGTTTTCAAAGGAGCTAATTATAATTCTTTTAGCAGGTGAATAATGCTTAAGGCAAATAAAATTTAATTCAAAATCGGCGGAACAGGTATATGGAACGTTTATTTTTTATTTCTTAATTGTTGCAATTTTTCACCTTTCTAAAATAAAAAAATCCCGGAAGACAAAAATTAAAAACCGCAAACACTCTATGGGGCTTTTTTTATGATAAGCGAAAGTTTTATGCGAAATTTTCTTCGAAATTGAGCACAAAATTGGGGCGAAATGTAAGCTCAACGCTGTTTTCAACAGAAATTTTTTAAAACGAATAAAGGCGTTGCTCAGTCACAAGAGAAATGGTTTTTAAATGTAAACCCAAAAAATGTACGGTTGCCCGACCGTCAGGCCTTGAAAACATGTCTCAGGCTTTCATCTGACGATACCATCTGGTAAGAATTCGCATTGGCTTGGTACAATTTATGTTTAAAAATCGACACTTATACAAAATGATATACTACTTAATTGTATATGAAGGTTGTCTTTGCAACACAATTAGGATTTTGAAAATTTTCTAACCCATAGTCGTGCCTCTATATACACTATGTTCTTAACCCTGCGTAAAGTGAAAGGTTTCGTAAGCAATTTTAATTAAAAATAGTTTTAAATATTATTTATGAAAATAATTCCTTAGTTTTTTACTTAAATTTCAATAAATGACCAAGAAAACCTAAATTTCAACAAAAAAATTAAAACAATTTTTCAATTCCTACCCGAGAATGGTAAAATTACTTTGTGGTTGAGTGTTGGTATGTTGATTTTTCATACATTTGTTTGTATGTATTTATTTTTACACGTATTTGTACATCAGTTTAGGCGTGTTGTCTAACTATAATAAACGTTAGAAAACTACAACAAAATGTCATGAGAACAAGACAGTAAATAACTGTTTCTGTAAATGAATATAAAAAGGAACGTATGAGTGTTTTGTATGAAGTCTAATATACACATTCGACTGTATACATATGTATGAGTGTAGTATCTAATTTAAATAAATGGCCACTTAAATGCCAGCTAACCAACACGAAGCGAAAATGTTACATTAAAGCATCAAGTTGCCGTAATACAAAAAATAGGGCTGAAAATAAAAATTACAGAAAAAACAAAAAATCTCATGATAATTAAAAATCTTAACCAAACAACCATCCACATATGTATATAAATACATAAGTATAGTCATTAAACATCCCAGCTAGCATGGGATGTTTGTTAGACGATTGTGTTTAATATACGACTTCTAATAGAATCTTCTGATGATGATCTGATGAGTAACAATAACAACAACTTTTTTACTTGATTATTACTTTTTACACTTCTTCTGACACGCTTGTCTTTTAACCTTGGAATGTTTAATATACAAGTTGTAAAAAAATCTTCTAATGATTATTTGCAGAGTACGAAAAAAAAATTGTTACACTCTGTTTAACTACACAACCTCAAACGATTCCCTCTACGATTATTATTAGCGTCATTCTCTGTGTTATGGAAGAATCTCATAGAAGAATCAGATCAAAAACGTACTTCATCAGATTCCCAGTAAGCTCATCCGCAATTGAAAATGCTAGTTGGGATACAGCGAATTCATTTATGTGTGAAAGTATCACATTTTATAAAATGCATATGCGTATATCCAATGGTTGAGGTTGTCACCAAACAAGAATTTCAACTAACACGATGACAACCCAGGTATAAGCATGTGTTAGTTAGCCCATTTTGCAATAGTATTAGTTTAAAAATTTCACCACAGTATAAAACAGCCCCAGTTGTAAAAAATTTATAATTTTTAAACACAAATTTATGATAATAAATGAAAATATAAATTTAAATTTTTTTATTAATAAATTTGAGTGCAATATATATTTGTTTGATGACTTTATTTGATATTTTCTGATTTTATACAAAAAATGTTATCCCAAATAGCAAGAGAAATGCAGTATGAAAAATTTTGCTTGACAAATGTCAATTAAATTAATATTACAAAGAAAATAAAATTGTGAACAAAAATTATTAACTTTAATTAAGTTTTGTTCACAATTTTATACTAAATTCAATATTTATTTTTTTTGTAATAAGTATTTAAAAGTAGTATGTTCATTTTAAATTGTGCAATTCATTTAAATTTTAACTGGAAAAATAACCCGTTTTCATGAGTGTTGAATTCTAGGAAAGTATATTTATACACGCTTGATTCTACAACAACAAAGGCAACATGCATTTTGTTCCTGGTATTTTCACCTTGTCGAAAACAGCTATGAGCAACGTAAAGAAGTAATAGAAATGTTCATTTACTTAAAATGTAAAAGAATTTCTAAAAACTGTTAATAGAAAGTGTTTATTACCTCGATAAATTTTCAAGGAGAGAGCATCGAAAGAGAGCAACAAATTAAGATACAAAAAATTCTTGATAGTAAAATTTTTACTTTTAAGAATGTTTCGTCATATGATTTCAAAAAAGGTCAAGTTTTGAAAAATTCAAAATCGACGTCTTGATTGATTACGATGCACATTATCAAAATACATGTGCCTGGAAAACTTTACATATGAAAGTTTTATTGATTTCTTACTAAGAAATAAGCTTACATTGAAAAAAATTTTTAAAAATGTGTGTTAACTTTTCATATTACAGAGTTTCTTGATTGTCCTATTAAATTTATTCAATGTATCTTAGGGCCTTTATAAACTCATATGACTCTTTGTATTTACAAGTTAAGTTTTCTAAAAGAAGTTAACAGTTTTTAAAACGATATAATGTTTTTATACGATAGAAAATCCATTTCAGTTTAACTAACTTAGGGGTTACACGATCAAGTTTTGTCTATCAAGATTCAATCTACTCACACTTTTTTACTAATACAATCATACTTTTAAAACTTGATATGAGCTTGCTTTCGAAATTCTCTTTCCATCGAGTGTTTCAATATATTGTCAAGAAAACATTTTTTGGTTTGGTTCTTATAAATATTCTGCCGCAATTCAAAACTACTAATTAAATTCAAATAATCAAATATGTTTGTGAACATAATTAATAAGTGTAATTATGTTGTATGATGTATAGAGCAATCATTTGAAGCTGTTTTCTTGACAATGACATCTAGAAAAATTGAATTGCTTTAAAATTGAGTGCAGCCTACGGCACAGCTAACAATTTAAATATATTTTGATAAGCAGTACGTGTGAAAAACTTAAAAAAAAATTCAGCATGTGACTGCCGGGTAAGGATCAACAGGACCCAAATAAAAGATAATCGGTACATTGAAATTTTTGAGAGCAATTTTAGAAAATTTCTTTTTTACTCTTTTATCGATAGTTTCTGATGGAAAGAAATATGATAAGAAAAACATAAAGTCTAACTAAAGTACTTCAATAGATCAGCGTTAAACCTATTTGCGTTGCATATAATTTGAATTTGATTGGGCAGGCTGTTCCAAAGACTAGTGAAGTATATGAAAAATTTTCTTTGAGATAATGCACTGCGCTATTTTTGTAGAATTAGGTTTTTTCCACGAGAAGATCTGGCAAATCTTAATTTATTAAAAAGGTAGTCTGGCTGCTTATTGATTAGAGTTCGGTGCAAGAATATAATGCCGTATTGATTCCGTATAGAAAGGCCGATATACTGAGTATATTGAGCCGAGCGTCCTGTATTGTAAATGTAACTCGCGATGTTATTGTAAATCACGTTAAGTTTGCGGAAGTCGGCGCTCTCACAGCGGTATAATAGGACTGGTATGAGGTATATTTGTATAGTAAAAGGCGTTGGATACTTGACTTCCCAGAGATTCCACAGCATTCCATACACTCGGAAGTATGAGGTATGGCAAGACCAAGGAAGTGTATTGTTAAATACAACACCCAAGTTTGTTGAAGAATGTACGAATTCAATTGTGCTAGAGTTTACTTTTATTTTGGTGTCATCATTCCGGGGTGTGTTACATTTGGACAGAAAGATAACACTTAAACTTAGAGGAATTGATGCTCACTTCATTGTGAGCAGCTCGAGTCCTTATATTAGCCAAACTTCACTGCCAACTTCACTGCTTTTATAAATTTGAACATCAATTGAACATATTGACAAATAAAGTTAATTTTGAATTGTGCTTAAACTTAAAACTCTTCGTTTATAATCTACCAACTTACTACCAGGGCCAGCGGTAAATACTCCGCTAATATATTCTATTGGCATTGTAGTCGAATTCCGGAAGAGAACACACATTCCAACGATGCATGAGACAAGTTTTATGCTTAAATTTAAAAAAAAAATAGTGGAACCCCATACGAAAAATACCGAAAAGAAGAACAAGATGAAGAAATAGAAAATTTTTGTTTTGATATCGCAACTCCCGATGTTTTAGAAAAAATTAAAAGAAAAGCAGACAAAGTTTTCTTAGTGCTTCAAAGAAAGAGAGGTAGCCAAATATTGATGCATTCATTGTGTTCATACAATTCTCCGGAAGAAGAAACGAACCGTGTTGTAAATATAAAGCTCAAGGTGTTTATTTTATTATATACTAGATTTGTACCGTTTCTAAAAAAATTCGTTGGCAAATAATTTTAGCGCGATGATTGATTGAACTGCATGTAGAAATTAGTTCACTTTTCCTCGATCCATTTTTCTAAATATGTACACTCAAAAAAGCTTGATCTTAAGTAGTATAAAAGTAAATTCATTCAAGTTGTGCATATCAGCAACAACAAACAGATGATGTATCACAAATGAATTGTTGTAGAACTGCATATACTTTAATAATCTTACTTTCAATAGTATAAAACAATTTCACAACTTCTTGTTAATAAAAATATTTTGAAATTTGATATACATATGAAAAAAAATTTTATTCATGCATTAAAAAAACTGCTTCTTCATGCATTAGATTCTGTTTGGTAGAAAGAATGTTTAGTTCTTGAAATTTAATGTTTAGTTCATGTTATTTATTACAAAACAAAGTACTTGAGGAAAAAGTAAATTTAATTTAATTTCGGAGCTTTTTTTGGGAGATTCTAGTTAAGTTTTTTTTAAATTTATTATCCTTATTATAATCCTTATTCCCAAAATTGAAATTTTTCATACTCGTTAAAATATTATTTGTATTTTAAAAAAAATTGGAATTAATAAATTAATTTATGAAAAATTCATCATTTATCTTTTACTGATATTTTATTTTACAACGAAATCAGTTTTTCTCTTTGATATTATAATATTTTCAAAAACTTTCCGAGTTTATGTTAACTTTTTACTTTTTTAATGTGCATTAAACTTAAATAAAATTTGAAAAAATATATAGAATTGCAATATATAAAATTAAAAAGATTTCAGTCCATGAAAAGCTTTTAATTTTAGCATCGTATTTCTATTTACAGAGTGTTAAGATATGTAGTTATTGTTTATTATATTTGTTATGTTCTTTACTTAATAAATTTGCTTATATATTTTTTTTATATTAATATATAGGCCAGCTGGCAATAACCTTTAATTGCAATTTTATTTTTATTTATTTAATTAATAAATTCGCTTACTCAACTTATAGAATTTTATACTAATATATAGGTCAGCTGGCAATAAACTTTAATTACAGTTTTATTTATTTGCTTACTCAACCTATTGACTATTCATATTAATATCAACAAATAATGTATTATTAATTATTAAAAAATCAGTTAAGTATTTTTTAGTCCCATATGTAAGTTTTGCTTGATTTGTAATTCAATGTTGGACTTTCGTATAACTAAGCATTTTTCTTTAATGTCTTAATTATATTTAAACAGAAGTAAAATAAAGTATTTCTTGAGTGTTTTATAGTACGGCAATTCTATTGTTTTATTGTTTCCAAGTGCTTACAAGGAACAAAAACGTAAATTAGTGAAGGCCTAAATTTATGTGTTTAGACCACCAACCACAAATTCATTCACATTAAACACAGAGTATCAGTAATAAAATATACGTCATATACATGCATTATAAAATTTAGAAGCGTTTGTACCTTTATGTTGTTGGATCATAGTATTTTTTACTATTTTTAAGTAAAACGATAATTTGGAAAACTGCCGTTTTAAACTAAAAACAAATAAATTTTTTTTATTTTGTAAATAAAAGATACGAACCAATAAATTAATGAAGGAACTCAAACATAAAATTAAGATCTTAAAAGTATGATTTGTGATGCTTTAAAATATGGTTTCAGTTAAAATTTAAAAATTCAAATAAAATTTCCGTAAAAAGCATCAGTTAAAATTTTTCTTCTTCAAAAGAAGTTTCATTGTGAAACATGTTATAAGGAGGGCCAGCTTTTGTATGAACAGGTGGCTTCATGTGTGAGAAACAGTGTAAATATGTTTGCATTTTGAGTGTATGGAAAATGTGCTTTACGGTACTTCGTCTACATGCGTGTTTAAGTGAGAAAATATTGTATAAACGTTCATTATAAAAACAGCTCATAGCTACAACGTTCGCCCGAATGGCAGCGGTTATACACACAATTGAAGCATATTACACAAACAAACTTATAAAGTAGTGAACTTTTCCCAAACAGCACAAAAACGGAAAGTGCTTCATGTTTTGTTGTTAATAAAAAAAATTAGTAAATTTTTGCTTCTAACACTCTTAATGTGGGGCTTTGTAACTTTTTGTTGTAATTCAATTTATGTTTCGGTTGTTTTTGTAGCAATTCAGGATGTAGCGCAGTGAAGTATACTGTAGTGTATAGATTATCATGTATGCAAAAAAAATATTTTTATAAAATTCATGGAAAACTTTTTACACAATTCCGAGAAAAAACATAATGTTTTTTAATTATTTGTGCGTATAGAGTTTTTTTTTATAATATTCGTTTTATTTCGAGTCACTGAGAAACATATTACAGAAGCACTAATTAGTCATATTTCTGTGCTCACTATTTTATATAAAGCTAAAATTATGATTTTAATTTAAAAAGCATGTTTTTTTTTAAATCGTAATATATAGATTTTCTGTATACATCTAATGAGCCAGTATTTGATACCGTTTGATATTGTTAAAATCGAATATAACTAGATATTAAATTTATAACTATGCAAAATACGCATTTCCAATGAATTCGTTCAAAAATAGTATAAATCGACCGTGGCTTTTCCTCAAAAATATGTAAGCTATACGAATAGTTGCATATTTTTGTAAACAAAAATTTGGGAATAGCTTTCTTCATTATGTGACAACGCATTTTTATATTAAAAGAAATCAAAAATCCTTATTTGCAAAATTCGAAATTTATTTTTTGTTTTTAATGTGATTGTAAAAAAGAACGAATACGTGTAACATCGTGGGTCTGGCATTAAGTTTCATTTAAAAAAATTACTATATTAAAATTTATAATACCTTAACAAATGCAAATATTATATGTACATATAAATGATTTCGTATCTTGATTATATTAGCTTAGAAGTATTTCTAAATTGATCCACAGAAAACTTTTTAAATCTGCTTTAATTTACTTATCGGCGAAATGCTTGAAGTGTTAGCAGATATAATAGCAAAAGTATGAACAATACAAGTTTTTTTACTATTCTCTAAAATGTTCAAACTGAGAAAAATTTTGCTTTTATATCATTACGGAAAAGAAATTATTTAAATAAAAAGACATGAACATTGAAATGCTGCAAGATGCAAACATCATTGTCAGATATCGCCGCCACCTTTATCTCCGGCAACAGTGGTCGACTTGCTGATATATGCGTTGATTTCCAAGTACAGGTTCAATCAATATATTATCCACTTCTTATATACTTTACTTCTTATTAGTTTTGGCTATGAAGTTTCACCTTTTTAGCAAGAATTCAAGCGCCGCTGGCATGAATTATATTGCAGCCAATGGATCTCAAATTCTCGGCATAGTTAAAAAGGTTCAAGATTTCTTTAATTACAAAGTTGTTTATAAAAACAGCCGTCTCTCTTCAATATTTCTTAACCTTGCTTAGGACATCATTATTTTGTCTTTCGATTTTTTTGTTGTTGAACTTTACAACCATTGTTATATTCTCGTTGGTCTTTCCTCGTTTATTTTTTAAGAAATAGGCATCCTCAAGATTTCCTTCTTTTAAGTGTATTCCAGCTTTATTTGAGAGTTCGAACAGCAGTTGAGTTTTCATCAACAACAATACCTCTAATAACACCCTTTATCATTTAAACTGCTAACAGACTTTTGTAATGCCAATATTTTGTTCTTGAAATTACAGGTTTCCATCTGTAACCTTAAAACTTTTTATTATTCTCGCCATTCATTATATTGGCTAGACTTAAATTCAATTGACTCTTTTATGGAATCCAATGAGATTTATTTTTAATTCTCGCAATTATATTCGCACGATGACTTCTTGTTGACAAAATTCAATAATACTGACACTTTTTTGATTAAACGAATGTAGATAATTTTTTTAAACAAAGTTCATTAATTAATTGTTTTCCAATTAAAAAAACATTTTAAGGAACCTAAAAAACCAGGTTTATAATACAAAGCTGCCAACTCTTGTTTATCGACAAAAAAAAGTAGTTCTTAAACAACAATAAAAGAAACGTTAAAATTTCATCGGAAAGAGTTCACATACACAACCAAAGGAATGATAGAGTATTTAAAAATGAAAGAAACGTTAAAATTTCATCGGAAAGAGTCCACATACATAACCAAAGGAATGATAGAGTATTTAAAAATTATGTGCTTAATTCAGGAAAAAAATTTATTTCGTCAGCCAATTTTCAAAACTTTCTCTAATCTTTGGTAAAATTTCGAGCCATTAAGGAATCAGATAATTTTTGTGTTCTTGTATTTTCTGATGTTATATTTCCGAAAAAAAACTTTTTCAAAAAATATAGCATTAAGAGTGTTCATGGGTTGACAAATTTAGTTATTTTAGATTTCAATAGAAAATCCAGCTTTAAAAAGTATGTACGAGCAAAATGCTTGGGTTCTTCGAAAGTCAATTGATTTTAAGAACTCCGTTCGTTGTCTACAAATGTCCCCGAATTTTGTTCTAATATGTTTCTAACTCAGCAGTCAACTGTTATTGAACTATTCCTAGTTATTTATTTATCTTACAAAGTTTATTTTTATGATTTTTTTGTGTAATCTTAACGTGCTGTATATGGATTTGGCAAAATTTATGAAATCGACTCAGAATAAAAACAAAAGACCATATAAATTTTTTTTCTTGAAATCTACTTGCAAGAAACTCGAAAAATTTACATAATTTAAAAAATTTAATTTATTATTTTAATAATATAATTTTTATTATATTTTCTATCACTATAAAAATCCTTTTTCTAATAACATATAAATGACATAACCTTCTAACGCTCAGATAATTTCAAATAAAACTTAATTATGTGTACATGATAATGAGTCGTTGTTTTTAAAATATTTTGAAGAAAAATAATTTTGCATGCTCTGCTGAAAAGTGAGGAATTCGAAGCTATGATTATTTGTTATTGTATATTTGTTAATGTTTCGAAATGTGAAAAGTATCACAGTATAATTTGAACACAGTTTTAATTTTTTACTTCTATTTAATTTTTAACTTTTTTATTACCTCAATATATTTATTTTGCTTACACTTATTTAATTTCTTGTACCTTTAAGTTTCCTAAACTTGGATGTGTCACATTTTTTTTTTGTTTAAGCATTTACTGCAAATGGTTCTTAACTAATATATTTTCTGTTTTATTCACGCCAACAACAAACATGTTTTTTTATTCTGAAAGAATGCAACATTTTCAATGCTATAAACAGCATCATGTTTGATTTGCTTGTGCCATTTAATATTTTATATCCATTTTATTTGAGTCCATTAAAGAGAGAGAGAGAGGGAGACTAACATAAAAAATAATGCTAACAAGCGGCGGCACTTTTCATTTAATATTGCTTGAAACATGAAAAAACGTATCTCAGACACTCTGTGTTTACCCACAAAAAGTTTGGCTTATATGTATAAAAACACAGATACGAGTACATACAATACAAACACATTCAAAAAGAATGTGATTTACTTAGACTGAGTGTTCTCAAGGGAAGATTTCTTGTTGATGGTCTGGCATTGTTGTAGAGAGAGGAAGGAAAAAGAAATACAATTTTTTTAGAAAATAACAAAATGCATTCACATTTTCGCAATGAATAAAAATCAATGGAAACATCCTTCTTCTTTGTATTATTATTTTTGTTATTTCCCTTTTTAGGTTACTGTTACTTTTGCTGTTTGTTTTTAAGTTATATTATCATTATTTTTGCATGCAATATTTGCATTTTGTAATACGATTGTATTTATATTCTCGTTTTCACTATCTTGGAAAAGAGAGACGAAAAAACATACACACGAACTCAAACTTTGAAAAATATTATTTCTTTGTTTCTCAAAAATACTATTGCTCTAGGAAAATATTTGCTTTATTTCTAAAATGAAGTCCTTATGCATTTCTTCAGCAAACGCCATTTACGTCAATTTAGTAGTAGTTTGTTTAGTTTGCGTTCACCTACATATTCGTTACTGTTAAACTGTACCGTTATGATGAATGGTTCGCATTGAACTGATTTCATCCAACTGTCGGTTTCATGTTAAGGTTTTAATAGAGCTGTTATTTTCTCATTCCCTTACATTCAGTCTTTATTTTCCTGTATATTTTTGATGGTTGTGTGGGTTTTATTTCTGTTATTACTTCACTGCTATACACCACCCACAGAACTACTACTAACATTTACTTAATTGCGACTGTTAGGAAATTTATTGAAATGTGAATGGCCACTGCTGTAAACTAACATAAGTATGTTATTGTATGTTATTGTATGTTTTTTATTGCAGACCTAAAAAGACAACAATTAAATATTAAAACTTCGACATGTAAAAGATTCAATTTTCAAGTGTCCGCATTGTTACCAAATTTTAAATTATTAGTAAACATTAAAGTAGAGATCATAAAAATAGTGTTAGTAACCCTAGTGGCATTGAAAATTCTGCATAGTAATATTAACTTACATTACTTATACGCAACAGTGCACGATAAGAGATTTCTGCAAAAAACTTATAACTAACTTCACATCAAAACTATGTACTGACTTCTATTAAGTCTGCGCTATATGAAAGTATTTATATACTTTCGTAATAAATAAACAAGTAAATTATTCTCTGAGTGCGCTTATCATGCAGATGGCGAAGGCATATGTTTTTTTATTGTATGTGTGTGATCGTAAAAACAGGCTTTCAGCGCATAAAAATTTGTTGTGCAATATACCAGAGAGTAATACACTTAATTCTAAACCCAATAATTCATTCAAAAACACCAGTTTAATACCTACTGTTTTTGTTATTTGTAAGCCGTAGTGGTAAGTAGTTGCTTTCAATGACATCGCCAACTTAAAGTAATGAGCTAAAACGCCGAAGTAGAACTAGTTAAAATCTTTGAAAACAGATATCGAGGCAATCTCGACTATTTGTTTCAATATACATATATACAAATTATTTTATAGTTAATTAAAATAAAATTAATCAAAATATAAAAAGATGAGGCAAATTACTGGTTTTACAGGGTTTCGCATTAGTATGATTTATTTAATGAAAAGGTTTTTTCTTTTTGATTTTGTTTACCGTATTAGCATTTGTTAATCCTTAGATTACTGTTTGGAAATATGTTGAAATTACGCTTTGAAGATAATATTGTTTAAAGGGTGCCCATTATTTGCTTCGATCTGACGTGGTCTTTCCAGAGCATTATCCATAACTTTTCTAACACAACACCATAATATTTTTTGAAATATCAGACTTAAGCTGTTACAAGTTTCTACGCTTATAAACATGCAGGTTACCCTTTAGGTAGCCACAAAGAAAAAATTCGGAAGCACGATGTTATTCAAACTTTAAAAATATCGTGCAGAAGAGCCAAAGTTGGACAAATCGTGTGAGCTGCAGCTCTATCTTATTGGAGCCACAATTTTGGTTTGTTTTAAAATTAATTTTAAATATTAATTTTGGGAAAACGTGCGAATAAACATTCAAAATACTAAAATTTTACCAATTCCTGTAAAAAGCACCAATTATTAACTTGACAGCACCCGGTCACAAAATTTTATTTGACATCACTCTATACAAACGTATAGCTGTTGTTGTTTTTACATTTTCTAAAAACCCCTTACAACTACAATTAGAGTTGAAAAAAAGTCAGCCGAGGTAGTAATGGTAAAGTAAGAAAACAAAAACAATTGGTTGATTATTGAGTTCTTGTTACAACTTTGATATTGTTTAAAATTTTCATTTGTTTTAATGAAGGTTTAATATAATATCTCCAGTTGTTCTAAGAAATATTTGGGTAAAGTTCCCTGATGATCTGCATTAGCAATAGGAACAAGCTATAATACCCCTCAATAATCAATTGCAATCTGTTTTTAACAAAATTGTTAATGTTTTACTGAATAAGTAAAATATTAATTTTGGGAAAAAGGACGAATAAAAATTTAAAATATTAAAATTTTAGCAATTCCCGTAAAACGCGCCAACTAATGTTTTCACTAATTAAATCATAACGTTCCGTATGTGTCTCCTCGTTCTAAGAGTTTCAAAGTTAGGAAGCAGATTCCACGTTAAAAATCTTGTTTATCATTTATAATACTGTGCTATGTGAGAAGCGAAACACTCGTTGATTTAGCCTTTGGGGCAACTTTATATTTATAAAAAATAATGTGAAATACTTCAAATCTTCAAAGAAGAGACAATATTCCACTTTCTCTGCGAATGTCCAGCTTTGCATCTCTCGAGACACAAGTTTTTAGGCACTCATCTACTAGAGGACCTTTCAGATTAATCAGATGTAGGGCTGAGTGATCTTATCAGATATCTCAATTCGAGGGGTTGGATCTAGTATCAATCACCGTTTTCGAGCACTTAGAGATGTTTATACATAGGTTGCCACTGACGAGTGTAGTGGTCCTTTCAAAAAGTAATTATCTAGATTCTACTTCAATGCCTACATGTAGAGGGCAGCTACGTAAACCAACCAATCAACCAACCAATTTCATGTAACTACAATAAAATTATTAAAATTCACTAAAAATATGGTGAAAATTTCGCGGTTACAGTTTAAAAAACTAAAGCATTTTTGCGTCGTCGTGAAACACCTTCTCGGTGAGCAGTCGTAAAACTGAAGGAAAAATTTGAGCAGCTAGGACAACTCGGTGATGCGAAAAATAAACTCGTATACGTCGCTCAACTGAGAATATTGCTGTTGTAGTCAATAGTTTTGGGGAAATCACAGGTTTGTGCATTTCTCGTCAATCTTTGAAATTTGGCATTCCACAAACGACACTCAAAAAGTTTCCTGACCATGTGAGTCCTCGACTTTGACTTCTTTATTTGGGGCTACGTAAAAGATATGGCCTCTGCTAATGGCCCACAATCGATTCAAGACCTCAAAGATAGATTCGTAAAGTTATTAAGGACATTAAGCAGCAAATGTGCAAATTGTTGATGTAAAGCTTTATCAGAAGAACATGGTTCAACAGGCGTATCCATGGCAGTAGTTTGCCTGATATTGCTTTCCATTATGAATAGGATAGCCTCCTCTTTACAATTAAATAAACATCCCAAGATTTCGCTGAAAAATACTCATTTTGCATATCAAAATTAAACCTCTAATTAAAAACCCTATAGATAGTTAAATATTAGATAAACCAAATCATGAAATTAATTTTTCGCAGCGAATTCTTAAATTTTCTCACCTCCACTGAGAACTCAACTGTTGACTCAAAATATGCCCATTTGTAACTTAAACGCATTCGCTATTGGATTTCATTCAATGTAATTTTGTCTTCACGTACTTACGTTTGTACATTGGATTATTTTTTTTAATGTTTCAAGAGGATTTTATCGGTTTAGTAGAAAATGAAAATTTACCCTCTTTGAGACTAAAATTAATATAAAAAATTCTAAAAAAAGTCACAAATTCTAAAAAAAGTCTCAAGCATCACATTCAGTAGTGGCTTGATCCAGCCTATTTTTCAAAACCTCTTTGAATTGGCATACTCTATGCTCTATTTCTTTATGTTTTTTCACGCTATGAATTTTCAAAACAGAAACTTATTTTATTTTCGACAAACGCTTACGTCCCAAAAATGTTTAAAAGTTTGTTTTTCAATTTCGAATAAATTTTTTATTTATATTTGGTACATTATTGTAAAGCTTTCTTGCTGGATTGCCGTCGTTATTGGAATGTTTGTCAGCATTAATGATTTTATTAAGGACACATGTTCGAATAAGATTTGCTTTTCCATACATCTTTTGCACAAGAGATGCCGCTCTATGCACAGAAAATATTATTTCAGTAACATATTAATTCCCTTTACGTCCGTTTTCACCATCTTCGATTAAAAGCTAATCGTAACTTTAACCGAAAGTTTGGCTAAATTGTATTACACAATGTATGATTAACTCTTAACCGACACAATTTAACAAAAACTTTCATGTAAAATTAAACCGAAGCAAATTTGCCGGTTAGCACTTTAATCGGAAATTAAAACAAATAAAATGGATAGAAATATGAATCAGCATTTACGTTTTTGTAATATTTTTCAATTAAAAAATTCATTTCGCGAAAAAAATAATGACACCACTCTAATATAACTGATGATGTATGTATATTCATGTATAAGAATGTTTTAATCATAACTTGCATGCATTTTTCTATTGGCATAAAGTTTCGCGTTATAAATACATATACAAATACTGCCTTTTTCTATAGTTTTTTATGTAAGCAAACTGATAGTATTGCCACATTTTCATTAAATTCTTTTGTTAACTAACTGAAGGATGGTGAAACGAAAATGGGTAACCGTTGATTAAATAATACCAGTTAGCCAAACCATCAGTTAGTTCATTTTTTTAAACAAATATTTGAACGAAGATGGTGAAATCGGACGTTAATTTATTACGTTTGCTCAACAGATGTCATACTAAGGAGCAATTTCCTCGTATGCCGACATCTGGTAGCCAAAAGGTATACAGGATTTATTCAAATGAATTTCGTTAAGTTAGTAGTAAAAAGCTTTTTGAAATTAAATGTTTTCGCAATCAGTATTGATAGCCTCACATTACGCCACATTTTCCTTTTGCCGGTTTTATAGAATTGAGGATACGTGAAGGATACAATATTGAATATACATACATATGTATGTTTTTGTAATATGATCATTTGACTTATAGTACATGTTTTATTTCAGTTATTCTCCTAATTTAATTTCAACAAGTTTTCATTTGTTTGTTTGGGTTGGATAAATCAAACCACAGCATTTATGATATACTAGTATTATAGCAAAATATTTTTTGGTAAAATAGTTGCGCTAAGAGTTTTAGCCCGTTATCATAGTCAAACAATTAAGGTCCAGGCGCATATGAAAACTAAGTTTGAATACGGTGTTCCTCATGAGCTATGTCCCATTTTATACGTCTCCGTCAAAGCAAAGTACTAAAAATCTTTTTTTTGTTTGGTTTTATTTATTGTTTGGTGTTGCGTGATGGCAAAATTAAATTAAATAAAAATTACAATTAAAAGAAAATGTGTACTTTAATCAAATTTTGTTGCAAAAGCAGGCGATAAAAAATCATCTGATTTAATATCCGTCAACAAAGTACTCATTGTGTTATTGTGCAACCTATCACGTATGACGGATTCTATGTGCCTCGTCCTTAAAGCCGAGTTGTTTTAGAAATAATTGTAGCAAAACTTTGTATTAACTATTTGTCCACTATGGTCAAAAAGTAAAAATGTTTTAAGATGAACAAGCTTTAAGTGGATATCTTGTCAAAAATGTAAATACTTTCATACAATCGGTATTAAAATTAAATTAAAAAAAAAATAATTGTTAAATTAAATTATCCACACTTGAGAGATTTTAAATTATTGTGAATGGCATGCTTTCTACTGATCAATATAATTTGCTATATGTTTGATATTTTGGCTGTTAATAAATATTATTGTAATTGAAAATGTATAATGCACAGTAAGTGATTCTGACATCAAAAGAGATAAGATAAGACTTTTCTTTACATCTATTATATACTTTGAAACATCCAGATGAATTAGTAGTGTCTCCACAAAATTCAGAAAACAATACATTTATTGATACGTATAACAATTTACAAGTTGTTGTATAGCAGGTGTATAATACACTAAAACTTTCCTACATAGGAAGGTTAAACTCTTAAAAAAAGGAGAACATCTCAAAAGCTTTTTTTAAGGTGAACAAATAATTTCCTTTTTCTCACGCACATTCTCCTCACTCTTAAGGGGAAAAAGAGAACACGTTTATTTCAACCCAACACCCCTGTTCCTATATTTAAAAGCGGAGAAATGTTAGCATTTATGTTAGTTATACAGTTTTCTTTCAATGTTATCACCTACAGAAAAATGTTATGTTACAGCAAATATAAAAACAAAAAAGTAACATAAATGTTTACTTGTTTTACATTTACTTGCAAATAAAAAAATAAAAATAATACGCGAACGCTGTTGGTTGGTTATTTTCAATTATAATAGGACGCGTTTTACAATACTATAGAACAAAAAGAAACAGTAAATAATAATGAAAGGTCTTTCTTGACTTATTTCCTTTTGTGTTCTGAGATCCTATTATAGGTTTGTTTATTTCTCTTGCTATTTCTTTTGAAAATGTCTGAAGCCAATAATGATAATAATTGTTTCACTGTCATAATAAAATAAGCATTTCTTTGAAGATGCAAATAAGTGAAAATAAGTTTTTATATCAGTACTACTCAAACGTACGCTCTTGCGTTGGTATGTGTGTGAGTGTGTGCTTCAAGATTAAACTTATATGCTACACACAGTGTAGTGATGAGCAGGGCTAACACTTTGCTCTGACCAGATCAACATTGGTAGACGTTTTTTTGTTTAGAAAACAATTAGTGATTTTGTTGTTTTTTTAATTTTTGCAGTTTTGCGTAGAAAATGTTCTTGGTAATTTTGAAACCAAAATCTACAATTATTTTTCTTGAAAAATTTCTTAACAAAGTGCTTGCACCATCCTCTATTGCTACAGAGAATATTTTTAATAATTTTTTTATCATGATGTTAACAAAAATATTTCATTTTCAAAAATATGCGAATATTCGCGTATACTAATGCAATATATTCACTCGTCAAATAATTAGGAGATTCTTCCATCAAAACAAAACGTATGAAAAGTAAAAGTTTTTACATATAACGTATTCGCACTGGATTCCAAAACAATCTTAAACCTTTGCACAAACGTATAAGTGATATTTGAAGAGATCACACGGAATATTACTCATAAATGAATACTTTCGAAAGTTAGTTGAAGAAAATATCATTCACAATAATCCGAATGATTGCAAAGAAAGGTGCAGTCTTAGAAAAATTTTTATTAAAAGTGAAAATGGAATATTAATCCCAAATGTAAAGTAAACCTATTTGAATAAAGAGCGTATCGAATAGCACATTTTGGATTAGCTTGATGGCGATCAAACATCCTTAAGTTGTCGTAGTAATAGTATAAAACGAATCAGATGCAGCACATCCTTGAGAGACACGCTGATATTACTTATGAATACTAATGAAACTGACTGTGAATATGAAATTGCTCAACTAAGTTTCCAAAATCCTATTCATGTTTACTGGTGCAGCAGGCTAGAAATAAAAGAGGCTTAAAAATTTTATTTTTGTAGTTCAATATTCCTCTGGTGACAAAAGACTTAACTTTTTTTAATGTTAATTGCAAAAGAAGTTTAACAGTTTGGTTTGTTCTTTAGAAGAATAATATTATATTAAGTTAAAAATAAACGTTTTTCAATAACAACTATTACAAATGATTATTTTTTTGTTGCATTTATCCAATTTTTATTTAAACTTTAGGTATTTTTTTTAGGTCGTGGTCGTGTTATAGTAAGTTTTATGGAGCGATTTTCATTAAATTTACTAAAAAGTCATGAGCAATAAAAATATATCTTTTGGATTTTCATTTTCATTAGATGTAACTTGCTAGAATTTGTATCAACACTATTGAAGATGCGAAGCAACGTGCAAGGATATATAAAAATGGTTTACGTATTCCAACGGTTCAAGTAGCTTTCATTAGAGAAATTTCGGCTTAAATAATATTTTACACAGTTTTCATTAGTCGTTTTTTTTCTAAAAAACTATGTATTTATGTGTATGTATATCAGACGATAAATAACTCATTACTCAACTACTATCAAGTAATGCAAATATCAAGTAGTATATCAGTGAAAAGTATGTTGTTTGTTTGCTGCAATAAATTACCGAGTTTTTGTTTGGTATATTGTAAAAATAATAATCAACTTTCGTTGAAATTGTAAAATTTTTAATGATAAATAATTGAATACATCCTTGCAGATAAAATATTTAGTATGTGGCTGGAATTATACTAGTTGCTTTCAACTTTAGACTTTAACATTAGGTTGTCATAGGAGCCCAACTAGTTCATTCGTGTATAGTCATATACTAGTTCAACTACTAGTATTATCTGAGTCAGTTTTATACTAGTTGAGTTTTTTACAAATAGTAAGGTCACTTGTTATTATTAGCTGTAAATTTGACTTGGTTCTATAGTCTTCTACCAGTACTTGTTAAAGTATACTACACTAGTTTCTTTTATAATATATTTATTTAACAAAAATTTCTCTAGTTGTTTTTTATTTATTTTTGACTTGCTGTCGAAATTCTCTTTTTTCTTAGCTGCATTGCCTGGCGTAAAGTAGTTTTTTAATCTTTCTGTCTGAAAAAAATTCAAAGAAATTTGTTAATAATTCAAGTTTTACTGCTAATATATAAACAATTTACCAATCTGTGATTTCTATAGTTTTTTGAACGCAATTTTCTTCAAATTTTTTATTCAAATCTCTGATCATTTCATCAGACGTCAAAGGAAAATATGTAATTTAGAAATCAATCAAAAAAATATTTATATTTGTTATTTTTTTTTTTGTATTTTCTATTTATGTTTTCATTCTCATAGACTCAATAGTCTCATTGCAACTAGTATTATAACTGTTCCAAAACTTTACTAGTTACAAATTTAGCTGCAGGGATATATTCCAATGAAATACATAAGCTTTTTTGTATGTACACAAGTTTATAAATTTTTATATATGTATGTATATATTCAATAACATAAAAAGTCAAGATTGATGAGATTTGTTGCGTAGCACTTTTTGGGATCAAACGGAGAGTTTCATGGTTATGCGATTGATGTGTTACCTATTCAAACGTCCATATTTTTTTGTGAAATTAGTTTTTATTGATTTGAATTACAAAACGTGTAGGAATAATCAAAATTTCAGAGTTTATTCACTTTAGCTGGATGTGGCCACCGTTGGGCTTGACTATGGCCTTTAAACGGTTAAAAAATAAAAAATTAGTTGCATGCTGAACGAATATGATCTTGCAGTATTTTGGCACTTTCCCGCACAATGACGTTCTTCAGCACATCCACACAGGCATGTTTTTAGTGCGCGCCCTGCTCTCCAAAATAACCCAGATGGAATAGTCCATCGGATTTGCATCTGATGAATCGGAAATCCATTGTTTGGACGAAATTAAGTGTGAAACATGGTTATCATGGTAATCATTCTTGGTTCACAAGAGACGCTGCCGAGTCTTGTTGGAAGATTTATGGTCTACGACCGAAATATTTCAGTGCCTACGGCTCTAAAGCCGCTCCCAAAACATTATATTATGTCGCATTGCCTTCAACAGCAGGGATTATGAAAACGATTGGACACCGTGCATCGGCGGTCACAGCTGCCCCTAATGTTACTTGAAATGGAAAATTACTTTGGTGGCCGTTCATAGGCTCAAATTTTCTTAAGTTTCTCCAGTTAAATAAACACAATCACTTTGAGAGCTTATGAACGGCTCAATATGAAAATTTTTTTCACGTGATGTTGCGGTTTTTTTCGTCCACCACCATAGCATTTGGCAATGCAACAAAATCTAACGGACATAAATCACACCGAACTGATTTTTATCCATATAAAACTGCACGAGGGCGTTGGATTGTACAAAAGAAATATTAAATACCTTTAGAAAAAGTCTCCGTTTCAAAGAATAATGGAAGAGGAATTTAATAGAGATCGTTTACTTCATGATTAAGAAACAAAATGGTAAGTTCTCAGTATAATTCCTACTTTATAATATCTCAATACTCCGTTTGCTTGATTTCACTTAAAAAACTTGAAATCATATCATATCGAGTTTTATTTAAAAATAATTTTTATTTAAATAAAACAAAATAATATTTTTTTTAGATAATTAATAGTTTTCGGGATTTCAAGTAATTCCCGGCGATGCAATTCTTTATTTCCGCTTCACGGGAAATAATAAAGTCCGACTTATCTCAAGCTTTAGTATCAACTCAATTTAATAAAATATTTTGTGGCTTCTTAATTTCAAGCACTCGTAATATTTGTGGACCCAAGTTGGACGTAGTATGTACACATTATTCGATTTAAAATTTTATTCAAAACTCACAACTTTGAAATAATTTTGTGTCAAATTCGCTTCACCTAAAAAGTTGATGAAGGCACGAACTCTTGGCGTCCTCCGAAAACAAGGTGTTCATTTAGTTGGTAATTGATATTTTTCTATACGTTATCAATTATCAAATATATAATTCTATTTTAATAAAATACAAGCTGTAGCCAAAAATAAAAAATTATAATAAATAAAAAATTTGGACTTTTTATTTCAGTATTTTGTTTTTTCCCCGCTATATGAATTTAGATTATTCAAAAGATACTTCAAAAATCTTATTTAACTTATTTCTGATTATTAAAAAAGCATTTTTATTAAAAAGGTTTGGAAAATTTAAATCTTTAAAACTCGAATAAAAATGTATTTTATATATAAAGAGATTACTTAATTAAGTTAAATTTCGTATATTTTATTATTGTCGATATATCACATACGCGGATAACCTGATTACCAGTCTACCGTGAATAACATAAATGTTCTGCATTGAAAATTGGACTTTCATAATGTTCCATAATGTAACATGAGTTTTTAGCTTGAAGAAGGCAAAATAAAATTTAAATTATTACTTTTTAAGAAAATGTTATATAATGAATAACTATTTAAAAATCTCTATAATTTTAATTCATTTAAAAATGTCACTATAATTTCAATATACATCCAATTTCTCGACTAATTTTCTTTTCTTTTTAAAATCCTTGATTTTCATAGATAATCATGACGAGAAAGATAAAATTATTATGTTTATGTCAGGTACTCGAAATAGCCAACAACATAAACATATAAAATTTTGCTTTCAATATTTGGTATTCTTACTTTATTTTCTGATGCGATGAGTTACGATAATCATGGAGATTTGTGCAAGAACATTTTTTTACTTCAACAAATCGATCTGATTGTGCAATAATAATTTGATAACGTTGTTGTCATTACAAATCTTATTAAACGAAAATAAAATAAAAATTAAAAAACAAAAGCAGCTTTGAGCGACACAAATTTATTCACTATATGCAGAAAAAAATGTTAACCAAAAACTTTATAGATACGAGGATACTGATCACAAAGAAAACTGCAAATTTATCATTAAAAATATATTTATTTATGTAGATTTATTGAAATATGTATGATAAAAACTCTGAAAGCTCGTAACATAAATAGTAACCCTCGTTTCTGCAATGATTTAAGTTTTGTTTTTGGAGATTTGTATAAGTTGAGCATATAGATGGGTGTATACTTAGTTTGACTGATAGATTTGCTGATGGCATTTAAGAGAAATAACCAGCAAGTACAATATTTTATCATGGTTTTTCATTTTCAATGAATAAATGAATCAATGCATTTTTTCGCATCACATCACAAGCGTAAAAAAAAGTCACTTTGGAATTGTTAGAACTCGAACTGTTATTGAGACAAAATGCGAAATTGAATAAAAAACCGCATATCTCTTTGATAACTTTTTGTGTTGTAATAAAATCTCTTAAACTATAATTAGACCGTTTTCAGTCTAATAATACATATCTGGCTTTTTGATGAAACCAAAAATATACTGATGCTGTTTTTAGATTTATTTTATAATCGCCGGTCACAGCTAAAGGTATAGTTAGAGTTAGAGTTCAGATCTGTGATCGAAATTTCTATATCACAGCTCAGGTTTAGAAAACATGGCAAATGATCTGTGTTACAAAAAAACACAATATCCCAGCAAAAATTACTGCGGTACCCAAAGCAGGTTTGTAAGTAAGAGTTATTGGCTGATGTTATATCCTGCTGCTGCAAAATAGGCTTTCAGAAGGCGTCTAATTGCGTCATCCAATTGTAATATCGATTTGTTTATACGAAATCCTTAAACAACAAAAAATCACATCTGAATTTGCTCTTCCTTTCAATAGCATAGAAATTACATTATTTTGGGTTTAAAAATAAATTGGAACATGAAATTTATTTACTGGAATATTTTAAAATAATATTTTAAAACATTTTAGTAAGCCTTTAAGTTGAAAAAAATGCTTTTATAAAAGTTCTTACAGAAGTTGAAGTCGGAGAGCTGTTCTGAGTCATCCAACAATAGTCAGCTAACATGAACGCATTTCAGTAGGTTTTATGTAGTTCTTTCTAGAGTATTCAAAAACCAGAGCCGAAAACCAGCTTTTCAAATAATTCAACAGGGCGGTTTTATGGAACCGGTTTACTAGTTTTTTCGCCGAAAATAATTTTTAAAAGGTTGACTTATAAATAAAAATCGTTGATAAAATAATATGTGGTTTTTGTAAGCTGCGTTTTTCCTCTTTATTAAATTATGGTTTAAATATTCCTGTGGTTTAAATAAAATCTTCCCAAGTGGACGATGCAAATTCTGCTGAGGTGTGTTGCCGCAACGGAAATAGTACATATTCCCCAGGAAGTAGTCAAATCCTTAATCCTGTCTTTTCTGACTCTTAAAAATAATTTTAATTTTTTCTTGAATCTGATTGTAATCCAGCCTCAAGCCCAACAAACGTACGTTCATTAACAACTAAATACGAGCACATATTGCTTCTTTATTGCAAGGTAGTCAGTCATATATCAAAAAAACATAATTTGTGAGATATGAATGCAGAAATATTCTTTGTATCGATATTCATTTTGTTAAAAAAATGTAAACAAATATCTTATTTACTCACATCTTGAGGGTAAAATGATTTCTTTTATTTTTCCATTGATGTGTATGTAAATTAAAAGCTTTAAACTCGTTTTCTGACGTTCGAGTTTTTGAGATATGACTACGTTGCAATAAAGGAGTGATATATATTTACGAAAAAATGTTGGCTCCCATTTGTGAGGCTAACAGAGGCAGATATTTATCTGATATTGTATTTCATACATGATTACCAACATTAAGTAGAACATTTAGCAATATAAGATGCATTCGCTTTCATTTAGTCAAAAGCTATAAACAAACAAAGTAGTATACCTTCCCGGCGGGCACCCTGTATATGTATGGAATAATTCAATAGACATAATCTCTTACCGTACATTCTTAGAAAAAATAATTTCCATATAAATAAAATTCTGGTATATATAATTTTTGGTATTAATTTATTATTCTCTTCATTATTTTCTAAAATATTAATTTTAGCAAAAAACTTTCTTTAAGGTTAATATTGTTGACTGAGAGAGCTAAAATATTGTCATATATCATATTCTTGTAAAATGTTTGTTTAAAGATAGTCATATGCATTTGAATAAATGTGCTTGAAGGCCAACTTTGAGGGGTGCGCGCACCCTCTAAAACACAACTTATCGCTATGAAATTTTTTTGTTTTTTTTTTTACATAAAACTGAACCGATTTGGGGAGAGAGAATGTAAGAAATCATAAGGTAGCGGCCACGCTAATGTATATAGTATTAGTTTACACTGTATTATACGAGTATAACGATAAAAAACAAAGTATTAAAAACTCCCTTCAATTTCTTTAAAATAAAATATCTGTCCTTTTTTCCCTTCGCTTTTAATTTTCCGAAAAATTCCCTGCCAAAAAGGGAAAATTTCCTACTCTTGGCATGACCACCCGTATCTAATGTTTGATCAGCGCAAGCTCAACTCCTTGGCCAATTACATGTAATTTTATTCAATTACATGTTTATTTAAAAGTCAATAATTAAGTAACTAATGTTAAATACTGCAGACGTATGAATAGTATGTCGTTCTTAACGGAAGTCATTACCCAGTTTTCGCTCGGTTCTTTGTGTAATACCCGTTTCGAAACCGAAATTTAAAAAAAAAAACATTTTTTCAATAATTCAAAATAAATCGTTTTCTTGAACACACTAGTTCCTCCATCGTGCGACGGTCGAGCTGGAATCGCTCGCTTTGTTCTTCACTCAGATCGCTAAGATTGGCAAGGAAATGTAATAAATGTTGTGAATTTGTATTTAAGCTACTCTGACAACATTGCGGCTACATTTTATACATTTGTAAGTCCAGTATCGTAAATTTAAATGAACAGTATTCTAGCAACATTGAAAACAAAAGTCGTACAAGCGTCATTTTTTATTATCAATCCAGTACATTGCAGAGTATATTGTAAATTTGGTAAACAGGATGTTGTACTGCTATTAGTTGTATCCTTAAACCTTCATAACAACGTCATGTTAGTTGCCTTTTTACGCCTGGGTAGTTAAGTTTTTGATTTATTTGAACAATTTTAACGGGTTATGTGACAAAGGACACCATGCATGGATTAGTTCATTTATTTCAAAGTGATTATTTCTTGAGCTAGATTAGTTGTTAATACAATGTAATTATATAAGAAATTTCTTGTTTATTCGACCTTAGTTGTAAATATGGTTTTTTTATATTAATCAGGCTCTAGGTCAATGTAATTATGATAAGGCCAAAGTTGGCTATGTTTTTGTCAGAACGGCTAACGAGTTCTAGCCTAATAATAATCTGCAGATTTAATCTCCTACCTTCCATATGCAGAATGGCAGTTACTACGTTTATTACTTAATATATCTAAAATTTTGTTGACTTTCTTGTTCGAAAAATCAACTAAAAATTTTTTTAGATTTACTTATGCACTTTTGAAAATTGAATATTAATGGTGAACAAAATGCAACATTTCTTTTACTTTTTATCAAAAAATTTCAATTCGAAGTTTTCTTAAGACAAAAATTTTTGCATCGTAAGTGGTGATAAAATAATTTCTAATAAACTTACTATATAAAAAAATCACTAAATTTCAAATTTTCAATAAAAAGTGCAAAAAATTTTACACTTTTCTCTACAAAGAAAACGCCATAAGTATATTACGATTACACAACATGGCAAATTCACCTACATTTTAGATAAATTAACTATTTATTTTAGTTATCAAATCACACATCTACACTATATAAATTTTATTCATAATACGAATGAGTCTTTGCTATTATTTTATATAATTTTATTTATATTAAGTACATACAAACTTGGAACTTTGACCTCTGGGGGTCATGTGTTACAGCTCGCTGAACTGGACCAAATGTTTATTTACGCTTATTGAGAGCTGCTTTTTATAAATAGAGCTTAATAGCTTAGGAGTTTTAGCCCAATTGCTATAATAATCCATAAGTGTTTGATAATTTAAATTAAAAATAATCATATATTTCCATGCCTCCAAATGGAGATATGCCGTTTTTCAACAAAACTCCATAACTTTCATATCTTCTCCATCAATGATTTGGCTCCGTGTATGTTCTATTTTTATTAAAATTTTATTTTCTTTTTCCTATGTATGTACACAGCAAATTATAAGCAATTGTAGTTGATTTTCAGTTAATTTAAAATTCAATTTAATAAAGTGACCATAAAACAAAAGCCAATAGTTGAACAGAAACAAATTACATTTGTTTTTAGTCTAAGAGGCGGAAAATAGAACAATAATCATTGTTTTATATATTTTTTTCTAATACGTTTTCTAGACGTTTTTGATACGAAATTTTTTGTATAAAATAGAGACCATTTATTCAGCCGTAATAAATTGTTTTACATGTGTATGTTATTCTTCTCTAAGACGTAATAAACTGCAGGTCTTTAAGACATTGCCAATGACGGGTGCACGATGACAAACACATCAGCGGCAATCGCCAACGACTCCAGGACTTGCTCTGCACGTCGCGTCGGTAGCACAATACCAATAAAAATTGGCCGACAATGACGTCAATGAATATCGTCTATCTTATTGTCAAAGAATCTGGACCGCGTAATTCATTACATGTTTATAGGTCAACACGCTCACCATCCCAGTTTCAGTACCACCTATAATGGTCACAGCGCATAATTAACGAATTCGTTTTGTTTTATAGAAGACTAATTTAAAACGCCATAGGCCATCAGTGATGTTAACTTTTTTATTTCGATTTCCGTACAGCCCTAAAAACCCATTTTTTAGTTGGAATTACCGTACCCAAATTCTTGAATAAAAAAGATTAAAATTTTGTAAATAAACAGGTTTATATTCGTAATTTAATATATTTATATAAGAAACAACAAAAATTTTAAGAAACAAATAGTAATAATAAAATAAATTAATTTAAGTTTGTACTTTCAGTAAAATCAATGTATTCATTTTTGTACTATTTAAAGTTTAGTTATTCTTAAATTTGGATTGGTTTTATAATTTTGATATAGCAAAACAAAACTCTTGCGACTGTCTATATAAGTTTTAAAACTTAATTTGATTGCATTAATTTTTTTATGATCAAATGCATTTCGATTAAAATATAGCAAATTATTTGTCATTGAATTTAATATTAAAAACGTCATTAGCATTGACAAACGATTTTGCGTGTACGATTCCTTTTTTTAGATTTATTATTGAAAAATTCATTCCACAGAAGCCGAACTATGTGGCAAAGAAAATATATTTATTAAATAAAATTAAAATATAAAGTCGTCACCTTTTTTATATTAAAGACATTTTTATAAAACTGCAGAGCTTAAATTCCTTGTCTATACCGTGAAATTCATCTAAAGGAATTATGGAGTTATTGGTATCGAATAATTCGGGATTTATTACATCCACTTTTTTAAAGGTTGCATTAGATTTGATTCAAAAAGAAATCTTTTTTGAATTTCTTGAGCGTTTCCTATATAAAATATTTTGCCATCAATTTTAAATTCAGGTTAATTGCTTGTTGCAATGCCCACACTTGAAAGACTTACGATTACTTTACCGCCTAGATAGATATATTTTGTCTAGCCACAAAGTGCCGTCTAAGTTCTTAGAGTCAACAAAATTGCTGCGGTTTCTTTTAAATGTCAAAGATATTCAATTATATAAAATATGGATTTTTTAGTCTTTTTACTTTGCATTTCTAAATTTAAATTTGTAAACAATAGCAATACAAACTCCAAAAATTCCAAAAAGAATTTGTTTAAGGGATCCTCAAACCATTCAACTATCTTTACAGAAATATTTTACAAAAGTTGCGCGATGGACAGAACAGTTGACTATTACTTTTTAATTGCTTCAATAAATTTATAGGGCGGCATAAGTAATTGATGCCATTTATACATTTATGGCACTTATAGGATTTAACTACACCTGGTGTTATTTCGCATTTTTGTAATGACATCGCACTTTTAATGATTTGTTTGTTGAGAAATTTATATGTTTGTCATGTGTAGACTGAATAATATTGTGAAAAAAACTTTCGGGATCTGTCACTTAAAACTTTTTAAAATTACTGTACAATACCGTAATTACCGTACGGTTAACATCTCTGTAGGTGATATCATTCTGATCAAAAGCAGAACATACAAGAAAGATCACTCATATTCCCATGAATGACGATTTGCTTGAAAATTTTGTTTAGAAAACCAAATCGACAGTGTAAAGTTCGTGCATGAATCATCGAGCACAATCGCATGTACTACAAACTATATTTAACTTAAGCATATACATACATATGTACATACACATGTATGCGTTGTAAACATTAAAGTACAGTTTCCACAATCCTGATGATTTACTTGAGTAATAAAATTTTTTGGAAATCACTGAAAGTCCCGACTGCTTGTCATATAAATTTTAATTCAAATCGACCGTCTGGATTTTGAAAAACGCATTTATATATGAAACTTTTTAAGTCCCTGTTCAGACTATGAAAATTTTCTTTCTGAAATTTTCTCTAATTCTCTTTTGAACTTTTATTAATGTCTACACATTGAAATTTATTTGTAATGAAATACGAAATTTACTTTCACATTCCTTTATTTTGTACACAAATTTTTGCTGTCGCCACCATGAAAGAAAAGAAAAATAAAAGAAAAACAAAAAAAAAAAGCTGCAGGCATTTACAGTTTGACAGTTGCGAATAACAAAACACAAGATAATTTCAAGGTACATGAAAGAGTGTACGCCTTCCCAATCTTCTCTCCCCGTACACCTACAAACTAACACTTTCAGAAAGAAAAGTTTCATAGTGTGAACCGCGACTAATTGTCGTATTTTCAATGAAAATGACGTATTAATTTTTGAGCCCCTAAATTACCCTACAGAAAGTAATTACCTACTGATAACATCACTGGCGCAACAACAAATGTTGAAAAAAAAACAAATAAAAAAAATATACTTATGAAATTTTAATGGTTTTTTTCATCTAGAACTTAATCAACCAAACAAAGCAGGAAAGCTTAAAAAAGTTAGCACAGAAATGAGGAAGTAAAGAACGCTATGGCATAAAAATTCTCCTCAATATTCACTATAAAAAAATATGGAACAACTAAAGAATAATCATGCAGTAACATAAAGTTAAAATAAATGAATATTTGAAAACATTAACTATTCACAATTAAGAAGTTCTTGGGCTCATTTTGCAAACTATAACAACTTAAAATTATACAAGTAAAATGCATACAAAACAAAAACATTTTTCAAATTGTATTTTTGAAAATTGGAACAAAGCGTTTTCTCTTAGTGTATTTCTTGGTATTAATTTATTTTTTTTTATGTTTGTTAAACATTTTTAATAATCCTATTTAAATCTAAAAAATATAGATTCAAACTACAGTGCAGACTTGTTTAACGCAACCCTCGAAAAGCGCAATACCTCGATATTCGCAACACCCAAAATCTTAACAATGGTGACTCTGTTGACGCAACTTTTCAAAATGAAGACCTCAATTATTCATTTTGCATGCATTCTTATTCTTACATAAAGAAACCATTTTAATTTACCGCTGTTCTAGGAATGACAAAGAATTTCTGTTTTTGAAACCAACGTATTTAAAGAAATTCTTTGTTTGTGAGTGGTTTTTCCACTAAGAAAACAGTCGAAAAGTCACACTTTTTCCGTAAAAATATGAATTTTCAACTTGATAAAAACCATTACGTACATACAATAGAATGTGTATTTCTTTATTTATCTTAATGGCGTTATTCACAAATGATTAATAAGGCTAATGTGTGCAATAAAACCGGGTTTCCCATATAAAAATCCAATGTTAAACCTACTATATCTTTATTAATCGTTTGTGAATAAGGCTATAAATATATATGCAATTGTTTTTATTCTTTATTTTAATTAAATTAATGGCATTTACTTTGAAAGTTAATCTTTGGTTGTTTCAGTTTTCGCAACAGCCTTAAAATCCTATTGGTTACGTTAACCGAGTCTGCGTTGTATTTATTTATTCAGCATTTTGACTAATCGGAAGTCTTGAATAATCGACTAATTAATTTTTTAATCACAATCTTTGAATAACTAATAAATAATAAAAACAGATTTTTTTTAAAAGAAGTAAAGCAAGTTTGATCATTTCGTAAAAATTTTGCTATAATTCAAACTCGTTGCAAAATATTGATTTTAATTGTTTTTCACGACTAGATGAATTTATCTTTTTATTTTATATTGACCGTTCATAGTAAAAAAAATAAAAAATTTGATTATTGCTTAACGTTGTTAGTAAACCAAGGCAATATTGCAGGATGTAGAGTATTTTATTCGAATTTGCTGAATATAAGAAAATAGTTCATATAAAATTTTTACAACGCTTTTATGTAGGATATTTTCAATAAGCCAAAAAAAAAAGAAATTCAATATAGAAACATAAACATTGAAATTTAATGCATATTAAATAGTGAATGGTAAAAAAAACAGAAAATGGACTTACGACTTTTCGTTCAACCATTTTCTGTTCCGATTAATTAACCGATTAATCGTAGGCAAAAATCGATTATTTTATAACCGTTTTATATTTTTTCTTTCATTTAAATAAAATTTCTTATTTGGTGCTTATTTCAAATTCTAAGTAAAAGTTAAAGTTGTACTATTTATTAATATTGAAAACAACAATAAAAAACAATTCTTTCGTGCAGATTTCTCCTCATCCGATATTTCTTCAATATCAATCTTTGTTGTTTCTCCTTTTTAGGAAAAGAAATTTTATGACATTTTCGTAGATGATTGGGCAAATTGGATGGTTGTGGTTCCATAAAAACAGAACTCTTTAGTACAAATAGAGCACCTGCACTTTTTTCCATTTTCAATTTTATTACAATTTTATTATTTTACTTTATTTTGTTTTTACAAGAATTTGAACAGTTCAGGTTCAGTTTATGTTAGACGACTAGCAATTAAGATTTGTTTTAGTGGTTTTATTTTGTTGGTGTTAGCCACAGCAAATTAATACCTCATGGCCTTATTAGTGCAACTACAACTGGCATTCTCCAAACAGTCATGTTAAATGAATGCATAAAAAGTTTTTGTTTAGTTTTTTTCATATAGAGTTTGACACTTTGGTGTAGTCAGTTGATAATCATATGTACTAATAATGTCACCTGGTATCGATTCGCCTTTGTGTTAACAAAAACAACAAATTTGTGTGCGGGTATTGAAATAAATGTGTTTTTGTAATATTTGTAGAGCGGTGCCACTATTAATTTTCTCTGCCAAATGAAGTATTTACATTAGTTTATGTATATGGTGCAACACAGCTTTATTTCTTAAACGTCATTCTTTACGGGTTTTTCTTAATTCGATTAATCGGCGCCAAATGTCGATTTCAGTATAAAGTTGGTAATGAAAAATCTACTAAAAAAAATCATTCTTTAGCATTGAAAATCGATTTTCGTCTACAATCGAAATCGACTTACCAATCACTAATATTAAACTATAAAAGATTTGTATTACTTTTACAGAAAATTCATCAAAATCGATACATATTTTAAAAAATATATGAGCGCTAAGACGAGATGGGAGAGTTTAACCGACTATAGCTCATCGCTTATTGGCTTTCTGAAACTTAGGTCCTCTTCTATAACTTATGCGTTCGGACACATTGTGCATTGACTATAAATGGATACAAAACTTTCGATTAGTCCAACTAATTTGACGGATATTTTAGTTATTTGTCTGTACAAAACAAAATGTTTCCTTCTTGGATGTACACAAAGGTCGCACGTGCATATGTATATTAAACGCTTCACTACTTAGAATTTTTTCCAAGCAATTTTCCTCTATTTGAAGCCACAAACAAAAATGAATACAGCTAGCAACGGTTTGGTGTAAGACCCCAAAATTAATAAAGGACAGAAAAATATGTATGCTTATATTTACGCGCTTACGTACGTACTTACAAACATACAAAGCTCCTTCATGCCACCAATATTATAGCAGTCAGTGACGTTTTATAAAAAAAAATTCATTTCATAACGAAAAATGTCTTTCCTTTTATTTACTTTATTTTACTTCATTTTGGGAAACAGAAAAAAGGAAAATCTAGAATTTTTTATTTATTTATTTTGTTTTTTTTTTTTGTTAAATCACAACCTTTACTATAATGACATTTATTCGTTATATAAAGAAGCTTATTTCCTCATTTCATTGTTGTGGCAGCATTAAAATAGCACGTATATCAAAAAATTTATGTAAGAGTCTGAAAGAAAAAATCAAAACTAGCACAATATCCTCCCAACTGGAGCAATAAATTTATGTGACGGAATCTTTAAACACAGTAGTTTTAATACACTCACTATTACTTATTAAGAAAAAAAAAACAACAATAAAATTTGCTATAAAATTAAGAAAAAAAGTACTGTTGAGTTAAAAGGTCACGAAAAACAGAAAACTATTTTACATCACACCAGGAATTTATTATCTGAGCACGAATTCTGCTCAAATCATATTATTTTTATTAATTTATGATTTTTTTTAATAAACAAATTGTCATATTTTAAAGTTAAAAATACATAAAAGAAACATTGTTTATATATTTTTTCTGACCTCAATATCTGTGAAAAAAAATTATTAAGTCTACATTAGATAAATTTGTGTTAATAGTTCCTTTGTAAACTTCATATTCAGATTTAACACTGGGCATATCTTCAATTGTTTTGTATGTAAGGAATTGCTTCTTATCTTTTTTCAACTTGGAATCACATATGGAATAACAGTTTAACTTATTATATAATTTAGTATAAACATATCAAGTTGAATATATAAGTTATAGAATGTAGAACAATATATGCCTAAATTAGAAGAGATTAGAAATAAATTTGACAACTTTAACTAGAGTAGGAACAAAATTTTAAGATTATCCTTGAAAGTTTGAAAGTGTTCTACTACAAAACGGTAAAATATAAATCAAGCACGATTTCTATAAAAGATTAGGTAAAATTGAATATACATACTCATGTATTTGCCACATTGTAGCAAATTGAAAAAGCATAGTGACTCATGGTACCACCAGCAATTTAAATTGATTTTCCCGTACCTTTGCAACAATGAGACTAAATGATTTTAAATGTATCAGTGAAACAGATGATGCCTAAAGGTACCGTCACACTTGGCAAGCTTTTGCCTAAAAAAACGTAACCACTACCTTGGTTTAGCGTTATATCACAAAATGCAGTCAATTTTGCCACAAAATGCTATTTTTATATTATTTTTAATAAATGCGAACCCATATTTAAAAAAATATTGGAATTAAAGAAAATGAAAATTTAGCTTGTCTATTAGTCACGTTTTTTTCGGCAAATACTTGGCAAGTGTGACCGTACCTTAAGGAAATATCAAATACGCAAACAAAATAATAGTCACTGAATAAAATAGCATGATTTGACTTGCTGCAACATAGTAATCCTTTTACAAAAGTAGGTTTTATTATCTTTTTTCCTTTGAATGTTTTTTTCACAAAAATAAACACAATAAGAAAGGTCTTTTCGGCATGTCTGCAGAAACAACCAGAGTCTTGAGAAGAATGAAACCCACGAAGTAAAATATTTAAAGCGGTTCCCAGGATTACATCCTGTGGAGATTTCTCACTTTATTTTTAAATATAAAATAATTTAATATCTCACTTATTGATTGAAAGAGAGAGAGAGAGATTTTTTGTTGTTTAACAATTTCATATAAAATCACGTCACTGTATGGAAATTTAATATTCTTTGTATTGTCAGTGCAGACAGAAGTTTACAACAAACAAATTAATTGCTAAGTATATTTTTATATTTTTAATTTAACTATTTGTAAGCGTCCGCATAATTCGTGGGAAATTATTGACTGCAAATTTATGTTGACTAGAATTTATTTTAATATATGAACCGACAATTTATTTAATAAAAATCAGAATTATCTAGACCAACAAAGAATTTGTTTTCTTTTAGACTTTTTACTTCTTAAAAAAGTGGGCATTTTGATGATCTTTTTAAACGGCTAAAACAGAGATGGCAACATTGGTACAATTGTACTTTTTTTGGTAATATTCAAATTCGAAAAGTACAAAAGTACAGCAATGGCTTATTTAGTACAATTAAGAAATCTCCGCAGTTTTAATAATTTTATATGCCAAATCATCATTGCAGTAATTTTACTGAGAATTAACTAAGTTTTATACATTAGCACTTCTAGACCATACGTTGCTCCGTTTAGAGAAAGAAGAGTGCACGAACATGTTCCCTTGGCAATTATAAAGTATGCAAAGCATGTGATGTCAATATAATGGGTAGCATAATAGTACACATTAAGTGCTATGCATCGTGTGACAACCACAATAAAAAAAAATTTGGAAAAAACACCGAAAATTAGCGTTTTTATGAAAAGCACAGATGCCCCACAGAACAAATTGTTAAGAAAACGAATATAAAAAAATTGTAACAGAAGTTACCGGCGCAGAAAATGTTGCCAACCTTAAAACCCGATTGCAGTATGTTCAAAAATTTAACAATAATAACAAGAACTTTCAACAACAAATGCTATGACCGGTTTTGGTTTGATTATATTAGAAGCAAATTTTCTATCATTGTATAATGTTTACTGTGGAACTGATTTAGAACTTGAACTGAAACTTTCTCTTACTCTTTTATATAACTAAATCGATTCTGGTATTAGTTTACGCTTTACATTTTTGCGTCTTTCAAATTTAATTAATTAAAAAATCCTCAATTAAGCACAAACAACATTTTTCACAATTTTTCTAAAGAGCAACCATTGTTAGTTACACCACAGTAATTGCAGAATCAAGTAAAAATATTCATGTAAAAAAAACTCATTCATGTCTTCAAAATATTACAATAAAAATGACGACAAATTACTGACAGCAGCTGTATGGCTGACTGAATCGTTGGGTGTATGGCTCGCTGGAAGCTCGACAGCATGTTTATTCGCTTGTTTGTTTATTTTTTTTACAAAATTTCAAACATTATTACAGAAGTTTATGGTGCACTTCGCGCCTTGGAGACAGACAAGACAGAGACAATTTTGTTATAAGTGTGTGGATGCATGTTAATAAAAAGTGTCGGGTTGTGCAGAAAGGAGAGAAAAGTGTCAAAACATGTTTATTCATCTCGCTAAAAGAAAAAACGATGGCAGAAAAATGAATGGAAATGAAAACAAACTTATATCACACGCTGTAATATTGACTTCGCGAAGAAATTCATGGGAGGAGAGTTTGGTTTATAAAACGCCCTTGTTTGCTGTAGCGCCACGCTAATATTTTGGGCTTCTGGAAATATCAATAACGTTAAAAAAATTTAATTGACAATGAAGAAAAAATAAATAAAGAAAAAGTAGCTACAATATTTGAAAATTTGCTAGTGATAATATTTCTATTATCACAATTATATCATCAGCACCAATTTAGGGAGTGTAACGGCAATTTGTTTCATTCGGCTTGTGCTTTTTTTAAATTAACTAAAAAATATATATAAATTATCCTAAACAGAAAACTCCTGAGTAAAAATGGAAAAAAGTTCCTATAAACATTAATAATTATCGATACGAGGAAGAATAGGAAGATCGCACAAAGTATACATGAGCAGTGAAACTCTACTAACAGGCAGCTCCCACAGGCAGACCAATTATTCCACAGTACCATCCTTTTGTTACTATTTCTAGAGATGTTCCCCAAAAGGACATTTCCGAACGTAACCTGGTCGAAACCATTACGGCTATCGTTATCCGCATGCGAAAGTTTTCGTTGCTCGCATACAAGAGCTTTTTAAATGTAACATTCCAAAAATAACAAAAATGAAAAGACTTTGTCAAAGTAAGCTTTGCTTGTCGAAAGAGGAACTTACTTATTCTTGACAATGTAGCACAGTCCTAGCAAATAGGCTTTGTATAGGCCCTCATCCACAGGCAAAGTTTACTTTGACAAAGTAGTTGCAATTTTCTTTTAAACTTTGTTTTGCTTCTCCACATGCAAAGTTTACTCGTACATATTTTGTGTTCTTTTTATGATACAATAAACAAGATAACCCCGTTAAATCTGCTGTTCGTTTATGATATATTTTCTGAATGTCAAATCCAATATGAAAAAAACGTTAAAAAAATTTTTATCTATGGAATTTCTTTGGCAGTCAGAAAATATAAATGTTTTTGAGTTACAAAAGCCCTCAATTTTCTAAACTACAGAGATCACATTCGGCTGCGGGGCGTAAGACATCACCCATATCAGTTGAAATTAAATTTTTGTCTAGCACTGGCTGGGCAAAATAAATAGTTATTTTAGTATTCAGATTTGTATATTTATTGTCAGCTCAATTTATATTTATTTTTTTTTTTGTAAGTTTATCTTCTCTTTTCAGGCATAGGAAAATTATGCAAGTATTAGTAAAAACCTTATCAGATGTCGACAAGAAAGCGATATCCTTTGCCCAAGGAACTTCGAAGAACTTTTACGTGCGTTTTGTACGAATTCAGAAGGAATTTCCAGAAAAAATTAAGAATGAGTTTTCGACGGGACATCAGAAAATGTTTCGACACACATACATAGAAAGTAAATTACATGGATATCTGCATAAAAACGTCTTACTGTCAAACAAACTCCATATGTAAAATTTTTTATTCATTTTTAAGTTTTATTCATTTATGAAGTTTGACAAACATACGATGTACTCGTATCACAAATGTGTTGCAGAGTTGAATATACGAGAACTTGAATAAAATTACTTTGCATTTGGATGCATTTTTCTCTTTATATTCAAGCCATAAAATATAAAATGTAATGAAAGAGCACCGCACCGCATGTTTAAAAACATAAAATTCTTAGTTGCAATTAAAATTGAAAACCCCAAATAAATATCACAGGACAGTGGTGAAAATATGATAATAAATCTCCCTACGGTTTTCTCTATCTACTTTTTGCGCAATTTCTGTTTCTATATTTGAATCATTCACGTAGTATTATTTTTTAATAATTTTTCCTGACTAGATTCAAAATGTTAGACGATTAATAGATACTTCTTTTGAATGTATTACAATACAATCCAGTATATCTTAAAGTAGCCGCAAGAGTTTTAAGAATTAGTTCTTTCTCGTTTTATGCTTAAGAAATTTACGGTCAACTACATGTATTCAGTAAAACATAAGCAGTTTGTATAAAATATAAAATTTCATTGAAAATATAGAACAATATTCGGAATATAACTTGAAGTTTTATTTTATTTTCCGAAATATTTTTCAATAAGAAAAATTTATAATATATGAAAATTCTTCAAGGATAGATATTACACGTTAAATTTTAATACTTTTATCCTAATATCAGTGTTTTATTGGTCGGTTTCTGATTTTATTTTTTTGCTAGTTTATTATAACATTAATATTTTTTTTATAAATTTTTATTGTACATGTCGAGATAATGGTGGTACTTTTTTACCAAACTTCAAACGTATAAAAATAAAACTAAACAGTTTGCTTACAAAACCCTAGAGATCACGCAAAGATAGCATAAAAAATATAGTCAAATGATATGTTTTTTACAGAATAAAATTGATTTTGAATTTTGGTGAGTTAATAAAAACACAACATACAAATTAGTTATTTATGGCTTGAGAATCTAAACATATTTATGTTTGGAAAATAATTTTTTTAATAATTCTGGATGTGGCATTAGCATGAATGACCCTTATTCACCAATGAATAATTGAGAAAATATGCAGTGAATTGCCTAGTACTCTGCTAAAGATGTAAGGGTATTTTAAATAACCGGGGTAAATGTCTGATAAAGTTTCAGATTTTTTCATGATATATAGGAAGTCCATATCTGCAAACAAAAATTTTTTAATTATGTTATTTTACAATCAGTTGTATAGTTTAAGTGTAAAGAAGATCAGAAGGCAGCGATGTTACTTTCAAATGCATACGAATGTATTTATGTAGATAGTTTACTTAAAACATGAAAATTGTTCAACCATAAAATGTTATTATTCACATTAAATCATTTGTATTTGAAATGTATTTAAAAAAAAATTTGTTATGCAAATTTTCTTTAAACTATATTTCAAACCCAAAATATTTTTTATTATAACATCTATAAAAATATTAAATTTTGTAATTAGGATTGTACATTTCGATAAATTGAATTGTGCTTCCCTGATGAAAGTAGATAACGATGAGTGAGTGTCTGATTAATCGCAATTTGTGTATAAATTTATGCACAAGTGTTACACCTGGTTCACACACAACAAGTTTTCTTGGGCATCTTTTTATTTCATATGTCAAAGATGCGATATAAATATATTTTGTTTATTTTATTTTCTCTGTTTTTCTCTAGTTGAATTTACAATTGCTCCAGAAAAGGTTGCTGTGTATGAACCAGGAACTGTAATAAATTTCAATTTCAATTTTCGCTTTATTTTTTTCAACTTAACTCCCTTACTCAGGCGCTGCTTTTATGTGTGTTTGCGTATGCATGTTTGCCTAACTGTCATTTACTTTAGCTGTACGGGGATATTCATATATGATTTACGAGTATCCGTGCATAAATCAATTTCATTTCTTTTTTTTGCACTTTCTTTAATATAATTTTTTGTGATGCTTTTCTTTATTTGTTACTTTTGCCATTACCATTTCATACATTTTCTAATTCAAAGACATTTTTGTTGTAGAACGCTTTCTTTTTAATTCACAAATGACAAATATTTATAAATTAGTATAAATCAGCAGATCGACTTTTCTTTTATTTTAATTTTTGCTGTCTCAACTGCAGAGAAATTAGTAAAATGCCAATGTAGTAGTATATCCACTCTTAACATCATTGTTTGAATAATCGACAAACTTTTTTCTATTATTTGATTTAAATTAAAAATAGCGAATTTCTTTTGCTGATAATCCGGCAATTTAAGTCAATTAATCGACCAAAACTTATTTCTCCGTTTCTAAAAGATCTATAAATTTTGTCCACATTTTAAACTATTTAAATTCTTTAAAATCGTATTACATATTTACTCAGTTCACTTCTGCCCAGAAAAATTATAATTAAAATGAAAAAAGTATATTTTTCATCCCTTTCTATTTTCAGTAGTCAAGCGAAAAAAAGAATAAGATACAAACCTATGTCCAACTAAAAACGACTGCTTTGCAATAAGCAGGTTTGTAAAGAAGAGTTGGATGGCTTACTAATATGTTTACATATGTCATTATATGTATTGACGATATACCACTTTTGAGTATCTCTTCTTAAATGCTCTTTTCAACGCAGTTAGTACATGATACGAGGTCGGATCAATAAGTCCGTGACTTTTCGAATTTCCCTCGTAGTTATATGAAATGCACCACTTTTTCCATCACCATCACCACCTGCTAATAGATTACTGTCAAATTTTGAGCAAGTGTCGTCATTTACTGTTCAAAACATACAACCTCGTCTTTATTCCAAAAATGGAAAAAAGTGAAATTCGAGTGCTCATCAAACATTATTTTAAAAAAGCTCGATAAATAGTATGGCGACTCTGCACCATCGATTTCAATGATAAAAAAATTGGTTTACTGACTTTCGTTGTGGTCGCACAAGTACAAATGACGCTGAACGTTCTGGACGGCCAATTGTTGGCCGATCGAAGATGTCATAGGCATTTCATATGGCTGGAGAAACGTTGGACTAAGTGTATTAAGTTAAAAGGAGATTATCTCGAGAGAATGTTTTCACATAATTTGCATTTACTCGAGACTATGTCTTTTTTAATAGTCTTGTATTTTCATATATATTCAGAGAGTTTTATCAAAAAAACTATTTTTTAAGAAAATAATTTATTTTTTTTTATAAAGACACATTAAAATTTAGAACTGAAGGAAATTTTAAATTTTATTCTTAATTGTGGTAACTTTTTATGTTATAAATAAAATGAGCCAAATTTATTAAAATCATTTCATAAATTTTAAATTTAAGAAAAGGATTTAAAATTTTTTTTCAGTTTAAAATTTGAATGAGTTTTTAACAATTTTTTTTGTTCAAATTTAAAAAAAAAAAATTGATAAAACTTTCTGAATATATCCGAAGCTAATCTCATTACTAAAAATTAATGAGGACGTAATTTAAAGGTTACTTGGTCTCTGATCCTTTTTTATTTAATCGAAGAACTAGTTCTCGATGCAGAGTCAATTTAGAAAGATTAATTTATAATCATTGGAGCTCAGAATCAAATGTAGGCAAATTGATTCAGAAAACACGGGTCTTTAAATCATGTTGATCTGTGTAATTTTTTGGATTCCGCACACAAAGTATAAAAAACAAAACTCTATTGCGTTCGCTAAGATGTTTGCCCGTCTGCCACAGGATTATATGTCATGAACCACATTAGTGGAACACTTGAAATATTCATAATATATGTATTACTATGGCCGCTATAACATCCCATTAAAAATAAAAATTTTATTGTGTAAAGACAAGAAATGTTAATTTTGAAATAGAAATGTATCTTTTGAAACAAAATAGATAGAAGCCTGATATGTTGGAAGGAAGGGTGTGTATTCCTATGGACACTACAACAAGAAATACTAAAACGGGAAATATTGCCACAATAGAAAATGTCGGCAAACTTAAATTACTTGTCGTAACAGAAAAATCCTTCTTTGGAACAGAAAAAATTGCCAAATCGAAGATAATCAATGTAACAGAATAAATCGCAAAAAAGAAAAAAAGCTATGTCAAAATTTTTAAAAATTTCACAAACTAAAAAACTATTGCCAATTCTCAAAAAGCGTAAATTTTGGAAAAAATTATAAAACTGTACAAACCCGATATAAAAATATTGCTAGACTGAAAAATTGGCAAAATCTAAGTAAAAAATGTAATTTAAAAATTAAAGGGATTTCCTGCCCAAATTGTACATGTATGGGCCAAATTCTACTAGTCGGACTAAAACTCGGCTGATCTTTTTATTTTCTGTAAGTGAATGTATAAATATGACCAAAAAAATGTAACAGCATTTAAAACAAAAATATAAATCATTAAAACAAATTTTTCATTATACTATTGAATTTAGTGAGGCAATATCTATGTCCTTATTATGAAATGCATCGAGATTATGTCCTCGAAAATTCGAATAATTCACCATCCTTAGCTGATATAATTCAAAATTTTCTTTTTAATACGGAATATTTTATGAATAATCTCAATTAAATCAAAACTTCAAAATGTTTTTCAACAAATAATAACTCAACAATTCTAAGCAGGAAACATAAAAATATTTTTCTATTAATATGTTAAGCTATTCGTGGTTAACTTAACCAACCGAAATCATAGACTTATGATGAAAAATATCGTTAACCAAAGTTAAAAAATATGTAAAAATCCAGGATGTCCACCGGGAAGGTATACTACTTTGTTTGTTTATAATTTTTGATTAAATGAAAGAGAATGGATCTTATATTGATAAATGTTTTATTTAATGTCGGCAATTCTTTATAGAATACAATATCAGATAAATGTTCGCCTCTGTTAGCCTCACAAATGCGAGCCCTTTTGAGCACATCTTTCATTACATTCTCACATAATAATTTCATCACGAATATTCTGTTTGAGTTGCTCAAGCATTTCTGGCTTGTTTGCATAAACCTTGCTTTTGAGATATCCCAACAAAAAGAAGTCCGGAGCGATGTGGCTCCGTCTTGTTGATACCACATGTTAATCAAACCCAAAACATGCAGTTGCGGCGTTAAAAATTTTTCAGTTGCCGTTACACCGTTTTGATTTTCAAAGAAGTAAAGTCCAATGATTCCTCCTGACCAAATTGCACACCAGACTGTCGCTTTTAATGGATGCAAAGGTGACTGATGAATAATTTGAGGGTTTTCCATTGCCCAGAACCGATTATTCTGTTTATTCACATATCTATTCAAATGAAAATGTGCCTCGTCACTCATTATGATTTTTTCATGAAAATCGGGGTTGTCATGGGCGAGCTGTAACATCCTATTGGCATATGTACGGTGGCGTAAATGGTCTTGTGGAAGAAGCTCTTGTGTCAACTGAATCTTAAATGGAAACAAATGCAAATCCTTCTGCAAATTTGTAACCAAAGTTGTTCTTTCAAGACCAAGGTCCTGAGCATGGCGTCGAATTGAAGTTGATGGATTGTTTTGAACACTTTCTTGAGCAGCAGTAATATTTTCAGCCGATCTTGCATTGCAGTAAGCTGTGGTCCATGCTTGGCCCTATCAACTATAGAACCTCTTTCTTCGAAATCATTCACTACACGATAAATACTGCGTTTTGTTGGCACTTGGTTTCTCCCAAAAATTTCACGAAACTTTCTTATCGTAACTGTAATCGATGATTTATTTTGATAAAATGTTTTAACAATTAAAACACGTTGGCTTATCGAATATTTTTCCAAATATGAACTGTCAAGACTAATGTTTACCAAAATGGCGGACACCCTGTATTCCGATGATCATTAATGCACATTTAATTACCATCTTTTAATTTCATACTAGAACTTACGTCTTTTGATAAAAAATCGACACTGAATTCACTTCAATTTTAGTAAAAAAAATTTTGTGTTTACTATATTGGAAACTTGATGAAATTGAATAGAAAAAATGGCACCTGGTTCACGCAGCGTACGGCACAAAGAGTTCACGCCTTTTGATAAAAAACGAAAAAAAAACTTATTGGCTGCAAATAAGTTATTTTAGAATTGTCTTATATTCATCTTTCTTTTAGGAATTTGGTTTTGCGCTAAGATTACAAAAACACACTTTAACTTTCAAAGTTACTTCCGTTTTTTCTAGCGTGCGTCACAAAACCTTGCAATCAATTCTTTCGCAACAAATACCAGCTAAAAAATTATTTTTCATACCATTCTAAAGTAAGTATATACTTCTATCCCACTAAACATCATGCATAAGTTGAAGGTACCTTTGAAAGACAAAAAAAAATTTTATATATTAATGTGAAAACGGGTACGAATGTAGTGTTCGTCACGCAGGATTTGCCCATATATAATTTTTAAAATTATTATCCTTGCTAATCTTTCGGTGTTTTAGCTATAACTTTAGATTTTTATTGAATTTTATACCTTGATTACGGGCTTAAGTGCGAATATAAAAGATTTTAGAGCTTTTTACAGAATTTAGAAAGTTTCGTGATCTTTGCGATAAAAACTCTGTAGGTTCTTGGATTTCTTATAGTTTTATAGCGATTATTAATAAATATTCTTTACAGTTTTAGCAATTTTTAATCAATATTAGGGATTGCTTTCAATGTTGCTCTTGCTCTCAAATTGTTGGCAGGCTTCAAAGTTTTTAGTATAATTTACTGTTGGCTTCCAGCATTGATTCCGGCGAACTTTTGTAATCACCGTGGTTGTAAGCTTATAAGAAAATGTTCGGAGGTATTACTTTTAATTTATATCTTAACTTGTACAACTGATTCTGTTTTTACACGATATTTTCGTTCCAGAAAAAAACCTGTAATATGCAAATATAGGTGATTGGTTTCTTATATCTAAAATCTATTGACATTAGTGAAAAAACAAAAACAAGGATTTTTTAAGAACAAAGTATTGATGTTTATTTTATTAAATCACATATATAATGTGTAGTTACACTAGCATAGTTATTAAAAAATTAAAAGATATGCACACTAAGCTTAAAAGTATGTAAAATTTTAATTGATTTGTCAAGTAAATTGCTTGTATGCCAAAAAAGGGAATTCCCCTAAATTTGTGCTACTTGCAATTGCTTTGACCAGTAAATTTGCTTGTTTGTATGTGTACACAAAAAAAGAGACATATGTAAGTATATACATATTCTCTTTGTGTTCTTTCTTGTTTTCGTATCCCTGCAGATAATGCGACGTATGTAAAGTGTACTCCATAAAGGACTAGCACTAGTCCAAAAATAACCCAAATGTATGTAGAAAAACCTGGTCTATTTAACATTACAATGTCCTAGGGCATGTCGTTAAAAATGGACTACTCACAACTAGTTTGATCACCACGAGTACGATCGTGAAAACACGAACAATTGTCGTTTAGCAATAAGTTCTTCTTTGACAATGACATAGTCCATGACTACATTACATACGACCATGTTGTGAGTAGTCTGTTTTAGCTATAACGAACCACGTAGTCCAATATTAATTGCAGGGATGGTTTCTAGCAGTTTGTGAGCTGTGTGTGTTTTTATTTATTTGTGATGTGTTACTTTGAATAGTGCTAAATGGAATAAAGTCGTGTAAAAAGTTATTTTTTCAAACCGCGTGAAATCAAAACCGTGTAAAAACAGAATCAGGTGTAAAATAATCTGGCTTAGTTTAAATAATGATTAAAGATGAATGATGAATTTTATTAATCGTGACTACAATTCATAACGATTACTTGAGTCATGATTAGCTTAAAGTTTGGATATTAATCAAATTATATAATCGATTAAAAAAAATAATAAATCTAAGAACAATTTTTCTTTGCATGTTAAATGACAATGGATTTGCATGTTTGAAAATAAGCTCGTTTTTTCCTTACAAAACGATTTTTACTATAACAATTTAAAATATCTCCAGAAAACATATTTATACGAGTATTTTTATTGAGAATAAGTGAAGTTTTTGTAAATTTTGTATTCAACAAAAACTTTATACTGCAACACTTGGGATTAAAGTTTTCTATTTTAGTACCAAAAAGGCAATTTTAGCTAATAATAATTTATTAAATTTTTCAATTTGCAACTGTAAGAAATTGCCTGACTATATAATTACACCCTGGATAGCTACTAATCTTGATGAACATTCATATAAACTTATACTCGCAATTTGCTTTTTGTGTTTATTACAGGTCGAATAAAATTATAGCTAATGTCATCGTTGCTACATCGTTATTAACATATAATTTATTATTATAACATTTACACAATACAAAGCAGAGAAAAATAAATTAATATGAAGAAATGTAACTCAACAATAATAAATAGTTGTTGGAAAACATGAGTAACAGTATTGGAGTTGCTTGGAAAAATATTCACACACCTTTAAAAAAAGATAACAAACCATTTTTATTCTTAACAGAAATATAATGTGCTTTCTTTCACATGAAAATTTCAGGACGTGCCGCTTACTAAAAGCATGAAGTATGACCAAGATGGGAAAACTAAAACTCTTTTTTTTTCAGTGTTTTCATACTTCATTAAGATGCAGACAAAGATATGGTTATGAGGTGGTTGCTGTAACAATAATTTATTTTCTACAAAAGCTTTGGAAATCATAATATGATTGCTTTGTAGTATTGTTAACATTAAGTAAGTTGTAATAAACAAAGTCATATTGCAACATGTCATCATTATTTGCAATATGGCCACACTGTATGCTACATGTTTGCATTTATCAATATAATTTTGTTGTATTTATTTGGAAAGATTTATATGTTTTTAAACGGATTTTTATACAAGACATCGTGATTTCAAATAATGCTATTGATTATACAAAAAATATAAAAATTTATATTTTTGTATCTTTTAGCAGTGTCTTATAGCCCCAGTGAGTGGTTGGCATGAATATGCGACGACATTTCTTATCAAGCATTGCTATTATTGCTTTGAGCTGAAGCCACATAGGACTAGTTATGATGATAAAAAGCCACCACTTTCTACCTAAAGTGACTCCTACCACTTTTCTGTATTTCTTGTTCGTAAAAATTTTCACATGAAGTTCGAAACAAACAAAAAATAGTAAATGTGAAAATCTTGATTTTTTATTGGTATGTTTGCATTAATATTGTGTCAAACTTACGAACCAGTCGGTGAAGAACTTTTGAGGGGGCGGTAAAATGTTTTCATTAACAGCTATATTATTTTACAAATAAAAAATACGGTATAAAATGTGTTTCTATGTGTTTTATTTTGCTCAATATAATAGTTCAATTCAAAAACTAATGTATGAGTTGTAAGTTGTATCTACACATTTTAATGGTAATTTCCACTAAAGCATGTTGTTAAGCAAATGTTTATTGAATTTACAGCAACATTTATACAAATTAAAACTCAATGCAAGAGGATGTAAATTGAACAAATGCGCCACATATTAATATTGTTTTAAAAAGTGTTAAGTTCTTACAATATGCAGAGCAGAATCGCAAAATAAAGAATAACTCGTCAGCTTGGCATCAGCTAATCAGTTAACTACTTATAAAAATATAATTTAAAAAAAACTAATATAAAATAATTAGATTAATTTATTCCTTATATTAACTATATTTAATTTTAAATGCTGAATTTTATTTTTTTATTTATTTACATGATAATTATTGGAAAATAACTTAAATGGCAGATAGTAAAAATATAGAAACTTGTGTGAGAAATCTTTTTTTTTTTATTTCAATTCACATCGCTTTTTCTTGAATTCCCTCATTCAATGCGAAAATTTTTACTATGTGAGATATGAGCAATTTATCAAGAATAACTTCGAGATATTTTGTGTCATTGCAGAATTCCATAAACGATCTATTCACTATTGACTACTTATTTCTATGAGTTCTCCTTTGAGTAAACGGTGTAACGATAGTTTTTAGTGGTTGATTTCTGTCACATATCATTATAACATCTTACAGTTACATGTCAAGCTCGGTTGCTGCTTAAAAATACCTTATATATGATACACTATTTCCTAAATTTTGACTTGAGGGTAAATTTACCCAGTTGTTTTTTCTCTGCAAGGAAACCGAGCTAAGGCTGATTGGTTTATAAACTTTGGAAAATGCTCACATTTGTCATTTGCGTGTGGTATGAAGAAAACGCCAAGCTCCTGTTGCGTTATTAAAAAGGAAGAAAATTTCAAGATTTATTTCCGCAGAGAAACCCCTTTCGTACAGAGATAAAAATAGTCAAATATTTTTGATGATGATCTTTGTCTAATTTTTCATGTGAGTGTTCGTATTTGAATACAACAAATATTGATTTAATAAACAAAAATGTCTAAATTTTCTGTGATGACGAGTTTTGTACATCTGATGAACAAAAATGTATGTGTCTTTATTGAAAATCTTTTAATATTTTCCTAATGAATTTTTAAAAAGTTGTATTATCGACAAAGATAGTATTAAAAATAACGTAGAGCTTATTTGATTTTAATTTTATTTAAAAAAAATACGGTTCCAAAAAACTTAACTTTTTCTGTGTAATTTGAAAAAGATACATTCTTTGTAAAATAAATTTTCAAAAAAGAACTTTGTAGATTATCTATTTAGATGCTACTATTATCATCATGGTATTAAACAAAAATAAAAGACATATACATACATATAACAGGCACTCAATTTAATTCAATAATGCTGCGTATCCTTGACTTCTCTTTGTTTTGATTTTCAACACCAACCGGCGACAATATTGTTTACTTTCCCCAAAAAGGAAGTTGAAAAATGTTGCAAGCAATTTATTTGTAAGTAATTTAAATTTAAAAGAAAAAGTATAAAATCGATAGACCAAGGACATGTATACATAAATTGTTTGAAAAAAGAAACCGCATATATTTTATTTTGCAAAAAAGAATATCGTATCAAAGAGCCAACCAAAAAAATTTTGAAACATTTTCGACGAAAGCTAAAAGAAAATATGTAGGATATTATTTTTGTGTCATGTTTACCAGGATTGAAATGATTTTCCGAAGAATTTTATAAATACTCGTACTGTTGCAGGCAGCGAAGCAAGAACCAGTTAAAGTAGCATAATACAAATTTTTAATAAGAAAAAAATATATAAGAAGGTATTTGAAAATATATTTTAAACATTTACACAAATCGAAAATAATTTAAAGCTATGAATTACCAAAATAAAGAAAAAAATACTTAATAGCAAACTCTGCAACCAACACAACCATCATTTAAAGAGCATAAAAGAAGTGGTTCAACAGACAAGAGCACAATACAAACAATCTTCATACAAAACTTTATGTTTTACACAATGGGCTGGAGTTGTAAGTCACAAAAAAATACATCAATTAAGAAATCTTTAATTAAAAATTCATTTGATTGCGAAAAAGCAAATACCACTTGAAATAAAATAAAAATGTTAAATGGAGAAATGCTTAATTGATGTACATACATAATTAACAAAAGACGGAAAAATGTAAAAGATCAAAATCTTCTTGCAAAAACAACCATCTCCAAAACAGGGGACACTCATATAATGCGAGTTTACAAATTAATAAAGCAGGATCAATCTTGGAAGTAAGTAACTATTATGAGTATTTTCAATATAAGTCTAACTATTATCAATTATAGTTATTTTTGGCTGATATTTTTTTTGGTCAAAAAAATCAGTTAAAAATTCACCGATATTTTTTTAAGAAAAACCAAAATTTTTTTCTTTTTTTTTAATGTTAATATTTGACCACTCTGAGATTTTAGAAGTGTTGTTGACTATAAGTCTTTAGCTGATTTTGGCCTAACTCGTTCTATGTCAATAAAAAACTTTTATTACATATTTACCCAACGTTTCGTCAATTTTATGTTGACTTTTTCAAGGGTGTCGTCTATTTAAAAATTAAAAACTTAAATAACTACAATTTTTTCACCAAATAGTATGTTATATATACTTAAAATTTTAAGTTAAAAATTAATTACATTAATTTTAAAAAACAAAACAAAAGCTTAAATAATTACTTGTATAAAGTCACTCTGTAACTCGTATTATATTGTCTGTGTCTTCTTTTAAGTTCATGGATCTGTTTATGTTTTGTTGTATCCGTAAACTTTCTATCGTGTACCTTTTTCTTCCTTTGTTTTCCCTATTTAATATTTTGATATTTTCAAAAAATTTTTTCTATTTTTTTATTGGTAACTTAGGAATTAAATTTTAACTTATATACATACTTCACAGAAAAAATATCGATCAAAAAATAATTATTAATGATTGTCACAGAATCCAATGTAGTCGAAATTGGATTTGAAAAGACGTCAAAAAATACTTTTGTAAAATGAATTTCAATGTGATCGGTTTAATGTGCAATCTAGAATTACTATTTATTTTGAACAAAAAACCGATAACATTGAAATTCACCACACAAAAGTATTTTTTGTCATCTTTACAAATGCAATTCCGTATACATTGGATTCTGTAACAATCCTGATTATTTATTAATTTTTTAAGAGAAAAATAAAAATACTTTAAGATTATTATATAATATACTTCTGCATGAAAATAAATAATGATGTTCATGAAACTTTCACCATAAACTTTTTGTTCATTCGTTTCTATTCAATGCAGATGCATAACGATGACATGAACACAATGAACACTCGACAATATCGAGACGAATGCCATGATGTCTGTTACTTTTATTTGAACAACAGCATATCTATATTTACAAATGTAAACTAAAACACGTTTTTAATAAATCTCGATAAAGTTCGTAAAAAGCAATATGATTCAAAAATCAGTGTTGCCAGTTGAAGGAAAAGGAAAATAAATCTAAGACTTAACATATTTAAAAATACCACAATAAACTAAATCATGGAAAATCAAGTTATTTAAAAAAAAACTTTCGGACAGTTTTAAATTTGAAGTTCACAGCAGCATCAGCTTGTTATTCTCATTTTTATTCGAAGTTTGTAGTGAATGAACACGTTGAATACGTCCCAGAAACCGAAGTGACTTTAAAAGTTAAAGTGTGTTTTTGTAATTTGTAGTAAATTTTGCATAAAAAAGCACACAAAGTCCATTTCCTAAAAGAGATATGAATATCAGAAGACGTGAAGCACGCTACATTTTCTCTTTTCTGAAATTTAATACCTAATTTAAATATTTCCAAAATAGTAAACACACAATTTTTTTTACTAAAATTGAACTGATTTCAAGATATAAAAATAAATTATGCATTAATGATCATCGAAATATATTTATTTTAATTATAAAATTTTATATATAGTCTAATATTCCTTAAAAAATATCAAAAATAAGTTAAATAAACTTAAAAAAATTGGTTGGTGGACTGTTTCTGGGACTTGCCCATGTGCAACTAATTACATGATTTCACCAAAGGTGCAACATTGCTATTGCATATTAGCAAGAAAATGTGAGATGAACACGAGAACTACGAAATAAAAATCCCCAGCGGGAAAACTGGTCATTGATTACATATGTAATGGAAGATATAATGTATTATTTTCCAAATCAAAACAATGCAATCCTTTGGAAACGAGAAGGTAATTTGATCATACACAAAAATTACACATTGCTTACCACGTATATTACCACTTCTTACGAAGAAGGATTGTATTGTTTTTGCTTGTTCATTGCGAATTCCTAGGACATGTTCTGTGTTAGCAATAATGAATTCTGGAATGAAAAATTATACATGCCATCATTACCTTTTACCGCTGGGTCTTTTCAAAGAACAATCTCGTTGTGTTAACGAAGTGAAAAATGCATTGAAAATTTCCAACATAATGTTTATATGAAAAATTGAATATATTATTTAATTCTTTACGAGTAAAAGTTTTTGTTTTTAAAGAAAAGTAAAGAAAGAAAATGCCATTATTAGAAGTAAATGTGATTTGTATCGTTTAGAGTAGCGAATTAGGATATAAGGCTTCAGATGCATAAAAATATGTAGATACTTATGTATATATCCTGTTTCGAAAATTACTAATTTTTGTGAAAAAAAATCTGGATTTCCCTTTTCATTATGTGGCAATGCATTTTTATATTTTAACTAAAAAAAGTAAACAAAGAGATAATGGAACTCCTATTTTTCTACCATGAAGTAATCCCCATTAAGTACAAATTTGTTTTTCAAGTCAAAAGTGGTTCAACATATACGTTATTGTATCATGGCTAAAGCTCTAATAATGATATGACATATGCACCAACGAAATGCATGTATATAAACTAGCTTGACCCCCAATATCAAAAAAATTATACTAAAATTTTTCGAAATTTTTATGGAATTTAGTTTTTCAACTGTACGTGATCGTTATTGATCAGAATTTAAAAATCATTTGCTTAGTTCACAATCTATTGCAGGAGTTGTAAGTTGTTGATAATTTCCTCAAAAACATGTTTCTAAGCAAATGTTTAAATTCCAACACATGCCAAAGATTTTATTTTTTTGCACCCCATTGTGCAAAATAATAAAAATCGTTATCACATCCTAAAATGTCAAAAGGCCAAGTAGGTAGTCACAAATGAAATAAATCTTCTTTTTAAACTTTTCGAATCTTAAGTTTCAGCTGAATATTCTTAGTCGCTGGAAAATGCTACAAATAAGTGCAAATAAAAAGAAACGTCAATTCTGCAAGATATTTTTCATTACTTTTATTATAATTTTTTATATATTTATATATACGTATTTTTTTTTTGTCAGCATTTTATGGCTTGTTAATTTAAGGGAAATAAAATATTATTTGTTGCATATTATGTGTTTCAGTAGAGTTTGTTCTAAAACTACAATGCTTTGTATTTCCAGTTGTAATAACTACTCTAATATATTTTTCGCTGCATTAGTTAGAGAAATTTTCTTTATAATTTTGGCTTTTTTATGGCTCTCGTTGATTATTTTATTCATTATACTCTACACTACAATAATTTAGCCTTTTCATCTTAATGACACAACAATCATCTGAGTCCACTTGGCAAAGTAAAAATGTGAGTCAGACTGATTGTATACGCTTGTAAACTACATACGTACATTAGAACCACCCGCTTTGTGTAAAAATTTTAAAATTGTTTTTTACACCTCTAAATTAATGTCGATTCTCAAAACTTTTTGAAAGCCCATCGATGATTACTCTTCTTGAGTTGGAACGCGTCTAGAAATTTTTCTTTAGTTTTTACATACTTACCCCAAGACCACATATTAGGGTTCTCAGCTTTATATTATACCTTATCCCCAAATTGGGAATTTTCATTCCCCAAAATAGCTCATTTCTTATCCCCACAAATTGCCACAGATCTGTAATAAGAATTTTAAGGCTTAACGTCCAATTTATAACAGAAAGCTTTATCAAATTCAATATTTCGCAGTCACAATGATAAATTCTTTTGGAATATTTAAGACTTATTTGTAAATATTTTTTTAACAATAAAAAACTTTTTTTCTTAACAAAATTTGCAAAATATTGAATTTATTCAAGCTTTTTGTTATTTGTTAATTTTTAAATTGAAACTTAAGCTTTTAAATTTTTATTACAAATACTAATCAAAAGATCGAAATAATGATAATCAAAACAAAATTTATTGGAATACGCACGCAAATATTCCAAAAAAAATTTTAAATATGCACAAAAATATGACAAAAAAACATAGACTAATTATTTTTATAATCATACTCGTATATTTTTTCAAGTTTTCAAATTGAAAGGATCTTTGGTTATCACACAAAACGGTCGAATATATTGAAAATATTTATTCAACATCAGTCGATCTTTCTGTATATGTTATTTTTATTTTATTCTTAATATTTTAAAGTTAATCTTTTACGACTTCTATGATGGATAAACTTTCATGTAAAGAAACTTCTTTGGTTTCCAATTCGATTATACTGTGGCAAATACTTTAAAAATTATCTTTAATGTATGATGAATGTCTTTTTGCCGATGAATTCTTAAATAAAGCCTTTGCATTAAATATCGCCTCTGCCTCATCATCATAATGGCCATTATGATGCCATTTAAAAAGCTGCTTATTTCTATAAAAATGTCGCAATAAAATATCACATCCTTTAACCAAGATTCCCATCTGGTGGGACAAAGCTTTGGGGAATTAACTCTACCTTAAGAAAAACGGCTTTGCAATTTGCAACAAGTGAGTTAACATTGGAAAATGTAAGCTAACAAAATCTGCTATTCTATGCAACCCATGAGTCAGACATGTCACATGCAACATTATTGGTTAAAGAATTGTTAATGATCGCTTTGCGTAGACCATATATGGATCAGCGTCAGTCACTAAAAGTAATTTTTGTTAAAAAGAGTTGCCAGCCTGCGTAATATTCAAATTTATGCATATTATATCAAAAATGCTTTTCTTAGGAAAAAAGTGAAAAACATACAAATGCAAATTTTTTCAGTTTTACCACTCTCATGGAGAAAAATATTATTTGTTAATACATGAGTTTGAATAAAAAAAAGAAAACTAAATTACAAGTTTTATTACAATATATTATACCCAAAAATCCCCAGCGAAAAAAGTGCCTTTTCCCCAAGAAATCCCTTGGGGAATTTTCCAGAAATTTGTATCCCCAATCACAAAAAATCCCCTATTTGTGGACAAATCCCCACAATTGAGAACGCTGCCACATATAGTCGTGGAAAATAATACATGGTTCCATCCGTGTCCAATTCTGCAAAGTATTTAACTAATAAAAATTCCAACTCGCAGCTTAAGTTGCCTGCACAGTTATTGCACTTTATTTTACTTTGCGACGGAAGTGACAAATAAATATAAAACACTATTATCAGATCTTGAAAACAAAAACAAGTTCATTTTATTTTATTAACTTTTATCGTTTGGGTGGTATAAGCAATTGAATTGTCCAAAAGTTTTCGAAAAGTTTCTGATCAAAATACGCTTTTACCCCAGATTTCGTGACAAAATTTCGGAAAAAAATGTCTGCGCTTAATGAAGAGTGATGAAATAGAAACATAAACAACTTGTATTTTTCTCTATTTCCAAAACATATTCAGTCTAAATGAAGAAATGTTTTTTTCATAGAGAAGTTTGCCTAATCCTTACATTTAATACAAAAAAGTTAGCTAATAAATATCCGCAACTTATGTAGTATGCAACATAGCCAAAATATACTATTTCAAAACTGAGTGAGACGTATTTCAATGACTTGATTGTAATAACGAAATTGGTTGTGATTGTGGAAACATATTTCAATTTCATTTCAATTTGTGTTCTTTGTTCGCCTTGTTCATTTTCTATTTATTTCCTTTTCATCATTGGCTTTAATTAATGAGCCATGAATATATGTTTTTGATAGAGGTTTCCCAAAGAAGGAAAAATACAAGTGAAGAGTTTTAAAAAAGTAAGAAGTCTGCCGAAAAAAAATATTATTTATTAAAATACACAATTTTGGAGTTTAATTCTCAAAAATAATATTGACCAAATGTCGTCATTAAATAGCACAGTAAGATTTCCTATATATATGGTCACTTTAGTGGTTGGCTTTTGAATTTGTTTTCTTTCAGTAGATTTGGTTCTACTTATTGGCATCAAATAAATTTCGTAAATATGTATGTAGCTTTAGAATTATGCTACTAAGATTTTAATGCCATTTTTGATATTGGAATATAGTATTTTCTATTCTGTAAGAAAATTATCTGGATAACAGAAATGGTTCAATAGATGAGTGCAAATGAAAGCGGCCTTATAAACCACAGCGCTTGCAGTTTTTCTTGCAGAAAAAAGGATTAGCTACGTCTGCATCCGTCTTACTACTACGAAAAATTAAAAGATAAAAGTATATTCTTTCAACTTAAGTAAAAAAATTCACCGAGTTTTTGGTGTTTGTGTTAAGTTTTCGGTTTTGGTGTATTCTGTCTCTTATAGTAAAATTTTATGGCCAACAATTTTGTAGAACATTTCAATAATATATTTTACAAAAATGTTTGCCATAATATTTTCTACAAAGTTGCTGAACATACCCCACACCTCATTTGTAAACAAAACATAGTTTAATATACCGACTAGCCACGCCTGGTGTGCTTTGCTTCACCGATACACATAAAAATAATATTTATAAGTACTAGAGTACGCATAGTGGTCGAAATTTGACCGCCAGTTTAAACGTATACATATTTTAATTTATTTAAAGAAAAAACTACATAATTACTTATTCTCTTCCCCATTGAAAAAACAATAAACGAAATAAAATTTCATACAAAGACGCACATTTATAAAAAAATCTTATTACTCATATACATATTTGTATATGTAAGTGCTGTATAATTATGTAGGTACACTCTCATTGCTTCTTTGCTTGAACCAATCCTTACATTTGTAGTGGTGTCAACTTAATTAGCCTTTTAATCCTTTAATACTGAACCGATTCAAATAATATATAGTCGGGTCACTAAAGCTTAACATGGTAAACAATGTTTGGTAAAAGAATTAAAAAATCGGTTGGCAAACAAAGGAGAAAAAGGGATCTAAAAATTTGTCTTTGCCTATTTATATATAGAAAAATTATTTATTTTTATATCCTACTTCTGGAATTTCATTATTTTTGATACGGAAAGTTTACTTTAAAAAACCTTAATTCTGCTGGTAAATTAAGACTTTGCAAAGAAAACTTTCCGCGTGTAAAAGTTTGCGACAATAGGAGATTTCTAATATTATTCAAGCAAATCATAAATCTGCAAAATAAACGATTTCATTACAAAGATCTAACCAATAATTATACAAAGCTAACTGCAAGCAAACCCTTTCGAGCACTTGGAAGAATTATGCAATTTCGAAAAAATTTTCGAAAAATGTATTATGGAACCAAACTGCAAGCAAAACCTTTCAAACGAAAAAAAAACTTTGAAAATTGGTTTAAAAAAAGTAAAAAAAAATATATACACGAATTCATAATCACCTTCTTTTTTAAAGTGGCTTAAAAATTATTCTTATACTTTCTTGTATACAAGATTTTTCGTTTTCGCACTTGGAACATAAACATAAAGCTGTCCTTGTGCGAAACATGGGTATTCTAACTTTAAGCAACTTAACTGAAGAGATTGCTAAGCGAACACGAAATTGCAAACGTTTGAATTCCAGGGACATATTTGTCGTTTTCATTGGAGTGCGTGGCAGCAATAAATCTCTTTCTATTTCCTATATTCTATCTTTATCCTGTTATTATTGGTGATTCGAAGGAGAAGTGGTGGTTTTTGTTCCCCACACCCTATACCGCTAATATTTTGCTGTGATTTCGTGCAAACTTCACCTAAACCATCTACAGACCATCCGCAACGTACCCTGAAACATTCATTTTTTATATATTAGATATGCTGCCAGAACAGGCCAAAGCTGGGAAACTTCATCCACCTTTAAAATAAAATTCCGATGTGATCTTTTAAAACGCCGACACACAGATTCATATATATATGTGTCTATAGTATATACATACATATATTTTTTGTTTTTTTTTGGTCTCCGCTCTAACAGAATCAATCGTCAGAGCCCCAAAATTTTGGAAAAAGTTTGAAACTGTTGTGCAGTGTAATTATAGCATTAAACTTTTTAATGAAAACGTCGAACCAATTAACTATTATTGATGAATTCCATAATAAAATTATAACAACACATCCTTATGATTTGATGAAAAAAATTATAAGAATTTGAAAAAGTAGAAGTAAAAGAAAATGATCAAATGTAGTTACTAAAATGTGTTCTTTTTCATTGGCTTGTAGTGAATTGAGTTAAGAACTTATTAAGATTATACAAAGTATATGGTGATGTTGTCTAGAAAGCACAATAAAACTTTAGCCAATTCTGCTGCTTTGCATCGCATACATTGTCTAGGCCTATTTATAGATTTCAGCAAAGCTTTTGATACTCTGTCTCATAATAATCTTCTGCGAATATTAGAACGAAATGCGATAAGAGGTTTGTATGTGTTTGGATTGGCTTAAGAATTATTTAGAGCTAAGATCATATTGTGTCAAAATCAGAAACTCATTGAGCAAAACACTTCAGAAAACTGTGGAGCACCAGAAGGATCGAAACTGGGACCATTGTTGTACCTTTTTTACGCAAATGATATGCTAAATATGTTTACAAGCAGCACAACATATGCATACGATTATTACTAAAAATATCAAAATTGTCACTGATATTATGCAAAACCAACCAGATGAAATAACAAAATGGTATCACAATAATGGCCTTGTGATAAATGCAGCAAAAACTAAATTAATGCATATAAAAGCGCTACATTTTCCACAGTCTAATTTCGATTTGGAATTTCATATAAATACATGCATATGTAATACCAAAATAGAAATTGTGAATACTTACAAATACAAATAACACGCAGGTAAAATTGTTCAACACTGCAAAACATCTCGGGGTTATTCTTGACTCGAAACTGACTTTCAAAATTAATATTCCAGAGAGAGTGAAGAAAGCCACAATTTCACTCTATCTATGCAAGAAGTCCATTGGAAAAAACTAGGCTCTCACCCCGAAAATAGTTCACTGGATCTATACTGCAATAGTGCGACCAATTCTCATGAATGGGATCATTGTGTGGTGGCCGTCCCTGGAGGAATAGTCGTATCTACACGTTCTATACAAGTTTCAACGACTTGCATCCTTGTATATAACCAGTGCTCTTCGCACTACCTCTACGGACGCATTGGGGATGCTGCTGCACTTACTACCATTGCACCTAGTAGGGAACACCTGTGGAACAGAAATGGTACCGCAATGCAGAATACTCGACGAAGAAGCTTTGGGGTGGAAGATTGACCAAACCTCCCCTTTGTTGTTGCACGAACGTTTTTATAAAAGCTGGATACCACCTACAGAATTGTGGAGACATGCTACTCCAAGCACAAGAAATAGCGTCGATTTTTATACGGACGGCTCCAAAACGCAAAAAGATGTGGGTTATTTAGTCTTTTCAGGGATTTTGGGCCTTCGTATCTCAAAGCGACTTCCGGATCACTGCAATGTCTTCCAGACAGAGATCCTTGCTATAAAAGAAGTTGCGGATTGGTTGAAAGTGAATGTAACAACTTTAATTAACATATACACTAATTGTCGAACATCTATTATGGCCCTTAAATCTTCGCTTCCAAGAACAACAATAGCCATTGACTGTCGTTCATCGCTAAACGAGATAGCATAGCAGTTTGATATAAGAATCATCTGGACCCCGGGGCATAGAGGCATTCAGAAGAACTCTACGGCTGATGATCTTGCTAGAACTCAACTCAGATTTGAACTTAAGCCAAAAATTTTCATTTCAAAATTTCTTTTTAATTACTTTGATTAGACGATTAAATGTTTTTATATACTTAAATATGACCTTATTTTGTTAAACTTTATTCTGTATGTAACTTTAAAAATTAAAAATTCTAAATAACTTTACTTATGTTAATTTTAATTTATATAGGCGAATTTACTGTACATTAAACAGCCTTGCATTTTAATTATAAGACTTAGTCTTGTTATGCAATAAATAAATAAATAAATAAATAAAATAATTCAAGGCTTGACTAAAAATTATCCTTCTTGATATAATAATTATTTTAAGAAATTTCAGTAGTTGTTTTCTTAACTAATTCCATTTCCAGCTTTTTTGTGTTATTCGAAAGAAAAAACTTAAACTTAAACTGTCTGCGTGGCAAAGTGATGGCCGAAGAATCCAACGTATGCAACGTATAGATACAGATCTCCCAATGTATTGGCATTTTGCAAAAAAAGATACTTGAAAACTTTGTCTGGAGCAACAATCTTTATTAATTTTAGATCATTCCTCGTATTATATTAAAAAATGAGATTTTACTTATAATACATGACGTGGTGTGCGCGTTTATATGGTAACTTAAGAAGTCGCAAATGAACGTTGAATAAATGAAAAATGTATAGACACACACGTTTCCAGAGAATAAAGTCATTAAAAAAAGTGAGTGAAATAATATCGAACATGAAAACGCAATCACTATTTTTCCTTCTTCAAGATGAGTTATTATTTGTGAAAATCTCAACAATCCCTGGGGTACATTTTTTTGTGCTGAAGTGTGCAAATTTCTGGTAAATTTACTGAATAAGAGAATAAGAAATGGCAATAAAAAGTATAACAAATTCAAATTTATATGATAATAAAGTAGTGTGTGTTCGTATAAAGTTTAAATATTTTAATATTCACACACACATACATACATAGGCAAACAAATAAAAGTAAATAAGATAACCTTTTACAAGATACGAGCATTTACTTACTGGCATAGATTTTTTTCTTCATTTCCCTTGTCAAAACTCACAGAGGGCTTTTTTATAAAAATAAGACAAAAGGAATAAATGTCAACAACATCAAACCATAAGGGAGTGTAAAGATATACAGGTTGAGAAGGTGTCGAGCGTCAAATTAAAAATTTCATTTTAGCAAGTACGGAAGGGAAAATATGAAAATTTTGAAAACTTGGTTATAATGAATAACCACTTATGTCTGAAATTATACTGAATTAGGTAATTTGAAACAAATAATAAGTTTTATTAGAATGTCATAAATGTTTGAATATGATTAAATGTTTAAAGTTTTTCAATCATCTAATTTGTCTAATTCTTACAAAGAGAAAATAATCCAAATTTGTTAAGTGTATGGCATGTGGGTGTCAAATAACGGTTTATCGGGACTCTATACCGCTCACCGTTAATGGTAGCATTCTCGCTAACCGAATTTTTTAATATACAACATCACCATAAAACCAAGAAAATCTCTTCTCATTCAGCAAAAAATGAGAACCAGCACTTAACAGAACACTGCGATAAAATAGTTTGTTGACTTGCAGCTTATCTTCAGTGCATTAACTGAGGGTACGGCGGAAGCCATGGTATTTTTGCTTTGGCTATTACAGATGGCAAATCAAGCTGGGCTTAAATTATAATAAGGTTTCCAAATCTAACTGTTTACTCCCTGTCTGAAATTATAACCTCAAAACGACACCCTATTAAAAACTCTGGTCTCATATTGGTGTTTTTCAGACTTTTGTTTAACAATCATGGGATTGTTAGCGGCTTTACACTATTAATCTGTAATTATATTTTTTATTATTTGAAAACGGTGCCAAAATTGCTTTAAATAATACAATCAATTCAAATATTGTCACATCAGGATACAATTATCAAATCAACAAAGTTTGATATAAAGCAGTTTGAAATCAATAACATAAAATCACTAATAATGGACATAGACGGTTATTCAGGAAAGTTACTGAAATAACACTGATGTGTCTGCCTTATGAAAGTAACTACACACAAGAAGAGTTGACACACAATTTATTGAAATCTTTTAACTAAAGTTTTTTTTTTTAATTGCAAGTATATACATCAGTTTTTCTATTAATCATATGTGAATAGTTAAGTGTTTTCCCTTCTGAGTGTTTTAAGTTGCTCGTGATTTAAATAATTTAAAAATCTATGCGAAAATTCAGTTAGTCCTTGCAGATATTACCGACCCATTATAACAGGGAAAACCCGTTTAAACTTTTATATTATTTACAGAATATCATCATGTGGTATTTAAGCAATACAAATTTAAATAATATTAAAAGCTTGAGACATCTAAGCTTACTTAAATAGGTATAAGAAATGTATTTTTCTAAAAGCGGGACACTTTAAATTGTAATAAAGAACAGCGAAATATTTTACATAACACCCAAGAAACTTCTTTTATTTAAACAAAAATTGTGCGGCATACTATTCAGCATCCAATTACTTGACTTTTGGTTTTGTTTGATTAAGAGAATAATCGATGCTGAAATATTAGTCTACATTGCTTAATTAATTTTAAAAACACAAATAACTCGAATAATTCAAATAATTTTTTCCAACAAAAAAACGTGAATTTGGTGTAATAGTGTTATTGTCAAGAAAATCAAAAATATGCTCTAAAAAAGAGCTTTAGGCGCATTAAATATGCAGTAAAAAAGTAAAATTGTGCTTTAAAAATTAATAATGACAAGATCTTAAAAAGAAACAAACATACATACATACATGGTGGCTTGTTTGAAAGTAATATATATTTTTTATTCAACAAATTCAGTAACAATTGCATTAAAAGTAAGATAAAAATAAAATAAACAACAAGACAACTGAATAAAACTTTTATTATAAAAAACAACAATTGTACTTAAATTTCTAAGGAGATTTTGATATCAAAATTTAAAATTATGCATAAAATAAGAGAAGATTTTTATTGGTAATTGTTATTACAATAAGCAAAAGAATATTGAATTAGTTTTTCATATAAAAATCGTTTTACGTTACATCTAAATACATAAACTTTTATATGTACATTGAAAATGTTCTTTCAACGTCTGCTGATGTAATTGGGGCATATTTATAAGACAGATTCTTAATGTTATATTTCAAACTGCTTTTGCTAAAGTCGATGTAGACTTGAAATCAAATGTAGATAACGAAAATGTAACAACACGTTTAAACTATTGAACAGTATCAAAATATGTTCTAAAAAGGTCAAGTAAACTCGAAAAATGTTGCAAATTTGCTCTTCAGGCTGAAATATGCAAACTAATGCTTTTTATATGCACTAATGAATCAATGCTAAATTACATGGAAATTTCTAAAAAGGTTAAATATGGTAGCTCCTCCTCTAATCAAAAGATGCAATTCTATATTTCTGGATTCCTTGGTTATTATATTATTAAGAAGAAAAAAGTTTTTCATCGAAAATATTCAAAAATATGCTTAAAAATAAAGTACTACTGCAGAAATTTTTATCACATCTTTCTAAATAGTATTCTTTGTTTGGTTTGTAGTAGATATCGATATTGTGGTGATATTGAAATATTTGCAACAGAAGGATTTTCTAGTTTTTAATATTTTCTTTTTCTTATCTAAATATAAAAACATGAAATCATGTATGATGCAACTTCGGCTTTTATTCGATTTATTTTAATTTTGTTATACCTGGCAGGAATTTTTTTAGCTCAGACAAAAGATTACTTTAATTTAAAGACATATTTTCTTTAATGTAAAAACCCGATTTTACAACTTATTTGCAAAGTCATTGCTTCAGCTAGATTTTAAAATATTGTCATTATTAGGTACCCGAATGAATCAAGATATACAGAAAGTGTCTGAATTCTATAACTTTAAATCTTCTTTTATTTATTTTGTCTTTGAGGCAAGCAAGAAAATCTTTAAAAAAATTGTTCTTGTTCTAAATATAATAAAATACACAAAATATACTAAGAAATATAACTTAGGGCCATTATTAGAACGTGGCGTTAGTTAAAGGCAGGATTTTGTAGGACCTATTTTGTAGGCTTTGCATTGTAAAATCTTCATTTATTATTTTTTTATCCATTAAATATTATTATGATTAAAAATAATAAATATAAAAAACAACGTTGTTTCTGTACTGCCGTTTAAGTTGAAATTAATTGAAGTTAAAATTTTCCCTTGTTCCTTTGGAATATTGTCTCATGCCCAATTCTTTTTAACTAAAAATTTTACGAATATTAGCCAAAATAATAATTACTTTAGATTAAAAACTACTAACAACTAATTTGTTCGACAAATAATCACTTTAAATAAAAATAAAAAATTAAGTTGTAATAATGCAAAGGCATTAACTGACGGCAACTTGTAATAATGGCCCTTAATCTATTATTTGAAATAAATTGATTGTTCTTTATTAAAAACTTTCTGTTTATAATTTTTCGAGCAAATAACCAAAAAAAAACAAATTGTTCGATTAATCGAACGCCGAATGGATATTCTACTACTTGAATATGATTTCGGGAATGTGGTTTGCACATGGTGGAATCTAGAAATCTAATTTCCATACAATTTCCTACCTCGCTTTATTCAAGCCATCACTTAGAAGAATCTTAAGACTTTCCATCAAATCTATGGCAAACATATTATTAAACAGTTAAGCAAAAACAATTATATTACTTTTAATGTATCTTTTCTCAACTATTTTAAATATAGATCAAGAATATCGGTAGCATGTTAATGCTTGAATTATAATTTATATTGAAATGAATTGTTGGCTTAAGTTCAAATGTGAGTTTACCCATTTTTCCTTAATTTTTATGAAATTTTTTTGCATAAATTCGTACGTTTTTTTAAACAATTTTTTTTATATTATTTATCAGACTAGCAGAACGGATCTGTACTGATTTCGAAGTCGCTACACCATCTGATCAGAGTTCTTTGTTCGATTTAATTTTATTCGATTTATTGATAAATCGACGTAAGTTGTCCACGTATGTGCAGATTCCAATATGGGAGTTTAATTTCCTTGAACTTACAATTTTTAATTACTCTAGTAAACATTATTTGAATGCACTCCAACATTTACTTTCTTTAAATCTTCTATTTTTCAGCACATAACTGTAAGTAATCATCTTTTATGTTCACAAAAAACTTACTTCAGGCACGTTTCTAATGCACGTACATACAAAAAAAAATCTGTTTGTTAAAAAAAAACAAAGACTTTTTCCCGGAAAATGATGATGAAATTGTTGCCAATAACAACAACAATGATTGCGTCTATCGTTTACGATAAAAGCATTCTGGCATTCGTAAGTAAGTTTTATTTATTTTCACAATACACACTGATGGCTCTTTAATAACATTAATTTTTTTTTGTTCCTCTAAAGTCATATCTACCCTTCTCTACCCGTCTCTACACTTTCACCAAAAAATACTGTAGTATCCCTCTTCTTGATATCAAAGTACTCGTAGTATAAAAACAACAGTCTTTTGCCTCTACTGAAAATGTTTAAATTTTGAGTTGACTCTCTTTAGAGGAATCAGTGCGATATCATGACAATGCAATGTATGCAAATATGTAAATATTTAATGAATTACACACGAATCCCGTATAACGAACGATATAACTACATTTTTCACGTTTTTTATGTACATTCACCCAAAATTTTTAATTTTCCTTTCAACGAAATTCTTCTACCTATTCGATTTTTTTGCTTTGACACTTCCGCAACTTAAATTGTCACAAAAAAGATCGCAACAAACTATATTGATTTAGATAGAAAAAATATTGAAAATTTTGGTTGTTAGTGTAGGTTTTTTTTACAATTTATTTCTTCTGGATTCTCGTTATATCCATTTTTGTTAAAGTGAACTTCGTTATACCGAGACTCTACTGCATTTGGAATTTATTTTGATTTGTCGATTGATCAGTTTTTTGCTTTAATTTCCTTTTAAAACTAATTTGTTGGATGTTTTCATAACAGTTTTTACAGAAAAATATGTAATCACATAATTTTTGTTTATTGAAGAAAAACAAAAATGCAAGTGAAGCAAGATTATTAAATGAAAGTAATATTGTCAAGAGTCTTAAATTAAAATCTTTTGCAACTGTTTTGTTGAAGGTTTAAAGACAAGTAAATAGTATAAGTATTTTATTTGCTTGAGTAATTTGAATTAAAATATTTGCCAATAAATGATACGTAGTATATGAAATATTTAATTTTAGCTTGATTTGTTTTGCATTTTTAAATTTGTTTATCCAAAGTTTAAACATTAAAGCATTTACGGCAGCAGGCTACTGACTACAAAATGTCAAAAATAGAAAAGGATTATTTTGACGATAAAAAGGCAACACGGCAGCAGGTTGTTTTATCCATGCTGCCTTTGTCGTTGCAGTCAAATTAAGCTAATTTCTGGTGCTTTTTATGAAAATTTCTATAATTTTAGTATTTAAAATTTTTAATAGCACTATTTCCCATAATTAATATTTTATATATGTAGTAAAATATAGTCCACATTATATTTTCAATTTTGCAGGACCCGCCCAGCCAAACTAGGCGTGAGCAACAAACAATTTTTAACCAGTTTTATTTTTACCCTTTTAGGCTCTTTTTTAAGGCAATTTCTTAAATTGGACTTGTTCTATGGAAAAAATAAACTTTAAGAAAGCAAAAAATCTGAAGTGGCACCACTGCAATAAATAAATTATCTGCTTACTGTTTCAAAGTAATCAAAAGTAATCTACAGGGCGGCATCTGTAGTCGTGAAGTCGTGTAGCCTGCTGTGGTCAATGTATTTGCAGCATTAGTATCATTTTATTTTGTATGAAATAAAATCCTGTAAGGTGTGAAATATTAATTATACGGCAAGTATTTTCTCAGAATTGGTTGGTATACTATGATAAATATTATATATGTATTATAATTGCAAATAAACGTATTATAATAATTAAAATTTAATTTCCTGAAGAAGCCAATCAACGATATTGGCGAAATATTGATATTTTAGAAAATTAAAAAAATTAATAATATACATTTTTTATATAAATTGAAAAATTAGGAAAAATCTTTTATAATTATTAAAAAAAGGTCGAAAAAATAAGAGAATATTATTGTATATGTATTGTGAAGTTAAATAAAACAATTTGTTTTTATTATTATTATATTTTTATCTTTCCGAGCAACGAATAATGTTGCTCAAGGTATGTTGTTTTATAATTTTTCTTATTTGGGAAAAACCTTCTTCTTATAAACAAGTTTTGAGAAGAAAGATTAACCCCCTAATTCTATGGTTATAGATATACATACTTATAAACTTATATTTAGGTACTTATATTTACTTAGATTTAGTTTAGCGGGAAACCAAAATAAATGTATTTCCCAATGATGAAATGTGAGGCGAACAATAATCACACAAACATGAAGTGTATTTCAACATTTTGTACTACTTGTGGTATTAAAAAATTGTTGTGCCTTAAATCGAAAAATATACTTCTAATTGATTGTAATTTACCTTGTCCTGTTCCGCTTAAAGTTGTTGTGTTGTTAGTATTTATTTGATTTAAATTAAAGTAAGCCTTTTTAGCTATTGAAATATCTGCTCCTGTGTCTATTTGTAAGGTTATTGGAGTGTTTGTCTTATTTATTCGTGATATTAAGTTATACACTTTTCTGTTTACTGAATTGATCTTAAGGGAAGTTCGGAGTTTTCCGAATCATGTTCTTGTGCGTTTGTAGCTCTAATGTTGTTTCCATTTCTACGGTTGTTATTAAATCTTTGCTGGTTTCTTTTGTAATTGTTATTATAGTTATTATTATTATTGTTGCCGCGTGGGAAATTATTTCTTCCACAGAATCGTGTATTATTACCACGGTAACTGTAGTTATTTTTATATTTTTGTCCATAGTATAATATGGCATTTTGTTAACCTGTGGCATTGGTACAAATGCTATTAAATTGGCCTGCTTCCATGATAAGTTTAACTTTATCAATGGCGCAGTTTTTGGTAAGTGCTTTTACAGCGACTTGGGTAGAATATTTGGTGGCCAATTCTTGTAGAAGCCCATCCGATATCTACGCATTTTCTTATGATTTATTATCAGTTTTTATTTCACTGCAATAAGCGTTTGCCGTTTTATTATTTTGTTTTCGACTGATTCGCCTGTTACAGAATTATTTAATTTATTTATAATTTCTACTATAGTTGATTCATTGTTTATTAGGATGCTTGCATTACCTTTTAATTTGGTTTTTATTAGAGGAATATTACGATATATTGTTCTAATCGCAATTGCCCTGGACCTTGATTCATCAAAAATGTTTTAGAAATATTCGTTCATCTTATTTAATTATGTAGTTAGATTAGTTTAAATTAACGTCATTATCATATTCATGTTCTGCTTAGCAATCAAACTGTCAGTAAATGTGTATAAGTATAATTATGTATGTATTCCCCTTCTAATCAATAAATAAATAGGATAAATGCATTTTCAAATCAACATTTCAATCATCAATTTAAGTTTGCTGTTAAGCGAAATAATTTACAGATGCAAACAGATTCAATAATGATCCCTCGAGTCAATAAACAACAAAAACAGATAATACTCTGGTATTTATGTATGCCACTCAAACAGCTAATGTATTTATCTATGGTTTTCGATTTGCTAATAATGCGTTTCATTTCGCGCGTTTAATTCCTACGAATTATTAATTTTTAATATATGAGAAGAATTTAAAAGCTTTTATGAGATATTGGAAATCAAAGCCATGTAGTTCACTTCTAAAAAATGGATACTAACATTAACAGAAAAAATTAAAAAATACGTGGAAATTTTCTCGATATAATCGTCACAACTTCTTTAAGCGTTCTGTTCACAAGACCGGTAGTTATTCTTGACAATAAGTAAAACAAGAGATTATGTGTACAGAACGCATGCAGAGAGTTTATTGTGAAGTTGGCAGGGATTCTTTTTAATACAGACAGGACTAAAAACATATACTCCTGTGAAGTTCTTAAAATTCCGCCTTCTCAGAGCAATTCAAAAATTGTTGTTTACCCCGAAAGACCAGTCATTGTATTCCCTGGTCCTCCACATTAAGATGGAAACACTGGTGATAAGATTGCAGTGGCTCTGTAATATTGCCTAATATCCGAATCCATTTGATTCTGACTAAAAATTTTACGAACTTTAGCCTAATAATTATCAACTTAGGTTAATACATGTTTCCTATTTTTATTCTAACAGCACCCTAACAATACAAAGTAGTAGTAAAAGTGGCTTTCTCCAAAGGTTATTATTTACTTTTACGTGTTATTTACTTTTACGCCAAATCGTAATTTTTAATTCAAAATTTATCATTTCGTGCATTTTCAGTGCTGACTTCCTCAGTACAATAAATATTTGTGTCCTCTTAGTCGCTTCTGAAGCTATGAAGCTATGACAGAAATCTGTCTTCTGGAACAGGATTAAGCTATTCATATAAAGCATCCTGACAATGGCTTCTTTATAGAAATTAATGTTAAGAGTCACGAATTTCGTGTCCTCTTCAAAAATTTTCATAGAATGGTCATTAGTCATATTAAATCGTAGCTCCATCCATATGAGTATTGAATATAAGCTGCCAGAGGAGTTAATTTTGAAAATAAGGCACTTCACTGTTGTATACCGAAAGGAATATAATTCGTGCAGAGAATAGAATGATTTCTTTTGATGTTTTTCATAATATTAATGAAACTTTTCTTTACAAAAGTTTTGTTGACTGTAAACTTGCTGATGGCTGATGATAATGCCTTTATGAGGAGGAAATTCATTATCTCTTTCATCTTCACTAGTCATTCGACAAGGCCTACTTGTATACCAAATTTTAACTCTCTAGCTATAGTGAAAGTGCACCATGCTTTAATAAATGATGTTGCTGTGCTGCCCAAAGCGGACATCTCTATTCTTTGATTCTGCAATTCAGAGGTGAGTTTGCACGACTAATTTAAGTTTTCCCTTCTACTTTCAGAAAAGTTTGCACCCATTCTCGAAATTCTTTGAAGAGCAGCTTAATCAGACGTAATGATTTACAGGTTTCTCTCGAAAGTATTTTCGTTAGTTGTACCAGTTCCAAAACTCTGCATCCCTCATCACTTTATCTAATAAGATTTTGTGCTCCATCCGCAGCTGCATTTGTGGTAGAATACATTACAAAATTTTATTCGCGCTCCTTAAATTATGCTTAATAGGCGTGCCTCAGTAATCTAGAGATGACAACCGAAGTGATCGACAATTTGACCCTTCACATTTTGCAGACATATTGCTTGTCAAGTGACTAATTCATTGTCCTCTAAAAGAACTGCAAGGTTTTGTTATACACAAATACACTGGTATGGTATACAATGTGTAAGTAAGGAAACATCAAGCAATTAGATGGTCATGTTCTTTTCGCTGTTTTAATTATAGATGCTTTTGCAGTTATTGTTTAATTGTATTTATACAAACAATTAAACCACATGGACAAGAAGAAGTGAAATTTTTTAAAAATTAATCAACGGTGTTCGAAGTATGCTCAAGTATGAATAAATTTTTATTATATCACAGGCTCTCTTTGCCCGATTGCCCATTATTGTTTATATGCATGCTCGAGAATTTTCTAAATATGTTGCGAATTTTTAGATTAACCAATAACATTTTATATTCGATAGCAAGAGTAATTGTAGTGAGGCAAATAACTAAAATATTGTTACCGCAATTGTGCAAAATCTATACGTTTTTGAAAATTAATAAGCTTTACATAAAGCATAAATTCATTGGAATCAAAAAATATTTGTAAAAGCAATGAAGCCAGCAAAGTTTTACGAGTACATGCCCGACGTAGTCAACTTTGACGCTCTGTTTAAATTTAAATATCCCTAAAGCTTATGTCATCTTCAATGATTGTTACATACATACATCGTTTTTTAATCGGATCGGGAGTTTCAAAGATATAGATTTATTACGCTTTTACTTCTAATTGGAACGAACCATTGTGCGACGCGAACATTTTGAAATCGGCTTGACACGCATTGCAAATCAGTTGCATTGAAAACGGCATTTCATGAATTCTCAAAGAAACCCGAAATAATTGTGATAAATTCATCACATTGTGATTTAATTTAGGTTGCGGTGTTGAGTGGAAAACGATTGAAACTGGTTTTCAAACCAATAAATTAAACTGGTTTCGATGCAGTTAAAAATTCTTTTAAATTTATAGATGTATTTATTATTTCTTTTTGGCCAGTAGTCAGGTATGCCTACTACAAATGCAGTGCATTGTGGTGCAGCTAGGAAAATATGTTATGGGAAAGAGGATAGAGGAAGCAGTGCTTGTGGACATTAAATTTAAACTTTCTCAAGTTGAAAGTGACTGCTGGTTCCACACACATCAAGTCTGGCCCTTCAAGTCTTGGGTTTTTTAAAAGAGAGGGAAAAAGAGAAAGGAAACTTGAACGTACCAGTCTCTTATTTACTTTTTTATTGTCCATCTGTAATATTATACGAAGTTGATTTTGAAGCAAAAGAAAACGAAAATAGTTGGAACGACCTTATCGTGTATGAACGTGAGCTTAAATTCAAAAGAAAATTGAACTTTGTGAAACGCATGGAAGATGTTGAAAACGTGAAACATGAATTTACATTGGCAACATCTTTCATATTTCATCTGCATATATTTAGCTTTCAAAAATATAAAAGAAATAGACACATAACTTCTTTTAAAAATTAGAAAGATTCAAAAATGGATTTAGAAAAAGCATTGGAGTAGTTGTTGTTTTGCAAGAACAACCCCAAATTTTAATGCAGTACATACTTTGATATATTGAAGTCCATTTTGGAAGATAATGATGAAGAAGAATTTTCGAAAGTTTGTATTATAAAGTATGATTATTTATATAACAAATACCAAAATATTTTCCTCGGTTGAATAATTTTATTTTCTGCAATGTCAGTTTGCTAGTGATGGCAAAAAGAAAATCGAGTTTTTTGCCACTTCTTTAAGCACCCCATACACGTTTCAATTCAATTGTCTCACAATTGATCACACAATTCATAAACTAAATTAAAAGATTTTCATTCAATTGTCAAATTTATACAAATTTAAAAATTAAAAACTTCTATTGCAATGGCTGAAGAAATAAAAATAATTGCAATAATAGAAAATTTCTCTCCAAGCATCATTGGTTGCCACCAATGGCATTTTTATATTTTTTTTATTTAAAGTTCAATGAAATTAAAGAAATACTTAAATTTTTCTTTGCAAAAGAAAACTACAAACATAAATTTTGACAGCTGATCAACAGATTCGAACACACAGAGGACAATCGAATTGAAAGACTTAATAGCCAACTTGAAAAAATCAAAATCTTTTGATTTTTCTTTAACCAACTCGACAACTGCCAAACTAATCAACTGACAGAGCCATACACGCCGTGATTTGGACAACAACCGACTCAGTTGCCAATTGGATTGAAACGCGTATGGGGTGCTCTAGTGGTGACACAAAATAACGAAAAATGTAAAGTGGAACAAAATGAGAAAAGATCATCTTCTGTAGATGTAGAAAGATATAGAGTTTTTGCCCTTTATAATTCTAATGGGAAGATGTTAACATCTTTGCAAATTGATGAAAGATGAAAGATGTGGGTCATTGGAAAAAGCCTATAAACGTAATGTGTGTGAGCCAGCACTGACAGAAAATATATCTTGGGGAATTTATTCCACATACATATGCACTGTGCGACAAAAAAAATAATTCTCTTTGTAAAGCGCTATTCACTGGCTAAACAATTGGGTGAGCTCGTAATGAAAAGCATATGATTGTAAGAGTTCGAATCTACCTTAATACTCATAATGGTGATAGCCTTATCATTCCGTAGGTCATCTTATATTCCAAGAAATTGATCCAGAATTTGATTATCTGAAAGCTTCGTGGACAAAATGTTGTATTCATTTCAATATTTTGGAAGATATGCCATTTATTATAACTATTTTTTGTGACAGGCCCCTTGTGCGTCATTACTGTTTTGATGGACTTAAATTTTTTAACCCAACAGTATTTAATAGTTTAAGGTACTTAAAAGCGATAGAAGTATGAGCCAAAGAATGGATGCCACCGTAAAATCTTGTAAATAAATTAGCATTTATTTGAACACAATAATTTTTTAGCAAATGCACTTGCAAGCACAAGCCTAGTGGTGTTTCCCTATAAACTCATAAAATGCCACTCACTAGCTTAACCTGGTATGCTTTGCTACCCCCATCATTACAAAATTAGATAAAAAGTGTTTATGTAGTTAAAAAAAAAACTATTTTATTATATGTAAATTAACTGTTGTAACACTCTGGGATATACAACATTTGCAGTTTGTCCATGTGGAGCATAAACAAACAAATTGTTTGGTTTTCCTACACTGAAGCATGCAACGTAAAGCTGTCCGTGTGAGAAACATGGACTTGATAAATTTAAGCCATAAACTTGCAGGGATTGACCGTGAGCTTTATTGATTGTCATTACTAACGCTAACTCAACAGGAAACTGCAATCTTTTGAAAATTGCAAGTCTGTTGGAATCGTGGGAATGCAAGGTAGCAGCACAATTGTTCCATTATCTTTGCCCGATATAATGGTCCCTTCGTCGTAGACCTTTGAGGTTGAAGTTCGAAATCGCTGAGTTGCTAATCATGCATCGTGTTGCTCGAGATCGTTCAATTATAAGGCGTATTTGGTGTTCTCCAGATGTTTAATTTTCTCTTTTGAAAATTGGTTCACATATGACGAAAAAATAATTTTGAAAATTGGTCTACAAACGACAAATTAATTTGATAATCCATATTTTTCCGTGCACATTTCAAATTTAAAAAAAATAATTGCAGGAAGCATTTTGAAAATTAGTCCAGAAATGACGATATTATTTGATAGTAAATTATTGGGGAAAGCACTTTGCACCAACACCTCCCCCCAAAATAACCCAAAAATAAAAGATTTTCCATATGCAAAAAAAATTTAAAAAATTTGTAATTTTTTAGTGGGCATATTTAAGAATCGGTTTAGAAATGGCGAAGTTATGCTTGTCTATATTATAGAATCCGTTAAAAACTGTGTGAAATTTAGTTGGCGTTAAAGTAGACTTAGTTGGGAAAAGTATGCAAGTAAGGTACAATTAAACAAACATACAAACAAACACACATTCCGTGTTATTTATCTAGATATAGGGTCCACCAGATAACTTTTTTTTAAAACAGGGCGCGAAACAGCGAGTGTAGCTTCGGCTGTGTGACACCTAGCACCGTCCTGTTGAAACCAAATGTTGCCAATATCCTCCTCATCAATTTTTGTGAACAAAAATTCGTTCAACATGGCCCGATAACTGTAACGGCCACTCCTTGCTCATTTTCGAAGAAAAATGGCCCAATTATTCCTCTAGACCAAAATCCGCACCAAACAGTGACTCGTTTTGGGTGCGTCGGCTTTTCAATGTATGCGTGCGGGTTTTACATACCCGCCAAGATCAAAATGAGCTTTATCTGAAAAGATGATTTTTTTTGGCAAAATCGGCATCTTCTGTAAGTCGATCGCAGGCAATATTTCCCAGCGTTGTCCAAGCGTATACACAACCATATTCGTTCAGCGGAAGGATAAAACTAATTATCTGTCAAATCAGACATGAGCTAAGTGTTACCATTCACGAAATAAGCACTAGTTGAAAAAAAAGGTAGATGGCGGACCGTTTTCTCATCTTATACGGCCAGAATTTTTCTGGAAATTGCACGTTATTCTAAAAAAAATCACCAAATTAAAAAAGCCCCACTCTTATAGTTGTACAGATATAAGAAAATTAATATTTTTCTGCTATCGGGGTACCCGTTTACCCCTCCTACACAGCTACTATTTCGCTGAAAATTGCACGTTATTCTAAGAATTTAGAAATTCTCTTTTATAGTTGTACAGATATGAGAAAATTAATAGTTACCTCCAATGGGGGCTACCCATTTCCCCCTTCCGATACCGTCGAAATTTTTCTATAAGTTTCACTTTCTTTTAAGAACCGCTCACATTATATTTAGAGAGTCTTACTATTTTAGTTTAAAAATTACTTTGTGCCTTAACCCCCAAATTTTTAAAAAAAAAAGGCCTATTTGAATTTCCTTGTTATCGGTAAGACAGCACTGAAATTTTAAAACGATCGGTTGTACCATTTGGCGGCCTATAAGGAACAAACAAACAAACAAGCATACAAACACTGATGCATTTATATATATATATAGATAGATATTGGGTTACAAACATATAAATACTACAATAAATAGTAACGTTTTGCTCTTTCCATGTTATGCAAATTTAAAATCTATCAAGCAAATTAATGACAATACGATAATATCTTAATAAATCCGCTTAAATTTTATTAGAAATATTGTAGTAAAAATTGAGCCTGATTGCGTTTTATAACCTTAGAACAAAATATACATACACAATTGTATATGCATAAAATAGCATGATATAACAAAACAAAAGGGATTATACTCGTATTAAGGGTGAAATTTTGCTTAAGGAGTAAATAGTTAGTTTATAATTTCTCACACTTTAAGTCACACTTTTGCCTTAAGGATGCACTTTTGTTGAAATTGTTTTGTTACTGTTGGCATGGATTATGAAACTAATTAAAGCGATTTCAATCAATCCATCCGTTTCTATTGTACAATCTTTTTATTTGAGGTAGGTAGGATATTTTTTAGTGTGGGAGATGGTCAAAAGGTAATTTTTACAAGAAAAGGCAATTGGTTGATTATTGAGTTCTTGTTACAACTTTGATATTGTTTAAACTATGCATTTGTTTGAATAAAGGCTTAAGATAATATCTCTTGATGTTCCAAGATATATTTGGGAAAGGTTCCCTGATGATATGTATTAGAAACAGTGAAGTCTTTTTTAGTTGTTGGCTATTTTTAATTTATCTTTGAGAGCCCCTGTTTCTGAAATGGATGGCCAAGTGCAAGTGTTTATGTTTTTTTTACAGTAATAGAGTTTTCCTTGACGAAGTATTGATTATTAGTCAATATCATACCTTGGTGGGCCAAAATGAGTTACTTTATGCTTGTACAATTTATTTCCAAAGTGTGCGCTGTGCTGTCCAAAATGTGGGCTTGTTAATGAGAAGTTTTAGTCGAAATCAAGCATCTACTACGAATGCTGTATGTAAGATCGTGCGAAAAGATCGTGAGACTGAAATGATAGTAGACAACAATCATTATACTCGTCGCCATACGGTACCGACGGAAATGTGACCGAAAGCGTTCAACTCGATCCTAGAACGTTGTATTGTAATCGATTTCATCAAGTCGACATTTCACGCACCAGCATTATGAGAATTTTGCGTTCAACGTTCAACTGGCTCAGGAATTAAAGACAAAAGACCATACCTTTTCGTTGCGGCTTCTTAGTTTGGGTTCTGCCGAAGCTCAGAACGGACACCGAAATATCCCAAACCCATCTTTTCTGACGTTGTGGATTTTCATCTCGGCGGCTATGTTAACAAACAAAATTGTCGCACATCAATTGAGTGACCGTTGGGTGTGGATTTTAGAGTGGTGACATCATTGGTCCAGTGCTCATTGGCAAAGTACTGCTGGAAACGCTGAAATGCAGAATGTAAATTTGGATAATCTTTGGTTTCAGCAGGACATTCGGATGTCATTATTTGTGTTCCGAGATGGTATGTATGTACTTGCCTCCAATGGCAAATCCATTTTAAAGTAATGAATTAAAACGTCAAAACATAAATAGTGAAAAGCATGTACTTTTTTCAAAAATATATTTATTTATTCGGATTGTTCGTTGAGTTTCTGTGCAAATCTGTGACAGATTATTGCCACAACAAATACAAGTGATTGACCATCAGCAATAAGATTGTACAAGGAGCTACTTGATGAAGGTTGATCGTTAATAACAGGAACTGAACCATCGGAAATAATGCGTGCTGCAGTAAGAATATTAAGTTGAATATTGAAATAATAAATAAATAACTGAAAGTGTAAGACTTTATAAATAATATTAACAACTGAATAACAAAACATTAAATCAATACCTAAATAATTATATGCAAACAATAAATAAATAAAAATGTAAAATTCTGTAAATTAGATTGATGTATTTACGAATAATCATGGGATAAATAATTCGAAGAATATAAAATAATACACCTTTCAAGGATAATTACTTTATGAATTACACAATATTCATATATTTTTAAAGAACAGCGATACCCAAGTGGCCTGCTGAAACCTTTTTGCATATATAAAATTGCATCAATTCGACAAAACATAAATCCATTAATTCATAGATTTCTTTCTCACAAATGCATTCCGATAGTTTTTATTTCTGTACCAGATGTGGGAGACAATATTAGTGAATACGCAGATAGTGTATTTAATTTAACAAAAAAGCAAGTTTAACCTGTATAAGGGGCATAGACATCAGTAGAAGGCCATAAGCACCACGACCTAGAGAATCTTTTGTGCAGCCCCTGTATCTCAGCAAGTCAGGTTTAGGCTGCGTATGAAGCCAATTACTCTGCCTGTTTGAATATTATAAATTTCAGTTGGGCTTGGCAATCCAAACTTGCTCTGCACGACCTCGGCACCAGGATTGATCCTCCCATAAATCCCTATCAGGTATAAGGACATTCAAATTCCTATCCAGGAACAGACTAGGCAACATATGATCACCAATTATAATATATGGATCATGCATAATGGGCATGAAACCAGACTCTCTACTAGTAGCGTTCATATATTGTATAATGGAATAAAATATCTATTAAACAAGTACAGAAGTAAAAAGCTCCTACACAAAACACTTCATAACATTCATATCACCCATCACCGTACTTTAAAAAAACTTTTATCCAAAGACCACAACAACACATCAATTAGAACTCCCAGACACACTACAATAGACCACTGTAGTGTACCACATTAGTCAACAATGCATTGAACAAACAATTATTAAAGTATCAAAAACAAATACAAATTGTTCTTTGCATGGTGTAACGCTGATGAGACAAAATATTTCAGTGACACACATTTGCTTAAGTGCATTTCGAATACGACATATTAGGATTAATTAAGTATGATAATATAATCCTTTATAGTACTGAACATAACAAAAGAGTTTTTAGAATAATTATAATAAATTAGAAAAACTAAAATCAATTAATAAGTACAAATTTGGAATAAGCCTAGACTTTGTTTCGATAAACTAATTTGTCAACATCATCAGCCTTGTTTTATTATAGAAGTCTCGAAATTTTTTAGCTGGAACCTTTTAAGCTGTATTAAAATAAATTCAAGGGCCACAGGATAATATTTAACAATACCTCTAACATTACATGGCGATCGTGCCATTCCGTAAACAAAACTTTACATTCACAAAGCATTATACCACAGTTACCAAACAATTAGGCATACACACTAGACCTCAGTTAGTACACAATTATAGTTTACTTAAGCAAACACACTACCATACAACAAGTAATAATCAAAACCAGCTTAATAATAAGTTAACCATTGAATTAAAAAGTGAAATTAATTTTTTTTTTTCTCTAATTTTTCAGCATTTTTTCTCATTATTTTGCTGTCAAAATTTTTTGCTTGGACAACAATAGATTGTTTGTCAGAGCCATACGGAGTTCATCACAACCATGCTCTATTCTAAATAACCATAATATTGTTGTTACAAGCATTTTGTGTATGTGGTCGGTCGTCCTGTCAAATTTCATTTTGGTTCCAGCAAAGAGAAAATCTAGTTCTCTTTATCTTTTTGATTGCGCATCCTTAAAAGCGCTTCAAAACAGCGCATTTGGAAAGCGTACCAGAAACTTAATTGGGGTATTTCAAACGGTGTCCTATTAAGTCATATTTTCATAATGTCTTAATATTTTACAATAGTTTAAAAAAAATTTCGTTATGCTTCAAACAAAAAAGTCATAAAATAATAACACTTCTGGAACTATGTTTACTATTTCGTCATATCCAAACCGTAGAAATTTTAGAGAATTGTGAGGGAAATCACGTAGTGCTTGTTCTTTCTTGTCATATTTTTTCGTTTTATAATTTTATTACTACCATTTGAGTCCCCCAAATATTTGTTTGCTTGGAAGTTACAGAAAATGGATATTGATTTCAGTTGCTATTAACTTTTTTACTGGAATGTTTTTTTTCATAACTAATTACATAACAATAATACAGGGTGTTCGCCGGGAAGGTATACTACTTTGTTTGTTAATAATTTTTGATTTAACGATAGAGAATAGTTCTTATATTGGTAAATGTTTTATTTAATGTCGGCAATTCTTTGTAGAATACAATATCAGATAAATGTTCGCCTCTGTTAGCCTCACAAATGCGAGCCCCTTTGAGCACATTTTTCATTACATTCTCACACATATCACGCGGTATTTCATTTATTACTTTTTGGTTTGTTTGCATAAACCTTGCTTTTTATAAATCCCCACAAAAAGAAGTCCGGAGCGATGTGACACCATCTTGTTGATGGTAAAGTCCAATGATTTCTCCTGACCAAATTGCACACCAGAACCGTCACTTTTAATGGATGCAAAGGTGACTGCTGAATAATTTGAGGGTTTTCCATGGCCCAGAACCGATTATTCTGTTTATTCACATATCTATTCAAATTAAAATGTATGATTTTTTCATGAAAATCGGGGTTGTCATGGGCGAGCTGTAATGGTCTTGTGGAAGAAGCTCTTGTGTCAACTGAATCTTAAATGGAAACAAATGCAAATCCTTGTGCAAATTTGTAACCAAAGTTGTTCTTTGAAGACCAAGCTCCTGAGCACGGCTTCGAATTGACGCTGATGTTTTGAACACTTTCTTGAGCAACAGTAATGTTTTCAGCCGATCTTGCATTGCAGTAAATTGTGGTCCATGCTTGGCCCTATCATCTACAGACCCTCTATCTTCGAAATTATTCACTACACGATAAATAGCGCGTTTTGTTGGCACTTTGTTTCTCCCAAAAATTTCACGTCACTTTCTCATAAACACGTTGGCATATCGAACATATTTCTATAATAAATTTGCCACGTGTCTACTTCATGACTGCCAAATATGAACTGTCAAAACTAATGTTTACCAAAATTGCGGCAAAACAAGGTAGTATACCTTCCCGGCTGACACCCTGTATTTTCCCTTTGTAGATGCATAAAAATCATCCGTTTAAGATGTCGTAATAATTTTTGACTTATGAAAAGATCGGAATAAAATGATTTTCGATTCTTGTCCCCAAACAGTTTGGTGGTAAATCAAAAACGTGGTTAAATGAATGAATAAAATTTAATTTTCATATATTAGTGAAATCAAAAAAAATCACACCTCTGCACACTAGAAATAAAAATAAGCAATTTAGTCTTTATCGATTATTAAATCTTTTTATAATAAGGCCTAACGTAGTTGATGCCAATAAAAGATTTTTTATTACATTTTTACCCAACGTTTCGTCAATTGTTTGTTGACTTTATCACGGGTTTCGTATAGTAATAGTTAACACTAAATGTAACATATATAATTATATATAGAGCATTTTTTCAGAAAATTAGTAACAAAACTAGAAAAATTAATTATAACAGTAATTAGTTAAAGCGGCTGTATAGATTTAGTATTACAGTTGATTTAGGTTTTAAGAAAATAAAAGAGCTTTTGAGATAAAATAACAAATTCAGCGTATAGTGGAGCCAAACTAATGAATTAATGAACTAGAATAGCGAATTATTTAATTTTAGTATGCTGGGCTCAAAGGAGCGCTCAACTGAGCTGAAACCGCAAACTCTACTTGTTTAAAAAATATCTACTATTTTCACTTGTATAAAATTCCAACAAATATTTGTAACAGTGAGTAGAAAACTTAATTCAAATGTCTAAATATGTTAATAAGTGCAAAGTACTCGTATGTATATAGATTTTGTCACAATATTTGCTATATTTATGTAAAGTTAAAAATAATTTTGCCCTATTTTGTATCTATTCTTTTAAGTGCTTTCTTCTATGACTAAAAATTCAAAGAAACAATTTTCTCTCACATTTAGAAAGAATATCCCTTAGTTTCCGCCACAAATTTATTTTTAAATTACAGGAAATTCAACCTCAATTGTTAACAACTAAATAACATGAATAAAATTTCATTGTATCATTTTACCATGATTAAAAGAAATGTTTTTTACATACAGTTGGAAGTTAACAAGAAAACTTATTCTTATCTCCTCCACAATTTAAACGAAATGAAAAGAAGCAAATAAATAATTTATTTTAAATTTGTCGATAATTGGCAATAAAAAGTTTAAAAATCATTAAAAAATATATATAGAACAAAACTCTTTAAATCATGTCCACATTTTATGTAGTTTTCATCAGCATTAATTACTTCACCAGGTTGTGTCATTAAAAAGGTAAATTCTAAGTCTATGACGATTCGAGACCTTAAGGTGGAATTCGTGAAGTTAATGAGAACATACAGCCGCAAGTGAGCGAATTGGAAATGAAAAATTTCATAAAAATAATATATTCCTGCAAAAGTAGCCGTGGCAACCATTTCGTTTTTGAAATCGGTTGGCATTCAAATAAGTTATAAGTGCATACGGGTGTGAAAACCCGTCGTTTTACCCGTAAATCAAAATTTTAGAAATGTTTTGAAAATTCCCAAAAAAGGATTGTTGTTATACTCGACAGTACACAACAGAAAAATAATATCCAAGGAAATTCCACATTATTAATTTTTGTCACACAGTGTAACACATGGGAACAAAGTTTTTGTCGATTAAGAACTAAATGTTATTTTTAAAGTTCTTTAGGACGCTGAATCCAAATCTGCACTTGGTTTTTTTTGCGATAAACCGTTAAGTCCAAAATTACGGCATTTCTACTAGATATATTAAAATAACTTGAAAGGGTTTCACCATATTCAGTTAAAAAAAATACAAAACTCGTCAACAGTATTATCTTTAAGCCGTACCTACATTGTTTTTAAATTTGCTAAGTACTTTCAGAGAAATCGTTGAAGTTATGACAAAAATTAAAATTTTAAAAAATTAAAATATTTAAACGTAATTGTTGAACTGTTTTAAGGTATATATATATTGAAATGAAGAGAGTATAGAATATTTCGAATAATTAAAAATCAGAGATGGAATTTCGTACTAACCGAAATTGATTTAACTTGTAAGAAATGAATAAGTTTTACTTTTCGTATTCTAATTCGGTAAATAATACGGTTAAATAGTTGATATTCCTAGTCACGAGTATCCACCGTCAAAAGTGGTAAAATCGAACAAAAGAACGCTAATGAGATGGTGTAGCGACCTCGAAATCACTACTGATCCGTTCTGCTAGTCTGATGAACAAATTGTTTCAAATAAAAAAAGTACTCTCTTAATAAAATAATGAATTTATCCAAAAATTATTTTTTAAATTAAGAAGAAGAGGAGTAAATTCAGATTGAAACTCAAGCCATAAAAATTTAATTTCAAAAATTAAAATATTAAAAAAAAATTGATCTTTTAAAATTCATAAGAAAAATGCGATAACATTCACAGTTTGGGTTCAACAACATGTGGTTAAACATATTTCGGACTACATGATCTTTATTTCATTGTAATCGATAGACAAAGTTTTGTTTTCTTCACAATGTACTGAGAACACTGAATTAATAAAAATAGCGATTTCCATACAAAAATAACATTTTTTAATATGTGTGTATTTGCTGCTGTTCTATTTATGAAATAAGCGGGGCAAGTTTTTCATGTTTTTTGCATGAAAAATATGCATTTGCTCAAAGGTTGCATAGAATTGCAGATTTTGTTCGCTTACGTTTTGCAATGTTAACTCACTTGTTGCAAATTGCAAAGCCGTTTTCCTTAAGGTAGACTTACATACATGCATGTAGTATTTTTCCAAACAAACTTATTGTCTGAGTTTATTTTAAGGCGCCCTTTTATATCAATGTAATGCATTCTATGTACCCAAGTATGATCAATCCCCCAAAAGCCATGTACCACCAGATGGGAATCTTGGTAAAAGGCTGCTATATAATATTGCGACTTTATAGAAATAGAATAAACTTTCGGAAAACCAAACTAATGAGAATAAGCACCACCAATACCACCTGTCTAACTCTCAAATAATAACACCATAGAAGATGAACAATCTTTCTGTTACCTAGGTTACATAATCACAACGAATAGCGGTGCAAACGAAGACGTTTCTGCGCGAATTAACAAGGCCCGTCATGCCATGCATTGTTTAAAAAACGTATGGGTATCATCCGAAATATCAACACAACTGAGGACCAGTAGTCAACACGTGTGTGAAACCCATACTCCTATACGGGTGTAAAACTTGAAGTCTATCCAAAAACGACGTACGGCGGCTGCAAGTTTTCACAAACCGTTGCTTACGAAGGATTATTCGATGTTTCTGGCCCAATACAATAACCAACGATGAGCTGCTCCGAAGCACGAATCAACAGCCAATCCAGTACGACATCTTGAAAAGGAAATTTGGATGGATTGGGCACACATTGAGATCCGATAACGAGATAGCCATGGCAGCGCTGCAGTACAACCCCCAAGGCTCTCGGCGCCGTGGACGTCCAAAAACCACTTGGCTCATCGCAACCGTACGTGAGCTGACTACTGCAGGATTTTCGTGGAACGAGGCACTAAGAACAACCCACAACAGAGTCCGGTGGAAGTCATTAATTAAGACCGTTTGCTCCCCAGCTGAAGAATAGCGGAACATCATAGAAATGAACAGCGTTTTAAATGCGCATTGTGCTGATGACGTAGAGTCGATATGTACTGCATATTATAAAGATTTTTTTTAATATTTGCATGCATATTATAAAAACTTTTGTACATATTTAAAATTGCCCTGAGAATAAAAGTGTTATAATAATTGTTTTTTAATAAAAGCGAAGCGCGTTCATGAATTTTTATGATCTATGTCTCATTTTGTTCATTGTTTATGTGACTTTGCGTGAAAGTAATAAGACTTTACACTTTTTTCCGTTTTGAAATTTACATGATTTTTAATAGATTCTAATGTTGCATCTATTAAAAATCATGAAAAATTCAAAATCAAAAAAGACGAAAAATATGTTGTCACAGAACTTAGCATACATAACTCATTGAATTTTCATTAAAGTTTTATTCACATACATGTCTTAGAAATCTACTTTAATATGATTTTTCATAAAGCTTAAAAAATCGGCTCCAAGCCGATAAACTTTGAGCGTGAAAAAAATAAATATTTTTAAAATATTTTTTTACTTAAACAAACATTGCTCAGCCATTTTTTTGTGATTTTCAATTACATCTTAAAAAAAAAATAAAACAATTTTGAAAATTGCTTAATAACGAGTGTAGTTATTATTTTTGAACTTTTGATTTTTGGAAAAAAGTCGAGAATATGATTAATACCTGTTACTTAAAAATACGAAATGGTGGAGAAAATGCAAGAGACTTTTAATTAGTAAACAATTGCACTGAAGTTCCAGTCAACACAAATAAAGTTCAATTTTGTTCGTTTGTGTAATCATATACTTCAAATGCTACAATACATTTACAACTAAGAGAAAGAGATGGATTTTAGTTTTATATTGAGCTAGACACCCAGAGCAAACTAACTTCTATGATATTCCATATTCGTACTTTATTCCTCTTTCAGCCAAATTGCATAATACTTGGCAATATTACACTAAACAGCGTTAAAAGTTTGTGCAAATAACTTATAAAAATCTTTTTACAATATCCCACCTCTACTATGGTGAATGTTATATAAAATTCGACGCAGCACTCTTCCTTGTTGTAGTTAAAGTGGGCCAAATTTACAATGCACCAATTTTCTTTACATCTACCTTTCTTACTATCGTTTAATTTGTAAGTGCTTCCCAGTGAACAATAAACAATAAAAACACCTTAGAGCTTGTTTAACACTTATTTAGTGATTCTTTATATTACTACCAAAAAACACTTCAAAATAAATAAAAATATTTGCGAGGATGATGCAAAAGCATCTACAACAATAATTGTTTGGGAATGAAAAATAAACACATGTGCTTAAACGTAACGCATTTCGTTTAATACTTACGATTTTTCTCAGCATGTTGTTACAAATTTGTTTTTATTACAGCGATTAGAGGAAAGGGATTTTGAGACAACAAAGAAAGTTGGAAAGATTTTAGAAAAAGATATTTGAAAAAAGAAGTTAAAGTCAGTAAACACCACGATACAATAATAAATGTGGAAAGAACCACTTCAGACTTGAAAAAAATATATTATTTTCGTTTACGAAAAATTAGTAAAAAGTTAAACAAAGTCGTTCAGATAAGTTTGCCACTTAAATTCAAGTTGCACTTTATTGCATTTCCATTTTTTTCAGTCATCAAATTAAATACTATGAAAGTATGGCAGCACTGTGTAATAGCTGCGTTCGAGTACTTTTACTGTAATTAATGAGTAAACTGAAAAATTTACTCTCAAAAAAGCTGTTGCCAAAAATGCACGCGAACGGAGAAATTGTAAAATTAGTAAGATTAAGGAAACAGCTGATTGAAATATATTTACACTTTGGACTACTCAACTCTTTTTCTTGTTGGGCATGTATGTATGTACATACATGTTTATCAAACGAATACCTTAGAAATAATTGTTTACTTATTATTGTTTTATTATTTTATTTCAGTTTCTCTATTTTTAAATGATTTTTTCACAAAGTATATACATTTTATTTTCTTACTTTTGTTTTTTTACCTCTTGAATCATATGTTTTTCTGTTTTACTTAATTTTGCTACGAGAAATTTCAGCAGTAAAAATTTTTTAATTCTCAGCCATGAACTGTCTCTTTACGCTCTCAGTTTGTGTCCTCATTTACTACAACTTGAGTAAACGAACGCAATTTAGTAAAGTGAAGTAAAGCTCAGTAAAAATTTTTAAAAACTTTTGGGTATTCGAACACACTTAATGTCAAAAAATTATCGTTAGCTCTAAAATAAAACAGATGTTTAATCTAAAAAAGAAAAGAAAATTCAAAAAAAACGAATCGTGTCCGAAAATATTGAATTGTTTTGGATGTTCACGTACTTTTCGTGGTTTCCGCATAATTGTTTCTTAATATAACTTAAATCACTCAGTCACTGATGTCTTTTTCATTATTAATTAATTATTTTTCGTAATATAAATTTTATTTTTATTAAATTTACTTATGTTTTTATTTACTTTTTTCAAATGGACTTTAAGCAGAAGAATGGTCATTTTCATTTAAATGGTAAGTTTCATTTAAATATCTCTCAACTTTGTAATGAAAAAATTAATTTGGTACTTAAAAATCCCGGATTCATCCTATTGAAGCATTAAAATTTGTTTTTCTTCATTTTCTCGGACAGTGTAAAATTTTTTAAAAATATTAATTAAGTTTGACAAATTCAATCCTCCAACCTCGAGCCACATTAATAACCGTCTGTATCAAAATGAATTTTTTATTGTGTACCCTTCTGTACTGCTTTTCTTTGTGTCATCTATTAAAGGCTTCGATTAAAGCTAAATTGGTCAAATAATGAGAATTTCAATAAAACTTTTTTGAGAATCAATATTTTGGTATTAAAAAACTTTATGTTTTCAGAATGTTTATCTAGAATACACTGTCGATGAAGTCAAATAAACGAAAATAAAAAATCTTCTCATAATCGCTACTCATCACTCTTAACATTTCTTTTTATGTTCCCGCAAAAAATCATCATAAAAATTACAATACAAAGTTTACAGTAAATGGCAAAAAATATTTAACAATGTAAAGGTTTTCTTAGAAAATCATATATTCGAACAATTTAAGCAGGATCTTTCATTTCCCCCTTTATTTCTGGTTAAATGGTATTAAACGCATGCACATACCAACGCTAAGAAGCGGAATTTATCATAAAGTACCACCACACATTTTGTTAACTAATGGTTCGAGTGATAAAAATAATATAAATAAAGAAGTAAAAAAAAATTTATATCAAGCAAACCACCAGTGAGAATTTCCATGAACACAGCGGCATAACTACAACGAAAGTAATGTTAATGGCACCATTTTTTTCAGTTTCCTTTTCATCAAACATTTATAGACACTTTAAAGATTATTTGATGTAGGAATCATGATATTTCTTTTGATGCCTGGTCCTGCAAGGCGATAGAGAATAAATTCTTTAAGTTATTAGTTTTTTCCCTTCTTATTATTATTGCTACTGAGTTTTACCTTTTTTTATTTTATTGAAATTGTTTAGCAAATAAAAACATTTAAATTTCTTTTTTTGTGATTATTTTATACTTCTTTAAAGGTAATTTTTAAAACTGATTTTTTCGGTTATTTTTGCAAAAGAAAAAAAAATAAGTTTGCGTATTAAAGGAAGAGCATAGACAATTTAAAATTATTTTTTTTGTGCTGTATTAAAACTGTTGTTTCAGCATCTTTATACTGCATGCTCGTAGTAGCACAAACTTTGTACACAAAACAGTTTACGTTTAGCTATATGTATGTATGTGTTGTGGTAGGCAATCAGTCTATTTCCCTGCTCCTAGGGTCCCATGCACAAAACGTAACAAAGGAACTCTAATGATTGCATTAGGATGTCTCTCCATGTGTTCGTCTGTCACGGGCTTCTTCTATCTCATGAACATTAAGGGTTAGAAACTTGAAATGTTCACACGATATTTATTACATAGAGTTTTTCTTTTCCCGGGACTTTTTCATATCCCGTGAAATCGGGCAGTAAATTTTAAAATCCCGGAGTTCCCGATCCGAGCACATCAATAAAAATAGTATGCAACGTATTCGTTCTTCAAAAAACGAGTTTAAAGTTTTTAGTTTACTCACTCACACTTCAATGGAAAAGTCAAAAAATATTATCCTCTTACTCTTTTTACACGAAATGAAGGACGATACCACAAAAAATTCCTAACTCAAATATAAATTTTTTTGAGATATGACTTCGTTGCAACAAAGGAGCGATATGTATGTACATGTATATGCAAGTATGCTGTAATCCTACGTGCGGCCAAAATTTGTTTTGTTTTATACAAATAATACAATACGAACATCTTACAGACATATATACGCCAAACATTTTGAATATTATTACACTTGATAACTCCCCTGCAGATAATATTGGACTACGTGGTCCATTATAGCTGAAACGGGCTAGTTACATCATGGTCCTCTATAATGCAGTCATGGACTATGTCCTATTCAAACAAGAGCTTATTGCTATAAAACAATTGTTCGTGCTTTCACGATAGTACTCGTGCCTAACAAATTACTTGTGAATGGTCCATTTTTAATGACATGGAGTAGGTTTTAGGTTAGACCGATGTAGTGCAAACCTGGACCATATGGCCCAAAAACAGTACCACACACATATCAAACACCAAAACATGTCATACCATCGCTGGCTTTTTAAAAAAATTCAACATTTTGCGGGATTTTGCGTTTTTTGCAATTTGGGTTACTTTTTCTATTTTTTATTGTTTCATCGACTTTTAAAGGATATTAAAGATTTTAATCTTAACAATGATTGGGCTCAGACATAAGGCGCATATGCATACGAATTTGGCATATATTTTTTGCCTTTTTTATTAAAAATTTGCAATATAATTATTTTTTGAAATAGTGAGTTTATTAGAAATTATTGTATCATCATCACTTATGATAGAAAATTTTTGTCCAAAAAAAAAACTTTGAACTGCAATTTTTTTATAAAAAGTAAAAGAAATGTTACATTCTTTTAAGAAAAGAAAACGGCATAAATAAATTAATACAAATTTTGTTAATTCTTTTTTAATAGATTTTATTTACATAGTAATTTACCTATAAGTTTTGAAATACACTTTCAATTTTGTTTTTGTATACACATACATATATTATAAGCACGTTTCAAATGAAAATCAAAACGAATAGAACGTAAGCTAGACGAGTAGTTTAAAAAACCCATTTTCTTACGTCCTCGTCTGGGTACCGCTCGCTCGTCTGAAACTTCACATGGATTATAAAAACAAGCCATATATTATACAAACTAATTCAGTTTCTTTTGAAACATAGAAGGAAAAGCAAATAAAAACATCGATTATTTGATGTTTTGATAGTGAATTTTAAGAGCCATAGAAAATATCAGTTTTTAATTTCAATTATTAATTTAGTTAAAAATTTTCTTGTGATGCGGATACATTTATTTCTGTTTTTTACAGGTTGCTTCGAACAATGGTAGCTATTTTTCAGTGTACAATATCACTATCATCAAACACTTCAACTTCTAATTCATCACTATTATCATCAAAACGACGCTTATAAATTTGTTTTGCACGCAGAATTTTTGCAATTTTTGAGATATTTGGAAATAAATATTTGCCTTCTTTAAAAATTTCGGAATAGTTGTTGAATATATCTCACCATGCGAAGCGATTATCAATGTGGTTTAGCTCGCAAAATAGCACTTTAGGCTTCAGAAAGAAAAATAGTGATTCATTTTTAAAAATTTTGCTAAAAAAGCTACAAGCACTTGGTAGTAAAATTCTCGAAAATTCCCGCAATAATTTCCCAGGTTTTCAGGATTGAAAACTTTTGGAGATTCCTAAACTAAAGGTTGTGCAGAAAAGATATGCCATTTTTTATAGACAGTTAACTTTTAAATCATGTTAGGTAAAAACTTGAAACTTTTGATAACAAATATGAATTAATAATATAATTTATCTAAAAACAAAAGGTGTATAGGCAAGAAGTTTTACATTGAAATAAATATATTTAACACTTTTATCCTGAATTAGTTAGGGCGTGGCAAAAAACTCTTCAAGGACAAGTAGATTTTAACAATGCGTATGCAATAGTACCAATTTTAAAGTCCTTCGTTTAGGCAAAAATAAAAATAAAACATTTTTTTCTAATTTTTATTCATATTTTTTTTAACTTTTATTATTTCCAATTAAAATTAAGGCATAATAAGCCATATATAAATATATATAATTTTTTTAGTTTGAATACAAATGAATTATGAGCTTTATACAGTTGAGCTAATCCTCCATTGGATCCATATGTAATCCATTGACTTGATTGGTCATACCAAATTTATTATGTATATAGACTCCAAAATATGTAACAGTTGTACGGTGTTGTAATGTTTCTGATTTGGGTTGTTGTTGAAGCAAAAAGGGATAAGACACTTCTTTTTTGTGGTGGAAATAGCTCCAGATATTAAATTTCTAATATTATCATCTTTTTTCCTATCGAAATTAAATTAAAAAATTTTTAACATATTTTTAACTTGCTGGACGCATCTCGAATGCAACACTGTGTTTTGAAAATTCTGTGAGCCAAACTAAAAATTCTTTGTTTTCTTGAAATAGTTCACTTTTTATGAAATTATAACCCTACTCTTCATATCTTTTCTAACTTTTCGAACTTGAACCAATGCAAATTCAATGAAATTTCTTAAAAGCTTTATTAAGCATCGCAACTTCTGCGTAGAAAAATTTCTTTGAAAAAATAGGGGTCTTATGAACGCATTTCTTCATTGTTGCCTACAGGCACCGGGCATGAAAGAGTTCACAAAAAAAACTACTACATTTAAAATCTAAACGATGTATAGACAAGAAGAAACATTTTTGGATTAGAGCAGTCTCTATTGAACCGTAATAGACATTGGAAATACTCACGGGGTTTGTACTGGCGCTTCAACAATAAACTAGTGTATCCAGCGGCCAACTCATTTGACCACATTCTAGAAATTAATATTAAACATTTACATAAATACATACAATAAAATACAAAAACAAAAAACATTATAAATAAACAAACTTAAAACTCTGTCACAGTTCTATGCAAAAGCAAATTGGACGGACACCACACATGCACATTTTGTTTACTGATACATGCCTGTGTAATAAGTGTGCATGTGTTAGTATCAACTTTAAGGGCTTATGGCTCCCTAAATATCGGTTGATTTAAATAAAATTAAGATTGTGCACATCTGTGTAAAAACCCATTTAAAAACGTATAAATCTTTCCAAAACCTTTTTAGTATTACGGCCGTAAAAGGGATCTAAAACAACGTGTTTGCCTATTAATAATAAAGATTCTAAAAAGTACAATTACACAGGTCCACACGATTTCTAAGGCCAATCAATTGTAAATAAATTCAGAATTTATAAAATGATTTTAATAAATCTAAGCTTATTTTATTAAAAAATATGAAGTTATCACAATTAGGATTAAAATTTAAAATTTTCATCAGTTTAGAATTTTAATGAGTCTGATAAAATTTTCTGAATATCTTCGAAACTATGAGACTGTTGAAAAATTAATGAGGACATAATTTAAATGTAATTTTGTTTCCAAGTCTTCTGGGTTTTTTTTAATTTAATCGAAAAACAAGTTCTCGAGTAAATGCAAATTATGCCGCATCCTTTTTTTATATAGTGGAAAATCTTGAAATACAGAGTCAATTACCAATTGTATACAAATAGTCTACAAAACCTTAAAATTTGTATAAAAAAATTTCATTTTGTTGGCCTGTGTTATTATATATCGCATCTTCAATAAAAATTTAACCAGACTGAACCACACTTAGTTTCTGCTATTGCGTCTGCGTTTGTCGTTCATGCTTCTCGTGCTCATCTGATCTCAATTGAAGGAAATTGTAGGTCAAGTAGATAGATTAGCTGGCTAAAACTAGCTGCTTTAATGTGAGTAACAACTTACCTTCTGTGCGTCTTCTGCAAATATTTGCTACAACGAAACTTTTCAACATTGAAAAGCTTCCTTTCAAATATGAGTGTGTATTCCCAAATAAATTCTCATCTCTAAGTCCTTTGAGAATAACTAACTACTGATGGAACAAAATTTGTCAAAAATTACATTTAAAATAAAAATAATTTTGATTCAATGAAATTTTACTGTTAACAGTCTATTTCAAGAAGATTAAATTGTTTTATAGCATTTGTACGCTACGAAAAAATTAATAAGTTGAAAAATGTCATATTGAACTGGTCTTCTAACGATTGTAACTTAATTGGATTTTTAGTTGACAACTATATGAGTGTTAGCATGTGTGTGAATGAAACAATTCTGCATGAATGGGCTGATGCACACAAGTGCAGGTGTCTGTCAAATGTAACTGTTTACAGCAACATGAACAAAAACAACGGCATCTAAATGTTGAAGGAAGCACTAAAAAAGCCTTTGGTCGACTGAGTGCTTATGTTGCCACCGTTATAATAAAATATTGTTGAATATTTGTTTTTTGGTTTTGGGAAGATTTTCATTGAGATTGGGAAAAAATTGTCGGTAAGAGTTCCGCCAGTAATTACAACTGGAATCAGTATCCAGTCCTGAAAGCACGGTTCTTAAAGCGCTTCTGAAAGTGCATAACCTTAAAAACATTTAAATTAAATAAGTCAGAAATCTTCAGAATGATTCTAGAAATATTTATTATTATTTTTTGAGCTAAAATTAAATTGTCAAAATTAAAGATGTATTGAAGATAGGCATGTTATGATTGTTGCGAACAACATATGCTTGTGGCAAGCACCGTATGGTTGAAGCAAACAGTTTTTTCAAACATAACTATAAAGGAACGCAAAAAAGTAACTAAAACGTAACACTTTGGACGCAGACGAATTGCAAAAACCGAATCATTTCTTTTGTTTTTTATGTTGGCAAGTCAATGCAAGAACTGCTTTTTTTAATTCCTTTTCACCGAAACTAAAATAATAATCATAATGTTTAAAAAAAATTTTGTTTGGCTTTCTATAATATTTTATATACTTTTTACGGCTTCTATCGTTGTTACTGGAGGTAAGTATTTACTTACCGCCCGGATTAAAAGTAACAGTTTATTGAAATCGTGTCTTTCAAATTGTTGATGTGTTTTATGTCTAGTGTTTCACTTACTGGTCTAATGCACAACTATTTCATTGTGAGCTAAAAACTTGTTGTCAAGAACAAGCGCTTCACCAGGTATTTGTAAATAAGCGTACGCTCTACTACTGCGTCACTCAGAAGATAATTTAGAAGTTTATTTACTAGTGATTACTTTACTACTATAAAGTAATGCAGACGATATGAAACTTGTGTGGAAAAGTATGTTTTTCTTAATAAAAGCCAATGCCATGTTTTTGCTGGATCATTTTTCTCGGAGAATGTATTGAAAAAGGCATAATATTTTTCCATATGCGCAATTTAGTGTACGTTTGTCGGCGGCATAAAAACAAGCTATATCCGTCACTATGGAAAATTGAAAATTAAGCGTCAGTGCTGAGACCAACGTGATTGCTGCTTATTGGGGTTATTTTCCTCCCAAAATAGCAGGATATTTTCTTAGCCCTCTAAACAATGGTGGGAGAGAACTTAAACAAATACATAAGATATAAGATCCCTTATACGCTTGCATTGTTAGGCAACATTTGTTTATGTCACTCATATGTGCTTGCTCGATGGCAATCAATTCACCAGTTTAACTGAAAACTCCAGCACATCTGGCTACTTGTTGAAGGTAACAATTTACATCAAATATATATATATGTATGTACTCGTATGTGTATATTGAAAAAAGTGTGTAACTGCTTTTGTATAAATATTGTATAAATTGTGTTAACAACCACCTATTTTCTATATCTCCCACTAAGTTTGCAGAAGTGTTCGCATCCTTCCAACTACTTAACATTATAACATTTCTATGTACATATGTATGTACTCGTACATGCATATATTGTCCTCAGTTTTATTTAAGCAATGCCTATACTTTCTCTATTTTTTGTGTAGATTGTATAAGTGCAAGTGACGCTATTTGCACGCTGGGTAAGTGAGGAAAGCATCGGTGTGGAGTGAGCTAGCAACATGAAAACTGTAAGCACAAGCACCTAAATGTACAATGTAGTTCTTTATTTGGATGCATTCGTTGTATCCTTTTTTTATACTGCATCGCTAAATTGTTTTTACAGAAGTCATTTAATTTTGGTTTGTATAAAAAAGATCATGTTCAGATGCAGATGAGTGCTTGAGAACGTATTTTGTCAGATAGTGTTCTTGTACCTGTGTTGTACAGCAAAAAGTCTTGTTTCATTCTGCTGAACTCTAAAGTGTTGTCTAACAAACTTTGCTAATTGGCTTCAAAATAAAAATCATTGAAATAATATTAAACAAAAATTTTAATGAAAATCAAGTAAAGCCTTTCTTTTGGAAATATTTATAAGCTTTGATTGATGTTGAATATTTAAAAAAAAATATTACTTGATTTTTATATTTAACTATGTTGGCTATATATCCTTCCACATTTGTTTTACTGCATCATAAATTGCTGCTGTCTCACAATATTCCACGTTTGCTATGTGTACGAGGGACTAATTTATTCCAAAAAAGTAATATGGATTTCTTGTTGTCTGAATGGCATGCTGCAGTACTTAAATTTATAACTTGTCTGGTCAAAGTCGCGTGGTCAGCAAAAACTAAAAAATAAAAAGGAACAAAAAATTCAACACAAAATGAATAGGTTTTTTCATAATTTCCTTTTAACTTGAAGATGTGGCCAATTTACTTTATTTAGTTTTTAAGCTGTATTGGGTTGTTTTTAATAATTACATTAAAATGCACAGTCGGAGAAAAGCAAAATATCTTCCAAAAATAATTGGACATTTCTAATCGGCTGGTATAATCAACATATCATTTTACATAGACATAAAAAAATACAGAGTGATAGACAAAAAAACATTCTTGCAAGGTATATTTATCTCTTATACGAGTGCGCACACGCTTACAAAAGATATAGTTGTGACAACCGATCAGAGATATTTCCAGAACAGCGATCGAGTGGAATTCTTAAGTTAGCCGCAGAAAAGGTCGACCAGCTCATTATGGCGAAGACAAATTAAAACTGAAGCTGGAATGATGTAAAAAACATCGCTATGAACAGATCCAGTTCTTATAGGAATGACGGTAATATATATAACTATATAGTTGTAATAGAAAATTGATTGATTAAATTTTATTATTAAATCATTACCATCCATAACACCTCCAACATGGTTGAACTACATACAAATTCTTATATATATACAGAAATATTTTTTCTACCTTCAAGTAATCAAATTATAACTAAAAACCAATCAAATAAGGATTCACCAAACATACACAACCGAATATGTATACAACACCTGAATGGCACGTACTATACTACTACTATTCTTATTTGGCTAATATTAAAAATAATAAAGATATTCACAAGATGTACAAACTGTTGTATCAGTTGTATGTGCTAAGTATTTTAAAATCTTAAAAATCTGTTCTTTTTGTTCTTCACGACAAAGATTTAAAAAAATTTAAATAAATACATACAACAGTTAGAACATTTCGAAACGCTTTGGAATCCCATTAATACATGAGAGTGTCTTAGTTTTTGCCAAAGTCGAACAACGATTTCTGCAAGAGTAATGAAAGAATTAGTAGATTCGTATCTTGTTACTTTACATCTTACAAAGCGTATAATTGCAAAGAAATGTTTCATCAGTTTCTTGTACTAAATAAAAAAAATTACAGTCAAACATTTTCTTTTTATATTTCTTTATTTCTTTAATTATTATTTTTTTTATAATTTTTACTTTGTTGTTGCTTGCGCTGCTTTTTGTTGCCAATCCTTGGTGTTCTAGAAATCTAGCATGTTTTATTTTCGTGACAGATTTCATCCGCTGATACGTATTTTCACGACACAAATTTAATTTAATAGGTGATTATACTTGAGCATAATTATCTTATTACACAGTGCAGCACTAAAATCTTGAGCCAATCAAAAAATCTGAAAGCTTATGATGGTAGAAGAAAAACCCTAGGTGGGTTTTGAATTATTAGCTAAGATTTTTCCTTTTAATTCATTTTTGAAGTTTTCGACTGGGGGTGCATTTTTGTAAAATTAAAAAAAAAAAACATGTACTGATTCTTTCAATGAGAGAGTGTTTAACAAAAAGAGAGTCCTCGAACAGATTTTTGTTCCTAATATATTTATACTCATGAATATTCTTTCTTTAGTCTTGAAGAACTTCAGCTATTTTTTGTTTTTTCGTTATAACAAAATACTATAAGACATGGTCGAACTTTACTCCGTGTTATTCATTCTGCATTCCATTATTTTTCCAATCGATCCCAGTGTGCGTCAGCAAATACGGACCAATAAATTGTATTTCATATTTTATATTCAAACCGAGTGTTGCCAGTCAGACAGACGTATTCATCTGTAACATGCATCATTTTTAATCTTTAATTTTTGTTTGTGCTCCGCGAGCTCTTTTTAAATGTAAGTCAATGAATAATTTTTGTTCGATTTAAGTTTGTTATATTATACTAGATAATGAAAATGTAAAACTCATTCGTTTAAATAATTAATATATTAAAAATGGATAATAGCAAGGATATTTTAAAGAAAAAACTTTAAGTATGGAATAAAATTATGCATACATATGTATGTATTTCCAAACAATTTTAGAAACAAGAGAACGACGTACGTTCAGTTTCAGAAGCAGGAATGTGTTTCTGAAAGGGACTTTCATTCGCGGCTCCATTTCTTGTAGCAACATGATAAGCACATCTTTGCTTACAAGGAAGTTCGCTACAAATCTATGAAGATACAAAACTATTTTCAAGCCATTAATATGAAGTTCCAAAAAATTGTGGCATAACGGAAATTCCTTCTATTTATATCTTGATACTCACCGGCCGTTCTTCTTCGCCTATTTCTTATATTGATGGCAATTGATGTAAACATGTGTATTTTATTTATTTAACTTTAAACAAGCTCAACATTTATTTTTTTGTAAATAAAAAACAGCTGATATATGTTAAAAATTAAAATGTTTGAAAAAACCGCATTGGCAAATATGTATGTTGTTTCACGAAAGCAAAAAGGTTTATACACCAGTATGTCAAAAATGAATACACGAATGCTTTCAAAGATTTTATAAAAACCAAATTTTAAACGTTATCGTAACAAAACGAAAACTTCATGTGAGATTACTTTTGTTTTACAAAACCGTGCCATTAGTGCCTGATCATATTTAAAAACTTCACCTTCACGCCGATTAAAAAATATTTATAGTATCCCTATAATTTCCATTTGTTTTGCTTATCACTGCAAAATCTAGCAATAACAAAATTGGGGTTTTTTCCTCTTTTATTATCTACTTGCATGGGATTTTTACTTACTCTTTGCTCGTACGTAATCTTTGTGTTTTTTTTTCAAACGAAAGTTAGAAGCAATAAATTGCACAATATTTCCTGGTTCTACCTACATACATACAATCAAATTTTTTCGTTCATTTTCTTGAATTGCATTCAATGAACCATCTCTAGACCGAACTTTAGTGTTTGACATTAATAGTGTATAAAATTTAGTAGAATGAAGTCTCACATACATACATACATATGAAATAGTGTGGCTGAAACGTACAAAAAAAAACAAACAACCTTGAAACTTCTTTGGCAGTTTTTCCTAAGAGAACATTACAGTCTATTATAACCATTAGTAAATAAAAAAAATAATAAATGTGATGAACAGTTTTTTACATTTATTTTGCCCAAAAAAAATATAATAATAGAAAAACTTCTTTTATTATAATGCTTGATAACTTAAAAACGAATGAGAAAAAATGGCTTACAAACTTCAAAAAGAACTAAACATTTTTCTCTTGACAGCAAAAGCTATAAGTTTTAGTTTGTTTGTATTGACGCTGGAAGTTTAACAGGATGACAATCATAACTTGAGGTTTCAATTTGAATTGTGTAAATATGGTTATAATAATTTGTTTAGCATACAATGAGAATAACATTTATTGTTATAGCGTCAGATGGATGTATTAGTTTTTGGAAACAAAGTTTTTGTATAGAAAAAGTAGCCGTTGCCAACATACGAGTATAAGTTGTACTGCATAAGATTATTGTAAAGCAAAACTTTTGTCGGAAGTTTTAAACACACTCATATCAAGATACATAAACAAAATTCGTTTAAAATGTACATCTATTTTGAATATTTAAAAATATTTAAAAGGTTATCGGAAATGATGCTAACAAAACAACAAGCGAAAAGAAGTGAACCTTAAAGAAGCCGTAGTACCAAGAATTGAGAGAGATTTATAAGATTTGTTGACCTTATTTCATTTTCAGTAGCGGAAAGGGTTACCAGTAAGATGATTTAGGCAGCGGAAAACGCCAAGACATTTCCACCAACATAAAATTACTAAGCAAAGCAAAGAGCAATGAATATCGTCGGGACCGGGACAGCAATTGAAAGCAATGCAATGCTATAGAGAAATACAAAAAAGGAATCATGGCAGAAGTATGAAGTCTCACTTTCCGGTTCGCAGAGAATGGGAACATCACGAACATCACTAATCCACAAAAGTGTCATAATGAATTTCATCATATATGAATTTGGTAGTTTAGATATTTCAAGCTCTTAATGCCTCCAGGGCCTGGAGCCATTTTCTCGAACTTACTGCAGCGAGCAGTAACTGCGATTCTGAACAACACAAATCTATTTTAAAGGGTATCCTACAATCTGGGTATATTTTCACTGAGTACATGCAATTGTTGAAGCAAACATTATCTAAAAGCAACACATTTAGATTTAGTTATATGGTTGTAGTCACATCATGTAATATCAAACCTGGACCGTCTTATGATTCATATGTGTTATTTTAGTAAATAACAAAATTTTATTACATAAATATAATATTATAATAAAGTATAGACATAACAACGCCATTCGTAATTATGATATATCTAAAATTATCATTTTATGATCAATTATAACCAAAATATGAATCGTTATATGTTTCACGAGGTGTCATTATAGGAAGTTTTACTCTTCAAGAAATCAATACTCGATTACGGATGAACCTAATACTACGTTTTTCTTTCTGTTTAGAGCTCTAATCACTTTCACACAACTACATACATTCGAGTATAACTACTCGTACATAGACTGGAACATAATTTTTCAATGGATATTATGACAACAATGATGTAAGCGGTTTCGTCCGACATACAGCCGATCTCATGTTCACATATGTAGCGTATCCCAGTGAACCTATCCACATCGTTGAGGCAACCATAATCTAAGAGAAACATATATTGATTGAATTAGATGGTGTAAACGGATCATACAGTTATAGAGAGCAGTTCAAAATAATAAATTGTTGCCTAATTTAATAATAATATTAGGTCACAAACCTATCATGTTGTTTTAAGGTTTTGAATGTGTAATCACATAATAATGATATTTTGTCATACACAACAATAACATTATTCAAAATAGCCATAATTGGATTAAACATAAAAACAATTTGGTTTGATGTGAATATTGAACGATTAAATGTCAAAATATTATGTTTTCATATAATAATATTATGATTCAAACTAATTATATGTTTTTTAATATTACATATTTTGACAATTAATATTTTCATTGACAGCTGGGGCATATTATATTATATGTATATCCAAATTTCGTTTTGCATCAAACTTATATTTTTGCAAATTTATAATTAATTTTTTATAATGATTTTTTTTTATTGCAAATTCATATTATGTTGTTGGAACTTTCTAACACTCTAAAGACTTATAATCAATTTTATTTTTAAATAAAAACACACAAACGATGCGATATCTTTGCACACAGGAGAGTGTTTAATACAAACCACTTTTGTTGTGTTTATTAACTTTATCGTTCGGGGTTGCCAGTAATGAGTCAAAGAGGTTCAATTTCAATGGATGATTTAATTTCATTAAATTTAATAAGAAGAATATAAACGAATTCTTATGAAAATCTAAGAATGGTAGTTGTTCACACAAATGTTAGCGCTTAAGTGCCTAATGGTATTTCAAAAAAGGTTCTTCACACCTGGGTACCGAACCCGAAGTTGAAATGGTTTGACCGTTTGGTATACTGCATTACAGTGGGGACAACTATACAAATTATGTAGATAGATGATTACAGTAAAGTCACGGTAAGTATGAATTAAGGTAAGTATGGTATAATATAAGTATGTGTAATTCAAACTAAGGTAAGTGTAATTTAATGAGATTAGGTGTAATTCAAGTCTGATTAAAATAAATGTAAGTTAAGTAATTAGGGTTCAAATATATTGATGTGTGTTCAAACATTCGTTTGGACAATCTTAAAAATAATATACATGACTTACATAAAATAACACATACATTTATAAATAAAATACAGTTGAACTTCTATAAGTTGAACTTCTATAACTTGAAGTTTCTATAAATTGAAGCAAATCGCATGACAACGGCGGCAAGTAGGTAAATTCCTTTAGGTTTTGTTTCTACAACTTGAACTTCCATAACTTAAAATTCTCTCTTACTTGAAGAAAAATAATGGTATAAAGCTTTGCAAAGTTTCCATAAATTGAATTTTTTGTGCTGACATTAATTTTTCATTCAGCAAAAATTCCCAGATCTGCATGTTTTTTTCTAATTTGATTCATAAACGCTAGTTTAATTTGAGAAAAATGTCGGTTATAAAAATAACAAAAGGGCTTGGATGACTGAACAAATTTTTGAAGAATTAATGCTTAAAGTGGATAAGCAATTTTCTGCTGCAGGAAAAAATTAAATTCTTTATTGATAATTGTCCGGCACATCCAAAAGATATTCGAAGTAAATTGAAAGCTATTGAACTGGAATTCCTCCAAGTATGACATCAAAATTGCAGCCACTTGATCAGGGTGTAATTCGAAGCTTGAATACTTTTTATACAAAACAAAGGAGAACAAATTCAGCCAAACATTACTCAGTACTTTAATATATAGCAAATTATGTCCACATGTTCAACTCTTTTATTACAAATAAAAAGAAAGAAATGTTAATAACAAATATTTTTTTATAATGTCCCTAAATTGAAATTTGTTTTCTGGATAATGCTGATTCAAATTTTGGAAGTTCAACTGTAATTATTATGAGTAGATTTCAGGTTTTTTAGATATTTCGTGATTTTTTATAAATACCACCTAAAGACAAATCTCACAAGCCTGCAAACAGTATTTGAAACCAAAAAAAAACTAAAATTTTAAGCAAGAAAAGTGGTCAGTGGTTAGTGGTTCAAAGTAATAAAAAGTAGAATGAAACAGTCGACATTTTTCAAATGTGAGTAAACATTTATATTATGCTTAATTCAAAAATACAACATATTTTTTGATTTATTGAAATCACTGCTATTGTTACTCCCTCAGTATGCACGCTTTGGGACCTTATTTACTATGATTAATTGAATTTGCTTAATTTACCAGAAAATTTGTGGCAAGTTCCTTATTGGGGCTTCCAACTACATAAAATACGATAGACCTGAAAAAAAGTAAAATAAAAAATTCCTTAAGCTAATAATAAAATTGGCAAAATAAACAATGGACTGCAAATATAGAATCAAATGGTAATGATGATGTCAAAGCCAAAAGCAGAAATTAATATAGTTAACATTATTAATACAAAAAAACAATTTTTCCAAATTGTTTCTCTAAAATTATTGTCTATGGTTTAATATTAATTTATTTGCTTCTATAAAGTAATTGTTTAAATTGTTAAAACTAAAACGAAGTGTTCATTTGAATTTTTCTCCTTTCTTTGCAAACTCTGTTTATATGACCTGTTTCAATAAAAAAGCATGTTTGAATTGACTTAATTTATAGAAAAAACTCCTTCTCTAACTTTGCAGTGGTCCAACCATGATCTTAATAAAGTTCGTATTGAAAGCACAGCCGATCTACTTTTCTTTATATGTAATTCATATGTTTATGTTTCCTTTCTGCTAACAGTGTTGCGACAAAAGCAAAACAAATTCTACGACAATTTTCTTTCACAACCAACTAATTAGAGCAAACACATTATGCAAGATTGGCTGCCAGGCCCACATTTAAAATAAATTCTAAAATTTTGTTTTTGTTTTAAATATAATTAATTGTACTAAAGAACGAATACTTGTGAGATTGTGGGCCTCGTAATAGGTTTCTATATAAAATTCGCAAAAGAAATTAAAACGGTAACAGCTACTTGAGCTTATTTTATTTTTGCTATGCATATATACAGGTGTATATCAATCACAATATAAATATGTATTGTGGATTTAAATACATACCTATAAGAAGTTAAAATGATATTAGAAACAGAAAAACAAAATATAAAAAAATTGTCTCAAAAAAGTTGAAGAGCACTTAACTTTTTAGAATCACGTATGGTAAATGAAAGCTGCTAAACTTTTCGATATACTTAACTTTTCTATGACTTACATAACTTCTTCGAGCCTCCATCTTTACGATTTATTTTCTGCATTTCGTCACTAAATATATTATAAAAAGATGGACAGCTGTTGTCTCCTTCCCTTTGTTAATGTCGGTCTCGTATTCTGAAATTCTATTACCGAATTTTATTTTTGTTCTTCCCAGTTGATCTCATAAACAACATAATCTGCTTCGAATTTGTCTAATTTTTTTGATGAATTATATTATTTTCGTATTTGTTTAAACATTTGTTAATAAAATTATTTTTTATGTATATTGGAAAGCTGTCTCTTTGTCATTATTTTGCTTATTTTGTTGATATTGTTGTTTTTGATGCATTTTACTCTTATGATTTGGCGCAGCTGAATAAATGCCAGTAAAAACTTTAATCGCAAAATAATAAGCTAAAATGCCAACAAACATATGAAATACATACTTTTCGCTGGAGCTGTTGAAAGAACTGTTGTATTTGTTGTCAAGTGTTTTACTCACAGATCCTTTCCATAACTATTTTATTATTCGCTAAAAATTTGTTTGCACGAACATGTGTGTATTCGTTACAAAAAAAAAACAAGACTTCTGATGGAGTTGAACAGCTGACCATCTGCATGACAAACGCACTCTTTGTGCAACTCGAATAAAAATTTACTTCTTTTCTTATCGGTAAGTGGTTATGTAATTACTGTAAAGTAATTAGACGGTATGCAGCTTATGTTTTTTTTTAATAGTAGGGATTATCAAGTTTTTGCTGGGATGTTTGCGCTTGTTGTTTTTATTTTTTTTAAATAAAAATGCAAGTGGGCAGGATATTAAATTTCGTTCAATGTTTTTGTTGCCTGTTCAAACAATTCTTTTTTTTTTTGTGCTGCTGAACTACAAGTGGCCTGTCTGATATTGTGTTGAAAATAATCCACAAGAAATTTGCAAAAATGTGTGGGGGATTTTATTTAAATAATTTGGGTTTCGAGAAATTTTTCAAACATTTAAAATTCGAGGTGGTTTTGAGTTTTTGACTTTCCTCTTCCCTTTTTCGCTATGCAACTGCACATGTTTTGACAATTTAAAAATGTGAGTTGTTTGAAATGTTATCAAAATAAGAAGGTTTTAAGCCAGCGGAATAAAATACATTACATATGTCCAACGGTGCCACGAAATAAGAAAAAAATTATATAATTGGCAATCGGCAGCCAAAAGTATTTGAAAAAATCTCTAAAATGGCGAAAATTCTTAAAAATATGCGAACATCAGAAAACTTGTATGATTCAATATTGATTAAAAAACAGCAAAATTATAGAGCAAAAAAAAACTTAAAAAATATTATTTCCATTGTGAAAACTAAACTTTTATTAAAAACTATGTTGTATTTGGCATAAAAATTTCAAATGTATTTGCATTTTGAATAGAAGTATTGCAAATACCTACTTCCACAAATTTATATTTACCTTCTAAATTGCATTATCCAAATGAATAATTTAATGTAGGCTTAATTAAAATGTATTCTAAGAATAGTTCGCAATTCATCAAATATTTTTCAAACAATCAGTTCCTATGAACTTTGGATTTTTAGATCGGAATGTTTGGGGAAAATTTCCAAAGTTGAGGAACGAAACACTTTTTTTACTTAGTCCGTTACAGATTTAAGCTTTGCGGAGTTTCGCACTAGTTTTGAAATTTTTCATATGTTTGACTTGGTTCATTTCAGCTCTGAGCCTTCCATATTAGCAAAATATTTTCTGCCAACGCTGATAACGAGCATAGAAAATAAACGTCCCGAAAGAATCCTTTGAAATTTTTCACAAACAATTACGATTCCCTCATAAGTCATCGTATTCATTCAGTTCATACGATTGATGTATCACGTAATTTCCTTTCGTACGATTCCCGATAGGATCACTCTTTTGACGGTTCGAGCAAAGGATCATATAATCGAGCTTTGAATAACATTAAAGTAACCCAAAACTATTTAGTACTCTAGTAAGCAAGCACAAGCTCCTAGTTCCGTTACGATTACGATCGTTAAAGCAACAACTCTTTGTAGCCAATAATAAATTCTTGTTTGAAAAAGAGAAAGTCCACGATTAGATAGCACATGATTTTAATAACAATGAATCGAACAACGAAGTTGACAACAAAAAAACGAAATTGTTTCATTAAATGGTGATATAGATTATTCCTACGGCCAATGGATGTGCCAGACCCATTTTACTTTTCTTAAAGCTTGAATAAAAATTGTTCACTTATAATTAAAAACTAAAAATGTTTGCTATTGAAATTGTATATCACACCTAAAAAATGTTTAATCAAGTATGTGATGGAAATCGATTTTGCAAACGAAGCCATTTTAAAGGCCATTTTTAATACACTTTTCATCCAATTTTTATAATTTTTTTTTATAAAATTTTTCTTAATAAAGAAATATTTCTATAGTATTTGCAGTAAAGTACTTTTAAATAAAGAAATATTATTAAGAAACACCTTTTAAAGTAGCTTCGTTTTCGAAATCGATTTCCATCACATACCTGAATGTAAAATATTCATTTAAAAAAATATTCTTACCTTTAGATGTGAAATACTCTCACTCAGAAATATAGTAAAAAAAACACAGAACTACTTTTAAATATTCACATGCTGTACGGATACAAAAAAGGGGCAAACAAAATGATTTTCAATTTCTATAAAAATGCAAGGAAATCGAAATTAATGGAGGAAGAAACCATAAGGGAAAACGAAATACTTAAAGCTGAAGAAAATAAAAAAGAAAAATAATGACAAAAGAAAACAAATCGTTGCATCATTTTCAATGCTTTCATTTCCTACACATTTGCATACATGCATACATACAGATCTGATTTGAAACATAACAAACATAACGGGAACTACGTACGTTTGTGATAACATTCTTTTGACTGTTTAAATTGCCAACAAACAGATAAAGAAAACGCTCATGCAAGAATAACAATCATGCTGTAATTTTCTTATGAACACACACACACAAACACCCGCTAAAACACAAAAACGAATATTTTTCGTAATGTTCATTTCTTGTTTTATTGCACAATTTATATTTAACAAAAAAAAAAGGAAATAAAAAGTAAGAATCTTTAACTTCCCAGCAAGCATTTTTCAGTCGATTTTGGACTAAGAACAGAGCGCTAGAAAATTTGAGCATAATCAATGGCATAGTACTATTGCTAAATCGACCCATCCTAATGTACAATTGGTACAACATTTAGTACACCTTGTGAATTCCTTTTGAAAGTATTTACGAATAATGGTATTTTATTAATTTCAAAAGTCATTTACAAAAAGCAAAGACGGCAATGGATATTGAATTTCGATATTCTTTCACTATAACTATTCATTATTGTTTCGAACAGGACATATGTAGGAAATTGATGGGATTTATTTTATTAATGTTTCGATAAAATGCGCGTTAATTTTCGAAAAATACACTAATGTACTGTTCACAGAATCCAAGCAATCGATTTGAGTAGAAAATATGTATGGAAACCACTCGAATTACTGAGAGGTTTTCATACAAATTGTTTTCTCAATTCGATTGTTTGGGTTCTATGAACAGCGCATAAGACTTGAAGAATATTGTTGAATAGGGAAAATAGTTAGAAATAATTTGAAATTTAAGTTAAATAGAGAGCAACCAATAATATCATAAATCATTTATTTTGGACTCCGCTAAACAGTGAGGCACATTTTACCCAAAAGTAAATTTTTTACCGATTTTAAAATTAAAACACATACATTTGATAAAATTTCGCATGTTGTAGTACATTTATCATTATTCAGCAAAAATTTTGAGCTTAAAGCAATGAGTCAACAAATGAACGAGGTATACACTTTTCTATTTCGTCATTTTAACTCAATACTGTAGCATGGCGATGTCATTATTATCTCTGATACATCGAAAGACTTTAAAAATATCCAAAGTACAAGATGATTTAGAAGGAATAGTTTTATCTATATTTTATTATATAAATTTGTTTGCCAACCGATTTTCATGCTTTTACCAAATAGTAAACATTGTTGAGCTGTAGTAACGCGACTACATATTATTTAAATTGGTTCAGTATTAAATAAATAAAAGGATCCTAAAGTTGACACCACTACAAATGCTAAAAATACACACGTACACTCATTTATGTAAGTATTGATTCAACTAAAAACATAAGCAAGGCAATGAGAGTGTTTCAGAGTACCTACATATGTATATAAATGAGCAATAGGATTTTTCTTTTCAAATGAGTGTAGCTGAAAACGAAAAAGATATCAGAATTGAAAGAGATGAAAATTAAATATGGGAGTACATGCTCATTATGTATGGATGTGTTAGCCCCGGTTCACACACTTCAACTTTTGCTGCTCAACTTGTAATTCAGCTGTAAGAAAGGCAGATAAGGAAATACAAATATTTCTTTTTTTCTTACAGCTGAATTACGAGTTGAACAGCAAATGTTGAAGCATGTGAACCGGGGCTTAGCTTAAAAAAAAAATTTACAAATTAAGACGGCTTTTCCACAGTCAAAGTTTACTTTGCAAAGTTTAATTCAGCTGGGAGAAAGATAGAATAAGAAAATATTCGTCTCTCAGCTGAATGGAAACCCCGTCTAAATGTGCAGTTTTATTTTCCATGGGAAATAATTCTTTCTCTTTAAATGAATGTAACTAAAATAGGTATACCTTTAAACTTTCGGTTAAATTTTAATCATTAGTTAATAATATTTTTGTAATCAAAAGATTTAGCCGTCATAGACTGACAGACGAACTTAACTCGTTGTTATAGCAGCCATACACTCTGTCCATCAAATACCGAGAGTAAATGCTTACTGGTCTTAAATATAAAGTAACTATATGTACATATGTGTGTGTATTTTCAGGAAATGTAATGAATTCACTAAATGTGTTTGTCAATATTTCAATTCTCAATTGCAACCAATTTGTTTACGATTTTTATATTTTCTCTGTCTTAAGAATATCAATTTTACTAGATATGTATGTATATTTTATCACTGTTTATAACTACGATTTACCATCGGTGGAGAGGTCATATAATATAAATATATAAGTTTGTCATACCGTTTGTGGTTTCCACAAGTTTTATTTACGACCTCATAGAGCTTACGTATTTTGGATCCTTATTTATAAGCGGCACCATTTAACAGAGCCTGTTTTTCAAAAGTGTAGAAAAAGTTGGTTCCGCATTATTCATATTCGTGATGTACGATCAGACCAAACTAGCAGCAAAACAACCGATTACTGTTGAATCGGCTGCTACAGTAAATAGTTTAGCCAATTTAACGCCCTCCGTATTCAACGAAAAACCCTTGACGTATCACCAAATTTGGAGGAAAAAAATTAATTGAATAAAAAACACTCAAAACTGTTATAAAAATCCTTAAAAGTTTAAGTAAATTAAATAGAGAAATTTAAAAACTCAAAAATCGATCGAAATTGCAAAGATATAAATATCATATAATGAAATTTTGTTTAAAAAAATTTTCTCCCTGAACATAAGATTCATTTTTTTTGAAACGTAAACTTTTCTTAATACTAAATTGAAACGTATATAAAAGTCTTTTTGTTACTTTCCCCAAAACTTTTATTGTCGTTTTCAATTACATACTTACATATTACTAAGGTGCCTTTTTCCTTTTTTTCATTTAGCGAGAATAAAAAGGAACTTCATGAACCGTTTTATTCTTTCGGATTTTAAGTTTTATGTCCTTTTGCTTTAAAAACAAAGAACACAATTGCTTGATAAATTGTATAAAATCAATTGAAAGACAAAATTACTAAAAAGAAAAATAGAACGAAAGAGTTTATAAAAAGTTTTCAATTACTTGAAAATGAAAAAAAAAATGTATGAAAAAATACCTTAAAGATTAGTTATTAAGGTACATTCAAGATTAAAATATAAAGATCACTTAGGACAAAAAATTAATAAAAAAAAGGAATAAAACATTTGAATTTAAAAAATTTCTTCATACTACAGATGGGAAAGTGGGTAACTCTGGGTCAAAATCGAGCAAAAAAAACTAAGCGGAATCACGTATACTCACACTCGCCAAATACTCACGCAAACAATTTATCGAAATAAGGAAAGCATTTATATATCTTCATCACAAATGTTTTTTAACAGTTGACGACTAAAAAATGTTATCAGCAAAAGCGGTCTTATATAACAACATATATGTATGTAGCTCTTACTGTGTTCAAACTAGATGTCTAAGTTTGTATAAGTTTTAAAGCTAACTTGTTTGGCCAGACCATTAATGTAGAACTATTATTTCCTATGACCGAAACAATCGCCCATATTCTAGTGATTAAATATTAAGCATTTACATAAATTTATACAACAAAATATTTAAACAAAAAACATTCTTAATAAGCAACTTAAAACTTATTAGGTCTCTTTTATTTACATAGTATGTATAGAAAATACTCTAATAAGTGTGCATGTAGTAGTAGCAACTTTAAATGCTTATAGTTCCCAAAATACTGAATCGATTTTAACAAAATATAGATTGTGCACATTTGTAAATAAATATCTTTAAAACGATATAAGTTTTGACAAAATCGGCTGTATATTATGAGCGTAGAAGGGATCTAAAAAGGTGCTTGCCAATTAATTATATTGATATCAGAGAAATGCAATAATCAATTTTGCCCCGATTTAATAATACATTAAATTTTTTACTCACTTTTAATTATGCATAACAAATCGACGTTCGTTGAGTGAAATCAGCTTCCTGGTAGTGAACGCTTCATTTAAGTAAGAGAGAGTCGAGTTATCGAACTAGTTTTACTCACATCATTCATCATACATATAAAATGTTTGCTCACATTTAATAATGAAACAAATTCAGTTTTTTGAATAAACTCAGCATCATTTAAAAATTCATCCATCTCAAAAAGGGATTAAGTGTTTTTGATAATTTTTTAAACATTTTGTTTTTATAATTAGAACAAAATTTAAGCCCCTTTTTCTATCCCTGATATGAAACATGAAAATAAATACATACCTACATAATATTGCTAAATACATAATATTAATATAATAATACGAGGAAACACCCGAGCTGGTTGGTATGATGCGACACATGATTAAAATCACAGAGCCAACAATAACCGAATGATTGTAATGATTAAACAGACGGCTTTTCCACAGTCAAAGTTTACTTTGCAAATTTTTAATTCAGATGGAAGAAAGACAGAAAAAATTTGTCTTTCTCCCAGCTGAATTAAACTTTGCAAAGTAAACTTTGACTGTAGAAAAGCCGTCTTAAAAAGCAACAGCGAATATATGTGTTTGAACAAGTTTGGTTGTTTAACACAAAGGCATGTTTTTAGGATGTTGATTACTTATGAATATTTTTGCGATCAGATTTTGTCGTCCTCGGATAAATATATGATTTTTTCGCCGATATATTGTTTATTTTTCCCATTGTGCTCTCTTTCGAAAGTTGCCTTGACTCATGGTTGTGATTCAGATTCTACTCTGAATCATTCTAACTCTTTTTATTTAATAGCCTGATAGATGCTTTCTTCGTGCTTAAAAGTGATCACTGATCACTGCATTTTTATTCTCCGCTTTTGTTCTAATATATGACCATAAAGTTATTTTCAAGCTTGTAGCTTAAAGCTGATCACCCTCGTATACAGACACGTATTAGTTTAAGAATAATAATATTATTTTAAAGTAAAATACAACTTTTCTTAACTGTTTTATCAATCATAGAAATAGAAAATTAGATAAACTAAGACGAACATAAAAACAATTCCTTTTTCAAACAAAATCCTTTCATCCTACACACAGAAAAAAAAAACCCAATGTAAAATCAACATGAAGAAATGTTGATATCAAGACATTGTTAATATGTGGGAAAAATCCAATTGAATTTACTTTTTTTGAGTTAAATCAATGGTCAAAATTGTTAATTTAGTATTAAAATATGTTGATTTAAAATTAATCACATTGAAATAACATTGTACATTTTAAATTTTACCTTTTACAGAGTTAAAAGAACATCCATCAATGTTTAATTTTGTAAATTCTGTTTTTGAAGTAATAATTACAGTTTTTCATGTAAAATTAACATTGCATATAGTTGAAACAAGATTAACTATTGTAAAATAAACATTGTTATAAACATTAAAATGGCATTGAAATATTTTAAAGAAACTTTTGCCAATATTATATATTAACAAACGTTGGCTTATGGTAAATCAACATGTTAAAAAAGCTAAATCAATGTTAATAAAAAACATGAAACATGTTCAAATGAAATTAATTCATGATAAAAGAGAAAAAATTCAAAACGTATCGCTACTTTACAGCATTAAAGAAACAGCAAGTTCCATTATATTGCAGCTTTACTACGTATCAGAAGTGCAGTGTTATAAATTTTAAGTGAATTAAATTCTTTATCATGTCTAACAATGATAATATGAATTTAAAAAGGTTTGTGGAAAATTAGCAACCGGAGGAGAAAATATTAATCTTGCTAGTGACGAAATATTTTAGTAAATATTCCAGTTGTTCGAAATACTACACAAGGTTCCCAAGCCCACCTTTACATGTTTTTCCAATTAATAATCGTAAAATATATTTAAGAAACAAATATTTGTAAACCTAAATGTATTTGCTATATGTATGTGTTTATAAATTATTAAAGATAAAACAAATTAATTAACTGCTTTTTACTAACTGCCTGTCCCATTGTTAAACAACATTGCGTAAATGTTATTTCAATATAGGAACAATGTTAAATTAATATCGAATTATAATATCTTTTAATGTTATTTCAATATGGCTGTAACATTAACACTAAATGGCTTAATAGTTGATTCGACATTTAATTTATTTTGATTCAATACAAAATTCATGTTGTTATAAATTTTCTTAATATTATTTTAATAAGCAACTTAACGTTATTTTGACATGACAATCTCTTTGATTCAGTTGGCGTACAATGTCAATTCAACACGATTTCTAGTTGTTTTAAAGTGGATAACTATAACTTTTATTTTACTTTGATATCATGCAAAATTAACATGAAACGCTTATGAAGCAAACTTGTTAACAAAACTTGTTGAATCAACCTTGTCTTAGTTGATTTTACAATGATTTTTTTCTGTGTGTAGAGGAGAATTATTTTATGCCAATTCACATCAAAAACCGCAAAAAACATAGTAACTAGTTTTCAACATAACAGATAGACTATATTATATTTTCAAGTACATTAAGGAAATGAAACAATTTAAAAAGAAAATTGCCAGGAGACTGAAGTGAAAGAAAAGCGTATTAAGAAAAAGAAAGTAAAAAAGAAAAGATAAAATAAGAGCAAAAAAAAGTATTAGAAAATCATTTGATTTATAACCTCATGAACAAATGATAATCATCTATCTCACTGACAAGCGAAAAGAACATTAAGAAAAGCTTTTAAAACATTCTAAATAAATTGAAGATGGTAAATATATGTGTCGAGCCGGAAACGATTATGCAAGATATGTATGTCTGCATTTGACTGAAAGAAACAAAAAGAGATGAATAAGAATGAAACGTAATTTTTTCTTTCATAACCATTGGACATAAGTAGAAGTTTTGTCACAGACTTCTGAAACTTGGTACGCTAAGTGTATCTTAATAAAAAAAATATGGTTTTTGTAAAAGTCGGCACAAAATCATATCTCAAAAAATTGAAATTATATTTTGGCCAGATATCCATGTATATAAACGGAAAACTATAGAAGTATATACAATTTACGCGATATGAGTTGGATGAAGCTACCTTGCGCTATATGGCAGCACAAACACAAAAACTTTTTTTTAGAAATTGCGAACTGTCAAACGTCAGCTGTTAAAATTTCACCCAAATGCATCAATTAGTTTACTTGTTGTAGTCGTTTGAAGTAAGCAACTTATGTGTTTCTTGAAAAATGGAAAAAAGTGAATTTCGTGCAGCGATTAAACACAATTATTTAAAAGGGAAAACGGCGAAAAAGACAAAAGAAAAGCTCGATAAACATTACGGTGAGTCCGCTCCGTTAGATTACATGGTAAAATATTGGATTGCTGAATTTAAACGCGGCCGAATAAGCACTGCAACAATACCATCAACAGGAAGGCCAAAAGAGGTGGAAAATATCAAGAAAATCCTTGATATCGTTATGAATGATCGCCGAGTCAAGTTACGTGAGATTGTTGAAATGGTAAACATATCACATGAACGTGTGTTCAACATTTTGCATGAACATTTGCATATAAAAAAGCTATCGGCAAGATGTGTGCCGCGTTTGCTCAGTTTCGAACAAAAACGAGTTCGACAGACCACTTCACAGCGGTGTTAGGACATGATAAAGCGTAATTTTTGGCGTCGATGATGAAACGTGGGTCCACCACTACACACCTGAAACTAAAAATCGATCGAAACAATGGGTGGAAGTGCTCCGAAGAAGGTAAAGACAGTGAAATCGGCTGGCACGGTTATGGCCACTGTATTTTGGGATGGACACGGAATATTGCTCATAGATTATCTTGAAAAAGGATCCACAATCACAGGAAAGTATTATCGTGCATTATTGGATCAATTGATTGATGCAATCAAGATAAAACGACCACATTTAAAGAAGAAAAAAGTGCTCTTTCTTCAAGACAACGCACCGGTTCACGCAGCATTAGATACGATGCTAAAATTACGTGAAATACACTTCGAATTGGTTGATCATCCACTTTATAGTCCAGATTTAGCTCCTAGTGACTTTTTCCTGTTTCCAAACTTGAAAAAGTGGAAAAAAGATTCATCTCAAACGAAGAAGTGATTACCGAAACCGAAACGCGTATTTTGAGGGGTTCCAAAAATCGTATTATTCAGATGATATAAAAAAGTTGGAATATCGTCTTACTAAGTGTATTGAGCTAAAAGGAGACCATGTTGAGAAATAAATGGTTTTTGAAAAAAAGAAATGTTTTTTTCCTATTCAGGTAGCTCCAATATCAATCCGCCCTCGTATATATTTAATTAATCGGTTAACATTAAGTTTTGCCTTCACTGCATAATGTTCTTCATTTGAAATAGAAAAAACTAGTAGTACTTTTGAATAGCAAAGAAGAAAGGAAATTTAATAAAAACTAGTATTAGGGAAGTCAAAATTCCAAATCCTAAAATTCCTACCAAACACGTTATTAAATTGATTTTTTTAGCGAAGTCCTTCAATTTGTAGTACATACATATATACTTATATGGCGAGGAAAATTTACTTATTCTTAGTTACAAATTTACAAAAAATTATTAAGTGCTTGCTGCAAAATTTCGTTTAGAGCATAAAACTAAAACTGGTAACAAAAGTTCTGTAAATTTTTATTTTCTTAAAAGTTTCTAGGCTCTGATCAAAATATTAAAAAAAAATAATAATAAAAGTGTTTAAAAATAGATAGGACTATATAAAAACATTTAATAAACAATTAAAATCGAGTGGTAAATAAAGATTTAATATACATATTTATAAATCTAAAAAAAAAATTGTTTAAAATCATTCTGCAATGGCTGAATGCAGCAAATGCAGATTAGGAATTAGAGGTGAAAGTGGAATTAGGTGCAATGGAGTATGTGGTAAAGTGTATCACTATACAAAAAAATGTTCCGGTATAGATATTTACACAGTGCTAGCTCGCTAATCCGAAGGCATGTAATCCGAATTATCCAGTAATCCAAAATCCTCTATAGTCCGAATTGGTTGCAAGCTCGTTAAACCGTATTTTTATTTTTTTATTTTTCTGCTTTTTTGTCATTTTTTTCATAAAACAATGTGTGGTGTTTTAAAACTAACGGGAGGGACATTATTAAGATATGATTGATATTGTATATATGTAATTATTTATAAGTGCATACGAGTATGTATGCTTTATATCTTGCTGCGATTTTTCTATAAATTGTTGTTGGAAGCATGTTCATTCTCAGAGGTGAGCTTCAGATTATAACATCCCACTTTCATTGTTACAACAAGAATTTCCTGAGAATGATTGTGTTGAAGAAACAGAAGATTTTCGCACAATAACCAACTTATTTCACCGCAATAACGACGTGCGAATTTCTGAAGATGAAATTATTCTTAGCTGGATTATTAACTCTGACAATACTTCGTGTAGTAGTTCAGAGTCAGACACAGAAAATGTGAATTCAGAGCATATAATTATGAAACACGTTAAAAATCGTGAAGCTGTGCAGACCTTAAATACTTCAATAGATTGGGCAAAGGAACGGGGTATGCAAACAGATTACATATTGATGCTAAAAGAATTCCGGAACAAGGCTTTGGAAGCATGTGCAAAGAAAGAGAAGCAAACCTACATCTTAAACTATGTTAAAAAAATAATATTTAAAAAACAGATTTAATTTTTTCATTCTAGATTAATAAAAATAAAATAAATTAGATTTGAAATCCTGGCTTGTGTTTTATTTTCGACTAGAGTGAATTATATATAATACATAATACCAGCACATCCAGTAATCCGAATATCTCGTTAATCCGCATCAGCGTCTACAATCATTAATTCGGATTAGCGAGCTGGCACTGTATGTCAAAGATATTTGATGAAGGTCCCTTTGTGAAATATGTCTGTGATGACTGCATGCTATACCTCCAAATAGGAATGGTAAATCGATTTCAATTTCAATCGAAAATCGATTTTGTGTTAAAAAAAATCGATTTTTTTACTTTAAAATTGATTTTTTTATAATTATTAAAATATTCTAAATTTTAATCTTTATTAAGTAGTTGAAATGTGTAGATGAACAATACAATAATAAATTTTTATTTGAGTATGTATGTTTATGCAGATTAAAGTAAACTACAGTTGTAATTTAACGTATTCGCTTTGAAGTAAGTACTCTTTTATACTTCACTCAATGTATACAATGCTTTTTAAGTTGACATTATGTATGTATGTACGTAATATGCAGATATGTACCTTTTAGAAGTAATAATTTTTTTTGCTTTTGTGTCTATTTTTTTGTATGTTAAGTGTTGTTTGTACATGAATTTTTATGAATAAAGTTTTTTTGTTTAAAAGTTTGAAAATTTATTTTAAACGATTTTAAAATCGATTTTTAGGTGCGATTAATCGATTTCAAAAATCGAAATTAAGAAAGTCAATCGGAAAATCGAAAATTGATTTTAGAATCAATTTACCATTCCCTACCTCCAAAATATTGAACATGCACTAACAGAGATTCAAGATGATGTAAATGAAAACAAACAAGCATTAATAGACTATAAACATGCATTGGCAGACGCTTTAAAACAAAATGAAAGTGAAATAAAATTATTATTGGAAGCAATTGAAAACAATTGAAAAGCGATACGATGAAAAGTTTAAAAAAATTTTAACATTCAAAAATTTTGTGAAAAAAATGTGAAAGAAGTGAACAACCGATATGAATATATAAATGAAATGGATAATAAAAACAAACATATGAATGAAGAAATTGAAAAAAACAACAATAAAATGTGTAATAAAATAAAGAAAGTAATTAAGGAATCAAATGTAAAACAAACAAGTAAGAGAGATATATTCGGCTGTACCGAATCTTATATACCCTTCACCATAGTATGGAGTGACGAAAGAAGTCACAATCACGAAAATTCGCGCCCACGCAATACGAAAAAAATTAAAAAAAGAACTTATATGGAAAAAATTACATTAAAGCAAAAAAAAATTCCACTCACCGTCTCACGGACGCACCCCTCATGTGATAGAAACAAAAAATTAATCACGATCACGCATTATTGGTTCTAATCTCTATTTCATAGTATAGGCTGATTTCATAAATACAGCTTCCAAAGCAACACTGGAAGCATGAGTTTACAAGGCATTCTAGTGTTGCTTTGCAAACTGCGTTTATTAAGTCAGCCATATATTCTGAATTTCGTATAAAATTTGTAACACTTTCTTGCCTGGGGTGCATTATAAAAATATTAACATCCCCTTATTAGCACTTATATAATTTTTCACACATCCAAGAAGAGTTTCAACGTCTTTATCAAAAAGCCAGTGGTCTTCGACTAAACAAAGTAATGATTCGAAGCGTTAAAAAAGATTTAATAATGAAGAAATTCTCCCAAAATTGATTTAAAAAATCGCCAATAAAATGTATCAAAAATTAAAAAAAAAATAGTAATTGCTTGTTCAGGATTTGAAACCGTACCCAACCCGGTGGTTTTTAAGCGGTATTTTCCAGATATTTAGAGGAAATCAAGTCTCAAACTTATGTTTTGTATTTCAGTTACCATAAACCTATAGTTTCAAAGATAAAAATTACTGAATAACCTAAATGTATTGTAAGATAATACAAATATTTTGAACGATATTAACTTTTTATTTAATTAATAAAAGAAAAAAATTTGTTTTCTTATCGGTCACCTCGCTCAAAAAGTACAGCTTGAATTAACAACAAAGAAAAAACTTGAGTTAATATGAAAGAAGAAAAAAATACTGCATAAATAAAAAATTAATAAATAATTAATGCTATGCAAGAGCTTTGCCGCGGCAGTCCCCGAGTGTAATACGTCTTTTTTTAATCTAAAGTGATACCTAAATATTTGATATCATCTTTGATGGGGATCACGTTTCCCCGACAGTACAGAATTTTAGATTAAAACCAACACAAATCGAAGAATATATCTGTTTTATCCCAAAAAATAAAACTGTTGGATAATTACTAACAATCTCTTACTTTTCCACGAAAATTCCCGATTTAGTATTTTTTTCTGTGACTTCTAAAATAATTCTTGTGCACAAAATATTGAAACGTCAGAGTATAATTAAAACCAACACAAATCGAAGAATATATCTGTTTTATCCCAAAAAATAAAACTGTTGGATAATTACTAACAATCTCTTACTTTTCCAAAAAATTCACGAAAATTCCCGATTTAGTATTTTTTTCTTCTAAAATAATTCTTGTGCACAAAATATTGAAACGTCAGAGTATAATTAAAACCAATACAAATCGAAGAATATATTTGTTTTATCCCAAAAAATAAAACTGTTGGATAATTACTAACAATCTCTTACTTTTCCAAAAAATTCACGAAAATTCCCGATTTAGTATTTTTTTCTTCTAAAATAATTCTTGTGCACAAAATATTGAAACGTCAGAGTATAATTAAAACCAACACAAATCGAAGAATATATCTGTTTTATCCCAAAAAATAAAACTGTTGGATAATTACTAACAATCTCTTACTTTTCCAAAAAATTTATAATAAAATAAAAACAAAATTCTATGATTTTTGTTTGTTGTTTTCTATGCACAAACCTTAAACAAAAGAAACAGAAAAATGAATAAATTATAAAGCATTTGCACTACAACGTTAATTTCGAGTTACCCTTTAGCAGCAATAGTTTGTAATCAGAGACACTCTGTATCATGCATTCAATATGTTTCGAAAGTATTTATCGCTCGTACTCTCCTACGTCAGCAATTCCTTTCCTTACTCAACTTGTCTGTAATATACCTTCAAGCCAATAATTGTTATTATCACACATATGAATATAATTCTATGCTGGCTGCTCCTCTACAAGTTCATATCACTGACAATGTTCTGCATAGTTTAACAACATATTTTTGTGGCATGAAACATTGTTGTTTAATCGCCACATTACCTATTGCATTGGTTTGTCTGCCTACAGATACTTAAGTGCAGTAGTCGTTAAAACTCAAGCACAGTACATATTTAAGTATCGGTAGTAAAGATTGGTTGACTTTATTCCTGCAGTATGTTTCAAACAGGATTTACATAATTTTCTTTTATATGTGATGATAGAAGTCATACGTTGTACGTATGTATATATATATGTATGTACATTTAATGTTTAAAATGCATACCCGCACACTGCACAAACATATTCCATAAGTCATTTACTATTTTACATTTGTGTGCACTTAGTTTTGTGTATGACTATCGTTGTTGTATTCGCCAGTTGTTTATATTTATTTTTTGAAATATAAAGAATTATTTCGATTGTTGTTGAACTATTGATTATTCATTACTAAGATACGAGTATTTATTTAGAACAATAATAGCTGCGTTAGAGTACTTTTACAGTAAATGCAGTAAATGAGTACTTACTGAGTAAACTGGAATATTTACTCTCAAAAAAGCTGTTTCCCAAAAAAAATACGCGAACGGAAAATTTGTAAAAATTAGTAAGATTAAGGAAACACCTGATTGAAATATATTTACACTTTGGACTACTCAACTCGTTTTCTTGTTGGTAGTCGATGCAATATTTATTATAACACGAATATTTTATGAAAATATAAACAAATTATTTTCTGTAATCTATTCTATATGTTTATTTTTATTTTATTTGATTTTCCTAATTTGTGTCTGATTAAATTTATTCAAAAGTATTTGGTTATTTGTTTTTGCCATTGACTATCTTAATAGTTTCCTTATTCAATTATTAGATTTAATTGTTGTAGTACGCTTAAGTAAGATCTCATAACATTGTACCTTATTTAGCTTATAAGATTCGTGAATAAAACATTTTAATAATAATAAAAAAACTTAAAAACAAAACTTTTTGAAATAATAATAATTTTCAATATTTTATTTTTTCGCCTCAGTCAAATATTTTTACAATGTACTTTGATTTTACAAAAACAAATTGCTTGTGGTTTTTGTGTGTTGTGGTTGTTGTAATATTAAGTTCACCTGTTATGAATTCACCGTGAACTATTTCAAACAAAACAAAAACATGAATAAATGTGAAAATTTTAGGAATTTTTTTTATTAAATTTTTAAAGCAGCCCTCAACATCTGTTGACATTGTTTAAAAAATATTTTATTAAATTTATTACAAATAACAAACAAAGAAGAAGGAAGATGATTTTCTCATATTTGAGATATTTTGTAAAATCTATACCGCGCTGGCCAAAACAATCAAAATGCAATTTATTTTCAAAAATATTCGTGAGCAGCAGTCAAACGGTAATTCAATTCTATAGCAAGACCCCTTATCCATCCTCGGATTCGGGAGTAGTAGATGTAAATATTGATAAAATGGTGTACGAAAATGATGAATTCTCATCCAATTACAATTATGAGCCGGATGAACATGTCATAACATCAACGGATTTAAGTGTTGGTAACGTGGCCCCAATAGATGTCAATCCATGGATCGATGATGAGTTAGAGAAAGGTGGTACAGTTGATATGGAATATATAGAAAAAGGGAAGGAAGAGATCCACTACCCTGAGCCACCAAAAGAACGTTCGGGCTATTATGAATTCGAGGGTATAAAAATTTGGTTGCCTAAAAGAATGTTGACACCAGCCACCTATCGCTATCGGTTAACTGAGGAAGATGAGCAAACATTGCCAGATGATATTCGCATTTGCAAATTTGAAAACTTTAAGCCAACATCTTAGATCAAATTAAATTTAGTGTACTTCATACATGCATATGTACATAGGGGTATAACTTATTCCCATTTTTAGCAAATATCAAAATGGGCCTAGCATAGTCGAATAGTCCATTGAAAACTATAAAAAATTATCGGTCTCTCACAAAACGCGGCAAAGTTGAAACATTTTTTTTAGTTTTATTTTCATTTGTACTTATACATTTAGCCAAAAACTGACAGTTTTTTTTTTCTGAAATTATTCATGTTCTTTAGTAATTAAGAAACTTTTTAGCTTTTTTTCCATTTATTAATAAAATATTAAAAATTTTCTTAATAAATTTTATTCTTTAGGGATCTTAGAAAATCGCTTTTGTGGGTGAGGTTTTTATTTTCAAACGACCCAAAAAAAATGTTTTCGTAAATATCTCAATATTCGCTTTCGCGTAGTGCTAGGGACAAAATTTGGTTATACCCCTAATTTACATATTTAATTTAAATTACTTTATTATTTTTGAAAATAAAATGTTTGCAACATTTTTATGTATTCAAACTCCAGAGTACAAACATAATTGAAATCATCATTTATATTTGTATGATTTACATATTTTATTGCTTTACAGAAAGCTTCTTTCAAGTTGGAGTAGTTTATAACCGAAATGAATGTTGAGAATTTGTTTAAGAGTAAAATTTAAAAAACCATCGCTCATATAAATATATCAATAAACGGTTTTTGAAATGAGAATGCAGAATAATTCGATCTTGATATTGGGTATAAATTCAAATTCTTGAGAGGAGAATATATTGTTACAAAATGCAAATGTAGATTCAAATTTAACGAAGATGAAAGTACAGCGATGATTAAGCACAGTTTAATCAAATTCAAATTCAAATTCAAACTAATGGAAATAGAACATTCAAGAATGTTTTAGAAACAGCAACGAGAATCTACAAGATGGTTCGAGAAATATGTATGAAAAATCGCAATAGTCAACAGGTAAATACTACAAGGCACAAATAAGTCAGTCTTGTCTAAGCTACGACATTGTGAACTTCGTGCATTTAGTAAATAGATCACCAGTTGTTTAAATGTCATACACCTGTTAACGTCGATAAGCAAAGAGAAATTACTTCGTGTATTTTATTAAATAGTGGCATTAAAGGAAATAATACAGTATTGAGTAAAAATCTAGATCCGTTTGTGTTTTGTTTTATTTTTTTGAGAAATTAAAAGAACTCGAGCAAGGAAACGTTATCGAAAAGGTCGAAACGTAACAAGAAGGAAGATATTTTTAACCGGGTGTCCTCAAGACAATACTCGTTTTTTAACTTCAAGAGATATTGAGGAAGATTTGTTCATCAATATTTCTTACAGATTTGTAAAAACGATTGCGTGTGACCAAACGATTGCATTGAGACTGGTTGGGTGTATCTTTTCCTTTCGAACAATTTTAATTTGATTATCACAAAATTTCATTTATTCGCAAGGTTTTCAATCAATTTTCATATTTTATTAAATTTAATAAGATTTTGTTTGGGACTCACTCGAACGCATTTTTGCTAACGGAGGATAATTCGTAAGATCACGGATGTTCTAATCCCTGTTTTTATAAAATACAGTACAGTATGGTCACTTACATATGTATGTACAGGGTCGCCACACAAAAATTTTCTATCCGACCAAACTTGGCTATAAAACCTACTAAAATCCTTCCGAAAAGACCATTTTTTTTAAATATTGAAAAACATATACTCGTATGTATTTTTCATATAAATTATAATTTTTATTCGATAAAGTTTTTAAATTATAGAATAAATAACAAAAATAGCAGTAATGTAACGAAAACGAAGGATGTAAGAACATCAAAAAAATTCATTTACGTATGTGCGTACACTAGAATTACTGTTGACCATTCCCAATATGTAACATATAGTTTCACACTAACAATATTTACATATATATATATATATATATATATACGTTATGAAAACAAATAGTAAAAATTAATCGCCATTTGTTGCCTCAAAATATTTTTTTGTGTTGATATACATACATATGTATGTATATACACAAATAATTATTTGGTTACTTACTCAATTATATTTATACATACATATGTATGTACATATATACATACAATTTAAAATTTTTAGAAAAATCTCTTGCGTGCAGCATTATTTTTCATAAGTTCTTTACAGAGCATTATACTGTTAATTGTATTTATTTCAAGTTTATTCCTCAACTTTGTTTTAATTAAAAAATGTGTAGAAAACTTGCGTTCAGCAGGCAGCTGCAGAACTATGTGGGAGCGAAAGTAAATTAAATACAAAGCTAGGAAGATCTCAAAAGCTTTTCTGATTTAGTCCGTTTTTAATTGAATTAATTTGGTCCCAAAATAAATCAATATTTAAGTCGGTGGAAAGATTCATTTCTGTTAAGCGCAACAAGTTCCACTGTGTAATAATGATACCAGGGTCACAATCAACAAAGTTGGACAGTTTTAAAATTATGGGCAATTATTTGTAACATTTTACTGTCTTCACGATTATAGTCAAATCTAGATTTTATTTGATTTAGAAGCTCAATATAAAATATCTGTATGTGTTGTTTAACTTCTAAAATGTTTAACTTCTAAAATGTTCTTGTTGCTGTTATGCTCACCGTATTTTTTATACATTTTCTTTGACATTTGCTTTTCATGCTTAGAAATAAATAGGGTGCCGGCAACTTAAAATTTTTGAGGTGGCCAGTGTTTGGAGTTTCCTAAAATGTATAGAGTTGAATTTTCTCAAAAAGGTTTAGCTGACCAAACGAATAATGTCCGACCAAATTTGGTCGGAAAAGACCAAAAATGTTAACGCTGCATATGTATGTCATAATCCGGAAACTGTATTTTTACGTTACGAATTTTACGTTCACGGATGTGACGACTCGAGCCCAAGCTAACACATGTAAGCTTATTGCTATGGTGAAGACTTTTCTACTATGTTCGACAACCTTAAATATAACAGGGCAACACGTATAAAAGCAGCATGGTGAAAAGCTCAGCATTGTGAATGGTTATAGGCAAAGACAAATTACTTCCTGTATTTATTCTTAAAGTATTATAAAGTAAATAAACAGTATAGAGCATAAATCTAATCTGCTTGTGTTTATATTTTATTTTTGACAAATTAAAGGAATCTAGTCAAGAAAACGTTTAAGAAAAGGTCGAAACGTAACAATATATTCCTTTCGTACTATTGGATATATATTTTGACACGTAAGAACTTTCACACCTTCAAGCTTGTACTCGATCTGAACGAGCTGCTTCCGATAGGTCCGTCTGTTGCTGACATTGCTTAATTTTTGGGTTAGTGCTATGTAAAACGCAGATGTACCATATGGTCCAGCCCTAGGGCATCGCAACGTTCAATTCATATGGTATTCATTTAGAATAGTTAAGGACTACTCCTGGTCCCTTGTGGAGTATACTTTACACCCTTGTGTGGGCTAGTCAAGACTAGAGATTCTAAACAGAACTGGTTTTTCAATTAACCTTAGTCTCGAAGTCCCAAAGAATACAGTTGAAAATGTATTTTTAATCAGGGTTGTTACAGAATCCAATGTAGTCAGAATTGGATTTGAAAAGAAGACAAAAAAATACTTTTATGTGATGAATTTCAATGTTATTAGTATTATATTCAATCTAGAATTACTTTCTGTTATGAATATAAAATCGACAACAATGATATTAATCACGCAAAAATACTTAGACTACATTGGATTCTGTGACAGCTCTGAATATATTTATGGGCAATTCCCAGAAACAGTCCACCAACCAATTTTTTTTTTTTAATTTATCCAACTTATTTTTTATATTTTTTTAAGCAATATAAAAAATAATAACTAATGGTTTTATAATGCAAAGCCATTTATCGGTCCGCAAAATCCTGCCTTCAATTAATGGCAAGTTGTTTTTATTGTTATTATTAATAATAGTATTATACAATGAATAAAAAATAATAAATGAAGGTTTTTAATGCCAAAATCCTGCCTTTAACTACCGGCAAGTTGTAAGAATGGCAATAAAACTTTACATTTTTGCCTTTTATGAGGTTTCAAATGAAAAGGTTTGTGCAATAACACTTGAAAGTTTTACAGTAATTTTGGAATCGCGCTTGATATCAAATTGTAAAATTTTCCTCCCTCAAATATGTATTCTGAACATTCATAAACAGTGTGTTTGTTGGGGAATCTTACTTACTATTTTTATAGAAAATTTCTTTGTTTAACAGAAATACGAAATGCCGAACAAGTCAGGCTTGCCTTTTAAAGAACGTAAAATAAAGGAATTTTTCTAAATAATTTTTTTTTAGTGCGTTTTGATGCAATCTTCAAAAGCCAGTGGTTCTCATGAGTAAATCGACTTACGTCGATTTTGAGTTTTTAATGCCAAATGCTCTATATACTTGCGGTTTATTGTGGACCAGTACCGATTTTTTTAGTGCAAAGCAACCTAACTTATATATTGATTCCGATAATTTTCAGCAACAACATATGGAGCGCTCAGAGCTGAAGTGAACCAAGTCATAAAATATGAAAAATTTCAAAGCTAGTGCGAAATTCTCCGCAAAGTTTAACAAACCCAAGTCAATTCATTCATTCTAGAAATTAATGGCAGTTTATTTACTGAAACTCAAAATATCTTCGAATTGTCTTCTTATGATTTGGTCCACTTCAGCCCTAAGCCCTCCATATGCATGTATTTTTAAATTTGTTTAAAGAAAAGTTAGAGGATATCAATTTCAAGCAGATTTTGTTGGTTCTCCAGAAAAAAAGATTTTATGTGGGTCAAGCTGATGATTTAAATTTTAAGTTTATTTGAGCCAGATGAAGAAAACTTAATACTATAAAGCTTGGTATTAATAAATATATTTATTTGTCAAATCGACTAACTTTACTTTTTTAAAGTATCGATTTTAAAACACTATTTCAACTCTTAAGTTATTCAAATCAAAGCATCTGAAGGTATAATTTCAAGAGTTTTTGTCGCTCAAGTTGTTTCTTTGTATCGATCGATTTGGCAAATGAAGCTTCAGGTATCGTTTTTCAATTAAGTCTTGTTGGCATAAGGTACATAGAATTTTTATAAAAAAGTGTACTTAGAAACTAAACTTAAAAGCTAAAAGAAAATAATGGAAAAATATTATGCCCAGTGGGCACTTAAAATTTAAGAAATGTAACGTAAAATGCTAATAGTTTAAAACATTTTTAATCAAATATATAAAATCAACTCAAAATATATTTAAAAAGTTTGTTGTTAATAGATGAATAGGCTGTTAAAGAAACTCTGCGCGTTAATTCTTTTTTAATAGCTTCTTTGGTTGCGGATTTGTGAGATTTTCAGGTACTAGAAAATAATCAAGGTATATTTTCCAAACAACCGTTTCATATGTTGATAATGTAAACATTTAAAATATTTCTTAGTTAGTAATAAAGACTCACTTAAAATAAGTACTGAATGTGATGAATAAAAAAGATATCGAGACCTGTCTCGAATAATAAATTTAATAATTAGAATTGTGGAAATTAGTAAATTATTCATTGTTACATTTTGGCATTCTAAAAATATTGGAAACCAACCAGTAATTGTATTTGTTCGGTAGCAAATTATAGGTTTTTAAACAAAACGAAAACAAATTTCCTTATTACTTTTTATTGTTAATTCTTCTTTCTCTTTTTGGCTTTCCTTTTATCCAGCTTTTCCTCACTATTCTCATATTCTTCCGTTTTACCTGTTTTAACCTCGCGATTCACTTTATAAGCCGCTGTCATACGCTTAATATTTTCCTTGTGTATCACGTCGTGATCAACAATACGCTGTGGATAGTCTGTACCCAAAACACAGCCATATTTGCGCTGATCAGTTAGTGAAACCTTCCAAGGTTCATAAATAGCGCCTGCTGGATATTTTGCCAACTCAGGTACATATTTACGTATGTACAAACCGGTGGGATCAGTTTTCTTGCCAAATGCTACCGGACTGTAAACACGAAAATACTGATGGAAGAATGCTGAAGCCGAAAGCCACATCCAATTCGCTGCATTAAGAGCCCAATCTTGATCAATTAAAAGTTCTTCAAATACTTTTTGACCATCTTCCCAAGAAATCCAGAGATCACCACGTGTCAGGAAACAAGCGACCGCATGTCTAGCTAAATGATGAATCCAACCTTCTTGTCTGAGCTGGCGCATAATGGCATCTATAAAGGGATATCCTGTGCGGCCAAAGGTCCACGCCTTTAAATGTTCGTCATTATTTTGCCAGGGTATTTGTAAGCAAAAAGAATTACCCATCATGCGATCAAAATTAGGTTCAAAAGCAGCTGCAGTATAATAAAACTCTCGCCACATTAACTGTCCCATTAAGGAAACTGGTGGCTTGGAATGATTAGGATGTCGCTTCAAAACAACAGTCAACTTTTGATAAAATAGCCTGGAGCTTATGCATCCAAATCTTATATAAGGACTTAATACTGTTGTACTTGGTTCCAAAGAGTTAGGTTTTGTCTTGGGTTTTTCAAAAGCAGCCACCCAAGATTCATTAGCTAAACATGAATTCAGACGTTTCAATCCCTCAGTTTCGCCTGGAATGAATACAACACTTTATAACCTTTTCAATTGAAAATTATCTAAGATACTACCTCCTGGAAATTTAAGTGGTCCTAATTCTACCGTGTTTCTAACCAAGTCTTCTGTAGAAGGAACAGAATAACAATTTTCATCCTTTTCCTCCCAAGAATCCTTTGGTGGTAAGGAATTTTTTAGAATTTCTGGCTTATCCTCCGGTAAAGGTACTTTAATTCTTTCAACGATAGACAGGAACTTTTGATAAGTCAGCGGAGCCTTCCATAAATTCTTTTGTATAACAACATGGGGATTGTAAATAGTGTGGTAGCAATATGTCATAACTTCAACTTTTAACTTCCGAGCCAATTCCAAAATTTCTTTATCATGTTTAACGCTGTAAGGTTCAATATCTTCTTCAGATGTTAAAAGTTCTGTCTTCCATTCTTTAAAAAGCAGTGGAAAAACCACTTTGGGATTTCCTCTGACAACATATAATCGTGAGTTTAGGGCCGATAGCTGTTGATGCAAATCCTGAAGAGACTGCTGCAAGAAACGCCAACGATTGGCTCCCACTCTTGACCACTTTGTTATATCTGGATCTAATACATATATTGGTCGAACACAAAATTTGTCTGGCTCCTTTTGAGCCTTCTCAAAAATATGCTTCAACGCAGGATTATCATGTACTCGTAAATCTTTACGAAACCAATGGATTAAAGTACGCCTTTCAGGCATAGCTTTGCGGTTATAAATAAAATGCAAGAGAAATTTTCCGAGATTGCAATATGGCAGTACTTTTTGTGTTCCAAACAATTTAATATTTGACAGCCAAGGTTTGAATGCAAGGCGTATTTAACCAGGTGGCAGCATTTTTTTATTTGTTTATGGTAATATAATTCAGGTAGTGTCGAAGCTACAACAATGCTTTTGAGTTCGAAGCTGTCAAAAAGCACAAATGAATAATGGCAAAATGTTTGCATATTCTGTTCTATAAAGAATTTTTTTTCTTTCCCTTTTTTGCATTTGAAACAAATTTTAAAGTGTGATTTTTCAGTTGTGTGAGTGTGTGTTAGTAAGAAATAATCAAATTTTGATAGACCCGAACCCCCAAAAAAATACATATGTTAACGCTTCGATACTACCTGTATTATTCTACCATGGATTTGCTTTAGACTGTGTTTAGACGCGTCATGTCTTACTGACATGATTCTTACCTCTTCTTCTTTGAACTTTCATTGTTGTTTACACATATCATGTCATATTGACGAGATTTACTTGCAAATACCTTTAGGCTTAAAATTACGAATTTGAAAGAAAAGCGTGCTCATTCATATTTAATTCTTATATCTTTCAATTCTTATCTCTTTTTAATTTTCAACTTCACTCATATGAAGAGAAAAATTTTTATTATATTCTGTAGGTACTCTTAAACATTCTCATTGCTTTGCTTATATTTTTGCTTGAATCAACAAGTGAATGTACGTGTAGATTTTCACCATTTGTAGTGGTGTCAAATTTACCATTTGTTTACCATTCGGTAAAAAAAAATTAAGAACATCGGTTGGCAAACAAAGGAGAAAAAGGTATCTAAAAATTTTTCTTTGCCTATTTATGTATATAATGATAATATAAATGAAAATAAAGGTAAAAATTACTTGGAAATATTGATGCATAATTTCACAAGTGGATATTTACATTGGAAGCTTAAACATATCGTTTATTTACTCAAGCAAAGACATACATATGTAACTACAAAAATTGTTGTTAAGAAACCTCGATGAAAAAACACAATATGGTATTTTGAGTTATGACGTTGCTTGAGTAAATTAATCAAGTTAATTTAATTTTTAACATCGAACCCAAATGTTTCTAAAGGAATTTTTTGTTATCACGGATATATAAGATTTTTTCCATAAAATTTAGGGAATAATCACATTATGTAACACGATTTTTTCCGACTTTCACGTCGAAAAAATGAAAAGATTTGATAATATACATAAATATTTGTAATTTCGATAATAAAAAATTGGTCGAAATTTACAACAGACTTTTGATTTGTAGTAAAAAAGTAATCTTAATGTATTTGTTATGGACTAAATATTTATTTAAAATGATAGTTTTATTAGTTTTCTGCTTTGCTATCCGTTGCATTAAAAGTTTTTGGAACACTTTCTTTTTTAAAAGGATGTGGCAGATCTTCTTGCGACTCACGTTTTGGTGTGGCATATTGAAAACTGCTAAAGTTGACACTAATTTTACCACAAGTACGCAAATCGGCTAGAGGACGAGCGATGGGAGTGGCCAAGCGATTGCAAACTTTGGCTGAACTTGTTCTTGAAATTGAAAGTAAAGGTGGCGGTACGGATGATGTTAAAGTTGAGGCTCTCACTATATCAGACTTTGTAGTTTTAGCATGGGTTTCTTTTGGTTGAACTGTCATGGCCTCACGGCATGCTTCTATTTCAAATTTTTTAATACGGTCACGCAATGCGGTTTCTCGATTTACTTCACGCGTTATTTCTGCACGACGTTTCTGTTCATAACGTTCCAACGCTTTTTCATCTCGTTCCTTATTTCGTGTGATTAATTGATCAGAATATTCTAAACGTTTTTTAAATAGTTCTTCTTTGCTTAGCTTTAGAAAAATCTCGGACCAAATACCCTTCCGTTTTTTAATCAGGACTATGCGGGCTTCACTCTTAAATATACGACAAAAACTTGCCACTTCATCGATTTCTTGGCTAAGATGTCTTTCAAAGAATATAGGAGGATTATTAAATTTTAAATATGTAGGCAACAGCACAATGTCCGGTTTACGGGTTATCAAACGATTTAACTCAATGATGATTTTTATTTCTTCTTCGGTTTGAGTTACTTGAACCATTATCTCGCAATTTTATCAATATTTATTTTTTTAATACGAAGTTGGTTGACCGCTTAAATCTTGTATATTTTTCCTTTTTGATTTTTTAATTTTTTTGTGTAATAATTGATATATTTTTCTCTTTTATTTAATACAAAATAACTTCCTGTTGCGAAGACAAGTTTGTTTTGACTTGCCATGCAATTTTTTAATTTAATTTCTGTAAATTTTATACTAAAAGTATTTTATTTACATACATACATATGTATATATGTACGTACACAGATTGATTGGTATGACATTTAGTTTTATTAGCCGGTGTATATTATTTTCATGTGGTTCTATGGTAACTCCTTTGAATCTTAACGACTATTAATAACAATCGATTTAACAAATTGTAGCCATAATTCGACAGTAAAGTGAACAATGTCAACCCAATTTGTATTTTAAATGCATATTGTTGCTTGTTTCAAATATTCCTTAGTGCTGCATTGTTGAATTATAAAGTTGCTGGTACACTGAGAAACTAAAATTGTGTTTTATAATACGTCACAACAGTGTTCAAAGCAAATTAAAATATTTTCTTCTGCTACCAGAAAAAATAATGATTTCAAAAACGAGTTGTACTTGTTTTACTCTTAGTCCCTTATTTTTTACAATATTATCTAAATGCTTTTCAAGTGAACTCCTTAGGAACATATTTTATTCTTTTGTTTAAATATTTCAATGCAGAACAATTAATTTCTTTTTTGCAGCGCAACTTTTAAAAATAATTAAATGCATATCAACTCACATTAAAACAATCTTCTAAATATTGACCTAAATGAGCAAAAACTTAAATCCCTTATTTTAAGAATATTTTTAGAGTGTGCGATGCAACAGTTCATATGTTATTTTGACACTGATAGATTTTTCTGTTAGTCATTTAGTTTCATACGCACGGGCCAAAATGAGTCGCTTTACGCTCCAACAACGTAGGGCAATATTGCAAACTTATTTCCAAAGGCACTGCCGCCATATTTTTTTTTTCAAAAATCTTCGAGTCAAAAAAATCTTATTTTTTGCATAAAAAATCTTTTTTATACCCTTCACCAAAAAATTGGAAAGGCGATATATAGGTTTGTCATTCCGTATGTAATTTCTTCATTATTCATTTAAGACCCCATAAAGTATATATATTCTGGATCCTTATAGATAGAGAAGTCGAATGAGCGATGTCCGTCTGCTATATTTTGTTGTAATTAGAATTAAGGCCTCATAGGCCACAACATAGAGACATAAATTTTATACCATTCTCTTGGAATTATTCATAAAATTGTTCGGTTTGAAAATAACAAAATTAGACCCAAAAAAAAAAGATTTTTTTTTTGTTATATATCCTATTCTGTTGTTTTTTATGGCCCCAACTGTTCTACGGTCAATTTTATGAAGCAGATCTCTTGTTAACCTTCGCTTTCATGAAGAATTTTTTTACGTCAACACATAGTATCTACCCGGGTAGATATAAAAATATTTCCTTAATTTTGTATGGGGGAAAATACAAAAAATGTAAAACAAACCCAAAAGATGTTCTAAAAGGAAGACAGCTACACGGCAAGCATGTGTCAAATGCAAGAAGCCCGTATGCGCAGAACATAGCTTCACCTAGACAAAGTGTGAAGATTGTCATATGGGCCCATATTTATCTTCTCACCATTTGCGTAAGTAAATAAATATGACATGCATACATACATACATACTTTTTCTCACTTTTTTGTATAGATTTTAATTTAAATAAATGAAAATTCAATTATTTATATGATGTATTGTTTTTCCAAAAGTTTCAGATATTTTCTTTTACATTATATTAGAAATGTTCATACAAATTTGGATATATGTACCTACACGGGCGGCATTTTCAGATTTGATGAAAACTTTGAAAAAACATCAAATTCAGTTCAAATTTATTTTAATTGAACTAACGCAATAAAGCTTTTTTGTGGATATAAAATTAAATAGCACAAAATATACATATTAGGCATATATAGGTTTTTAACTTCAACTTCACCCTTTTCAAATTAAATTCAGGTATTTTAAAACAAATTCAGAATTGTCCAAATTAAAACACATTCAGTATTTTTTAAACCAAATTCGGCATTTAAAGATCAAAATCAGGCTTTTTCAAATAAATTTTATTAAAAACGGGATAATTTTGGTTTCTAAAATGCCGAACTGGGTTTGAAAAATGCTGGGCTCGATTTGTGAAATAAGGAAATTTGTTTTGGAAAATTCAAAACTTCTTTTTTAAAAACCTGAGCAAATTACGGCATTCGATATCGAATGAAATTCCATACAAATTCAAAAAATTTTGTATGGGACTTCGTTCGAATGCCATAATTTGTCCTCTGAATTTGATTTTGAAAAGGCCAAATTTGAAGTTAAAAGCCAATAATTAGAGTAATAACGTATTAAATTCATAAAGTTTTTATGATTACATTATACATTTATCTATCAATCTTGCTATTCATTTCTTTTGTTTGATCAAAATTTATACAATTACGATCAGATTTTTTGAAAAAGTCCTCAAAATACCACACAATGTTGGTATATCTAATTTATTTCTTAGTTTGTTCTTATTGATATTGATATGAGATAAAAATCTTTCGACATTAGGTGTTGTTCCTGGTAATGACAAAGCTGTGTAAAGTAATTTTTTAAACAAGGAAAAGCTTCAGAGCCATCGCAACAATTTGCATTCAAAATGATTTCCCAAAATGTTTCAATATTCTATATTCTTTTCATACAATAAATTATATTCTTTAACGTTGAAGTGGAGCAATTGTCGCCGTTCGTCATCAATTTGTTGAATATTATTCGAATCGGTAGCATTTGGAAAGAATTTCGTTAATTGGAAATAGTTTTATAATATTAGTAGGTGACAGGAACTCAACACGTTTTAAAAAATCGCTGTCAAAATCAAACTTTTTTTAATAAACGTAATCTTCTGTGCATTAAGTTCGGTGATCGTGTTATCAGCCGTTTTGGCGATGTCAATTGGCTTATTTTTATTTTATTTAATTTTTAAAAATATACTTGTATTTGGATCACCCGCACATACACACATGTACACATTGACCCTAAAACATGTAATTTGGAAAAATTGTATAGTTCTTTGAATCCTTCTACTTCCTTAATCAGAAAAAAGGAATATAGAAAATATTTATCAGAAAAAACTCAATTGTCTAAACCCAAAAAAAGATTTAAATAAAAAATTCCAAGATTCACAAAACCACTTAAATCAATGCAATCAATAATTAAGAAAATTATATAACCATGGAGCAGGAACGATGTACGTGCATAAAAATGAAGAAAAGCCTAACATAAGCGACTGCGGTAGTTGTCTGCATCGAAAAAATGAATTGGAATTGTGCCAAAAAAAATTTAATGAAAAATAAACCCAAAACTAAAACTTGGGGGCAAATTACTGCATTCGATATCGAACAAAATTTCCATACAAATTCAAAAAATTTTGTATGGGACTTCGTTCGATATCGAATGCTGTGATTTGCCCAAGAACTTTTTTACAAAAAATACACGTCACAAAAAAGTTAACAATTTGGTTGCCCATAAAAATATAAATTGGCAACGGTAGGGCCACAGTCAGTCCTTTTTATCGCTAAACATATAAAATCTTCCATTATGCCATTTGTGTCCTTTTTTTATTATTTTTCTTAACAGTTGTAAAAGTTTCTCTTAATTACGTTTTATTAAATTAAACATATAAAAAATAAGTTCAAATAATACAAAAATACAAAATTCTGTTAAATTGATGAATCGGTTAATCGATTCAAATTAATTCAAACTAATCTATAATAGAAAATATTAAATTTTAAATTAATATAACAATTAGTTAATCAGGTACTAAATAATTGTTTAACCGGATAACGGATACCCTGGTAAGCCATGAATGTTGTCCGTTAGGATCTTTTTTTATATAAAAAACAAAGAAATGTTCGTGTGAGAATTTATTTTGAAACAAAATTTTGGTTTTTTTTAATATAAATTCCCACACGAATTTTTTTATATCAAAATTCTTATTTCATAAAAAGTAGGTAAAAAAGTTTAAATAAAAAGCTTTCGCATACTGACGCGTAAGGTATATAAAATTCCGTATTGCTGAACTTTTTCTTTTATTGGATAATAAAATTCTTTTTAGGGTTCAATAAACTACGAAAATTTTAATGTTACAAAACAAAACAATATGTAAGTATTTTTCGTGAACACTAAATATTCAATATTCGATAATAATTTCTTGTATGTATTTTTATGACCCAATTATGTCAATATTGTTTGATGACTGCAAAAATAATGACAAATCAGGAAACTACATATTTAAATGTTAAGAAATTTATTTATGAAAATAATTTCAACTTACGCTACTATTTTATAGTGAAAAAAAGTATTGCAGAATTCTTTATTTTGTTTTATCAAACTTACAAATTGTATTTATTAACAAATATTTTAAGGTTTATAATTTACACAATGAAATACATTCATACAAATAGTTGTATCGCACAGAATTATAAAATTTTTTCTTAAAGCAAAATAATTTTTAGGTATACAGTATATCACTTAATATATCAACTAAGGTTTTATTTGTTCATACGTTTCCTTTTGTTCTCTTTAACGATATTTTAATAGGCCATAATACCATGACCCTGCTCCTGTTCATCTTCGAATGATACCCATGTATTTTGCAAATATTTTCGAACATCGCTATCGGTGGCAGCCAAATCGATAAGGGGATTTTCCACTTTATTCTGTTCATTGGAAGAGTTATAGTGTATTTCGGCCTTCGATTCTACAACTCCAAAGCCATTTTGTTCTTTAAGGATATTTTTGGTTTCTAATTTAGCACTATTGTCTGTATGGTTGTTATTAGTCGTACTATTGTTATTGTTGCCCGATTTCACCTGATGCACTACTGTGTCACGCCAATTTTGATAGGCATTTTCAAAGCAACGTGCCACCAGCAAAGTTATTTCATGTGCGATTTTACGTTTTGGACATAAAAATACATGGCAAGACAATTTCTCCTTGTCCGAAAGGGGATCCGGTTCTGAGCTTACAAACGAGAAAGCATGATCATTAGAAGCATCCACAGAACAATAGGAAATTTTGTAAATGGAAAAACGCATCAAAGAATCATCGGTGGCATGATCTAACACTTCAATGCCATCTTGAGATATATTGACTTTAACCCGTTTTTGCGTTTTTATCTTTCTTCCACCCGCTTTGGCATTGGCAATCACAGTTTTTATAGCCTCCGAAGTAACCTTTTCGGAACGTTTATTCTCAATGGGTGTACAACCCAAATATTTAATATCGTATGTTTGGAAGATCGGCTTAATATCTTCCTCATCATCTGCCTCTAAACTGCCTTCAAAGTTCAATTTCAGATCATCAACTGGCTTAGACTCTTTGGGGTTTTTCACATCCAGACCCCAATCTTCACCATCTATGGCATCGTCTGATGTAAATTCTGTAAATTAAATAATCATTAATATGAGTATTAATTTTAATAGTTTTATTTGTTAGAATAAATGTATTGTTAAAGCCTTAAATTGATAAACTCAAACTGACCTTAGCACAAGCTGCTAATTTCGCAAAAAAAACCAGTTAAGATTGGACGATTAAAAACTGCGAAGCTAATTTGTGAAATCAAAATAATGCGTTTCATTTAAAATAATTTCATTCGCAATATTTTATTAATTTACTACACCTTTTATGTAGAAAATTAAATTGTTTTGCTAATAAATATTTATTATCTGACTATGATTATACATACAATGAAATCCACAAAAAAAAACAGAAATTTGTGCACTTAAGTTACTTTCAACATATTTTATTATTAAACAACAAACAAATTCTTATTTGAAAAATTTTGACGTGAGGTCATACTGTACAAATGCAAATACTTTAGATATGTACATAGGAACTAGTTTCACTTGCCTAAAATTAAACATATTACACATTATTTAGTGTTGTGTAAAATATATGTCAAGTGTGATTACGCCTTTAGCGGTTTTAAACAAAATAGAGTTCGCATAGTGGTCGAAATTCGACCGCCATCTTAAACACGTACTTATTTTAGTTACAATCATTTAAATAGAGAAAACTATCTAATTTCTCATTTCCTTCTCTGTAGAAAAAACAATAAAGAAAATAAAATTGCATACAAACACGCATGTTTTAATTTGAACCAATACTTACACTACTTTTGGTCCTCGTTTTTGTGATACTGAACGATAGTAAATATTTTGGACAGAAAAAACCTATAACTACTAAAGTAACACATCAATAAAAAAAAAGCTTGTTCTTGAACCACCCGTTATATTAGATCGTCCTTAGAGTATCGTAAATAATTAATCCAAATATTTATTATTTAAAATTATGAAAAATTTAACTATTGTGGAATAATTTCATTTCAATTATATATTAAGAACCAACACATTTCTCAAGTTGCGAAAAACCCAAACTTTTATGCAAAATCCTATTTTTCAGAAGTTACGTTCAAATGATTTTCAAATGATATAACACCCAAAGAAATAAATTTACAATTTATTTCATTTTGCACTTTAGTTGTCATTTCATTTTTCCCGTTGGCCCTTTTCTCATTTTGGTTGGATATTATTTCATTTGCGAGCTGTTATGGCAAATCGTTCTTAATTTTAGATCTAAATTGTTTATTACTTGAATATGTAGCGAGACCTGTAAAAGCATTTTTAAAGACAAGCTTAAGACGTTGTACTCTTTTAAAATACTTTCATTTCACAGTGTTATATATGTTGAGATATACTGGAAAGCAATAGTTCAACACGTACAAGTCAAATTAGTTTGAAAGTACTAAATGAACCGGAGGAGTTAAACGGGTCAAAAAGTATTATTTTAAATGTTTTTTTGTACCGAAGAAAAATATAATTTTCCATCACTGATTTCAACACAAAACTTTTGACAATATCACAACTTTCGGTCATTAAAAAACACAACACTACCAAAAATCATCTGGACTATTAAACAGACCTGTATTATTGGATCATGGGATTACTTAAAAAATTAAATTTAAGTACTTGTGATAGATTGTGTACGTAAACTCGATTTTCAAAGAGGTTTCTGAAAAAATGTGAAAAATTCTTTTCACCAATTTTCTTTTAAAATAATTATTGCAAAAAAAACGAGTAACTCTAAAACAGAGGACCGGGCAGACAGAAGAATATACATACATACCCATGCCCATGTTACAATTATTACTCGGTAAGTGCAGTAGAAATAGCATGTATAATTGTTTGCTGGGAGTTTAATTAGAATCTGTCAAAACAACAACATGGATTTTTTTTACAGTCTATAACAAAACTCCTAGCAAACAATATATGTTTTTTCTACCTCACCTACCTGGTATTTATCTTATCATGTACAACACTAAATATACTATAAAGCTTTTGCAAAGATTTTTTAATATGTTTTTAATAGATTCTTCAACAAATTTTCGACGTTTTTAAAATATATATTTTTTTAATTTATTTAAATTTATATATTTTTTATTGGGTTTTCAGCGAGTGTTCAGCGCTATTTTTTAAATTTATATTTTTTTATCTTTTTTTAAATTTAATTTCATTATTTTAATACCGATTTTCGTAGATTTTTCTACGTTATTTAAAAAAATATTTGTCATGATTGTCACAGAATCCAATGTTATCGGAATTGGTTTTGAAAAGACGACAAAAAATACGTTTGTATGATGAATTTCAATGTTATTGGTTTTATGTTCAAAACATATAGCAGTTTTATATTGAACATAAAACCGATAACATTAATATTCTGCACACAAAAGTATTTGTTTTTCATTTTTTCAAATTCAATTCCGACTATATTGGATTCTGTGACAGCCCCGTATATTTTATTTGTTTTTATTTCAGTTTTTACGTTATCAAAGCGAATCTGCCTTGGACGTTATGTTAAAATATTGTTTTTTCAATGGATTTTCCGACGAAAATAATTACAGTGTATGTGTTAAACAGTTTAATAAAAATTTTTAATTCGAACACCAAACCGCAAGTAAGTCCTACCAAATAAAGTTAAAATTTTCCAAATCAATTCTTAAATGGCGAACTTCTGACGAAACATTCATTATTTTTTTCAATTCGGTTAAAAAGATTCAAAACTTGTTTTAATAGTTTTTAGTCTTCTATCGTTTTTGCCGTTTATTATTTTCTACTTAAATGTTTTCAATATTAAAAAAACTAGCAAAAAATTAAAAATAGAAAGCTAAGTTGTTTCACGTAATAAATAAATATTTGTAAAAACGTTTTCCTAGATTTTAAAATGCAAAATATTTTTGTAAGCATAACGAACAAATGCTATTTACAAATTAGAAAGGAATATTCATAAAACTGTGTTTCTTCTTTTTTTATGGCAGTACGTTTCTCGTTGTTTACAAAAAAATCAATAATCAAATAATCGGCTTTTATGTAAGTAAAATTTGTTTTTCAAGTCCAAAGCGGTTCTTTCTACCTTTATATTATTGTATCATGGGTTTTGGTGTCCGACAGAACGATGAGGCTCGCTAAAATTTTCGGCGAACACCGAACTTTGAATACATTTTTTTCTAGTTGTTTTTATATCATTCGATATACACAGAAATGCAACTGCGTAAAATATCGAAACAGACAAATTTCAACGTTGTCAAAATAAAAAATGTTTATATGAATTTATTAATTTTGTTTTTATTTAATTGGTGAATGACAAAATTCAATTGCTTCTATTTATGAAAAAGGGTTCGGTTTCCAATTGTGTTCGGTATGAAAAGTGCTTTCGGTTGGACACTAACAGGTTTCTTAACATTACTTTTATTTTGACCACACAAATCGAATCAACTAAAAACGGGGTATTAGTTTACATTTTGAGTTTATAAATGAAACGCCCTCTACTCTTTTTATCACTATCTCATAACGCTAAATTTTATTATTGCTAATAATATCATAATTCGCTAAATTAAGCCAAATATATTGCAAATAGATTGTTGTGATTTTATTTTACACTTGAACTTCTATAACTCGAACTTCTGTAACTCGAATTTTCTCTAACTCGATCCAATTCCATTGGTAGTAGCGTTAAGAGATAAAATAATGTATCTCCATAACTCGAAGTTCTCCATAAGTCGAACGATATTACATGCATATGTATTCTATACCTCGAACTAGTGATTTGTTTACTTATCAGCTGAAGTGCATTGTTGGAATAAATTTTTTTATTCGGGGGATCCCGAAAAATCACGGAACGGCGAGTGATGGCGAAAGTTCGATGGAAGAAACTTTTCAGTAGCCTTCCAGAAATGATGTAGAATATTCTTATCGAACATTGAATATACATATTTACAAATTTACAATTTAGAGTAATTTCTTGTTGAAAATTAAAAAAGGAAATTTTCAGTCACTAATTTTGTAAATTTATCATTCGAGATATCTTATTTTAAAAAATTTCAAAAGTTTCAGAATGTTGTACGTCACTATAGCTTATTTATTATATGTTGTTTTCAGTAAGTGTCATTTATATTTATCATTTAATATACGTATATAATTGTAATTGTTTTTTTTAACACATAAATTTTATAACTCGAAGTCTCCGTAAGTCAAAGATAATTGTGATTCGAGTTATGGAAGTTCGACTGTAATTGTAAGGCATGTAAATCCACAATTATGTTTTAATCGAACTAATATAAGATCAATAAGGATACATTACACATGATCACTTATTATCGTGTGTAATTTATTCTTTCAATCAAGTGAGCGTGCATGATGGTGAGTGCAGAAATAATCGGTTCGTGCGATAATGCAAGAGTATACGTTTTACGTGATTGTTTCGTGGTTGACATACTTTTAAATCTAATGTGGAAAACTAATAAAAAATTTGCATTATTGACCGCAAATCTTTAAAAAAAGTTTTGACAACTTATGATGTTAATCATGCATTAAATACAAAATTTCTTTCATTTACTTTTTTTCGTATATGAATATTAAGTCTTCTTTACACGTGCATTTGGCGTGCATGTGTCTAATATTTTTTTTTTGTGAAAAGACTACATTTACATTTACATCAATAAATTTTTCATAAATTTTTTTTTGATTGGTGAAAATCACATGAGGTAGAAGCAAATTATGTTTTGTACAAATGTAGATACATTCTACTCATTGGAAGTTTTGTATTAAATAAGCATTAAAAACGTTGCACAGAAATTTACACTATATATTTATGTACATACATATGCACATATGTATACACAGATAATGAGAATTGAGAAAAAAATTAAGGAAATTTTATGATGTAAATGTAGTCTTATTTTGTTTTACAAATTAGATGTTTTACTACGTGCATATTTTTTATAATTATTATTTTTTATTTTAGTTAATTTTATTGCTTAAATGTTCGAATTAAGTGATTAACAGACGTCATATCAATTTCTATTGTTTACTTTTACTGGATTTCTATAACCAAGTTCATATTAAATATGAATGTAAGTATGTATACATAATAAAGCGATACTATTCACCAACGATTAATAATATATTACATTAATATATTTAATAACATCTTTTTTCGAAATTTCATTTCTAAAAGGCAATTGGAAAGAATTTGTACATTTGAATGTAGCAATGTGATAATTGTTAGCTAAGTTGACTTTTTAATAAAAATTCAATAAATAATAATTATTTTTGTAAAATTTAAAATTTTAATTTTCACGAAAAAATAAAAATCAAACTTTTAACTTATTTTACTGCAAAAAAAATCGGTAAAATTTTATCTTGTACTTTTTCGTTGAAAAAAATAAGTAAAAATTTGTCTTTTAGTTTTGATTGAAAAAATGTCTGTTAAATGTTAACTGTTTTGTGACAGAGGAAATAAGTCAAATTTTAACTTTTATCGGTGAAACTGTAACTGTTGTTTTTTTTCGACAAAAATATCGGTCGAAAAATAACTCTGCATATGTGTATACCCACTTTCCACTTGACCTGAGATACGAAAGTAAAGAATGTTAATTTCAATGTGATTATTTTTCGAACAAAATTGTTTGTTAATCCAAATTGTTTAAAAATATTAATGAATGCTACGTTTTCACTTGTTCCTTTGGAATATTGTATCATATCCAATTTTGTGTGACTAAAAATGGTACGAGCTTCAGCCTAATAATAATAACTTTGCTATAGAAAAATGTTCAAAACAGAAATGTTCGCGAACTTTTTTGGAAAAGCGGTGGTGTAGTTGTTAAGGTTCTGGAGATTGCCGATTCGATTCTCAGCAAAGAACTTGATTTTCTAACTACATCGTGAATTTGTATTAAGTTTATTTTCTATTAAATTTTAGCATTAAGAATATAAATTAAAATAAAACTTAAAGAATCATATTCCATTTAAATTGAAAAAAAAAATAGTTAAATAAAGATAAAAGCGGAAGCATATGATGCAAAAAAAAATATTTTTAATCATATTTTTACGATATCCATTATAGTAACGTTTAGGGTTTGCCTAGAGTAGGGAATTTCCCCTTTTTGTAGGGAATTTATTGGAAAATTTCAAGCGAAGGGAAAAAAGGAGAGATTTTTAATTTTGAAGAAAATGTAGGGAATTTTTAATACTTTGTTCTTTTTTTTTTCTTTTTTATTACGGTTTAATTGCGTAAAACACCACACAAAAGTGTAAATATTATACATATAAAAATTTAAATTTCAAATTTTGTTACAGTATTTTCCTAGACCTAAGTGGGCTGGTTGCCTGCAATCGGCGGCCTGTGTAACCTAGCCTACAATATTACGCGAGATATTTCATACAGACAGAAAACATCTTTCGGTAAATAATATCTAGAGACAACGAAAGGCAAAGAAATGTCTGTATTCCTGGGAATAGAATTTGTATGAAATAAATTAGACTTTTTAAAATTATATAAAAAAACATTGGTTCAATCTATCTTTCCGGGGTCAAAATTTTATTGAGCATTCAGAATTAAGATTTCATTACCTTGTGAGAACTCCGCATCCTTATTTTAAAAATAAATTTTGTACCTGTCGGTATAAATGTACAAAATTTTAAAAATGCAAATAAAATTTTCGTTTTTGTTGAAACAATGAATTTTTAGAGTAGGGAAAAATGTAGGGAACTTTTTTGTGTATGTGTAGGGAAAAAGGGGTATTTTTTTCCGGACATGTAGGAATTTTGTCAAATTTCTGCTGGCATCACTGGTTTGCTTTGAATATTGTCAGATGTACGCGATTGATATCACAAGAGCACCTTCGTGATTGAAAGTTTTGCTACCACAAACTGAGTGACTTATGAGAGAGAAGTTCGTCTTCGATTCACTAGCGACGTTCGCTCTCGAATATATTATGCGATAAATGTTAGCCAAACGTTCGAAGAAGACATTATTATCGACTGTCGTGGTGATGAGGGTGCAAAATAACAATTTTACACAAATTTTGAGAAAAGCAAACAAACTAAATATTTCATTTATATTAGTATTGCGATTTTCATTGATTAAAAATTGTGCATGTGTAACTTGAAGAAGAAATTTTAAATTATTAATTAAATAGGTCATGGATTGTATGACACCAAAAAGTTTTAACCACTTGAATAGGAAAAAAGATGAGACTGACTAGTTTTTTCGATATGTCTTGCCAATATTTAAAGCTTAATAAATACCTCTGAACCAATTGATCTACTTAGATTCGCTAACAGATTTTTTTTAAATAATACCTATTAAATTTGTGCTAAAAACAAAACAATATTGTTCATTATTTAAAGACTATTGAAAAAATACTTACTTTTATGCTTATAGTGGGTTTTCCATTTGCGAAAAAATGCCATGGTCACTCACAGCGAACAAAGCGGTAGGTAAACGTCAGCAACAACAAAGCGTATGGACACAAATAATAATTGTTCTCGTACAGCTTCACAAATGCTTCGTTTTAAAATCAATTTCGTTGAGTCAAGAAAATCGTACTCAGAATCGATTAAACAGATATGAACAGAATATTGGACCAATAAATCCACCGTTTTGTTGATTGTGTATTTGCGAGAGTTTTTAAGAAAGTAGATTTGCTAATTTAAATAATATAAATTTTATTTAATTCAAAATATTGCAAACTTCATTTAAATGTGTCAAGTATGAGATTTTTATATTGTAGGTGGAGACAACGCAGTTTAATTTAACAAAATTAAAATATAATTTAACAAATAATAAATTAGTAAAAATATTTTTTTTCTCCAGATTATTCAATTTATTACGAATCAAAAATAAACTTGTTTCTCTGTTCAAATTTGAATACAAAATGAAATGAAAATAAAAATAACAATAAAATATTATTAAACAACGTTTCGTAGAATTTTGCAAAAAAATGTTTCTTAAGCGATTGTTAAAAACAACAACGAAAAAACAAATATTATAAATAAAAAAATAAAATAAAAATAAAAACGTAAATAATGCCACAACAGCTTTAAAAAGCTTAAACACAATTTTTGTTAAATTAAATTTTTTTGTAACGAATAAGGCTGAAGTTCAGAGATAAGCAGCCTGCTACTCGCTCAATGGCGCCGCGCCGTAGCCGCTAATAGAGGTCGCTCTGAGACTCTTTATATTTAAAAACAGTGAACTGGATGGTACAAAATATGCTTGTGTTTGTAATATATGACGCGGACAATAAAAAACAACAATGTTAAAAAATTGCAATTGTGTGTGTATGTATGTACATACATATTTGTGTAGAAATGAAGTCGCATGATGTGATGATAAGTATTCTCGCACTTGTCAAAAAAGTGTACATACAGATTTATTTATTTCGTCTTATCGTTTGTAATGCAGAGGTGTTCCAGGGAATTAAAGGAGGAATAGTTATTTGAAAAACTTCCAAATAATTGGATTTTTGTTCCATATTTAGTTTCTCGGATTTCTCTTCTCTGTAGGTAAAAATTATACAAGTATTATTTTGATCCCGGTAATACATGTATGTACATACATACATGGAATATAATTTATGCAACATTTTACGAAAAGAAATACCGCAGCTACTGTTTTCGCAGAATATACGAAACTTTTGCATATACATATGTATTTATATATGACATGTCTCTGTGGCGCTCACCGTCTACAGTAGTCTTAGAAGCGATAATTTTGTTTATTCATATAGGTAGTTATATGCTTTCCCGTGGGAGAGGATGTATTAAGCCCAGACTACATGCCTTTGACGGTCGACATTCAACAACGGATGCACTGTCTGTAAGATAATGTGTCCAAATCTTTTAACAAAATTCTCTGTAAATATCGTTGTTTGATGCCCAATCGTCTGCCGCAATATTCGAGTGCTGTTATACTCTTCAAGACGGGCAGCTAAGCGCCGTAGTGTTTGCACAGTTGGTGGAAAGCGACCGGGAAATCTGATTTCGAAATTCCGTAAAAAGTCTAAAGAATTATTTCTTCTTGAGTATAATAACGATCCATTTATTTTTGACGTGTATTTTGTATCTTTTTACTTCACAAATGTCAAAATAGAATTGGCATTTGCCGCCATTTGCAAAAATTATATTATCTTACAATACGGAAAACGGTAGACCTGGCTGTCCATCCCTGGACTTTTCCGCTAAGCTCAAAATTTTATAAATTTTCTATCACTACATTTTTTTGAGACCAAAAATATAAAAATGGATTTCTCCGAATTTTTCGACAACGATATCGCGAACTGATTTCGGCGCAGTTTTTCAAGTCCAATAAAGGTTTGACAAGGCATTTTAAAGTTTTTACAATAAAGCGCTCTTTTCAAAAATTTCAACCAACGATACCTCTCGAACGAATCAATCGATTTCAATGGAATTTGCGGCAATCGAGTATGTTTTTTGTGTTGATTAGATTTTGGATTGGATCAGAATAGTGTTTTGAAATTAATTTGAAAAATTGTTTTCGAAAATCTACCAAACCGAATCGGTTTATTATCACGAGATCTAATTGAGGATATTGTCTTTAAAATGCCGCAAATTTTTTACCGGTTTAGCCATTCTTAAGTTATGAGAGGTCTACATACATACACACACACATATCAAAACGTGGAGATTCGATAAAACTTGATTTGCGAAAATTAGTGTGAAATCAGAAAATTCTTATTTTTGATAGAATAAATTGGCAATGTTTATCGTTTTTCATAATGTCAAATTATAATTTTTTTTCTTCGTGAGGTTAGGATGTGTTTCTCTTCTTTTTAATTAATTTTTACCTATTTATGAATGTTTGTTGGTAAGCATGTTCCACCGTAGCGTCCGATATTTTTGAGTGAGCTGTCAATCTATTCGTTAATATAGCCTGGTTGTTATAGGCTAAATTTTTTTCGGGATTCAAAAATTAAAAATTATGAAAACCTATCGTGATTGGTATCGTATTAAAGAGCTTTAAAACCATTCTACGATGTAGTAAAACATTTCGTCAGCTCATTATTGGCTTGGCGCACACACAGACAAAGAAGGTTTACATGAAGTTTTTTCAAAATATACCCGATAGAACTTGTTGGATTTGCTTCGGCATACATACATATGTATGTTTTGAACAAAAATTTACATTTTTGTAAATTCGCATGATGTCGTTAAGGCCGTTTTGTAATCCAAATTCTAATTTGAGAGAAGTAATAAAACACACATTTTTCATCCCACAAAAATGAGTCGGTCTAGTGTACATAATAATTAAAATTCCGAAAATGTGTACATTATTTTTTAATGAAGTAATGGTCACCGTGTGTATGCAGCTCATGACGTTCATTTGGTTTGTATATACTTATGTATGTATGTATGTGTGTATTATCGTATGGTGTTTCGATGATGAATACTTATTTGATTAGTTTTTGGATATACATGCATACATATGTATGTACATACATACTTTGTTTACAAATGAAAAAAACTTGTTTTTGTGTAATTATAAAATTTTGGACTTAGCCCAACTACATACATATGTACATAAGTATGTATGTACATACATATGTATTTTTATGTATGATAATAATGTAGGTAATGATAAATTTCTTTGATTGCCACAATCATGTGTTTTATCTGTACGTTCTTTCAAAGGTTATGCAAGGTCAGTGCTTAAGGATACATTTCGTGTAAACAATGAAAAAGAAATAGAAAAAAATAATTCTTTCAACTGAAACTGCATATTTTTCAGAGATTGGTACTTACATATTTATTAAGTTTCTTCCCATATGGCGAAAGCATTGTACGTACGTACATAAATGTGTAAATAAGTATGTGCATATTTACGTATGTATGTATCTTATCGACACTTTCTTATTGTTACTACATACCAGAAACATTTATAAAAAGTACAAATACAATATTTATAACATTCAATATTTAGCAGCTTTAACTATACCAATGGTTGCATTGCATTAAGAGTCGTGTAATGACAGAGAAAAACACAGATAGTGGAGACTACTAAAAATATTCATGCATGTATTTGTGTATATTAGGGTGATCGGCTCATTTTTGAGTCGGTTTTTGTTTTTTTCGGTCTAGTCGAATTTTTCCGTAACAAATATAAAGATCTAAAAATGGACTTCGGAAATAAGAAATAAATAAATATTGATATCAAAACAAAAATATTTTTAAATTACAGCACACAAAAACATTTTAAATTAATTGCAAGGAACGAAAGATTAGAAATGTCAAAAACTACGTAACAAAACAATTGACCGAACATTATTTTTTGCTTCAGCTTACGGAAAGAATTATCCACTTATTGCGCTCACATCCCTGTAATAGTCAATAAATGTCAACAATTCCGTGCACTTTTCTATTAGAATTCCGTGCTTATAAACGAAAATTTCTTTACGACATTTACCAACCAGGATTTTCACACACATTTCTTAACAGAAGCTGAATTTCCGAAAAAAAAATATCAACCAGCCTTAAAGGCAATTTCTTGTTAGTCCCCGTCCAACTTGCAAATTTTGTTGGAGCAATTTTATAAAAATTCTGCTTTGAAATCACATTAGTGTCCATTATGAAATTCTAGTTTTGCAATTTTTGTCCTTCTTTTCTTATCTTCTTGTTATACTTTGACATTTCTAAAAGTAAAATTTCATATCATACAAAAAACTTATATTTCGTACAACTGAAGAATAGAGCTGTGTATCTCATAGAACGAACTGATAAAATTGTACGCTTTTGGTTTAATAGAGTACCGTTCGATTTTGTAAACTTATTTTCGTTCGTTCAGATATCCTTTTATGTCAAATTTACTCGTATGTACTTTCATTCATGGATCTTTTTTATGTTGTATGTATTCTTTCGCTTCATTTGAGTTTGTATTGATAAGAATGGTTTTAAAAAGTTTGCGTAAATATAAATAACTTTTGAGCATCAATGCATAAAAAGTATATTATCTTATGCCGTTTTCTTTTCTTAAAAAAGTGCATATTTTTTGCCCTTTTTATAGAAAATTTGTAATATAATGATTTTTTAAAATTGTGAGTTTATTAGATATTATTGTATCATCACTTGCGAGATAAAATTTTTGTTTTAAAAAAACAGAATAGAAATTTTTTTATAAAAAGCGAAGAAAATTTACAGTTTTTTTAGAAAAGAAAAAGGCATTAGTATATATTAATTTAAAATAAAATGTATAATCTTGTAGTAATAATGTTTGCTAATTGAACGAACCGATCACTGAAACGAACGATTTGGCACAACTCTACTGCGGAATAAAATAAAACATCAAATACCTACAACCATTTTTAAATTAACAATTGCGAATTTCAAAGCAAAAGGGAATTGCAGAGCACATGAAACTGTGTACTCCTCCCCAATCTTCTCACCTCTCTCTTAAATAAACTCTAGAATTGCTGCAACAAGAATTGCAAGTCTGAGCGGGAACCCAGTGAACCATTTTCCCCTGAATTTTAAAACCCGTTACCAGGTTTTTTCAAACACTCGAACTGTTCGAAACCCGGTTTTCAGAAAATATCGAATAATCGATCACCCTAGGATGTGTGATATATGTACGTACTCGTGCATATGTATAACAAAAAGCCATAAAGCATCATCAATCCATCCATTCATCCATTAGAGTAAATATTTCTCTCATAAGCTTTGGCAAAAACTCGCACGTTTCGTACCAGGCACAACATTTTTTTTAATGCAGCGCAATGAATGCTTGCGTTTTAAAGCAAATAAGTTACCAGATCTGAAGTGTTTTTTGCCGGCAATGGGAATTCAATTTAAAAGATTTTGTTTAAACTACATAAGTGGCAATGAAAATAGGTACCCCGATATATATTCGTTACCATATGCTGCAAGTTTTTACGAACCGTTATTTATGGTCACTTTTATTAGCATTCAGAGAATATTTCATTAATAATAGAGAAATTTTTGTGACCAATAAAATAGGTGGTTTGCTAAATCATTTAGTGTTTTCCAAAAGTTAAGGTCGCAATGAACATTGTTTGTTATCTAATTATAGTACAATTATAATCTAATATCAATATCTATATTAATGTTAGATAAGTCGAACACATCTACAGTGGAGTAGCGCTCAGAGACATCGGAAACAGAATAATGTTCGTTTGGCAGATTCGATTTTCAAAAATGTTGTTAATAATTCCTTTAAGCTCCGGGAGGCAATAGAAAAACGTGGCGCTCCGCAAAAACTTATCAACTTAGCAAGTTGTCTAGAAATTAAATGGTATTGTAACTATGAAGAACTTGGATCATCCTCATTATCTTTTTCTTCTCAGCGCTTTTAACGTCCGATATTTTTAGATATGAACTTGGTCGGCCTTATTTTCACATTTTCGTTCTCGTGCGAATTTATTTTTACGTGTAACTGTTTAATCGTATACATACATATGTAACTATGCCACACTTTTTTTTTGGTATAGTTTTAAATGTGTTATTGCCAACCAATATTGATGAGATATATATTGTTTAAAAGATTCGTTTCTCTAGATATCCACAATATAAATTTTTTTTCAAAATTCTTTCCATAAAAGTGGTAAAAAGCGTTTTAAATTGGCTTGAAAAACAACAACATGTTCATGCACACAGCTTTTGTAGCGAAATGAATACAAAGAATAAAAGGAAATATTGTCTGTATTTCGACCATCTAGCGATCCTATTAGTTATTAATAGCTAACAGTTTGAGAGGAAAATTAAAGTTATTTTAGGTATTTTGAGCTTTCAGCTTCTTATTATTTCTGGCAACACTTAAATGATTAATTATTAAAATGTAAAGGGAATGGAAAGATAATGAAAATATCTTTAGATTTACAAAAGCATTTGTACGAGGGTCATTAAAATAGTTATTTAAGTATGTATTTTTAATTTCGAACGAATTTAATATTTTAGAATAAATAGGAAATGTAAATTTTAAGTGCAAAAGATTGCATGAATACAATTCTAGGTTTATTCATGCCGCTATTTTATTTGATTTTTAGTTTTCTTCATTAATTTTTTTCAAATCTAGAATTCAGTAATAATGTTTCTTCAACGATTCAGCTCTTACAAGGAAAGCACCGCACTTGAAGAGGGGATAGTTTTATGGTTTAATACTAGGTAATGGGACTCGATTAAGCGCGAATAAGGGAAGGATCTTCAATGTCAAATTTTCAAAGTCCCTGGCTGGAAAAAATATTTTGTATCTTAATCCAAGCAACAACATTAATTTTTAATTATTCTCTTCACATGGAAGCCGTCATATGAAAATTACTTCTCTATCGGCTTCTCGAATAAAATAAATATACATACCTACATACATATGAACTTTTACTCGATACCATTCGAGGTCAAATAATTGGCAATTCTCATAACAAATCAATGTACCAATTCGAAATAAGAATTGGTAAATAATTTCGTGCAAAGGAAATCTGAAATTATTGGAAGAAAAATGTGCCTAATATGGCACACCTCGTATACTGAATGCGTGTTGTAGAGCGGAATATGTAAAATATGTTTAATTTTATAAATAATTTAACGTTATACTCGTACTACATGTGTCCATATTATTTTAAATGTCTTTATCTCGAATTAAAATAAATTTATTTTGCATGTTTCATATCAAATAATTGTTAAATTAAATTGCGTTGTACAGTTTTTTATATTAAATAAGTACATACATATGTATATAGGAAACACCATACACAGAAAAATCAAGAAAACATTTAAACTTACATACTTCTTTAAACTAGTCCAAAACTTTGTACCTATGACGTTATTAAACAAACAGTTCAAAACTTGTTGAATTTTTTTTTATAAAAAAATTACAACGTTTTGGGGTTTTTTTAAGTGAACAGAAAAAGCAACACTAACAGCATTCACTTAAAAAGGTGTTAAACACTCACTTTATTTGCAATAACTAAATTTATTTATTGCAGCGTTAAAATTTGTATGAAAAAATACAAAAAAATCTTAATTTTAAACACGTACAACATTCATTATTGTCTTATTGGCATATAATAATTTTAAGTGACTATATTTCTAAATACATAGATTCTTGACAAAGCACACGAGTACTTAACGCTTCCACGTATTAAAATGATCTGTGCTTGGCTGGTATCGATCTGCTTTGCCTCAATTTGGACAGTAGTAATACTCTTCTATGGTCTTACTCTATAACTAAACAGTAGAAATCGTTTGTTTTCAAATCTTTACTCAAAAACTCATTTCCGTTCATAAAAGTATACTGCTTACACACCCTACAGTTTAGATGCTTTGATGAAGTGGTGTCTTTGCAATATTTGATGCACTCCACTAAAAAATATTATTTTTGATCAATATTAACTTGAATATTAAAGTTCATTAACTTTATATGTATGTATGTAAATAAGTATTTTAATTTGATAAATATTAGCATAACATGATCCGAAATCACGTGGTATATAAAGACCTCATTTAAAGCGTTTTCCATAGGAAACATTTCTTTTGAAATATAATACATACATATGTAATTGTGCGTTCAAAAATTATATTTATTTCCGATAAAAAATCTGTCGTATTGCGAAGTGGATACGATTGGAAGGAACGTTCAATAATTCGTTTTAGTGCAGTTTTGGTTGAACCGTGTTCCAGAAGAATATTTACTCCATAACCAAAGTTGCGGAAAGGATAGAGAGGTTCATATCATAAAAGGATAAAAAAGCTTATATCAGAAACTAATACTATCAACATCTACGTGGACAGTCTGGCTGCAGTTAAGCTCCTGGATGAAAAGGTCTAACCCGGTTCTGCCTTAAACATAGCAAAATCATAAAAACATACACTCTATATATATAGAGTAGGGGACAATACATTGGAAACATTTCGTTCTTCTTTAGTATTTCGTTCTTTATTACTTTTATTTACGACTACATATATTTTTTTATTTTTCCCTTGTGTGTAAATTAAAAACTCTAAGGAACGAGTATTTTGTTTGGAGTTACGCCGTTACTTGTGTTAACGAGCGATATGATCATAATTAACATAATTCTGAAAAATTAGAATTTCGGCTTCGTATTTTACGATTCACAATTTCTCACAAATTTTCTATGGGATTCAAAATACACACCTTCAATGAACTGTTACCACTCGGGGTCGTTACCGTGCTGATGGTTATATGCCGTGATTTAAAATGTTTGCAGTTGCTTTCCCTAATTCGACAGCATTCCCTTTCTGTTTTGACCAGTTTGCGGGTTCTTTGGCAAATTTATTAAGTACAATACGGGGGTTTCAGATATAAGAGATTTTTTAGCGCAGCGGTAGCAACCTAGACCAGCCGCATTTGAAATGCGGCTAACTGTTTGAGAGCTAAATTCTAATCTAAGGTTATTGATAACTTCTCGGCGTGCCATTTTCGCGATTTTATAAACTCTCATGCTATTAAATTATCTTGCATTGGAATAGTTTTACGAGGGTTTTCTTCTAAATGATGGGTTTCTACGTTACCTGTCTCGTTTGTTTCTTTGATAATTTTTGAAACAGTAGATTTTTTATTATTTTTTTAAAATTAATTTATTGAAAAATATTTTTTTCAAAAGTTATTGAAAACTGAAGTAGAGTTTTCAAAAAAGTTTTGATTGTATTTTAACACCGAGACTCTTAGGGTCTCATTAAGAAGAGATAGAAAAAACATTTTGAATGAAAGTCCCTTGCTACTTATGCGATGAAGAGAAAGACTGAGTTCAACAAATTCCTTCCGATTCGCCTGGCATTGCAGGAATCCTAGCTTAGATTGCTCTGCAATCTCCTTTCTCCTTTCGGGATCTGGACTGTCTCAGATATGTGCCTGCCAGTGGCTATTCTATTATAACATTTTGAGGTCTACATGATTCTCATGAACCCGCAGTGTGTTTTTAAGTCAACTATTATCAGCTGTAATTACTTTCCTTAAGTTGGCATGCAATTGAGTAAAAATTCGTGCCTAATTTTTTGCATAAAGCACCTTATTGTTTCTTCTATCGAATAAAAGAGATTTGAGTGGAATTTTCTACTATGTATGTTGTAATGGTCCACTTATAAAACTGCAAGAGGTGCTGCACATTCTGCGGTTGCATTTGGCACAGCAGTGTAGTAGCAACTACATATAACGGTTTAGCGGTTTATCAAATACACTTGTACACCACGTACGGCAAACTCTTGTATCTTAAAGTACGCGTGTTTTTCTAAGTGTTTTCTTTTGTATGCATGTATGTATGTGCCTATGTATGCATGTATTAAAAAAATACTCCACATTTGCTAATATGATTGTACAAGTAACAAAAAACAGGTCGTCTTCATTGTTTTTAAAAGATTATTTATATTTGACTTTTTTATTATTGTTGTTATTGTTACTTGTACCTACCTACACATATAAATATCAGATATGTAAATATGTATGTATGTATGAAGGAAGATGTATGTAAATCTTCTTAACTATTTAGTATTAGTAGATTACAAATATTGTTTACATAAATTTTATCATTTTAAACTTATGTACGTGCATACATACATACATACATATGTATGTGTAAAGCTTAAAAAGAATATATGAAAAATACGAGGTCAGTTTGGTAATTCCATGACATATTATATATAGTTTTCGAAAGCACCAACTTTAAGCCCAACACTGGTCCCGTTAACTCTTGTCTATTACTACACAAACTCGTTAGTTTTAACAAAAATTAAAAACGTGAATTTCGTGGGCAGATTAAATACAGTACAACCTCCCTAGTCCGGACAATCGCTTATTCGGACTATCCATTAATCCGGACATTTACATTTTTCGGACAGTTTAGAAATTTTTCCTCTATAGACCGGACAAGTGTTGTTTTTTCTCAGTAACATTTTTTCGTTATTTTACCGCTAGACAAAATAATTTGTTGTGAGTTAGCGATAGAATTAAAGAATGTGTAAAAAATTTTACTTTAATTGAGTTTATGTGGCGAACGGTTTTCAAAAGCTATTTTAGGGATATTTTATTTTTAAAAGCAGTTAAAAATAGAGCTGACAAACTAAATAAAGATATGTGCATTCAAACAAAAATATTTATTTTTCAAAATTCATATTTTTTGTCACTTTTAGTATGTTTCTTTATGTTTTCTGTAAATTAATTAAATACACATGAATTCTAATGTGTACTGATTTTTCTTTTCGGTAATAAAAATATAAATTATGCATATGTGCATATATGTATGTATTACATCTAAAATTTCATTTTAACTGTAGTCCAGACGATCCATTAATCCGGACAGTAGCTGAAACTATATCTGTCCGGATTATGGAGGTTGTACTGTATAAATATTATTTTTTAAGTACAAAAGCCATCACTGAAACCAAGGAAAGAATTGATAAATACTATGGAGATTCTGCATCACCAATTTAAATGATTAAAAAGCGGTTTTCTGAGTTTCGTTGTGGTTGTACCAACACAAATGATGTCAAACGTGCAGGTCGTCACGCCAGAAAAAGCCTATAAAATCCATTGAAATGGTATTGCACGATCGGAAAATGAAAGTGCGTAAGATGGCTGAGGCTGTAGGCATCTCAAGCGAGCGACCTTCTACCCCATCCAGCATACTCTGTGGATTTAGTCTCTTTTTTGAGGGTCTTGAGAAATCTTATTATTTGGCAGGAATTAAAAAAGTAGAAATACTAAATTATCTAAATTTATCGAGCTTAAAGTAGACTATGTTGAGAAATAAAAAGCTTTTTTGACGAAAAATTTTATTTTACCCAGAGTCACGGAATTATTAAACTGCACTCGTAGCATTAAGAAGAAGTATGTACGAGTATATACTACTACTATACTCGACAAAGAAGAATTTCAAATCTCTGCTAATTTTAACAATTAGCTTATACTTTATATCTTGGAGTGGGTATTTCTACAACAACAATTTTTCAATTATTATTGTGGGATTCATTCATTATGATGGATTAATGTACCCTACTAATATTATAAATGAAAGAGTTTGTATGTTTGAACCACAATCACGCGAAAATCGATTGATAGATTTGAATGAACTTTAGTTGACGGATAGATCCGAGTCTGGAAGGACTCATAGGCTGTACATTTTTTCAAAAATACGACCACGATGGGGCTAAAGGTAATTTCTGCCTCCTTGAAACTATCTCCAAAGTTTTACTTAAAATTAGAACGTAGATAGATCTTAGTCTCTGTGTCGGCTATGTATTCTTCAATAATAGGACCACGAGAGGGACTTAAGGGCAAGTTTTGCCTCTAAAACTATATAACCAATGTTATTGAATTTAAACATAGATATATCTGAGTCTGAGAGGACACATAAATTATATATTTTCCAAAAAAATACTACCACGAGGATGGTTGAGAGGCAATTTCTGCCTCTCCGAAACTACCACAACAATTTTATTGAAATTTAAAACATATGTATATATATCTAAGTCTGGCAAGATATATAGGCTATATATATATTATTTTTAATAGGACCACGAGGGGAGCAAGGAGCAATTTCTGTCGCTCTGAAACTATCTAACCAATTTTAATGAAATTTTTACTGAACAAGATTATGCGAGGATTACTTGGAGAATCAAAAATAGACACAGTAATGAGCAATAATGAATGTACAGGATAAGTTGGAATTCTTAAATACATTAGAATTAACTGGCGTGCCTTCCCATTAATTTTAGCTAAAGGTTGGCGTCTCAGTTTGATCCACCGAAATTATGCAATGGCACCAGACTGCGTGTAAAGGAGCAAGGCAGAAGTATCATAAAGACCACTATTATTTCCGGTTCAGCTAAAGGACAGAGCGTATTGATCCCTCGAATTCCATTAATACTATATAATTTGCCATTCAAATTTAAGAGAATTAAAATTTCTTTAAAGCTTGCCTTTACAATGACAATCAATAAGGCCCAGGGTCAAACGCTGAAAGTGGTCGGAATATGTTTAGACGCCCCTTGCTTTTCACATCGGCAGCTGTATGTCGGTTGCTCAAGAGAATCGATGGCTCAAAACTTATATGTTTATATTGACTAGAAATAACTGCAATCGTTAAGCTTTAAAAATAGGCAATATAAGAAATATAGCCTATTGAAAAAATTGGCAATATAAGAGGTACATAATTTATGTTTAGTTTTATTTCTACTATGTATAAGATTGAATGCATATTATCAATTGTTGAATAACTGAATTAATATCGTTACAAAGATGATGCAATTGAAAGCCATGAAATTTAACTAATATGAGAAGCTGATGATGACTCTGTCATGGAAGCCCCTGCCAGGTCTGTAGCTGGATCTTTGCTGGTTGTTTCGAACTAAACATTTGAACGGTGGGGGGATAAAATTTGTTTTCGGCCAAGAGGTTCTACTTTTGTCTCAAATCTTATGATAATTTAATTGGAACAGCCAAGTTATTTTCTTAATTCGTAATACGGCCGCCATTAAGATGACTGTTTTTTAATAAGATCGCGTTTTTCTTGTGTGCAGTGTTTGATTCGTTCTATTGCTATGGAATCTGAATGAAAATGTTACTACATTTTACAAAGATAAGCTGAGATAGATAGATACTGTATTACAGACCAAACTTCTTTTAAAAAATAACGCACAGATTGGTTTACACAGCGCCTACTTTTAAAATAATATGTCCCAACATTTTTCAAGCATAAAGCGACTTATTTTGGTCCACTGAGGTATGACACTGACTGATAGTTAATATTTCGGGCAGGAAAAATTTATCAGTGTCAGAATAACATATGACTTGGAAAAACATAGACATTGCATTTTGATCACCCGGTACATACAAATATTAAGTTAAGGCATAACAATTATTTATTTAAATGGAAATTATCTTGTTTGACTACCAGTTTATCTTGAATGGGTTTTTCCAGTTCCAATGTTTCGTCTTTGCAATTCTTAAAAACTATAAAAGTATACATACATGCATATGTACATACATAATTATGTATGCATGTACTCGTACATTGTACATATATTTATCACAAACTCTCATTTCAATTGCGTCAGTTTCAACAAGCATGATGTAACATCATTTTAACATTGCATCGACGCATTTACCACAAACTTGTATGAGAGTCGCGAAAGCTTGAAATAAAAGTTCAATGTACAATTAAGGCTTAAATTCTGTTTTGGTCTAAAACTATAAAATGTTTTTTTAATAATTCACCAACAACGGATACAGCAAGCAATGAGCTGTAATAAATTTAGTCTGACGCAACTCTAAGGCTAATAATAAATAGTGGTTAAACACACTCACTTGAAGGAGTATATTCACCATCCTTACTAGAATTTCGTCCAAGTTATAACTATAAATACATTTCCAGGTTATATGAAATCTTCTTGAACTCTCAAATGATATATATACGCCTTTTTATATAAAGAAAGAACTTAAGTGATCCAGTCCTAAGTTCTGAGCTCCATCAAAATCAATATGGGCTTTACGTGTGCGGCTTAAAAAATAAGTTATAACAATTTTAAAATAACTAAAATATTCATATTATTTGCATATTATTTGTAATTTCATAGAGTACCTTAAACAAATATCAGTAATATAATTGGGGTATTCAAATGGTAGTCATTAAATCATATACTTTAATATAATAACACGAAAAAATATGACGGGAAAAACAAGCACTATGTAATTTCTCTCACACTTCTCTCAAAATATTAAGACATGTAAATATGACTTAATAGGACAACGTTTGAATCCCCCAGATGAATAAATATAGATAAATAGAAAAAATACATACATACATATATAAAAGCATATAAAGTAATATAAAAATTGCTACTAAAAAGTTTTTCAGCTGCCATTTTGAAAAATATTTCATGGGGATGAGCTTTGGGTAAAGTCAGTTTAAATGTAAAAAGTTTGTCACATTCACGAAAGCTCACGCTCCCGAAATACTTAGGAAAAAACAACTATAAAAGAATTAAATGAAAGAAATTAAATAAATAAAAAAAATCGCGATACAATAACGCCAGAAATTGCACTCACTTTTTCAACTGCCAGGCCTTAAACAAAAAAATTAATCGCGATCATGTGTGATCACGATAAGCACGTGAGCAGTGTTCATCTCTAGTATCTATGTAAGAAGAGAAACCGCATCCCAGAATATGTGTCGAGTATTGAGCATTTTCTGCAAAGATCAAAGATGCATGAAGTTCGCCAAAAATAAAACATTATATATTATAATGAATATAGCGAGTGCTTTTACAGGTTTTAGTTTAAATAATAAAAAATTTATACGATACCAAAAGCTTTTACAATTTTTACATATGTACTTGACAACTTGATAATTGCATTTCAGGCAAGATATTATTGAGGTAACCTCTATCATGAATCGGAAAAGGTTAAGTTTTTGAGGTACACATTTTTTAAAGGTTATTATTGCAAGACCATTTAAAAATCTCGCTTCTCCATAACGAGAGGAGAAAATCCTTAAGCTCGTCCGAAGACCGACAAGTCAGAAAATCTTTACTCATCGAAGCTACTATACTTAAGTCCGTCCAAAGCAAGAAATCCTTAATCTAAGAAACTTTTTTTTAATTAAAAAAGTTACTTATTTTTTATTAAAAGGAAATAATGTTCAGTGGCCATTATTATTTTTTTTGGGCATTATTCTTTTTGCATGCAAAAAAAAAATTGTTTGAAATAGTGCCATAATTTTATGGGGTGCTGAATAACTCATTCTTTTAAAAGTCTGCCAGTTGCAATGTTATTTTAATACTTTGCAGTTAAAAATGCAACTCAATTTGGTGCATGCGAGTGTTAACTGATCATTTAATAATAATACTTTTTTTGTTAAGAACAAAATTTATTCTGATTTGATACAGTTAAACACGTTTTACTGTTATAAAAACAGAATTGTACCGCTAATTCGAAGATGATAATAAAATAAAGTGATGTTGACATATTAACGAATGATGTTTTGCAATTTTTATGATGTTTTTCTCTCTATAATTTATTATCATTTACTATTTATTACATATACTATTTACTTTCAATAGATATAGCGTGTCGTGTTAAGTTTTTAATCTATACTAGTCCATACAGCGGTCAGCTCAATCGGCCGCATTCTAGAAATTAATATTAAACATTTACATGAATACATACGGTAAAATACAAAAACAAAAAACATTCTAAATAAACAACTTAAAACTCTGTCTCATTTCTATGCAACATTGGACAAACACACATGCATACTTTGTTTATTTTTCAAGTTGAAAGTGATATATGCATATGTGTAATAAGTGTACATGTGTTAGTAGCAACTTTAAACGCTTGCTGCTCCCTAAATATCGAACCGATTTATATACAATTAAGATTGTGCACACCTATGTAAAACCCGTTTAAAAACAATTAAATATTTCCAAAATCGGTTCAGTATTACGGCCGTAAAATTGATCTAAAAAAACGTGTTTGCCTATTAATAATATAGATAGATAAGTTAAGTAGATATTCCGCCCTGTTCTGCATACCGAAGCAGTTTTAATTACTTCTTCTGTAAATCTAGGGGTGTTCTCGAAGCTCCCGTTTCCTTCAGTTCTTTTTTAATTTAGTTTTAAAAAATATATACTTATGCATATACGAGTATGTATACCTATATTTATTTATTATATATTCAATTCCTACAACAAGATTTAATATTACATTTAAAGTACAAGAAAGCAATGATTATAAGTAACATTAGAAGATCATACATTTGTATAGATGAAGTTAAATTAAACTATAAATTATTAACAATGTAACAGTTATAATTTACTATGGTGCAAAATAATTAATAATTAATAAGAAATTCTTAAAACTAATTGCGTCGCTATTAAGTTGATGAGCTTGAGGAAGACAATTCCAAAGGCGTGACGCATGTATGTATAAAGAAATGCCATTCAGATACAAAAAGGCGGTGCAAATGAATTATGATCTTTTTCCTTCTAAGTGATCTCGCAAAGCTTATTTTATCACTAAGATATCGTGGAATCTCCGAATAAATAATTTTATGCAATGTAAGAGTGCACGAATATTTAAAAGATTGTTAAATGAAACGCCGTATAGTTTTGAGGAGACATGTGACACATGATCATATTTTCTCAGGCCATACACATATCTTACAATATTATTATATAAAACGTTCAGCTTCCTTTTGCTAACAGAATCGCAATTTGCGAAAAGTTCACAACCATACATTAAACCTGGCAGAAGATAAGATTTTGCAATAATTTTTCCAATATTTAAAGGCTTTATATAGGTTTGACCGACGAGAGTAATAACATGATTTGTCCAAGTGAGGCTATTATTGAAAATCAGCCCAATGGTTTTCGCAGCATTTACAAAATTGATTTTTTCTCCGTGCATTAAAATATCAAGACCGATATTGCACTTGGACTTACGAGGGTTTAAACAAAGTCCATTTGCCGTGGCCCAACAGTGATTCGATCCAACTCATCGTTGAGTCGCAGAATGTTTTCAGTGACACACACTGCACACCATCTGCGTACATATGAATTTTGCAGTGTACAAGAAGTTTTGGCAAATCATTTTATATTTTTCTTCAAAAAAAATTCCAATGACAAAATTAGCTGTTATATCAATATTTATTACCATTAGTGGCGATTAGTCGCACTGTTCGGTGCAATGATTTAAAAATGTTGTAAAAATTTTATGAAACTTTTTAAATAGTCTCCATTATAATATTTTTGTAGGGATATTCTTCATGAGAACCTGACATTGACGCAAATCAAATGCCATATGTCATACCATTTAAACTAATTTTATTTGTTTTCTAAGAAAGTACATATCCAAAATGCAAAACAACGTATCATGAAAAAAATTTAAATTTGAGTTTTTATTGATTACGATTTACTACATTATATTACATATGTGTGCAAAATTTCAAGCTTCTGTTAACAAAAACAAAAAAGTTATGACCCAAATTAAATATAACGTATCATCAGTGTTGTCAACTATTTACATAAAAAATACGCTGTCCGTTTGTTCAAAATTCGCTAGAAAGCGCTAAAGACCGTGAAAATCAGACCAATTATGAATAAAAATTTCCCCGGGAGATTTCTCCCTTTCCCCAAAACGGGGCTGTTTACATATAATATGCGAACAATTAATATGTGAACATGTAAGAGAGGATTTCTCCCAGGGGGAATTTTTATTCATAATTGGGCTGAATATGATTTCAATATCCCAAACAATTTCCATATTAACAGTTTTTTGTTTCTCCAGTAAACTTAAAAGTGATGTTACGTTATTTTGCATTTTATATGACGATATGTATATATTATGTATATGCATATGAACATACATATATTTATTTTCTTATCATCAGTAGTCCCATGTTAAGTTTCAAAATCAACATTTTCTAATATTAGTACTCACACCAAAATATGATCATAAAACTTAGAGATACTTATGTGCAATAAACGAGTTTAGAAAACCGGGGGGGCAATGAAAATCTTTTAGATTTCTATCATAAAGCAGAGGTTAGAAAATAATTCTAATTGTTAAAGCAGCAGATATAATGAGAGCATTAATATAAAAATGGTCCGTTTTTAATGGCTGAAATGCCTTGCTCTGGTGGCCATAGTATATTATGAGAGCGCACAAGCCATAACTGAAAGTGAAAGTATTGAAAGCAGTGAAAGCAATGCAAGTGGTGGTAAAATAATAAAGAATAAAAATACACCGCCATTATCATATGTTACTCAACCATACATTTATGAAGTGTACCTCTCTCAAGATCCACCAATACCCTATTATGTATTTCGATCCGAAACGGAAATCATTCGAATTTGTATAGCTTATATATTGTTTTGAAAAACTTTTCTCTCGAATCGAAATATATAATAACCCCCATGGTAAGAAATTAGAAAATCTGAGTTAGAGTAGGATTTGGTAGGTATATACATACCTGCATTTCGTTGATGCTAAGACCAAAGATTAACTCAACAAACAATAAACAAATATTTTTTAAATATAAATCCCGAGGATATCTCGAATGAATTTAATAAATTTTACAGGTAAAAGGCATTTTTTTATTTAAAAACATTGCTTTTCAGATTGTAAAATTAACCGTTTTAGATTCTTGTGTAACTTTTTTTAAAACTGTCGTTAAAAGCGTATTTTTCTAAACATATTAATATCCTTTTCTATAAATTAAACAAACTGTGAACATCTTTATTATATGTCAATATGATTCGTTTTATTGAATTTGATATCATTTTAAATATTGTAAACTTTTTAAGTTATTGAGATTTTTTCCATTAATTATTTTTATTCTTTTTTTCGCATTTATTTATTTTATTTTTTATATGTATGTATATTGTAAATAGCAAACAAAATTAGTTTAACTAAATTAGCAATAAAAACAAGGAACCAAATGAAAAAATACAACACATGCCTTTCTTCATTTCCAATATAATTTTTTCCACTTTATTTCAATTGGAAAGAAATTTGAGTAAAATAAAAGTTTTGATAAATATAATATATATATTTCTATATTTCATTTAATTGTAAACATTAAATATTTTGTTACATATTCTAAAGAAAACTTATAAAAAATAAAACAAATTCACAAAAACTAAAACATTTAATTTTGCCAAATTACAGAATAATTATATTTCTTAATTATTTTAGATTTCTTTAAATTGAACTTTAAAAAAAGCAATTAGGTATTATAACTAATAAATACATTCACACATTATATTACTACTAAACTATTTAGTGGTTTACTTAATAAATTGTTTGTATTTCAATTAATAAAATATTTATGTACAAAAAAGTATTCGATATAATTTTTTTTGAGTTTTTTAAAACATTTTCAACGAAAAAATAATTTAAAAATGCTGTCAAAGAAGTGTTAAATACAATGAATATAAAAAATTCGGAACTGAGAGGCCACTGTGTATTTTGATTTGAAACCAAACATTTTCGAAACATAATTTAAATCGTACAAATTCGAATATTTTTCAAACTGCACTTCAATTACTATACAGTTTTGTTCGAGCAATTTTCAGTCAGGATAGGGTCACAGGCTCGATTCCAGCCAAATCCCTGAATATTTCTGCAGAGAACCCAAAAAAAAAAACTCCACAGTTTGTGTTTTTTTAATACGCCCTCTTATCGTTTAACTTGTCGAAACTTTTTTCAATAAATCTAGCTAGATCAGGTTTGTCTGCAAAAGGTTACAGTTTCAAACCCCCTTTAAATATGTAAATATAATTTTTTCATTTCAATTTGCCTTCATTTCAAATATGTTAATATGTTGTGATACTAAAAAGTTATACGCTTCTTTTTTTTGGTTCAAATAAAAGAATTCTTAAATTTAACACTTCTTTGTTCACATTTTAAATTTTTAACTAAATAAATTTTACAATTTTAACATGAAATAAAAAAAGTTTTTTATTTTTAGAGGGCAAAAATAGGACAACTTACTCCTTCCTGGCCCATGAAATCGCACGAATTCTTTCTTTCGGACAATCATTTACATTTAAAACAAATACAAATTCTTAAATTTTGTTCTTGTTGTAAATGTAATTGTACAAAAGAAAGAATTCGTTCGAGATAATGGGCCAAACAGTTAATTACGATACAATGCATATTTAAAGGTAAATCCATTTTGACAACAAAAACATTTTTGTTTTCTAACCGGCAAAAATAAACTCCATGTATAAAAAATGTATTTTTATTTTTTATGTGGAGTTTAAACAGCCAGGAAAAATAATATGAGCAGCAAAAAATAATCGGCTGTTTTAATGGGTTTACCTGTCGTACGTGTACCTTGATATAATACCAGCAGTTTTTCTAGCCATTGGTATTAAATTTTTATGTTATTTTTTTACATTTTATTATTATACTTATCATATTTTTGTTATATTTTTGTATTTATACCAAACGTCACTTTTGAATTAATTTTTTATTGTTGATTAATTTCTTAATTTTCTTTTTATAAAAATGCATGTATACAGAAATACAGAAAAACAAATTAATGGATTTTCAATATTATAGGGCGCCATAATTTTTGCTTTCTATAAATAGAAATAATAAAAAATAGAAATTGCATTACATTTTTCGAATTTGTCAGAGCTTTTATTTCATTTAAAAAGGAAAAGGCATTTGCTGATATTTTTAAGTAGTCTTTACTTACACTTTCCGCTTAAACAAGAGTATGTTAGGATGTTTGTTTTTGGTCCTTTAATAATGCGAGTTTAAAAATAATGATTTTACTTTTATACTCATCACCAAATATGTAGAAGATATTTCTGATGGGCTGTTTATTATGCATGTATGTATTTCGATTAGAAGGAAATATTTTCGAATCACAGTAAATAATCTATACAAATTCGAATGATTTCTATTCGAATCGAAATAACAAGCCCGAGATTTCATTTTTCGTATACATATATATATTTTCCGTGGCCCTATTGAAAACAACATGGGTTATGTATGTATGTATATGTGCATACGATTTGGCTTGCGAGTCGCTCAATCCATTCTCAAACACAGAGTGCTCATCATGTAGTAGATATTTTGATAAGGTATTTTGCAGGGAACGTGACTGCAAAAGATAATAGTTATTTTTCACCGATATTTTGTTCGGTAAAAATAAGTTACAATTGGCTTTGGTCAAAAATAAAAGTTACAGTTTTACCGATATTCTTTCAGTAAAAAATAAAAGTTAAAATTTCACTTTTATTTTTAGGTCAAAAATAACTTTAAACAAACTTAAATTTTTATTCATTTTTAATATTTTAGTTAATTATACTGTGCTGCACAAAGAATATGCACGAGTTCTCACATGGCAATGCTATTTTGTTTGAGTCCATAGAGTACAGAAATAGTAAGTATTTTTATTATTTCCTTATTTTATTAGTAAATGTAGTGAAATAAAGTTACAATATGGTTTGCTGTCTTTCAAAAATGTTTCAAAAATAGATTTTACGAACGTTTATGCTTTTCACTTTTATATCACTGTGTACTTATAAAACCCTTGGAGGAAGGATATACAACATTTGGGGAAAGGCGTGGTTTTCTTTCAAAACTTTACGTAGTTTTGACAACTATAGCTAAAAAAATTACTTCATAAAAAAAATTTTATACTATTTTTTCATTTTTTCCTCACTCATTTCTAATTAAAAAAATAATAAAAAATGAAAGTTATTTGTTTATATTAAAAATTAAACCCTTCAGGTTGAGTCAAATTAAATTTTTAATTTAATTCACAAAAATTACATAAATGAATAATTTTCGCTGATTTCACGATCCTATGCTGCTTATAGGAACAACCGGAATTAATATATACATATATATAAATAAATATTAACTCCCAAGATTTCTTAATCGAGAATTTGTAACTTACCACTGACTTATTGCTGTTTTTTATACATTTTTTCACTACGGTCGATTTTTTAAATCACAGAACGTGGCTACTTGTTTATAATTCGAATTTGCTTTTAAGAATATACAATAGATCAGGTGATTAAATTAGTTTTACTATTATCGAGATAATTTAAAATTGAAGTTGTCTTGGCTAATGTCAAGGCGAATTCATAACAGGTAGACTCGCCTCAATTCGCTTTGAAAAATTCCTGCTTTCTTTGTCAAAATCAACGACAATCAGTATATATAAATCAAACGTAAAAAAGTTGACAAACAAAACGATCAAAATGCATGGAGATGCAAGGAGAAAAATATAATCATATGAGCTATCGAGACCTCCTGTTATGAATTCGCCTTGGCTAAGTCTACTTGGTTCAGTCTACTCATTCGCCTTTGCCTTCAGCTGGATATGTATTTGCTTTTTTTTAAATTGCTGTTCCATAGAATATATTTGTATGTATAGTTTTAATTTCTTCTGTAATAAATTTTGATATACTAACCTGTAATAATTTATTTCATAGGGAAAATAAATAAATGGTTTCTATTTTCATCCCACTCTTCCTGAAAAATCTAAAAATATCTTTGATTGATTTATTAAAAAATATGTAGTGTAAAACACCATAGATAAACACCGTCGTTTTTGAACGAGGTTCATCACGTTTACCCAATTATAGATAATCCTAAACGCTGGTGAAAGTGTAAGTCTAGCCCATCTTTGATTTTATTGTTTTGCATTTCAAATACACATTACTTTTTTCAAAATCAGCAAAAGTCGAGTCAATAGATTATTAAAAAACTAATTTTTTAGTCGTTTTTTGAAACCTTGAATTTTTGTAAGTTTTATATTATAATCTAAAAAAATCGTTCATTTGGTATAAAAGATTCGACTTAGCCGAACACAACATTCATAATTATTTCCTTTTTTTGCGAGTTTTAAAGCAAATATGTTCGTTTGTATTTACCCAATTATATGCTATTATTTATTGTTTGCTGAATATTTATTAATTTTCAAATACCAAAATTGTTTTAATTATTTTCTTTTAATTTTTTTATTATTATAACTACAAAGGTTACATACCTTTTATTAACTTGTGTTCTATATAGGAGACATGGGTTTTATTACTTGTTTTTATCTTGTCTAAAAATATGTTTATAGAGGAAGCTTTAAGCATTTCAAAAGATTAACGATATTATAGGGTTGAAAATATTGTACGGTCAATAAAAAAAAGTTGGCAGTTAGCGGTTTTAGACAGACTGCATTCTCGCCAAATCGGGTTATTGAGAATAACATTCCAAACCTGATATAATTTATACAACTTTTTATATTAATTTAGCTTTAGAAAGTCCCGAAAAATATTTAACATAAATCAGCCAAATGATAATTTCTAAGTATCAAACATTTACAGATGAAATATGAAAACAATACCGTAATATAATTCCGATAAAAACTGTTGGAAACAGTTCTAAAATCTCTAATTGCATAATTGCTTTGTAACTAGTGGATTCAAATTATTTCTGGAAAGCAATAAGGTTGAATTCACCATTATTCCGTAACTATTTGTCAACGTCACATCAAGAAAACAAAAAAATTAGCTCTTCTCCACTCGCTGTAGGCAACAGTTGACAACTTTTAATATTTTATTGCCATTTTCTAGACCTTATAGAAAAGTAAGACGCTTTTAATAGTAGTAAATAGTTGCTGGCAGCGAGTAGACAAAAACTTATTTTTTGGCGTTGCCTTGATGTGACGTTGAGAAATAGTTACGGAATAAGAGAGATTGTTAGTTTTTTTTAAGAAATTAACTTTCCTTCTAATAAGATTTTGTGCACAATTTTGAACGAAATAAAATTTTTCTGTTTGGAGAAACTGCAAAAAACAGACTGTTCGACATTATGACAGTTAGAAGTAGCTGTGGCAGCACTAGTCCATGAGTGTTATAAAATAATTTGTACCGCTTCTAATTCAAATTACTTCTTGTTTAAGTATATTTTAATTTATCGCTTAACGCTATTACGTTCAAATATTTTCGCAACATTTTGTCGTACATATTCTAACCTTAAAATATCGTTAACTTTAAACAAAAAATTATATATGTATATGTATAAAAAATTTATGATAAATACAATTTATAAATACTAGAGCGAAATTTGTTTACCATTAAATGTTTAGTTTTTAAAGATAAATAATACATAATTTATATCTTTTTTATATTATTTTTATAAAAAATTAACGATTTTTTAGTTTAATATTTTTATAAGTATATACAAAAGTTTAGTTATTTTATATAGATAGTTGTGGTGTAATTATTGTTAATTTAATATTATTATTTTTTAAGAAATATCTGTATGAATATTATTTTTTTTGTTATTTTGATTAACTTTTGTTGTTGTTATAATTATTGTTATTTTTTATAGAAATTTTAATTCTTCATTTCTTCAAAATTTTCTTTTCCTTTGCTCTTTTTATTTTTGCTTTCACAGCAACAATTTTAAAATTTAAAAGATTTTTTATGAATAATGACTGCTAAACATTTCTTTTAACGACATGATTCTAAATATTTATTAATTTTTTGTTTTAATATTTTGTGTTGCTTTTGCTTAGAGAGGAAGTGTCTGAAGGAATTAAAGGGTTTTAGGCTGGGAAAGACATAAATTTTCTCTTATCTAGTTTCTATTTTCAAATGCACTTTTCACAAGTAGACTTACAAACAAACAAATGCTATTTTTCCATTTAATTTACTTTTTCTTTTTGATTTTTTCAGGTATTAAAGATGACATGAGGGATCAAGCAGAAGTTTCATTTGGTTCCATCCAACCTTCGCTATCATCATCACTGTCCGAGTCTTCAGATTCGGAAAGTTCTATTGCAACACGTCTAGCTAAAATGGAGGCCACATCATGAAGGCCAGTATTACGTTCAATTTCTTTTTGTTCCGACTTTTCCACTTTGCGCAGTGTTATTCCTAAAAATTAAGTCGAGAATTAATTTAAGAAAATACAATTTTATTTTATTTATAATTTATATATTTATTCTAGTTCAAAATGAAGTCGCCTTGTAGTTTTTCTATAAATTTTGAACTTGAAAGCACAGCTGCCTGTGTCGCCGTGGAGGCTTGTACATTTCAAATTTTTTTATTTGTGATTCCTAACGAAATATTTTTGTTTGGATCATATGTCTGTGTTGAAATCAATGGTACTAAAAATACATTTCAAAACATTTTCTTTTCTTATTTTTGACATTTATGCCCAACCAGACGGTGTTAATTGTAATATTAACACCACCAGTAAAATGAATTCGCATTAATTTCTTAAATGTATTCAGCTTGACTTCGTATACATATTTTTAAAATTGTGTTTCAACTTACCATCTCTTATGGCCTTCATTAAGTCTGACCTTGTATCGTGGAATGGTGGTAATATTTTCTTAGGTTGTGGTTTTAGTCCACCCATCATTCCGTTTGATTGTATATCACCATTTGGCAATGATTTTGGCATAATTTGATGTGGTCCTTGATTGATGGGAGATGAACCATTCTCGTCCAGTGGTGGCGGAGGAGGAGGTGGTGGAGGCGCCGCATTTGGTGGCGATAACTTTGGGTCGTGCTGTAAAGTAATAAAATATTGTATTTATTGGATGTGTAAAACTTAGATTGTGAACTTGATGGTCATTGAACAAAAATCTTTTGTCGAAGACAATTAAAATTACGTTAAATGTGTTTATAATTTATGAGCAATTAAAATAACCGCACAGAACACGATTAAGAAAAGGTTTAAAAGCAACAGTGGCATAATTTCGTTATATCGTGTAGATTTATGTATAAAGGATTTATCATAAAGTTTTTATATCGATAAATCAACGCACACCAGTCGTTTATTTTAAATTATGTCGAGTCTAATCAATTGAATTTAAGTGCAAACGTTAGACTTAATTTAAATATCTTAATCTCGTTAGATCTGTGGAAAAACTTCGAGGTAATTAAATCCAATAGATTTCAATTCAAGTCAGCGAAACATAGTATTATTTTATTTTATTTTATTTTTTTTCGTTACTCATTTAACTTAATTATTGTTCTTAAAATTTAAGATAACGTCTTTTTTGTATTTTTAAGATTTTCTCCCAATAAAAAATATACAAAATGGTATGTCATTACAAAGAAATTTTTCATTTTGAGTCCAATTGGTGCAAGAAGGCTATTGGTTTTCTTGTGTACAACATACAATTCATACAATAATAGATTATAGATTGTACAATTGTTTGAAGGTGAAAGATGAGTATTTGTATCCACTAAAACCTTAACTTGGTTTGTTTAATGATCAATTGAAAAAATAATTCCTCAACATTTTTTCAGGATTTTTATATTTGTTATACGTTAAAATATCGTATCTAAAATTAATTCAAAAACATATATATGCCACTGCATGTGACTTGAAGAGACCTTTCAAATGATATATAAAATATATAAAACAAAATATGAGAAAACTACAATAATTCTTCCGGTGTTTTGAATATATGTATGTACAAGTAAATATATATTTATTAAATTTATTGAAGTTTGCCGTTGAATAAATGATATGAATAAATTAAAAATACAAAAACAATACATATTAAAATTTGTAAAAGCCTTTTTCACAAACGATTAATTAAGTTATAGTAGGTTTAATGTTGGATTTTTATATGGGAAATCCTGTTTTAATGCACACAATAACTTTATTAATTGTTTATGAATATGACTGTTAAGACTTTTCATTAATAGCAATTAAAGATTATTGAATAAATATAACATATGTTGACATACAAATGCATTTTTTTCTTCTAAATTTTTAAATAAATAAAACGTGAAATGATTCTTGTTTTAGTGCAAGTAAGCAAGTCCATTACTTAAAAATCACTGTTCGTAAGTGGGGCCGATTTTATCAATATGGTGCAATGTGGTTATATGTTGGTAGCATACAATCAATGTTGAATTTGTAACAAATTTTAGGAGACTACATTGCAAGTAATGGTCCTGATTCACTATCCTACAAAAAGAATTATGGTCCCTTTGACCATATTTTTTGGAGCCAAGTGGGCCGGATTCTATAAATCCGTTCTTCTTTCATCAGCAACCTGTCATCCATCCTGCACAATCGTACGATTCATTCAAAAAAAAATATTACAGAATTTTGTCCTGCATTAAAAAATTCGAAATCGTTTTGTCAGTGTCACAAAAATTATGTAAACACAAGTTTTGCAATTATTTATGTTATCGGTTTCGTCAAATACTATGAGGGTGTGTTTATTTAATAAATTAAGCACACATTGCTGCTTATGTTATCAACTGGTGTCAAAAACTCCAACTCAAATAGCATTGAAAATTAATCGGACAGTTTTGTCGAAGAATCTACATATCTCAAATAGAGCACGCCTTAACTATTATTTAATAAATTCACCATAGTTACAGTAATTTATGAAATTTTAATATGTACTATGTATTCTTATTTACTAACCTGATCTGGCACCGGCGGTGGTGGTGGCAAATCATTCATCGAATTCATTTGTTGAATGCCACCCATTGTCATGCTGTTGAAACTATTAATCGTATTATTCAATTGTGCCATCACCAAGGCATTCGCATCCTGGACACTATTACTTGGTGCCAATTGTGGAGAGCCAGCTCTCGATGTACTGTTGGTACGTGCCAATAATTTCGCTGCAATATGACCACTAGCGCCGCCATTCAATTGAGCCAACATTTGTGACGGTGAAGTTGTGTTAATCATACCATCTGGTATAGGAGGTGGTGGTGGCAGAGCATCACGACTTGTAGACATACTGCGACCACGTGTAGGTGTATTTGCGCTGGAAGCTGTTGGAGTACCACCACCACTCCCATTCGAAGGTGGTGCTGGTGGTGGTTGTGAGGGACGCGGTTTGGTACGTGATGGTGTGCCAGGAGCATAAATTGGTTCTGGTGACATTGGACCTTGACCAGTTTGTCCATACAATGCATGCGATTGATGGTAGAGAGCATCGTCGTACATTTGTTGTTGCTGTTGTTGTTGAAGATGTGACTGTTGTTGCTGGTGATGCATACCAGCCATGCCCTGATGATGTTGCATTTGCTGTGACGGATGCATGCCATTAGCAGCATATGCTGTCGTAGCATACTGATTACCACCTTGGGCATTCGAAATCATATTACCAGCTGTTTGTGGCGACAACGGCCCATAAACACCATCAATTTGTTCTGATTGATAACTGCGTCGCAGCTCGATGGAATTGGGTCGTGCTGGTCGTGTCTCGTAAATGCCCATACCTTCAAAAAAAAATAATATAAAGCAGATATAAAAATTAGTTACTGTCGCTTTTTTAATGACCAATTAACGTTTTTACAACAAAGGAACAAAGTTCAAAATAATAATGTAAACACATAACATTGAAAACTATAAATTGAAAATTATTGAAAGTAAAAGAAATTATGTCTTTGTTAAAAGAATCTTACTTAATCAAATAAAAGATATGCGAAAAATTGTTAAATATTACCTCTATTTCAAAACATACCAAGTCGAATGCTTACTTTTGCATAATTTGTTTATAAATTCGTAGCTTTGCAGATTTTCGAGCATATTTTTTAATTTCCCACATACATTTAAACAAGTATATTGCATGAGAGGTAAAAATAATAGTAATTGCATACATATACTATTTTTGTGTATATTTTATTGATAAATATATATTTAATTGCATATTTCTCTTTTTAAGAGTATATTTTATGCCTTGCTTCGTCTTTTTATGTTTCTTAGTCTTTGAATCCTAAAAGTTTTCATAAAAAATACTAAAAAAAATAAAGTCTGCAAATCATTATTTGATTTATTCTAAGCCACTTATATTTGTTGAATTGAAATACCGCATAATAAACCAGGATCAGATATGGTATAGGAAATAAATTAAATTTGTTTGTTTCATATACAATTTAACGCCGCACTACGTGCATGAGTTTAATCTGTATAGGCGCTTGAATAAACGCTAAAATGATTTAACAACTCTAATTCATATGTAGGATACTGTAAAATTGTTAAGGACTATTTCTCCAAAGCTCGTTTATAAGACTTGGCATATTTTTAAATAGAGGCATCGATTGAATGTATAAAAAACATTAACATTAAAAAACAAATTGATGTTCATTATTAAATTTTTGGCATGGCCTGTACGACAGCAATAATAATGTATAAATAAGCCAATTATCTCTTTTTAGCTACAACGTTTTAAATATCAGTCAAAAAGAGCAGTTTAAAAGAGTAATTTTGAAAAACGAACTTTTTCACTTGTTCACGAAAGCGACGTACAGAGCACTGCAAAATAGAAAGGAAGTGAAATAGAGTGATGAAGAATAACGATTATGAAAAATTATTTTGTTGATAATTAAGTGTGTTGTATTATTACATAAAGCTAAAAATGGGATATTAAAAGCAAGCCAAATAACAAAAAGAAAAACAAATATTAAACTTAAAAAAATATAAAAATAGCTATTTTAAATGATATTTGTGACTGTTAAAATGTTCGATAAATTCCAGAAGTCAATTATGGGCGTGTCTTTATTGAGTTTGAAATTTTTAATACGATTTATTTTATTCTTTTGATTCTATTTTTTCAAAATACTCGCACTAATGTACATATTGAAAACGTTTTCTTGATGATCAAGATGTTTTAGATACTTGTACTATACTTCCATTTATTTCTATTTTTTCTCTTTTTTAAGATGACGACAAAAGGTCAATTTGAGTTATTTGACATTTAGCTTTTCTCTATTTATATGAGTTGTTCTACAATAAAAATTATTAAAAATTCGTTTGTGACGAATTTTTATTGATTTGAACAATAATTTTTTAATAAAATGTTAATAATTTAAAGAACCCCCATTTTTGAAGAGCAAACAGTTCAGTACATCAGACAAAATTTGGTGAGCTAAATATGATTCTAAATTGAATACATACATACATACATATGGCTCTTTTATTGCAAAGTAAAGAGTAAAAATATATTTATATGAATTTTTCACAAAAGATTAAGAACGACATTCTTAACTAAAAAATCTCGTTTTTTGATATATGACTACGTTGCAATAAAGGAGCGATATGTGTATAGCTAGATTTTTCCATTGGATATTGATATAAAGAAAATACTTAAAAAAACTAGATCGTACTGCGCCCCACCGAATTTCGGGAAAAATTCTATCTTCTTTAAAATCTATTTTCTATTTATTGAAATCTATTTTGAATTTATTGCTCATGGCAAACTTGGACAAGTTTTTATTGATCATTGGATGCGGATTGAAAGTACCTTTTCAAAAAATACTAGCAATTAAGAAATCTTTATTCAGAAAACTCATATTTTTCAGAAAAATTATATATAGGCAACTGTTTCTATAGATAATAAGTGTATTTGTGTGACTTTTGGATAGAAAGTAAACAAACAAACGTTTTTAAAAGTATACGAATGCAATCCATTAAATTGAAAATAATTTATTAAAATTCTCAAATAAGCGTACAAAGTGAAGCAAATACATAATGCAAAAACCTGACCTGACAGTTTTATACAACAGTTTTATTCCAAGCGCATTAAAGTACAACGGTTGCGGTGGCTAGGGCATGTATTACGTATGGATGAGAATGCTCCGGCGAATAAATCATTCGAATTTGATCCCGAAGGAAGACGTAGAATGGGAAGACCCAAACTCCGGTGGAAGGATCAAGCTGAAGAAGACCTCGCAAAACTTGGCTACTGACCTATTCGAAAAGCTTTTTATATAAAACGAGACGAAATAATTTCTTGCAAAAAAAAAACTGATCGAATAAGGTTTCTATAAAAAATGGTCTAAGTCTAAGGGTTTTCCATATACAGTTAGTGGAACATTTTCCTATAGAAGCTGCTTGAATAATTTTCTAAAAGAAACTATTCGAAAAAAAAATGTTAATTATAAATTTAGTTGGAAAAGCTATTTATAAAAACTGGCCGAAAGAGCTGAAATAAAAAAGTATCTGTGAAACTATGTATAATTTATATTATTCAGATGACTTTAGAGTTTTGGCAGTAACTAAGAAAAATGCAAAAAATATGTTTTCGCGTTCTATTTTTTACAAGCAGTAAATGCTGGCAGATATTTTAGAGTTTTATCATTTTGGGAAGATATTGACCACGTAATTTGAGGAGAAAAATCTTACATATTGGGGATACAGAGAATTATTATTATATAATTCAGGATATACATATCATAAATAAAACACATACAGGCTGAACAGAGTTGTTTCGCTCTAGTTCGAATTATGAATATACAAATCCTTTTGTTATTAGGAATTTAATTTTTGGTTTTTTTCTTTGATAAATTCTAATTATTATTATTATGAAAGTAATATAAGGAATATTTTAATCATCAGACCAGCAGATCGTATCAGTAATGAATACGAGGTCGCTACACCATTCTTTAAAAAAAAGAATTTAAAAATTCATGATTGAACAAAGAATTCCTTTCATCTTTAACCTAATCAGCTCGAAGAAATTACGTATAAAAATTTAAAATACATAACTAATATTTAAAATCACTGAAAATACAATAATGTAGGATGTAACGTAAATTCAACGTTATACGCAAGAAATAATTATTTAATAAAAATAATCCTGAAATCAAAACTAAAAATATACATATATTTAAATTCACATCAATTATAATAAAAAAACCCAAATACAAAATTATTAAATATAAAAAAAGTTAAAATCATTTAGCCCATAAATTATGGCAAACAGGAAGGAAGAGAGGGCATTTAAACAAGTGTTTGTGGTGCTTCTATAAAATGTGATAAATTAAAAGACACAAGAGAGAAAGAGTTAGTCCAATAAGAAGGGAAAGAGTGTTGTATTATTAGTAACGAAGTATAGTATATGTATAATAAAACATATATAATATCCAATACATAAGGTTTATATGTATGAAGAGATAAATGTTTTGAGACTTGATAATTGTATTGTTGCTGATTCATACAATATATCTAAATAACTTTTACATTTTAATTTAATTTTAATATACAATTATATCTTGTTTTTCTTTTTTTTTTCTTTTTTATATAGTATATATAAAAGATAGAGGAAGAAATAGTGCTCTCTGACCTGCAATGGCAACAGCAGTTTGCTTCGCCAGATTACTGTTATTTTCCAAATGTGAAAGCATATTATAAGGTTTAACATTGCCTGGAAAATATACAGACGACACATAATAATGATAATGACGATAATGATAATGAGATGAAACTATTTTTTTTAAATTTATTTTTAAATTAAAAAAATTAAGAAATTTTGTAACCACAACATATAAAGTAAAATTTTAGCAAGAAAGATATTAAACATTAACGCTTATTTGAAATTTATCCCATTCCAAGTGAAATTAAAAAACAATAATTGTTTTTAGTTGTTTTAATTCAAAGTGATTATTATTTTGGCTAAAGTTCGTAACATTTTTAGTCAGAAAGACCAAAGTTCAAAGGTACAAGGAAAAATTTAACATTAATTAATTCCAACTTAAATGGCAGAACAGAAACAACGTTGTTTTTCGGGAGCCGCTACACTCCCATCATCAGTGTTCATGTTTGTTTCCGTATATGCGCCACTGTTTATGTGCCTCGGTTGAATGTGATTTCAAATTTGTATTTATACAAATGACTCGAAAAAGGATACGAGAGTTTTGTATTGTGGAAGGTATTATTCGTTGTTTTTAAAGCAAACCACGATCAATACTTGAGTTTTACCATCACTAATTACCGTTAAATTAACCATGTACCATTTTTCTATCTAATTTTTGTTTTTACTTAAGACAAACTTTTTTGGTTTGATTAATACTTACGTATTAATTTTTTTGTCAACTAGTTTGAGGACATTCTTGGGGGTAACAGAAACGCAAAACTGCCAGCATTTAATATTTTTATTGTATAACTTATGATTAGTAGCTATCTGCAGTCAAAAATGTTGCTGATTTCAAATTTTTTACAATTGCTTAAGCTTTTTAAGTATTTTTATTTTATAGGGGAATAATGAGCATTTCACATTGCTAACCAAAAGTGACTGAAACCATTAAATGGGCGAAAGGTGACGCTACCTCATAATTTCAGTTTTTTTTTCTCGCTTTATCGATTTTCAGTTGGACCCTGTGGGAGCCCTGTATACATAACTGGTCAACGTTTTTATTCCGGAAAACTACCAATCAGAATTTAGACGATAAAAAAATTAAATGATGACGGTTTTATATTTTTCGTACATCCTAAATTCTGTGGTCACAAGCAATAACAGCCTAAGTCGAAAATTATACTTTAGAGAAAAATCACTTTTTATGTAGAGAAATGAAAGCATCATTACGACCTAGGTCTATATGTTTTTATTAATAACTTTTAAAAGAACATCGTTAGAGAAATGGGGATTTTACGTAAATATAAAGTTTTGTTAGTGGAATATGATAGCATACATAGCTCACATTGACTTAACTCGACTTAGGCTGTTATTGCTTGTGACCACAGAATTATTCTAAATTTTGCTTAATCAAAATCAATAGTCATGTAAAGCGGCACACTCAAATTTGTCGATTTCACTTGGAATGACTCAATTTGCAAAAAAAAACTTATGTGTTTGTTGGTCTATAACAGATAAACTCATAGAAGAACTAATGACGTGAGCAGTTGAAATTACTTGAACAGTGGATTCTAAATTATAGAAAAACAAATAAACAAATGCTTATGTTGTTTATTAAAAAAACTCGTTTCTCCTATTGTGTTCGAAATTTTTAGGAACTCAATATAACTCAATATAATTTCAATATTTATGAAATATAAAATAACCTTATATATGTATGTATGTGTATATATTGTTTACATGTGTTATATTAAAAAATACACTCATAAAGAACAAATTGATTAAATTCAAATTCGGAGATGTATTTTTAATAAAGGGACGAGTAAGAGGGGATTCCGGGATTACCTCAGAGCAACTTCAAAAAGATACGAGAGGGGATACCCGGATTCACTGGATACAGAGACAAATCTATTCAAGCAACGGTACTTACATGCATGTTTATTTCAAATGCTTACATACATCTATTTATACTTATTTAATTTTTATGTACAAAAGTGTTAAATGAGTGATCTTAGCACATATTACCTGACCAAATTTTACCGAATGAACACGCGGCGAATTCGCAAAATTAAATATATGTATAAAATTAAATTCAATTGATTCATTTGTTTTTTTATATTATTTCACAATAAATTCAACGACAGAAAAGTCGAAGGACTAATTCACGTAACTAAATTGGTTTAATGCCAAAGTATGAAATGAGAAAAAACATCGTTTGTTTAAATTGTTAAAACACTTTTAAACACATGTCGGCAGCTCATTATTGGTTTGGTGCATATGCCGAAAAGTCCGAAAGGAAAAAAAACGACAAACAAGTTTTACATCATGGTACAATTATTAACAGGTAGGTATACATATGTATGTACATGAAGTTTTCTCAAAATATACCCGATCGATTTTTTTGTACAACTCTTATCTTTTTTAGGTTCCATTTTATTTCGTTTTGCAGGAAAAACTTAATGCTTGATATTTCAAAAACTCTAAACAGTTTCGCGAAACAGCTTCTGGATTCACAAAAACGGGTTTTAAAAATATATATACCCCATTCTTAAATTATTCTTTTTAATGTATACATATGTAATTCGTATTATATTCGTACTGTAAAAAAGTAAGTATATTATACAATACAGTATGATGGTGCTGGGAAATGTTTCTGTCTCTACTAGTTAATTTTCATTTTTCACTATTCAACTATCTTTGGTAATTGAAACGTGTAGGAACGTCACATCATAAGGGTGCATGTGTTTGTTAATTGGATATGAAGAAGTAATAAATTTAAGCCGATTTCCAACACATATATTTACAATGTATGAAAATAGTATTGACACATTATGTATAAACATTTTTAATACCTTGTATATGCTTTGCACATATTTTTTTGGCAGCGTAGCTTGCATTTTCCTGCAAAAGCATTCCCTTTGGGAATAAAATACGATGTAAAAAATTTCTGGGTTACATTTAGGAAAATATTGCGATGAAGGATCTAAAACTTATTTACAAAATTATAATCAGCTGATTCATAGAATCCGTTACGAAATTGGATTGGGAACGGAGTTCAGATCTTATTCCTACCATGAATGGGTTGATGAAAACGTGTAGAAATCGCTTTGTTCGAAATAGTTTAACATGCATATGAATATAATTAAAGATATGGCTTAGCAAGTTGCATTTTAAGTAATTGCAATATACGGAATAAACTATTCTAGCTGTCAAAATAATAATTGCGATTTAAATCAAAATATGAATTTCATGAACAAAATCAGTCGATTTTATTGAGTGGTGCCAAATCAATCAGTATTGGAGTCTATAAACATGCTGAATTACTTATTGATGTTTTAGATAGTGATTTGCGTGTTTGAAGCAGAAATTTTCAAAAACCATATTTATTTTTAATCCAAAGTAAATACATAGTTCATAATATTTTATGGAGCAAGAATAAATAGGGCATGAGACAGTATTCAAAGGAACCAGAGAAATGTTAATTAATTCCAACATACATGGCAGAACACAACTACGTTATTTTCGATTGCAATACCCTCTCATTAGAGTTTATATGCATTTCACCAATTTTTATGTTTTATGTAAATTAAAGATTTATCTATGCATGTAGGAGACAACAATACGGGAATTACTATTTCCCAACATATACGAGTTCTCAAATGACATGAAAATTTGAAATTTGCCATCACTAATTAACTAATCTTTGATACGATTATGGTTTTGCCTCATGTGGGTTTTTATTTTTACTTATTGGATTAATTTTTATTTTTGTAGAAAATATTTGAGAACTGATAATCACTCAGTTTAGTTTCAGTAATTTCTACAAATTTTTTTAATGAGTAGATCCAGTCTTCTGATCTAGACTTTAATGAAATAAATTAAATGAAAATAATATTACTTAAGTATTATTCAAACCAAAAAAGTTTGTCTTACGTAAAAAACAAAAATTAGAAAGAAAAAAGGGTACATGAGATAAAAACAACGTGTAGCAATGGGTTAAATTAGCATTAATTAGTAAGGGTAAAATTTGAATATTGATAGTGGTAAAGCAGTGTTTAGACTAAAAACAACTAATAATACAAATAACTCTCGTATGCTTTTTCTAGACATTATTTGTATAAATACAAATTTGAAATCACATTCAACCGAGCCACCTAAACAGTGGCGGATACATGGAAACACACATGAACACTGATGATGGGAGTGTAGCGGCTCCCGAAAAACAACGTTGTTTCTGTTCTGCCGTATAAGTTAAAATTAATTAATGTTAAACAAATTTTTCCCTTGTTCCTTTGGAATAGTCTCAGGTCCAATTCTTTCTGACTAAAAATGTTACGAACATTAGCCAAAATAATAATCACTTTGAATTATAAACTACTAAATGAAAATAAGTTTATGATTACACAGATTATGCATCTTGAGCACTCATGCAACTTAATATACAAATGTACTTATTTAAAAGATTCCTCTTCTTTAGAACCCACTGTAAGTTAGTACGCTTTAAGCTTATAAATAATTCAAAAATGGTGTTTATAATAATTTATTACCAGTAAACTAAAAAAAACGAAAATTAAAATCTGTGTTATTCTATTAGGTTAAAGAAAACATTTAAAAACAATTTTATTTAAAAAAAACTAGAATACTAATTTCGGGTTTTTTTTAATCGCTTGGCTTTAAGCATTATTTTGCTGTTTGTTTTGCTATAAGTTGGCATTCTAATTCGTTTTATTATGATTTCGCTTTAAACTCTGTAGTGCCGCTGTCGTACCTACATGTTAAATCATCAAAGTTGTTTGTGCTGATCACATTCGGTCTGTGTCGACTTAAGTGTGTACCACCACCACCTAAAAGTTGTTCTTGTTGTTGATGTTGTATTAGCTGATATTGTTGTTGATGGTATTGTTGTTGTTGCTGTTGTGTTGTTGTCGTACCACTCTCACTATCGGTGACAGTGTGTATTTCAACAAGTTGTGCTAAATATTGAGTGAGAATCAATAATAGGTTGATTGGCAAATTTTTCTTTTAAATTATTTTTCTTGTGTATCGAGGTATGAAGTAACTGATGAAAATGACGTAGAAAGGAAAAACGAAAACAACAGACGGACGAACACAATGAAGAAATGAAAGTTTAAATTTATTCAAAATAATCTATTCAATTTTACTTTTTTTTTTAAATTCATAAATAAATTCCAATTTTACATTACGAACGAACATTATCAATTGAGTCACTAAAATTTGATTGAAATATAAAGTTCCTACCAAATATATTCCTGTTTAACTTTGCCGAATGCATTATTTGAAATATTTGCATAAAAGCTGTAAGTGAAGGTAACTTCCTAAACGCATGTTGGTTTGCAGTACAACAATGTCACATGCTCCTAAATGACAAATGCATTTGATTTCCAGTGTTGTAAAATATCGCTGCCTTGACTTTGCTTACAGACGCCCAGGAAGCCAGTCTAGATAACAGCTATTGTAGCTAAATAAAATAGGCGTAGAAATGTGGAATAGCTTTTGCACTTGTAGAATTTTGAAAATTTCACTGTTTATTTTTTTCGTCGTTTGACAACAGCTCACTCCTATGCCAATACTTAATATTATTAACCATAATTGTACTTATGTACTACGAGAATGTACATATGTATGTATCATTTTGTGTTAAACAAAAACTTGTATAAAAGTATTGAAATTAATGGTAATAACTATCTACAGCTCATCACCTTTTTATAATTTAAATAGTAATGAATAGGTTAATGATAAAACAAAATACTCACTACTGCCATAACCGGCTTCTTCGTTGACCACAGAGTTTGGTGTTCGGTAAATAACATTATTTGGCATTAAAGTTTCACCATGTCCGATAGCGATTTGTCGTTGTTTCTCTCGTGTATTGTGAGGTGTACGCACCCGTTTTTTATGACCTCGACTACTAGCACCACCATCCTGTCGTGGTCGATGCATTTTCTTGCCTTTATCATGCATAACACGTTCTGTATCCTTAAGCATCTCCTGACGCCACAATTCAAAGAAATAATTAGGATCTGTATAGAATTTAAGACCATCTTTACCATCATCTCGATAAACATTCAGTTTATCCAGTGGCGGTGGTTTATCACATAGTGCATAAGTTTCTAGCATGGGTGCCGGCATAGTGGCTCGTGAAAATATTTGCTGATCGAAATTCTTGGCAGATTTAAATGCCTTTTTTCGTGTGATGTCCGTTAAAGGCACTTCTTCAACTGTGCTGTCCAGCTGTGTTACCTTAATAGCTAGACGATCAATTCGTGCCTGCAGTGAATTGGCACGATCCCCAATATTGCCCACATCACGTGCCAACTCACCAAATACATCTTCGGCATGTTTCGACAGCGATGATAGCTGTCTAATTATGTTTGTTAGTGTTGTATTTGTGACAGTTTCCAACTCTACCGATTGCAATTCATCCTGTTGATAAACAGAACGGGCCACATGCACCGGCTCAATTGAACGTTTGGGCAGTGGCATTTTGTTGTTAGAATCTCAATAATGATAGATTTAAGAATTCTGCTTATCGTTTCAACATTAAAAGCTGCAAGTATTTAAAAAAAGGAATAAATTTTGTCTTTCATCTTATATTAAGTAACATAGTAAATTTGTATAAAATTTTTTAGTTTTCAACAGTGAGTAAGATATTTATTAAAATTGCCATATTACACACACTGTTATATTGTAATAAATAATAAATTATAATTTATTTTTCATAGAAACCTCAAAATAACGTGGTCCGAGATATCACATATTAAATATGTCAGTCACGTCAATACATATGTATAATTTTAAAAAACGTTGATGTGTCAGTAAAACCCTGCTAATCTAACTGAATTTGTGGGAACTATATATTAATAGTTTAATCAGTAGTATAATTAAATTAAGCAATTGAATTGGGACTTTAATAATAAATAAATTTAAGCTTTGAATACTTATTCCAATCCTTTTCTTAAGAATGATTTATTCTAATAATTTTTAAAATGCATCGCAAAAGCAAAACCAACGAATTTGCAAAAAAATTATTTTTCGAGAAAGTTTATTGCTGAATTTTGTCGTAATGTAATCTCGTAATTACCATACAAATTCAAAAAATTTTGTATGGGATTTGGTTCGATATCGACTGCCATAATTTGCCCCCAGGGAAAGCACTTGCGAAGAACTTGAATATACATTGTTTAGTTTTCAACGCGGCCCATTTAGATACACTGTCATTGGTTCTTCGAACCGGATTCTAGTTTCGAATTATGGTGATAAAATTAAACAATGCCAAGGTTTGTTTAGCTTTTAACTAAACCTAAGCATTAAAGACTGAGAATACTGAGGAAGAGTACCTTCATAAAAATTACGTATGATATATTTTTATAGTCCACGAATTCATTTAATTTTCTCCAGTATCCACAATCAGCGAGAGTTTCATTTAAATACAAACCCCAATATGTTTTTATACACATATCGTGATGAGCTAAGAATGCAGAATTATTCTTTTGTACTAGGGATGTCAATCCTGAAAATCCCGGATTAATAATATATCATGGAAAACGAATAACTGTGCGATGTAAGATTTTACTAATAAACAAAAAAATATTTCTTGGAAATTTATAAACCAAAAATGGAAGTAAATGTTTTGTTTTTTTTATTTTGTTAAAGTTTTAAAGTGCTCCAAACTTTTCATTACTTTACTTTACAGTACAACACAGTACAACACATGATTTTGGGCCTCAATTCTGAGAATTGGAGGTGAAATTAGCCCCAAAAATAAGAACTTTTGCATCATTCGTTTTGTCAAGTTGTCTGCAAGTTGCTGTCATAAATTATCTGAGTTTTATTCTTCAAGAGAATCACAAACTCCGAATCCCGTGATTTAAGAAAAACAGTACTGTTTGGCATCCCTATTATGCTCGTGGAATATTACAACTAAAAACATAAGGAAACTACTAAAAGAAACTTATTAATGAACAGACAACAGCACAATATTGTATAACAATCCCATATGGCGGCGGTTTCCGTGGCAGTGGGCAAGAATAAAATAAAATTATAGCAATAAATAGATATTTATTATTAATATTATTATGACGGTTGCATGAATTAAACCCTTTCCGTAAACACTAATTGGTAAACTTATATCGCTAAAGAGTTTCGTGTAAAGGTACCATTAAAAATATCAATCAGTAATTTATTGTGTTCACAATGAATACATATAAATGTTAATTCGTTGATAATTTTGTGCTTTTATTGAGTGGACATCAAGAAATAAACTCAATAATAAACCTAGCAATTCATTTATTTCACAAAAACTACAAATGGGCTGTTAAGCACTAAATTGAAAAATTCGCTTAAAGGCTATAACAATCTTTTAATTCGGATATTAAGGGAAAAGACAATTGACAAAACAATCACTTAAAATTTAATATAAGATAAATGAAACTGAAATGCATACTCGTATTTGGTTAAAATAATAATAATAAATTATTGAGACACCTCAATATTAAATTTATATATTTCGTATCATATTTCTGTAAAAAGTCACCGTTTGTTTCGTTTGCCCACCTTTCTTTCAACCCTTTCAAATCATTTATATTTGTTTCGTAAATTTTTTTTTGCTTTAAATTTATATGTGAAATTAAAACTTATTCATACAGAACGTTGTTACTTGGGTGACAGGGGTGTTTAAAGTTGAACAAACACTTGCTGACCTGTTGCCACAATGTGATTAAGGTTATGAGGGGTGTTTTACACATTTAGTAGTTTTAATGAATCTTAATAAAATAAAAATTACAATTATGTATATGTATTATTCAGGACTCACGTCAGCACAACAAATTAACTTGTACCAAAAATTCATGAAACAATTAGTGCCTCCTACTTTTTTAATTTTTTTCTTAATGTATCAATTGAATCTGAGCAGAAGTAAGGTCTGCGTCAGGACCATGATAGGTGTCATCACGGGCCACTGTTTGATTGGCAGAATGGCGGTGAGATTAGGATTCGACTTGTCGGATATTTGCGGGTTGTGTTCGGTCCCTGAGGAGCTAAGTAGTAGATTCTTAGGCGAATTAGGGGATGTATCGGGTTATGGGCTCGGGAATCTTATGGGATTCCTAATGGGAATGACCTGGCTGCGCAACAGGAGACTGGGTGTAGGGCACGTAGGATAGTTTTTTGTGCATGACAGGGGTATTCTCTCTTTCTTTCTATTTCACTACTTTCTCCATTCTGGAGCTTCTTTGCTTTTCTTTCACTTTCTTCTTTTCAAATCTTTCTGAAGGCGTCACAATGGACCATTTGAGTGAGGGTGTGGGGTTTGCCTCACACCAGCCTTCCAAACCTAACCTAACCTACATAATTACATTATTTTTATTTATTGTATTGATTATGTATGTCGAAGTCGAATTTTCGACAAAACTAATTTGTACTAGATCAAGGAAAATGTGTGCATGTTTTCTTTAATCTAGGAAAACTTTGTCACAGTAGAAAATTCGAGTTTAACATGCATATTCAGGGTGAATGTCTATTACATACAGTCGAACATACATAACTCGAATCACCATTGTCCTAAAAAAATCTTCGACTTACGGAGGCCTTCGAGTTATAGAATTTATGTGTTGACAAAAACAAACAATTGCAATTATGTCCGTATATTAAATGATGAATATGTTTTTTTATTTAAAACAGGCACTTACTGAAAACAACATATAATAAATGAGCTATAGTGAAGTTAAATATTCTGAGATCAATGACTGAAATAAAAAAATACTCTAAATTGTTCAAAGCTCATCAGTTGTAGTTTGCAAATTTAAATTTTAAATTCTGAAAGAAAACTAAAAAGCTTCTTCCATCGAACACTCGCTATCCCTCGTCGTTCTGCTTAAGATTGAATCCCCGAATAAAAAATAACACCAAGCAAAAAATTGTTCTCGAGAGCGAGTAGACAAGCCGCAGTTTTGTTTTATCGATGTGAAGTCGATGTTGACAGCTGGAATAAGGGGATTATTTTTTACTAAAAATGCAAATTTATGCAAAAGACTAGGTATACTTAGGATATTTTAAACCCACTAAAACCAATTTGGAATGAATTTCCGTCACCCCACGTCAAATTTGGTTGATAAACAGACCGGTTTCGGCTATGTGCCATCTTCAGTGTTCTCTCAGTAACTCTATAAAACCAACAAATCCTCACACGCCGGGTTTTTGCAAACACTGTTTTCAACTTTCTTCATAAGTAAAATTATTTTAAATTTCATTATTTAAAGGTTTACCAGCAGTGTGATAATACGGCATTTCTCAAATATTTTTTTTAAAGCCAAAAATGTAATAAATTTTAAACGTTTGATTTTATGTTTTATGGTTATAAATTTCAAAAATTAAACAAAATTGAGTTTACTATTCAGGTAAACTAAAATTAAGTTTTCGTATTAAAAATCATTTGATTTCGACAAATCGGGTCGAGAATTAGTCATACTTGTCAATACATAAAATTAATTCATGATCAGAGCTTTAAATTTTCTTCATCGTTGTAAATGTTTCAGACTACATATTTGCACACATGAACAGTTTTTCAATTTAAATAATGCATTTTGTTTAAAAGTCATGTTTAATTGTCATTATACTTGAATATGAGATGAGGTCAAACAGTAATTAAGCGTTGTTTGGAATTGTTATAAATGACATTACATATTATGTCCTCATCACATGACTAAACTTATTTATATATATTTTTAATGTGACTAAGAAAAATTGTAAAAATGCTAAAAATAAAAAATGCAATTAAAACCAAACAATAACAGATGATATGTAAAAAGTTTATTTAGCGTAACACAGGTGATTCGGCTATTTTAATATTCAAACATCAAAACGCATTATATGGATGGAAACTTACACCATTTCGTAGATGATTAAGAAATATATTTTTATATACTATCTGAACAATAATATGCATACTGAAACTAATCTGTTTTTTTAATATACTAAACTGTATGTAAGTAGTTTGTATATACACATATTAAATATTTTCTCAAATGCTTGAATAAAAACCAATTTTGACTAAATGCTGATGTTTTATTTTTAATTTGTTTTTTATTATTTGTTTGCTTGTAAATTGCACATCATGTACCATTATGTATTGTAAAGTATTTCAATTTTATAAATAATATTTATTCGTCACGCTAAAACACCAAGCGGCGGCAGTATTCTTCAAGCTCTTATATTAATGGTACACAATACAATACCAATTATCTACCCAACACCTACATATACATACAACTAAGTATGTACTTTCCATCTTTTTACATAGTTATAATTTTTTAACCATCACATTTTTCAAACCCATACATATTTCACTCTCATCCCAAATTAAGTAGCGCTAACCGAAAAAGAAAGCAACCAAAAACATTGCGAATATGAAAAATTCGAATAGACATTGCGCAAGTTTCAATCTATTGCACTTACTGTTTGGTGCCACTGATACTCATACCATTGCTGTTAAACATTAATTCAGGGAGCGTCAAACTTTTTTATTATTTATTAATTCTATTAGCGAAAAATTTAAGATTAAAGGAAAACATTTTATATAATTCTTAAATGATTTGCATATGTCATGCATAATTAAAAGTTTAAAACCAGAATCGAGTTCGTTAATCCAAATTTTTTGTAAGAAAGAAATGCAGAAAAAGTTAATAAATTCTGACAATAAAAGAGCAGGGCGGAACGAGTATGCATATTACTAGTACGTTGCTACTTCCTATGCGAAGGCATAGGTCGCGTACATTCAGTCACAAGAACATCTTTAAGAGTGCTGTTAATAACATAATAGACATATGGTCTAGTTACCGGTTCCATTTTTGTGCAACCATATTCTGCAAATTTACTTTGTACCAATAAATAAATAAAATAATTGGTTCAAAATTTATTGTTATTCATGCATTTGAAAAAACGTCGGAATAATTAACTCTTTGATGTAATAAATAAAGCTTGATACCTTTCGATCCATTATCTATCCACCCTCTGATTCGAATCGACGCTTAAGTAAATACGTATTTATATACATAGATATTTACATATGGATATGTATGTACGTATATGTTTTATATTTATTTCAAGTTTTTTTAAATCTATGGACAAAAAATCCTTACAGACAATGAGTTACAAAAACACTTACAAACTAAATTATAATTATTAAATATAAAATAAATAAGGATTAAAAAAAAGAAAAAACAACATATATGTACGCAAAACAAAAATCCTTTAAAATTAGTTATTTATTACAATAGATAGATAAAATTTGAACTTAGTTTTATCAACGCTGAATTCAATAAAGGATTTATGTTGTTTCTGAAAGCTAAAATTGATTTCATTGAGCTGAACGAAAGCACGTGTTAGTGTGCCATTACAGGAACATTAAAGGAACATCAAAAAGCTTAGCCAACCTAAGATTCTTAGGTGGAATATAAAATTGTACAATGTTAAGCAAGTCAGGGCAATCAATGCAACCGTTGATAATATCGTAAACCAGTAGGGCTGATTGCAATTTTCTATGCGATTCCAAGGAGCATAGGCCTATAAACAGACATTTGGACTCGTAAGGAACGGAGGATAAATATGTAAGCGAGCGTGCAGCAAATTTAATAAACCTGCGCTGGAGTATCTCCTTACGAAGGAGGTATAAATATACTTCAGTGTATAAGGGATAGCAAATTCGGAACAACTCCTCTTCAAAAAGCCAAGCATTTTATAAGCTTTAGGAAGAAGATACTCAACATGGCTAACAAAGAGAACTATCAAACTCCACACCTAAGTCAAGCTTCTAATCCGACATGTTCAAAATGATACCATTAATATTAAAAGCAAGGACCGTGGGATTTCGAGACCTATGAAAGGAAACATGCAAACATTTACTAATATTTAATTGCAAACAACTATGGCTGCACCAATCATTTAAATTATTGAACTCAAAAATATATAATTATATGTATATTCTGGGGGTCGATATCTTCCACATTGGCGACAGCTGCTTTACTATAACGTTAGGTAAAAACTACTCCAAATACAATTTTCTTTTTTATGTGTTGATGTTCATTCACTTTTGAAAAATATGCGTCTACCATGCCATCTTACCGTTTCTTTCTTTGACTTCAAAAACAGTTTAACTGTTTTCTTATGAATTAATTGACAACAAACGAATTCGTTAAAGGGAGTAGGTTATTCTTGAGGGATTAAAAATATTACTGTATTAATAGCTTTCCGATTTCGTTGTCGTTTTTTCTTATTTTTTTATATAAAACCTGCTGTGATTAAAATCGGTTAAGAATAGTGAAAGTTATATGAGCCAATTAGATGCAAATTTAATAATACTACCTACATAATTGTAAATGTAGCTTAAAAATTATGTTATAGAAATTTCCTTCATAGTTTATTTGATGAATGCAAGCATTTCAGCTATACTTTTTTCTTGGTATTATATTTTGTTGCAGATAATAACAAATTTTATAAATAATTTTACAATACACACAATTAAAATAATAATAGCGTACTTTCACAAAACCATATAAGAATCCTTAATAAGCATGAAAATAATCCGAAAATTCCAGTTTTTTGTTGGTTTTTATTACAAAACATTGTAATAAAAAAAAAAAGTTAAAAAATAGTATAAAATGCATGCTTTTTTAAGTTTAAGGGTAAAAAAACGTTTAGCAGTTTATTACTGATTCTCTTTGAGTTCGCATTTAAATTGCTGGAATTTGAGTTGCCCAATTTGTGTGACAGAGTGTTTGATTTTTTGGCAGGGTCGTTGTTTAACTTCTTTCCCTAGTTCGGGTTCTTATATTAAAAGCATTGATTTTCCAATATTGCACCCATACAACTTTGCTATATTTTAAATTTTTAGTGCGATTTGGGATACCCTATACCAAATTCTGAAATGTTGTTTGTGGGATTTTGTTTTAATCTTCTTGTATTCTCATTCACACTTCATCCATGCCCCTTGGTCCTCTTTGATATCGTACCAATATTTGTTTTAAAAGAACCCATAAGTTAACGATTGTATTAGGATCCGAGCTAGTGAATCAACTAAAATGATTGATTGACAACTAAAAAATTTCTAAAAATTTTTAGCGTATGTTTTTCTGATCACCAATCAAACAATTTGAACTGTATAATACTTATTTTGCCTTCACTCTTCATTATATTTTCAACTTTAACGAATTGCCCAACCATCCACCATGAGAAACAATCCCACACCATATAATCGAACAATTGCGGGCCATTCCAGTAACATCGTGGATATCCGAACCGAAGACTGCTATTGAGTGTGATTGCTTAAGATTTGGGCATATTATTCTTAATATAAAAAAATGCTACCTGGCGGAAGTATAGTCCAAAATTTATCCACTATCTAAAGTAATAAAAACTTGTCTGATCTTAAAAAAAAATTTTATAGCAAGGACAATATAAATGTGTATGTATGTACATCTTTTTTTCAGGAGAGCAAAATCAAAATCACATTGAAATTGTGTGATCGGTAAGAACATTTTTAAAACTTTACATCAGGAAGAACTTTGTGTAAAACTTTCTAGAAAAAATAACGAAAGAATATGATACTTGCAAAAATTAATAAAACCTATTATATCGACATCCATATGTACGTAGTATTAACTAAGTAACAAATTTCAACGAGTAACGAGCATTTAAAATATATCTACTAAGTATTAAAAATTCAAAACCCTACGCTGTTACTCATTAAACTGATATACAATACCTTTGGCAGGAAGGAATAACGGTTAAGTCGACTTTAGTCACTCAATTTGAGCATTTAAATTGGATATGCTATTATCGGTAGGTGAAACGATAACAATAATACGAATTCAAATTTTCTAATATTTTTATCATAGCCCAACGCTTTATTTTATTCGAAAACTTAACAATACGTAAATATTATGTGAAAAGCGTACGTAAAACATGCATACATTTTCCATACAGTTTCTTTGTTTAAGTTATGCAAAAAATAAATGATATTTTACTTATTTTACCTTTTATAAACTATTATTTTTACTTAATTCAACTTAGCTTACAACAAAAATAGAGTAAAATTTTAAGAAAAGTATGTGTGAGTAAAGCAAGTTTAAACTTTGATTTTTGTGATATTGTTCTTATGTATGTATATGATAGAGAAAATATGTATGTACATACGTACACGTATATATGTTATATTATACATTATTCTATTTGCAATTTTATCTTTTGTTTTTATTACTTTAGTCGATTCCCTCAATTCAATTGTTCTAGTTGTCATAGTTGATTATACATGTCATACATAGTAAAGATTTCTATTATTGCCGTTGGTTTATGTTGTTTAGCTGTTTTATGATACCGGAAAGCCTCAATTGAATAGTATTTTTTAAGCAAATGGAATAAGAAAAGGGTTGTATACATACGAGGGCGGATTGATATTGAAGCTAAATAGCGCTAGATGACAGCACAAACACAAAAACTTTTTAAAATTTCACCCAATTTCAACGATTAGTTTATTTGTTGTAGTCGTTTGAAGTAAGCAACATTTGTGTTTCTTGAAAAATGGAAAAAAGTGAATTTCGTGCAGTGATTAAATACTATTACTTAAAAGGGGAAAATGTGAGAGACAAAAGCAAAGCTCGATAAACATTACGGTGAGTCTGCTCCGTCAGATTACATGGTGAATTATTGGATTGCTAAATTTAAACGCGGCCAAACAAGCCCTGCGACAATACCATCAACAGGAAGGCCAAAAGAGGTGGTTACTGAAGAAAATATCAAGAAAATCCTCGATATCGTTATGAATGATCGCCGAGTCATGTTACGTGAGCTTCTTGAAATGGTAAACATAGCATATGAACGTGTTTTCAACATTTTGCATGAACATTTGCATATGAAAAAGCTATTGGCAAGAAGGGTGCCGCGTTTGCTCTCAATTGACCATAAACGTAAACGTGTGACGTGTGCAGCCTCAATGGCAAAGCTCTATGAATTGGGCTACGAATTGGTACCTCAACCGCCATATTCTCCGGATTAAGCCCCTAGTGACTACTTCCTATTTCCAAACCTAAAGAAATGGCTCGGTGGAAAGAGATTTAGCTCCAACGATGATATTATTGACCAAACTAATGCCGGTTTGAGGGACCTCGAAAAATCCTTTTTTTAAGGATACAAAAACTGGAGAAACGTTGGACTAAGTGAATAGGTATGACGATAGGAATATCTAATTGAAAAATTGTTGTTCAGTTACTAGTTTTCTGTACAAAATATCCGCACAAAAACATAAATGTGAAAAATAAGGCCAAGTTTCTAACGAAAAACTTCGGCCATCAAAAGTATTGATATCAAAATTGGACCAAGTTCTTTATGTGGCCGCAAAAAGAAGTGGCAAAATATCGTAAATAAATATTGTTAACGTATTTTTTAAATTGACCTAGAGCTTGAAGAAATTAGATTAATATAACAAATGATCATGATAATTCTTACAGTTTAACATTTTCCTTTGAAGCGCATTATTAAAAAATAGGAATATTACAAGTTTTTATTATTTATTTATTTATTTAGTAGTATTTTAAATACTTTGAATTAGAATAACATTTATATATATACTAAAAGTCTTTTAGATCTTTTACTAGTTATTATTTTTTACAAATTCTACAATATGTCTTTTAAATCTAGTTGGGCTATATTCCGCTTTTACGTTAATAAAAAACCCATCTGTTTTTTTAAATAAAGTGCCTAATAAAACTCAGTGGGCTTTTTTGGGTTACCCAGTGGGTGCCAACCCTGCCAACGAAATTAAAATATACAAACATCGTTATGAATGTTTCTAAATAAATGCCTATTATTTTAATAAAAAATACATAGGCGTTTTCGATACGTTACAATATTTAACCCCATAAGCCAATTACAAGAAATTTTGATATTTTGTTAAAAATTCATAAATTATAAACTCAAAAATATTTATCTGCGAGAAATCCAAAAATATACCTACTCGAAGAATATTTCTTACTTGATTGTTAAGATTGCTTTTTTGGATGCAATGTGGTCCTCTGATACTGCTTAATGGAGTTATTTCCAGCTTATGAAATTGGGATTATGTAGGTGCATGGACAATAACAGAGAATCATCATCACTCCAAATTATTTTATTCGTTGTCCGCCCTCGTACACTATCAATTCTTTTGCTTGCAAATAAGATAATTTTCCACAAGACTGATTTGATAAAACATTTCACTGTAAAATGAAATTTTTTAAAAATCATTTTTAATTTCTGCTCCTGATAATTTTTATTTATATAATCGAATTTTACATTCTCATTTGAACAATAATTTGATACAGGCCTATGAGTCACGAATGACTCTTGTGTTTTAATACTTGATATGCATCTATTTCAAAACAATATTAAAGCGTTTATAACTTAAATATAAAATAGTCTGAACTTTCATTTCAGAATACCTTCCAACAACAACTAAATTTAGAATGCTAAGCAATTAAAAACTCTGTTTAAGCCACCATACATTTTTAAATGCATGACTAATAAATAACATTAACTATGTAAACAAAGACGTTAAAGCCACAAAATACAATTGGGGATACTTTAATATAACACTATTTTATTTATTTTTCCCACAAATAATAAAGTCAATAAAAAGTAAACGAATCAATGAAGCTCATCAGACAACTAGTGTTATAATCTGTCAATATTCTCTGGCTGGCAGTAACTTGATGACGTTAAGCAAATGAATATGAATGTGTGCATAAGAGTGTGTGTAATGTCTGCATTTGTAAAATTGAAGTTAAAACCCGTATTTTATTTTATCTTATATAAGAAAAAATATATTTGCTTTTTATTATGTGTTTGGATTTTTAAATCGGCATTCAAATTGAAGGTTAAAGCAATTAATTTCGTTTTTTATAGAACATTACGTTGCTAATTTTTATTTGCAGGGTGTGGCGAATTTTAAACATTGATTTTATATAACCTTTCAAGATTTTTCTGCAAGCCAGGATAATTTTATAAATCTATGTATAAAGAAAAACGAGGACAACGCCTTGTTTCATTGAAGGCAAGCCATCATTATTTAACTTACTTCTTTACTCCAAATGCCAAAAAATCAATTTTCGCTTGAATGACTTCTTCATAGATCACCCTAGTAAACCACAACAACGAACGATTAATCCTTTTTTTATCAATTCTTAACGGGATATTAAATTGCAAAAACAGATTCGTGTTGGCCCACACCACAAGCATATATGCACTTTTCCTTTGTTGATTGAATATTATACTTTTTCTATTTAATTTATTTATCTTTCTATTAATTAGTAAAATGAAAGAAAATATTTTTTCCACTACTTTTGAATTTATAGCATATTGCTTTCTTGTTAGTAAATAAAATACATATGTACAATAAAAAATCCAATAATTCATTTAATTTTTATTTCATTAGGTTTTTTTGTCTTGTTTTGCTCCTCCCAGGGCTGTGCATTAAAAAATTACAACTAAAACATTTATTTTAGTGGAGAATTACTAAGTAGTATTAGTATAAAAACAACAAAATCTTTGCACGTATTTTTTAATTTATCTTTGTGTTGTTGTATCTTGTTCACATATATTTTTTTTCTTATTGCTGTGTCTTTTACATCGTTGTTCGTATTTCTCATCGATTTGATCTCATCTTGTTGTATGTGCCCCCGCCACCGCAATGGTGTTGAATTTTATTTTTTTTCTACCAATACATTTTTCTTCCATTAACATCACTTACGATTTTGTTTTAGAACATTTTATTGTTTTTTTATTTTTAATATCTGTAATTACTTTATATCTTTAAGCTTTCAGACCTTTTGTAGCCCACTAATTTATAATTATTGTAATTTTTACACCTTAAACCGTATTTTATTTGCCGACGTGAATTTTTCGTTTGCTTTTCGGTCTCAAATAAGAAAAAGGCGTGTGTGTTAGTGGTATTGCCAGGTTGTGATAGTATAAAAGTAACTTAGTTGTATTTTTATGGAATAAGGGATTTTCTGTTGCATTTATCAATTTTCAAACAATATGTATTTTATATGCCTACGGAATAATAATGAATTCAGTTTATGATTATATTACATTTAATAAGATTTTAAAATTAAATCATGCAAACCCAATGCATATGTAATCTTTCTTCACCATTTGACAAATTGTTATAATAATAAAATCAAAATAATGTTACAGTGTCATAGGTAAGGTGTATATAACTAGGTGACAGCATTAGGAAAACAATTACAACAATACAAGAACAACAGGCATTTTTGTTTGTGTAGTTTCATTGCGTATATCAAAAACGTAACCCATAAAATATAATATAATATAATTAAAAAAATTATAATAAAATCAAAATAATGTTATAGTGTCATAGGTGTTGGCAGCACATATTGCAATTATTGTCAACGAATTATAATATCTGATTATTGCAAACATAATAAGTCAAACTATGTATTAATTTGTGTTTATTGCTTTTGTATTAGGTTTGACGTTTTGAAAAATAAATTATATTGGAAAAAGATATAAGAAAATTAGTTAAGTTGTGGAAAGACGGGTTTTATGTCTAATATTAATCTTAAAGTTCATTAAAAATAAGTAACATTGTTTTGTTCAAACGCACAAAATACTTCTTGCTTGTTCTTGAAAAATTAAAAAGCGTGTAGCCTACGTCACAGCTACTAATTTAAATGAATTTTGATTAGCATTATGTGTGAAAAACTTTACAAAAAAACTTAACGTGGGGCTACAGAGTGAGCAATGCAGTAAAGGGCCTTTCACACTATAATACTTTTTATTAAGACTTGTCAAAAACTGTAATAATACATGCAAGTGTGATAGAGTGAAAGCAACATGTTACTAAAATGACAAATACTACGACAATATATTTGACATGCCATACATAAGCTCAAAATTTGGAATGTGTATCTACCATGTCTCAAAATTAAATTTTGTGTTATTTAAAGTTGTACTTTGATATATATGCAGTATATACATTTATACTTTAACTGCTAAACATTTGAAAAGGCGCGCACGTTACATTTATTTTTTGACAGTCGCAACAAATCTCGTTAGATTTCTTTCACACAAAATCCAATGGAAATCCTAAGACTTGTATGATAGTGTGAGAGACCCCCTTTACCCGACGAGCAATAAAGTAAACGTATAAACTGATTGGCTGCATGCAATAGCCCCCAAATGAAATAAACCCCAAATCAAAAATGAAATAACCCCCAAATTTTTTCCATACATTTTTGGGCGTTATTGCATTATGAAATAACCCCCAAATTTTGGGTTTTATTTCATATTTTTGGGGATTATTTCGTTTTTCAATTTGGGTGTTATTTCATAATGAAATAACCCCCAATGAAATAAATCCCAAAATTTTTTTTTAAGATTTATTTAATTTTGTTAAAAAAAATTGGGTCTTATTTCATCGCATTTGGGGTTTATTTCATTTTTAAAATTTGGGGTTTATTTCATTTAAAATAAATTTGATTTTGGGGGTTATTTCTTTTTTTTTGGGGATTATTTCATTTTGTTAAATTAAGGTTTTTGTCCTTTGTTTACACTTTTTAGAAAATAATGTAACTGTTCTTCATTAAAACATTGCTTTTACATATCTTTTTCAAACCATTTAGTGTAATTTGTTATCAGTCTCAATTGGAATTTTGACCGAAACGCAACAGTAATTTAAGAATGGAGTTTGAGTTACTAAGTGGGAAAAGAATAAATAGTGTTCTGTTGTATTCATTCAATGATTGCCAGTTATATGCAAAAAAGTCTATCTATGGTGAAAAACAATATTATGAGTGTTATAAAAATAATTGTAAAAGCCGGGTTTTTTTGGAAAGGGGCACATTTTCGAAATGTCGCAAGTTCGTGGACCACAACCACGGAGATCAAGAATCGACATATAGGGAACTGAAAGCACTCAGGAACATTAAACGAAAATGTGAAAACTTTGACGCAGCCATTGGAGAACAAAATGCTTTAAACGGCATAAGAAAAACGTTTCAAAATGTTTGCCAAATGTAATTTGAACATTCGGTATTTTGAACTAAGCTCATACTTTTACGTCTTTTCTCTAGTGATCAGGAAGGAACTAGAAATATTGACTTTTCGAAAATTAAGCGAAGTTTGCAGTATATTGCCAGCAAAGTTTACTTCTCATCCCCAAAAACTGCAGCAGATCTTATCAAATTTTTTAAAAATCCCGAAGTTTTTAATAATTTTGGAATGACTCTACATGAGGAAGAAGAACGAACTCCATTTTTTAAGGTATGCCACAACGAATCAAATTTTTCGTACTGTATTTTTAGCTCTAACAAAACCGTGGAATTGATCAACAAATACATTCCAAATGTTAACAATCGAACAATTTTAATTGACGGCACTTTTGCTGTTAGCCCGATTGGTTGCTTCAAACAATTGATAATGATGCATACACAGTATTGCGATAAGGTAAGTAGTTTGTCATACAGCAATTATAAATTGATATTCGCAAAATTTTCAAAAACTTCTAAAATTTTCTGTAAAAGGCGCATAATATTCTTCAAAATATTTTTAATGCGCCTTTTACAGAAAATTTTTTTGATAACCTTTAGGTAATACGATAACCACATAAATATAACATATATTTTTTACGAATTTTTCAGTTATTTCCAATTGTTTTTGCGTTGATGGATACTAAATCCGCAAAGTGTTATGAACACTTTTTAAATTATGTTAATATTAACATATTAAAATTGGACGGTGCAGTTTTCATGGCAGACTATGAAAATGGCCTGCGGAAGGCAATAATAAAAGTGTTTCCTTCGTCTAAATTATTCGGTTGCTGGTTTCACTTTTGCCAGGCAGTGAGGCGACAAATTACAAGAAAATCAAAAAACCTGGCAGCATTCATACGAGATGATAAGAAAGCATCGATAGAGTACCACAAGTTGTTGTCGCTTCCTTTGCTACCTTATCCACACATTAGAAGCTCATTCCAGGAAATAAAATCCGACATCGAAAAGTTTGATGTCGAAATAAAATTCGCGAAGTTTTTGGAATATTATGAAAAACAATGGATAGGCAAGGTATATATTTTGTATAATAAAGTGTTGTTTTAAAATTACTAAATATTTGTTTTTTGTAGATTGGACCAAAAGGAATTTCCGTGTATGGATCAAGTACCCGAACCACTTCTGCCCTGGAGGCATATAATGGTGTGTTGGGAAGATTAATATCAAAGCATGGAAATTTTTTTAAATTTGTAAGAATTCTTCAAAGCGAAGAGCTCGCTAAAGGTAGAGATTTTGCGTTACTTATTAGCAGTGGCGGTGCTTGTGTAGAATCAAAACGTAGAAAACGTGTTACCGAGCGATATTGCGAAATCGATAATGCATACAAAGATTTGCAATCAGGCAAAATAACTGCCTCCATGTTCCTTAACCGGATGACATTTCCAAAAAACAATGTCTGCACCGACATGGGACCAGAGGAAGACATATTCGATGACATTCATTATCTTCGAGATGAAGATGAAGATTTGCATGAGCCGATACAGCAACCTGTAACTGCAAACATTTGTGTTATTTGTTTAGTAGCGGAGCCTAATACGGTAATGATGCCTTGTAAGCATTTTAAGACATGCAACGAATGCGTTCTTAAACTGCAAGCAGATGCGATTGGTAAGGGACAGCAATCATACCAATGCCCTATTTGTCGTGTTGAAGTGGAGGATGTTATGACGGTTTTCATATAAGAGACCAATTTTTTTTTTTGTGTAATTGAAATAGATTTTTTTTTGTTTTTTTTTTTTATATATGTATACATGAATTATTTTTTTACAATGTAAATGAACATTTTTTTATAAATAAATTTATATATTATACATATGAAATTATACAATTCTTTTTCCATGTTTTCTAACATCTCCATTACAAAAAATAACCAGTTTTCTTACAACACTGTAACTGTAATAATGTCTTCCATTGTTTGGATTTTGTAACCATTCATAAAGGCTTTCAATTTTACGTTTTCCGCTCAGTCCAAACCATTTCCATCGCAACAACAACAACAATTGTGCTGGACTTATTCCATTAACAAAACCAAAAGTAGTAACGATGAGCCGGGATTTGTATGTAGACTCTCCAAAAAAAACAATCAATTACAAAATCGGGAACTGAATTAAAGTTTATTATATCGTTCTTATTCAGAAGTATTGTTCTGGCCTTTAAGCGATTTTTTTCCATATTGCTTTGCATTTCCCGTTTAGCCATGCTTGTAGCAATATTTGAAATTGTTATTGCGTTTCATATTGGTATATAGACTTTGGTTAGGTAATTTCATTTATGGTGTTTGCATTCCTCATTTTGGGTGTTATTTCATCTGGTTTGGGGATTATTACATTGGGAGTTATTTCACTTTTATTTTGGGTGTTATTTCATTATGAAATAACACCCAAATTTTGGGGATTATTTCATTTCGCATTTGGGATTTATTTCATTTGGCTTGGGTGTTATTTCATTGGGGCTTATTTCATTTTTTTTGGGAATTGTTTCATTTGGGGGTTATTTCATTTTTCTCTTGGGGGTTATTTCATTTGGGGGCTATTTCATGCACCCAAACTGATTATTAGTTCATAATTATTACAAATGTTAAAACATACAAACATATATATTTTTATAAAGGAAAGTAGAAATATAAATTAGTCTTTGGATTTTTACTGATATGGCAGCCCATCCAGCTATTACGGCAATTTTACTAAAATAAGCAAATAATAAGGGTTATTGTGAATTATTGTGTATTTCAACGACAGGTAATGCAAATGCAGACTTTTTGTGTGGATATATTAAAAAAGAACTAAATTTATACATTCTTCAGAAATTTTAGCGGAAAATAACACAAAATGGCTAGCATCGTTACTAAGTCCTCTGGTTTAATTAGCAGTAAGTTGAAATAAAGGACACCAATTCCAAAACGGAGAACTAACCTAACATTTCTATTATGTAATTTTTATTTCTTCCGAAAAATTTTAATTATGTTGTTAATATCAGGACTTTTGGTCCAAGCTAGACCCCAACTGGATACCTTCTTGAAATACGCCAAGGTTGAATTGACTCCACCAACTCCCGCTGACATTCCTGCTATTCGTCAAGGCATTGGCCGCTTGATGACTGGGGCTCGCACTGGAGCATACAAAAACCTTAGCGTACGCGAAGCTTGGCTCAACACATTGGTGACCATTGAAGTTATTTGCTGGTTCTACATCGGTGAATGTATTGGCAAACGTCACATTGTTGGTTATGATGTTTAAGCGGATTCAGCGCAGTCCAACGTCATCTAGTATATTAATCCAATGTATTTGGAGAGATAACACAGAAGTTGTATTCTAGTTATTTTTTCGGAAAATAAAGATTTCTATGTTTAGAGTTTAAAATAAAACAAACAAATCTTATTTAACTTCAGTAATAAATGGAAATAACCGCTTAACATACTTGCGTTTAAGTATATACTAGTTGAGCAATTTTTGTGTTACACAGTGCAACACAAAAAATACAAACTGCTCGTGTGGTATCACTTTAGATAAAAAACTTAAGTTTAAACGTGTCAATTATAAAGGGCTCTTTACTCCATACTAAATAATTCTCAACCTTAAAAAAAAGATATTGTACATGTGTGTTCGCCTGCCAAAACTCGTAAGAAAGCTTCAAGTTATTCAAAACAAAAATAATTCATAATCATTACCCATGGACTTGCTGCACAATAGATTTAAACATAAAAAGTTAAACGAGTTTGCCAATAATCTGACTTTCATTTATCAAAAATGCAGATTGTCTAATTTTGAAACAATAAGAGATACCTATAATACTCATTGAGAATCTTTTGTTTGAGTGAATGCTTCACTAAATTTATTATAACATTTTGTTATATAAATTATTTCTAGTGAACATTTTGGTTAGAGCTGGCCATTGCAAATTGAAAAGTATTTTATTGCTTTGGACAGGTTATGCACAATATATGTATGCATGTTCCAAATTTCTGTTAAATCCATTGAGAAATGGAGTTTTGTATACCGAACATACAAACCATATTTTTCCGACTTATACCGATTTTAAATACTTTTGACAAAAGTCGGCGTAAAAGTAGACATAGGAGTGGTCAAATAAACTTGTACTGGACCAGTTCTCGAGCGTAAGAGATTAAGTGTAAAGGAAATCTATACGATTTAAATTTTTATGTTGAAAGAATTACGGTAAATAGGAATTTTAGATAGCATATAGGGTTGTATGTATATGTTTCAAATTTCAGCAAAATCACATGAGAAAAATGTGGTCTTGCATAGCGAAGTTTTGTGGTAGAATATTAAAATTTTATTTTACATCGCATCTCCTCCGCCTACAGACCAAAAATCAATATGAAATATGTACATATGTATGTACTTTACAACCATTCTCATACCTACCAAATATATACAAATTTCATAAAAATCGGTATGGCCGTTTCGGAGAGGAGTAAACACAAAACCGAGACACAAAAATTGTATGTAATAAGATTTATAGTTCGTAAGAAAGACACTTTTGTTTATAGTTTTTGTTACAAGTTAGAAATAAAATTCTTACTTTAAAAGGATATACTACATACTATGTATGTATGTACATACATACATATGTACTATGTACATATCGCTCATTTACTCAAACAACGCCATAACTCAAAATAGGTGATTCTTGAGGCAAGAATGCAGAGTTATTCTCCGTATCGTTCTTCATCTTGTGTAAAAAAATGCATACAAATATCTTGTTTACTCAGCTCTTGAGTGGAGAACAGTTTTTTTACTTTTCTATTGGTTAGGTAGAACGGCTGGTGTGAGGTAAACATAATAAAAAATTAGAAAAAAAAAGAAAAGTAGTGAAGCTCAGGAAAGGAAAAAGTAGTGGAAGGAAAGAACAGAAAGAGAGATAGAGAACACCCCTTTCTAAGCACATAAACTACCCTACGTGCGCCCTACGCCGAGGCTCCTGTTGCGGAACCAGGTCATTCCTATTACGAATCCCGTAAGATTCCCGAGCCCACAGCCCTAATTCCCCCTAATTCGCCGAAGAATTTACCAACTAGTCAATGCTGTTCTGTAGATTGGGACAGTGACTCAGAATGTGTTCCACTGTCTCCAGCTCCTTACACAACCCACAAACATCCAATAAGTCGGATCTTAACTTCACCGCCATCCTGCCAATCAGACAGTGGCCCGTGATGACACATATCATGGTACCAACGCATACCTTACTTCTGCCCAGGAGCGAATCGGACTTACTAAGTACCGCAGTCCATTCGGGTCCACCAGGCCCTGTTAGTTCTGCTCAGAGCCCATTCTCTGATCCTTCCAAAAAAGAAGCCTATCGGAGGTGTAACCGCCTCTAGACAGTCCTGACCCTCCATTTCTGAACCTAGTCATGCTAACTCATCAGCTATTTCATTGACGGTGATATTGCAGTGACCCTATACCCAACATAATCTTAGTTCATAAACCTATAGCACAAAGCATACAGAGGTGACAGAATGGGAAAACTATATACATAAGTTTATTTTCAGACTCCCTCTACACGCACAGGCATCGAAAAAGTATTTTGCATTCTTTGTGGTTTGATTTTCTGTATTCTTACCAACACGGAATGATTGATTTTTGCATTTCCCACAAACTAATAAGCATATTGGAGCTGAAAACTTGCTATACACAAAACTTACTATTCCAAAATTTTATTACAATTTAATTTTTTTGTTTTGTTTATTTTCCATTCTTCACAGCATTGTCTTTATAGTTGTCTCTTTCTTCAACCACCGCACTTTAGCTGATTTGGACGATTTGCAAATGTCATTTTTTACAAGTCTGTTAGTAGTTTGAAATTTCCTGACAGTCCTAACTCCCTCAGTTAAGAGCGCTCCTAGCCGCCATTCCCATCAGAAATTGTCCAATAGGCAGATGTAGAATGGCGTCCAGGGCCGCCTGAGGAGTGCTCCTAATGGCACCTGTTATGCCGATCGAAGCACACCTCTGAGCTTTAGACAGAAGGTTACTTCGACTAGCAAGTCTCAATGCCTCCCACCAAACACACCATCCATATGTAAGAATGGGTCTAACCACCTATCGATGATCTGCAAGCGTAGTAGGCATTACGAGCCCTTTTAAGTCCCTCCTGAGTATTTCTTTTCCAGGACAGCTTGCTGTCTAGAAAGGCTCCTACAAACTTAGCACTATCGGATAGCCTAAGCTCTACTCCATCTAGTACCGGTAACCTAAAATATTTCACCTTGTACCTTCTGGTAAAAAGAACCAACTCAGTATTTTACGGATTGACCCCCAAATCCTTATCTTTACCCCATTCTGACAGTTTGCCAAGCGTCCCTTAAGAAAGTTTTTTTGAGTTATGACATTGTTTTAGTAAATGAGCGATATATGGAAGTTCTTAAATAAAAGCAGCTGAATTAGTTGGTAAATACCAAAAATGGTAGTAAGACTAAAATTGAATAACCTTTTATTTAAAATCTAAATAGACTGATTATAGGTTTACATACATATGTACATATGTATTAGTACGAAATGCGGCTGCAGAATTAGTGCACTCTTCGAGTATTTGCTAAAAACCAAATTTACGCATATTTATGATTGGAATATATACTTCTGTATCTATCAAAAAATTAATTAATTGATTTTTGGGAAAAATTTTCACTCATGTTTTTTTAAATGAAATATAACCCACTTCACGGCAATATACATAAACTCTAAAAAAACACGGTATGCCGTCGCACACTTGGCCGCACCTCTGCGCAACGGATCTTAGACTGACTATATGCGAAAAAACATAAATTTTAAAATTTACACAATTTAAACATATTTTTTATTTCATGAATTCTTTAAGATAAAAAACAAACTTTTTTTGTTAAGTCAAAAATTATAAATCAAGTCTTTAATATTTTAAATTCAAAATATGTACATACATATAGCATGTTATAATTATAAAGACACCTTAAAGTCAAAGCAAAAAGTTTGAACTGTTTTCAAGATTAATGAAATGTAAGTAAAAAATTAAATATCAAAATGCGTTATCTCCAAAAGATAGCTTGTTATGATTGTAAAGATATTATTAAAGTCAAAATCCAAAATTAATTTGTTCGAATAATGAAATTTTTAAGAAATTAATGTAATTTCACTTGTTTAATACTAAAACCATTATTATGTTATAAAAATAAAAATAGAAAAGAAACATGTTTCTTCTGATTTGTAGGAAAACTTAATGTAATAATAGATTATGCTTTCAATTAAAGCATTTGTTATAGTAATTATAAAACCAATAGCTTTAAAACATTATTAATTTTTAAACAAAAAAAATCGAAATGGAAACTTATTTTAATAAAAGAACAGATAAAAAAATGCGTTTGAAACGAAAATTTTACAGATAGTAAAGTTTCTTTTCTAAAGCATTTTGCGGCGGTTGGAAGAGACTGGAACCAACCAAAGTGGCCAATTTTTTGGCATATTGACACACAGCTGGCACTCTGGTGGTACCAGACCAGTTATAATACAAATGGGTCATTTTGTACGTTAATAATTGCATTTGATCCGGCGTTAAACGTATAGTACTGTAAACTACGTTATAACTAGTGGGTGAAACCGTACCTTGACGCACTGATTGCGACACTAAGAAGAAGTCATAGCGTTCTCTTAGGGTCACTACATCGTCCACCACAGTGCCAGGAGGTGGGTTATGGCCACGGGCAAATAGGCGGGTATTTATTGATTTCGTGACAATCACATACGCAAACATGGGCGGCTTCTCAGAATTAGCTCGCTTGTATTCCTGCTCTAGTTTCTCCACAATATCCTTGACTTCGTGTTCGTACAACTGCTTAAGGGAACCCTCACTTACGCCATCACGATAGAAGAGTATACGATTAGGTAAGGCATCGTGTTCCTTTTTATATTGGCGCAAAGCTTTTGTCATCATGGGCCACAAGCTATTGGCCAATACATCATGAGAACTACACTCAGCCACTGTACTGTAGAAAGTGGCATTTGATTTTAAGTCCATTGTAGCCACTAAGGCGCCAAATGCTTTCGAGCGATCACGTGAACTTTTGGCAACATCATAACCAATCGTCATTAACCCTTTTAGGGGTATATCAATCATCCACGGTGTATAACCCAATTTACAATTGATTTGTATGGCTACTTTGGTGGCAATGCTCATAAGGCCCTTAGGATTACTGGCTGACTTTTGAGTAATAACTTGAGTGGGAACACTTCTTTCCAAGTAACTCTTTTTTTTAATTGAAGCATATCTAATAAAATATTTATTTACATTTTTATTAAGTATGCTATAATTTAACTTGGTTGCATTTACCTTTCGGCATTATTGTTTGGCACCAGGCACATAACTAATTGGGGATCTTGGCGGCAGCAATCTTCCATGGCTTGTATATAACTATGAGTGCGATCATCATAAATTATAACTCTAAAAAACGCGGATTTGATGAGAACATTATATTTTTGGGTCGATTTTATAATATGAATGTGTACACTTAACAGAACACTTTTAATACTTTTATGCAGAAATTATTTAACTTACTCTCTTGGTCTGTCCATTTTCATGTTCATGCCATTAGCGGCACGTATTAACGATTCAACGAAATTTCGTAATTCACGAGCATTGCGTGACGTTGCGATAACACACCAACGATCTAAACCTCTAGAGGGAGTAGTGAACATACCCATGTTACGACAATGCCTAGTCCAATCAGCCTGTTCACCAGAAGGTTCTCTGAAATATTTTTAAAGATAAATTTATGTTCTCAACTTTTATAAATTAATAATTATTACATACTTTCTATGTTCACGGAACACAATTTTTTGCTGATCCAGTATGCGACCCTGAACTTCAACCAGGCGATCATCCAGTTGCATATTCCACTCTTTAAGGATTTTAACACTGTCCTCTGTTTGTTGCAAGCGTCGATTAAATATCTTAAGTCGGTCAATGCGACGATCCGGATTCATACGAGTGTGATCAGCTAATGCCCTCATCAGACTAAAAAAAATCATTCAAACCTTTTTCTAATTTCAATAAGACTATAAATTACCGGAAATTATTGCGCATGCTGTCATCTAAACCAGTAGCACGACATAATTCTGGTATAAGAATAACCACCTCCTTTTCACCGCCACGCACTGAACGTTCTTTTGACTTTGATAAGAGTAAGGGTTGATCGGGATCTTTGATGCGTAAATTGTATTTCTTGTAATAGTAGTCTAGAAAAGAAACACTTTCACCTTTCATATTAAACGTTTCTCTTGGAGTCTTTTGAAAATCAATGTCGTTAATGCGATATGTTTTATTATTATAATCGGTTAATACAGTCAAGCCAATGACATGACGTTTGAAATCTTCTCGAAAATCTCCCGAACTACGATCGAAGCAACGTTTAAAGATGTCATAAACAGTTTCAGTGCGCATTACTTTGTGGGCTATTTCGGCGCATAATAAAATGTGTTCTTCGTGCTGGCGTATAGATGTTTGATATCCGGGCCATAACTGCATATGATGCTCGCGTATGTCAATCTTAGAAAAGTTATAATCTTACAGTTCACATTAAAACTTAAAAACTGTTTCTATCATACCTTTGCTATGGGATCATAAAAATTACGACCTACTAATTGTAATTTTAGTCCCTCCATTGAACGCCTGAGAATTAAATTTAATATTTGAAGAGATTGCCATTCCGTCATTGAAATAAGGCCTACATATTTAATGGTTATTACATAATTCTCCCCTTGTCTAGATTTTGTATGGAGGATAGTTTGATCTTCACGCAATTTAACTGTGGTAAATAATTTTGTACCATCATATAAATAACCACCCAACTTGGAACGGTGCTCCGATAAAATTCCACTCTTCAAGCGTTTTAATTCAATGGTAGGTGCGAAACTAACATGATATTGATATAGTCTCCAAGTGGGCGTTGTTATTAAACGGAAATAATTTGTCTGTAGTGTTACTTTTGCTCCTTGAGAACCCATTTTACTGGTGACATCGGCTGGTTTTGTATGAACCAATGATACCTCATAACGATTATTGCGTTCTCTTCGTTGGTCACCTTCAGCGCCTCCAGCACCAGCAGGAGCAGCTGATCTACTTTCTCTAGGGTCGCATTGCGAGGTAGAAGGGCGTTCTTCACGTCGTTCTCGTTTCTCTTCATAATCACGTCTCGTTGATGATGACCGTGAACGTGCTTCCGGTGATTCACGTCGTGCGGAAGATAACCTCGAACGATCTTCTGTGGAATCTCTTTCTCTTTTGTAAATTTTAGGTCTCTGAAACAAATTATATGTTTTCAAGGCCACAATATATAGTAAATTATGATATGTATTTGTAGGTTATATTGCACAGGCTGCCGATTTAAAGCAACCGGCCCACTTGGGTCCAGAAGAATAGGTCCCTTTGTGATGAGAATAGGTCCCTTTGTGATGATATGTATTTGTAAGTTATTGATAATTAAATAATCTAATAGAGCACAAGCCAATGCACGTTAATAGCTGCGTTCGAGTACTATTACAGTAAAATTCAGTAAATGAATAATTATTGAGTAAACTGAAAAATTTACTCTCAAAAAATACTGTTGCCCAAAAAAGTACGCGAACTGCAAAATTGTAAAAATTAGTAAAACAGCTGCTTTACACTTTTAACTCTACGCAACTCGTTTTCTTATTGGTAATCGGTGCAACATCTATTATAACACGAATATTTTAAGAAAATATAAGCAAATTATTTTCGGTTATCTATTCCATATGTTTATTTTTATTTTATTTGATTTTCCTAATTTGTGTCTGATAAAATTTATTCAAAAGTATTTGATTATTTGTTTTTGCTTTTGACTACCTTAAAAGCAAGTACAGTACTAAGTAACCACATACTTAACATTTTCGCAACTCAAAAGAAATAAAATAACAACGAAAATGGCTATAAATGGTTTCTACAACATTCCTTTCCTTTTAGAAGGCATATATGTACATACTTATATTTTTAACGAAGGAATAGTTGAAATACAATTGTTTACTTATTATTTTTTATTATTTTGTTTGAGTTTTTCTTTTTTTAAATAATTTTTTCACAAATTGTTTACATTTTTATTTTTTACTTTTGTTTGTTTATCTTTTGAATCATATGTTTTTTGGTTTTACTAAATTTTACTACAAGAAATTTCTGCAGTAAAAATTTGTAAATGAACTGTCACTTTACGCTCTCAATTTGTGTTCTCATTTACTGTAACTTGAGTAAACGAACGCAATTTAGTAAAATGCAGTAAAGTTCAGTAAACATTTTTAAAAACTTTTAGGTACTCGAACACACTAAATACCAGTTAATCGCATCAGCTGAAGCCGGCATCAGTCGGAGAGTTTTGAAATTTTTATTGAGTACATATGTATGTATTTTAAGTTAATAGATTTAATAGATCAGGATGAACAAAAAACACGGTAAAAATATGAAAGCTTCACTAATCATCACAAACTTTATTAACCCTTTTTACGGATTCGTTTTGGAAGTCAGCCAGTGTGTATATGTCACGAAACCACTCACGTAGTTTTTACCCCCTCAAGACTTTAATTCACTTAATAATAAAGTAAAGAAACTTGAAATTATACTCTATTCAGGTAATATTATAGATGAAGTTTGATAATTTTATCATACAAACATCCTGAGATTTGAAGGTGTAAAAAGTGCATATCTAAGAACCTATTTGCTGACTTAGCAATATTATGGGATACTTCCACTATAACTAGAGCTGAAATTTTGTACCCAGGTAGGTCTTGGTGATCAAATAATCAGAGAAATCCAAAAACAAGCGTTTTGAATGGGACACTTGACTATAGTTACAAAGATGAAAGTTGGTGAGAAAATATTAAGAAATATATGAAAATGAGAATTTTTCATATAAGGGGGCTAGGATGCCCCTTATTCGTATGGGGAAATTTAATTACAGATAGGAAGCTGAAATTTGAGAAAGTAATAAGAAAAATCTGAAAACGAGATTTTTTGAGATGAACTTTTTTTATTTGCACATTCATATTTTTGAGCGAAATCGTTTTATGTGAGGTGACATATACATATGTAAATAGGTGCGAAATTCTCCGCAGTTTAACTTTATTTAGTTCTGTAAAGGATTAAGTAAAAAAGTGATTCGTTCCTAAGGTAACGACATAAAAACCCCAATTCAATTGGTTCTCATTTTATATACATATTTTTTTTAAGCAGTTCATTTACTGAAGCTCAAAATATCTTCGAATTGTCTTTTTGTGACTTGGTTCACTTCAGCTCTGAGACATTCATATGTATGTATGTAGTTGTATTTTTTTATTAATACATAATTCAATTAAATATGTTTAATATTAATGTGTTCGAGTACCCAAAAGTTTTTAAAAAATTTTACTGAATTTTACTGCATTTTTCGAAATTGCGTTCGATTACTCAAGTTACAGTAAATGAAAACACAAATTGAGAGTGTAAAGTGACAGTTCTTGGTTGAGAATTTACTAATTTTTATTGTAGAAATTTCTTGTAGTAAAATTTAGTAAAACCAAAAAAAAACATATCGACCCCTGTGCGCGATATTATCGTATGTTACAAAATCTAAAATTTACAGGAGACCGTTTTTATTACTATTTGTATTGCTATTATATACTAAAAAACTCTGTTACATACGATAAAATATGCTTTGTATTATCTCCATAACTATTATATTTATCGCTATAATATTTTGTCAACAGATTAATTAATGGATTTAGTACCGCTTTGCATAAAAAACTCTATTTCATAAAAAGTGTAACATACGATAATTTCGCGCACAGGAGTCGATATGATTCAAAGGTAAACAAACAAAAGTAAGAAACCAAAAAGTATACAATTTGTGAAAAAATTACTTAAAAAAAGGAGTCTGAAATAAACTACATAATATAAAATAATAAGCAAACAATTATTTTTAAACTATTCATTCGTTAAACATGATGTACATATACGCCTTTTAAAACGAAATAAATGTTGTAAAAACCATTTGCAGCCATTTTCGTTGTTATTTAGTTGGAGCTGTGAAAATGCTAAGTATATGGTTATTTAGTACTGCACTTGCTTTTAAGGTAGTCAATAGCAAAAACAAATAATCAAATATTTTGAATAACTTTAGTCAGAAACATCTTAGGAAAATCAAATAAAATGAAAATAAACACATTGAAACGATTATAGAAAATAATTTGTTTATATTTTCTTAAAATATTCCTGATATAATAAATATTGCATCGAGTACCAACAAGAAAAAGAGTTGAGTAGTCCAAAGTGTAAATAATTTTCAGCACTACATTGATTTCCAAGCAGCTGTTTGCGTGCGTAATCTTACTAATTTTTGCAATTTTTCCATTCGAGTACTTTTTTGGGCAACAGCTTTTTTGAGAGTAAATTTTTCAGTTTACTCAGTTATTACTCATTTACTGCATTTTACTGCAAAAGTACTCGAACACAGCTTATAATAGTATACATGTCAAGTTCAATCCTGTTGCTGTTTTTTATTGTGATTTTATTTCGATCAACGTATGTATGTATGTATGCGTCTATAATATAATATAGTGCGGTCATTTAATAGAAAATGCTAATAGAGTAATTTCGGGTATTGTGGAACCCCTATTTGTGTTTTTGGATTCCCGGAAATATTATCAATAAAATTTTCACGAGATGAATTCCAATACTATTGCTTATAGGCTGCCCAACTGATCATTATACAAAACTTAAAATTTTTTATATTAAGAATAGTTATATAAAAAAAAATCTGAATCAGCTGAAAAAGCTTCGTTTAGAAAATTGGAGGGCAATGTGGAACCACCCCGGTGAGTAATGTGGAATAGTATTCAATATTGCCACAAACGAACCAATAATTTAAAAAACTAATTGATAAGAAAATAATTACATTTTTATTTACTAAAAACATAAAAGTCCTCCATGGCAAACAGCCAATAGGTCAGCTTATCATACTGATTGACTTTTTTTATATTTTTCTTGCATAATTGCACATTTTCCTTGGTAAATCCTTTTGCTCTATCAAAAGAAGTACCTGTCGGCTTTCGTATACTTAGATGATTTTTATGTCGTCTCATAAATCCATATAGCTAATCTTTGCCAGCACACAGAAAAATTATTCAGGTATTCCATATTAGCCGACTGGCCAAGTTTTTAAAAGAAATCATATAAAATTTATAAAACTTATGTCAAGATACTATCTGACTAAAGATATTATAAAGTACACTTTTTGTACGACCATACTTATAGCCAAGCACGTGCTGATAATGACCTTCTGCAAACTACATTTGCAAACTATATTTACAGATGGTTACAGATTCTAAATAACACTTGGTTCCACAATAGCCGTATTTTCCACATTACCTGAAGTTACTCTATTTTTAACCCGAAGTTATTTTGTTTGTTGGGTTATTCCATTAGGATTTGATTTGAAAATTGTTTTCGATTTACAAAGATACTATTATAATATTATGTACATTTTTATTCAATATATGGTGGGTTGTAATACATAAACATACAAAAATAAATCGTAATTAGCAAATAAGCATACATAGTTCTGAAACAAAATCTTGTTCGCTTGAAATATAATACATAAGTACGTTATCTCCAAGCAAAACGCGTACACTTACATATAAGTAGATATCTTTATTTTTTTTATCTTGATAAAGAGAGCTGTTTATTTAACATATCGTTGGCCTCAAGTAGAAAGGCCCTAACTCAAAAAAATTTAAGTTTACTTGAGAAGATAAAAACATAAAAAAAACTGTACAACTGCTTGTAAACAATTTTTCTGTGAGTATTGGCATCACTGAGACCATCGATATGTTTAGGGTTTGTTTCTCTAACGGCACGTCTCCACGCTCAATATTTATTTCCGAACATAAGCAATAACGTCGGCAGCATGACGTCACAAAGATGTTCATTTACAAGCTTATGTTTTTAGGTGGAGAACACTTAATGCACATTGGACATAAAATTAAAAAGTTCGCTGTGAATGAATACATTAGCTTCAGCGTTTTCTGTGCTTGTTTGATTTTTTTGTTGGTCAAAAAGCTTAGCAGATGCTAATAAGTAAATATGTATATACATACATATTTGCACGGTTTTTTATTTAATTCGCGGAAAAAACAAATGACAGAGAATTGACAGCCAAATTTGACAGTTTATTTCCAACATAATTGCTTGAAAATAAGTTTGAACAATCGCAATACATGTGCAAATAAATGTTTGTGCGGTCCACGCGTGAACATATTGTGCTGGCAATAGAATTTGACAGTTGAAAACATAATTATTTCCAAGTTTATTGCACGTGAAGACCCCCTGTAAGAGAAAGAAATTTTCGTTCGAACATTTACACTAAATTACAAATTTTGAATATTACCGATACTGCAATTAAAATCGATCTAGTCGTTTTGGAGCTACGGTGCCGCAGATACACAGATTCAAGAGGATACAGCTAGAAAAGAGATGATCATTTCTGAATGGCTTGACCGATTTCAACTAGGGTTTTAACGATACCCTTTTTTCCGATACGATACCGATACTCAAGAAAAATTATCGGCGATACCGATACGTACATACATATTGAATTTGAGCTCAAGTTAAAATTAACAAAACTCAAGTAGAGTAGATAATATTATTTGGCATGTTTTTTTTGTGCAAAGATATTTTGATAATTATTAAATTTATATTAATCGAGATTGCCTTAATCAGCCCAATTATGAATAAAAAATTCCCCGGGAGATTTCTCCCTTTTCCCAAAAAGGGGCTGTTCACATATAGTATGCGAACAATTAATATGTGAACATATAAGTGAACAGCCCCTTTTTGGGAAAAAGGAGATATCTCCCAGGGAATTTTTATTCATAATTAGGCTGAATATCTTTTTTTTTGTACAAACTGTATACATATGTATGTATTCCTATCGATGAGTTGAAAAACAGTTGTCAGAAATGCTTTGCGGATCTTGCGTCAACACAAATTTTAGATTTTATATCTATGTACATACATACATAAGTACAGTTGTTTGTTGCTCCAGGAGCATTATACTTGAGTCACAGTCTAAACTGTACTTGAATTGTACATACATATGTACATACATACTTATATTTAGCATATTTGTGAAGTATGAGCTACACACATACATATGTTCATATGTCTGTAGTATATGGCTAACATGTGTTTTCTACTCGACATCTACATTGTACATACATACATATGTATGTATGTATTTGTTTCTGAACCTTTTTAAACAACAAAATATGTATGTATTTTTTCTTCAATATTTATTTATGTATGTTCGTGCATAAATATTTTGATATTCTTCAATAATATACACGACGTACGCGTGCGACTTTTTCGTAAACAAATAATAAATAAATACCTACAACAAAAACAAATTTATACTTCATTTAACTGTCAATTGTTTATTGCATACTTACCAAAGAACGACAAACGATACAATAATACATACATACATATGTATGTACATACATTGTATGTATCGGCAGGTACTCCAATGTTTGTTTGATAAATATTGCGAGAAATTTTGTCTGTAGTTATATTATGGATTTCGTTTTGTAATTATTATGAAGCATTTTTAAGCAAAATGTGATAAAGTTATGTACATACATGCATACATATACATATGTATGTACATATACTTATGTATATTAAAAAATTCGCGTTAACTTGGAAAGTATACAATTTTACCTTGAAGCAGATTTTTGCGAACATTTTTGAGAATAGGAAAAGCGTAAAAATGGATGAAGATCCTTAAAAGCGAACGAAACGAAAAAAGGTAAGCTGCTTGCAAAAATTTCGAAAATATGCAAAAAATTGCACAATTTGCAAATTTTTCACATTCCTTACATTTTTAAGTCTTTTTCAAAACTGCAAATTTTCGCGGAATTTTGTGTTATTTGCAATGTGGGTGACTTTTTATATTTTTTATTGTTTCATCGACTTTTAAATGATACCTACATATTCCACATTTTAATTTTGCCAGTTTTTCACATTCCTTTGTAACCCGTTTTAGAAGATTTTACGGCTTTTACTCTATTTTACCTATTACTCTCCCTTGGGATATTTTGAAAACGAAATCGCTTGTGTGAATAGTTTATTGCCTAAATTTTACGTATCGAAAATTCCGAGTGCCCACAGGGGCTAATTTTATTTTTATTTTTTTTATTATTTTATATACCTTTTTTCCGTTTCTTTTAGTTCTAAGTCTAATTTTTAAGTCCATTCTTTTTTATAAAACTGATATGTATTGTGCCGGGAGCAAGCACTTAATTTACAAAAATTGTTATTATATACATACATATATATATTCACAAATTGATAAGATTGTTACTGTCTAACATTAATACCATTTTATCAAAACTTTATAGATTTAAGTTTTCTTTATAATACTATTTTTAATTATTTATTTTGTAATGTTTGTTGTTGAAGTTTCAAATAAACTTAACTTAACTTGGAAAATTTGGCAAACTTTCGCGATTGTCGCAATATGATTTATGTTTTATCGAATTTTTAAGATTTTATAAAACAGAATATTGATCCAATATGCATGAATTTCATTGACCTTATTTTTATGGAAAAATTATTTTTACTCAAAAAGTTAATACCAAATAAAGAACTGCAATCGTGGTACCGCTTTTGAAAAAGAACATCTGTTGCCAACAGTAAAACATGGCGGTGGTGGTCTAATGGTGTGGGGTATAAGGCTGTTAGTGGTGTTGGAAATTTATCATTTATTGAGTCCACAATGGATTAATTTGGATATTTGAAAATCCTCAAACAAAATTTAAAGCAAAGCGCCTAGAAATTAGATCTAGGTGAAGATTTTTGGTTGCAGCAAGATAATGATCATAAACATACGGCGCACAATGTGAAGCTTTGGTGGCTTTACAACACCAAACACCAGCTTAAATCGCCCCCACAATCACCAGATCTAAACCTAATTGAAAACCTGTGGGATTTACTTGAACGCAGAATTCGTGAGCATAACATTAACTCAAAAGAAATGCTAAAAAACGTCATCTCGGAAGAGTGGGCGAAAATAACGAGCGAGGAAACTTCAAAATTAATCAAATCATTGCCAAACCGGCTTGCTGAGGTTTTAAAAAGAAAAGGCTATCCTACAAGTTATTAGTTTTTATTTATTTTTTAAAAAGTATAATAATTTTCAACTTGATCTTTGTGTATGGAAACTTTTTCTTGTGAACTCCGGTGAAATTTTAGTTTTTTTTTGTTTTTTAATGCTAAGAATTAAAAATTAATTTTGAAACATTTCACTAAATAAAGAGGTTTGTTGAATAATTATTTCGTAGGGATTTTTTTGTAAATTCCCTTTGTATTTTTAAGTTTTGGGTTGCCACAGATCATGTGTACGGATATTTATTCTAGTAATTGTATGTAAATTAACTGTTGTAACACTCTAGGACATACAACATCTGCAGTTTTAGTTTTCCTACACTAAAGCATGCAACGTAAAGCTGTCCGTGGGAAAAACATTGACTTGATAAATTTAAGCCATAAACTTGCAGGGATTGACCGTGAGCTTTATTGATTGTCATTGCTAACGCTAACTGAACAGGAAATTGCAATCTTTCGGAGTCAAATTGCAAATATGTTGGTATCGTGGGAATGCGAGGCAGCAGCACATTTGTTACATTATATTTGCCCGATATAATGGAAGGTACCATTTCGGATCCCTTTGAGGTTGAAGTTTGAAATCGCTGAGTTGCTAATCATGCATCGTGTTGCTCGAGATCGTTCAATTCTAAGGTCGCTAAACTATCTCATCGGCGTTCTTTGTTCGATTTTACCACTTTTTACGGTGGATACTAGTGACTAGGAATATCAACTATTTAACCGTATTATTTAACGAACTAGAATACGAAAGGTGCAACTTATTCATTTCTTAAAAGTTAAATCAATTTCGGTGAGTACGAAATCAATTTAATTTTTGAAATTGTGTTGGGATGGATGCTATTATTCTTACATAATTTCACCCTACTTTAAGTTTAATACCTATAATACATATTTTTATTGGTATTAAATAAATAAATACGGTAATCTTTTTTACTGACATTTTTAATATATTTAATTATGCCACTTTACAACGCGTATATTACAAAAATTTTGCAATTTCAACAATGTAGCATTTTATAACGGTAAATAATAGCTAATTTGAAAAAGAGATTAAAAATACAATATGTGCAGAGTTTATTAATAGTAATAAAAACAAAACATTTTTGTGCATAGTTCATTGTCAATGTGAAAAGATGTATAAATTTGTTTTTGTTCTATTTCTTTCTTATTTGAAACTGATTACAAGTTTTTTTTTCAACATGTGCAAATTTATTATTGACAGACTGTACTATGTTAGATTGGGTCAATTTCTATGTATTAAAAAAACACGAAGCGGTTGTCAAAATCGTAATCTACGAATAATTCTAAGAAGTTTTGCCCAAGAAACCATGGGATTTTAGATTATGATTTTGGCAGCCTTTTGGGACACAAATTAAATTCCAGAGAGTAGGATTACTATGCATTTCATTAACGCTTATGCCAAAGACCATAATCATATTTTTGAAAAGTTTAAAACTTTATATAGACTAACTCAACCCTCAACAAACAATACATTTTGAAATTTTTTCAAGGTTGGTGCTGAATACTTTTTTGTAAATTGAGATATTAATAATTGTTTTCATTAAAGAATTATAAAAAAATATTAAACTTGACGGTCAGGCGATTTTACGTTATGAATAAATTACTTTGGAAAATAAAACTGAAACAAACTATATACATATTTTCAAATTGCGAACGAGAAAGCAAAAAGAATTTCAAGTCCTGCATGTGTGTGACCCTCTCTATATTCGATAAATAATTAAGTACATGTATTGTGACGACTTTTCAAGCAATTAACTAGTTAGCAGCATTGTTTGAAAAATTAAAATATAAGAATCGGCTAAATAACGGGGCTATTCGTAACATTTTTTCTTAGAAAAAAAAGCGAGGCATGTTAAGAGCCGTAAGTAGGAAGTTACTAACTTACCGGTTCCTCTGTATAGGATGGCTCTCTAGGACGACGTGAAGAACTAGGTTCCGTAGAATGATATTCTCTAGAGGGACGCCGACGTCCACGATTTTGTTCATCCGACATTTTTCTCCAAAATAGGTTTTTAATGAATAATTGAGGTAGTTGCGCGTAAATACAAGAAATGTATCTAAAAACAAATCCAAGAATACATGTACATACATATAAGATGAAGATTTTCTGTATAGCAAACAAGTGTGGCAAAATAAACTGCAAAAAGTTAAGAGCACAATATTTTAAAGCGAATCTTTAGCAAATTGAATAGCTCCTCTTTTTTTAAATACCTTTTAACACTTATTTCATTTATTACGAATTTTAATCCAATGTTGAATCAATAGAATTAATTTTAATCACTACTCTTGCAAGCGGTATGGTTTAGAATTTCTTTGTAATTTCCTGCGAATAAGTTGAAAAGCAAATTTTTTAAAATAATGTTTTACGCTTCTCAGTGTTGCTAATTTTAGTAAGCCTATTGTTTACACTAAAACGCAGTAATGCCAGACAGATTTCTTGTATATATCGACAATAAGGTGGGAGCAAGGTATATTTAACTAGTTGACAGCTTTGGGAAAACAATTACACCAATACAAGAACAACAGGCATTTTTGTTTCTGTAGTTTCATTGCGGATGTCAAAAACCTAACCCTGAATTAAAATCAGGCTCGAAAATATATTATATATTCAACTCCCGTCTGTACTTTCTACGCTGCAAAATGGTTTTATTAAAATAAGTTTTCCCATCGTGGTATTGATTTTTATTTATTTTTGCCATTTTTTGCAACTGTTCTCTTTGCAATCTTTATAAAAATTCGTAATTGCTTGACATTGAGTCAATACCTGATATAATATCAAATATATTTCAATCAGCAATCGTCAAATTTCATAGCAGAGAGAATTATGTATATTGCTTGTGGACTTCAATATTAGTATTATTGCAATATTATATCAGATATTATAATATTGTTTTCATAATATATATTTAGAAAACAATATCATGATATCAATTTTCAAAAATCGTACACATACATACGTACATAATTTAATATATATATATATATAATATGTATTCCATATGTAGATAAAAGAAGAAAGTTTTGTGTATTGAAAAGATTATTGTGTATAAAAATAAAATAAACGCCAAAAGTGATTTTTAAGCCAAAATGTTTGTAAAACTTGTAGTAATATTAAAATATATAGTAAATATGTTCACTGCACGCCTACCTGTTAATTATGTTATATGATATTTACAAAAGTATGTACGTCTTCCCCTAGGTAGATATTAATATTAGTATACATTTGTACATGTTTTTTTCTTCTGATTCTGCCGACGTTCTCGCTCATATTATATCAGACTTAATATCAGTTGTAGACGCTATGTGAAGGAAAAAAGAATTCAAAATCGCTCGTCAAACATGTCAAAAATCTACTTTTTTGAATTTTCCATGAAGCCAAATTTATATAAATTCAGATTAAATATTATGTATAATGTTGTGATATTGCTTCACAAAAATCAAAAACATTTTGGTATTCTTAATTTTTTTGTACAAAAATGTCCACAAACAACAATAATAAAGCTAAATATAGAGGTGACTTGCTGGTACTTTAGTCAAGTGCTATATTGTGTACTCCGCTAAAACAGTGTTTGTTATCTTTAAAAACAATCTAAGACCTGAAAATTGTTTTCTACTACAGGTCTTTGCAACCCTTCATAATTTGCAAGTTACCTTAATTATGTTTTTCCGGATTATTATTGTGCATGATTGTTTGTATACACAAAATCTACCAAAATAACTGAAAAGATCAAAATTCTCTGGTTGTTGAAAGAATTAAATTAAAAACAGCTTCGGCACCTTCAATAATTTTAAATAAACAATCACCATCAATGGAATTGGAATTGTATGAAAATTTCCAACATGATCTAAATGAATTGAAAACATTTCAAGAATTTCTTCATATGGACAGCATAGTAAAACGTATTGAGGCAACCAGACAATTGAAAAGCATTAGTGCCTGCAAGAAAATGAAGGGAAGACGTTTTAATCCGCTTCTGGATTTGACAGAATCGCATTTTCGATATTGTTACAGATTTAGTAAGGAAAACATGAAACGGTTGGTGGAAATGTTAAAGGATGACTTAGAAATCGAACAACAGAATGGTGAGGGAAGGGAAAGAAAAAATCAAGTACCCATTGAAAATCAAATCATGGCTGCAGTACGGTACTGGGGAGGAACAGAGGTACGAAATGCTGTTAATTTTAAAATGTTATAAAACACATTTAGAGAAATTACTAAAACTGCAACCGTTAAAAAAACAAAAGAACGCTGATGAGATGGTGTAGCGACCTCGTAATCAGTACTCATCCGTTCTGCTAGTCTGATGAATAATTAATTGTTCCATGTATACTCTTAATAAAATAATGAATTTATCAAAAATTTCTTAAATTAAAAAAAATGGATAAAATCAGATTTTAACTAGAGCCAAACAAATTCTTTCAATATAATTTCTTTTAATATTTTATAGGAAAACTTTTCATACATTATTTTAAAAGTTTGTGTGTAAAATTGTTCATATTTTTGCAACTTTTTATTCTTTACATACGAATGTATGTTAAGAAAACTTACAGTTATAAATGCACTTATACTCATGCAAATTCGTATCTGCATATACAGGGTGGCCCAAAATGAACGAAGGGGTTTGAATTGCTTATAACTTTTATTTAAGATATAATTATATAAAATTTTTATTATACAGAATATAAATGGGGAATATTTTAAGTTTAGTTATGAAAAATAATATCTCGCAAGTGGTGGCCATTTGATGCTTCGCATATTCGTGCTCTTTCTAACACATTTTCCATCACCTTTCGCACAACTTCAGGTGTTATGTTGTTCATTTCGTCGCGTATACTGCTTTTTAATTGCTGGATTGTTCTGGGCTTATTAATGTAGACTTTTCCTTTCAAATAACCCCAAAGAAAACAGTCTGGAGCGGTTAAATCTGGTGAACGCGGAGGCCAATTAAAATCATTTGTACGCGAAATAATTCGTTCACCAAAGATGTCCGATATCTGACACCATTAACGGAACGGCGACCCCGTGTTCATCTACAAAAAAATAAGGACCAATAATCCTTTCCGATGAAACTGCCAGCACCATGAAGGTTCCTTATTGCCCCTTGTTGGCGAAAATTTACAACCAGACGGTTTGTCGTTGACTCTGAGGGTCCAACCCGCACATTAAAAAAACGACGATATGCACGCTGAGTCAAAACACTAAATCTTTGATTTGAAAAATAAAGCTCAACAATTTGGGCACGTTGTTTAATTGCGTACTGCTCCATTTTAAATTCCCCAAGTCTTCTTTACAAAATACTAAAAACAAAATTATAATATAAAAGTTATAAGCAATTCAAATCCCTTCGTTAATTTTGGGCCACCCTGTATATATTTTTGAGTTTCGAAATTTAAACTAAAGAAAAATTATGTTAAGTCGAGTTGAAATGAAAAATTATTTACTTAGCGGTTACACGATCAAGTTTTAATACATTCAACCTTTTTACTAAACATTCGTACTTTTAAAACTTAATTCGAACTTGCTTTTGAAATTCTCTTTCCATGAATTTTTAAATTTACAGTCAAGAAAACATATTTTGGTTTATTTTTACAAATATTCTGTAGCATTTTAAAACTAGTAGAGTTGTGTCGTTCAGGAACGACCTAGTTCTATTGAACGATTGCCTAATTGGAACGATGCGTTCCTTTTTTATCGTTCCTCGTTTCGCAATTGCAAACCGTCTTGAGAAATCATTAACTTGTCACCAATTACGATCCTTGATGGATATGCGAGCAAATGGTTGACTCATCAAGACTGTCTGTTACAAGGCGAATTCATAACAGGTGTACTTGATAGCGCAGCTGATAATTTTTTTAGTTTTATTCAAGGCGAACCGAAGCGAATTCACAACAGGTGGCCTCGAGGGATCAGGTGACTCAATTCGCTTGAATTTTGGTTGTCAAAATTTTTAAAATTATTTTGTTTACATACAAAATAAAAAGTTATTCATGTACATTTTATTTTAAATATGTTCAATATAAAAAAAATTTCTTGCATTGAGCTGTATGTATTTTATAAATTATTTATTTCCTGTTGCTTATGAATGCCAGCCGACTATAGAGCAGAGGCAGTACTAGAGACCAGCGTGGCACCAACTGGAAAGCTACTAATACCCTGCGAGATTATTATGCAGTTGGCGGGATTGAAGAGGTATGGCGTGTATCAATTGCGCCTTGCAGGACTATCCGCCATGCAAGTAGTGTTGGTGATATAACTGTGTTGCAGGTGCTGAGCTGTTGTGACTTACAGATGTGTCATGGACAAACTTTAACTTAGTATTTACGCCCCTAACCCTAGCCCCAGCGCCAGTAGCTGTCACCGACGCTGGTGTAGTGCGAACGGGTGTAACTAAACTTGACTTGCAGGCACAAAGCATTAGCCTGTCCTGCAGGTATACTTACACCAACACCCATCATTTGTGTGGCCGTAATATTAGGATGGGGTAAATAAGGGGCTGGCGTTGCTGTGTTAGCAACGGAAATAGAAGTATTTGACACTGACGTGGTTGAAGCTGCAGGAGCTGCAACTGCTACTTCTGCCACCAGCGAGTCCAACAAACTGGCTTGATTTATTGGGAACACATTCTGCACTATTTGTGCCTTTGCAGATATGGTTGCAGATGTCGGATCCGAAATACTTTCTATGTCCAGTTTCCTTAGCCATTTTTATATCCACATATTCCCAAGATATACATACATAAATACGTATGTACATATTTTTATATATTTTTTTCATAAATTTGTCAACAGTTTTTGACATATCTACTCTAATTTTCAAGGCGAATTCGGACGAGACTACCTGTTGTGTATCTGTCTTGAGTCCGCGAATTGAGTCACCTGATCCCTCGAGGCCACCTGTTGTGAATTCGCCTTGGTTCACATATTCTGTACATTTAGAACAAGTTTGACTTTTTTTATAAAGATCAGTGTGGCCGAGTTAATGGACAATTTATTTTATAACAGTTATTTTTTACAAATGCTTTACGAAAGCACTTGTAGAACTTTTTTATTATAGCCAGAAAATGAAAACAAGCAATAACAAATGTTTGTTGACGTTTTTGGGAGAATGTCACTCGTTCTTCGTTCCTACACTTGTCAAAGTAAAGAAAAGGTATCATGAACGACATAGTTCCTTTCATCTTTCGGATCGGTCGGAACGATTCCACAAAAGGAACGATTTTGCCCAACGCTTAAAACTACTAAGTAAAATCAAATAATCAAGTATGATTGTGAATAAAATTAAAAAAGTTTTGTTTCTTGAGGGCAAGATATATTATATATCTTTGTTGAGGGTTTTTAGGTAGCTTATTAATACATTTGATAAGCAGTGCGTGTGAAAAACTTGAACGTTTGCCTGCAGGGTTAAGTAAATTCAAACTTTTGAATTGAATTTAATTTGAGCCGTCTATATGTACGTAGATATATACATATTTAAATTTTTTAGTCTAAATTTTACAAATTTCTTGTTAATGATATAAAAAATGCATGATCTTCAAGATTTATTTGTAATTTCGAACTTTTGCAACTTGTTAACAAACATTGGTGCCAAAAATTATGAAATATTTACAGTATTAAATGACAAATTTTTAAATCAATATAATTTAGGACTTTAGAACCACGAACGTTAGTTCGAAAAATAAATAAAAAGTTCTCAAAACCAAGCTTTAAAATTTTTATTCAATATAAACATATTAGGTAACGCAATTTTTGCTGATTTTAAAAGCCTTCCATCTTTTGAGAGTAAGTTCTTAAACCAATAACAAATTTCATAACATCTCCCGCCCCTAAGTGCATTGTGTAATACTTATATAAAAATTGTCCAACGTACATATGTATATGTATGTATGAATAACAAAAATTTATTAAAAGGAACTCATTTGTACACTTTTTCTAGCATGCAGAAATTACTGCTCGTAATCATGGCGTCACATTTCGAACTTTGTTAAAAATTGTTAAACGAGTGGCTGAAGCGTTGGCCTATAAAGCATCCCGTTATATACGCATGCCTTGTCTGTTACTAGAAAAGCAGAAGGTAACAAAATCATTTTACGATTTGGCTCATATGTCACAGGTTATTGGAGCTGTAACCTATACAAAGGTGAAATGTAAACGTTGCAATAGTGATAGCAGCGATACGCCGACCAAGCCCGATGAAATACTCCATGTACAAATCGTAGCCGATGCAGATTTTAAAATACGTGATTTGGATTTTCGTTTTAAGCCGTCATCAGTTGGCTCATTTACTGCTGCAGAATTATTTGCACAAACTCGTATTAAGGAACGTTTTGAACAAAATGAGTTCAGAGGCCGTCTATTGCTGGGCGATGGTTCAATGAAATGTTCTTCTTCCCTTTATACTCCAGTATCATGTGCTGTAACATTGGCCGAACAGGCGTTTAATAATGCACAAAGATTGACCTACGAACCAGCCAGGATTTGCCTTAATCTTTGGCGTAAACGTTTTGCTATATTAGATAAGGAATGGCACGGCTCGTCTTTAACAAACCGTCATGTTATTGTAGCTTTAGTTTTATTGCATAACATGGCGATAGAGTGGAATGATTCTTCATTGGGTAAGAAAATATGCGAAGTTTTATAAATATCAAATATCTAAAATAGCTGACATTTTTATTGTCTCTTTATAGATGAACATAGTAGATTAAATATTTGCTGTCATACTTCTGCTGTGGAAACTTCAAAAATATCTGATGAGTATAGCCGCTCGGAATTTATTAAAAAACATTTTAATTCTTCATTACATTATTAGAGGAAGTTAGCAAGAAATAAAAAGAAAAATATCCTTTTTTAAAACAATTAATTTTTATTCGCAGATCTTATAAGCAAAATAAGGTGCAATGTTATTGTAAATTCCGTTCGATACTACAGCTTTAAATTGAAATTCTTTATTTCTAAATATGTCCACCTTATTTTTTGAAAAAAATTATTGAATAACCCTTTTTAGACATCTTAATTATTGAAATAAAATTTGCCTTCATATTTGGTATGTATAAAACATCTTATAAAGTATAGCATTTGTTCCAAAATTTTACCTTGACTTCGCAAGAATTACACTGCTTTCATATTCATTTATTACTGAGAACGCGTTTTTATTTCCACAAATATGTGACGATGCCCCACTATCCAAAATCCATTCATCCTGGTTTTCTTCATTCATACATGAATTAGTGACGAGCATAGCACTGTTCACATTGTTAAGTTTGTTCTTGGAGAAACACTGCGGCCTGATATGGACTTTTTTCCAAATTCAAAACCTTTAAAGTTTATAGATTTATTTCGATCATTTGTGTAGTATGCAATTTTTGTTTTTAATTGCGAATACTTGTTCCTTACCATCACATACGTTTTTATTTCTGCGTTGCTATTCTTCCAAAATTTTATTTTTAAGTTGCTCCAATTTAGGTAATGCATCTCTGCTCTCAATCGCCACCACGAAATTTTGTAATTGCTGTGGTAAACTGCATAACAAAAATATTGATAATAACTCATCTAGAAAAAGGATATCAACATTTTTCAAATCTTCTTATTAATTTGTGGCACAAGTTTTTCGTCAGATGTAAATTTAAATCTTATAAATAGCTTAAATAATTTTACTTTCCTTGAAGAATTTTTTGCTCTGTAAATATTTACTAATTTACACCCAGCATAATTTGCAGTATTAAAATCCGTAATATGGATTAACTCAGAAGTTCACACCGGTAATTTAATGGTTGCAAGAGCCTTACTATCTTTTGTTTTCCATGACGCCTTTTCTTGCTGTGTTGCTGCTTCACTTAATGTTGTTTCAAAAACATCCCATAAGTCTTGAGTAATCAGGAGACTCCGCATTTGGATACACCATGATGCATAATTTTCTGGATTCAATTTCTCAATTTGGTAATTTTGGTTTGTCATTTTTCTTTTGCGTTCACCGGTTTGAATCCTTTTTATACCCTTCACCAAAAAATTTGGAAAGGGGATATATAGGTTTGCCATTCCGTATGTATAGAAATTGGTGTGGTTGTTTTAAATTGGTCCTTTTTGTCACACATATATTACATACATACTGAAATGCGTTCATGGGCACATGTACACATTGTGTTTATGCATGTGTAAACTTAACAAACGTAAAGCAGAGATTTGTTGTTTTGTTTTTGTTTGTTTCTTTAAACTTATTTTTGTACGTTTACTAGTATAATATTATGCATGCATATTACAGTATTTTTTATCGCTTACATTTTATTTTCGTATATAAATAACCATAATTATTTTTTATATTTATATTAAAGAAATGTAATGGATCGTCAAGACACTATGTATGTACGAGTAAATATACAAAATCAATGAAATTGAATTTTAGTTTTATTTTAAAAATGGATTAATATTTCATTTTTTATGATTATTTGTGATTTCAGAAGAAAGGCAAAATTGATGCTTATATCCTGTTTTATACTTGTGTAATTTTAATTATTTTCTATATTCAGGTACCGAGCGTGCCTCCAGTATATCAGAACCCGGTATTAATCTTTTGACAATTAAAATGTTGTTTGAATATTTAGTAACACATAACAAAGCAGAAAAATTTCTTCCCGGCAAGAATTTGATAAGAAATGTTTTTTTTTATTCTGTAAAATCAGTGAATTAATCTTCAAAAGCACATCAATTAATTGCCTTTTCTATAAAATAAAAACAAAGTTTGATGTAAGAATTTAATTTGATATCAAGCTCCAAAATGTAATTAGCAAAGAAACTAAAAAATTGAAAACCCCGCGAAAATAGCGCATATTCTAAAAAGTGCAATATTGGAAATTATTCCCAAAATTTATTTTAAAAAAATCATATAATTGGTAATCGGCAGCAAAAAATCTTTAAAAAAATCTCTAAAATGCCACAAATTCTTAAAAATATGCGAACATCAGGAAAATTGTATGATTCAATATTGATTAAAAAACAGCAAAATTATAGAGTAAAAAACTTAAAAAGTATCATTTCTATTGTGAAAATTAAACTTTTATTAAACACTATTTTGCATTTGGAATAAAAATTTAAGATGCATTTATATTTCACAAATTTATATTTAGCTTCTAGATTGCATAATCCAATTGAATAATTTAATGTGGGCTTAATTAAAATGTATTCTAAGAATCGTTCGCAATTCAACAAATATTTTTCAAACAATCAGTTCCTATCGTACATATCACACATATGAACTTTGGAATTTTAGATAGGAGTGTTTGAGAAAAATTTCCAAGACATTTGTAGGGCGTAGCGATAATAATTCGGGAGCTGTACCGCGTCTAAAAATAGTATATGCATACATATTTGTATTTCATTTTTATTTTGCATATTTTCGTATTTTCCGCAATTCAACATATACAAAATGATAAGTTAAGATCTTAGGAGATAAAAAATTGATTTCTTCATATTCATATAAAATAAACCGGTCTTACATTCATTAAAAACACCTAAAAAATCATAGTTTTGAGGAATATCACATGTCGATAGCACGCACTACGGAATTGGACACGGATTAATGGTAAAATATTACGAAAATAAGCCGAATTATGGGTTGGATTTTAGAGATTTTATCGTAATTTTTAATATTTAGTTCTCTGTCTTACACAGTAAACGCAGAAGAAGATTTAAATAAAAAATGTTTTTAATTAAATCCATCTGTTTTCTTAGCAGGCTGAATATGAATTATCGAATTCGTATTTTGTGGATGAAATTCCATTGTGTTTCTATATCAGAAATATACAGGTTATATTGAACCAAAACCTTTATCGTCTGGTCCAACCGCAATACAGATAAGTAAGTGGAAAAGTTAACAAAATTTTAAAAAGACAACTATCAGAATATCACTAGTTTACATACATACGTACATCATACGAGTTTCAAAGGAAAAATAAAATTTAAATAATGAATTAAAATATGTTGTTATATTTTGTGATTTAAAATTTTTTCGACACCGTCAAGTTATTTTTATTTTTGTTATTAATATTATATTATATAAAATAAAAACGTCGACAAGTTACTGAATTCATTATATAATTATTTTATCACTGTACAAAATCCTATCTGATAACATATTGGATATTTTTGAAGAATAAACCTTTTATCGTTCATAAAATTGGAAAGAACGCAAAAATTAAAAAAAAAATATTATAAATGAGATTTTGCGGTGGTTTTTTAAATAAATTGTTGAACAAACTTTTTCAAATAAAAAGCAAAAGTAATAAAAATAAGTAAAATGAATCAAAAATTTTTAAAAAAAATAGCATTGTGTTGTTTTCAGGACTCGAAACCGTGCCGCCACCGGGTAGGGCACGGTTTCAAATCCTGACCAACCATTTATTAATTTTTTTTTTTAAATTTTGATACATTTTAGTTATTTTTATTACTTTTACTTTTTATTTGAAAAAGTTCGTTCTTTTTTAAGAATTTTTGATAGCTTTAAATTATTTTCAATATGAAGATAATATTGGAACATTTTAATCATTAGACTAGCAGATTTATGTAATAGGTGTCGATATTTTTAATCAATTTTGAGAGAATTGCTTCATAATTAAACCTTTTCTTACATTTAGTCGAAGACCATTGGCTTTTTGATGAAGACGTTGAAACACTTCTTGGATGTCTCAAAACTGATTTAAGTGCTAATAAGGGGATGTTCATATTTTTATAATGCACTCTAGGCAAGAAAGGTTTACAAATTTGTTACGAAATTTGTAAACTCATGCTTCCAGCGTTGCTTTGCCAGCTTTTTATGAAGTCAGCCTATACTATGGAATAGAGATAATATGTAATCATGCATGATCGTGATTAATTTTTTGTTTCCATCACGTGAGGGTGCGTCCGTGAGACGGTGAGTAGCAATTTTTTTACTTTAATGTAATTTTTTCTATTTAAATTCTTATTTAAAAAAATTTTTTTCGTATTCCGTGATCGTGAATTTTCGTGATTGTGACTACTTTCGTCACTTCATACTATGGTGAAGGGTATATAAGATTCGGCACAGCCGAATATATCTCTTACTTGTTTAATAATAATTTTGATGCTATGTTGTGGCATGCTCACAAGAATCATACAATGTTTTCATAATAAGTCCTGATTTTTTTGCACAATACGAGGGCGGATTGATATTGAAGCTACCTAGGTAGGAAAAATTTTTTTTTTTTCAAAAACCATTTTTTTCTTGACATAGTCTCCTTTTAGCTCAATACACTTAGTCCAACGTTTCTCAGGTTATTGTATCCCTTCCAATAAATAGGATTTTTCGAGGTCCTTAAAATAGGCATTTGTTTGGTCGCTGGATCGCTGGAGCAAAATCTCTTTCCACCGATCCATTTCTTTAGGTTTGGAAATAGGAAGCAGTCACTAGGGGCTTAATCCGGAGAATATGGCGGATGAGGTACCAATTCGAAGCCCAATTCATAGAGCTTTGCCATTGAGACTGCACACGTCACACGTTTACGTTTATGGTCGATTGAGAGCAAAGGCGGCACCCATCTTGCCAATAGCTTTTTCATATGCAAATGTTCATGCAAAATGTTGAACACACGTTCATATGCTATGTTTACCATTTCAAGAAGCTCACGTAACTTGACTCGGCGATAATTCATAATGATATCGAGGATTTTCTTGATATTTTCTTCAGTAATCACCTCTTTTGGCCTTCATATTGATGGTATTGTTGCAGTGCTTGTTTTTCCGCGTTTAAATTATATATTATTATATTATATACATATTTTAGTACAAACATTATATGAATTACGACTACAAAAATCAGTTTTTGAAACAATTACTCAAATTGGAGTAAAGTTTCTTGTCCACAAATGAATATTATCAATGCATGGTCCAGTAAATTTGGGTACTTGCAATGCATTGTAAAGCCTGTTAAGGGTAATTCAATTGCGAATATATTATTCGTGTTCCAAAGATAGAGAAAAGTGTTTCTTACACTAACTGCTAACTTAAATTGTTTTTCAACATTTTTGTTCATTTTGTATTTTCTTTATGATAACCGCACATACTCCTACTTGTAGTTCTTATAGGAAAATAATATAAACAAGGGAGAGTTGAAATTATCGTGGTACCATTGAAGAATAATACACGTAGTGTCGAAGCTACATTTCTTTTACTATTCTCATTTGAAAAAATGGTAAAGTGTGCTTTTTTAGTAGTGTAAAAAAATTTTGACAGCTGCGAACCCCGAAAAAAAGTCTGTTAACGTTTCGACAGTACCTGTATTATTATCCCAGCCAAAATTGCCGTTGTGACACTAAGTTCCCTTACACATATCGGCAATTGAAAGACAGACAGACAGACGAAGTTTGTGGAAGAAGGGGCGAAGATGCAGAGTGTGTAATACACGACCCTCTGTACCGGACATTTTTTTGTTTATCTTTTGTTATTTTCGCAATTTTCACCTTGTTGTTTTATATCATATTTCTCAAGCCAAAGTCGTCTTCTTTAGGAGAATCTTCTTTTTTTTACCAAATTTAATTTTTATAAAAAATTGTTTTATATGCTTTTGGTAATTTATAAACCACAGAATAAAATAAATATGTAATAATAAGTAAACAAACTGCGAAAATGGATGAAAAACGAATATGAAAAAATTTCTGTATGTCTATTAATTTCCAATGTGTAAAAGCTTCAGGCAAGAACAAAAGCGAATTTAAAAAATGTTCGGCAAGAAATGTCGCATATGTGAAAGGGTACTAAAGTATCACTTCGACCCTTTTTCATTCCAATGACACTTTTTATGACCTTTTTTTGATTTATCCCTTTGTGTCATTTTAGCAAAATTTATGCCACCTTTTGACGATTTTTGAATATGAATACAAGTTTCAATATTAATAAACAGTAAAAAGTATGAAGATATACGATAAATAATATATGAATTCGTTATATGAATTAAAATTTATATGAATTCGTTACAAATATATTTACTTTGCCCAATAGTAGTGCTTCCTCCGTTGAACGAATTTTTTCAAAACCTTTACTGATTAAAAATAAACTTACAAAGAAACTTAAAACAGACTTAAAACAGAATCTTAATAGTCCATGTTTTCTTCTCTCAATTTGCTCGAATTGGAGCTGAAAGAATGGACTCCAAGTGAAGAATTAATTACAAAACATAGAATAAGTATTTCTAAAAAAATAATAAACGTTATCAAAAGTTTTTGTAAAAGTATCTTCTTTTCTTTGATAAAATGACTAACATTGAAGTGTTCTGTGAATTGTTTTTTTAGTTTTAACATTCTTTTATAATTCGAGTTTTATTCTAGAGTATATAAATAATTTTTAAAATTCGGTTTTGATTTTTTTTATTGAAGTAAATATAATTTTTTTGTTCACAAAAAACTTAACCCTATTTTACTCTTTTTTCTTAAATGCCCTTTTTATGATACTTTTTCAAAATTTTTCAATGGCAGCCCTGTTTCGAGCAAAAATTTTTTTCAATAAGAAATGGGTGTACCTGCTATGTCAGTTTGTATATGAATAAAATTATCAAATTTTGCACAACCATGGATTCTGACACCTAATAAATAGAAAAACAAATATTTTCAAAGTTTCAAAGTAGTATGTGTAGTTTCAAAAGATCACTTTTAACGATAACTTCAGATTTGGAAATTTTACTTGGATTCCAGAAATTCGAAAAGTGATATACTCAACCATGAGTATAACGATGGTCTACGTTGACACATCGTAACTAAATTTTAGCCTAATTATAGTATGATTTCATCAAATGAAACGTTGTAGACATCAGTTACGTGTTGTAAAAGCATAAGTAAATTACTTAATTTACAAGCAGTTTTAATTTACTTGATAAATGCGGATTATATTTAGTAAATGTATGTAGTTTGTGTTTTATGAATTGGTCTTCAGCATTTCAGAATGGCGTAAAATAAAAAATTTATTTAAATATTTTTTTTCACCAGCACATCTGCAATCAAAAGCTTCCGCCCAAAAATAATTTTATGAGTTGCTTAAGGCAACTTCGCTATCAACATTAAATTAATTTCAAATTGATAAAATATGATCTTTAGAGCATCGTAGCCAAAAATCTGTTGTAATTTTTGGCCCTGTTTTATTGCGATTATTTTGAGTTTTATAAGAAAATCCCTTATAATGGATGAACAGGATGAAAAATGGCCAAGGTGTTTATTTTACTATCGCCACCGTTTTTTAATTTTCTTTACACCTCAATTACCAAATGTTTTCTGGGACACTCACTAGCATACACCCAACAAACGAAAACTCAAATGTTTGAAATATGATAGTTTTATCATTTGATTGACTTTATATTCAAATTTGAACTCAACATGATATTCATTTAAAAATAAATGTATGACGCATATCACTTTCTCAATTTGATATAAATGTATTTTACCGCACCCAACTTTACATTTTTGCCACATGAAAAGTTTTATTATAAGAAAAATAAATTTAAATATGTAAATTCTTAGACTCTGTGTTTAGTTTTTTATTTTGGTTATGAATATAAAAATTCGAATGCAGTTTTGTTTTGCATGTACAGAAGCTGATCCAAGGCGAATTCACTTCAGGTGGCCTCGAGGGATCAGGTGAAAGAAAAATTTATTCATGTACATACATATATTAATACTAAAAAGAGATTATTATGTAGTTGTCGGAATTGAAGAGGCATGGTTGCGGTTGCAGTGTCTCCATTGAATTAAATAATAGTTTAACAAGACAATTATACAAATCAGAAGTATAAAGTACAATGAAATAAATTAATTGAAATGAAATTTTTATGGCTTGAGTTCAAATCTGAATTTTACCCATATCTTCTTAATTTAAGAAATTATGTTTATTCAAGAGACTAGCTAGCAGAACGGATCAGTACTGATATCGAAGTCGCTACACCATCGCATCAGCGTTCTTTTGTTCGATTTTACCACTTTTGACGGTGGATACTCGTGACTAGTCAAAAGATGTATGTTTCTCAAAGTACATCCAAATCGATTCCAAACATTTATCGTTTGAGATAGAATTTGATTTCAAATCAAATGGTGGGTTTGCTGGGCACGTTTGTATGTAGTGGTGCTTACTTATAAATTAAAATCAACACTATTTGTATATGCAGCAAAATAATTTATAATGCTACATATTTTTAATGTAAACGTTTTAAATAGGACAACAGAGTTTTTGTGTTTTTTTTGTTGTTGTTGCTTAAACATCATAATCTGCATCTCCACAATAATCATCGCCATCTCATACATTACCTGTACCTGTATGTTTGTTCGTGTTGCACAGATACCCCCGTTATAGTGAATTAAAATTGCATTACTTTCACGCACCAAATAAGTTGCAATTATTTAGTTTACTTTGTTGTATCTCTTTTCTGTTGTTTTGTACTGTTTGAGTTTTTTTTAAATCTTTTTGTTGGCTTAAGACAGTTTAAGAAGTTTCTTTATTTACCAACTGCAACTAATGATTATATACATATTAATTAATTAGTGATGCTAAGCTAAATTAATGTAAAAGTTGAATGAACTATTCGTATTACTAGAGCCATTTAGGCTAAAATGTTTATAATGTAGTAGTTTAATTACATATTTTGCAGATAAAGAGCATTTAAGGTATGAACGCACTGGGCTACGCGATACAGGACGACAAAATATTATTTGTATTATTTTTATGCAGCATATCGTGCTAAGCGCCGAGTGCACTACGCGAAAAAGCTGATCAATTGGAAAACCACCTCGCGTCGTTACGATTTCAGAACACTTTCGAAAAAAAAAATCGTTAAATAGTGATTTTGGCAGCTACGAGAGGAACTATTTATATTTCGGAAACTGACAGCACTAATGTCAATAGCTAAAATCTGGCAACAGAACAACAAAGTTTGAAATTTTTAGCATAACGTCTGTTTAATAGTCCAGTTGATTTTTTGAAGCGTTGTGATTTTTAATGGTCGAAAATTGTTAAGTTGGGAAAAGTTTTGTTTTGATATCAGTCATGGAAAATTAAATTTTTCTTCGGTACAAAAAATATTTAAATAGTACTTTTTTGACCGCCGAAGTACTAAATTGCAATCTTAGTAATTTGAACAATTTTCTTCAACCGTTTTTGATATTTTTGCGATTTTATACAAAAACAGAATGCCTGCTGTTTTTTTTTATTGTTTTATTGCTGTAATTGTGATTAGATCTGTATTATTAGATCATGCTCACAACCTTTTGATGTACAAATGCTATTTGTTTTATTTACAGCGAGTTCAGAAAATCAATTTGAAAGAAAATAGAAATTTAAAGGGAAGGTTTTCGTTAGATTATTTTTCACAACTTTCGACGTAAATTACCTCAACAAGAATGTGTCGATGAACTCAGTTCTTTGTATGGCGATAAAGTACCATCAAAAAACATATAATATCGCTGGTGTAGTATTTAATTGTGGTCGTAGTTTCGTCGCCGACGAACTCTGTGAAGGTCGTGCAAAATCGGTTGTTGTGCCACAAAACATCGATGAAGTACGTGAACTGATAATGCAAGATCGTCATGTGAGAAATTGTGAGATAGAGGCACCCTTGCACATTAGTTCCATTTCAATACATTCGCTTTTGCATGAAGATTTAGTTGTGAAAAAAATTTGTTCCCGTTTGGATACCTCATAATTTAGCAATCGCTCCAAAAAAATGCTCGCGTCAAGTGGTGTAAGGAAATGATTAAAAAGTTCTACCGTGGTGTTTCAAAAGACGTGTATAAAATCGTGCCAAGTGACGAATCATGGATATATGCTTATGAGCCGGAAACGAAACAGCAATCGACCGTGTCAATATTGCAAGAGGAGCTAAGTCCAACAAAAGTTGCTCGTGGAAAAAGCACAGCGAAGCAAATGGTCGCCTGTGGCCACTATTCCGCTTGAGCAAAGTGGAACTGTCAATTCTGAGTGATACACGACCATTTGTTTGCCAAAAGTCTCGTCAAACAAGTGAATTTTTGAGCAGTCAAAACATCGAATTGATGACTCATTCTCCATATAGTCCTGACTTGGCATCCAATGACTTCTTCTTGTTCCCGAATATCAAAGGTAAACGATTTACGAGCGCCGAAGAAGCAGTTGAAGCGTTCAAAAACCATGTTTTGGAGGCGTCTCAAGAAGAATGGAAAAACTGCTATGACAAATGGTTTGAATGAATGCAAAAGTGTATTGATCATCAACGGGAATATTTCGAAAGACAATAAAGCCATTTTCCTTTAGAAATGTTTATTATTTGCTATTTTCGAAATATAAATAGTAGCCCTCGTAGGAGAGAAAAATTTGTATATCTGGGAGGAATGATTCAGTAAATGTTGCCATACTCCAAAAATATACAAAATGTCTACAGGTGGACAATCCAACAGAGGAGTTATTTTATATATAGGTTCCATTGGCAGCCGTGATCAAGCACAGCTCACTTTTCCATTAATTAGTTCCCGTTGTGTATGTATAAGTTTTATTCAAATAAAAAACTACATATTGTCAAGTAATTATTAGTTTGGCGCATATGCCAAAAAGTAGAAATGGAGAAAAACGACATGATGTTTTCTCAAAATACAGCAGATTATTTTTTTTTGTATTTTCACCACTCCTTCCGGCATATGTTTTAACAAAAAATTAACATTTTTGTGAACTTTCATGAATGCAGTTACAATTTGATATTTTTTATTATAAATTGATAATCTTCCTTTGTGCCGCATATGCAATTTTTCTTTAAAAGTAGCATTTTGTGTATTGAGTAACTTGTATTGAGTAACTTGTCTTTATGTACAGTCATTTTTTTTTACAGTCGGCTTAAAGCCGACCAAGAAGCCGCCGCAATAACCTTTTTAAGTATCGATCCTCCGCTATGGATCTAGACTATAATTGAAGTGTATCTACAATAGAGAATGAAATAAAATACCCAACGCAACATCCAATAAATTTTAAATATGAGACAATTATTTAAAAAAAAATTATTTATGTAACAATTTAATACTTTTTGTCTTTTCGAAATGTAATTCCTCATTTAAATATCAAAATATCAGTTATAAATGCATTAATGTCTGCTATCAAATAGTAAATTGTTCAATTAACATTTTTGTTGTGTTTCTTTTAATTAAACGAACCACAATGAATGCAGTTTTATTTAAAATGAATATTATTCGTTTTTTTTTGTTTTTTTGATGGAAACAAAAGATAGATGCAACAGCAACAGCTATTTACTCATATATTGCACTTTATAACCAACCAACTTTTGAAGACATTTCTGTGCCACAAATTAAACAACCGTAGAGAAATTATCATGAAAGGCATTCATCTGGAAGACTGATCTGCTGCCATCCAGTGTAAGTATGTAGGAAACAAAAACAACAGCACTAACAACAACTACAAAAAACAACAGAACCTGCGTCAAGTGGTTGTAGTCTGTAGTTGCAAATTTTGAATGTATTTTCATACATTTTTTCCCTCCATTTCACCCCCCCTTTTTTCGTACAACATGCAAAAATTCAAGAAAAAAGCATGCTACTCGTAGATTCGGCCATGTGGAATCACATCTACCCTTCATCATAATACGAAGTGTTTGAAATGTGCAAGACTATTTTTTTAATAACGCTTATGACAACTTGCTTTGCATGATATATTGAATATTTTAATGAGAAATATTTGAGCAACTTTTTATAGCTCAAACAATTTCTCTGTTTTTTTAGCTTCACGATTTTGTGTGTGTGTGTGTTTTTTTGGATTTTGTAATCCGCCCATTGAGCTTTTGTAATCAATTTTTGTCTTTTTAATAATTTCCCAAAACTCATTTTGTCAAATAGAACTTTTCTAAACTTTTAAAATTTATATGGGGGAAAAATAAAACTTAAAATAATTTTTGAATATATGAATTTCATAAAAATTTAAAATTTTTGTAATTTTAGCAATTTTTCTCCTTGAAATTTTCCTTTATTTGTGTTAAAGCGATTTGAACCAATTTCGAAGTATTTTCCCAATATTATTATTTTCCCACACCAACCACAAAATTATTCACATAATGAAATGGTTTCACGAGTTATTCTTCATCTTTATATAAATAGGCAAAGACAAATTTTTTGATCCGTTTTTCTCCTTTGTTCGCCATCCGATTTTCTTCATTCTTTTGCCATATAGTAAACATTATTGATCTTTAGTGACCCCACTATATATTATTTAAATCGGTTCAGTATTAAAGGAATAAAAGGCTCATAAAGTTGACACCACTACAATGCTAAAAATACACACGTACATTCACTTATGTAAAGATTGGTTCAAGTAAAAACATAAGCAAATCAATGAGAGCGTTTAAGAGTAACCTACCTACACACATATGTATGTATATGAGTAATGAGATTTTTTATAAATGTGCGTGTTTGTATGCAATTTTATTTCGTTTATTGTTTTTTCCATGGGGAAGGGAATAAGTTAGGTAGTTTTTCTCTCTTTATATGAATGCAACTAAAATAGGAATACGTTTAAACTGGCGGTCGAACTTCCACCATTAGGCGTACTCTTGTTATGTTAATTTTATCAATACAATGAACAGTTGCATACATGGAATTTTGGAATCTTTGCTCTAAATAAGTTTTTCATGGTTCATTGTTTGAAGGAAAATACTTATAAATATTGCTTAAAATAATTTTCTTTTTAACTATTTTTACGATTTGTAAAAAATTAACCACTCAGCAGTTTTCAGTTTAAAACTGTTTTCTCTTTCATATCTTTTCGAAATGCAAACAAAGGTGCATACATGTATGATCACGAGAATATTCCATATATACAATTGCCAAAAACACAACCTATTGTAAGAGTTGGATGTTTGTATGAAAATTACGAAAACAATTTTTAATTCATATAATTCCTTCAATAGACTGTGAATTGAACAAATGTAACATTCTTCACATAAACAAAGTTATGCGGCTACAAAAAACTGTAGTGAGCAGCAATATAAGTTGTCATTTGTGTTGAATATTTCCATAAATATATAAATAAATTTTTAATTGAAAGCCCTCTTTAGCCTATCGTAAATGTAGAATCGTAAACGTAGTCATATCAGCTGATCGGATCTGTTGCATGAAAAAGCAATAAAAATGCTTACCTGACCGAAATGTCACTTCGCCGTATCGTACCGACCTGTAGAAAATAGAATTTCATTACGATTTTACCATGATCCAATAATACAGGTCTGTTTAATAGTTCAGATGAATTTTTGTAGCGTTCTGTTTTTTAATGGCCGAAAATTGTGAAATTGTCAAAAGTTTTGTGTTGAAATCAGTGATGGAAAATTAAAATATTCTTCGGTACAAACCACATTTTAAATAGTTCTTTTTTTTGCCCGTTTTACTCCTCCGGTTCGTTTAGTACTTTCAAACTAATTTGACTTCTATTTATTTTTTTAGAGTACAACATATTTTAAAAGTATTTTAAAATAGTACAACGTTTTAAGCTTGTCTTTAAAAATACCTTTACAGGTCTCGCTACTTATCCAGGTAATAAACAATTGCGATCTCAAATTAAGAACGATTTGCAATAACAACTCGCAAATGAAATAATTGCCATGCAAAATGAAAAAAGGGCAAAAGGGGAAAAATGGAATGACAACTAAAGTGCAAAATGAAATAATTTGCAAATTGAATGATTCCTAATACAATAATACCAAAAGAAATTAAATATTAAGGATGACCTAATATAACGGGTGGTTTAAGTACAATCCTCTTTTTGATTGATATGTTACTGTAACACTTATAGGTTTTTATCTGTCCGAAATATTGACTATCGGTCAGTATCACAAAAACGAGGACCAAAATTTGTCGCTTTACGCATGAACAACTTTTTGAAATATGTATTGTTGTAAACTTATTAGCGCACAAACAACAAAGTTTTACACTGAAATGTATTTTTAGTTTCAGAAACACCACAATTTAGAAAAATACACTTTTTAAGTATTCGCAGTCTTGAAGAAGATCAATGTAGCTTAACATTAATGTCGGCATTTTAATCTCAAATGTCCGACTGTGGGGGTCAAAAAAGTATTATTTAAAATATTTGTTTATACCGAAGAAAATTGTATTTTATGTAAGTGATGGAAAATTGTTTTTTACCTCTCTGCGATTTTAAACAAAAACAAAATGCCTTTTCTTTTTTATTATTATTCTTTTATTGTTGTAGTACTAAACAGACCTATATTATTAGATCATGGATTTTACTTGAAATATGTAGACAGTGATGGAATGCATGTATGTTCATTATGAATACGGCACAGTAGTCCTTTTTTGGTCCTTTTTTTGATATATGAACCATTTTAGTTGTTAAATTTGTATACATTCATGGTATATTGAATAAATTTAGTTTTGTTATTCAATTTATTTTTCTTTATAAAATTTAACGAGAGACTGTCAATCGTATCTATCTACTTTTTCAGAATTCAAGTTGTCAATATTAAACATATATACGTATTTGAAATGTATTTTAAGACATTTTTCATAAAAATTTTCTATCAAATACTTTTGAAACCTAAATTTTTTTTATAGATGCGGCCGTAATAATACCAACAACAATAATAATAAAAATAAAGCTAAAATTTAATCTAATAAGTATTAAATAATGTTTTGGTACTACTTAAATAGCTTTCGTACTTTTTCCACAAAATTAGAAATACTTTGGACATATTGAACTCCCATCACCGTGTCGATGTTTCATATGTATAAATGAATTTTTTTTGTATATTTAAAAAACTAAGAGGGGTTAAGTTGTCCAAAATAATTACTTAAATAATGAGCGTAAATACAATTTTTTATACGCTCAAAGCAAAAGAAAGTCATTCTTTAGGTTCATTGAATTTATAAATCAATTTCATTTAAGGTATGTATGTAATAATATCATTAAATCAATGAAACAATCACATTTTATTCGGGAAGCTGTTACATTGAACTAATAATTTATGTTCATTCCATTTATGACACAGCCACCAAAATGAAGCTCATAAATATTACGATAAAGCACTTCATTATCTCACTTTCAATGATATAACGTAAAAATTCATTGTCTGTTTTCAGTGTAAGAATTTTGATAATGTTTGTTTTTCGAAGATTTTCTAGGTTTTAGAATTTGATTCCGAATCGTCTTAATATTTGGTCCAGCCTGTTTGTCTTTTTCAAGTTTTGGCCATCATTTACAGTTTAAGTCTATCTCGAAGCTTTTTTCGTTTGCTGAAACTTTAAAAATATTTTGATAATTTTCGGCCTAAAATGACTTTCTTCCGAGTTTTGGTTTTTATTTACAATAAGCAAGGCTTTTGCTTATAAATCTACTTGAAAGAGGCAGAATTATTTTAGAACATTGTAGAAACTACAAGCGGTGTGATAAACTTATGGCACATACTCTTTCCATCTGCAGTGAAAGTTAAGTATATAATACCGAAATGATAGGCTGCGAAGAAATGCATTGGTTTTCTCATTTCAATATACAGTTGAATCGCAATAGAGTGAAATAATTCCTGCAAGGCCTGTTCACTCTATTGAGAATGTTCGCTTTAAAGAGTCTATAAAATTTTTTTCATACAAAAATATCTACATATGTACATTTGTTAAATATTATTATTTACAGTTTTTAAGATTTTATTTAAGATTTTATTTTTGCGTTGTACAAGCATTATGTGCTTTTTGAACTCATTTTATTTATTTTTGTCTGCACATAAACACTTAACGAGAAAAACAAAAACCACTAAAGTAATCTAGCTCACTCTTTTGAAAAACCTTCAAAAAAATATACGAATTAAAAAAATTGGCAACATAATGTTGACAAACCGGTTAAAAAATCGGTTGAAACCCCGAGTCGATCACCCTAAAGTTGAAATGTTATTTTTTTAATTACAAAGTCTCTTTTAAATGTTATATTGTCATTAAGTTTTTCAATCAGTCTCTGATATATTTAGCAAATCTTGTTTCTATTCTACACTAAAGTTTGTTTTTTAAAGGTTTTTCCTTAACTACAACTAACATTTCTCTTAATTGTGAAAATCAAAAAGTTTATTTAAATCCTAAAGTATATTTTAAATGTTTGTTTAATGTTTTGTTGTTGTTTTGGTAGATTATTTCAACTTGTTTATAAGGATAATATAATTGTTAGATGTACTTGTATTTGTGTTGTAAAGCAGCTAAAAAAACTCATGAAGCTTTTTTTTTGGAACTATAAAGTTTTCTGCTTGTTGTTGTTGCGAAAGCTGCAATAAAATTTGAAACATGTGAAAACGAATTTAAAAAAATATATAATAACACAGTACATTTTTCAGCTCATTGATTTGGGACTCAGTTCTGAGAATTGCACGTGATGAATATTTCAATATGAAAATAACAAGTATACGTTCGGTATACCATCATCAGATTAGTGCAAATGCAATTTCGAAATAATTGCCTAAAGTCTTATGTTGAGTTATGTAAAAGTTTATTAAAAAGTTTGATTTCGACAGCGAATTTTCAAAATGTGTTGAGTTCCTGGCACCTACTAATATTATGAAAAGAAATAATAAAAGTAATTCCCAATTAGCGAAATGCTTTTCAAATGTTATCGATTCGAATAATATTCAACAAATTGATGACGAACGGCGAGAATTGCACCACTTCAACTTTAAAGAATATAATTTATTGGATGAAAAGAATATTGAAACATTTTATGAAATCAGTTTTAAATGCAAATCGTTGCGATGGCTCTGAAGCTTTTCATTGTTTGAAAAAAATTATTTTACACAGTTTCATCAATACCAGTGCGCAACAGATAACGTCGAATGAATTTTTTTTACAAATCAATATGAATAAGAACAAACTAAGAAATAAATTAGACATACCAACATTGTCTCGTATTTTAAGAACCAAAGACTTTTAAAAAAAAATCTAATCGTAATTTTACAAATTTTCAACAAAGAAAAGAAATGAATTGCCAGTTTAATGAAGAAATGCATAATGTAAAATTAAAAAATGTATTAAATTAATATAAATACGTTATTACTCTAATTACACAGTGAGACAAAAAAAAAACCTGGGATGTGATATTATTTTTCTAGTATTTACTGTCGAGTAGATCAGGATTCTGTATTTGAAATTTCCGGGACACCCCCAAAATCCGGATTTACGGTTAAAAAACCGGTTTTTGTACCTTTGCGCACTTATAAGCCTGTAATTTTGTTGATAATGATCTGATTTTCAATTTCTTATTAGATTTGGAAAGAAGAAACTGAGATCTTTCGAATGGCATATAATTTAAAAATAAATATAAAAAGAAAAAAAAAACTGAATACTGAATGTGTTATAATTTGGACAATTCTGAATTTGTTGTTGAAAAAGGTGAACTTGAAGTTAAAAACCTATATATGCCTTATGTGTATATGCAATAAATACTTTTGTTTAATTAAAATAAATTTTAACTGAATTTTATTTCAATAAAATTACCTTAAAAATATTTTTAATGCAAAAAAAATATTTAATGCAAAAAAAACATTTTTTTGCTGATCGGCACCACTGTACAATTATAACAGTTAGAACAGAACAGTCTTTTTCCATTAAAGATACTGAAGAGTTAAACAGCTCAAAATACTGATATTAGAATTATATAAATATCTATTAAAACATTAAGGGTTCAAAAGACATTAACATTTCTTAACGTTAGACATTAAATTTGTAACAATTTAAATCATATTTCATCAATTTTAATTTTTTTTAGTCTTTGTTACACATTTTCATTTGCTTCAAAATTATCTTGTAAATAATTTTAAGACCAAAAATTATTTTTTTTAATCAAATTTCAAAGCTATGTACATACATATGTACATACATACATACATTCATTGATATTTTAAAGTACTTTAAATTGTATTCAATATAAATATGCAAATTTTCCCCCTTTTTACTTTTCTGCTGATGCATGAGAATTTTCTAAGAATCTTTTAGTTTCGGAAAATTCAAAGTGTATGCATGCATATCGCTCCTTTATTGCAATGTAGTCATATCTCAAAAAAAAAACTCATTCCTCAGAAAACAAGTTTAACGTTGTTAAATTACATACACATCAATGGAAAAATAAAAATGTATTTTCCCCTCAAGAGGTGAGCAAACAAGATATTTGTATCCATTTTTTATACAAAATGAAGAGCGATAAGACGAAAATTTCTGCATTCTTAGCTCAAAAATCACGTATTTTGAGATATGACTACGTTGCAGTAAATGAGCGATATATACGTATGTTTGTATATGTAGTATAAATACCACAAGCAAAAGTCAAATAGAACAATAACTTTAAAATAAGTTTTAATTAAAATTTTGCATAAGAAAACTTAAGTCTCAAAAAAGAAAACTATTAAAAATCTACAGCAAAAATTAATAAAACACAAAAACATGATTTACTTACTTTTCAAGAGAAAATAGAGGACGCATTGTCTGCACTCGTATTAAAATTAAAAAACAAGAAAAATTGGAGAAAACTGCCCAAAGAATGAAAAGACAGTTGGTTACATATTCTAAGTAAATAAAAAATATATATGTATTTTTTAATAAATAGTGTGAATCGAACATGACTTTTTTCCAAACATTCTTCATTTTGGCTAAGAACTTAGCAATGGCCAAGCCGTTTAACCGATCACAATAAAATTTGGTGTCGGGAAGGTTTTTGGGGTATGACTTTTTTTCAAACAAGGACCAGAATGGCAATAGGAGGGAAATTTGTGCCTCTTCAAAACGTTCAAACCGATTTTAATTAAATTTAGAAGATATAAAGATTTTCAAAACTAGGACCAGGTGTAAGTAAGGGAGACAATTTCTGAACATCAACTCGATTTTGGTAAAATTTAAAATATAGATAGCTCTTCGTTTCAAAGGAGAAATACGCTATGTATCTTTTCAAAGGTCACACCAGCATGGGGTAGGGGTTGCTCCTTCGAAACTTTCTAATCGATTTGAAAGTGCTCTTCTTTCCAGACAACGCACCGGTTCACTCAGCATTAGATACGATGCTAAAATTACGGGAAATACACTTCGAATTGGTTGATCATCCACCTTATAGTCCAGATTTAGCTTCTAGTGATTTTTTCCTGTTTCCAAACTTGAAAAAGGATGAAGTGATTACCGAAACTAACGCGTATTTTGACGAATTCCCAAAATCGTATTATTCAGATGGTACAAAAAAGGTTGGAATATCGTCTTACTAAGTGTATTGAGCTAAAAGGAGACTATGTTGAGAAATAAACGGTTTTTGAAAAAAAATTGTTTTTTCCTACTTGATATTGAAATCCGCCCTCGTATGCAACACTTAATAATTAAGTCTTAATTGCAAACCAGAATACCGAAATGTTCTCTCGCCGCTCATTCATGCATGTGTATGTGTAAATGTAAATAAATAAAAAAATCTCTTTTCACAGCTGAGTGTGAACTTCGTGTTTCGCAAGAAATTATTGCATACTAAACCAACAAAACTGTTCATTTTTAATGGTAAATGCTTACAATTGCAAAAATATGCAATCTCCAATGCACAAGATTGTGTATTTTTTGTATATGGTGTTTGACAATCAGAGAACACAGAGAATTCGATCAATTGAGCTCCTTCATGTAGTTCATATAGATAAAATATATTAATACATATCCTTTTTCCTTTGATTTGAAATTCTGTGAAAAATAATTTAATTGTAATAAAAAAATTTTATAATTTAATAAGTAAACCTTATTAGATTTTAAAATACTGAAGTGTATGTTTTTAAACTTTTTATTTGTTTTAATAAAAAAAATAAAATAAATTAATTTATACCTCAGTTGTTAAATTAACATAACTTAGCGTTTACACTTTCTTAACAATACACCCACATTTTTCGCAATGGCAGCTTCAGTGTCAACAAATTTTGCAAGCGAGTGAAAATTCTTCATTTGCTTGCCATTAAATGTCAAAATGATAAACAATTTTACTCTGTTAAATATTTAATGCAAATTTGCTGAATTACTGTGAAACTGTAATTAAAGTTTTATCTTGTTAAATGAATAATGCAAAATGTTCAAATAAATACAGGGCTTGTTGGACTTCATTTCAGCTTAAAAAGTGTTTGCTAAAAAAAAATTTTTTTCTGTGTAGGAAACCTATTAAAAATTCACACGCATACATACATGCATACTTCCGAGGAAATCGTCAGCAGACTTTTTCCGTAACATGATCAAATATGAAGCAATCAATAAAATCCTTCCTTCTACTCCTCGTAACACACATAAAAACAAAACATTTTGCAGTTAAACAACAACTAAAACAACAATATTCAACAATATTAGAACCATTGTCATTTACTCAATAGGTTTATAGAAAATAAAATTGTATCCAAGAATCCAAAGTATAATAATAAAAAAAACAACACAAAGAACAACATCATGTTGTAGAAATAAGAGCAACATATTGGAAAGAATATAAACAACAGCAAGGACGGCGACAACTACGACAAGTCACCTAATTTTATGTTCAACTAAATAAATCTCAGTCAAAATTAATGCCAAAGATTTTTTGTTCGAGTAGTAGTAAATGTGGAATAGACATACATACACATGTACATATCACTTCTTTATTGCAACATAGTCAAGTCTAAAAAAACAATATTGGCAAAATGCGATAAAATTTTTCAAAATGCAGCACGTATATGGCTCTTATTAGCTGGTTAAAGATCTTAACTTTGGCTTAGATTGAGACAAAAGTCTGAAAATTAACGAAATTAAGGAATACTTTCGTTTCGGCAACTTCAAAATTTTGTTTTTTGCGATATGACTATATTGCATTAAAAGATTGATATGTTTGTAAGTGTATGTGTTTTTTCTATAAAAAATAATACAGTAGTTTCCCGATTTAACGAACATTTGATTTAATGAACATCGCATGTAATGAACTCTCAAATGTAAAACAAAACGAAAATGAGGATGAGCTTGATAAAACTGAATTTCTAGAGATAAAAATAAAACACGAAGATATCATTAACCACTTCGAAATTTGTATTAAATGGACTCAGCAAAACAACATTAGAAGCACAAATTTAATGTTTTTGAGAGCTTCAAGAACATGCAATTAAAAAGGATATCAATTCAAATAAGCAGATAGTGTTTATCCAATTTTTTAAATAAATTATTTTTGTATTATGGCGTTTTTATGAATTTTTCCTCTCCTCATACATACTTTTTAAAGAAATATTTATTTTAAATAACTATAATTTTAATAAAATATGAAAAAAGCACTATACATATTTATAGTTATGAATAAAATAGGCGACGCTATTAATTTTTAATTTAGTTCTGGATATAACGAACGATTCGCTTTAACGAGCAGTTTTGATAACTATTAGGTTCGTCAAATCGGAAGACTACTGTATTATTAATAAACACCGCCGTCCATTTGAGTACATAATCTTTTATAATCCCAAAAAACAAAATTTAACAATTTTTTATTCTCCAGTGGAGTCCGATTGTACTCGAACAGCGAGCCCAACAAAAATATGTCAATTCGATATACAGTCGAACTTCTATAACTCGAATCACCAAAAGAAACTTCGACTTACGGAGACTTCGAGTTACAGATTTTTTTGTCAAAACAGAATAAATGGTTTTTGTATTATGTATTTTTTATATAAAATATCCTCTAATGGAAAACTACATACTTTCATAAGTATATAAACGTACAAGCATGTGTACTTATATAATTAAAAAATTACAGTTAAGTAAAATATTCTGAAATAAGTGACTGAAAATATACCTTTTTTTGTTATTTTCAGTAACAAATAATTCCAATCTCCTTAAAGCTTTGTAGTACTCATCAGTTGTTGTGTCATTTGTATGTAAATAATAATTTAGTGTTCGGAAAGAACTTTTTACATCATTTCTTGTTGGCTTTTGAGAAGTTTCTTCTACTGAACTTTCGACATCACTCTCCGTTCCGCTTAAGATTGGACACTCTGATTCAGGGCAATTATGCTTAACAATATCATTATCTGTAGGAAAGCTAGTTGTACAGAGCTCATTATGTACCTCAATATGATCATTTAGAGTAGCATTAGAAGATATTTTGATTGCTTTTAACCAAGCTTCGTAATCAGCTTCAATTTCAACATCTGTCAACATTTATGAATTGTGGGGTCTTAACTCTTTTACTATATAAACGAAATCCAGATTCAAACGAGTTGATAATTCATTCTTTATTTTTGAAAATTGTTGAGACCGTGCTTGCCAGGATATCATATTTATAAGCTGCTTCCTTTTTCTTTAATCCATCTTCGACTTCTTTTATAAGTTTATATTTTTCTTCAATAGATAATCATTTTAGGACACGTTTAGTTGCCATAATAATAAAAAAAACTATTTCAACATTTATCATCTAGCGCGAATTATGCATACTTACTCAAAGAAAAAGAAACAGATTTGTAATTCCCCGAAAACAATAAACAAATTACAAATATACAAACCAGCTCAGGCAACAAAAGAGAGTAAAACATACAAACCATAACTAAGAAACAAAATCAAAAAACCATTTACACAAGAAAAATTCTTCGAGTTATAGAGTTCATGTGTATGTTTTATGTTCGAGTTATAGAGAACTTCGAGTAATGGAAGTTCGAGTTACGGAAGTTCGACTGTATCAATGAAAGAAATTGTTTGGCTTAAGTTCAAATTTGACTTTTTCAATTTCTTTATTAATTTAAGAACCTTTTATTGATAAATTAAAATAATTTTTTTATTTAATATGATTATTTTTCTAACAATTTTTGTTGTTAGTGGTTTTTTAATACAACATGATTATTATTTTTGGCTAAAGTTCGTAACATTTTTAGTCAGAAAGAATTGGACATGAGACAATATTCCAAAGGAACAAGGAAAAATTTTAACACCAATTAATTTCAACTTACACGGCAGAACAGAAACAACGTTGTTTTTCGGGAGCCGCTACACTCCCATCAGCAGTGTTCTCATGTGTTTCCATGTATCCGTCGTTATATATAGTTCCCTTTGCTTTTGTTTACAACTAATTTTGTGGAATAAATATATTCCACAACAAATAAAATCAATGTTCAACAAAATTAGTTGTAAACAAAAGCAAAGGGAACTATATATAACGACGGAACCAAAATAATAAAGTGCGTAAAAGTAATGCGAATTTATTTTTTTTTTTCGATTGTGTTCGTTGTGTAATTCGGGACATTACCTTTTGTTTGGTTGATTTATCGCTGTTGCGTTTTTATGTGTTGGTTGGATATCAAACCATAACTCATACAAACACAATTAACTAGGAACAAATTAAAGGTGTTCTCATGGTAGAATCCCTGCAGATAATATTGGACTACTCACAACCAACAACAACTTTTTAAAAGATATTTAAACACTCAAATGACACTCTCAAATGTTTACTGGGTAAGCGTTTAATATAAATTTTCAAATATTTATTAAAAGCTGTTATTGAGAAAAATGGAATGTTGCTGCTTTTCCAAAGTGCAGAATGTGCAGAATTTATTTGTGCTCTTGTGTTTTCACATAAAAAACTAAAATAAATAAAATAAAAAAAATAATAAAAACACTGCGAATCGGCAAACAAGCAAATAAAATGGCATCAACAAATTTTCGTAAATAAATCATTCATATACAGTGGTACAAAATGGTCGAAAAAATAAATTTCAGATGATGTTCTCTTATTTACTACTCATATTAAAATTTCATAATTTAATTCAATAATTAAATGCATTAGCTTATGCATAAAAAATAGGAAAATGTGTTTTATATACAAAATAACATCTGAAAGCTTTTTCCGCGACTCTTTTAGCCATGATATACACACATACATGCATATGCTTTAATATATTTTTGTCAATAATTAAATACATAATTAGATTTTTAGTCGTTCATATAAATTAATTAAAACTAAAATACATGTAAAGAAAAACTACTAATTCTTCTTTCTCTTAAAAATTTTACTCCACTTAGATATGTATTTATTTTAAGCCACTGTGTTAACATTAAGCTTTTGCAGTCACAAATTTAATAAAATTCTATAAAAAACAACATTAACGGAAACGGAAGTAACATTTCAACAGATACTCTCCTCTACATCTACATCTGCATACAAATTTACACATTTAGTATGCATGAACATGTGTATAACAATCCCGAATCCAAAGAAAATACAATTAAATGTTCTTCCTAACAGAAACAAACATTGAAGAGCACTGTGTATATAAGTGACTCATAGTTTGGGCAAATAATTCCGAGCCAGTAATTATAGTTATCTAAAAGAGCAATTATGGCTTATAGTCCATTTACACTGAACCGAAATCTAGTACTTACTAGATTTCGATCAAAGTCCAGTTGTTTTTGGCAAGCTTTCACATACAAAATCAAATCTATTTTTTTACTAGGTTTTGACAAAATCTACTCGAAATCTAGTAGTACTTAGTGATGCACCTATCTTTTTTCTCAAATTGTGCTAAAAAATACTACATTAGATAAATAAAAAGAAATCAAACAAAAAAAAATACTAATTGCGTTCGAGTACCCAAAGGTTTTTAAAATTTTTACTGAACTTTACTGAATTTTACTAAATTGCATTCGTTTACACAAAATACAATAAATGAGAACACAAACTGAGAGCGTAAAGCGATAGTTTTTGGCTCAGTGTTTAGAAATTTTTACTGCAGACATTTTTTGTAGTAAAATTTTGTAAAACAAAAATAACCCTTTCGCCTCTACTGGGATCATTTGTCCCAGTAGAGGCTGAAGATAATATAATTGACTCTAGTGATGATTCCAGGGACGCTGATGATGCTGTTGCATTTGATACTATTGTTGCTGAAGATATGGATATTTCTCCCGATGCTGCTGTTTCACTCGATACTACTGCTGTTGCTCTACCCAATGAGATTGCTCTTGATGCTCCGTACTACTAATGTTGCCGCAGATGACGAAATTACTCCTGATGCAACTTCTAAGCTTCTAACTTGTAAGTGGTCTGTATATAACAACACATTGGTTCCCAAGTTCACAATGCCTACAGACATTGATCTAGAATTGTTATTAGATCTTACGACATCAGCTACTGAGTATGATGTCTTCAGGAAATTTTTCCCAAAGAGCTTACGAAGCTGAACAGGGTGAAAGGTTCATGTTCCGGCTATAGCTGATTATTGAAGCCAAAACATTTCCTTGGGTATTAAGGCCATTAAAAAGAGCATGTCCCGCGATCGATATACTCACTTTTCACATCATATTATAATTTGTAAAGTGCCATTATTTTATTTTCTGGTTAACGCGGCAGAACCACTCAGTACAAGTAGGAGGGTTGATTCACAACAAATTTTAAACTAGCGGTGGGCGCATGAAATATTAATTTCAATAATAAAATAAGTTTCCAAGCCTTTGACGCTTGCGATATTTTGGCGCTAAGGGATCGATACATGTGTATGTATATGTAAGTAAACAATTTTATCAAAAATAACTTCGTTCGCTTTTCTTTTTTGAATACATTTTTGCAAAAGTGTCTGTCTATTTGTATGTCTGTCTGCTCTAATAATATTTGCACACTTAAAACTTTCATGATATTATCCTTTTGCTAACGACATATTAATGCTTTAGCAAATTATGTTAACAATAAATACAAATACACATTGTGTTATACATTGTGCTGTTGAAGTACTACACCAGATACACAAGTTAAGTCTGTTAAAGGACTTATAAGGCTTTCATTGCAGGCATTTATCGATAATGGATTAAACGTTTTAGAAATGATGGTATGAAATATTTAGTTTTACTTCGTTTTTTTTTTAAACTGCGAAAATTTAATATAAACTTTTTTTTACCGAAAGCCCCTTTGCGTTCTTTCTCATGCACTAACTTTCTCTTTTATTCTTTAGCTGCACACTACTCCTGCATTCTGCTAAATATTCTACACAGTGTTCTGGCGAAAACACAAGTCATGTTGCTTTGAAAAGGTGTTAACAAAACATTTGTTTACCAAAGACTTGAAAAAAAGTTTATATGTAGTACATACAAATTATCTGGTTATATAATTGGGTATGTTTACATGTTTCTACACAGCACTATGGTTATACATTCATAACACACAAACACAAATAGAAGCATAAACTCATACATAAGTAAATAGGTATGCACGTATGTTCATGGGATGACATGAATTTCGGGCATATTTGTTTTTGCATCTTATTTTTTATAACCCACATTCGCTTGCAAATACATACTCGTATCTTATTTCAACCTTAACTTATGGTTTAATTTAACTCTTAATTATCGTATGGCATGGGTATGGGATAAATAAAATAAATGACTTCTTTTAAATATAAAGATTCATAATTTAATATATGTTTATGTTGTTGTTAAGAAAATAAATTTAAGAATCTCAGGGCAAGCGAAAAAAAATTGCTGTACCTTAATTGCAATATTTCGCAAAGTTTATTCGGAATGTTGAACAAATTTTAGAACAAACGCAAATCGCTGACATAAAGAATTATTTTCAAAAACTTTTGTTTGTTGAGGGTTTTTTTAGCTAGTCTGTATTTCGTTGGTGCTAAAGCCAAATCATCAGTAGACCTTAAACAATATTTTTGAAAAGTTTCAAACAAAAGTTTCTTATACAAAAACTTTTAAAAATGCTAAATTTTTCACAATACTATATTCAACTGCTTCGTTCCGTGTTTCTACACTTGTTGATCTGCTACGTTTAAGGTTCTGCAATGTAGTAGAAAAGACTAGATCTTCAACATAAGTGATAATTTTACTTGTGTTGACTTGAATTATTAGTCCACGTCTAGACTTGCAATTATTGTTGCTGAAATTTTTTTTAATCCTGTCTTGAAATTAGATTAGTATCCACGTTATGAAATTCTAGTTTTGCATTTTTTGTGTTTCTTAAGGTAGGATCACACGATTGCCGCATTACAGCAATAATCGGTCTATTTCATATACCCAATCGTGTGATTTCACAAATTATTGTCCCCTACGGCAATCGAGAACAATATTGTGCTGATTTTCCGCAATGAAATGCAACTCTGGTGCGGCAATCGTGTGAACGATTAATAGGCAATCATGCGCCAATATAAATGTTAAAAATGTAACAATATTTATTGTCTTCTCGTGCGGCAATCAAAGTAGCCAATACGTGACAATTTATTTAATTAGTTTAATTTTTTTTTGTGTGCCAATTGTTTTGTGTACCATAAATTTAAATTTATTTGAAGCGTTAATCCTTAATTGCATGAATTTTTTCGCTTTGAAAAAAATACTATTTAGACATAGAATTAATGCAAAAAAATATTTTAATTTTATTTTTAATTTTTTTTAGTTAAATTTATTAAGTGTAAAATACATTTCGTAGATTGTATTTATTGTACAATAATAAGCAGTGAGCGATTAATAATAATTTAGAGGCCAATTGAAAGCCATGATGCAGAATTACATCAATATGAAAAAGAAAATAATTTGCACGTAAAACAAAACAAACTAAAAACTGCCATAACAGCTGTTTGTTGGTGTTGCCGCAAGTTAGAACAATCGTATGACTGGACTGCGGCAATTATTGACACAAATTTATTCTTCGTCAATCTGCGGCAATCAAATTTTTATAAAACGGGGCAATCATGTGACTGTAGTATATTTGATTGGGTCAATATTATTATTGTGCACCAATTCAGCACAATAAAAATTGGGCCAGATTGGCGTATTTGCGGCAATCGTGTGATCCTACCTTTATACATTTATTTTTTTCTTCTTGGTATACTTTAATATTTCTAAAATTAAAATTTTGAGTAGAAGATCACATACATAAATATATTTACAAGACAGAGAGAGAGAGAGAGATATATTAACATTCAAGCAAATGTTAACCGCATGAACATAAACATAGAGAACATATCATACTGATATTTTCATCTATATGGACACACACACAAATATTGATTTTTGATTTTGTTTATGAATATTAAATTGAATATACTGGCACTGAATGATGCAAATTTTGCTTCGTTTTTCTTATACGAGTATCAGTTCATTTTATTTTGAAGTTAAATTAATATAATTAGAAGAATTCTAAAGCATGTAGAAATTGAAAAGACAAAGTCATTTTTTTTGCTACCTGGCGGTCGAACTAACATCATTATATTTCGTGATCAGCCACGATCTCATCATCAGCTTAGTTTAGGTTAGGTAAAGATGGCCGGTCATAAAGAGCACGCATAGACCGTGTTGGTCCTTAGCGTTACTCCACACTCTCTCGGTGAATGCTAGGAGTTTTATTAGTCCAATTCCAGAGATTTCCCTGAGATATTGGAAGTAATGATCACCCAGACAGTTCGCTCTGGAGTGTATGAGTGCCGGACAGTAGCAGAGCCTGTGTTCTATCGTCTCTTTTTCCCCTGATACCCTACAGAATATGCAGTTGCCATTAGTCAGTTGCCCCGCCCTTTTGGCGTATACAGCTATCCTACAATGACCCGTTATAGAACCTACCAGAATCCTACAGTCTTTTCTCGATAGCGATAGAAGCAGTTTGGTCAATTTTGGATCATAGGATTTCCACATAACTTTAGATACTTTGCAAGTTTCGGTGTTTCCCCAAACCGCCTCAGATTTCCTCTGCATAGTAGAGTCTATATCTCTCTTAATATTGCGAATTGGAACTGGAATGTCTATCACCCTGTTACACGGTAATTGAACACCCCGTTTCGCTAATTCGTCCGCCTCCTCGCTACCTTCTATGCCCTGATGTCCCCGAACCCAGTAGATATATACTCTTCTCTTGGAACATAGTCTATCAAATGAGTTCTTGCACCTTTGAACAATCGAAAAGTAAGTATATTCATCGGATATCGTCTTGATTGCCGCTTGACTATTTGTAAAGAAGTTAATATGTGAGTTTCTAGTTCTGGGATTACACGCCAAATCAGCAGCCATTTTGGCTGCAAATATTTCCGCCTGGAAGATGTTACAGTGATCGCGAAGCTTCCCGAAGATTCCCGAATACTCAGCTCCCGGCAGTATACTGCAGCTCCAACTCCCTCTTCCATTTTGGAACCATCAGTATAAAAATTGAAAGTCCTATGGTCAGAGTGAAGCCCTACTAACCATCCGTCCTCCTCTAAAGTAATGCGCAGTCGCTTATTAAATGATAATTTTGGAATAATGTAGCCACTGCTACAATCTATACCCCCTATAATACGGCCGTGACCATAGGGTCTATCTATAAATTCTCCCGACGCTTTTAGGCGGGTTGTAGATTTCCTGCTACCAAATGAATCGGTTGTAGAGACATGATTACATCTAGTGCCGCAGTCGGTGTGCTACGCAAGGCTAAGTTCAGCAAGTCTTTTAATGCCGACTAGCATATTCCGGTATTATGTCTTGTCTAAGGCTGTCCAACACACTAGTATCGCATAAAGTAAAATTGGTCTCACCATCAGAGTTCTACAAACTTATTCCTACAAGTTTTTTGAAACCTTTTCATTTGCATTTGAAAAATTAAATTAAAACGAATTTAACTCAGAATAATTGAAAAGTTTCCTTAGATTAAAAACCATACAGTGCGACTAAAATTCATGACTACAATATCACAAGAATTCGTTCTTTCGCCATTGTAAGACAGGCAGTATGTTATTTGTTTTACAATTCTCGAAATTAGTTTGAATTAGTCAAAATATCGAAAACAACCACGCGCTGCAAGGCCTTATTGACATGCCTTCAGACAGCGAAGTCCAGACTAATAGTATGGCGTGCTGTAGACACACCCAGATTTAGTTCATACTCGTAATAAAAACCGAAAGAAATATGAAATACCCAAATGATTTTCCACTCATGCGACTCAATCACGATATAAAGTACGACCCCTTTATTATTTGTTTTGGCTCCATTAGATGCCGTTTGCTTGAGCCGATATGTGCAGGCCCGTATTTTCCTTTTGGAATAAACTACACCACTACCGAATACAGCAGAGTTTCGCAAAAGCTAATCGCTCAGTAAAGTTAATCGAATTTCAGCGTCCACGCACCGCTCCATCTTTTATTTACTTTACTCTAGATGGCTCTTACCACCGAGAGTCGGTTTCAGCCTGAAGTGGAATAGAACACCAGCTGTTTATGTGACACCAAGCGCTGTTTAATTTTTTTGCACCAGATCGTTCCCACGGAGATTGGGTCGCCTTTTTCTATGTTTCCCATCGAAGGGTTCTTCTTGTATGCCTTACGAGCCGGAAGATCATTTTCCATTCGCCAATTGCGTCTAAGCCAATGGAGCCGTTGTATTTTAAAGCTCAAACAGTTCGTGTTTCATTCTAATTCGGAATCCATCATCAACGCGTATTTTTTAGTTATATTTTTAGAGTCTATGGATGAAAATCCGATAAGATTGGTCAAGGGGAGGATGTCGAACTAAATTGTTATGCAAAATTGTCATTGATTGATATTGAAAATTAGAACAAGTATGAAAATATGGAAGAGAACTATGATCTCGAAATGTCCGATAATGATGCCGACGGGTCAAGATATGCAACAAACAAAAGTGACCTTCTCGGAAGTAGTGGAAATCATCAATAGCTTGATGAAATGGTTTTGAAAATGATGGCAGCACTCGTCCAAGAGGTCCAGAATAATTGTGAACATTAAATCAACCGGTACAAAATAGATCGAAGTTTCTTTAATGCAGTGATTGAAATAAATTTAGTGTGTTATTTGTAAAAAGTGTTTATTGTGTTATTTCTTAAATTTTAAAACCGCTTAGAAAAGTAAATAGTTCGAAAAAGTTATCCATGATTCGTCCCTTGTACAACCACTAGTACAAACTATTACTTTCACTATAAAAAACTAAGCACCAAATTAAATTCGAACGCAAAATTATATTATCTTATATCAATTAAGTTAAGCAGCTACTCGTACTTTAACAAACCTAATTAACTTAATAAAAGTCACAAAAGCGGAAGCGTTTTTATCTAAACTGACAAAAAGTAATCGAAAATGAAAATAAACAATGAACAATTTGTCGGCTTAAACACTTTCTTTTCACAAAAAAAAAAACAAGTAGAAGGAAAACTAAGCCAGGAAAACCGAATTTCCGCACAGAAAAATGCAATGTGAGCAAGCCAAGAGAATCATTAGTATATTACAAATTTGCGAGGAAACTCAAGATTTTGAAAGTAAAAATAATTGTTAGAGATACGAAGTGTAGTTTTAAGATTAGCACTTACATATAAACATGTTTGTAAGGCCAAATGGTTAATTTTAACTATTTTCTTATATTTCTATTAAACAGCTTTATTAGCAAGTAACTTTTGTTAAACATAACCAAGAAACTCTTAACGATTGTTGTATTTTATCATGTAAAAAACATTTACTATTTTCTTAAGTTGTCTAACTCTGCTTACATTTGGATGTATGAACCTTAAATAGGATCCGAAGAGTTGGCATATGTTGGTGTTATTTACCGCGGCTGTCATTGTTATTGTTGTTCCAGTTAGAAGTAGTGTTATGGCGTTTAAACGGGCTGAAAACTAGAAAATCACATAATAACTATCCAATACTCACTCACTCGTACCACTAAATATACGAGTACTGTAAGTTTTGTTTTGAAAACACTGTCACTGTCACTGTGAGAGCATACGATACAACTACGTACATACATATGTATGTACATATGTATATGTGTGTACATAAACTCATATTTAGTGGGCGTTTGGTTCATGGTGATGATTTTGTATGAAAAAATTTTGTGTCATATAAACACACAGGAGAACACATGAATGCAAGAACCATAAATGTTAGCGAATAAATATTAGGGCGAACCCACTTTGTGTGATGCGAAAAATGATATCAATATTGCCAATTAGGAAAGAAAAGTGAAAAAGTTAGTGAATGAAGCTTGTACATACATAAATGCATTTGGTATTCTGGATTTTATGCATGTCCAGTAGACCGCCTCGCCTTACAGGCAAAAAAAGTTCGCCGTATACCACCGACTATAAAGTATTGTTGTGAGGCAGTTTTGAAAATTTGTATTTTTTTTGCCGAACGTAGGGTTCGCCAAACTTCATTTTTCGTTATATATTCGGAATTTACAGTCGGATCTTAAAGTGTGGTACATCGATGTTTTTGTCTGGGGGAGATCAATGTTTTGCTTTAATAGTCATTGACCTCGAAAATCACGTTCTAGTACTTACTTACCAGATCTCAGTTCCTACCACCCACACATTAGTGATCTTTAACTTGACCGAAACAGTTGACACTAAAATTTAAGTTAAAAAGACGAAAAATTTAATATTGCTTAAAATTGGTGTCTACAATAAAAAGTGTTGCCGAATTTGAGGATAAAATTGTAACTGCTGGTGACAAATTTATAGTTCTAGATTTTTATGCCACCTGGTGTGGCCCTTGTAAAGAAATGGATTCTCATATACGCAATTTGGTTAATCAATATAAGGATCGTGCCATTGTCATAAAAGTTAATGTCGACAAATTTCATGATATCTGCGATTATTACAAAGTTCAAAGTATGACAACATTTGTTTTCATAAAAAATCAAAAAATCAAAAAATCTAGTTTTGCAGAGGCAGATCCAAAATTGCTTACACTAAAAGTGGCCTCATTAACCAAATAAGTTTTTATTTTAATTCGCTAAAGCATTCAGTAAATTTAATAAGTTAATGGTGTTGTTAAGTTTAATTTTATTTTTATTGTGTTTTGTTTCCATCTGTAAATGTACGTTTTGTGAAATGTAATTTATTTATTTTTTATTTTTTTAATTTATTTATTTATTTATTTTGTCTATAGATATAATATCCTTACAGACAGTTAAACAATATAATTAATAAAGTAAATTCAAATAAAAATAGAAAATTATTGATTATTTAACAGAGCGATAATTTTAAGTTTAATAACATTTACATTTAAATAAAAATCTATAATTTTATAAAATTTATTAAATTGACTGCACATTCTTTTGTCTTAATACTTGTCGTTTATTGTTTTAATAATTAAAAATTGAAAACTAATATTGAAGCAGATAAATAAAGTTTTATATAAACTGCTTTTCAAATGTACTACTCTAATATCAGAAAATTATAGCTCGCAAAAAATCATTAAACTTTTGCTAAGGAATTATTTCGATAATTACTGCAGAGCTACATTAAAAAACGTAGGGATTCGCCACATTTTCCCCTACGTTCGGGAAAAATTTTTATTCGAAGTTGCCTTACAACAGTTCTTTATATTCGGTGGTGTTCGGCGAACTTTTTTCATTGCCTGTAAGGCGAGAGGGTCTGCTGGACATGCATAAAATCCAGGATACAAAATGCTTTTATGTACACGTTTCACCAACTTTTTTACTTTTCTTTTCTGATTGGCACGTTTGGAACTTTTTTTTTCAGATACAACCTAATTTCCAGTTCAGTTTCAAGTATATATGTATATACAAAGTAATTTCAGATTCAGCTTTTGCTTTTTTTCTTCGAAATTTTTCGGAATCAATCTGGCGAAAAACGAGTTTAAAGTAAGTTTTACTTTAGCAAAAAATCAAAATATGAAAGTACAGTACAACCTCTATAATCCGAACAGTCGCTAGTACGGACTATCCAGTAATACAGACAGTGCAATGTTTCGGACAGTTTAGAAATTTTACATTTCTAGTCCGAACAAGAGTTGTTTTTATTTTAGTAAAATTTATTCGCTATTTTACCACTAGACACAGCACAAATTTGTGCATGAGCAAGAATAAAATTGCCATGGAAGAGTGTTGTGCCTCCAAGCAAATTAGATAAAATAAGAGAACATTTGTCTCAAAACTTAAAAGGATCAGGTAGGTATGTTTAAAACATTTCAATTCAAAATAAACAATTTATTTATGGAAAAGAAAAACTTTTAGAGGAAGCGGTGATGTCATGGCTCATGCAGCAGTGTAATTTTCATGTGTCTGTTTCGACAGAGGTCATACCAAGCAAAGCAAGATATCACAACAAATTTTTCAGAGAGTAACGATTGGCGACACACTAAAAAATATATTTAAATATTACTAGTCAAAAATACTATTAAACATATATTTCCCCACTAATTAAATTATCTCGGGAACAAAAACAAAAACTGGTTTAGAAAAATTCAGTCTACAAAATTGTTATTTCTTTGTTGTTGTTACTATGTACATCTACACGTTCATATTAGAGATGGGATCGTGAGCAACTTCTCACTCACACCCCCGATAACAACATTTTACTCATGTACGTCTATATATATTTTTGGCTCACGTTCATGCGCACTCACGTGAGTGGAAAAAAGTTTGTCTTAATCAGTAGAACTCACGCTTACGAAGTACTTGCGGAAAAAACTATAAAATAATAAAAAAAATTTAAATTAATATTGAAATGAATTGTTTGGCTTGAGTTCAAATCTGAGTTTACCATTTCTTTTGATTTAAGAATTTTATTGGATAAATTCGTTATTTTATTAAGAGATTACGGAACAGATTAGTATTGATTTTGTGGTCGCTACACCATCTCACCAGCGTTCTTTGTTCCACTTTTGATGGTAATGATTAGTAATTTTTAATCCAAAGTGATTATTATTTTTTGGCTAATGTTCGTAACGTTTTGAGTCAGAAAGAATGTGTGTTGGTTTGGTTTTACTTTTTCGTTTTGTTCTGTTGCGGACTATTCTGTAGAAAATAGAATACAACGTTAAGTGACAGCCGAGAGTTTGTATATATTAGTTTTTTGTGGTGTGAAATATTACAAATTATGTTTTAAAAGTCACAATGTATTATTTTAATTCAAATTATTAAAGATTTATATATTTTTGTCGAGTAAAAACCATTTAGCAAACAGTTACAAAATTCATTCTTATAAGAACAAGTAAATAAGAAATATTTTGTACAGAAAAGAACGGCAGGCACAGAACCGCAACGAAAAGTAAAAACTAATGAGTCTTTTAGTTGACATATTGCGTGTCACATCCAGGGGCTTGTTAAGGATTTTTTTAAAGATGCATGTGAAGGGGGGAGGTCCGTGCAGATCGCCAAAAATGCCATTAAGTAATATGTGAAGCGATGTGAAAGTATTAAAAAGCGAACATTAATCGGATTTCATCCTTTGACACCAACTATTTAATAACTTTATAAATCTTATTATAAAATATCTCACAAAACCAATTATAGTCGTATGTCGATTAGTGTTAATTTGAAAATGTGACCATTTTGTTACATCAGCCATATTTTTCTGACATCTCTTTTGTAGACTTTCTTAACATTATTTGTTAAAAAAGAACAGTTATAGGCTATTAAATACCTGATATATAAATCATATCGCTCATTTACTCAAACAACGTCATAACTAAAAAAACACACATTAACAGAAAAACAACAAAATATTCCCCTCTCAAGAGGTAATTAAAGAAGATATTTGCATGAAATTTTTAAAACAATATAAAGAACGATATAAAGAAATTCTTAATTGAAAAATCAAGTTTTTGGAGTTATGATGTTTTTCAAGTAAATGAGCCTAAAAGTCTCGATACACATCTATATTATTAATACTGAACCGATTTTGAAAAGATTTATATGTTTTTAATGGGGATTTTACATTGATGTACACAAGCTTAATTTTATTTGAATCGGTTTAGTATTTTGGGATCTATAAGCGTTTAAAGTTGATCCTAACACATGCACACTTATTACAAATGCGTGTATCAGCTTCAAGTTGTAAAAAAAACTAATTTTGTATGTGTGTTTGTCCAATTTGTTTTTGCATAGAAATGAAACAGAGTTTTTTTCTTTGTATTAAGAGAGTGTTTAAGTTGTTTATTTAGAATGTTTTTATATTTTGTATTTTATCGTCTATATATTTATGTAAATGCTTAATATTTAATTATTAGAATGCGGTCGAATCGCTGTCGACGGCTGGATACACTAGTTAAATTTAAACATATCATTTTCGTACGTCGTAGAATAAAGTCGCCGAATTCCATGCCTTTGATCGTGCTGCATTAAAGTTTCCAATTTAAGTAATTTCTCTATTGGATTATTAAATTAAATAAAGCTTGTTGAATTGTATATCTGAAAAATGTTTCGTTTTTCTTCGAATTTAGTTTACCAACACCAACATTTCATTGTGTTGTTATGAAACGAGAAAATAAAATACAAGATTTGGGACTAATCTATTACACACATACACTCACACACACACAACAACACACACACACACACAATGTAAACAAACAAATGCTCATAAAACGTGCATGCGGAAAATGTCGTTTTCTATTTTTTCTGGCAATGTTAAGTTTGTTTTACTGCAACAATAATACAAACGTTCATAAAGAAATTGTCGACATTAAAAAATAAAACGAAATAGAAGAAAAACTTTGTTTTTACTCCTTTACTGTTTGTCTTATTTATTCTTTTAACTGTCAAAGAGCATAATTTAACTGTAGTTTTTATGCACCTACTCGTATATGTCTATGTATTTGTTTGTTCGTTTGGCAGATGTGTCTGCCGGTGTGTGCGCTTGTATGCATGATAATTTTTTTGCTTAGCGGAAACGGAAATGAGTGCAAGAAATATTAAATTTGCATTTGGTGTAATTTCGCAAACAGTTTAATATATTTATTTACATATTTAACTTTATGTTATACATTTCAGTAAGTTTAAAAATTAAAATGTACATTTCTATAATAACAATATTTTATTTTTTATATTTGCATTCGTTGATTTTTAATACGATACAATTTCAAAAGCTCTTTAATTACTTTCCCAAATAAGAGTAATTGTTTACTTCTTCTAAGATCTACTACTCTTAAGGGCTGTCCACATGCTGGAATTAGATGAAACTTTTGGAATTCGGTCAAAATAAAATTTTGAAAAGTTAATCAAAAGCGCAGTTTGTGACAATCTTTCAGATTAACAAAGCCTTTAAGCAAGAAATTAGCTTTTTAAGAATCTTGCGGTAGATAACGCTTCTTACTTAAGCTTCCCCCAAGGCCCACTTTCATTTACTGGGAACTTTTGATTTAACTTTACTTGCGCATGTATGAGTGCTTTTTTTGTGTTTTGCAATTTCTATACAATTTCTTAACTTTTTAATCTAATGCAAGAGGTGCAATGAGATTTAGAAAATAAAATAAATTAGATTAAAATGTGACAAAGAAAAGATTGCAGCTTAAACTACATGTGGAAGCAATCAATTTGATAAGATGCCTTTAACAATAATTAAACAAAATTAATTCAAGCTAAAAAGTAACTATGGAAAAATCATGTCATGACAATAAGATAAAATGAAATATTAGAAATGTTTTACTAAACTTATACAATTGAGTTAATCTGAGTACAAAATAAATTAAATAATTCAAATGCAAATAGGTAAAAACTTAATCAAATTGATTTTCAATTACTGTGTAAGCTGTTGTCGACGTCAAGTTAATCCAACAGCAAAAAAAATAAATTGACACTTGTGTACTCGTTGTTGACAACAATGATTACTATTAACAGTCTCTTGCATTTGCCAGGAGTTACCTATTTATTTTATTTACAAAAGAAGAAGGAATAAAGAAAAAAGCAAAGTCAGTAAAATCGGTTAACAAAGCTCCGAAGTATTTGTCACACATGCTTAAGTATCTTAAATGGTTCTAACTATGTATCTATCACCCCAGTGCAAGGGTACTTACATTAGTGCTTGTCAGAATTAATCAAATTGAGTTGAATTCTCGGGGAGTCTTAACAAAATTAACGATTTATTTCTTTTGTCACACAAATAAAACCTAAAAAAATATTTAAATGAGAAGTTTCATTATTTTAGTTCTTCCCGTTGATGATTTCGTCAAATAATCCCTTCGACAGCGTTTTTTAACTTTGGTCAGCAAATGGCCGTAATTTTGTAGTTTTAAATCGTATCTTAAAATACAACAGTAAAGGGCAAAAATAATAGGATATTGAATCCATGTGTTATTTTTTTAGTTTATTTTAAAGGAACTTTTCATTTTTGCGAACAGATATTGGCCAAAACAGATATGCATGTAATAATCAACTTTTTTTTTGTTGCCAACTTTTGAAACACTTGACTGTATAGCATGTAAAAAACAAACTGTTCAATTTAAATGGAATTTGGGTTTTTTTTGGATACTATTCCTTTTTGCTTCTTTTTGGTTGGTTAACATGAGACCATTCACATATTGAGTCTTCAAAAAACTGGTGGAGAAAAAGGTCATCGAATGCTAACACTTTGGCTTTATTTTGATTGATTGTTATTCAATGCGGGCGTGCTGCTACTCACGACAATAAAAAAGATTGTGGCAAATGTATTTTAACTTCGTTCACTTCTTCTGTTAATTCATGATTTCGTTTTGGTTTTAGGTTTTTTGTCCACTAAAAGGTTGGGCTCGATTCGCTATTACATCGTTTTTTTTCGAATGTACCAGCTATTTATTATAACTTTTAAGTTTGCTGATTTTGTGATTTACTTTATGAAATGAATATAAATTTACAAATAATAGATTTTATTATGATTAATTCCTTTATAAATTAAATTAAAATTGGGTAACTATTCTTTTGTGTTTTTGTAACTTACACCACAGACATGAAATGTTTAAATGAGTTGATAATTTCGTTGAAATGTTTGCTATATTATTAAGTGCGGCAGTTGAAATAGATTTTGCGGAAGTCTCTACATAAATTACGTACATCTAGGATGGACTAATCTGAAAGTTTTCTTTTGAATATTAAGAAACGTTTACCAACTCGTTTTGAAAATTAATTTTTAATTGATTTTCGGATTTTAGCGAACTATTGATTTATACGATCTTGAGTTGTTTTTGTTGTTTTGTGAATTTTTTTTTAAAAATTAAAATTGATTTTTTTCGATAATTTAGTTTTTAGGCGAAGTTTTTTATAAATTTTCGAATTTTATTGAATTTTAGAGATTTTAACGAAATCTCGAATCTTTTGTGATAAATTCGAAATGTAATGCAATGATTTCGAAAAATGTTCGACTTTCAATGAATTTTTTAGTTTTTGATAATATACATGTATATCTTGGAATAATTGAATTTTTGTGGGTTCTCTTCTTATTATGTGAATATTTTTTTAGAAGCTTCGGCTTTTCGAAAGCCACTTTGATGAATTTTAAACTTTTACAAAATTTTTGATTTTTGACTTGTTTTTTTGCAGAATCGAAAAGTAATTTGTGCAAAATTTCGAGTTTTGGCTCAACTAGGAATTTTTTGTGCACTTTCTAATGTTGTGGGTGAATTGAAATCAAAACTTGAATTTATTTAAATTTTTTTGTTAATGTTTTATTCATATTCGATACTGATAGATTTTAGGATTAATTTGTTGTTTCGGAATTCCAAATTTTTCGATTCTAAGTGAGTTTTCGACTAATTCTCGTGTGTTTTCAAATTTTAGAAATTTTGTTTTCTGAAATTTTGACTTTTTGCTAAATTTCAGATTTATATTCGATTTTATTAAAATCTTTGACTATTTTTTTAGTTTTGTTTGATTTAGAAAAATATTTTTTTTTTTCGAAATTACGGTAGTATTTTTGATGAATGCTGTCTCTAATCTAAGTGAATTTAAAAAACTGGTACTAAATCATTTTGATGAGTGTTTGATTTTTATGATTTTTTTGCTTGTAATTCTCGAATTTGGTAAGTTTTAAAAATGTTTTTTTAATCGTTACTTCAGCGGGAAAATTTATGATTATACAATTTTAATAAAATATTTAAATAGTTCTCGAGTTTTGGTAAATTTACAGAAATATATAATTTTGAAATATATATTTTCAGCAGAATTTCTGTTTTGTTTCCGTAAGTTTGAGTTTATTTAGTATATCTGGAGTTTTCAATAATTTTCGATTTCTTTTTTATAAATTTAAAATTTTTGGGGAATAAAAATCTGAAAGTGTGTTTTTTATGAATTTTTCGACTTCAATTAATGCCCGATTTTTAGTGAGTTCTTAATTAATTTTCAAGGCTTGGTAATAATAGAATAATTTTTTTTTTTACAAATTTCGTCTTTTTGGGACATTTGATGAATATTAGATTTTAAGTAAATTTTTGACAAATCCGCGAAGTTGGATAAATTTTAGAAAAATTTCTGCTTTTTGGGAAATTTTTGTTTATATTTTATATAAATTAAATTCTTAGGGGAACTGTAAATGAATCTTCCGTTGTTAGGAAATATTTTTCTTTAGTTATCAAAAATTTTTTTTATTTATTTTTAATTTTTAGGGAATTTTAAATATATACCAATTTTCAAGTTTTATTAAAAATCCGAATATTTTTTGTGAGTTTTCGTCTCGTTTTTCTTTGTGAAGTGAAATCTAGTGGTAAATTTCTTTCACAAATTAATTTTCATAAAAAATCGGCCCCGAAGATTTTTTGGAAATGTTTGAATTTGTTTTCTACTATGATTCGAATTTTGGTAAGTTTTAGAATTTACTATGAATTTCGGAATTTTTTTTTATAAATCGAAACCTTTGTCGGAATGAAACATAAGAAAAAATGTAACAAATATTGAATATGTAATTGGAGGGTTCCAGGTTAAAATTACCTCAGACTATATCGAATAATAAACATTTTTTAATGATCTTTTATGATTATAATATGCATTAAAAGCAAATTTGACTACATGGTGGTATTGTATTGCACATACCGATGGTTAGTCGGCAAGAAGCGTTTTAATATGATATTTTGACAATGGGAAGGATATATAAAGTAGAGGAAGCTTTGACAGAGTGTTCAAACTCCGTTTATAGCTAAAAATAAAAATTCACAAGTCACATATTCCTTCTTCATTGAATGTTAGTTTGAATATAAATGTTGTTTGAGTAACGTCAACATAAGTGGATGAGACGGGTGCTGATGAGGTGCTCTGCGGCACCGAAGACATTCGCATGTTCCTCCAGCAACTAGTCTCAAATTTACATTTTCTGTCTATTCCAGTCATAAAAAATCATAAACAATTTTAATTCTCCCATGGAGTCATATGGTTAATCGATATACTTCAACTAAAACCTTTTAATAAATAAAATAAATATTATTTTCTTGTGTTAACAGGAGTAAATGATGTAAGCATATGTATACTCTTATTTGTATTTAGTTAATATAAATAAATATGACTTAAAAAATAAAGAGCAATAATATACTAACTAATTATTTAAGATCAATTACACAATGTAGTGCACATGTGATGTGATGTGGCATTTTCAGTCAAAAACTCTTACAGCTCACAGCTCAGTTTATTTCGAAAACGAATTGTAAATCAAAAGTTTTATCATAAAATAGATAAAATTTAAAAGGACTTAGTAGTACCACACGTAAATAATTTTTTCTAAACTCAATCATTTTATCAATTATTCTATTTATTGAAGGGGTGAACCCCGCAGCATCACTCCCGAGGGTCCTGCGAAGTTAAAAATTAAGATCTAAGCGAGGGCTACTATTTATATTTCGGGAACTGGCAACACTAATGTCAATAGCTAAAATCTGACAACACCATAATAAATTTTGACATTTTTTAGCATAAACGTACTCACAACGTTTTGATGTACAACTCATATTTGTTTTGTTTACAGTGAGTTCAGAAAATCAATTTGACAAGAAAATAAAAATTTCAAGAGAAGGTTTCGTTAGATTATTTTGCACCACTTTCGACTTGGATTATCTCAATAAGAATGTGTCGATGATCTCAGTTCTTTATATGGCAATAAAACACCATCAAAAACCACAGTATGTCGCTGGTGTAATGAATTCAATCGTGATCGTAGTTGCGTCGCCGACGAATTCCGTGATGGTCGTCCAAAATCGGTTGTTGTGCCACAAACCATCAATGCAGTACGTGAACTGATAATGCAAGATCGTCATGTGATATATTATGAGATAGAAGCATCCTTGCACATTAGTTCCACTTCAATACATTCGATTTTGCATGAATTAGTTGCAAAAAAAAATTTGTTCCCGTTTGGATACCCCATAATTTATCAATCGCTCGAAAAAATGCTCGCGTCAAGTGGTGTAAGGAAATGATTAAAAAGTTTAACCGTGGTGTTTCAAAAGACGTGTATAAAATCGTGCCAATTGACGAATCATGAAAATATGTATGCTTATGAGCCGAATATCAAAGGTAAACGATTTACGAGCGCCGAAGAAGCAGTTGAAGCGTTCAAAAACCATGTTTTGGAGGTGTCTCAAAAGGAATGGAAAAATTGCTATGACAAATGATTTTGACGAATGCAAAAGTTTTTGGATTATAAAGGGGAATATTTCAAAAGCAATAAAGCCATTTTCATCTAAAAATGTGTGTTATTATTTGCTATTCCCAAAATATAAATAGCAAACCAAGTACTATTATGTAATAACTGTGCACACTTTTGATGTCAATCTAACCAAAATATTTAGATTCCACCCCACTATACAGCAGCTTTGCAGAATAATACACATCCATACAAACTTACTAAGTATTTGTGTTTGCTTTGATTGTATGTCAAATATTGCAAATAGATGTGATTTTTCATAATAAATAATTTAGTAAATTAATTATTGCTAAATGCAAGCACAACAGCAACTTTATCTCTTTAAAACTTAAAAAATAAACTAAATGCAATTAAAATTTTAATTTAACATAATTTTTTTTTGGCAAACTTTAAAAATATTTACAATTAAAATATGTAAATAATAATAGCAAGTTTTTTTGTGGAAGAACTATCACCTACCCACATTGCATTGGAGATGGGCACCGCTCATTAGTGTGAATCACGTGTGATTAACTTTTTGTTTCACCAAAACGACCGTACATACACGTGACTACAAAATAAATAGGGCGTGAGTGAGTGTTCATGAGTATATTATTGATGTGATTGTTTTGTCACTTTTTTGAGTTATTAAAATTTTTTTAAATTCAATTTTTTAATATTTTTTGATTTTACAGCGTGCAGGAACACGAGACAAAAATTCAAGGTCATGCACGAGAAAAATGTTTTTATAGTGAGCGTGCATGGGCGTGAGTCAAGCATGTTAAGCTTCAGTCGCTGACAATGTTTCCTCAGTCGTGATGAATGTTGAGGACATTAAAAAATTTACCCCATAAAAATATTCCAGGCCAATATTGGAAGTTTATATACCTCAATGGCCACTGTGGCCACTATAATGCAATCTTTTTTCTTGGAGTCGCTTTCTAGAATGAGACATCCACGGATACATAGATATTCTCACGATCGATTCATCTCTTGATTCATTTACCACTTCAAACTTCTAGAGGGAGGGTCAGTTGTCTGTTATATAATTCTTTTCAAAATAGCCGCCTTGAGTCACCTGTGAAATCTAGTTCACAATTAAAGTGATTTTAGGAGCACACTTGTAAGCATTGCAATATATTTCAACAAAAGATTTTCCTAACCAAAATAAAGTGAGTAGCAGTTGTAGTCACTGTCTAGCGAAAAAAAGATGGTGCCCTTTTACTGTAGTGTTTATTGTAAAATAAAAATATTTTTAATTTAAAATTTATATTGGGACAACTATTTTTCTTTGCATGTCTGTACATATCTTCTGTTCATTTCTGCTATATAAACATACATCATCAACATCATCAGGGCAACCGCAAATATATCAGAAAGATTCATATCAGAAAGATCGTATCTCATTCCTTATTGATGTCGAACTTATTGGATTCTATAGAGATTTATTCTGGTCGTAATGCTGAAGATTTAAATAGGTGTATCCTACTTTTAAACAGAATAATACGTTTAAAAATTCATGACCATGTTTCAATGTACTCGTATGTGAGTGATTCTTTTGTGGTGTAACTTTAAAAGCTTCGTTATTATTAGATCACTACTATTCTTTTATAAAGTTATGGTTACAGATTACCCAGTGTATTTTCGGAAATATTTTATATTTTTGTAGGCTGCTATAGGCCCAAAATGTTTTTATTCCCTGTTATATATTACAGATCCCTTCCTGTACGAGTTGCTAAATGTTGGAACTCATTTAAGATCTAGCTTGTTGAATAGTTTTTCTTTCAGTTGAACTGATATAATGCAAGATGAAACAGGTTAATGCATGCGCAAGATTTTTTTTTTAATATTTTTTTAAATTATGATGTCAAGGTGAGTTATCTTTTAAATATGCTCCTATTATATCTGAAGACGCTGAAAGAATATCTAACTTAATATTTTGTTGTTTATTGCAACCATAATTACCGACTTTTTTTTTTTAAATTTTATTTCTGATAAAGAGATCTCTTTGGAAATTAATGTAAAATTTTGTTTTCTATTCAATTGTTTTGTTTCCTGATCTTACTTTTTTTTTTGCTGCAAATGCAAGAATATAAACATATTATTTTCAAACAATTTTTGTTGTTAAGAAAGCCTATTTTTTTTAAATTTTTAGAGCAGATTTTCAGTTTTTTTACCGCATGTTTAAACAATTTCTTAAAACATATATCTGGTTTCCCTGTTCATAATCATTTTAATTGGAGCAATAGAGACAAAGTTTTCCTTTTCAGTTGTACAAGCTGTACATTATTAACTTAAATAAATAAAATAACTTAGTTTCATACATACTATATTTTCCTGATGACTTAATGAATAAAATAAATTAATCATTATACAAGCATTTAATTAAATCATTCATGTTAAATACAAACATAGACGCATACAAATGCAAATGCAACTGCTCACACACACTCTGCTCCCAAAACAATATTTAAAATGAGTTGAATTGACTGCAAATGACTGACTTATGGCTCGAATTGGTGATATCACATGGACAAAATAAGTTTATTGTTTTAGCTTTAATAATTTATTAAATAAAATTCAAGTTGCGCTCGTATAGTCTTCAGTATGTCAGGCAAATGTTTCTAAGCATTGAAACAATGTTAATTTGTGTATAAAATAAATTCATTTAATGAGTTTAATTTTGAGTAAAATTCTTATGTTAAAATCCACAGAAAAAATCATTGACAAATTTGTTTGCAATTAACTGTTTGCTAAGTAATTTTTCTTAATTAATATATTTTAATAGAATTAACGTTTATTTGAAATTATTTTTCAGTCCTTTTAAAACAGTGCTATCAAAAGTTTTTTAATGAAAATACTATAAAAATGTAAATAATATTACATATTAATTTTTATAAATAATGTGATTTTAGTTCGTATATGTAGAAATCGTGTAGTTTTTTAAAGCATCTCACTCTAATTAAAACTGTATTACTTCCACATTTATTTTATTCACTTGATTGCTTCATTAGTTTAATTAATTAATTTAAATTGATTCTTATATTTTATGCCAGAAGAAAAATATTTTTCTTATTTTGTTTTTAATACACATACTAGAGATGGGAAGTAATTTTTCACTCACGCTCACGATAAAAAAATTTCATTCATGCACGTTTATGCACGATCTTATATATTTGGCTCACGTTCTTGCACGCTCATGTGGGTGGAAAAAAGTTAGTCAAAGTCACGAAAATTTACGCTCACGAAATACTCACGAACAAAAATAAAACTACGATTAGAACACGTTCTGTGAAAGTATTCGTATAGCGGGCTGATATTAGTATGCCATTCTACTTAAAATAAAAAGATACGTTCCAGGAATAAAAAAATATTCGTAAAACTAGATCCATATTAGTATAAGTTTGTAATGAAAATAGATAGATGTGTACCCTTTTTTTAACATTTATAACAAAGTGATATGGAAAAAAATTATAAGACACTCATTAAAAAAGCAAATTTTACATTTAAATAAGAACATTTAATTTTAAAATTAAAATAATAACTTAACATTACATATTAAAACATTATTAATTATAAATGTTTTTTCTGATGCGATATTGATTTTACTTGAATAACTTAAAAGTAAAATCTACTTACGTTCATGTACGCTCACGTGATTGAAACAAAAAACTAATCACGATCAGACTTGATCGCGCATGATTCACGCTAACCACGTGAACAGTGCCTATCTGTAAACACTCTACTAATAACTTTGAAGTTAGCAATATATTTTTGGTAGAACTATATTGATAAATCAAACGAAGATATATGTATTTGGTTGGCTTGAGGTTTGAGTACCATCAGATTCAATCGGACAATAGATATTTTTGCAATGTTTTTTGTGATTAAAATAGACAGGAAAAGCGAATTTGAATTGACATCTAAATAATTTTTCAATCAAATAACATTTTTCATTGAATCTTGTTTGTATATTTTTCTCTCTATACTGATGAAAATCGTGAAAATACCAGCTTCAAAATTTTTTAAAAATCTCTTAAATCATGAATAGGATTCCAAACTCAAACATTTATCTTTAAGGCTGAAATTATTTAAGTTGGAAAAACTATAAAACATTTTAAAGAAGTCGGTAAATATGCCATTACTGCCAATATGGAAAGAGAAAAAGCTACAAAAATTAATTAAAAATCGTCAAAGTAAAAAAACGGGAAATCACTTTAGGGAAAAAATGGCGAAAACTCAAACAAAATTTATAAAATCCGAAACGAGGCATAAAATTATTCAAACTGTGTAAAACTATATACAAAGGAGAAAATTACGAAAATTCGAAAAAATTGTAATAGAGAAAAAAAAGTCAAATTTGGATAAAAGTCGAGCACAGCCAGCGTATTAAACAGATAAAATTATTTGTACAACAATACAAGAACAACATTAATTTTTTATATCGGTTCTGTCAAAAGGATCTACAGAAAACAAATACATAAAAAATAAAGGCACCCTTTTGGATATTAAAAATCGAAAGCATAAGGAAGGCAAAGAAATCAGTTGCCATACTGTTGTCGCCTGTACCCAACTATCAAAAGTGCTTACGTCGTTACGTTAGAAATGTCATTGTATACAACTCCAAGCTGAAGCGAAATTTTATACGTTGAGAACGCTAGTAACAAATATCGTTGACGGCGACCAAAATCTACTAACATAACAAATATAACAATACAACAAAAAAATACAACAAAATAATGTATGGTGCTTAGAAATTAGCATATTATTCTAAAATTATAAAATAATTTAACAATGAATAAATCATTTAAGAACAAGATACTTACCTTTTCCGTATTATTATTCATTACATTTTCCATTTTGAATATGTTTTGTATTTTTGCAATTTTATCTCATCGCGTTTTTGTTTGTGAGTATATTTGATAGTTGAAAGTGGAAGCTTTCCTTGCAGTAATTTTGCAGACACACTTTTTCTGCAATTGGTGAGTAATTCGATTACGTGACAGCTATTACTCGCCAAAAAAAATTACAGACACAGTTTGGTCAGAAAAACAGCTGTTTGTATCATTTTATGGCATTTTTCTTTCATTTCACACATTTCAATCGAAAAGATTCTGGACGCGGGAGTTACAGAACATGGGTACTGGTTAATACGCCTTGACCACATCTAAAATTGGGTGCGCATTCGTCGTAAAATAAAATTGTATATATTCACAAAAATTAGAAAAAAACTCTGAATTGGGTCAAATACCATTTGCTTTCATAAGAACTCGTTCAATATCGTTCAATTTTGGTTTTTCTCCTATTATCATTTTACCGGTTTCATCTTCTGGCAACACTGATAGCGAAAAAATAAAATAAAAACAAACATCCCGAAAGTGTACTTAGAAAATGTTCATAAAAAATGAAATAAATTAAAATAAAACTACAGCAATAATAATAGATTACTTCATACATACATTGTTTTAACTGTAAAAGTGTCGTTGTTGCGCTTTTCTTGCAGCCTCTGTCTGATCCACAACGTGCAGAAGGGAACATATGTACACTATCGTGGGTGCTAGTTGTATTGAGATTTTTTTTATTTCTTATAATCTCTCCCCCCCCCCAAATCGGTTCAGTTTTATGTAAAAAAAATTACAAAAAAATTTCTTCGCGATAAGTTGTGTTTTAGGGGGTGTGTCCGCCCTTAAAAGTTGGCCTTCAAGTACATTTATTTAAATGCATATGACTATTTTTCTAAAAAAAACAATTTACAAGAATATGATATATGACAATATTTTAGCTCTTCTAGTCAACAATATTAACCTTAAAGCAAGTTTTTTGCTAAAATTAATATTTTAGAAAATAATGAAGAAAATAACCAACAAAATACAAAAAATTATTTATGCTAAAATTATATTTACATATTCGGAAAATTATTTTTTTAAGCATGAGATTATGTCTATTAAATTATTTCATTATTTCAGTTTAGAAAAGTTAAAATTAAAAAAAAAACAAAATTGAATAAATGGGCTTGAAGGCCAACTTTGAGGGCCGGACGCACCCCCTTAAAACACAACTTATAACTATGAAATTTTTTTTAAATAAAAATGAACCGATTAGGGGGAAGAGAATATAACTCTAAAACTACATAGTTCTAAAAATAATAATATTAAAAAGATATTATTCTCAAAATGAAAATAATATTTTTTTTTAAATAATTTTTGATTGAATTTACAGACCATAACAACATGCATTTACAATACTTGTCACACAAATTTGTCTCAGTGCACGCCATCCTCACCAAACTTAATGCAAACATGCGCTTTGCATTGGCTCATTTCAAGTTTTTCTCTTTTCTAATAAAATTCATTTATACTTTTGTTGTTTCCACATGACTTGAAACTGACATTTCAAGTTTCAAGTATGTTTGTCGCCATACATAAGGGTGGCACATCAAACTAACTATAGAAAAGGATAAGAAAAGAATTAGCAAAATACAGGAAAAAACAAAAAAACAAGTTAAAGAAAAACAGTTGAAATTTTGACGGTGCGAAAGTTACACACGGAATCGTATATTTTTTTTTAAAACATACACAAAATTCTAAACGATGAAATAATACACATAAGTGCATTTAATCAGTATTAAATAATAGTATAAAATAGTTTAGCAAGAAAATTGTAAATAAATGAAAAAAAGGGAAAGAAAGTTTTTATACTCAAATAAAAGTGTCAAGGTGCCTCTGCCTTCTTTTTACAGTGCTAATGGTTAAAGGTGTTAAGTGTTAGTATTTCAAATAAAAAAAATCAATAATTTTATAAAGTAATTGTTATTAATAAAACCAAGAGGCTTATGTCAAATTAACTTCATGAACATCATATTTAAAAGTTCTTAACTTGATAACTGGTTTGAAAAGAAATTACAATAATTGTTAAAGTTACTAGTTAATATTCATTAAAAATTATGTTGAAAAGAATAAGAAAAAAAAGAAATAACATTTGTCTGGTTTAAATGTCATTGATAAAATAAAAAAGAATTACGAAGTGAAGAGAAACGTGAAAAGCAAAAGAAACTTTGACAGTTGCAATTGCTACCAACCCTTATACGGAAGAGGATGTATATTTTTGTTTCCATTTCATTTTCCATTCTTTTGTGTTATTGTTTTTGCATATTGTATAAGAGCTTTGGTATAAGTGTTTGATTACGTTTATTAATTAACATCAGTGTTGTCAAGGCTAAACACTTTTTATAAACAAAATTAAAATAAAATCTACTAAATGAGAAAAATACTTGAAAGAAAAATAAACACTTGTTTTTTGTTAAAAAGTATTTAAGTTTTTTAATATTGCGAATACTTTACACTTACTATTAATTGCTACTAAGAAACTGTTTTGTAATATAATAAAAATTACAAAATAACATGGAACAACATATTTTGATGTGAAAAATCGTATGGCTTTCATCTAAGTATAAAATACATTCGAACTTCCATAGCTCGAACTTCTATAACTCGAATTTTCTCTAGCTCGATCCAATTCGATTGGTAGTAACGTTAAGAGAGAAAATAACTCACAATTCTCCTTCCGTAACTTCCATAGCTCGAACGAAATTACATGCATATGAATTCTATAACTCGAAGTGATTTGCTTACTTATCAGATGATACACATGAAGTGCATTGTTTTGAATTCAATTTTTTTTTATTCGGGGGATCTCATCTTAGGCGGAACAGCAGGTGATGACGAGGGCTCGGTGGAAGAAACTTTTCAGTAGCATTCAAGAAACGATGTAGAAAATTCTTATCGAAAATTAAATTTATATTTGATGAGCACTATAACCCTTTCAGACCTTGCTCTAAGCTACTGCGAATTTTTCATAATATATATGGTCTCTATATCGTATAAAAATATAATCAATGTTTATTTTTTATAATTTTTGTATTCTTCGAGGATTTTCAGACATCAATTGGCTTGAAACATTAAAATTTATCATTTTTTTAAATTAAAATATGCCCACTTCACTATTTCTTAACACGATTAGTACTTTTATAATTGAAAACACAACTTACTTCAACAAAAATTCAAGTAACGGTAAAACGAACAGCGGAACAATGTGAGAAACAAACATTAAGAACAATCAACGCAATCGATGCATGCCGGTCTATTTGACATTGGTGAAATAGAAGCGAAAATATTGAGCCCGAAATATAAAAATTTATTTATATATTATATATTATAAATTATGTATTATATATTATATATTAAGAGATGCAACAGTAGCTCCTACCTACCAGTAGGTGTATTACACCTTCTATGGGAAAGGGATAATGAGAGAGGACAGATATTGAAAATCGAAAGCTTAACTATTTTACAACTCTGATATTATGCTTATTAAGGAATTTTATATTTAATCTCGTATCAGAGAACAGAATGAAACCATTCGAATTTGCTAATCTAAGCTGGCAACTCTGCTTTGGGGTCATATTATATCTAAAAAGCAATCACTTAAAATAACCAAACGAAAACTATATCTAGTTTTGATACAGAGCTACTACTGGCCATAGCAAACACTAGACACAAAACAACAACAGCAACAACACTATATATGCTGTAACTGAGCACGTGTTAAAATGAAATTGTCAAATGTAAACAAAACCTGACAAAAGTCAACAGGAAAAGGTTAATAACAATCAGCAATAACAACTATCAAACAAAACACAACATGTCTGTTGCAAATTAGTATGAATTGCAAAGAGAGTAATATTTCATTTCAACCAGGAAACTCTTATACGAAAGCAGCAATTTCATTCATTTTAATTTTGTTTTAGTATAAATTATTAGATACTTTTGTTGTTATTGCAGCATGTTGTGTTTGTGTTGTGTGGTTTGTAGATACATTTTCAAGTCTAATAGCGCACGATTGAAAAAAAGCTAGCAGAAGCAGCAAAAGCAGCAGATAAAACATATGTAAACTTAAAATTTTTGGCTATTTGTACGTTAGTATTTGTCGTGTGCGGTCTGGCGGTCGGTCGAAATAGTTAAAAATTTCGAAAATAAAGAAACGGTTTTGTCTTGTTTCTTTGATTGTAAAGCGCGCGTGAATTAAACAAAATCGATTTTGATTAAAGAATAACAACAGCAACAGTCATCGCTTTAATTGGCTAAGCAACTGTTGTAGGTTGACAAAAAAAAATAAAATAAAACAAAGAAGAATTCAACAGTTATAGCGGCATTTGCGTTTTAATGCACAAAAAGGTGTTCATTAATTTGGTAAATGGAATTTTAATTTAATTTAACCAAAGTATTTAAAATAAATATAAAAGAATGTGTGTTTGCTTCAAAAGAATTAAATGATTAATTAAAGTGCTAAAACTAGAAAATGTAATTTTAAAATGTGAATTTGAAGATACGAGTAAAACATTTAAGTAAATAATTTAAACAAAACCAGCGACAACAAATCAGAGTTTTAATTATGAAAATCATATAGTCAATTGAAATTCCGTCATTTCTAATTTAGATTCAGTTAATTACTAAGTTCCCAATAAAATAAAGTGCAATTTTAAGGCTAACAAATTACTACAAAAATAAAGATTCTATGACAGAAACAATCGCTTCGGCTATCCCTAGCTTTGAAACTCTTTCGAGAGCAGCAGAAAAATTGTATAAAAAATAAGATAAATGACCGACCTTGTATACTCCATGGCACAATAGGTAGTTTCACCCGAAATCTTGGCGAAAAATTATTTTTCGCACTAACAATAAAAAAGTTTTTGTTAACGACATTCAATTAAGAATAGGTATATAAAAGCAAATAACTGCATATTTGGTTTTTCTAAAAAAAAGACATATCAGCTGATTTATGGACAGTTGAAGTTGACGTTTGCAAGAACGTGCTCAGTGCAGCTTAAAAAGTGTAATTTTGATATAAATTAAAACGTTTTTTTTATCAGTTATTAAACAAAAAGAACGGAATTGTACATAATATGGTGAAGAGAAGTGATAGTAAGTAATTACAAAAACCAAAATATTTTGGTAGACGTTATTGCTTTTGTGAAAAAAACGTGTTATTCTAACTTATCCTCAAGTAAATATAAACTTCGCGTAAGGCAGCCCCACCTTGAAATATAGGTATCTTTATAATGTTTGGATTTGTGAAAAGAATAAAAATAAAAAACTGTGGCTTTTTACAATTTTATTATTATTAGTGAAATTGTTTTCAAAACAAAATTTGGCCTCGTTGAAGCAAAAGAAACATACATTTTGGAAAATTTTATCGGGAAAACAAATTTTATTTATTTAAGATTTTGTTTGCAAGAGGGCTAGCGTATTTTCATCGATTTAAAAATTTTTTTCATACCGTAGCAACCTTAAAAATTTCTCAAAAAAACCCAGCTGTACCTGCTCATGAAAAACTCTTAAATTGCAAATTTCAGCTACATCGATCTAAAACTTTATCTAAAATTAATTTTGGCTTAAAAAATACCACAGTGTGCATGGCTGGAACTTCCCCTTAATATCAATTGTTGGAGGAATCAAAATAAAACTTCTATTCGAAATTTTTCTACGACGATATCTCTCGCACCACTCACCCGAATTAGGTATCTAGAATCTAATGTAAATAAAATTTTGCGCACAGCAAAAAAATTCTAAATTCAAATAAAAGCGAGCTACCAACTTCATATTGGAACAAAATCAAATCAAACATACGAGTACGAATTTATAGAAAGCAACAGAATGCTAAATAAAAATTAGAATGAACCGTTAGTTTTTTGCAATATCTTCGATCTCGAAAATAAAATGTTTCGTTTTGTAAAGTCAGTAATGAATCTAAACATGATTTTTTTATTAAAATATAGAATTACTAAAATGAGTAAAAAAACAAACGAAACTCAGATGAACAGTTTTTGTTGTTGTTTTAGAAAGTCAAGCAAAGAAATTAGAAAAAAACAATTAGGGATAGTGAGATAGGACAGATGAAGTGATCAGCAGCGTTCCCAATTCAGTGCGTTTTGCGCTAGATTTAACTCGTTTTAAATGTACCAAACGCGAAGTTTTTCGTCATAGCGCTTTTAATAGAAAACGCGCTGAATGAATCCCATAACAATTCGAACTATTACATATAAACGGTTTTGTGGCCAGAAGATGGGCCAGACGGTGCAAATGAAAGTTTTTTTTTATTATTTTTACAATATTAAAAAGTTCCTTATTGATGCTTTTAATCAATGAAAATATTAACTCCTTATTTATAATACTTACCAAAAGTGTATAATTGGTTTATGAAACAAATTTTGTATGTAAAACTGGTTCATAAACCTTTAATAAACATTTGATAATTTACAATGAATAAGGACCTAAAAGTTTAATATTAAATAAAACAAGACTGAGCTATTGATTTAATGTTTGTAACGCTGCCGTGTATAATTTTATGTAATGCTTAAAACATTAATTTTTTTATTGATATACCAAAAGAATATTTGAGGTTTTAAGCTTCCTACATGTTGTTAATAGTTGTAAATATCTACTTTTTGTACCTGAATGAATTTAAAAACAAATATGTACTATAGATAGTTATTATTTTGTTTCAATAAATATTGGATTTTTTTCTAATATATACATCGACTTTTATCAAAATTTAACTTAGCACGTTTGGGAATAGCGATTTTGGTTATGAATATCTGTTAACGCCATGATTTAGCGCATTTTTAGAATGCGTGTGGCGCGTTTTGGTTATAAAAAGTTGACAACGATGGTAATCAGAAAGCTGAAATGTTTTAAAACTCTAATTTTGCGATTCTACTATAATACCGGCGAAGAAGGTGATGATCACAGACCAGTATTAATTATTGCGGCGATTAATGCAGTTTTCTATGCTCAAAAAGGTCACTGAACAGATAAATATTTTTTTTAATTTATAACTCTCGACCTTCTATTTTGAAAAATATGTTTTAGCAAATGTGGTATCAAAAATTCCCAGAATCGTCTCATATTCTCACGAAATTTAAATGCTATTAGGCGATTTTAAATGTCGTTAATTTTGTTCCCATAGGATCAGCCGATCAAAAGTTATGAGGGACTTCCATGCACACTCATACTCACTCGCATGCATACATTTATACGGCCACACAGACATTATCACAAGAAGAGTCAGGATAGCTTTCAAGAACCTCAAAAACGTAGAGATCTGATGAAAAATCGATGTTCGGTCAAAATCTAATCATTTTTTATGGAGGGAGAGGCTGAATCAAATATCTGATACGAGTACTACGCGCGTATAGTAAACCGTTCTGTTTATTTCAAAATAAGCTTTTGGATATTGACCAACAAACGCTATCGCGTTCAATTGACGCACACTGGTTGCAATTAGAAAAAAGGGCAATAAATCTAATCTGTATCTTTGAAAGTTGCGAACCGATTACAAAGCCATGTATGCAAAAATCATAGAACAGGACTCAAGATTTAAGAATAATGACATTTGAACCTCCCACATTTAACACCTTTTTATTCCAATTGCAACCAATGTATGACATCATGGTCGTATTTTAAAAGAGAATCTACTAAAGCTAATGTAGCCAAACATAACCACCCTTGTTCCAGTTGGCGACATCGACGTCACGTCAACACAACACCAAAAAATTGGGGCTTGTCTACCCGTTTTCGAAAACAACTGGCTACTATTGATAGCCTCATGTTATTTTCTGTACCTTAGAGAACAGAAATAGACTGCCAGTAGCACAAAATTGGTTTCGAGAGCGAGTAGACAAGCTCCAATTTTTTGGTGTTGTGTTAACGTGACGTCGATGTCACCAACTGGAATAAGAGTGAATATTTCGGTACAATGGATAGATTTCACACTACTGATTCGCAGAAATACCGAAGTACAGCATCATTGTAAAGAAAAATGCATTAGTTTTCTTTTTGAGTACAACTTTAATACTAAATTCTAAATAGCATACTGAGGTATTTAAATACTACGTTAAAACTAAACGAATTCAGGTTTTGCATCTAATAGTGTTCTTTATCACTTATTATCTATTCTGAACGGATCCTAAATAAACACACCACTGTCTGCATGTGTTACCACTTCTTTGTTATCGAACACACAGGAGATAACGGCTACAGATAAATGTATTAATTGTCATTAACTAGTCGCCGGCATTCCTATATTTTATCTACAAAAAATATAAGAAAACACTTGTGTTTATTTAGGACCGTTTTGCTTAACGATTTTCACATGTACTGCTGTCTAATTTAAGCAAATAATTGTGTCTATTTTAAATCGTTTTTTAATTATCAATTTTCCCATGTTCTTTTGAACAATCATGATAGAAATAAGTTGGGACCGCTTGATCTCAAACTCTCGCTTACAAAGCTGCTTCGAAGAAAACGTAATTTTTCGATTGGATCGTTGTGTTCGCCACGATCGATTACAGATGGTTAAAAAAGCACTGGCAGTCCAATGATGATTCGATCCAATTCATATCTGAGGTTATTGTGGAAAGTTGAGAGGCTTTGATTGCGAAGTGTTAATCGAGTCCTTTCTACATTAATGGGAGGATATTGAGGTGGAGGACTTGTGGTTTCAAAGTGCCATAGGTCCAGTGAAAGAATTCAATTAATACATGCAATATTTTTTGGTTATTTAATCTCTCGTTCCATTGGACAGAATTGGCTCCTAGATTATGTGCTGCTCCATCCGTAATTATGGGAGATATACGAGTATATATATTGGGGATATGAAGCTCTTCTTGGCATGAAAAATCAAAGTGACGTTCGATGAACTGATCCATTTTCACGATGCAAAAAAAGCAATCAAATGCCTTTTTTAACATATTGTAAGAGTTACTTCACACTAGACTTGTACCGAACAGCGTGTCTATGTCATGTCATGTTTATTGTCCCGCTGACGTTTAGAGAACTTTTTCACTAAGGCAGCGAATCACACCCGAACAGTTTGTATGTGGAATAAACTCCTTGCAAAGGCCTTTTCTGTAACTTTCAAGGTGAGTGGGCACAGGTCGAATAACCACAAGCACCAGTCCTTCTATTCTCCATCAAATAACCAATTTTTCAAATTCCGGCATTGCATGTGTCATCCAATATGTGCCAGTACAATAAAAAATCTTATATAACATCGTTGGATTTCTTCCTACTCCTCATTAAAAATTATTAATAGTCTCGTTTTTAATCACTTAAAGAAAAAGGAAGACTTATTACAACTATATCATGATCTCTGAAGCAATACATCTAGAAATATCGGTGCCAGTTAATTAATACGTTTTTCAAATATTTTAAATTTGATTTCCGTTCATGAAAATTGCAACATGATGGATAATAAAGATAGACAGACAAGCCAGCCAGCTAGATGCACATTTAGTCCGAAATAAAAAAATAAGTCAGCGGAACTAATCTGGAAGTAAGTTTTACAATATATAGCAAATTTTGTTTCCTCACAAATCGCGGAACAAAAAAAGAAAGGAATCGAACCACCTCTACTTTTTTTCTAAATCTGCTAAAAGTAAAAATTCTTGACCACTTTTAGGAGCGACGAATAAATATTCACTCCGTTAGCTTTGTGTGTTAAAAAAGTTGAATAAGACGCCTTAAGGCATGTGAAGTTTTGGTGTTAGAACTTTTTTTATGTGAAAGCTGAAGAAAGAATAAAAAATGTTACGGATTGGATAATAACAACTCATTATTTCTATGATTGAAGAATTTTTGTTAATAAAATATTTCCATTTTGAATACGGAATTGAAAAAGCGAACTTGAACCGAAATAAAATTTTCAATCAAAAACTGCGAGCCAGCCTAAGATATGAGATTGTCACTACTCGGTACTCGTTTTAATAATAAATAGAGCACGCTTCAAATTATTTAAAATATTCAAAAGAACAATTTAAAAATAATAATTTCTAAAAAATTCTATTTATCAATTTTTCTTTTATCTAATCTTATCGCAGCAAATTAAAGTACTACTGCTTGCCAACATGTTTGTCTATAGTTTTTTTTTATGAAAGCGCATCAAATTGTTTACTATAAAATAATTGTTTTTGTTAATAAAATTGTTTTTAGTTTTCTTTTTATTTCAACTTCATGCATAATCTTACACAAGTATGTAAGAATGTGTGCAGATAAACGACATAAAATATTGAACTAAATTTGTTTCATTTCAAAATCATGTTCAAGAATCTTATTATTCGAATGAATACAAATCAGCAAACAATTTTAATTGCGAGTAAAAGTGGTACGATTGCGTTCATGTACATGTTATAATTTAACAAATAAATTAAAAATAACATTTGTTTATTCAAAAACGAATTCCAATAATATTTTAAGAACATTGAAGAAGAATTTCGCACATCGTTTTTTTTTTGCCAGATATAATAAGACATTAAACAGAACACATTAAAATGTTTAGCAATTACAAGAGTGTTAAGTGGAATTTTGTAATTTATAAGCGGGATGGCACATTTAAAATAAAGAGTGCGCAAGAAATAAATAGTGCAATACTGGCCACTGGTCGTCCATATTTTGTCGCTTGTAACAATTTTATACGCATTAATGAATGTGTAATTTAATTAAGTTCAGTGTGAAACAATTCTTTTATATTCAATATTGTTTACACTATTGGCCATATGCCAATCTTGCGTATACCGTCATACGATGACGACATAAATTGCTTCATCTCTAAAAGTTGCAGAAAGCTGAGTGGTAGCAAAGTTCACTCTTGATGATACATTTGCAACCTTTGGAAATATTCTATAATATCTTGATATAAAGCGTGGGAATTATTTTTAGCGTCACGTAGTAGATTTATTTATTTACTGTTGATTTTTGAGGTATTTTATATACTACCTGAGAGAGTCTCTCTTGATATTGAATAAGTTGACAATACTAGTTTGCAATAGCGGAAATCACCCTTCATTGCAAACTACCCTTTCAAACATTAGTGTTGTACAGGTATTGAGAATTTGAGTACCGAGTACTCAATTCCGTATATATTTCCCTGTACTCAATACCCAAAACTAACTACTCAGAGATGCATATCCATATACGAATACGAAAATTTTGATTGAAAATATTTTACATTAATGCAACTCAGTTTTGAGGAAAGTTAAGCGCAAATGATTTTATTGTTTGCACCAATTAATAAGCCTGGCCTGGCCGTTGAGTTAGATATTTTAAATGGGTTATTAAATTTGCTAATCCATGAATTATTATGGAGTACGTGTAATAATAAAATCAAATTTTAACCTATTAAATATATTTATTTTGATATAAAAAAAAACTTTAAAAGTATTGAGTTAGAAGTAGCCGCTTTTTATCACACTAGCAAACATTGCAGATATTGCAAATCTAGCATGTGTGCTATATTCTGCAAGACCACAACAACAAAATGCATTAGACTGGCATTTGCATCACTTGAACAAATATGCATAACCAAAAACCGTTGCAGATTGCTAATTGCAAAGTTTAGCAACGCTATAACAGCTGTGTTTTTCGTTTTATTTTTACAACAAATAATTACGTATGATTTTACTTTGTAATAAACATTTGTTGAAATAAAACTGATTAAAAATGATGTCAGTGTTTTTCGGGTGCATATTTTTGTGCATATTTTAAAGATTTTTTTGGAATATTTCCATGCATATTTAAAAAATTTTTGTGCATATTTAAACTTGCCCTGGTGTTGACGACAAATAAGGATTGGATGTGATATTTTAATTTATTTATGAACCTCGTTTGCATTATTTTTTTGTTCTAAATTAAATAAGTTTTTGTTTGAAATTGTCCTTTTTACACAAAACAAAACTGTGATATTTTTAAGGAGAATGATGTAGAATTGGTTTAAGGAAGATTATATATCTACACAAGTAAAAAAATTCTCTGATGAAGTTGGAAAATACCAAGGAAACGTCGGAATAATATGTAAAAAATAATCTTTTCATGATTGGCCTTGAAAGCTCAAATATTGAAAATATATTCATCATCAAAAAAATGTTGAAATTACACCAAAAAGGTCAAATATTTATTGTAATCAAATCAAAGCACGTTATTTAGCAAAAAAACAAGAAAGCATTTGTAATTCCTAATTTCTTGTGTGACTTTGGCATGATGCAACAGAACAAGTCTGCAACTTCAGGAACAATCGCTTGGTGGCCCATAATAAAATCGACGGCAGTAACTTCAAATACTCTCTTGTTATTGTTTGATTTTCTTTTGTTTGCATTTTTCGTATGAAAAATTTATGTGATTTCATGAAAACACGGTAACATTGTTGAGGGAATGATTGTCTAAAATTGAGAGTATAAAAAAAAATGCTGTAAAAATAAAATAGATTTTATTTCACGACCACATTCTCTGGCATAATTTTATGTCAAATTGTATGGAAAACAAGCCCCAGTTCTGTTTCATCATTCACTCATTATTACTCATATACATTCATAGGTACTCTTAAACCAGTGATGCGCAAAAAACATATCGTCTATGGCTACCTTAAGTAGTTAAATTTCTAGTGAAACATTAATGAATTTAATAAGTAGTTGTCATAGGAAAGGAGAGATCCAAAGACCTGAATTGTATACGATTGAAAGGTTGTGTGTATTAAATGCTGCTGCTAAAAAAATCATTGTAAGAATATGAAACTCAGTAATTCTATTTGGTATACAATGAAAATGCTATGTCTTTGATACAGCTTCCTAATAGTTTTTGCTGGAAAGTTAACAAAACTAAAAAAAAAACATTTTTTAAAAATATTTTCTTATATCGATAATTTTAATCTTTTTGTTTTCCATAAGTATGTGATTTTTTTTCTTTTTACAAGTAAATTCCACTAAATTATTTTGTGATTGATTGTTCAAGTCTCATTTATAAGCAAAATAAAATAATATGAATATCTTCTTTTAGAAGAATATGCAATATTTTGCTATCAATATGAACCCCTAAGAGTATGCTATATTCTAATAGCAATTGAGTAATAAAATAGATATGTATGTAAAAAAATTATTCTATTATTATTACGACTTTATTTATTATGCTTATAAAGAAAAAAAAAACCGAATTGCAGGCTTTCAGTGAAGAGTTACAATGAGTGTACTTAAATTGAATAAGAAGGATGTTTAAGAAAGAAATTTTCATTTATGAAGAATACAAATATGTAATACTTTGAATATATGTATGTACATACATACATTCATTCATACACGTGTTCAAATAAATTATAATTTCAAACTAAAGTCGATTTGTGAAAGAGCCAGCGTTGCCACAACAGAAAGTTAAAATTGTACAGGATTTTGGCAAAAATTTGCACCCCCATATTTGTTCAATACCCTCCTTCGTAAAAATGATGTATGCAATTGTGTTAGTTGACAATTTATTTCCCGAATCTGTTTTAATATTTTTAGCTTACTAAAAACCTTTTCTACGGAAGAATTACAAAATAGTAATATTAGAAGAAATTTCATAACAGTATCTCATAGAGTTTCAGAAGCACAATTCTTTATTTTAAAAACTCTGGTCCAATAAATTTCGACATCTAAGTCATAAGAAAGATTTAGCTCTTTGTGGTCCAAAAGTGCATGTTCGCGCAACTCATTGTCTAATTTTCCGTAATCTTTTTCAACGGAAGGAAATCTGGTTTTAAAATTTGATAACGATTTTATTTCAAATGATTGTGCAAATTTTGGATGTACTATAACTTGAAAGGTCATCATTAAAATTGAACCTTTTTTTTTTGGGTAATAGCTTCAATGTAAAAATTTATGAATCGATATACATTTCTTGTCTTGTGCAGCAACAACAATATACATTTATTTTCTTGTAAAAAAAGTTCATTTGTGTGATTAATTATAAATAAATCTTTTTGTTTTATAATATCTGTCTTTATAAAATTATAACTTCATATTTTAGTTTGTATAACATCGGAGATTCTGATTGGAAAATTAAATTAAAATTAATTAAAATGCCAAGAGAATACGAAAGGAATTCTAAATATACTTTGGTAAATTTGCTGTTTTCATTTTTTTATTTTTCTGCAATTAGTAGAATAGTATAAAAGTGGTACAAAAATTTCATGGTACAAAAATAATATAAATATTTTTAAATAGTACAGTTTTTTTTACTATAATAGAGAAAGTAGCGACGATGGAAAGAGCTCTTTTATTGGTTTTATTTATTTTCGTTTCTACGAGAACTAATTAATTTACATAATTTCTTGAAGTAGTTAAAGACATAATCATGGGTTTTTTGCAAGAACTTACTCTGCTTATTACTGAAATTTAGACAACAAATACATTCAAGGTATTGTAGTGACATTAAAATCTTCCAAATTTACGAGTATATTTCTCATATTTGAAAGAATTTTTATATGGTCCACAAATTCTGTTAGAAATATTGCTAGAATTCTACAACCGCAAATGGTTAAATACTGAACAAAAAGGGGCTAAGAATTGGCTAACTGAATGTAAGAATCCTGAATATTAAACAAAAATAATAATAATATTTTATATTTTATTTTTTTATACAATGTATTGCAAATTAGAGGTACTTTTTATGAGCGAATAATAATTAAATAATTTTATTTACAAGCAGTTTTTACTTTCTTTGCTAAAATCGAGTCAAATATTAGTAAATATATTTCGTCTCTTCGTTAGTCTTAACAATATTCATTTGACAATGGAGAGAGGGAGAGAAAGACAGAAAGAGTAGTTTTATAATAAAGTTGAAAATTTCCTTAAATATCTTATTTCCACAAGATACAATAAATAAGTTAAAACCCATGGTATAACAATACAGGTAGTAGCGAAGCGTTAACGAACTTTTTTTTTGGGTTCGCATTTGTCAAAATTCGTTTATATTTTACTAACACACACCCACACTACTAAAAAAGCACACTTGAACATTTGTTTCATATGCAAATAAGAAAAGGAAAAGAAACAAATTTCTTTAAAGAACAGAAAATGCAACAAAACACACATGTGAATATAAATTTTTTTGTCAATTTTCTTTTGTTCTTTTTGACAGCTTCGAAACTAAACAACAATAAAAAGCAGTGTTGTTGTAGCCTCGACACTACCTATATTATTCTATCATGGTAAAACCATTAGAGTTTATGGTATATTTGGTAATTATCAAATTCGATATGAAGAAAACATAAGCAAAATTTTTTATATATGGAATCAGTTTGAAAGTAAGAGAATATAAATGACGGAACAGAACTGGGACTGAATGATGTTTTCCATACAGTTTGTAATAAAATTTTGCCAGATAATGCAGTCCTGAATTAGAATCTGTATATTTTACTTTTACAGCGGGTTTGCTCTCAATTTTAGACACTCACAGTGTTGTTACCATATGTGCAATTACACATATCATGTGTAACTTTTATTTTCATGTGTAGCCCATGTGTAATTGGCTGCATATGTAAATCATGTGTAATTTAAAATTTTAGCGTTTTTGAGCAATACTTTTTTTAAGCTATTCGGCGACCGAATCAAGAAATTCCGTAACGAAAATAAAACCTAACACGCCCCACTCCGCCTTCCATGTAGCTATGTAATAGCTTTGCCGCGGCAGTTCCCGGGCGCCACACGTCTTTTCTTTTATTGTAATGACGACTGTGGTCACGACAAATAATGATTGGCTGTAATATTTTAATTTATTTATGAACCTGTTTTGCATTTTAATCCTTTAAATTTATTATGTGTTTATTTGTGATTATCTTTTTTACACAAAACAAAACTGTGACATTTTTAAAGAGAATGATGCAGAATTGGTCTAAAGAAGATTATATATATCTACAAAAATAAAAAAATTCCCTGAAGAAGTTGGAAAATATCAACAAAACGTCGGAATAATGTGTAAAAATTATCTTTTATCAAATGACCTTGAAAGTCCAAATATTGAAAATATATTCATCATCAAAACAATTTTGTAATTACACCAAAAAAGGCTAGGTCAAATATTTAATCTAAACAAATCACAGCACTTTATTTTTCAAAAAAAAAATTAAAGCATGTGTAATTCCTAATTTCATGTGTAACTTTGGCATGATGCATGTGTAATTTAACATTGCAATGGTGGCAACACTGTTTGGATGTCACAAAGATCGGAAACGGAAGTTTTTAAGATTGATAACTTAAAATAAAACAAAGGCAGTACATTTTTCATAGAAAATAACTTTAATTCTCTACGTGTTATTTAAACGGAGTTATGTTTTAATTCAATTTTAAGCAGATTTACCTTAACAATATATACACAAAAATATATCCACAATATATATTTATACATATAAATATGGTTCATGATATGTAAGAAACTGCAAATGCATGTAAATGAAATTGATTATTGCTTGTATTCTATAAAACCAACCGGTGTCCTTTAAAATTTGTTGAAACTTCTGCCAGAAAAAATCCATGCTGTTCTAAATATGCGTGTACGAATAGACGGACGGACTTTAATTTATATAATTTTTATTATTTCCTACTATACTGGTATCTGAAATAATTTCAAATGTCTAGCTGACAGAAGAAAGGCGAGTCAAGCTGCAGCGAAAGTTATAGGAACCCATTGGCAATATTATTTATTTTTTGTAAAATTTTAAAATTACATTTAAATGGTTTTGCATTTAAGCTAACGATATACATGCATATGGATGTACATATACATATATTATTATTGTAATATGCAATATTCACAGCAACAACAAAAAAACTCATTTTATCAAAATTAAATATTTTTCTCTTATTTTTAGAAAATCTAAAATAATGTGTTAATGAAAAAGTTAAAGAATAAAACTGCCAAAATAAAAAATATATTGCAACTGGAAAATAATACCCACGAAAATTTATCAGCCACATTTCATCATTTTCAATTGAATTCAATTGCAGTGAGTGGTGTTCTAATCATCAACAGCTAAAACCAACAGCAACAGCATCCATTAACGTCACCATCATCATCATCGTCATGCGTCGCAACGTCAAACTAATTGTATTTGTTAGTGTCATCTGGATGTTTGTTTTGGTTTATTATTTTCAAACCAACACGGAAAAGGTAAGAGAAGAGAATGTGAGAAATGTAATTATAAAAAAAACATCTAAGCAGGGATTATTTATGTTTTTGTTTAATGTTTTTATGCATCTGTTGTTTAATAAATATTTACAAACAAGTTTTTAAACAAAAAAGGATTAACTTAGGAGACTCCTTTAAACGTTTATTAAGAGCCGGTGTTCGAAATATCGCAAAAAAGAAAAAAACGCTTATGAATAGCCAACCGATCTTTAACCGAGCACAGGGATTTTCTCATCGGTATTTCGATTACCTGCTACTATTACTTGGCTGAAAAAATTCCTTATAATAAAAAAAACTGTTATAGATTTTTAAAAGAGTTTATTTTTAAAATCATGTATGTAATTGAAAACTCTACATTCTGGAAGTAATTACTAAAAAATTATATATGAAAAGTGGTCGAACTAGCAGGCCGATCATGGGACTTCCCTCTGATTTCAACCTCAAAGCGTTCGAAATTCTATTTTCACAGCGCACAGTGGCTAAAAACCGCAAGTAGAGGCAAAAAGTGTTTTCCGTCCAGCTAGCCGCACCAAATTTGGTATGCAGTTTTCTACCGTCAAAATATTTTATTTAAATGAAAATGGGAGGAATACGCCTCTTTTTTATTGGCCCGCCCATAAGGGAGATTTAAAAAAAATATATGCTCACAAAACTATATTTGTTAAAACTCTTCCTTTATAATATCGTAGTGACATTCATATAAACCTTAAAAATATTTTAGAAACTATAATGCAAGTCGTGTCAAATTTTCATGTGGCTCCCACATGAACTTTCCTTTTGCAAAAGCAGCTTAAATCATTTAAAGGTAATGTAAGAGTAATCTATAGGTATAGAACTTACTGTATAGTCTTTTATCAATTAAGAAAATATAAGACAATGGGCGCCACCACGCCCTCTTTTAATGGACCCCCATTTAAAAAACTGTTTAAAAAATATATGTAATGAGCAGTGTTACCATATATGAATATTTATCTTATTTTTGAAGTTTTTTCAGGTGCCAAAAAGATTAAACGATTTTTAACTAAAAAAATATATATTATTATATGATAATTTCCACTTTTATTTTATTACTTGAGATTCCTGTTAACAAAACTACATATATTCTTCTTTACTTCATTAAAAGTGTGAAAAGAAGTTAACCGCTGCAATTTAATTGCAACGATTTTTTATTTTTATGTACAAATTCATTTACTTTATAATGAAATTCGTCGTCTCTATTTAAAAATATTTGAAGACATTTTAAAAGATGAATATATCTGTTTTGAAAAGTTCAAAAAAATTTATGTTAATAATTGTACATACACTGCGCGTCATCAGTTTATTAAAATGTTTAATTTTTAGAGCGAATTTTTAAAATGTGTTGAGTTCCTGGCACCTACTAATATTATGAAAAGAAATAATAAAAGTATTTCCCAATTAACGAAATGCTTTTCAAATGTTATCGATTCGAATAAAATTCAACAAATTGTTGACGAATGGCGAGAATTGCTCCACTTAAACTTTAAAGAATATAATTTATTGGATGAACAGAATATTGAAACATTTTATGAAATCAGTTTTAAATGCAAATCGTTGCGATGGCTCTGAAGCTTTTCATTGTTTGAAAAAAATTATTTTACACAGTTTCATCAATACCAGTGCGCAACAGATAACGTCGAATGAATTTTTTTACAAATCAATATCAATAAGAACAAACTAAGAAATAAATTAGATATACCAACATTATTTGGTATTTTAAGAACCAAAGACTTTTTCAAAAAATCTGATCGTAATTGTATTAATTTTAACAAACAAAAGAAATTAACAGCAAGTTTAATAACGAAATTTATAATGTAATCATACACAATGTATGAATTTAATGTAAATACGTTATTACTGTAATTAGAGGCTTTTAACTTCAAATTTGGCCTTTTCCAAAGCAAATTCAGGTTTTAAAAAAAATATGTTTTGGATTTTCTAAAACAAATGCCGTATTTAACAAATCAAACCCAGCATTTTTCAAACCAAGTTCGGCATTTTAAAAACGATTTGAAAAAGCCTGATTTTGATCTTTAAAATGCCGAATTAGGTTTGAAAAATATTGAATGTGTTTTAATTTGGACAATTATAAATACATTTTAGAATACCTAAATTTAGTTTGAAAAGGGTGAACTTGAAGTTAAAACCTATACATGCCTTATATGTGTATGCAATAAATATTTTGTGCTATTTGATTTTATGTCCACAATTCATTGTCTTAGTTTAATCAAAATATATTTGAACTGGAATTGATTTCAATAAAATCATCTTAAAAAAAAGATATTTAATGCAAAAAAAATTTTTTTTGTTCGATTCAAAGATTTAACAAAAATATATGGCAACACTGGTAAACACAGAAACACTCAGGAATCGAACCTGCGACCCCTCGACTAGTATTCTAGTACGCTATCTACTAGTCTACGCTCCCCCTAATTCAAAAACTATGCGTTTTTCCCATTTATTTATTTAACATTTTCTTCTTATTTTTCCATTTTCTACACCCCTATGTAATTTCTTTTTTAAAGCTGTGTCAGTAAAGTGGACTTAAGCCAAAATGGAAACCTTGTAAAATGAAGCTTTTTGAAAAACTTTGTAAAAAGCACCGTTTAAAAAAATAGAAAGAAACGTGCCTTTTTAAAAATGCTCATTGGAAAAAGTAATTTGAATTTAAATTTTTGTGGCAAAGGTTATATATGTATATGTGTGTATGCAGAGAGCGTGACAAAAAAATTTGTTATTGAATCGCGGAATTATGCGATAATTTATATTTCGGGAAGTCTCTATGTGCGTCAGATTTCTATTGAAATTTCTATGGGACCAAGCTGCAAGCATAAACTTTTAAATAAAAAAACGATTTTTTTTTCAAAATCGATCCATGTATGGATGAGTTATGTGATAATCAATATTTCGGACCGGACAATTTTCCATCCTATTTTCGAAAAAAAAACTATGGACTAAATGAAAGAGTTGTGCTTGTACAAATATTAAAAAAATATACAGACAAGTTTGAATTTAAAAAAGTGGCTTAAAGAAATTAACTTACAAAAGAACATTTTTAGAAAAGAACTTTTTAGAAAAAAATGTTTAGGAAAAGTACGTGGTTAAAACAGTAAATTAAAATTATTTAAGTAAATTAAAAAAAATTCTTTAAAAAGATTGCCTTCAAATTAAAACTCTTTAAGAATTGGGACATTTTCGACAAACTACATTTGTTTTTAAAGTTACAATAAAAGAGTCACTGCGATATAATTTGCAGTTAAAATGTTAAAAAAAGTTTGTAACTTCATAAGAAAATACATTTATCTACCATGACATCACAGAGAAAAGTCATGTCTTCCGGAAGCATATTTTTAAGAGAGAGCTTATTAGTCTCTTACTTACAAGCTGGCTTATCGGCAAGCCGCAACTTTTATTGGGGATTGTTGTCATGAAAAAACTTAATGTCTAAACTATTTTGTTTAACTTATTTAAGCTTCTGTACACATGCAAATTTTTATATGCTTTGTAACGAACGTTGCCCTAAAAACAGAAGTTTCAACATTAAGAAATATTGAAGGTACTTGTCTGCATACTAATGAAAAAAAAAGAAATTTAAGAATGCTTTTAAAAAAACACTCACATACATTCTTAAGCACAAACAAGTTTATGCACAAAATTGAACAAAGTGCCACCACGGGCACAGTGGGCATCTAAAAGTGTCATAAATTAGGTATATTTATTAATTCTTAGCATTTATTTATTAATGCTCTAAAGTTCTTTGTTCTGAATAAAATCATATATAATATAAAGGGTGTTTTTTTTATAGATGTGTACAACTTTGAAATGGAATAAAACAAAGATGTATTTTTTAAATTGACATAAAATTTACTTTATTCGAAAGATATTCTTCTGGCATTATAATTTATATAAGATCTCTGGAATATGACCGCCACGGCTGGTTCGGACGTATTCTAATCTGGAGGTCCAATTTGCGATTATTTTTTCCAATATTTGTGGCAGTATGTCGGCAATAACGCGGCGAATGCTGTCCACGAAGTGCTCAATCGTTTCGGGCTTATCGCCGTATACTAACGACTTTACATATCCCCACTATACGATTGCCAAACGTTTCCTTCAATAAATCAATGGTGGCACGAGTTCTCTGACATGTTGCGCTGTCTTGTTGAAACCACAGCTCCTGCACATTATGGTTGTTCAATTGGTGAACGAAAAAGTCAGTAATCATTGCTCTATAGCGGTCACCATTGACTGTAGCGTTCTGACCAGCGTCGTTTTTAAAGAAGTATGGACCAATGACTCCACCAGTCCATAAAACACACCAAACAGTCAGTATTTCTGAATGTAACGGTGTCTCAACACTTGAGGACTATCCTAACTCCAAATATGTCAGTTTTGTTTATTGACGTATCTATTCAAACAAAAGTGAATTTCATCGCTAAACAAAATTCGCTTATGAAAATCGAGATCAACGGCAATCTTGTTTTGGGCCTATTCCCCGAATTTACGCCTCGCTAGGTAATTGTGTGGCTTCAATTGTTGCACAAATTGCCTTTCGTAAGCATACGAACCAAGATCTTTCCGCAAAATCTTCTATAAAACGGATGGACACATACCCGATTCCTGCGCACGATGGTGGATAGACTGATTCGGGTCTTCCTCTACGCTACGCTATACGTAGCAGCGACGTCTTCTGTTCGCGTTGTACGACGTGTCTGTGGATGCGAAGACGTTCCATAGTTAATCGAATTATTTGCTCTGATGGACGATTGTGTTGACCGCAAAATGAACGTAATGCGCGATACGTATTCATTTTGAAATACCAAAACAAACTAAACATACATAACTTGACAGTGATGCCAACTTAAAGTTTTATACCTCTATAAAAACGACCTTTAGTTAAATATTTCTTTAATATGATCATTAGACATTCTCTAGTAAATGTTAAATTTTTAGTGAAAGGAAATTCCGCAATTTCTTCTATTAAGATAGAGGTTATGATTATGGGCAGTTCACAAATGTCATTTTGAGCTTCCGTTTTCCCTCTTTATAATCCGGCTAACCACTGAAGTTATTTGTAATACCTTAAACTTTATCGTAATGTATACCAACAAAATTATAATCGTCGCAATGTGTGATGGGTTTTGAAGTTTGATCGTTACTACAATGGAATGTGCTTTTACGAAATCATGGAACTTATTTCAGATACCTGAACTTTTTTGAGTACCACTCGTTTGTCATTAGGAACCCATCCGGTTCTCGTTCATTGACCAGTGTATCGTATCACCTATTAAAGAGAACTTTCGTTTTTTGGTCGCACTGTTCGTGTGTGTGGAATAAACTTCCATCACTATCACCATTGAAAGATTCACATCCATTATCCACAAACACTATTCTCTCTATCCTCTTTCTCATAATTTCCTAGCTTCATAATAATGCATTAGATATGCTGGGGTCATCTCCTGAGTAATGCATACCCCAGAGTAATGGTTCTAAAAAAATTTAATAAAAAAAGTTTAAATGATTTGAGAAAGTGGCGCTTGGAGCATCATTAAATTCTACCTTAATCGCTCTAGGTACTTTTTGGCCTACAAGTATTATATGACAAAGAAGGTACTACGAGTGCTGCTTAACAAACTTATTTCGTATACGAATAATAAAATACCAAAACTGTAATGAGAGATTGAAAAAAATGAAATTTATTGCTCCCAACTACGGTTTAAATAACCATTTTCTTTATTTACTATTTTTAAATCTGCGTGAAAAATATTTATTTAAATTTACAAAACTATTTTTCTCTTCCACCACCACCTTTATTTATTTCTTCAATTTATATTTTGTAACAGTATTCAAGTTCTTCTGATGCATCATCTATGTATTAAATGCAGTAAACTTCTTTCTACAATGTTTTTCTTTTTGCACCACAAAGAATACATTAGTTCTCCAAGTTGCTCCTTAAATTATGATGCATATTTTTACCATAAAATATTCCTTAAAAATATGCAACTTCTTTCTTTTCATAATCAATTTATAGCATTAAATAAAACAAAAAGTTAATGGTTGGTTGGCTAACTTTAAAAAAAAATAGTTGTGGGGCAGATGTTGGAGATATTAAACCATAATTTAACTTAACCTTGCGTAATGTTTTTCAAAGAAGATATTTTTCAACTGCATTATTTATATATGAAAGTAAATGTGGTTAAGGAATTTTGGTTTGAATGTGGCAGAGGCGAAAATGAATTTGGAATATTTTCTTTTCATATCGAACATGTAAAAATGTTGCATTCGATTGGAACTTGTTTGATTTAACTTAATGTAGTAAATTAACTGCGTAACAAAGACGGAAAGGTAGGCAGGCATACATTTTGTTGCAACACCATATTCTACTGTGTTTTATTTGAAAAGCTCACGATCAAAACCCTCAAGACCTCCAGAAGCTCATCAGAAGAGAAAATTCTTAATGTTTACTCAGTGAAACTGCTATTCAACGTACACAAGTAAGAAAGTTTTTAATATAGAACTAGACGGTCTTAGTTCTATATATAGACGACTAAAGGCTTCGCTGCCTGCATGGACTTCTTGATTTTTCTTTCAATCATTCTTAGTGAATAATTATAGTGTTGCAGGACACTAAGACATAACGCGTCCATGGATATTATGACTTTTGATACCACGACAGTTAACCTTAACGGTGGTATGTGTTAAAGTTTTTTAAATCTTACAAAAAGGGGAGGTGTAGAAGGAACTGACACTCATTGACTTGGGACTCAAATCAGAGAATTGCACGTGAAAGTAAGAACTTCTGCATCATTCGTTTTGCCAAGTTGGCTGCAGTAATAACTAATAATTAAATTTTAAGATCAGAAAAGCCTTGAATATTTCAATATGGAAAATAAGAAGTATACGCACGGTATACCGAGATACAATACAATGAACAAAAAAATTCGTATGGCCATTAAATTATTAATCTAGCAAAATTGACAAAACGAATGATGCAGAAGTTTTTATTTTTGGGGCTACTTTCACGTGCAATTCTCAGAAATGAGTCCTAAAATCATGTGTTGTACTGTGTAAAGAGACCAGTAAGAACCCAACCGTTCCGGCTGTCAATGACTGTCAGCCTGTGTAACCTAACCTAATCTATAAAGTTGTTGATGGCGTTACCCATGATCACATGAAACGTCTGGATGCAGCGATAAAATATGCAACATTTTCCAAATGTATAGATGGAATATGATATTTTATTACGTATTTTGTTACTCTATTGACATTTTTTCTAGTCTACAGATTTGCTTAAGATTCCGTAGACGCCGAAAGAGCATTTTCAATGTATAAAAGTTGATTAAGATCTTTTAGATAACGCTTTTTATATGCAAATATATGTAAGTCATTATTTTAGTGTTTATTGCAACAAAAATTATCCAGAAAAGCTTGCTTATTTAAAATGAAATTTTCAATTTTAATAAAGAGAACTCCTCAGAAATTAAAGTACAATTGCGTTCTTTAATCAGTTATTTTGCTTCTTGTTCTGAATATCGGCAGTTCATTATTAGTTTGGCGCATATGCCAAAAAGTCAATTTACATGAAGTTTTTTTTCTTCAAAGTAACATTTTGTGTTGAATACGTTTACTAACTCTATGTATTGAGTAACTTGCTGTGTTTATTTTCTTACAGTCTAGACTATAGAGAAACAAGTCAGTCGGCTTAAAGCCGGCCAATAAGCTGTGGCCTTAATCTTTTTAACTATCGATACACCGCTAGTCTTACACAAGAAAAACAAATAATTGAAGTTTATTTACAACTGAGAATGAAATGATTAATGCATAATTAAATAAAATAGGTTTCATACATTTTTTGGGGCCGCCCTTTTTCATAAAAACTAATTTGTATTTGTTTCAAATGCTTTTCAGACCCAAATTATTTTTTTTTGTGAATGCGATAGCACCCGATGGCTGCTTGGGGATGATGAATTTTCTTTCCTTTTCATGGTTTTCATATTGTTTTGATTTTGTTTTAGCTACTTTGTTTGTTATAGAAATGAAGCAAAACAAGAGTAAAATTTATTTTTTACATTTTTGTATAAAAAAGTTGCTGCAATCGCCAAACAGTGGCGTTTACAGCAAATCAATACTTATTAAACCTTAAAATTTTTTGATATGGAGTAAAATGAGTGCTGGATAAATCAAAAACTATAAACAATTTCGTAGAACAGGTTTGATTTTGAATACACACATGCATATGTAACCCATTCCTAACTCATTTCTTTTTAAATGGTCGGTGCGCTGCACCTATAATGATCTGAATTTACGTATGTATTTATGTACTCGTATGTATGTTTGTAATGATGTACATTTTCTTTAGTTTGTCCTTTAATTCCATTCTAAGCAAAACACGAAAAACACGTTGCCTAAACATTAGTGTTATACTCGTATGTACATCGCACGAGTATTATATTTAGCAACAAAACCAATTTCGAATTATATAATATACACTGAGCTCACTAAGCTCATTATAATTATTGCTATAGCAAATAATTCTAAAAACAAAAGGCATTAAACCATGAACATTTATTTTATTTTTTTTCGCCAAAAACCAGCTTAATTATTTACATTTGCAAATAATCTTTCATTAGCTGTTTAAAATTTATAAATTTATTCATAATTGCGTGCTTTTATTCATTTATTGTTCTAGATACACTGGTTTATTGAAAACGAAAAAAACACTTGCATTCGCACACACATGAATAGTTTAAATTGTTTTGCAGGTATCAGCTCGAAACAGCATCATCTACTACTGCATCATTCTTTATTTGTTTCAAAATTTTCAATGATCTTAATTAGCCGGTTTTCGACAGCGGCTACGGCTGTTTTTTGAATTTTTTGTTTGTTATATATTTATTGTTAACAAATATTTTATATTGCCAACGGATTTTAATTGTTTTGTCGAATTTAGTATTTGTTGCAGTAGCCAAATTGAAATTTCACGCTGTTTTGTTGTTTGGTAATCGTATATAAGTTGTGGTTTTTGTATTTTAACAAACTAAATTATTAATTTTATATAATATCGGCATTTTTATGAAATTTATATTAACTGGTGGAAAATAAATTTACAGTTATGCAACGAACTTAAATCATTGCAGCCACTGTTGACCTTCTATTTTGACCATAATTTATGGATTTGTAAATGTGTTTATTTATTAACACGTTGGCGGACGGTAGAAATTCGTTGTGTGCAAGTGAAGGGAAATTTGCTATAAGCCGATCATTTTCTTTGTTCTTTAGGAGAAGGTCTACAACTTTGCTTTAGAGAGTAATTTAAAATTCCGAAAAATTTCCAAGATATGAGTCTGAGAAAATTATCAGTATTTTGCAAAAATGATACGGAGGCCCCAAAGCTGGGGGCCCATAAAAAAGTGCATGACTTTGAGCAAAACTGGGAGACACGGGTCTTATTTTTGGTCTTTTATCATGTGGTGGTGTCCGTATATGGTTATTTTTACCCGTGTTGCACTCATGTAAAAAAAATTATACCCTGCCTATCGTCTAAGCCCTCCCTAAATGTCATCGACTTTTAATTGATTAATACTGCCACGAGTGACAGGATTTTTACAGACACAACCCTATAGGACACAAATGCAAACTATCACATGAGGAGCTGTACATAGTTACGCTTTCATTGAAAATCTTTTAGCAAAAAATAAAAATTTTATTTGAAAAAAAAAAAAAAAACTAAAATGTTTTGGCAGTTACTGTTTGCGTATTTGGATCTAATTAATTGCCATTTGACACACAGCCACATAAAAATGACAAATGAAGTATCAAATATTATTAAGTTATATTTATTAGTCAATGTGTATATATTTTACGGTGTAAAGTAAATAATTAAATATGTCAAACGCAGTTGTAAAATAATAATTATTTATTGGCGAATTGTCTGATTGAAATGGCTAAGAAAAAAATGTGTATTTAAATGTGATTATTTTTCGAACAAATTGGTTGTTAGTGCTTTTTAATCCAAAGTGATTATTATTTTGGCTAAAGTTCGTAAAATTTTTAGTCAGAAAGAATTGGACATGAGACAATATTCTAAAGGAAAAAGGGATTTTTTTTCCTTTATTCACTCTTCTAGGGAACATTGGGTTTCTACAAGATTATTCCATATATTTCTATTATTACAATATGACTTGATTTCTTTCTATGACTTGTTCAAATTGTCTATTTCATTTAGGTTTGTCCTACGCCACGTGTTTCTTTGTTGTCCACATCTTCTGCTGCCTTGCGGGTTCCATTCTAGTGCAGCTCTACATATGCTTTCGAATGGTTTTCGAAGAGTATGCCCAATCCATTTCTACTTCCTTCTTCTTATTTGCTTTTTGACTAGCGTCTCATTTGTTTTTCTCTACAGTTCTGTATTGGAAATAGTATTCGGCCAAAAAACCCGACAAATAATGCTCAGGAATTTGTTTATTTGCCATTAATCCTTCTGCAAGATGCGTTTGTTGTGAGCCATGTTTCACTTCCATATACGAGTACTAGTGCGGGTCTTTTATGCATGCGTTTAGAATACGTATACGTATATTGGTTCGCAAGGATAATTGCGGTAAGTGGTTTAGTCTCCCTAGCTTCGCTTAGCTTATAATGTACATGTTCTTCTATACCGCCTCTCGCTGATCTCATACATCCAAGATAACGAAAAGTGTCCCCGTATTAAATTTCATGATTGTTTATCTTAAATTTATTGATGTTGTTGTTGTAAATGCGCATCGCTTTGGTTTTCTTAATATTTTTTAATGGTTTTGGAGAGGGCTACAAGGTCATTTATTTTGCAAAAAGAACATGTACATTATAAGCTAAGTGAAGCTAGGGAGACGAAACCACTTACCGCAATTATCCTTGCGAACCAATATACGTATACGTATTCTAAACGCATGCATAAAATCCCCGCTGTGTCTGTGGGAGATGAGATTGATGTCATCTGCAAAATCGAGGTATTCTAGATGATCATGTAGCCTCCAAGCTATTCCTCTCTTTTGTTTACAGATCTCAGTCATGACGTTGTCTATTGTGACCGCAAAGAGTATGGGTGATAAGGGGCAACCCTGCTTTACCCCAGCGTTGGTAGTACAGGGTTCGCTATTCATGCCACTGTGGCGGACTTGTAACGAGGAGTTATCGTACATCATCTTGCTAGCATTTATAACTTTCGTGGGTACTCCCTTTTTCCTTAGAGCTGTCCATATTGCGCTGTGTCTAATGGAATCGAAGGCTTTTTGAAAATCTATAAATACTAAGTAGGGAGACGAGCGCCATTCAACGTACTGTTCAATTATGATGCGGAGCGTGTTGGCCTGATCAATACAGCTTCGGTGTGGGCGGAATCCCGCTTGTCCATCGCATAGAGATTGTTCGACGCATTGTAGTCGATTGTATTACTTTTATTGCTATTATTTTATATATTGTGCTTAAGAGAAAATTTAACATCAATTAATTTCAACTTACACGTCATAACAGAAACAACATTATTTTTCGGGAGCCGCTACACTCCCATCATGAGTGTTCATGTATGTTTCCATGTATCCGCCACTGTCTAGGTTGCTCTGTTGAATGTGATATCAAATTTGTACTGCTACAAAATATGACTCAAAAAAGGATGCGAGAGCTATTGGTATTGTAGAAGATATTATTCGTTGTTTTTGAAGCAAACACAACTTCACCACGATCAATATTCAAACTTTACCATCACTAATTAACGTTAAATTAACCCATTGCTACATCTTTTTTTTACCTCATGTACCATATTTTTCTTTCTAATTTTTGTTTTAACTTAAGACAAAAATTTGTTTTGCTATTTTGTAAATTTAGGTTTGGAAAAAGAAAAAGTCAAACAGTTTAAATAAAAAATAGATAAGAAAAAATAAATGTTAAGAGAGAGTAAGCAAATCTTCGTTCTAAATAAACATACGAAGAAGAATTGTGAATTAGAAGTGAATTATGAAAAGTATTTAAGTCTTTTATAATTTTTCTTTCGACTGCCAGGTTAAATAGATGGTGTTTGAAGCTAAATCGGATTAACAGGATATTAAAAAGTGCTGATGCAAATGCGTAAACTAAATTTAACTTTTCTAGTATTCATTCAAAAATGATCACATTAATTGAAACCATTTTATCGAGAACTAAATTATTAAATTCAATTTTTATTTAAAGCAGTTTACGAACATCAGCAAGAAAATTTTAACTATGAACTCAATAGGAAAATAAAAATAGCTTCTAAGATATTTGCCAGAGCGAGCTCTGTTAAAGTTTCCAGAGTGTAATTGAAATATTTTAGCTCATCTGAAATCCAGAAAGAAATTAAAAAATATGCATATGAAGTTTTTTTTATTTTCACAATAAAAAGGAAAGGCGCTACTTAGTTTTACACTAGTGGTGTACAGTCATGCCTTTTTGTATTTATCGATGCCATTATAATGTGATTATTTCGTATTTACCACAGCACATAACACATAATCATGATAATAATGATGTTATGATAATTGTGCAAGATGAAAGAATAATCTTCATTATTACAACTATAAAAATTTACAGACGATAGCGATTCGAAAAGTGTTTTAGAAATTTGGTTTTGTATACATATCTGAAGTGGCTTAATGATTTCTTGAAGAAGCGTTTTTTTTAATATAAATTATCCGTTAAAATACAAAAATATTAAATATTTTAATTTTTTAATCGCACTATTTTTCCAAAATTATTATTTTACATATTTAGTAAAATATTAATAGTTTAATTAAAACAAAATTGAAATTGATTATTGAGGGGTGTAGCTAGTTCCTATGCGCAGTTCACTGTTGCTAATGCAGATCATCAGGGAACTTTACCCTGACTGATATTTATTGAATAAACAACCGACTTAGATGCACTAAAAACAACATATTTTATTATTCCAAAAAACGAAAAACGAAAATTTATTTGAAATTAAACCACTTTCGGTTATTGGAAGTGAAATTGACATACATTTTTTTCTAGGACAATTTTCCCTAAAAATTTAAAAATGTACATCATTTTTAAAGTGACAAATAAATATTTGGCCATTAGCTGTGCCTTAAAGTGATGAGCTTCGCGTGCTAAGAAATATATAAAGCGACGGCTTTAGCCGAGGCCTATTGATTGGCAGATAATTAAAACATACCAAATACTATTGAAGTGGCTACGCAACGAGCGGGATATGAGTGGCTCCGTTCAGACTGCCTGAATAATTCTTTATTTCAAGGTTAAAACAAATCCTTATTCTGCAGAAATTGATTTTTTTTGTTTTGTCAATTTTATATTTAGCCGTTCATAAATACAGCTCGCCGCTTTGCCACTCATTGCGTGATCTTGGCTTTAAGTTTTGCAAAATTTTGGGCGGTAAAATGGAAATGCAATATAATTGGAATCTGAAGAAGACTATCAGAATTGTACTAATGGAATTAAAACCATTCCGTTCGGAATAGTCTTTTAAATTTCAAAGTGAAAGGTTTAATTAACTTTTACAAAAAAGATATGTGCATATTTGTAGGCGTGGCAAATAAATATTTTTTCCATAAAAAGCTTAAATAGAGTTCTGCCGTATTGAAAAAAGTTTGAAAGTGGCGTGCACGCTCACGATAAAAAATTTTTATTCATGCACGCTCATGCCCGGCCTTAGATTTTTGGGTCACGATCATGCATGCTCAGGTGAGTGGGAAAAGAGGTCACAAAAAAAAATTTACAATATTCATAACTAAAAAAAAATTATACGAAGAAAAATACAATAAAACAAAAAGAATCACGCAACAATCATGTAAAAAATAACTCATGCACGCTCATTCACGGAACAAAAACATATCACGTTCAACTTGAATTTTGAGTCTTAGTGTGTGTGAAAAATCTAGTCGAATTTTATGATTAATATTTTTATAAAACACTTTAGTTCACTATATCAATGTTTAAGGGAAGCTTTTGTCGTATTTTCAAGAAAGGGCCGAAGAGGACCCATAAAGCGAAGAGTTAGAGGGTTAAAATAAGTCATACAAATGCTTCTAGTTGTGTTTTAAATTAATCTATTGAACACACTTTATACTTAAAATGTAAGGATTACAAGATTTCCAATGCCGGTTCTCTATAATAATGTCTAAAAAGGGAAAGCGTCTTCTACCAGAATCAGTTGTTAGGACCTTGTAATTTTTTGCTGTTGTACAGTGTAGTCTGACGCAGGCAAACAAAAAATCGGAATTGCATGTACGAAATTTAAACAATTCTGAGTGGAGTGCACAACAGGCGTGAGTGCCATCAGATTTAGTTGTCTAAAAATTAAAAAAAAAATTATTTCTACTTACATTTGTAATTTAACCGTCAACTGTAATTCAGAAAACAACAATTGTAATTTAGAAAGCGGGGATTGTAATCGAGATTAGACAATTGTAATTCAGAAAATAATTAATGTAATTAAAAAAATCTCTACAAATTTTTTCAACAAAAATTATATGCAGTTAAATTATATCAGTTAAAATATCTGAATTTATTTTTATAACAATTTAACACAGTTAATGTAAAAATTGAAACAGTTCAAACCCCAAATTTCACATAGACCCGTATAGCCAACCCAGTTAGTTAATTATTTTAATGCAAAAGTGACGAGATATGGGAAATCAACAGGAAGATCTGTTGATTGCTTCGAACAAATGCACCTTGTCACTCTAATCTAGAAAGTCATCTGCCTCTCTTTTTAGAGAATATTTGATATAAAGTTAAAGCTTTTGGCAAAAGCAGAATTCGTGCTTAAAACGTTGCAGGTCCTGGTATAATGTAACAAAGATTGATCTACTTGAAGATCATGCAACAAATACCATAACAGTTTGCCAAGCTACAGCCTTGGCCATGAATGACATGGCGGTATGTCGATAATTTATTTTAAATATACTACGAAGTACAACATACCTTCATTGATTTTTTTGTTAAAATGAAATGAAAAAATACTTGATAACACTTGTCTTCCTTCTGAATTACAATTGACGCTTTCTGTATTACAAATGGGAAAGGTGTAAGGTGGTAAAATTGAACAAAGAACGCTGATGAAAATGCATCGCTTTCGATAACGCGCTACTCGATCACGTGCTTAACGATTCAATCACGTGTTTACAATGTTTGATAGCGAATGCCATAAATTCAAACTAAAAATACACGATTGAATCAGCTAGTTGTCAAAAGTGACAATTCTGCTGACTGATGATTGAATATTTCAACATTACTGTCTTAATAAAAAAATCTTAATAGAAAAAGTAATTTGTAAAGCTCAAGTATTGAACTCGATCCAGAATAACAGTTTTCAAATTAAGTCTATAGAGTTAGCAAAAAAAAACCCATATAAATATTATTTCTGAAAATGTTCAATTCCAAAGGACCTTCCGCAGCCCTCTCTCTTACCAATAAACTCTAGATTGTGTTGCATCGATAACATGTGCAAAGAAATCCAATTTTATTTTTATACATCTAACAACATTATTGGCTTAAACGAAAATTAAAGTTTTTTGTTCCCTGCCTGGTCTATTGTCTAACTATTAAATCTAGTAAGAAGAGGGCCGGTCCCAAAGACACATACATATACATACTTACATGTCTTTTTTATGTTCATTTCTGTTTTCATTAGTATTTAGTTTAACAAATGATAAAAAAACACAAAAACACAAAAAAAAAGCAAAGCTGCAGCACCACAAAACCATTCACCACCGGCAAACGGAACGTGATTAATTTTTTTCTTCTTTTAACAGATTTATTTATTTTGTTTATTTTTCCTATTTCGTGGCTCTTATTAACACGGCACATAAATATAAATGTAACCATCAACAACAGAAAAATTAATGCAACAAAACATTCATGCTCGTTGAGACATTTACATTAGAAATGGGATCGTGAGTTAGTTTTCGCTCACGTGCAAGCACTCTTATGATTAAAAAATTTATTCATGCGCGTCCTTATATTTTTGGCTCGAAAACTCACACTCACGAAATACTTATGAAAAAATCTATATAATAATAAAAAAACTGTAAGAAATATTACAATAAAACAAAAGATAGTCACGAAACAATCACACTAAAGATCTACTCATGCACGCTCACTCACGCTCAATTTTGTTACACTCACTTTCTAGCACGCTCCCGTGATTGAAACAAAAAACTGATCATGCGTGAGCACGCACGATCCCGCACGCTAAGCACATGAGCAGTGCCCATGTCTATTTTACATAAAAATATTTATGTTGGCTCTTTTAAGCCGGAATGTATTTTTGTCTCTGCTGGCTTCTGTATATAATTGGTGCATTTTTTCTGTTTTGCTTTCAAAAATGAAAATTAAAAAAAACAATACATATGTATGTATATGTAAATAAATATATGTATTTGTGTATATACATATAAAAAATAATTAAATTAATGCAAGTATTTTATTTTATTATCAAACTTTTTCTGTGTGTATTTGGCCACAATGACAAATGTGGTACACAAAAAAAGTATTTAGGCTCAATTTTTTGGTGTGTCTAGTTAAAATTTTTCTATTTTATACATTTTGTGATTGTAAATTTTTCTATTTTATACATTTTGTGATTGTAAGCGAAAGCTTAATAAAAAAAACACCGTTGCAACATTCAACATTGTAAATATTTATTTCAAAAAACGCATTTGAAAATGGTTCACAAACAAAAGTTTTATGATTACATAGTGAAATATATTCAACAATGTTGAATAAATCGTTATTTTTTCTGTAATTCGTTTGTAAAGCGACTTTTCCAGTTCTTGGCTTAATTTGCATTCCAGTTTTGATACCTCTTTTATCATAAAAGAAAGATTAATTTATATTCTTCATCCGTTATTGGTTGTTCCTTGAAATCAATTAAAGACGGGTATTTACGGGTATTTTTAATTCATGAAATCGTTGGCATATGTCGAAAAGAGTATTCAATAATATAATTGTCAACAGTTTTTCGTTGACAATTATTGCGACCATAAAACATAATAAACCGTTTGACAATTCCAAAGAAAAGAAAAAAAAAGAAAAATCGCGCCATAAATTAAGAAAAAGAAGATTTTTTTTGCAAAAGAATTAAATAAAGTATTGAAAGATATTCAAAAGGAAAATTAAAAAGAAAATTTTTAAGAATATACTCGTACATAAAAATTTAAAATGTCTTATTTCAAGATGAGTTTTTCAGATGAAAATTTAAAAAGTGTTTCAGTTTCTTCTTCTTTATTTTCGAACGTTTCTCTTGTATATTGTGTGTTAACATAAATATGATTTCCCAAATCCAAGCAATAAACAAAGCAATAAGTAATATTGTTCCGTTATTCTGCCGGCGTTATGACTTTATTGCCAACATATTTATTGCCAGTCAAGACGGGGGTTACCACAAGCAATTTTTGTTAAAAAGAGTTGCTAATTTGTGTAATATGCAAATTGTATCAAAAATGCTTTTTTTGGGGAAAAATTTGAAAAATATGCAAATGCCCATACATATATTTGTTGTTGTTGTTGTTTTAGTTAATCCCTGAGTTTTCTACATTTTTTTGTATACAACAACATGTGGTACTACGAGTATGTACTTTAAAAAAATTCTAAATAAAGTTACGAGAAGCCATTAAATGTTTATAGTAAATTGAATTTCAGGAAATGCAGAAATCTTTAAAATTCGTTACAACAACATTTGGCAGCATATTTTTATTATTGTAATTACTATTGTTATTTTAATTTTTCTCTACCTGTTTCAATCCATTTTTATTTGTCACACTCCAAAAGAACCTGAATTAATTACGAAAAAGTACTTTAATGTAATAATAAATTATAAAGATATGAATAAGTGCAGGTACAAAGTACATAAATTACATGTAGCATACACGTGCTGACACAATATAATTTACACAAATTTGTTTAACAGGGCATAAGTATGTAAAGTGTATACAACTACTCCTATATATAATAAAGTTATCATATGCACTACTAAGTACAGATACAAGTACAGGGCTTTACTACACCAATACAGTTTGTAAAGTAAATGTTTGCAAAACGAAACATATTGAAAGTTTTTCAATCAATTTTATAGTTTTCCTTAAAAATTTTGTGTTCTTGATGAACAAAATATTATGTGTGTTTTCTGAAATAATTTTTATATTTTCCTAATGAAATTTTAAGAAGTTATATTTTTGACAAATATAGTATTGAGATCAATGCAGGGCTTATTCGACTTATTTTCGTTTATTTTTTTTTTTCAAAAATACGATTGCTAAAAAATTTTTTTCTCTGTGAATGCTTTTGTTATCTGTAATGGCATTAACTAAAAAAGACGAAATAAGATTTTATTTAATATATTCAATTTATTTTGATCAGTGGTTTTAAGGTTTGACTTCACTCGACTTGAGTCGTTTTCTTTGCTGTTGTTTCTGCCCGTGGTGTTTTAATGAATGACGTTAATTTGAAAAATGTAGTAGCATTTTTGATTGCAAAACAGTTGCATATAAATAGTAGTATCCCATCGATGTATTTTCCCTAGTGATGCCAACATTATCCATGGTTTAAAAATATTTATACTAGAAAATTTTGAATTTTTTAATATTTTTTCTAATAAGTTTTAAAGCTTTGTAAATAATTAATCTTTGTGCATAATTAGTTGAACTGTTTTAGGTTTATGCTGAAAGAAAGTGTTTTGCTTAAGCTTAAAGCAAATCGGATTTTACTCATTTATTTTCAATTTAACAAATTTTTTGATAAATTCCAGTCTGATGAGCAAGTTGTTCCAATATTACTTTCTTAATAAAAAAAATTGATTTTTTTAACAAATTTCTTAAAGTAAGATTTGAGTTAAATTAATTTGAGTTAATTAATTTGAGTTTAATTAATTAATTAATAGATATAAAATTTTTACATATCGGCTTATAACGATGTATAAAAATAAAAAGTATTATCTCTATATTGCATATCAGTGTTGTGTGCCAGATTAGCACTTTACTGGGATATACATATTTATAACTTATGATACATGTATATTTATTAAGAGTATATTTATAATTTAGAAAGAAAATAATAATTTAAGTAGCAAATTCATTCTATATACATAGTAATCTTCTAAACTTTAGACAAATCTCAAGATAATTATAATCTCAAACAGAATAAATCAAATAAATCAAGCAAAGAATTAAAAACAGCACTTGAAAACAACGGACAATATTGAATGTAACCAAAAATCCGTGTTAATATGTCCTTAGTTTTTTGAATGAATGTTAGAATCAGTTAAAAATTAAATTTCTTACAATTTTAAATGTTTATTCTTTTAAAAATTACTGAACGGATTACTTCTTGAATAGCGTACAGTCCGTTACTATAATAATATTGTGAGTATAAACTATTAAAATTCGATCCATTCAATATATTGATCACCTCATTTGCATTAAGTTGCATCTTACTAAAGAATTCTAATCTATATGCACTAAATATAGGACATACACCGATATCTAAATTACATATCGTGCAGATACCAACCGTGTTATTCCTAAATGCCCTTCCATTTACGTCAAGCAAGCCTCTTCTCGCTTTTATTATAAGACAACTTAATCTTGTCGTATAATTACATTCTATAATTGGTGTTAAGTTAAAATTTAGGTGTGGGTAGGGATCTTGGATCTCTCTAATTTATCATTAGTTTTTGTTATATTTTTTTCCAATTGTAACTGATTAGAGAAATCGTATTGTCAGGCACAATACCAAGACTTTGTGTTATAGATCGCCACTCTATATGCCAATATAAATTATTATTTATTATATATTTCGCTAAGGTACCTTAGTGCATTCATTTGCAGAATTATACAATGAGTGCAAGCCAGTTTCCAGATGTAAGATATAGTTTGGTGTATTATTTGGTAGATGCAGCAACTTTAAAAAAAGTCTGAACAGTTTTTCAACTTCATCGTATTTCTTGAATCCACAGACATACGCAGCATATAGCATCATAGATTTTGACGCTGCATGAAATATTTTAAGTTTGTTGTTAATAGAGATATGTGGATTGTTTATATATTTCGACCATGTAGCTTTAATAGCCAGTTTGTTAGACGATAATTTGTTCTTCAAGTGTTTTCTACAGGACACGTTATATGTTATTTCCACGGATAGATATTTGTAGGAGTTCACGATCTCAATCAGTTCTTCCTCATATTTATTATAAGTTGAATTAGAAGAAATCCTAGTGCCAGAACGCAATATAACTATTTTGGACTTATCAAGATTGACTTTTAGACAACATTTTAGGCAACAGCTACGAAGTTTATCAATCATAGCCACTGGACGACTCAGGTAATATAGCAGCGGACAGTAATATTTTTTTAAGAGAAGTAGTACTCAACCCGTAAGTGTGTTACCTTCTTTGGGAAAGGAATAGTGAGAGAGGACAGATGGTGAAAGTGAGAAAGTTTAATTTTTGCAATTCTGATACGTTGTGTTAGTTTTTAAGTCAGTGTTGCAGCGCCTCTGATGTCATTGATACCAGCAACATCAACACCTCCAGGTAGTTCATCAGGTAGATCAGAATACATCCCTGCCTTAAACCAAGTTCAACAGAAAATATATTAGAAATAGTGTTACCATGCAATATTTTACTTTCCGTGTTATTATATAGTATAGGGTTGCATGAACGTGGTCATAAATCAACATATTCATATGTCTGTTCATTGCCAAAAGCTCTATTTCGAATAAAAATCAGAACACCAAACAAACTGTTGTTTTATTCATACCATGAGTGAGATTATTTTGCTTCACTTCGTTAACACGAAGAAATTGTTCATTGAAACGAATAGCAATAGCAGTGTTGCCAATTTTGTGAAATGAAATTTAAGACATTTATCTTAAAAGTGCAGATTCAGAACTGAACTGAAAAAACGAATTTTATGGCATTTTAAGGAATAGTGACAGAAATTAAAAGTTTTGGGCAATTAAATCAAAAGATCGCTTAAACAAAAGGCAGTTAAATCAAGTAGTAGTACATTGTAAATCTATTGGTGATACGAGCATGTTAAGAACTTCGTTATGCCCCTCTTGCGTAAATACAAAATTTTAAAAATTTATAACATTGCAGTAATTATAGGTACATAAACCATTATAAAACCATTTCATGATAGCGAGAGATGCTATAGAATAAATATTTTATCTAAATGAGATATCTTACCAAATGAAATCATTTATGAAATCCTTAAACTTTAAATTCTTTAGAGTTTTTAACCTTCTTTGTCTTTGCGATAAAGTTCATTGTGTATGTTTTAAGTATTTCTTAAATGATTTTCCTTTTTCCTACAACTGGCAACACTGATCTTTAAAAGCATATTCTTTTTGCATGAAACTTATTGATATTTATTCTAGTTTTGTTCCGTTTCACATTTGTAAATGTCAGTGTGAATCGTGAACAAACAAATTTCGTTACACTTGTCTCTTAACTATAGAGTGATTGTTCTCTTTTAATAGTTATTCATCTGTATTGAATAGAAACGAATGAATAAAAAATAATAATGAAGGTTTCATGCAGATCTTTATTAAATAGGCATTGTAACAATCTAATTAATTTGGACGAAACTCCTAGGCATGACAGCTTGTAAAATAAGGAGTTACCAGGAATAGTATCAAACGCACATGAAAAATCAACAAAAAATGCTTATGTATTTTCAGCATTTAGTTAATTAATGTGTATAATATTTGAGAGGTTGAAGATATTATCCACAGTGGAGTAATGGTTTTTAAAGCCGGCTTGAAATTCATTTAAAATATTATTAGTATCGATCCAAAATTTTAATCTGTACAGTGAATATAGTATCAATTAACGATAATTTGCTGGGATACTTGTTGGGTCACCTCTTTTATACAGTGGTATAATGTTGAATTTGCGAAAGCATGCTAGAAGAAATTTCTTTATTTAGTTACACGAAATAAAAGTAAAAAATTTGGTATGACAGTCTGAAACTCAGAGAGTTAAGAGTTACGATTAACAGAATTTCGAAAATAATTTTGAACAATTAAGGTTACGCTCAGTTGATATTATTTATTAAAAAGTTCTTAGGCTGAATTAAGAAATTCATAAAAGTATTTTTCGGTTGTACATATGCATTGAAAAAATAAATTTCGGTATTTCGCATTCTTCCCCTATGCTTTCCCATTCTCCTTCAATGAATTTCATGAATTCAAGTATATTATTTGATGATTTTATTTCCAATGATTGCACATTTTTAACATAGTCCGATCGGTATCACACTTGTACACTTTCCGCAAGCAATTTATCTTTTAGATTTTTATCCCAAAAACATTTTCCTATAATTGAATTTGAAAGAAGCACAAATCCAATCGAATACACCTCTGCAACTGATAACCTTCTTACTTTGCAAGGGCCTTAGAAAAAATAGAAAACGGTGGAAGTTAAACGAAAAGAAACTAAAAATACTTAAGTAAAAATTTCATAGTTTGTTTGTTTGTTTCCGTTTCGCAAATATTAACATGACAAACTGTACATGCTTAAAAATATCTGATGATGATAATAATGATGTGTGTCCACAAACAACATTCAGCCAAGCATAATTTTTGAAAGTTCTCTAAAACTAAAATATGTAATGTGTCTTATATGCATGATATTTCTGTTGTTATATTTGACTACTGAGTGATTGTCTGCCAAACCGAAAGATGGATATTTTAGCCACAACAACTCTTATGCAAACCTTCATGCATAATAATTGGTTTATTAAAAGTGTTTATTATTGTACTCGTACCTTTATTAAAGTGCATGCAAAAAAGAGAACAAACTATAATTTTGCATTTAAATACATTTTAAATGCAAAACAATTTTTTTTACAAAACGGGTTAATTTTTATTACACTTTTTAATGGAATTTTATCATGGACATGTGAAGGCACCTTGGCTAATTACACGACCCAAGATGGATAATAAATGTTGGTTCAAACAAAAAGAAAAAAAAGATGAATTACAACATGTCAGTTGGTGGTAAGTTTTGTTGCTGCAAACTGTCTTACCACTTCATTAATTTATTTAAAAACGCTTGGCTAATTAATGTTTATTACTTTTTAGTTACACAAAAAAAATATTATTTAATGAGCGTTGAAAAAAAGATTTACATGAGCAAATTTAAAGAGGAATAGGAACTAAAACAAAATTTTATTAATGAACATTATTTGACACAAATTTTTGTTTCTTGAGTTTATGTTTTATTTATATTTCAGTAAGAGGTCTGACTAAAACAGTTAAAAAAATTTGCTACTCGTACATTTAATATATATTTTTTTACTTAAAAATTCATAAGAAATTCTCTGCCTAAAATCTTGTAATGATTTTTGAAACTTAAGAAGATTGTTATGTTTTTGCTAAATAATATTTTGTAAATTTATTATTCAATAAATTTTTTATTTCTTTAAAAATTAGATTTTGAAATTAAATAAAATGTTTCTAATATTTTTACTACTTTCATAAAATCTGCTTCCATGCCCATGTTGCGTGAAGATATTTGAAAAACTCAGTGGTTTTTTTATGATTGAACATCATGCAATCAACAAGTAATCAATTTAATTTTTCTATCTTTTTTAATTATGAAAGAAATTAAAAAAAAAATTTTTGTGTCCGAGCTCGATTCTATCAAAAATTTATTTATATTAAAAATATTTTTGTGAATAGAAAAAAGCATTCTAGCACAATCGAAAAAAACTCTTAACTTATAATATACTTCAAATCTGATTTTAAGAATTTTTTTTAAACTTTGGATTTTGAAAATATTGGTTTTCACTAAATATTTTGTGGAAATATCGTTACTGACAAAAAAGCTGAATACTAAACATTAGAGAAAATGTGAGAACAAACTTCATTAGGGAATTCGGAAATGCAACTTCCAGCATACAAAAAATAAATAGCAAACTGCAAATACATTGAAAGCATTTTTAGTACAAATTTTCCGAAAGCTTATTTATTTTTTTTATTTTTATAATTCATGGTTTACAATCGACTGAATTAATTTGGCCTTATATGATTGTTTAGTCTAACAATTGTATATGTAAAGTGAAGATTAAAGATGTTGAAAGAAATAAAAGGTTGATGCAATAGAAAGAAAGAAAGATTTTCGTCATATGAATTCATAAAAGCCGTGAGTTACATTGAAAAAATTTTAGAGGCCAAGCAAAACACCCTCTAATATGGAAAGTCAACGAACATTTTAAAAAAATTTTTCAGTTTAAGCTTATTTCTGATTAAGGAATTGGTACAATTTTAAAAAGTAAAATTTTCTAGAGACATGTATTTTGATATGTTGCATCGTAAGCAGTCAAGAAGTTGATTTGAATTTTTTTGTAACTTGCTTTTTTGAAAACATATGACGATATGAAAAAGTAAAACGTTCCGTTACCCAGTAATAACCACTAAAGAAAAAAGTAATTACACTACCAATAAACCGATTTATGACAAGTCCCTTAAACGTGAATAGGGAGTGTGCTAAAGCCTTCAGACGAATAGGAAATGTGTTCCAAGTCCTTCCATTTCGAACTAAGAACGATTTCTCATACGTAGCACATGTTATCCTTAAAACTATTAACTGTGGATTTTTAGAACAATTTGAAAAAGTGAACAAGTTATTTAAATATTTCGCTATTTTAAATTTAATCGTCTTGTAAAAAATAAATAAACTGCTGCTTTTTCCAACTTCATCAATAATCGTTTGCAAAATTTTCCCATTTTTTCTTCTTTTCATTAAATATAAGTAAAGTTTTCTAGATAAATTTTCCATTACATTTGTTGAATATTTTATTTGTATGCAATTCAACAAAAATTTGCATTTTGTTTTAAATATTGTACTTTAAGCCCCACATGTAAGTTTCTACGTTTATTTTTTGTTGCTGTTAAAAATAGCAAAAACTTTTATAGATCACTTTTCATGGTTAAATGCGTTTTATTGTGTTGATGTTGTTATTGCATCTGTTGCAATTGTTGTTTGATTTTTGCTAAGTGCGATTAAAAACAGCAGCAACTAATGCAATTGTTGCTATTCGCTGCTGTCTTGCCACCCCACAATCACTTGAAAAAGTTGCATACACATTTTGTGCGCATTTTTAGTCTGCTCTTCTTAAGCAGGAACTATAAATTTTGCATTGAATCGCACTGCACGCTATTGTTTCATATTTTTGGCTAAAACCGAGTTTTAACAATAAATTTTGTAGTGCATGTGTTTTTTTTTTCAGCACTTTATGTGTTTTGCTGTTTGAGTTTTATGTTTGATTTATTGAAACGAGAAAAAAAATGTAATAAAAAAATTGTTTAATCACATTTCAAGTTTTAAACTAACTGGATTAATGTGTAAGAGTAAAATGACATTAAACCGCATTGTACAATTAATTAAAAAATTGTTTGTTGTTTGTTTATCCCATTTTACTTTATTATCAGCAATCATCATTATCATTGTTGCAAACAATGTTTCAACAAATGCTGTATGTTTGCTATACCCTTATTGGACGTTTGCCTACGTAAGAGTGTGTGGTTTAGTTGGCAAATAGAAATATAATTTTGTAAACGTATGTAACATAATGACCAGCAGAAACTATTTAAGCAAATCCATTGATAATAGTAAATATTCGTAAGTATATTTAATTTACCCAGCAAAAAGTTTGATAGCAAAATAATGAGTTAAAATATTAACAAACATGTGAAGTACATACTTTTTCCTACTTGTACTTTGGTGTTTTAGTTAATTTTTTTGACATGTCAATGTCATCGGAAACAAGTATTTACCATATTAACTTACAAATAACGACTTAAAAATATCAATACATAGAATTCATTGAATATACAAAACACAATAAGAATTAAATATCTCTTGTGAGTGGTACTTTTAAGGGAATTTTTAAAATTTATTTAATTATTATTCTAGATGCACTTGATATGTACTAATTGTCCGAAATATTATTTAACAATACATTGAAATTGATTATGGAGGAGTAAACGTAGCTAGTTCCTATCAGCATTTCAATGTTGCTAAAGCAGATCATCAGGAAACCTGATGATGTTTTTTAATGTTCTAGCCAGGGTTACCGCTAGGAATTTTCGAAAAGTCGCATAAAAGTCGTTTAAAAAAAATGAAGTCACACAAAAAATCGTTTGAGAAAATAAAAGTCGCACAATTTTTTAAATGTTTTTCTTATCAATAAAAAGCATAACCAAATAAAAAAACAATTGAGACAAAACTAAAAGCATATTGCAGAATCCAATTTTTATCATATTTCATAACATATACAGTTTGCATTATATATTCTTCTATACATCTTTTCATGTATACTGAACAAAATTTACTTAAATTTAATAAACTTGGCTGTCGCATGCTGCCAATGTCAAAGGAGCAGGACTTCTGTTGAAAACCAAGCCAAGAGAAAGATTATTGTTTTGGTTCACTGAAAGCTGTTTACAAACAATGCCAAAAAGGAGCTTTGACTCCATGTCTTGCTTAAGCTATTTATACTTCAGTTTCCAGTCTCTCGAACATTATCGCGAAATACTACGTTTCTTGTAAGGACCTGCAGCGTTGTTAACGTTATCCGCCTCAGACTCCGAGGTCTCCTCTGCCTCTGAATATGTATTTCTAGATTCATTTTCTTTTTCGTTTTCAGACTTTCTTTTCGTTTTAACAAGAAATCTTATTTTAAAGAATGTTCATGTTTTACGACAAATTTAGTAAAATAAGCACTTCAAAATCCACAATTTCTTACTTTAAAAATCTTTTTTGCTAAAACTTACGACGTTTTTTGGCGATTTTTTTAATTAAAATTACTGCAAATTAAATCTGTTTTGTGAGAAACTTTACAAAAAAAAGGGTAAAAAATCGCAACAAAATTAAAAAATTCGCAAAAGTTGCTAATAACAAAAATTCTCACAAAAAGTCGCAGACCGATAAAAAAGGGCCAAGTTGCGACTTTAGTTGGGTGAACGGTAACCCTGGCTCTAGCAACTTATTTCACAAAATTTTTATTTTTTAGTTTTAAAGAGAAGTAATACTCAGACAATTAATTACCTTTTTTGGGAAAGCGATAGTGAGAGAGGACAGATGGTGAAATCAGAATGCTTAATTGTTTTACTTCACTGCTATTGCGATTTATGTTAATTTTTAGAGCAGAGTTACAGTGTAAAGGTGTAAAGGAGGTGTATTAAATTTGTTTGTGTAGCCGATTTTATTAATTATTTTACTTCGCCAACGGTTTTGCTACTGTTCAGTAATTAGTGTTATGCCTTCGTCACTTAAACAGTCCAACATTAATTATGTAAAGGCTGGCAAGATTTCCATGTAAAAGAAGAAAAGGGTTGGTAATCAAAACTTTTTTCTCTATAGGCCAATATACTTCCAGCAGTAAGGTTCCAGCTTAATAGCAGGCGTTCAAAAGAACTGGAACGGTAAGAGCAAATTCAAAAATTATTGCTTCTAAATTATTTATAATCAATTAATCTTTCAAACTAATTTTAAAACATATAAGGCGTTGTAATGTAAAAATGTAATGCTAAAAGTAATAGTTTTTGCACACAAAACTTAAACTTAAACAACTTTCTTTTAAATTGTTTCCTCAAAAATAAAAAATCGTGGTTTTTGATAAAGCTATGAAGAAAACTCCAAAAAACGGCCGGCAAGCCCGAATATTGGCGAAAATTCGATTTCTGCGACCTTAAAATCTTTTCCGAAAAATCTGAAAAAAATATCTAAAATTCTTTATCTTATAAGCTTTCATATTACGATTGAGCACATATGAAAATAAAACAAATTTTTTTTTGAGACAACCTAATATACACTGCAATTAACACAACACCGAAACCGAAAACTAATGTAAATCAGAAACGTGCAGGATATTATAACTTGTCTGAAACTGGGATCGGCTTGAAACTACGATCTTATTCATTATTTGCTTTGTAGTAAATGCAGACGGTATGTGGTTTTTTGAAAAGTGTATTGCTCTTAAAATTATAAAATCTTGCTGGATATGTGTGTACAAGCAACTAATCCAGTGAACCTTAGTGAAGGTCTGAGCAGGCTGACACAAAATAGTATATATAATCCAATAACAATGCCATCCAATTTTCGCCTTGAATTAAGCCTGCCCTCATTCATCTTTTGTATTAATAAAAATTTTAAGTGTCATGGGTGTTTTTTGCAAACGCTTAAGTTTAAACTTTAAAAGTATATATGAAACTGTCAATATAAAAAGTCGTAAAGTTGATCAGTCTCTTCTTATGTTTTTATTTTTTTGTATTTTGTTTTGACTTCTACAATAAACGTCATCTATGTAAAAACTTGTTTTCTGAAACTCCTGAATTAATAATAGCTGGGTGGTCCCTTTTAACAAATAATCATAATTCACGCTGCACATGAATTTATAAATCATTAAAATATTGACTCATCATTTTATTGGTGCATTAGTCTATTGAAAACATTGTTAATAATTGAATAATTGAATAACTGCTCAGGTATTGGGGCAGATTGCTGCTGATAGATTTTGAGATTATATTAAATTATTTATGCAAATGAAAATATTTTGCTTGTAGTATCTTCACAGTTGTTGTGGAGCTTGTTACAGTCATTTGAATATAAACATGAATAAATTTGTTATTTAACCAAAACAATTACAGTGTTTGTAATGTGTTGCAGTTTAACAACAATTTTGCCTGCTAGAAATAATAAATAAATTAATTTACTGCCAGGCCCACGATGTCGAACACTATCGTTCTTTTTGAAATTACATATAAAACAAAAACAGTTTCTAAAATATTTTTTTTTTTGTTTTAATTGTAATTTCACAAAAGAACGATATCGTTCGACATCGTGGGCCAGACAGTTGTAATTTTGCAGTTCCTGGGCAAAGCTCTACGTCTTTTGACTAGTTACTTAAAACTTTAATGCCTCTTAGGGCTGTATTTGTATTCTTTAGTTAACTAATTACCATGATATAACTTTTCATATAAATGTTATTGGTTCAAGCGGCATCGTTAGTTAACTAAAGACTGAAAATTTGGACCTTAATAATCTAGAGCGTATAATGATGGTGTCTTTGCTATTAAGCAGGCACGGGTACCGCTTTTTGCGGTTAAATTTTGTATTAAACCGAACATATTTAAAGCTTCTCAATAGAAATAATAAATATTTTTTTCTTTTGTCTTCGAGAGGAAATATAATTTTTTCTTTTACCCTGGATCAGCAGCTGTTATCAATGAAGTGATAATGTTCCTAAAGTACATACGCATCTATCTAGCCACTCAAACTATTATCTCCAAAAGACTACTAAAATGTCTATTAAAATCAGCAGTATTGTTCTATCAATGTTTCTATTGGTCACTTTGGTAGTTGAAAACAAAAGCTCGATATTGATCAATATTTACGAATAGCTTTCAAGAAAATGTATTGTTTGTGTTCATGTGTTATTTTATAATTAAAACTAATTTAATGTTATATTTTAAGCTATAAGGCCAAACGACAATAGTTATTATTGTGCAATTGAATATTAATTAAAATATGAAATGTGAGGATGAGATATTTTGTTGTATCTGACGGTTTTTGCTGGAGGAAAAACACATTTAATACTTAAATCAAAATTATAAAGAGATTATTATTGGCAAAATAATAAAATAAAATATTTAATTAAATTTATTACAACAATTACGTATATTTTGTTTTGCGCCTGCAATAAAATCTGTTTATCTAATTGCAAAAAGCGTTTGTAAAAATACCATAAACGAAATTATAAAATATAATTTTGTTACGCTTATAAGTTTAGTTGAATTTCAAAACTACAAAAAATTATAATCAGGGCAACTAATAATATGTACATATACTCGTATATGTCGTATGCAGCTATGCAGCCACTTAGGAGCTTTTTAAAGATTTTAGCATTGGATTCTAGCGGTATATTTTTCTTTCCTTCCTTCCTTCTTGCCCATTTCGTCCTTCCATCAGTAGACGGCCTTTTTAATATTCTAACAGACCTAGAGACTGCAATTTTCGTATAATAAAATGATGTTTGCTATGATCATGCCTTCTTGACTAGGAACCGTATTCGAAGAAATCAGTTCAGCTGTGGTTTAAACTTCAAAATATTTTGAATATATGTTCAGTAAAATTCCATTAAAAAATAAGCAAATGCAAGTACACATGATCCTACTATATTTATTATATTTTGTGAGAATTCGTGATTATCTATAGCTTCCATATTAAAAAAAGTACTTAAATAAAAGAGAGATTTTTAAACTAAATGAAAAATGCTTGATTCAAGAACGATTTCTTCCGCGCTATATTCTTAATTTTGGCCACTATTAAGCCTGGTCGCACTTTATTTTAAGGCAAACAATTTTAGAACATGAAAAGTTGACATAATTATTTGGATTAGGTGTATAGATGTAGATGGAGATGGATGACACGGATAGAGGAAGACGATTTAGATCTCACTATCATTCATGTAATCCACCAACCAATATTTTCTTGGCTGACCACCAAAGGCTTATACATATATATTTGTTTAATCCTAGAAAATTGATTTTTAATTTAATTACTTTTTTCTATTTTAATTGTGTGTATTTATTTTTAATGATGTCACACTCAAGTATCGAACCAACGGTTCTTAATTCATTCCATATTTTTGAACCAACTCAGACACAATACCAAACAAAATAACAATAGTAAAAAGCAAACGTATCCACAAAAGAAATAACTAGACGAGGCACTAGTGAAAGAGAAAAGATTCAAGATTTTTTTACTTGATACAAACATGATTCGTAACAAAGTGAAAAGGGAAAAGTTTAATTTAGGACGATTTTCTTTTCTTTCTGTGCTTAGAATTCCAATTCCTGAAAATCACTATAATGATTTAAGACTATTAAGAGCAATACAAAAATAACTAAAAGTAACTACTATTTCAATAGAAAACACGTCTAAAAGACTGTTAGCATAGTTCCACATTTGGCCCCAAGATCATTTCTAAATCGAATTTTACCATTTATTTTTTAATTTTAAAAAAGAAGACATTCAGCTCAAAATGTCAGGCCTGGAGACAGAAAATATGCGGAAAATATATCGAAATAGAAGACACTTTAAGTAATTTCACGGAGGCTGACGAATAAAACATAAAACTTTATTCCACTAAATTTAGAATTTTGTGTATATTTCATCACTTTTTTTAAATAAAGAAAAAGTTTGTACTGGTGGAATTACCATGATGTAAATTTTCAGAATTAATTGCTTGAGGCACGTCAACGTTCAATTTGGGTCCAAAAGAAATCAACAGATGGCTACAGCGTCTGGAGTACTAGAAATCACAATTTGGCTTGCAGGCAGTACCGTCTTTACCATAAGGTCACATGGGACCTGTGCCCAGGACCCTCGATGTCATGGGACCCCCTAATAAGAAATAAAAGCGTTCTTAAATTGAAGTGTCAATTTTTATTTTTTTTTTATTTTGCTATTTCCGGCAATTTTTTATAATTTATTTCTTTAATTTCTGACAAAGATTTAAAGGTTTCTACCATTGAATTCGGCCCTTTCCAAATTAAATTCAAGGTTTTAAGAAAAATTTTGAATTTTACAAATAAAATTCAGCGATTTTCAAAGCGAATTCGGCATTTTTAAAATCTCGGCTTCGGCCAAAAGATGGAAAATTATGACAGGACATTTGGGCGCAAATATAGTCACGTATACAAGATGGTCTGCACATGCTAATGATATTAAGGCTCTGAAAAATGGCTATAATCATATTTCTGAATCTCTGACATCAATTGCAAGAGACATCAATCAACCAGGAGAAACAAGAAATGAGGCCCAAAGCGTTGCCAAAAAAATTAACAAATTAAAGAACATTCTTCTAATGGAGATACGGAATGATATTTTGGGTAGTATTAATAAAACAAGCATAAGTTTACAGAATAATACTATTATACCATGGACGTTGCAACAAAACTTTACGCCTCTCTCATCGACCAGTATGAAACGGCTGCTATGGAAACACATCCAAGTGCTGAATACTTATAAAGATAAGTCTGAAAGAACAAGATATCGCAGTACAGGCATCACTTTTTGTGAAGGACCATTAGAAAATGTACAGTTGATTAGCAAAGAAAAATTCCACATTTACTCCTATAAATAATCGATACATTATATGCTCATTTAAAAAACCGCGCAGATGCATACCAGGAAATTGATAAAAATTGTAGTTTTCTTTCTCAGTTAACAACAATTAATTCCGACTAGTTGACAAAAAAATACCTATGAGTTCCAATCAGAATGTTTTCAGTTGATGCAGTACTTAAAGACCATAGCAATATAATCAGCAGATTTAGTATCTCATCCTTACGTAAACTAATAAACTAGAGACAACTTTTCCAAATGTTGAAGTTGCTTAATGATTACTAATTGTAGTGGAGAGCGTTCATTGTCACACCTTCAGACAATAAAACGTGAGTTACGTACAGCAATGTTACAAGAAAAATATAAATATTTTTTCCTTTCGTTAGTTTTTTATTTACAGTGGGCCCCCGAATTCTAGAGTGCTCGGGTGCCCCGGTATACCCAAAGACGGTCCTGATTGCAGGATGATGGACAAGTGCGTTAAAGTAAATTATATTTATTGTCCCGTCTGTGCATAATGGAGAAGAATTTGTGATCTATAATTAGGCACTAGCAGTGCTCATGTCATCATTTTTAAGGTCTTGTCTTGCCATCGTCATCAACTAAAGCCCGGTTCGAAGGACCATCTTCAAATTTCAATCAATAATTGCCACTGGAAATAATTTGTATACTACAATTACCCATGGAACATCTACATATACATATAGTTTCTGCGTCACTGCACATTAATATTCACCATAATGGCTTTTTTCATCTAACTTTTTCTGAACAGAATCTATTATGTTTACGTATATACGAGTAATTGTATTACATTTAATGGTTATTGAACAAGTCAACAAAAGCTTTGTACTACATTGTACCGCGCCTACTCTTTCACTACTGATTTGACAAGAAAGTCTATTAAAATAATTTTTAATATTAGTATAATGAAATTATTTTTTTGTTTAAAAAAAATATTTGATAAAATTTTCGTTTATTAACTTAAAAGTAAAATAAATATATAAATAAAATCATTTGAATATAAACTGAATTTAAAAAGTAAACAAAACCAAAAAACGCATATAAAAATTACTAAAACTTAACCAGAGTTTTTTTCTTTTTTCAAATATTTATTTAATGAGATTTCGTTTTAATCAAACTCTTTTAAAATAAATTTGAACTGTTAAATAAAAAAACCAGTTGGACTTTTTCTTTTAAATGACAATAGAAAATGTCACGTTAGAAAAGAGAAGAAACAAAAAAAATAGTCACCCAAAACAATTTTCAATACCAGTTTCCAATGCAGTTCGGTTTATTTTTTTAAAAGTTGAATGACATTTACCCACAAATAAAAAATAAAGTTTTTTTTCTTATTTTATCACAGTAGAAAACAAGAAAACTCCCTAAAAATACGTTTCGATTTAATTACAATATTTGTTTGAATAAAAACTTTAAAAGAAAAGAAATTGTTTTACAAAACTTTAATTTAATATAAAACTATTTGTATAAAAATTTCTTTATGCTCGGGAATACTAACCAAGCAAGGCATGTACTAGCATGTACTAGCATGTACTTGCATGAAGATTCATGTGTAAGTGGTCTAGTGATTGCAGAAAAAATTTATGCATTTGAATAGCAATTGAAGAGGACCACTTAAAAAAATTAATTCAAATTTTGTAGCACAAAAACATAAAACCAACATTCAATGCAGTCAATACAAGGTTAGAGTGATATTGTTTAAAATGCAGCATTCATACACTGAACGTGATTAGAAAAAGGTTATTAAAACACGCATTAAGAATTAAAAAATATCAAAATAAATAAATTAGAAAATGTTTCAGAATGTTTATTCTGAAAAGAATCATTATGAAAAAAGGCATTTACAAGTTTATCAGAAATATAAAAGTGATTACTTTTTAATAAAAATTTTCTGTAAAATTCTTAGAACATTTCATGCCGTTTTCTTTCAACTCAAATTGTTATTTTCATTCTTGGCTTCGAAGAAATTTCTACAACTTTTATTACCCTTCCTTAACATGATTTCAATTTTACTTTATTCACCACCGGTATGCACACATTTATAGGTCCACAATGTAAAAGATGTTAAATTAAAATTTATGCATTTATGCATTCTTGTACTAACTGCAGGTATACTCGTATGGTTAGTTTGTGTTACAAGAGAAAACAAAAGTTGTTTAAAACAAAAGTATTTTCACATGTTTCAATAAAGTCTGTTTAAGAAAAGTGTGAGCCAAAGAGATTGAAAGGAACAAAAAAAATCTATAAGTTTAGATGCTAATGGTCTATTGAGAGCTCTTTGGTGGCCAGGAGTGGCTATGGAGAAACAGAAGTAGTAAAAATACACACAATTGAATTAATGTTACTACAGGGAACTGCTTGGAACTAAAGTTCTGCTACAACATAAAAATACTTTAAAATTATTTTTAAATAATTCTGGGAAAAATACCGACCCTGAAAAGAAAACAGGGACAGGCAAACGGACAACTGGATCGCCGGCAAATCCAAAAAAAAATATTTTTCTGTAATATATTACAGATATATATCGAATATCTAAATAATAACCAAAATATTGGGTTCATTCGGTAGGCTGCTAGTCTATGGTTCACCAACGAAAATATCTTTGTTACAATTCTAGTTAAAATTATGTTATAATAAATGTAATTTTTAATTGTAGCATTTAATAAAACGATAAGAAAATATACATATGTATTTCAAATAGTGGAGTTTCAAGCGAACAAACATACACTTAACCGCCTGCTTCCTTCAGGGTAAGAATACTTTAAAATAAATATAGATTTATACTTACAATTGAATGAATAGCAGCCACGATTTTCTCATTTTCATAATATAGTATTATAATAAAAATATCATATCATCAGTACATTCTGTAAATAAAAAGGTAAAAATTCGTTTACTTCTTCTTGCAGCATTTTCTGCATTATTATTGTTATTTTTATGATTTATTTCTTTTTCTATGTGTTTGGCCCCATTCTCCATTCATTTAAACTTTTATTTGTTTATTTATGTATATTGCAAAATATTACAGTATACCGAAATCTAAAGTGAGTTGATATACACAGAACTTTAAAACCACTTAGCCACTTAAATTGTGAACCACACCGGAAAAGCTGGACCTTTCGATTGTTGTATTTGGTGGCATTTTAATTTGGTCTTGGTTAGTTTTAAAGAAAGTCAATTTTGGGCATTTGGTGTGTGAAAACTTGTAACTTTTATAAATGAAAACTGATTTCAAAAAGTTATTATCTCGAGTTGTTACACTTTTAAAATAAAACAGGCACTGTTAAAATATAATAAAGTAAAAAGACTGAAAGCCACAATTAGTATCATGCAAAGTTCTATATACATATCTAATAACTTCATTTGTTGCAAGCCACTGTGCAACAGTCGCTGTTTGTGTTGTTTACTTTTAAAACATGTTGTTGTTGTTAATACTACAAGTATCACATCACAGATCCATCGTCATCACCAATATTGTTCTGATATTACTATTGTTGTTGTTGTACATTATATTGGTATTAAGTGGAAAGTGAATTGTTCAAATGTGTGTCGGTGTTGGAATTAAAAATAGATAACGGTTATGTGTGTATGTATGTGTTTGTGTGTGTGCTTTTTAATATTGGTTTTTCATTGTATGGGTAACTAAACTAAAAATATATTGACTCATAATGCTGCCACGAATATGTTAATTTCGTATGTAACATACTTTATACGTTCTTTACATGCGACTAACTATCACTGTCACATCAATTTACATGTAATGTGTGTAGTAGACACATACACATACATATGTTTGCATTTGTTCAACTATTACACCGGCAGAAATTTTTCACTAAATTAAAAATGTCCCACTGTTGCAATTTTTATTTAGTATGATGAAGTTTATTGCAATTAATGGAAATTCGAGCTTAAAAATTTTAAAAGAGGAAACTTAAATATTTTTCCTTGGCTAGCAAGTACAATAGGTGTGGTATGAACCTTATCCGCTTTAAAAAAATTATCCTTCGAATTATTTCTAAATAAAAAAAACATGTTAAAGAAAAATTTTGAACAGCATGTACGGAAATTTCGCCCTCTTTGTCAAATCAGATGAGTTTGTGCACTCTCAAGCGATATGCTTTTAAATATATCGTTCACGAGCTTTGCGTGAAGCATGCGTGATCACGCGTGATTGGTTTTTGGTTTCAATCACGTGAGCGGGTAGATTTTCGGTGATCTTTTGCTTTATTATAATTTTTTTCATATAATTTTTTAATTAATGTTTGTACGTAATTACTCAAATCGCGTTAGGAATTGTTTGGCTCAAGTTAAAATCTGACTTTACCCATTTCTTTATTAATTTAAGAAAATTTTTGATAAGTTAAAATAATTTTTATTAAGAAAGTATTATTGGAACAATTTATTCATCAGACTATCAGAACAGATCAGTACTGATTTCGAGGTCGCTACACCATCTTATCTGCGTTATTTGTTCGAATTTACCACTTTTTACGGTGGATACTAGTGACTAAGAATATCAAATATTTAACCGTATTATTTAACAAATTAGAATACGGAAATTACTTCTATACATTTCTACAAGTTAAATCCATTTCGGTTAGTAAGAAATTCCCATCTCTGATGATTAAATAATACATATATATTATTACTCTCTCGCTTTTTCCAGCACCATTGACTGCTGAGATCAAGCTGCGATTGTGAGTAACTTTTTTTTCCATTCACGTGAGCGTCTATGAGCGTGATCCTAAAATATAAGGTCGTACATGAGCGTGCATGAGTAAAATTTTGTTATCGTTAGCGTGCTTGAGCGTGAGGGAAAATTCACTAACGATCCCATCTCTAGTGGATATGCAAATATATATATATATATATGAAAATACGTTCAATTACGCACAATTTTCGTATCCAAAATAAATATGCGATTCCATAATATTATATGGTCCATATAGAACTTTTTAGCCGGGAAGTGTTTTGCTTATTTGAAAACTTTTTCTTTCAGTGCATACAATTTTCCTACATACACCTTAGTGATTCTTTTTTTTATTATTTTTTTTTTTGGTATTGCGCTAAGTTTTGTTTTCATGACTGTCATGAACTTTATTTATTTTATCTTTTTCGAATATTTCACTCAGTTTGTGTGGTTGTGTATGCATTTCAATTAATAACAACACAAACGGAGAAGAGAATTCAATATCTGTGTGTTCTGCATTCGAAAAACGCAATTCGCTTAAAATAGTTTTATTTGAAAAACCTCTTTAGGTGCATTGACCTATTGAACTTAATACGAGTATTGCACTAGAAATGAAAAGAAAACTATTAAAAATTATTACTACTCGTATCGAATATTTGATATTTTAAGCATACGAGCGATGGCAAGTGCATCTGTATGTGTGTTTGATTGCAATCTTAGTTGCAGTTAATAACAATTATTCGGTTACAGTATTTTTTATATTGAACAAGCAGTTATACATACCTCAATATATGATTTTAACGACTGTTTTTATTTTTAAAATTTTTATTTTTAGGTAAGCACAAGTAAAGAAAGTTATGAATGTGATGAGCCCACTAATATGACTGTAATGCAAATAAGCTATCTGAACTAACATTAAAGGTAAAACTTTACTAATTTAATTAATTTTTCATAAGACTGTAAGTGTGAAAATTAGTGTCGTTTAAAAGTAATTGTAAATAAAAATTGTCAACCAAGTTTAGCCTCTTCGTTCGTTTTGTTCCAGATCTTATTCAAGGCTTATTAATAAAATCTCTGCAATTCGGCTTCATTGTCTGTTTGTCAAACTCAGTATTAAAAAAAATACAAGCAACAATTTCTTTTGTATGGAGTTTGATGACATTCACACAGTGTTAACATTTTTGTTATAGCGATTCGTGTACCTTATTATTTTGTCATGATCATCTATCTTATTTATCGATGAAGATAAAGGAACTTTAATCATTTTCATATGATTAGTTGAAAACAATTTTTTTTAAATAATTTTCTACACTATGTAGATACTGTAATTATGAAACAAAAAATTTATTTTTTTGAAAATATAATAGAGATTAATATTAAAATTAATCAAAAAAAATTAATTATAAATGAACTGCTACAAGTGACATCATACTTCTGGTGCCATCATCTAAATTTGAAAATTTTAATTTTATACTTGATATTATTTATTTGATACACACTAATAATGTGTGTAGAACAATTCTGGACACATGTTATTAAACACATTTGTGTGTTAAAAGTCAAACTAAAAGTTTTCTGCAAAATTAAATTTGCAAAAAAACATTATAAATTCTTAAACTGCCTGCTTTTTTAATAAATACAGAATTAAATAAGAGAATAAGATGGCATTAAGACGTAGAGCTTTTTACATGTTTGTTCACATGTTAAACATTTTTTGATAAACGGGGTACAGGAGCAAACGGGTTAGAAAATAGATTTGTGTTTTTACGTTTGTTTTTGAGTTTTTTTTAATTCAACTTAATTTTTTTGTATTTTTACACTTTTTGTGTATGATTGTGATAGAATTTGTAATTTAATGAATAAGAAACTAAATAAAATTAAAAAAAGCACATGAATGGAAAACTCAACGTATAAATAATGTTCATGATTTACAGTCAAAAATAGTTTTGTCTAAAAAACTCAGCTTCTAAATGCCGTCTATCGAAATCTGTGGTTTTCAGGAACTAAATATCCCACCGAATTTTTATATACAACAAATATGATTTCATGATATTTATACAGTGGAATCTCCCTTAACGGCACTTCCCATAAGCGGACACCCCTATTAGACGGACATTGTTGCCAGGTCCCTGCAGCGCTCCATAAGAAAAGCATTGCAGTCGCTTTCCCTTGAACGGACGCTTCTCATGAGCGGACACGGACATCCGCTTGACAAAAAAATTCTCTTGACGCACATTTAGCTAATTTTTCCGATTTTTTCATGTCATAATTTAAAATATAATCTTGCCAAGACTCTTTATTTGTTCGCTTTAACAACAGGGCACGGTTTATCATATTAACTACATCATTTATTTTTTTTATTAATTCTTTTACCAAATGGTAAAAATTGTCGAGTTTTAGTTACCCGGCTATATATTATTTAAATCGGTTCAGTATTAAAGGAATAAAAGGCTCATAAAGTTGACACCATTACAAACGATTAAAATACACAAGTACACGCATTCACTTATGTAAGTAATGGTTCAAGTAATAACATAAGCAAAGCAATTAGAGTGTTGAAAAGTACTTAAATACATACATACGTATATAAGTAATATGTTTTATTTATAAATGTGCGTCTTTGTATGCAATTTTCTTCTTTTTTTGCATGGGGAAGGGAATGGGAAATAGGGTAGTTTTTTCTCTTTAAATGAATGCAACTAAAACGGGTACACGTTTAAACTCGCGGTCGCATTTCGACCACTAGGCGTATTCTAGTAATAAGAAATTGGTAATGATCAGTTGGAATTTAGTGGAATTTCTTTGGGAAATAGCAATAACATTAATCAAATTTATCTTTAGTTTTTTGTATCGTATATACCGATGCACTGTGGTAAATTTCAGCCAACATTTTTTTTAATTTTATAAAATTTTGATGGTACATTTTTCCTGACCCTTCAATATATACAGTGTCATTGTTATTTAGGTTATTAAGTATCTATATGGTTCTTGTATTGCTGTAAAGTCAAGCGTTTTTTCCTTTGAAAAATGTGATATTTTTACTTTTGAATCGAAAAGTAGGCTGTGCTGTTTTCTTAAAATTTTTGTTTGTAAACTATCTCACACGTTCTGAAAAAATCAGTTAGAAGTTAACTATTCCACGTGACTATTACGAAGTTTTTGCGTGTTCTTTTTTATAAAAGTGAAATGAGACTATTAGAGGTTAAGTGAAAATTACATCTAACACTGTAAAGTATCAAAAGTAAGTACCGTAAATTTCAGCTGCAGTTGCTGCCATTCCAATAACAAGCACGATTTCATTACCTTCATCTTTTACAAAGGGCGAACTTTTTAAAATATTTAAACTTAACCGAAATAGAAATCGGGGTGAGATATAATCAATAATAATGAAATATGTATGTATATAGAAGAATGTTCAAAAAAAAAATGTACTAAATGTGTATTTTTTGTGGTCAATTTTAAAAATTATGTAGAGAAGTTCGAGAGTTATTTAAGTCTATGCTTATTTGGATAAATCATGTATTTTTGTATGTGGAAATTTTTTCAATGCATATTTTATGTTATTTTTAGTTATAAAACTAATTAAACCCATTTACATAAGTTACATACTTCTTTCAAAACTTTTATTACGTCAATTTTTGTGTGGCAAAAAAAAATTCAATTTCTAATATTTTTTGCGGTGCGTTGTTGTTGAATTTCATGCTTTTAAAACATCCATGATTGTTTGGTCAAACACTGTAAATGTATTTCAAAATTTGAATGACCAATGTTACTTATGTTATTCTTTTGACGGCTTTTCCACAGTCAAAGTTTACTATGCAAATTTGAATTCAGCAAAGTAAACTTTGTCTGTGGAAAGGCCGTCTTATTTTTAGACCAAATTTCAAGAAATTACTTTAATCGCGTTCAGAAGACGCAACTGTTGCGCAACCGTTGAGTGTTTGCCTTAGAAACGCAGAGTTGAGTAATTCCGCACCACACAACAGTTGAGTATTTGCTGACAGTTTTTCAATCATAAATTTTTCGCTACATTTATTCAACATATTATGTTTAGCCCCACAGCTGATCAAGAGAGTTATGCGCTTTTATACTCTTATGCAATGCCGCTTTGTTTGGTGGCGACTGCAAATTAATTTGTTAAATTTTGCATTAAAAATGCGATAAAGTATTCGTTACATACTAATAAAGAAATAAATTTAAAATACTTATTTCATTATATATACGTAGGTTTATTATAGTGTCTATTTATTTTAATTAAATATTTAGTTCAATATAAAGTTTAAAGTTTTTTTGAACACAGTGGCGGCTTAGTGTTGAAATATAAATCCTATCGACGCAGGTTTATTGCATTTTATTGCAGTGTTTTCTTGTGTTTTCTTATTTAATTTATTTCTTGACCAAATAATAAGGTTTCCAAATTCGATTTTAAAATGTTTTATTTTATTTGTTTAAAATTTTTACTTTTAATTTTCTACTAAAAAATCGTTTTCAATTAAATTTAATTGTCAAAAATAATTTTTAATTTTTTTTATCCTTTCAGAATACAACATTTTATTTTTTAGCAAAGTTTTTAAAAACTGATTTGATTTTTTTGTAAGACGTCTTTGTTTTATTTTTAATTTTTCACACAAAATAGTTGGAGTTTTATTTGAATTTACTTTACAAAAATTGTTTTTATTTTTGCTACTTTCAGGATATAATATTTTAATTTTCTATAAAGTTTCATAAAAATAATTTCGGCAAATCCGTGTTATCCAAGATCAAACTTATTAATGACATCGTATTTCTTTTTATGAATGAGTTAAGCTTACAAACTGATTGCTGAATGAATAAAAAAAACAATAAAAGAGTTAATATGAGCTTTTACTCTAAAAAGCATTTCGTTACAGTTATTTTCCAAATTTTTAAGCAATTGCTATGTAAAATGTTAATTATAAAAAAGAATAAAAGAAAAAGAAGAAAATTCCTGTCATTAAAAACTCCATTACAAATTCTGTGCTGTCTAAAATTTTTAGTATTAGCCAAACTAATTAATTTAGCAAATTTAAATTATTTCTTTTGCATCACTTTTATTTATTTTCAGTTGTTTACATTAATCATTTCTGAGACATAACAGTTGGGCTCAACAGTTAAGCTCAACAGCTACGTCTTATGAATGCGGCCATTACTATCATGCAACTTTTTTTGTGAATACCTATTAGAACGTCCATGCATTTTTGGTCAAGCCCGGTGTTTTAACATCGAAATTTTTATAGATCGATCGGTTATGTTACTTTTAATACAAATACCAAATTTTAGAAATTTTAATGAAGAAATAAAAAATTGAGAGATTTTGGCCGGAATTGAGCACTGTGTGAAGGTTAGTCGATAAGAAGTGTTTGACAATATGATAAAGGGAATGTCAGAGACAAAGATGAAATTTTGCTAAAATATTCTTGATGAAAGTAGAAAATTTGCAAGTAGCATTTCTTCATTGAATATTCGTTTAAATAGTAATTTTGCTTTAATAAAGTCTGTACAACCGGTTAAAGTCTGTATCATGTTCTGATGAAGTGTGTTGAGAAGTAAAATGTTCTTTTTCTGTCTATTCTAATCATAAAAAACAAAATAAACTATTTTTAATTTTTCGACGGAGTCGGATGGCATTCCTCAAGTCCACCAGTTAGATATGTATTTATTATATGATACATTAAAAAAAAGAAGTTTAGAGAATGCACGTAATTTATAATATGCATTAAGAAACACTTTACAAACTAATCATTTCATGTAACATTTGTTGCGTTATAAATTTGAATTGAAATTTACTATTATATGTAGTTATTAGCATGATTGTTTTGAGTGGAAATACAATCTAATTAAATAATTAATTTGAACTGTAAAAAAATATGCATATTTTAATTAAATCAACTGAAAAACTTTTCTCTGTTAGATTATTTTAAAGACTTAAAAAAATTAATACACAAAATTTTATCACGTTAATTATAATGAAATATAAAATCATTATTTTTTTTTAGTGAAGCATGAAATTTTCATACTTAATTAAACATCCGTAATTATAAAGTTCAGTGCGTTCATTGTTAAGGCAAAGGTATTCGAAATGACAGGTGCGAAGAAATATATATTTTCCAAATGTTTTAATGGACACACAAATATGCGGGATACAAATCATAAAAAAATAAAATTGAAAGAAAACGGGAGGTATCGAGGAATAACCGTTTGACTCGACGTTCCTTAAGCTGAAGGTCCATACCATGCGTTCTAAGACTCACGAATAAATGTGAGTTGTTTTTGATACCCAAGGATGGCAAATTATATTCTATTTTCAATGTTATCGATAAATATGTTTGTATCGTAGATTAATTTTAGCTATTTTTTGTAAACGGGTTTGATCGAAGTTGCGTGTCTAAAAGGAGATATCGAACAAGTTCAAGCAAAGTTTTTATGTGTTGTCATTAATAATGAGCACGGGGCTCTTTAATTTTGAACTTTAATTTGTTTTTGTATTTTGTTATTATATTATTAAATAAATTTCAAGTATATGTAGCTCGCCTATAACGCAACTTTTACAATAAAAAAGTGACATGTTCTGTGAATATAAATTTTTAAAATTTTTAAAATCATATATTTTATGTGGTGTTTGAAAGGCAGCAACAATTATAAGAGGGAAAAGTTAGCTTGAATAATATGAAGCGAATAAATTTAACCGAATAATTTTAATATTTTTATTTTAATATGTAAAACGATTTTTAATTAATTTTTCTTTGGAATATGTGGTAAATAGTCATATTTCATAATATGAATATGAAATTCAATCATTTTATTCAAGAAATATTATTCGAATAATTTTTTTCGTATGATTTTTAATCGAACAATTTCATTTGAATAATTTTCATTCAAATAATTTTATTTCAATGATGCTTGTTAGAATTATTACAATTGAATAGATTTTTATCGATTAATTTCATTCGAATAGGTGTGATACCAATAATATTATTTGAACTATTTTTCAACAACATTTAAAATTAACAAAATAAAATAAAGAATATTACAAAAAAAATATTTTTTAATATTTCTTTGGAATATATGGAATCTATAATATTGTTTGTTAGAACGGATTTATATTTTTTTATATTGGACAAGTAATCAGCAGAGCATATTAATAAATAATCAGGTACTTCAAAATTTATTTTCACTATTGGAAATGTTTTTAAAAAAATTATTCTAATTTTTCGAACTTTTTATTAATAATTTATTTAAAAATCTCTCCAATCTTAAAGTTAACAGATAACAATGTGAAAACTTTATGATTTTTTTCCAAAATATAATTTTCTCTATGGAAAAAATAAAAATTTTATATTGTAATCTGTTGACTTTTATATTTATTTTATCGGAGAAGGCGATAAATTTTAAGGCAAGAACGTCAAACCTATTGATTTTTTAACATCTTTGTCATCCAGCAGACTTTGGGTAGTTCAGAGATTCTTATAAGTTCTTGATCAATATTCTATATTTTATATCATGCCCCTAATTTTCTAATGGAAGAAATAAGCTATAGAATGGGAGGATACCTCCGCATTAGCGCTGAACTGTCGCGATGAGCTCCTAATGTATAACAACTTGTAATGTGTTATCAATAAATTTTGAAAAAGTGCACTGTGAAATAATCAGCCAAAGGCCTTGAACATATCTAGTCATTTTACTTTCGCCTAACCAATGTACGAAATGACTATACCTTTTCAACAGCATGAGTGTCTGGTCTCTTGTAGAAAGTTGGTCTTTTTAGATGCAAATAGGCACTCTTTTGAACTCGATTTAAGACAAAAATAATCAATTCAAATAAAATAATTTTTCGTATTTCATTTTTCATATTGCTATTTAATTGCTTTTGTTTATCAACAACATTTGAAAATACGGTCAGATCTGTTCATCGTCATCACTGAAGTCATTCATACACATGTCAGTCACTTGCAATTTTTAAACATCCACAATTCGCGTAAATTTTTCAAAAGTCTTGGGAGGTTAATTTCAAAGAAATAAATTACGTTTAAAGGGGAACTTTTTTATTGTTTGGGTTTTTAAAACATATTTTAGTTAAAGTTAATCATTAAGCATGCAAACTAAATCGTGATGCTTTAAGATCAGTTCTCTGGGATTACCTGAAGTCATTTGCAATTGTCGTTAAATCAACATATAGAAAACAGAATAAAATTGAAAAACTATAAATCTTCTTTCAATCATTTAGCCAGCAAAATGAAGTTGGAAATTTTAATTTAGGAAACTATAATTAAATTATGTAGATCATATAATTTATTTTCAAAACTTTTTACAATTATAAAGGCAGGCGCTTAATAAATTTCCATATATTTAATGAAACAATGAAATCAAACAAATTTAATTTATAATATACTTTATGTATGAATATAGAAAATTCAAATTTCATTACAATTTTCTTTCACTTTAGCTTCTTTTTTATGTTTTCTTTGCTTTTAATTGAAGAGCTTCATTCAAGTGTTTTGAGCGCAGAAGAAAAAAAAAAAAACAATCGAAAATGACTATTAAAATACAATCAGTTCAAATTAGCAATTTGATGTGTAAAGAAAAGTGTAAATTAAAAACACTTTGAATTTAAATTAATTGAATACTGTATAACAAAATAATAAACAAATATAAAGTAATTGATTTTTAATAAAGAAATAAGCAAAATGACGCAAACTGTATAAGCCTTTAATTTTGAAAATAGCATAAGTCTATTTATCGAAGAAAATTAAAGTTTGTTTTGTAAGCACAAAGCTTAACATAGACATTTTGACAACTTCGGAATGTACTTTATTCCACCTTTTTTCTTTCGAAAACATAAATTTTTCAATAAATATTTTTTTTAATCGATAACAAAGAATTATTTATTTAAAAAATGTATATATAAACTTTTTATCGATAAGTTAAATTTTTTAAATTGTTTTGATGTCATAACATATATATTTTCTGTCTACTCTTGCTTATAAAAGATTATCTGCGACCTTATTATTATAAGCAGTAGTGTCTCAATTAATTAATTTTTCTTTCTCGTAATTCATTAGAGTAAATTACAACTGACTAATTGTTCGTTGTTCAACAGAAAAGAAAATTAATTAGAAGATTTATTAAACTCAAACTTTATAATTAAAGTAAGAAAAATAATGTTATACTAACAAATTTAAAGGAAATATTTGTGAAGCAAAAGAAACAAAGACTAATGGACAAAATTTATAAAAAAAATTATATATTTTTTTCTGATAAAACTATTAGAGAAGAAATTTTTATAACAATATCAAAGAATAAATGAAAAATGTAATAGAAGCTCAAAAGCTTGTTATAAATGATTTTCAAACATAATTAATTTTGAAAAAATAAACTCATTTTATGAGCACAAGCAATAGTGATGTTAATAACGATTTTATCTTCTTTCATAAACAAGATAGTTAATAAAAACTATTAACAACATAATTTTTCGTTTTTGTCTTCACTTTTCAAGTGTTGTAAGCATCTTCATCGTTAAAAAGAAAAAATAAAAAAAAATTAAAATTAAAAGGAAACTGTTTAAATAGCTAAATTCCCAAAGGCTGCTGCAAATACTTTTCAAGCTGAAAGTTTAATTTATTCGAAACTAAACATAAATATTAAAAAATAGGAAAACAATTTAAATATAAAAGATTATATGGAAATGTTGAAAGTAAACAGAAACAAAAACGTTACATCAAGCCACTTCCAGAAATATAAATCTTCTTATAAAATGCTAATAACAAAAACACAAGCTTAAGAAAATACTTTTGCAAGGTCGTTAACTGAATTTTAAACTACAATTGAAAACTAAAAACTCACAAAAAAATATTTAATCTCCTCTGAAAGTGAGTGCAAGCAGCAACCACATTTTATATTCATACTTTCAGACTCAACGCCGATGTGTTAAGTACAAAAACCGCAGCTCAAATAATAATAGAAGCAGCAAAAATAAAACTATCCACAACGGCAGCAACAATAGAAAACCAACAACTGACATGATAAACTGTTTTAAATTTTAAGACTTAAAAGTCATTTTTGTTAGTTAAAAGTTTAAGACGAAGACAATTTACAGTCGTAAATAAGACGACCTTAACGTGAACAGCTAAATTTTGTCAAATAGTGCATTTGTAAATGTTTCATTGTATTTCCGCTAACAATGATGTTAATTTCCTTCTAAGAAAGTTTAAATATTTTTTTCTGAAATTATCGATAACATTCATTTTTTTGCCATCGTTACCATATTTTTTTAAATAAAAAACTCTTTGTTATCGATAAACTAACTTTTTATATAATTTGTTTATCGATAACAATAATTTTTTAACGCCATTTTTTTGGTATGAATAACAACACATTTTCTATAAATAATTTTAATGACGATTGGTAAAAGTTTATAATAGAAAAATTTTTGCTTTCGACGACAACCATTTTCTTAAAGTACTTTTTTTTTTGTTACCAATAACAAAAAAATGTTACTATACGAAAATTGTGGTTATCGATATTAATAATTCTCTTATGGAAAATGTTTAATAATCGATATTAATATTTTTATTTTATAAAATTTTTTACTATCGATTATAATTATTATTAATTTCAATTTGTAGCGTGATTTTTTACTTAATAAGTTGATTTTTTTATTTAAAAAAAATTATTACTGAAGGGTATTAGCTGGCTTCTGTGCGCATTTTAAGAAGAACTGAAGATATTGTACTGACCTGTCATTTGAATAAATGTGAAAGTTGAAACAAGACTCCATAATCAATAATGTTCTTTGTAATTTCTTAGATTAACTTTTCTACATTTTCAGCTCTAAATGTATTTCTTAGCCCTAATTAAAAAAATGCAAGCAAGCAGCATGTAAATATTGTTTTTGCAACAAAATTTAGGTGATGTCATCACACGTTCATATATTTTTGCGCTTGCGCTCGCAATTAATAATTTGAGATATTTTTATTGGGGTAATAATAATTTTTCATATACATATGTAATACTTTCTATTATCGATAACAATAGCTTTTTTACGATAGATAATATTATTTTTACAGATAATTTTTTCTTATCGATAACAATATTTTTCTTATAGAATTTTTTTATTACGAATAACAAAAATTAACTTTAAATTAAGAAAAGTATTGTTATCTATGGTCGCGTTCAGAAGACGTAACTGTTGCGCAACCTTTGAGTGTTCTCTTAGAAAAGCAGAGTTGAGTACTTCCGCTCCACAAAACAGTTGAGTATATGCTGCCGTTTTTTCAATTATAAATTTTTTCGCTACATTTAGTCAACATGTTGTGCTTAGCCTTCAAAGCTGATCAATAGAGTTATGCGCTTTTTATATTATAATACAGCGCCGCTTTGTTAGATTTTGCTTTACAAATGCGATAAATTAACGAAAATAAAGAAATAAAATTAAAATACTAATTTCATAAAAAAAACGTCGGTTTATAATGATGTCTATTTGTATTAATTACATAATTACTTCAATATAAGGTTTTAAGATTTTTTGAACACAGTGGCGGCTCAGCACTGAATTATAATTACTGTCGGAGCAGGCTTATAATTTTATTGCATTGGACCCCATGTTTATAAAATATATGAACAAAGTGAAATGCACTCAAAATTTTGTTAAATTAAGTAATTTCTTCTGTCCATCTTTTAGTTCTTTTCAACTGTTTTCATTCACAAGCTGTTCATTTTGCGGTATATTCGCATTATATTATCATGTCGAAAATCGCATATGGCTAATGTAGTCCGCTCATGTTCATGTTTCATCCATACTCTGACATCGATGCCCGAGCATATGGCTGAGCAATTATGTTCGCCATGAAATGCCATTTTTAAAGGAGAGTAAAAGAGACAACGCAAAAAATTTAATTTCATCTCTATTGCTCAACCTGAAAATTATATGGTCTTCAGAACATGAACATCTACACGTATTCGCCACATAGCAAAACATGGACATTTTAATACCCTTGCTCTGCCGGCGTCATGTTCATGTCATGCTCAAGTCGATGGCTCGTGAAGACGTAGTGTAAGACGTAACAGTTGGGCTCAACAGTTGCCAACAGTCGAGCTCAATAGCTATATACGTCTTATGAACGTGCCATATAGTCTTGGGTCACACACGACGATTTTAATTGCCCAACTTTTTCAGAATTTTCTTTTGAACTTGCTTTTATGTCCACACACGACAATTTCTTCGGCAATTTTTCTGTTTTGTTTAGCTTTTATTTTCTTATAATTTGACATTTGTGCTTTAGCCGTAAAGACTAATAATAAAAAAATACATACATAAATTAAATTAACTGGCTTTGTTTGAATACTAAAATAAATTTTGTTTGTGCTTTTTTTATTTTTAAATATTTAAAACCTTTAATTATTGTGTTTAATTAAAATTATAAACTATTTACACACAAATATTAAAAAAATAACGAATGATAGAATTGCTTGAAATAGCCGAGCAACGGCGATTATTTATCCCTTTTTTTCCCCTCACCGCAAACTGAAAAAACATCTATAAACTCAAGAATTGCCCAGCTAAAATTGTCGTGTGTGAACACAGACATAAAAATATTCCAAAAGATTTATGGTAGCGATATCAATAGTTTTCCTGCAGAAAGTTTTTGTCATCGATAACAGCATTTTTCTCATAGAAAAATAAGAATAGTAATATTTTCTAGATTATTTTCTGTCATAAATAATAAAAATTGTTTTATAGAAAATTTTCTATAATTGATAACAATAATTTTCTGATACAAAAATTGTTAAATATTTAAAAAAAATTGCATTATCGATTAAGATTATCCCAATTAATTTTCGGTATTGATAATAATACATCGTCTCATCGAAAAATATTTTATCAGTAATATTTGTTAATTGAAATATACCTGACGAAATTAGCGTAGCTATTGTTTATGTAAAATTTTCATATAATTATTAATTGCATATTTAAGATATAATTATATAAAAATAAATTAAATAATATAAAAGTGTAGTGGTTTTGCATTTTAACTTAAAAAAACTTTTTTTTTAGTGGTTACGCTTTTTCGTAAACTAATTGTGACGTCTGGCTTTAGCTGAACAACTTTGCCTAGTATTAAATAAATATTTTTCTATACCCTACACAAATATAAATTTCTTTTTGCCGATTCTTCTATATGATAATTATTTACTTATTTATTTATTTACATATTACACTTATAATTATTAGTCTAATAATAAGGACAGGAGAACTGTGATAATATTGGGCCTTAAGATCAATATTCTTTGGTAGTTTTAAATTAAATTATAAAGTGTTACATTAAAAAAAAAATATTTAAAACGTTTAAATGTTGTCATTGATCATAGTAGAGTCTATTAGTTGAGAAAAGTCGTTATTATTGAGATAAGTAATTTTAAATTTATTGATGTTAGGGACAGTTTGAAAAAAGATAATCAATACTTATTGGGGTGAATCCACGGAATGGACATTGTTTTGCAAGGTTCTTATCTGTTCTAGAGATTCTAGTGTAATCTAGTTTTAGTCTTATTATTTTAATTTGGTTTCTTCTTGGTAGTAGATTATGGTTTATATTTTTGAACAGTTTGTAGGGGTAAACTTTTTTAGCGTCAGAAAATAGGTTTGGTTGCCTCATTGCCTTTTATTCCGTATTGACCAGGAATCGAGATAAATTTAGTGTCGAGTTGGTTTTCAATAATAAAGTGTTTAATAATGTTTGGGTTAAATTGATCATTGTTATTGCTAATTATTTAAAATGATATTATGTGTTTAAAAATTTATTTCCTATAACTCCGTATATCTCAAGATTGTTCACCAGAAATGTGTCTTCGTGAATTTCAGGTCGAATATGCAAAGGAATACATTTTTTTGTTTAGACCTTCTTCTTAAACACGCAGTAGACCGTAGAAAAACAGTATAATGAAATACGAGTGTAGCTGGAGTATATCACGCTACTTATGTACATTCCCCTTTGCACATAATAGTGAAAGAGGAGGTCTGCAGGAGCGCACTTCGGTTACCTAGTATCTACACGATAAAGACTGGAGACCTATAGGACAGTTTCTGAATGACCTTTACATCAGAGTAAGTGATCAAATAAAATCGTTATTAGTGATGAACAAAAACTTTGAAGTTCTAATTACTGAAAGGAGCCAATGGCTGAATCACACTCCATGGCACGAAGATGCCGACCAGATCTGGTTCACTGACGGCTCAAAACAGGCAAATGGAGATACGGGAGCAGGTATATATGGCCCAAACTTTCAAAGGGCCATTCCTATGGGAAAATACCCTAAGATTTTCCAGGCGGAAGTCTATGCCATTTTCGTTTGTGCTAGAGAATGCTTAAGGAGGAAATGGAAAGGTATCTGTATCTACCAGAACCCTTCTTTGGTATTTCAAAAGGATATATCAAGGAACGGAATAATTCTTGGTCTCAGATGTAATTTCATCGCCACTGGGAAACCCTTCAAGGTCATAGACAAGCAAAACGTTTCATTACGTTATCCCAAAACAAATCCCAAAAATTACTGCTAATGGACAGAAATGACCTTAGGCTATTAACGGGATGGTCCACCGGACATTGTGGTCTCAGACGACACCAGTTTTTCATTGGTAATTCTGAGACTTAAATATGCAGACTCTGCGAAACTCAAGAAGAAACACCGGAGCATATTCTCTGTGACTGTCCGGCGGTGGTGACACGCAGAATGAAATTCCATCTTTATGACTCCAAGTAAAATATACAATATCTCACCGAGTAGAGTAATAGGCTGCATTCGTAGCCTTAATCTACTTTAGTGAACACTTGGGCTGCACAAATTAATAATAACAATAATATGTATATAAGTAGTATAGTACCAGCCGCAATCGCTGATCCTAGGGAGGAAAAAGGTATGCCGGAATCAATTTGATTTGAAAATAATTAGCTAAAGGGTATAATTCTGGTCGACCAGAACTATCTTGGTTGCAAAAAAGTACCAGCATGCAAATTTTAAAATTTTGCTATTAAATTTTGTATCGGTTTTTTTTTCATTTTAAATTTTTTTCCAGTTTATTTATCTGTTTTTATTTTTATTTTCGGTCGCATTTGTTTCGTTAATGATGACTTGTTTTCTTTTTGTTAAATGTTAAATGTTTCTGCCTGGGTTTTGTGTTGCTTTAACCACGTTTATATGCAGTTTTTGCTGCTGCTGCTCACGTTTGCGTCGCTGCTTTCATTGATGTGTTACCGTTGTCATATTTCCGGTTATTTAAACTTACATTATAATAATATACATTTTTTTTGGTTCGTTTGTGTCTTTTTATCATTATAATAATAACAAATTTTATTATTTATACGCATACATGTATTTTCTTTCATTCTTTCGCTTTTTTTTTGTTTTCGTAGAAATATATTTAATTAAAATTATATCACTGAAAACATAAATATTCACACATTCGTATCTAGATACTGATTTTCTTTTCAGTACATTTTATGTTGAACAAACATTTGTCGGTACAGCGAGTCGTGTAAGCAACATGACTTTTTTGTTCACTTTGTAAATGGTAGTTTTTGTTTCCAACAATTTTTCCCTCATTAAATTTAAATGTTGTTCTGCTTTTTCTCTGTTTGTTTTCGTTTTTTCTTTCTTCTAACTTTTGCTTTTAGTTGAAATATAAAAAATATGTTAAATAGAAAAAAGTGATTGTAATTAATGCTAAATAATTTAAATACTGTTGGAAAAATATTGTTTGTATTAAGAACGTAAAAACAACGTTAGACAGCATTAAGAATTTAAGAGTTTTAATGATAAATATTAATTGAATGTAAATATGTAAGTTAAAATAAGAAGTTAAATTTTATGAAAATTTAGTTTTTTCCAATAGTTTTCTGTTGTTAATTTGTTAGGAGGGAAAATGAATGTTTTCAATTCTTTGGAAAATGTTATAAAATTCTAGTAGATCCATTCAGTAAAAACTTTGATTTTCTATAAAAAAATATTGAAAGCTTCTATGTTGAATCTTTGATTTCAAATAAGTGATAAATAAAGCAAACAAGTGATAAATAAAGGAGGACGATTTCATGATACTCTTAAATAAGGCAGCTGGAAATGAAACTTATTAGATAATATAGATATCACTATTCCAAACGAAAGTATAGGGACAGAAATTCTTGATGCCACAATTCTTCCGCAAAGTGTTACAGTGCTTGACATAATTATTTGTCTGGCATTCTCCTGAATGTCCATGCGTTCGAACACCTAAAAGGTGCTGGTGCTAAATTGTGAGGTGATAAATTGTAAAGGAATGACTTCCTACGAAGTAATGAGCTCACATAATTGATTAACCCTCTGACGTGTTCGTCGTTTTGTTGTTGCTTAAACTCTTTTGAGGGTCTAAAATCTCAGAAAAATGTGAGACCAGTTTTGCACATTTGTCTTGTCATCATCGACGCATCGTATAGCTTGTTAAAGTTTATTTTCAAATTAAAATAAGTAAAATATTTAATTCAATGTAAGTTTTTTTTTGCTTATATTTTTGATACTTTTCTACGTTTTACAAAAATACGAATTTTGAGGTGATAGCTAAAAATGAAGAATGTACATTAAAATTTACATCTTCAAAGCCCACTTTAGAATAAAAATTTGTCCCCATAATTTTTAACACATGTTTTCTGAAGCCTTTTTAAGCTATACAAACCATACATAGAGTTTTGCAATGGCCAGAATTAATTAATGTTTTTGCTAGTCGCGAATTATGGCACACCAACTGGTCTCATATGTGCTCACGTTCAGAGGTGATAGTGATGGTTGCTTTCACTGTCTGTTGTTGGTGGATTGTTATGTTCACCAGCTCTTAAAACCAACGTGGAGTTATGACATCGCAAGTATGCACTTTGTTAGTGTATTAGTGTGTTATTACCCTGCAGATAACGTGACTAGTCTAAACACGGATGTAAAGTATACTCCATAAAGGGTCCTAGTCCTAAAGTAAAGTATACTCCATAAAGGACTAGGATAAAAGTAAGCCAAATGTAAGAAGAAAACATGGTGTATTTAACATTACTATGTCTTAGGGCTGAACCATATGGTCCAGATTTGCATTATATTGGACTAACCCAAAAACTACTCCATGTTATTAAAAATGTACCACTCACAAGAAGTTTGTTAGGCACGAGTAAGTTCGTGAAAGCACGAACAATTGTTGTATAGCAATAAATTCTTGTTTAAAAATGTCATACTCTATGACTGCATTACATCGGACCATGTTGTAACCAATTCGTTTCAGCTATAATGGACCACGTAGTCCAATATTATCTGCAGGGTAATTGTATTGCTTTTGTTTTGTTGTATTTGTCTTTCCGTTGTTCTCATCTTTTAAGTGTTTAAGTTTTGCTCAAATTTTGACTTGATTGACAGTGTGAATACAAATTTCGTCAAATTTGTGGCTGAATGACATTCAGCGGCCATATAAGTTTCTGACTGATACTGTGTACAAAATAATATCAGTCAAGAGATATTTTTGTAGCACACACTACAAAACTTGGAAGCGGAAAATATTGTTTTAAGGAATTTATATATTTTTTTATGCCTTCTTTTGTGAGATTTAAAGACAAAATCGTACGAAAAATTCTTAGATAATAAGAAAAAACCAAAATAACTCATTATAAAAATTTTTGTTAGCAATAAAGCGAATCCAATTTTCTAATTTTCCATGTTTGTGTATCCAACTTTTTTTAGAATGTTGGTTTGACTGTCGAATATAATCGATAGTCTGGACAGTCAAACTTATCACTCAAAACTGATGAATTTTCTACTGTCACTTAAGTTCGATAGTGTATACCCCACTTTATGTAAAGTCACTTTAGAAAACACTTTATCGTGCCAGTAGCTAGAAAGTCTTTCTTGACTTGCCATAGTTTTAGGACAACCTTTATACCAGATATAGGGTTCTTACTTATGTAAAATTATATAGTATATAATATATTTTCAAATATGTATTGTAGCTATCTTTCTAATAAGTCTTTAATTAAATTATTTTCCAAGTTTTTCTTATTCCTCCCATATGTCAAGTAAGCAAAATCAATATTGCCACTATCCATTACATATGCCTCCTATTTTATAAACATTGAAAACTCAAAATCCCAGAAGCCTAATTAAAAGAAATTGTGTTTAAGTTTGATTTGTTGTAGCGTCTTCTTTTTCTTTTCTAGCATTTCCCATTCAAAGTTCACAATTCCCATATGTTTTTGATACAAAACAAATATACCAAATCTAATTATATAACAGTATAATTGTTGCAAAGAAACTCGAATTAACTTTGGAAACAATTTTTTTTTCTCTCTCTCATCTTACAACCATTTTTGCATGTTTAACATTAGTGTGGCTGGCATCAACACCATTTAATATTCCATCTAATTAAATGCACTGTCCATGTTGCAAAACTTAACACTTGTAACAAATTACAACATGTACTTACAACAAAAAACACTAACACAAATTTGCTGAAGAGTGTAAGAAATAAAAAAATAAAAAAAAAAACAAAAAAAAATAGAAAACAAAATATCTGTAAAATAAACAAACACGGCAAATTTTGAATCTCTGCACTGTAACGGACGATAGTATTTGTATGTGTGTGTATCTAAAATCATGTTTTTGTGTTGTTGTATTTATTGTTCTTCATTATGTTTGTTCCTTTTTCTACGCTTTTACTTTTCATGTATTTTTTGGCTAATGCTGAACAAAAATTTGTGTTCCTACTGTTCAGTCTTCCAGTTGAATGCCTCAAATTATGTTTGAAAATAAAAAAAATGTTGTTAAGGAAAATAAATACACGCACACATTCATATATACTCATATATACTTGTAAATTATTGCAGCTCTATTAAATACTACCTTCCTGTTGTTTGTTTTCATACATCTGCCTGTGTGTCTGTGTGTGTGTTGTGTGTTTGCGTTTGCTTATATTTATTTATTTTAAAGTGTTTCAATATAGATTTCCTTAAAAATATTTACCCTTGAGCATCTAACTATAGTGCTTGTGAGAGTTTGAGTTCAAGCTTTATAGAAAGTACATTTTGCTGACTTTTGTAGCTTGTTACAATTTGTCTTGTTTATTTATTATTATATTATTTTCCTTTTTTTAATAATTAAATAATGTTTTATTTTTAAAAATTATAAACAATTGGAACGTAGCAAATTTATATATTGTTACCCAGCTAAAGTAAAGATTTATGTTAAACTTTATATGCCTTTAGGATATTCACTCGGAGAAAAGAAAACCTCTTAGATAATATTTGTTTTATAAATTCAAGGAATAATTTCTTTTTCGTAATATTTTGTGAGCGTTCGGACACTTATACCGCAACCTTCGTCAATCCACTTAGCCCGATTTTAGCTGGAAACTCCACTTATTTGAGCTGGCAATTAAAAGCTGAAATGTCTAACAAATGTATTTGCCATAAAATTGTGTTATGAATCTCTGAATACATCAATTCTCAAAACTACAGAAATAAATCAAAACTTAAAATATGCTTAACATTTGCTTTAGCAATCAATGTAATTTTTATGCTATATAATAAGCTAACTTTAGACGATATGTTGAATGAGCATATGTATGCTAACACTCATTTGCTTGAACATAATAACAAATGGCTCTATCAGCATATTCAATATGTTTGGCGTCTACATGATATGTTGAAAGTAGCAACTTTTTTTATGTCAGCATATGCAAGCAAATGAAATGTCAACATAAGTGTTAGCATACGATTTTTGTGTTTATACGATATGTTGAATATTATGTGGTGCTACATATGCTGAGTCGTATAAACATTTCTTTGTGAAATTTGTGAGTTTGACAAAAATTTTTGATTATTATTCAACTTATGTACGTATACGTATAATTTTTTCAATAAAATTTATTAATATAAATAAAAAAAAAAATAAACGTAAATGATGTCGTCGGAGGAAATATCACTAGCTATTGCAAAACTTACCAAGTACAAAATCGAGGTAAATTAAGATATAAACAAATTAACGACAGCAGGCTACACGGGTACATTGCTACAAATTTCTTTGGCTTTTTAAAAAAATTGCAACTTTTTCTATTTTTTTATTGTTTAATCGATTTTTAAATGATATTAAACATTTTAATCTTCCCAATGATTGGAAGTTATTGCGAATTTTCATTATTTTTGTATTTGTATCTCATTCCTTGCATTTATATCTCGTTTTAGAAGATTTTACGACTTCTTAAAAATTTTTCAACTTTTTGCGGAATTAGTCGTTTTTTGCAATGTGGGTGACTTTTTCTATTTTTTATTGTTTCGTCGACTTTTAAATGATATTAAACATTTCAATTTTCCCAATGATTGGGTTTAGGCATGATGCGCATATGCATACGAATTTGGCATATGCTGAAAAGCTTGCATACGCATTTCAACAAGTATTGTTAACAAAGTGTTAGCAAATGTTTTTAAACATACGTATGCTCCAAAAATTTGGCGCTTGCATAATATGCAGGCACTTGTAACAAATTTTTCAGCATAAATATGCTGATTCAACATATCGTCTAAATTTATCTATAGACATTTAGGATTATATATAATCGAGTAGTTATTAATTGTTATATTGTGGTTTGTTGAAAAACAAAAATTATTTTGTAATTTAACTTTTTCTAACTTCTTAATATTAAAATTTCGTTATTTTGTCTACAAAAAATATATAATTAATAAATTTCCAATTTAACTCGCCGCTGCTACAATCTCATGAAATTATCACGTCATACCTAAAAAAGCACCTAGAACTTTTACACTGAAAAAAGTACTTTCAAAATCAACAGAAAACTTTCGTCTTAGTTTTAATATATTTTGATATTTTGATAAAATCCACAACTGTATTGTAAAAAACCGGTTTTAAAAACCGGTTGAAAAACTGAGTCGACCACCATAATTAAAACTCTACTTATACTCATTCAGACATTTCAAGATTTGACTTATTTTTGACGTTGAGCTTGGAGCTCAAAGCGATATTTTTGTAGTACATTCCATATCGCTTTACCACTGCTTATGGGGAGCATTTTGCTATCTTTCAAGAAAGGCGCAAAAAAGACCCATCCAGCAATCTGTTAAAGCGTTAAAATATTACGAAAATTTCTCAGGGTGTATTACATAAAAGTGCTGAAGACATCTTATACCTTAAGCATAAGGATTTCAGAATGTTCCATGCTGATTTACTATAGCAAAGTGATGTGCAAACGGGGAATAAAATGTTTGTTAGTGCTCTCTACTATAATCAGTCGTTAGAACCTACAGTAAATACATTGTAATGATTTCTTTATGTGTTTTATATGTGAAGTGACGTCTGTAAAACTTTTAAATTACAATTCAAATAGATCGTTAGCCACACTTCATGTATATTGTGAAAATAGTTTCTATGTGGTTCGAAACAATGTATAGATGTAATAAAATCAATATACATACATATGTATTATTGACATAGGAAACATCAACGATTTTTTTTACTTGTCTGCTTCAGGTGGAGTGCCCCATATATTGCATTTTGATTTAGTTTATGTGTTTTGTTTTTATTATTTATAGAGGAAAAAATCCATTTATATTTATTTAGATTAAAAGATAAATTGCGCAGTAATAACTGGTAAATAATTTACTAACAAACCCTTCGAAAACTATATTTCTACGCCAGAGTAGTTGATTGAAAAAAAAAAATTACTTTGAAAATGTTCAATACAAATGTAAACTTTATTTAATGTTGAATATTTTAAATTTAAAGCTTATGAAACTTTAAATAAAGGTTACACTTAAAAGCTTTATGCAACTAGTTCAAGGAATTAATTCTTTAAAAAAGGAAAGGATAAAGACAGACACACCATTTAACATTATTCAATAAGCTGAAACTGAAAAAGGAAACATCTTGCTTCAGTGTTAATTAAGAGACTTGAAACTTTAAAGTCACCACTAAAAGCAACATTATTACATAAGTCTATTTAGGTAATTCTCATACTATCATTATAATTATTTTTTATTTATTTTTTTTTCAAATTTAATGTAGAAGATGTCAGTCAGTCAGTCAGTCGTTGCCCATTCATTTGTTCACTCATCTTAGTTTTATTATGTATTTTTATTTCACTTTTACTTTTTATATCATGCAGCTGAAGCTGAAGCTCAACCTGACTGAACTGGTTGCAGTTTCATTTTCTTGTAGCTGTTGTCTGTGGCTCTTCGTGGATGCATCATTCATTCATTTTACTAGCATTATGTCATTTGTTATAAGTGCTACAAAAGGAGTTTTCATGAATTTTGTTACAACAAAGTAACATCTTTTTTTATACATTTTTCCGTTAATTTTTAATAGAAGCGATTGTAAATTCCATTCAATTCAAACTCTATTTTATGTACTTGTATTACAATTTAACGATTTTTTTAGACGTACTGAGCTTAATAAATTTTAAGCCCAACAATCATCAATATGATTTTAAGGCCAAAAAATAATATATAAAAAAATGGAGGAAAAAAACCTAAAGGCGCCTATAATTTACCAGGCAACATTCCAATTTGACAGTGGTAAAGCACTTACAAGATGCAACAAAAACTGGGTTAATCTTAAATTGTTTGTTTGCTATCGATGACTTCGGCATGATATGTTGAATTTGAAGTAGTCGAGAATAATATTTGCAATTAGTTTTAGACAGAAGTACTGAAGAAAAAGACAACAATTTGAAAAAGATACATGACTTAGAATTTTTGTAAGAAGACTTATTGCAAGTAGTTTGCTATAATTATTTATTTAAAGTTCATTATATATGACATTGTCGGTTTTTTAATGAAAATTGTTTTTAGCAAGTAAAGTATTTTTTCTTGTCATAATTAAGATTTGAACTTAAAATATTTTTTAAAAAGCACTTTAAATAAATATATATTAAAACAAATAAAACATAAAAAAATGTTGCATCTTTTTGTAAACTATTAATTGTTTTATTAAAAACACATTGAATTTGATTATCGTTTCTTTTTTATATATAAAATATCATTTTTGGGAAAAATCCGATTATAAATTGAAATGAAATATATATAAACAAATTTTAGCAACTTCCAAAATGCAAAAAATTAAAAGCAATTATATTATTGTAATTTTTTTTTTATAATTATGTATATAAAGTTATTACTGTAATCTGTTAATAGTTTGGTGAAAAATCTATTTCGGTAAATATATTTCTTAATATTTCACTGTTCTTGATGCATACTGAATGTAGCGTGCCTATTTTAATAGATTTCAAATTTCATCAAATTTCAAAGATTTATTCTCTTATTCTAAGCGACTAAATAAATGAAAATAATTAATAAAAATATAAAATTTTTGAGTAATAATAAGTTGAAATTAATTAATGCAAAATTATCCATTGTTCCTTCGGAATATTGTCTCATGTCCAATTCTTTCTCACTGAAAATGTTACGAACTGCAGCGAAAATAATAATTGCTTTGGATTAAAAACCACTAACAACCAATTGGTGCGAAAAAATAATCATATTAAATGAAAAATAAATAAATTTACAAAAATCAATACAATACATACCCACGTGTGTTTTAATTAATTTTACATGACCTTAAGCCGAAACAAAATCACCCTGCAAGTGAATAACAGAGTACAACAAATATGTATTCTCCACAAAAATGAATATAGTCAAAATTAAGAACAACATTTTAAAATTCGAACCCATTATCAGACTATTGAAACAAAATTTGGGAAGTTATTTCACACAGAATTAAAATTCAATAAAATCGTTGTTTGTTTGTAAAAGCTACAAGTCCTAAATGGAATTTAAAATACGACATTTTTGCCTGTGACACCTTGTAACTCTTCATGTATTCCAAAATGTTGTTTCAAAATTTAATTTTCTGAAAGCTCCTGTAGCTCCTCTTTGTAAGTATACACCACTTTGTAATGGGATCAATACTTTAAAGTATAACGACTTTTTACCATTATTTTTTGGGTAGGCCCCACTATGCGTTAATATGGATTTGTAAGTTACAATTTTCATGACTCTATTGCAAAGATTTCGCTGAATTTGAGCCTTCTAGCATATAATTTTGATGGCAAAGTAAGTATTAAAGTTAAAATTATAATAATATAGATATGAATTTCATAATTTTTACTACCTCTATTGTGGCGTTTTCACTTATTACTTTGGCATGATGGTGTCATTTGGAAGCTTGGCTTACAAATAACGACTAAAAAATGTCGACTCTTAGAAGTCATTGAATACACAAAACACAAACAAATTAAACATCTGCTGACAATCTTGAACTCTTGACTTTGAGGGAATTGCTGTCAATTGCTTTCAAGTGCTTTACTCACTGGTCCATTGCACAACTATTTCATTTATTTTTATTGTCTTCTCATGTAAGATTGCACTGTCCTAGTTCTTGGAGTATCGTGCATCTCCATGTATTCCTTGGCCGACACGGCTTCCTGAGCCTTGAGAATTTCACTCTGTGTGTGAAAAAATTTGTTGCTCCTAGAATAAGTCATTAACAAGTTTTTTCTGGGATAGCTTATGTGAAATTTGAAGGATTATATCAACTGCTACTTTGCATAAGAAAAACTCTAGGATAGTAGTAAGATAGTAAGCTCGCACGTGATCTTAGTGTCTTCACTGAATAATAGTCTAGTACAGTATTAATTAACTTACGGAGGCTCTCTGTGCTTGTTTTGATAAAAGTTTATATTTCTACTTATCCTTACTTGCTCTTCTCCGATCATTTTTGTATTATCGTCCTCATATTTAGCTAGTACGGCTTATAAAGCAAATATATATTTTCTGCTCCTAAAAGTATACACATTTTATTAATTTTACTGTGAATCAAGACTATCTTTTATCTATGTCTTCGATGGCAGATAAACCCGTTTGAATGAAAACTTGGTGCTGTATGCTATTTTCATTTTATTAATTTTTATTTTGTGCTAAGAAAAAAGTAAAAATTCCTTTACTAAAAAATACTTAAAAACCTCAAAATATATATGTATTTATACTCGTATTATAAATCATGTAATAGTCAAGCACAAATTCCACTCAGTCATGCCGACCCAAGCTTATGATATCGAAGCAAAAAATTATTCATCTTAAAAAAAAATAATCACGTGCGACTTATGTCGATTTCGCCAGCGTAGCACATCTCTAGTACAGACTATAGTGCTTGGCCTAGTCCACAATACTGATTGTAGTCTCCAAACTACTGTTTATTTCCTTAACATATTTTACGAAAAGTTCGATAATACCTAATTTAAAGTCATTTTAAATTGAACGCCTTTAGCGATGGCCAAATGTTTTAATAGAAATGAAAACAACTGCAAAGCTTGCGTCCGTCCATATATTTTAAATGTTTCCCAACAAAAAGATGTCAGTCACATTTAAATTTATAAGAGATTGGCTGGTTTTTTATTAGTTATTTGGTGTATAATACAATTTGTGCAGCTTCCTTATGTGAAACCATAACTAAGAGCTGATGTTGGTGGTGCACGTAATGTCAGTTGTTTTTGATAGAGGTGATGGTAAATTGTGTAGTGATGTTACCTGTAACATCATTAATCTCCATAATAAAGCAGAGAAGAGAGTTAATGCTTGGCAATTTTGTGATTTCTTGATGTAAAAATATAATTAATCTTAAGCAATATTTTTTTTACTATATAGGCACATACATATATATATATATGAATGAACTTTGTACATTGTAAAAGTATGAAGCCCACAAGCAATCATATAAATGACTAAATGTAATTTTAATGTGGCTGGTTACCGTTTTCAAACTGAAATAAAAAATTTTGAGAAAAATAGCTTTTTATAGAGCGGTTGGTATTTAGATTCGTGCATTCAATTATTTGTCAAATATTACCTAATCTTACACAGACACATCCAGAGATACATACACTACACAATTTACTATAAAAAATAAGAAATAAAAACTATGATTTGTTGTAAGTTTTTATTTATTTTTTGAGTATAAACACAAAAAAAGTAAAAGGCCTTTTGTTGCAAACTTTGAAAAGATTGTATCATCTTGTTAAATCTTCTTTCAGTTTTGAATTCTGCATGGTAAAAAAAAATCAAAAATGCCATAATTTTAGTTGCCATAGTAGCTTAACTATTGTGTGGTTGCTGATTTAAGTTTTAGATAGTATTATTGTAAAGGGTGTTTTCTTTAAATAAAACACAGATAAATATAATTAATTGTAATGATTTTGTTTTGGCTGCAATCGTAAGATAACTCTTTGCTATTTTAAGTTGATTATGATTTTCGGCATATCATCCATCACCTTCACCAATTTTGTATCATGTTGCCTCCACGGCGTCAGTCGTCAGTGGATCAGTGACTTCACTTATACCCACACAAACTATTACGACGGTGTTAAGCTCCTTGATCTTGGAGGCCAATTCAATTTACGGGGGTTCATTACCTGAAGTTATTCGTGCACTGAATGTTTCTTTCAATAAATCAATTGCGGCGCGCACCGGCTGGTTGCAACCATAGCTCCACCACATAAAGGGCAGTCAATTGTGGTACAAAAAAAAGTAAGCATTAATGCAAGGGACATTTATGAATACGATACCGAATGAAGTCATTTGAGTCTTCCTCGATGCTACACACAGAAAAATACACAATGTAAAACCAGCGAAAACAAGGTTGATTTTATATTTTTGGTTTATTATTTTGCTTTATAGTCTTTTCATGTTAAATTAATATGGCTTTATGATAACATTGCAAAAAAAAAAGCAGCACATTTAAATATATATTTATTTATATATTTTATATATATTTTATATGAAACAACATAAATTATATATTGAATAATAATTTATATATAAGTAATAATAATGTTGAATTAATAAGATTCAATGATTGATCTAACGCAAAAAAATTTTAAAATTAAATCGATACTCATATTAAAAAAATAAAAATGTTTGTTCGTTCAATTGAATTCGGTTAACTAAATAACCCATAAATAATTTAATAAAAACAATTTCTATTATGTATTTACTTTTTTAATATTTATTTTATATACATACATTTGATGCTAACCCCAAATCATCAGTAGACTTTAAACCATATTTTTGAAAAGTTTCAAACCTCTTATCTAATATGAAAACTTTTGAGAACCAATAAGAATTTCTTATACTTTTGTAATTTTTAAATTTATCATTAAAATTAGTGGAACACTTATTAGCAATGTTGATTTAAAATGTAGAAATCTAGTCTTTACACTGCTCAATATTGATTTTATCAAATCTAACTTTGGATTTAACGTAATAATTTTTTTATTATACTACGAAGCTGAGTTGTGTAAATTCAACATTGCACAATGTTATTTTAACTACGAAAAATATTCAATCTACTATTTGTTAGTTCAAATTTAAAGTTTTATATATTGAATAAATATGAATATTTGTTAGCTTTGAGCAAAATCAATATTAAAAAAATTACATGACATGAAATCAACATTGTTTAATTTTGATTTTACATTGATGTTTTTTTTACTGTGTATACAAAATACAGCAGCAAGGGCTTCTTTGGTACGCGCTGTACGACGTCTTTGAGGATGGTTGTAGTGCTGTATAGTGAAAGTGGTTGAAAAACGGTCGATTTTTACTCGAATTATTTGCTTGCCGACCTTAAAGTAGACGAAGAATGCCATGGATTTCTCGAACTGAACCATGTATTTCTTAAAAAACTGCACAATTTGCAGGCATTGCAACGCGTTGTTCATGCAGAAATGGCAAATCAAAATAAATAACAAGCATTACTGCCAACTGAAAATTCTGAACCTCTAAAGAAAACACGCGTTAGTTGCAATCAACCAATATCTATCTGTACCAGTCTCAAAGTTCTTCATTCACTTCGCTCACATTTACATTTACATTCATATTTACAATTCACAATCACATCATATCACTCATCATGGCGTGTTTTATATTTTTTATTGCACATCAAGTAACAAAAAATAAAAAATCTTTTTTGGCATTGACTTCAAAACTTTTAAATCCATTGCAAGCAGTATGTTCACACTGGCAGCAAAAAATTCCGCAGAGCTAAAAATTACTAAAATAAGTGATGTGACGTGCATTCGGAAATGCAGTAAATTTGTGTAGCTTGTCTACAAACTATTGGAAGGATAAATGAAATGTAGCTGTAGTTGCAAAAAAAAAAGAACTTTAGAACAAAAGCAGTTTTGCCAAGTGGTTCTTTTTGTATAATAGGATTTAATTTTCGTAAAATATTTCTACATAATGAAATATTTCTTCTGAGGAACTCTCACACAAATCTTTTCCATTTTATTTGTTGTGTATAATAAAAAAATATAATCACGATGCAGCAACCGAACAACTCACGTGTAAAATTTCCTGATTTTTTTATAGCGCGACTATTGCAACACTCCGCTTAGCGGAACATGTAATTTTTTTACACTGTAATCTTTATAAGTGCAATTTTTTTCTTAAAAAATAGACTCATTAAGTGCCACTTTTTCTGTTTTATTAAATTTCAAATAATGTCTCTGCATTTATGTTTTAACAATTACTTAAGGTTGCACCAAAGAACCCATCTTTAAAACATTTTCCACGCGTTACCAGGGACATAAATGTTATAACTAATATTTGAAAAAATCCTGAAATAATAATTTATCATAAATTTTTCAATCCTGTTGTCTGAATAGTCACAAATATTCAATATTTTTTTGGTCTTCGATAAACACATTTGGATTTTTTGGGCTTCCATAACAATTACAAAAGATTTTATTTATGGCAGGACAACAATTTTCTGAGTATTTTATAAATATTATTAAAGGAGCAATTTTTTTCATATGTTTTTTTTAACCTATTGCATATTTAAAAAATAATAACAGGTGTTTCGGGCCCTGCACGTTAGTATTAAAAATTTTTTACCGTCTTGAAAAAAGAGGAGGTTAATAATTCGTCTGTATTTTTTGTAAATGTTTTTAAGCGCATAACGCGTTTGTAAAATAATTTTCAAAAACTGTATTTTTGTTTGCAAGAGCATACTTGTAGTTTTATTCCATAATTAATTTTTTTAATCGCCCGGAGAAATTGCCTGCCCGAAAAATCTATTATCACCGAATTTGAAAAGAAAACTTTTTTTATTTGAAAGTAGATACTCGTATGTGCTTCTAATTTGGCCTTATAGAAATTTAAGTTGAGGTTGGGTGTATACCTCACACAACTACGCCATTTATGGCCAGATTTTGCAAAATTTTCATTTTGAAGTAATCCACATCAAACAATATACTCGTAAGTTAAAAGTCCAATTTTTGTTTTCGCCTGAAGACTTTACCTTAGAAAATCGCTAGTGTAAACCACCTAATTTATTGTGTAACTTTTTGTTGCATTCTCTGATATTTAGATTCTTACAAAACTTCTCGTAAATTGTTTTTATCAAAAAACAAAAAAAACATCTCGATGTGTATTTTTTTTTTCGACTGAAAAAATTGTTTGCAAAATCAATAAGTAGAATTCGTAGTTTAAAATCAAAGTACGTAAGTAAGAAAGAATGGCAGTAACTAAATACTTCTTAAACAACTTTTTGTCGTTGCTCTTCTTCTAAGAATACTGTTTTGAATTGAAAAACTCGCTTAGAGTTTTCTAGGTTAACTATATTCGATTACATTATGCTGGGCAAATGCCAAGTTTATTTATATTTTTTTAGATAATATTTATTGAGTACGTTCTATGTGATATGCTTGGAACAAATACATAAATTTTGTTTTGTTATTATTTCTCATGTCTGTTGGGTTCTTTTATACTATTCAACTTCGTTTTCCTTTAAAATGGGGTGAATGGAATTCCAAAAGTTATTGAAAATTAAATGCAGATGTTAATGATAAAATGTTAAAATTACCAAAATTTTTTTTGGATTTCGGCTATAATTTTGCGAAATCTAATTCGATTCCAAAAATAAATATTATTACAATTGACTGCAAATGCAGGACTATATATTTAGTGGTTACATATCTGTCATCTGAAGTCTCGTTTATTTAGTGATATGTTTGCCATTTACGAATGCGGATCCGTTAACAACCGAAAAACACGTAAAAATAGTTAAAACTTACTACAAATGTAGTGCCTCAAATGTGGCCACTTTTCCAGCACTACGGGTTGATTAGGATCGTAATAATCAATCTCATATGCCAGGAATTCGCTAAATTATAAAGAAATTTAAAGAGACTGGAAGCATTACTGATGTGGTCAGGCCTGCGGATAATCGCAGTGTGTGCACTGCCGAAAATATCGCTTCTGTTAGTGAAAATGTGGTGCATAATAGGAATTTGTGGATTCCACGGCGTTCTCAGCTCATTATGGCGTATTTTTCATTTGGATTTGCATCCTCATTCATATAAAGTCCAACACATGTAACAATTAAATCTGGCTGACCATTCACAAGGCCACAGATATGCAGATTGGCTACTAGAGCAACAGGCTTCGAATGCAGAATTTCCGAACAATATATTCTTCAGCCATGAAGCTTTTTTCCATTTGGTTACGCCAACAAACAAAATTGGAGCTCGGAGAATGCACAAATGAATGTGAAAAAGCTTTGCATCTAGAAAAAGTGTGTGTTTGGTGCGCAATATGGTCTGGAGGTGTCATTGGCCCGTATTTTTTTTTTTCGAAAATGATGCTGGGAGGACCGTTACCGTTAATTCAGAGCGCTGTGGCAGTATGATAAATAACTTTCTTATGAACAATAATTGCTTGTAAGAAAAAACCGTATAATTTTCTGACATTTTTAAAGTTTTGTATATCCGACTGTACACAAATGTATTCTATTTTTGGCTGGTTGTAGCCGGTAACCTGCTGTCATGAATGTGTTTATAGCTTAACTGAGGTCCGGTTGTCATCCATAAATGCCCCTTTATATCATAATTTCAAGAGAACTCTTTTGTGGGACATTTTAAAAAAGAGCAAAGGATCCATAAACGGTGATTAGCGAGCTAAAATATAATACAAAAATATTTTTCATAAACTTTCACTATAAGTCTCTGAATACACATTTAAATTCTCAAAATGAAGATCAGCAATGACTCAAAACTTAAAATGAGTTTAAGGATTAAATTCGCACTTATTCAAATATTTTAAGTTTTTATCTATTTCTGTCGTTCTACTTGAATTTTGAGTTCTAGTGTCTTTAAAACTTTCATGACAAATATTTTTTAAAAACTTTTTAACCCTGTCTTTTAATCCTATCAGGTTTTTTAATAATACTACGTTTTTTATATTACATTTTTTTAAATGACAAACTTGTAGTAATTGTACTATAATGACTGTGGTTTTCATGTCTAAAAATCAATTTTTTCACTAGAACTAAAATAAGTTATTTTTCAAGCTACGATCTCAGTTTCGAAATTAAAAAAAAATTTATATTAAAAAATATATATTATATTAGTTTTTAGGACACATTTCCTTATGGATCAGATACCTCAGCAAATTTAAAAAACATACCATTTTAGACATCGAAATTATGCTTTGACAAAAATAATGCCAGTTATGACCAGACAAAACAGAAAACAAACACCAACAAATATCAATATAATTTTCAAATATGTTCAGATAAAACGGCGAATGTGAAGCCGTGTTTTTTAATAAGAAAGATATTTTTCAGAAAGCCAATATACATATGACAGCATATTAGATACGTTTGTGATTAAACTTATTTAAAAAAAATGTACAAGTTGTGTTGCTGTGTTAGAAAAGAAAGTGATATAGGGTTATATTTTAAAAAAATTTATTTTACCTTTTAAAAAAGCATTTAAAATGTAACAATTTGATATCATTAACTCGAAATGAGAAAAATTTGACATATGCTGTTATTCATTAAAACCACAGATATTATTTATTTATTTGTTGGTACATTTTCTACAAAGTAAATTTACAGAATATGGTTACACAAAAATGGCGCTGCACAGTGGACCATTTCACGAGAAGGTGATCAAAAATCTATAACTTTTGAATGGATTGCAATTTCGATACGCGTTTTTTTATTCCCTAGGTGAGAATAAACCGTTTAGAAAAATAGTTATGATGGGTTTAAAATGCATTTTAAGTTTTAGCTGATTTTTGGTGCAAAAGAGAAATATTAGAACTGGTTAAAAAAGTTTGTTTTACACAAAGTCTTATATTTTGAGTCAAGTTTACAACTTATAATTATTAAAAACGTAAATATTGTCAGAAAGTGCCAAACTATGGCCATTCATTCCAAGAATATTTTTCGTTATAAAGTAAATCTGCTTTTTTGGCGAACTTTCCAAAAGCAGCTACTAGAAAAATAATATCACATCCCAGGTTTTTTTTTTGGCACACTGTGTTATTAATTACAAAAAATTTTTGTCAAAACTAATAGAACTCCAATAGTTTTTGCATCATAGGCAGGTAGCGCAGACACACAGCATTCAGTTCAGTTATACTAATTGATGTTTTCAGTTTCGAGTAAGGGTTCTGTGTGAAAAAGCTAACGAAGTTCTGTTTCAGTTCGTCCCCGGCCGAACACACTTTTTTATTAATAATAAATAAAAAGACGTCTAAATAGATATCTTGTGAAAAGTATCTCACGGATACTTTTCCCGCAGCCAATATAAAACTCCAATCTATTTAGTAGTAACCTTTATTCTGTTCTTAACCCTGCACTGCAGTCTTAAATTTATTTCGAATCTCTTTCAATTAAATTTTATACATTTCAAGTTTTTGTTTTGTTTTCTTCTCAGCCAATGTCTTTTTGTTTTCTCCAATGGCACTTTCAGAAAATATACTCAACTCAAATTAAGAGCGAGCGAGCATAAACAACTTTAACAGCAACTGTTGTTCGCTTCTTAGAAGTTTAGAATTTATAGGAAGTAAATGTTCAGAATTCTGATGACAATTTCCATTAAAAGTTGTGAGTTGTGATAACTTTAAATGTTTATACTACAACAGCTATTTGTATGCACTTCTACTAATTACTTGCGAACAACATCAAGAAAACATTTATTTATTTTAAAGTTAAACAAACTTAAAACTGCTGACGCTAGAAAAAATAAGAGACACAGATTTGCTTAAATGGCAAGATTTAGTGGAAGAAAAGGAAGTTATTATACCGAAGAAACTTTTTGATATTTTGCTAGAAACTTGAACAACAATAAACGCAATTTATTTTGTGCAGTTGAAACTATTTAACTAAAATTCTCTCTCAGAGTTGTAGAAATAATTGCTTGCTTTTAATTAAATTCAAATGGTTATTTTTTGAAGATGAGGAAGAATCACAAATTTCAAAAGTGTCTTTTGCTAAAAAAACAAACATATTAAATATTTGTGCTGTGGATCAGCTTTTCAAATGTAAGTAGCTTGAATAATATTAAACTTAAGCAACACAATTTAATTTTAAAATTTTTTCTTTAAGAATCCTTTTTATTACTTTTTTGCTCACACCAACATCGTAGTTTATTGTTAAAAAATCTTGTGCAAATGTGTCTATTTAAATGACCTAGATTTTCGTAAATTTCTGCAAATATTTGCTCGAAGTATGTAGAGTTGCTTGCTTGCTTCTGCTGTTTTTATTTTATACGTACATATTTGTTTTATATCTCTATCTGTTTTTTTATAACAATTTCTGCGTATTTTTTTTTCTACCCGACTAATTGTTATTTATAGTTTGAAAACCATAAAATTTCATGTAATGGAAACAATATTCAACTACTCGTCTTTGTGCGTAGCACAGTGGTAAGAATTTGTTTTGATTTACGTTTTATTGGTACTTCTTCAATCGATTTAATTTTGAAATTAGCCAAATCAAATGTTGCCAGTTCATCATATTACGCTGCACTTTGCAATAAAAAATGATGTCCAGGAGTGTTGCACAGAAAAAGTGGATTCAGTCGGATAATCTCATATAGTTTTTTATCGTCTTTTAAAATTATCACATTAATTAATGAACAAAAACTATTCGTTGATTATTATGTTTGCAAAATTTCGTGTATAACACATAAAAGTATTTATATAAAAAGGTTATTTTTTATGATTTTCTTATAAAAATAATTTTCTATGAAAGAAAACCCCTCCTTCAGACAATGTTATTGAAAGTGATCCAATGAAGCCCTTCATTCCATCAATGAAGAATGTTTCATTGTATTTATCAACTGCATTTGGCTAGCTGTGTCATAAATATCATGAAACTATTTCATTAGTTCAATGAAACAGATACATGAATGACACATGATTGTTTCATTGGTTTAATAATATTTTTACTTATCATACGTGAAATCGATTCCTAAATTTGAAGATTTTTTTTTAGTTTAAAGAATGATTTTCTTTTCATTAAATTTATAAATTTATTTCATTTGTTCTGTGATTTTGCGCTACAGAATACAATTGAAGCAGTAATAGTAAATTAATGAAAATTTTGCATTGAGCACATGAAAAGTGTTCATCGTTATTTTAAGCAAGTAATGATGTAAATTTTTGCATTTTCTAACACGCCCGGTTTTTGAGACCAAAATTTTAAAGAAACTTTTGACCGATTTAGATCAAATTTGGGACAAATCGTATACAATGATAAGATAAAAAAGCACATTTTTTAAAACAGAAAATAAATACGTTCAAGCAATGTAACGATTTTAATTAATACAATTAAACTTAAAAAATTTAGCAGAGACTTAAAAATTTCTTGTATGTTAAGATTTTTTTTGTTCATTATATTTATAATAATAATTGTTAATACAACGAAGAGTGTTTAGAGAATCCGTTTCATGAGTGAATGATTTTTCTCTTAGTGTACAATATAATTTTCTACTGAAAATTAGAATCGGATTTCAGTTACACAAAGTTTTCATGCAAATGTTTTGTAGCTTAAGAATGTTTTTTTAATGATTAAAACTTATAAGTTGTACCTTTAAAATTTTCTTAGAATTTTTTTTTATTATTTTATTTTTTGCGCCCACTGTGCATTGTTTTATTTTCATCCATTAATTCCAAAAGAATCATAACAGTAAAAAATATTACTCATATGGGTGCACGAATATTAAAACATGCAAAATGTAGAAAAATAGTAAACGAATAACAACGTTTCTCCAATTTAATATACACTTTAATAAAAATGGTTATTAAAATAATATATAATATAATGCATATACATTTGCGTACATATGCTATATATTATATATATTTATATACATATGTATATATTGTTAACTTCATATACATACAGATTTGTTTGTGGTTGCCAAAACTAAATTAAAAAGTAAAATTATTTCTTAAAATTATATATGAAACAGGATGATAAGGAATTTCACTACGAACTTAAATTAAATTAAGCCCAAAGTGGGTTACTAGTAAATATGCAAAGTTTTCATTTATTGGAATGCAAAAAACGTTTGGAAATCTACAGGTCATAATACCACAGAATTTTGAAATTCTATCCTTATTGTTTTTTTGACGAAGATCTACGTACACAGTAATATTTATTTAATGGGGTAATAATTATCGCATGGACTTCCTTCAGTTGTCCACTTTTAGGTGTTTTGCTTAGTATAAGTATGTCTTCATCCTTCAAAATAGAAGAATCCTCTGAAAAGGAATTTCGTACAGCTAAACGATTTATGTGCTGTTCATAGAACCCAAGCAATCGACTTGAGTGAATAATTTGTATGAAAATCACTTAGTTATTCGAGTGGTTTCCATACATATTATCCACTCAAGTCAATTGCTTGGATTCTATGAACACCATATTCGTATTAGTTTTTTTCGTTGAATCAATGTAACCAAGTACATACTTTAAATGCTGTCATTGAAAAATATAAGATATTACTTTATCCACCAGTTTTGAAGCTCTTTCACCATTTGATGCCATCAAAGGCAGTGCCAGTATTTCAGTCCATCTGCGTAATAATTTCTCTTCTAAATGTAAACATATTACGTAAGTCAATTTACCATAGGTCGACTACGACTAAAGATCGCTGCATGTAGCAGGAGGAGCTGTAAGAAGGTAGTAGAAGGTTACAACTGAAATTGGTTCAAAAGCTAATCAAAGTTAAATTATACGGTCGAAGAACCCTTAGGGACAAAACTTGTCTATCTAATATTGATTTAAACAAGATCCACTCCTTTATTGAATCAACCGGGTGGCTGTGTGAGAATATCAGCAGACAGATAACATAGGACCCTTGGGAGACGGGACAACATGGTAGCACAACGGTAACTAATTGATGGACCCACTTGAGCTGTGCTTGATCAAGGCAGCCAATGGAACCTAAGCTACACATTATTAATTTAACGATCGATCTTACACACTAACACACACCATCACACTAACAACGTATTTCATGATGTTGAAAGAAAACCAAAGGTAGCGAAATCTAGTCGCTAGAATACGGTTCAATTTGGATTTCTCTATTTCGAAAACTTTTGATAGCTTTCGCTTGATTTGACATTTGCTTTTGTAGTGTTCACATCGCGTTCGAAATAGAGAAATCGAATTTGGTATGAAAACACTTACGTTTTCGACTTGTCGTTCTCATCATCTATCTTTCGCATAAAAGTATGATATGTTTAGAAAAATCTAAATCAATTTTATGTGCGTTCAGTTCCGTTCATAATAATTCAACTCTAGCAAGGAGTTCTGGCGATTATAGACCTGACTTACCGCTTGCGCTTACCGCTATTTTATTATTTATTAGATCTTTTAATTTTTACATCCTTACTGACTAAATATCAATAACAAACCCAGAATTCTATAAAAATAATTGGTTCAATAATTTAGATATTAAGTAAGATTTCTCTTCAGTGCGTCATTGCTGTTAGATATGTCCTTAATGTGGTATCATTTATTGAAGTTAACACTTGCGTGACGAAGGGAATAGGTCTTACAAGAACATTGAAGTTTAGTTGACTAAGTAGGAACTCTGAATCAACATCACCACGGATCAGGCTCAGAACAAATAAAGCGATCTGCATCAATCGTCGACTTTTTAGACTTGGCAATTTTATAGCAGCAAGTCTGCTATGATACGGCGGCAAGACCACGGAGACAGAAAATTAAAAATAGTTTTTGTACCAATTTAATACTATTGATATGAATAGAATAACAAGGATCCCAAAACAATTAATCCATACTTAAGAATTGATCGAACAAGAGAAGTATATAAAAGTTTTGTAATATAAGGATCTAGAAATTCCTTAGAACAGCGTTTTATGAATCCAGGTATTCCATAGGCTTTATTTACCATTATAGAGATGTGATAAAGAAAGTTGAGCCTATGATCCAAGAGTATGCCAAGATCCAATATGGTTTGAACTTTATTTAAAATAGCAAAATAATAAGAGTAATAATAAGAAGTCTCAATCGGAGTGTTTCTGAAAAATTACATGCGTTTGCATTTATCGTTAAAACAGTTAAAAGGTTTAACATTATCAGCATACGTCAGTACTTCAGAGTGCAAAACAACAATAGGAAGATCATTGATGAATAAAGTGAACAAACTCGAACTCAAGTGACCGCCTTGAGGAACACCAGAATGTACTTGAATGAGTTTTGATGTAACGTTGAGTTCTTTGTGATTGATTAGAGTTTTAAAGCAGAGTAACTAAAGTCCATAAGGGATAATTCGTGCAATAGAAAACTGTGGTTAACGTTATCAAACTGTAGGGTTACTTCTGTAGAGTCTTTGCTGACATACTTAATTTTAGTGCACTGATCATCACTGATCTTAATAAGATCCCTACAAAATTATACGACCACTCAATAGTATTGGCCGACTTGGTAAACGTTGTAGTTGTATTTTCTACAGGCTTATTTCCGTTTGTCTTTTTTTCCACTTGTCTGATCGCAACGAAATTAATGTTAAACTTATGCTTATTGTTCTTGTCTCGGGCTTATTAAGAATTATTAGCACTTGTTTCCAGTCTGCCTTCTATGTTCATCTAGTCTTAACTCGTTCTTATATTTCTATTCTTTCTCATCCTTTTCAGGGCCATTTGCTTGCTATTTCCCTTAAGCTAATGTTGACATTTTTTCAACAGTCTCGTAAATGTTTAAACCTTTCAATCTCAACAAATTATCAAAACCGTCATCAGTTTGCATTATAAATTGTGTTCGTTTCGTACTCAGCATTTTTAGCGATAGTATTTTTATTTGTGTCCAAATGGTTCCCACTTTTAATTATGTTAATGTATGACATCCGTGCCATGGTTCTCAATAACGAGAGATGATATGGATACTTGATTGCTCACTTATCCCTGACTGCACAGCCGCATAACACAGCGTCTTAAGGGTGGATAATTTTCAGTTATGCAAATCTTTTTTGCTCTTTTCGATTTAGGTAAGCTTTAAATCAGGTAGTGGTCTTAGCGGTGGTATACGTATTTTCCAATTTTTTCTCCCAGTATAAGACAAGGAATTCAAACAAACATTTATGTAGATCAACAGCAACAAGTAAAAATTAACCAAAATTAGAAAACTAAAACTTTATTTTATATCACATACTTTTGTTACTGTTTTCACTACCTACAAAATGCATCTACAAAATGTACTTTTGTTGGTAACAATTTATAACAAAAACCAAAATAGTAGAAAAAGGATACCAAAATTTTAAACAAATAATGAAAATACGCTTTGTACACAACTTAAATTTAAACTACAAGTACGAGTATTTACTTTATATCAGCACTTCCATTAGCGTCATTTGTAAACATAGAACTTAAAAAAAAAAAATTAAATAAAATCTTAAAAGGATAAAGTTTACTGTTAATGTGTGCTTATAAGTTTGCTATTTGCATGTATTTGTGTACTTACAGGAACTTTAAAACAAAATGCTACAACAACATTCCAGTACACATTAACTCATACAAAAATGTTGTATGAATATTTAAAGTTTGAAGTATGAAGACTTTTGGCAAACTGGTGCTAAAAATGAAATCTAAAGAGGCCTTCCAAAGGGCTTATTTTATTATTTTATTATTTTTCAAGATTTCCTTAGTTATAGAAGTGGCATTGTTTAACTCATCGGATTGTTTGTAGATTTTTGTCTTTGTTAAAGCAGTTTTTCCGTTTTAAGCGATTTTTAGCGAGTTTGATAAGATAATCGAATTTGAGAATATTTTAATATTTTTATTGATTTAATGCTTGTCATTCTGCTTGTAATTTCTAAAATATTCTTTTGCGATCAGTTAAAGTATCCTGAATTCGTGTAAGTAGCGTAGTTGATTGGCCGACAACTTTTTTTTATTGCAAATCAGAAAAATGAGAGCACTAATCAATTAATTACAGAACAATATTAGATAAAATTGAAATTAAACAATGTCAGTTAAAAATTATTTATATAAATTGAAAATATCATGAAAATTTGAAAGCATGAATTAGTAAATTTAAAAAAAATATATGATACTATTCATTAAAATTTTAATAGAAATCTTTTTAATTTACCCATTAAATGTTTTTTTTTATGTATTAATTTACTTGAAGGAATTAGGAAAATAAATAAATATCAAAGGCTGTTCGTATAAAGCGTAACCCATTCAGGAGTTTCAAAACACCCTCGGAGTTTATAAATAAGACTTATAAAATCTTAAACAAAATTTATTTGTATAGATATAAATTAGTTTTCATGTTGGATTTCACTAAAGCTTATGCCAGCTTATCGGTAAACCTTTTAAATTTTTATTTTTGAATAGTTACGAAAGTTCTACGCATACTAAAAATATGGATTATTGAATTTAATGAGTAGTTAAAACTTTAAATAAATAAATTAAATATTTAATTGGAATAAAGTATATTTCTTAAATTGAAGGTGTTAAATGAAAGAAAATATGATATACTAAGTTATGGACGAAAACACTTAACTCATAATTTTTTTACTATTTTTTTGTTTTTGTTTTTTATTTTGCAAAAAAAACGAAAATTCACTAGAAAATAGAAAATTAATTTAAAAAAAATTCGAATAGTAAAAAAAATCCAAATTTCAAGTTCATTAACGTAGTTATAAATTTTTTTCAACTGAAAATTTAAGTAAAATAAAATTTGAAGCTGTTGGTATGTATATACTTAACTTATGTTCGATATCTATCAAAATGGTTCATATAAAATCAAATTATTTTATCGCTATCGAATGTTAAAATGCCACTCAAATTTTATAAACCGTTTTTTTTAATTAGCATTTGTACATTTTATCGTTTTTTTTCAACAAATAATATGTATGGTGTTTGTAGAAAACTCGTCGATATTTAAGAACTGTTTAGTATTTAAGCATTTGCACAATCGAATGTAAAATTCCCACATGTTTTCTATTGTTGCTGTTTTTAATTGCAATTTTATTGAAAAGTATCTTCTTAAGTTGCCGCTGGTTAAAATTTTTATTGTTGCTACTTGTAGTTGTTATTTTTTTTTTGGTCTCTTGCCAATTAAAACAAAAACATTATTGAAGTTACACGCTTTCGTACAAGTGTTTTCTTAGCACATTCAATAATACGCACACACACACATACACATGTACACACTCACACACAGTTAAACACACTCACACGCCCTTATTAAGAAATGCAGTTGGAAAGAAAATCTATTATTAACAGTTTGTGCGTCTGTATATCTGGCTAAAAGCAGAACACTATTAAGAGAATTGGGTTAATTGTACTCTAGATATGTATGTTAAGATTATCCAAGCTTACGAAAACAAACTGAACATTTAAAATTTTGCCAGGAAAACAGCAACAAAAATCTATGGAAAGCTTAAAACCAACGAAATTGGTAACGACAGCTTGCAGCATACGACATTTAATTTAAAACAACAACTGCAACAACTGGCAAAAGAAGAAATTACAATTTGTTCGAAAGTTTTTTTTTAAATATTTTTTCTTAAAAGACAATAAAAACATTTTGTTATGAAACATTGACACAGTGTTAATGAAATAAGAAAAGAAGTTGCTAAAAAAAAGTTTTCTTTCTGTTTTTTAACAATTTTCAACATGATTTTAATGCTGTGCTCAGCTACTGATATTCTTTTTGTATTTGCAACATCTTCATTTGTTAGCAGATCTTTTACAAAGTTTCTAAACTATTTAAGACTCGTTGTAAACTATCAGAAGAAATTTAAACAAAAAAAAGAAATTTCGCAAAAAACTAAGTAATTAAACCACAATAAAGCTAAAATGTCTCTGTTTAATGACAAAGTTTTTTTTATTGTTTTAACTTGGTCGGTCGGTCGGTCGGTCGGTCGACTATTAAAATGAAACATTTTTGGTAAAATTTTATTTTTATTTTATTTATAAGGACAAATCGTTTTATTTTTAATTGCATTATTTGAAATGTGTGTATGTGTGTGTAAGTGTTCGGCATCTACGAAAAGTTTGTATCAGAATAACTATAATAATGGTATATGAGGACAGATTTAAAGTTTTATACTGTAAATATTATTAGAAAAATATTAAAAAAAAAATCATAGGAACTGCAAAGTTTAGTTTATTTGATTACAACTCTACGAAAAAACAACAACATATGTAAATTATTGTTTTCGTTATTTAATTTATTTGTGGATTTGTATCTCGTGGTTTTCAAAAATGGGCCATAGACAGCCGCCATTTTCATGTTCGAGGTAGTAGAACAGTGTTCTCCGTCTTTCTGAAACATACCTGCTATCCTTTTAAAGGAAAAAAATTTCAAAGGATACGAGTTCTTCCAAAAAATTGTAGCTAATTTTTTTACCTATTTAGCATTTAACAGAAAATTCTTGAATATCCTAGTAACACTGATAGCGAACAAATAAAATCAAAATAAATATGCCTGAAGTGTGTTTTACAAATTTTCGCAAAAAAATATAATAAATAATAGTAAGAACAACAGCAAGAACAATGCATCACAATATGGTTTGCTCTAATGGTAAAAGTGTCGATTTTTTGCTGGTGACGCTTTTCTTACCCCTTTTATTGAAAGCAAATATGAAAAGCATTTTTAAATAACTATCTTAAGATTTTCTATTATTTAACAATATTTTAAGCAAATGTCAGTTCATAAATATTTAGTTACCCACCAAATACTTAAATATTTATATTGATGTTGCTGCTACTGCCACCGACAATGGGTTACTGTTATTGCATGCGATAAAAGTCAATCGATAGTAAATAATAATGTCAAACTTAAAAAGTTGTAAAATGTGTTAAAAAAAAGAATATTCTAAAAAAAACCAATACAATTGCTTTTGCTTCGTGAATGCTTCTGCGTGTTTTACACTTTTCTACAATATTGATAGAGCAGGCATTATATCATGTATGCTACCAACGTTCAGTACTTGCTGTTTAAATTTAAGGGGATCCTTTTAGTCTGTTTCAGCTGCCATAAACGTATTGCACATGCTTCAATAGTATATACAAATAAAAAAATATTTTGTTAACATCAAGATTTCGATATGATTATGAGCTGAAATTGATTTTGCTCATAGCCAATAGTTTTTATAACTTTATAAAATTGGAGTTAACAATATGATTACATTTTTTTCAATATGGATTTTTGGCTAAAACTTAATGTAGCTTGACTTTTGTATGTTTTCTGTTCAATTTCGGTTTTAATTTTGTTCCAGCAATATTTTTGACTGGCTGACTGACTGATATTGGTTTAGTTTGATGCATTTGTTTGGTTAGTTGGATGGTTGGCTGGTGATCTGGTTGTTTGGTTGCATGGTTGGTTGGTTGGTTGGTTGTTTGGTTGGTTTGTTAGCTTTTTAAGTTTTTTAGTCGCTGATATCAATACCATTTTAAGTAACCACAAAGTTCAATGATACAATTTTTTTCGTTGTTGGATTTTTTTTAATGATTTGGCTATTTTTTCGAAATACATTATTTCATATTTGGCTACACACAGAAAATTGTAAACGAAACATCATAATAATTTGAAGATGAAGGTTAATATTAGCAATGAAGTCATGACTTTAAAAATTCAATTTAATTTTAACAGTATTTTGTTTTCATGTTGTGTTGTGAAGTGAAGTGGTTGAATTATGTAAGTCCCTGTAACTCATTTTCTGTATTTATTGGTATTTCAAGTATCGTTAGTTGTTTGTTGCTAACAGCTTTAGCAAGAAGAAAGTAGCTGCTGATGTAACAAATTCACAGTATGGTGTAATTATCGTCACCCCCATTGGCAATTTGTTGTGGCTGCCAAAAGTCAAGAAGCACTTGTAAGTTTTTGTCGATATATGAAGTGGTTTCGAAAATATTTTGTTATTTTTGAAGAGTTTTTTTTAAATTGTACATTGAAAGTATTTAGTTAAAGGAAGCATAACTATTATAGTTTAATGGCCAGTTTATGTCTTCATATTTAAATACGCATTTAGTTAATTTTAATTTAAATTTAAGTTGCATTTAAAACCAGATTTAGTTTTTCATTGTTAAATTATTGTTTGTATTTAATTACGATAAAAATGTGGCAGCATTATGAAATTCTCTAAATTTTTTTGGAAAATCAGCTGTTGAACACAATTAATGAAAAATTTCTAATGTGGATTCTTTTTCAGGCTGAAAATAACATCAATGATAGGTTGCTGCAATATTTTAATGGTCTTATTCACAAACGCTTAATAAAGTTAATGTTTACATTAAAAGCGGTTTTCCCATATAAAAATCCAACATTAAAACTACAATAACTTTATGAAGCGTTTGTGAATGAGGCCATAAAAGTGTAAAACCATTAAGAAGAAAGATATAATAGAATAATATTAATAAAAGAAGTCCAAATTGCACGCCAAAAGATGTTGATTTTTCAATGGCCGCAAATTTATTGTTTACTTTTATGCGCGAAACAACAACAAGCTAGCAAACCATATGTTTGTGTATGTATGTGTGCACAACTTAAATAGAACTTAAATCAGCATAGTTTGATATTTAAATATTATTTAAGTTTCATTTAAGTTTGTACTGCAAAACTTAAAATCGTATTTAAATAGAACTTAAATATAAATAACATTTAAATACGAAGTCATAAACTGGCCCTTCAATTATAAGCTGCTAAAATTATAATGTTGCTTTAATTACTAAAATGTGTAGTTCTACTTAAGCGAGTGATGCCAGCAAATTTGGAGAAGCTGTTCTTAGTTTTATTCATTTATTGCTTTTTTACTTTTAAACTAAGATTTAATTTCATATTTATTTTCATTTTCTTTGACATCAGTAATATTTTAAATCTTCATTTCGCTGTTATTTTTCTTTAACACCAATTCTCTTGCCAAATAGCTGGCTGTCAAGAGTTTATCAAAAACTCAAAAGCTTCTTGAAATAATAAATGATTTATAAAAATATAAATGAACATTTTTAGTTGATGGCAAAATTCTATTAAATATTTAATTTTTATTAAAATTAATTACATTTTCCAATAAAAAGCAAGACAAATAAATTATTTTATCTTTAAGAGTAAAAAAAATGTCGTTGCGAACTTTAAGCAGCAGGATGCATGACAAGTCAAAATCAAGTAAAACTCTGGTTGATATTTTATACTAAATATAAGCATTGTTTATATTTAGTTAATAAATTACATGAAGAAAATTCATTATGATCAGCAACACAGTTGTTAATATGTTATTTTTCTAATGACCCAACTATATTTTATAGTCGCTGTAAGTATAAAAATAGTTCGCAAACGTTTTATTTATCAATCAATCATGCCTTTTCTTTGCGTGTACTCATGATTGAATCAAGCATAGTCTAAGAGCAACTTATTATAATTGATTTACATGGTTGTAGTTAAATCATTTAAAAAAATGTAGCTCCTAGGATTATTAATTTATAATAATTTAATAAGAATATACCCAAAAGAAAATTGTTTTGCCAAATTGATGAATGAAAACAAATGTTTTTAGCCAGAAGGAATTGGACATGAGGCAGTATTCCAAAGAAACAAGGGAAAAATTAATATTATTATTATTATTTCAGATCCTATTTAAAATTATTACCCAAAAAAGAATACAAGACATGTTAGTATTGTGGCAGGTTTTATTACTTTTCTTTTCAAGCCAACACAATTTGGCCACGTTTAATATTTCAATTTTACCATCACTAACGACGTTTTCTTTTCTAGAAAAAAATGCAAATTTTTTGCCCTTTTTATCGAAAATCTGCAAAACAATTATTTTTCGAAATAGTGAGTTTATAAGAAATTATTGTTTCATCACTTGCAAGGCAAAATTTTTATTTTAAGAAAACTTTGAAATGCAATGTTTTTGATAAAAAGTAAAAGAAATGTTAATTTTTTTTAGAAAATAAAACGACATATGTTAACACTGTTTTAACCCATTGTTGCACGTAGATATTCTACTTGTTTTATACAGAAACTCAAAATAATATGATTATTGATAACATTTTATTTCTAGCGACATGATAATATTTTTCCATTATAATAATACTTTAGTTGTAGTCGCAATTTTTTAACAAAATTATATTGTCAAATGTAACCATGTTGCAGTTTGAATTGAATTAGTAATATGATGATTAAGAGCAAACATGACTTTTTTTATTGTAACCCAATTATTATTTAAAGTTCATACACTAAAAAAATAACAGCTTGATATAATTTGTTCTAGGAAACAAAATATTGTTGTAGCAACTTTGCGTTTTATCTGCATGCGCACTTGAGCGTGAAACACAATACACATCTTTAAGAATAGTCTTAAGTTAATAACATGATCTTTTAATACCGAATGTTTAATTTTCTTCTGTGCATAATTTGTTAAACATAATCAAATAGTAATATTGATGAAACAAAAATTACGGTGGTGATTTTTTCTTTTAAGGTAATTTTTTTATTATTTAATTCCTTAAATAGAACTTACAATAGCGATTAACTAACAAGGTAATTGGAAAATGACACTTTATGAAAATGACATAATATTAGACGTAATAACAAAGCCATCCCAAATTAATTTATTTTTATTCAAAGGGAAACTTTACAATTTAGAAGAAGTCAAAAGCAACTAACAAAGTTGTAATGTAATACAAGCTTTGTGAAATTATTTTTTTTGCACATTTCCTTTGCAGCTCTAAACATAAGAAAATGTTTTATAATCAGTTGAATTTATTATGTGTGCCTACGCTTCTTTTTGAAGGATACAAAAAGCATCAGCTTGATTAAATATCCTGAAGGTTTGTTCTCCTCGTCACTTTTTAATTTAATTAAAGTATTGACTGGAAGACCATCCTGTCAAAGTATCTATAATTTTGTTATTTTTATTCTCTGCATTTGTTGAAAAAAACAGCCTTAGGTCAGTACATGTCCTATTATCTTTACTTTGCCTTTATTCTCGTTATCCTCTTTTATACTTAAATAATTTACTTCAAGTATCACTTACATATGCTCAAGTTGAAATTGGTATTCCTTTAATATTTGTAACGTAAATTTATTACAGTTTTTCGAACTGTTGTCCTTAAATTTTTAATTTTAATATCGTCCACTTTCAACTTCAATGTAGCACAGTGGTACGAAATAGAGAAAAATGTAGTAATAATAAATAATATGCGTTTAATTTGGAGATACTCTTGTAAACCCAATCCGATATTAGCAACGTTTACATTTACTATAAACTTAAGTGATTTATATCTATCGATTGATAGTTCTCGTCGCATCACATAACTTCCAAGTAATCGATAAATGTCACCTTATCTTGTGATCTCTACATTTAAATTGTGAGTACCAGTCTAGTTTGCGTACAAGTAATTATCCACAGCCTCCTTTTGAGGGTCATTCGCTCTAGCGACAGCGGTCCAATCACTTAATCCACATTTCGATTTCTAGTTACGGTCCCCAAGACGTCGTGGACGATGTCCACTTTGCGAACTCATCTTGTTCTTAGTTTTCCTTCGTCCTTGCTTTGTAGTCAACCACCTGTAAAATTTGCGTAATAGGCAGCATGTCGCTTGAACGAATACCTCCTTTCGCTGCTGAGCTGGTTCATACCAGAGATGGGATCGTGAGTGACTTTTCACTCATCTTTATTAACGTTTACGAGAAAAAAATTTTACTCATGCACGGCCATACATTTTTGACTCACGTTTAAGCACGTTTAAGAGGAAAATAAATTTAGTAACAATCATGAAAACTCACTCTCATGAAATACTTACGAAACAAACTATAAAATAATCTGTTCTGCTAGTCTGACGAATAAATTGTTCCCATAATACTTTCTTAATAAAAATAATTTGAATTTATCAAAACAAAAAAATCTTAATTAAAAAAAAAGAAATGAAGGAAAGCTTTCGTTTGAAAGAACGGGACACAGACCGGCTAGTAGCAGTCCCACTAAGGAACTGTAAAATTCGAATACAGCAGAAACAAATAGGAATAATGATTTGATGAATCCACATTTGCAGTCTCCAGATCATCCTGGCCCCAATATGACCGACCTAAATCTGCCATAATACTGGGGATGGGGATGCCTCGACAACAGCTGCGTGTACTCGTGGCATTCTTAACAGGGCATTCTTTCATAGGTGCCACACAGGGAAATTTAATCTACCTTTTTCTGCAGAGTTGTGAAAATAAGGAGGAGGAAGAAACTGCCAAGAACCTCCTCTGTCAATGTCCAGCTCTGTCTTATCACAGAGCCATGTACGTAGGTAACTCGATTTTACCCAAACTCGCAGACCTTACGGAATGCAATCTGAAAATAATAAACCAGTTTATTTCGAAAACGGGTTGGTTCAACATCGACCAGAACATAGGATAGAAAGGAATTTCTTTTTAACTGCCCACATCAGGTATCGCAAAGGGACCTTTTTTCTGGACACAAGTGGGCCGGTTGCTTGCAACTGGTGGTCTGTGCAGCCTAACCTAACATAACTTAGATTTGAACTTGATCTAAACAATTCACGTCAATATAAACCAAAGACAACTAAATACATACAAACAATGAAAATTAAGGGGAAAATATCACGACACAAATCTTCTCATGTACTCTCGCTCACACTCAGTATTTTGATACCCAGATAAATGCACGCTCACATGATTGAAACGGAAAACTAATCACGAGCATGCATGATTCCCGCTAATCACGTGAGCGCTGTCCACCTCTACCTCGTACGCAGCAGGAACCACTAGTAAAGTGTTCGTTGTTTTTGCAACTCCTGGTGCGAAATATTCATGATTTTTGTTCGCAATTTCCCTCTTAAGAGCTCTATTTTTTTGCATAAAACTGCAAATCGTTCAAAGCATCAAAAATGCGTTAAAATCATTTCTTTTCTCTTATTGCACCATTTAAATTATTTGGTGCTTAAAAATAATTTTAGGAACTTCCGCTTTCTTTTTGTTTAACCTCTGAAGTACTTCCACCTAATATTTTTTTGATGAGTAGATTCCACAGCTGAAGTTCTTAAGCCTCTTCACCGGTCTTTTCGCCTTGGGAGTCGTGCTCTTCACCCTTCAGTTCACCGAGCTGATTTGACACATGTACGATAAAGTAATGGTATTTTCTCTTTCATGTTGGCTCCTCACGATTCCGCATAATTTTACATCGACTCCAAGTTTAGTAAGACCAATTCTTGGCGGGAGTTAGCTCCGTCTCATTGCTCTCCAACTTTCTTATTCAACTTGCTGTGCCGAATTTATTCCATCTTCTCAAATGCTAACACTTTTTAATACAAGCAACATGTACAAAAACATTGCATTGGCTGATGAATCAGAAGATTTTGATTCTCAAGGTTTTGAAATAATGAACATTGATCCATACTCGTAGTTGTTTTTTTGGTGTGCGTTTTTTACGTTACTGTTTTTAGATTTCAATGTAAATATTTAGAGCTCAAAGTATAAATTAATTCTAATAATATTACACAAATGGATTTAATTAAGTAAATAAATATATACATGTATTTCCTTTGACATAATATTATTTAATTTTTAAAGATATGAGAGATGAGATTATTAAATATAATTAAATAATCCAATTTATAAATTAACAAATAACATAAACCTTGATTATATTCAATATTTTGCAAATTTTGTTTAACAAAAGTTTTATAATGTTTAAAGAATTTTTACAAATAAATGTTAAATATTGCAGAAAAATATTGAGTTTGATAAAGCATTCTGTTATTTGTTAATTAAATAAGCTTGAAAATTCTTATTACAGATCTGTGGTGATATTTAGGGATAAAAAAATTAGCTATTTTGAGAAATTCGGGCAATGAATAATTGCAAATTGTGGATAAGGTACATATACAATAAAACTGGGAGCCCTGTTTTGGGTAAACGAATGCATTTTAGTAAAATGCAGTAAATTTCAGTAAATATTTTTAAAAACTTTTACGTACTCCATTTCCGAAATCATGCTCCACTCTCACAACAATTTCTAAAATTGCTTTGATTCTTAATAAGATTCACTCCACTCAGTCTCTGGTAGCCTTAATATTTGCGTATTAAGAAATTTTTATAATTGAGCTAAATCAAAATAAAATAAAAAACTAAAATTGTTTCTTCTTAAAGTGCTTTTGAAACATTACATGCGTTGCGCACGTGATCCTTTGCTTTCTCTTCCCTGCATCAACGTCTGACACAAGACTGTAGCCTGTGAAGTTAAGTCTGTTCATCTTTCTATCCGTCTGTCTGTCACAGGGCTGCGTTATCCAAACTTCCACAACTTACAGATTATAAATAAAATAATTGAATAAAAGTGTTAATCATATATGATTATGAGTGATTCACATAAATCGCCTGAGCAGAATTCATTTCTCAATAATTGTGAATCTTTAAGAGCTTCTAATCGTTCTTAGAATTTTATAACATTATTTTTCATTGTAAACTTTTTAAATATATTCTTTTGCAATAATTCAAAAGCATCCCCCATTCACATGACTTTTGTTTATCTCTCTAGTTTTGTATCCGTTCAGAGACTTTCTTGATATGTTTGCTCTTAATTATGAAAAAAGGAAACATGCTGTAGTGTTCATTCAGTTAGTTTCTTAACTAAATGTATATATTTTTTTGCTTTTAGTCACGAAAACTATGATGTCAGTGAACGTTTTTTATTTGTAGAAAAGGCAATAATAGATAAATAAATAAATAAGAATAAGACGTAAAAATACAGTGGTAGAACAAGGGTTAATGGGATCCATTTACTTAAGGTGCTTGAAAGTCATTCTACTCAGGTTTTTACGTTTATTATTCAGATGCTTAGTTTATACACATATAAATTAGCTAAACGCAAATAATGGGCATGGCCACGTCCATATAAAATAACTTCGGATGTGATGACCCCATAGACAATTAAATATAATAAGGAATTACCCTGTGTGACTAGGGACTAGACTGCATATGTGTGTGTTTCATTCCTAAAATTAGATTCTTGGGTAAAACTTTGTTGTTAATGTTAAAAGTTGTTAATCACGAAATTTATAAAAACATACTAATGGGCGTGGCATTTTCCAAACGAAATATGTAATAATCCAAAAAATTTTAAAGAACAGTTTCAGCTCAAGTCCTTGGAGCAATTAGGAAAAGTTAGCATGGCACTCTCCACACAGATACCCGTAGCTACAGAACTAGATTAGTGAGAATCAAATGTGTGCGATCAATATAGTAAATAGAAATGGTTTATAATAAAATAACAGACATTCGTAATGGGGGCGTGTGTACTAACCATTTAAAATAAATGTTCATTAAAGCATTTCCAAAGCACTATATTATATAAGGTCGTCAAATTTTATAGGAATAATTATATTTGTGAGTTAAAAATTGGCTGAGACTGAAGTATGGGTCGTGGCAATTGCTATATTTAATGCCAAATATCTAGAGAACTAGAGAACTGTAAGACTTGAAAGTTTTGTATGATTGATGTTGTTGCTAATTTTTGTTGTTTAGCGCATAAAAGGCAAAGCGGAAGCAGAGCAGTTTATTATCACATACATATCTAGAGAACTATCATATTTTATATTTTATATGAGTAACTCCGTAAACTGTAAAAGGAATTGAATAATTTTCAACCCCAAAAAATAGCAAGCTGAATTATTTATTCGCATTCCACCATTCAAATTATATTTCTCTTGTTTTTTTTTTCATCACGAATGGCGTTCTATGTTATGCATCTGTTGATGTGTTGCTGTTCAGGCCTGAACGGCTGCCCCATCCCTGGATTTAAGGTGGTGAGTGGTGCCAAGCCCTTAAGAACTTTTTTTCAGCTGGAGGGCGGTGCTTTATTAATTTTTTTATTTATATGAATTCGTTGTTTTTGTTTTTATATACGAGTAGACTGATTTTTTATTACATTTGTATGGCTCCTTGACTGCTGACAACGATGTTTTAATAAGCAATATATTTGTTGACTTCTTTTGAACAACTTATTCTACCAAGTCCTATGATATCACAATAACTTATCCTACAACTCATTCTTGTAGGGCTTTCTTTCCGCTCTTAAATATTCACACTGTACTTTCGCTGAAAAACTCGTTTAGTCCAGGTCCTGATGGTATTCCAAGCTGTATCCTTAGAAACTGTGCTGCATCACTGTCTCCGCCTCTTACTGCATCATATAAAAATCTTTTGAATCATGTCATTTGCTATCAATGTGGAAAACATCGTATATAAGTCCTTTATTCAAAAACGCCAGTAAAACTGATGAAGTTGTGCTGAAATAAACGAAAGGAAAGTGAAATATAATTTTTCATTCATACAAATTGAAAAGGCTTTAATATTTTTATTCCGTTTCTGGTGATACGTAACTCTTCCGCGCTGGCTAACTGATCCTGCCATTTGCTGTTCCATCTTATAGAAAATCTTAACCTTCACTCATTCCTATAGACAGTTGCTTTAAGTTTTTAACCATGTTTATTACTTTAGTGCGAAATAGAAAAATTTTATTTATGTACGGAAAAAAGATCTTGAAGCTGGCATAAGGAATTCCTATGATATTTTACACTGCACTGTGGTACGAACCATTAACCAAACGGCCTATTGAAGATGCTTAAGCTAGAGAAAAAACATCGTTGTAATGTGGTCATCATTATTAAAATAGTTTCTATATTATGGGCCGCCCAACATAAAAAAATATATTATTTGTTATGAATTATTTAAAATCCAAAACTCAAACGACTTGAATATTTCTTTGCGGATACAAAACAATATTTTTTTCTAATACAGAACTTAAAAACAAACTTGAAGCAGACTAAAGAACAGTTCCACTAAAATAAAAACAAAGTAAATATAAAACTACTCCGTTTTAAAATATCTCTTGTCTATTCATGACATTATACTTATTCTCCTTGTCATTTAAAATCCTTTCATTTAAATCCGTTAACATCCTTTATCATGTACAATTTTTTTATTACTTTTTTTATATTCTATTTCAACGGAAATTGCGTTATGGTTTTTTAGCTGTCAAGTGTGAATTTTATTTTTAGTTCGTTTTTTCTTTCTTGCTGTTTAAAATGTAGAAATAATTCTGCTGTTTGTTGGTTTTGTGACACTTTAGAGTTTTTCATAAATATGCTTACTTTTAAATTTTTAAATATGTTTTTCTATTTTTCTAGAGATTTCAGTTTTCTATTTATGTCTTGTTACAGCTGGTCTATTAAAATGTTTATATAAAATAAAAACTAAATAAATAAATAAAATTATGTCAGTCATGATTATCAAAAATGTTTAATTCTGAGAGGTCTTGAACTATTTTTGGGTGGTTGGTGCTAAATTTTTTAAAGTTTACTTGTATAAACCACTAAACATGCAGCGCCTTTGAAATTGAAGAAATAGTTCAAAGCACAAAATGAGAGCAGTTCCATCAGATAAACATGAAACATAAGGTATGATGAGGCTTATTTTGAAATTGGATAAAATGTGGTGGCCAAGCAAAGTTCGTTAAAACTTACTTGAATATATTGACATCATAAATCTAAGATACTATTAAGAATTATTTCAATCTTGACATCTAGACAAAATTCCTTAGAAGCGTCTCTTCAGCAAAGAAAATTCCTATTGAAAATATGTGTGATTCAGGTGAGAAAATCATTTAATTATTATATAGTATATATTAATAAACGAAAGCTTTAAATATTTCAAGCTGAAAAGAACCACGTATGGGAATTTCCACCCAAAAGTCCACTTTTTGTCACGTTACCTTATTCTTTTTAATTAGGTGAAAAGCACAGATACAGTGATTTTTTTCGCTTCTTTTTTATTTGTGTAGAATGTAAATAACTCTACATCTATGTATGTCTGACTTACTTAGAGCCCGTCTGTGGTTCTGGGTTTTTTTGATTTATTTTATACTTTTTTCTTTCCTGCTACATATTTTGTTTTAATTTTATATTATTTTGTTTCATTTTATTTTATCTTATTTTATATAATTTCGTTTTATTTTGTTTTATTTTAATTATTTTTTTATTGTTTTGTTTTACTTTAAATTGTATTATTTTACATTATTTTACTTTGTTTTATTTTACTTTATTTTATATTTTATTTCATTGCGTTTAATTTTATGTTATATAATTTTCTTTTTATTTTATTATTTTCATTTTATTCTGTTTTATTATTTAATTTTATTTTATATTATTTTGTTTTCTTTAATTTAGTTTTAGTTCTAGTTTTTATTTTTAATTTTATTTTGCTTCATTTCATTTTATATTATTAAACTCTATTTTATTTGTTATTATTAAGTTTTATTTTATATTATTTCATTTAATTTAATTTTTTATAATTTTTTATTTTGTGTTATTTAATATTTTTAGCTTATTTGATTGTTTATGTTATTTTCTTTTATAATATTTTATTTAATTTTCTTCATATTTTATTAAATTTTTTACTCTATTTTATTTTTTTTTATTTTTATTTAAAATATTTTTATTTCATTTTATTTTGTTTTATTTGATATTATTTAAAAACTTTCTTTTCTTTTATTTTATTTTGATTTTGTATTTTGTATTTCATTTTAGTTTATTTTGTAGAATTTTATTTCATTTTGTATCAGTTCAGTTTTATTATAAAATTTTGTTATTTAATTTTATTTTATTTATTATTTAAGTTTATTTCTTTTTATTTATTTTATTTTATATTATTTGATTTTATTTGATTTTATTTCATTTTATTTTATACTATTTTATTTCATATTATTTTTCTTTTATTTGGTTTCATTTCATTAGATTTTATTTTATTTTGGTTTATTGTTTTTATATTTGGGGCATTCAAATGGTAGTCAAAAAATGATATATTTTAAAATAATAAAAAGTAAAATTATGACAAGGAAGAACAAGCACTATGTAATTTCTCTTACACTTCTCTCAATTTGTCATATCTGTTTGGAAATGACAAAACAATAAACATCGTTCAAAAAGACTTGACATTTTATGACTTTTTTGTTAGAAACACAACAATAACTTTTTTAAACTATTGTAAAATATTAAGACATCCTATTACATTTGAATGCCCCAATTATTTTTTATTTTAATTTATTTTTTTCCTCTTTTTCGTGGTTTATTTTATTTTTTTATTTATTTTAATTTCAATTACAGAAAGCAAATCAAGTTCTTTAATTTAAGCTGGAACAACCACAAAATGTTGTTTGCACCCTTCGATTATTTGTTTCTGTTGAGTTTCTGTTATATTTTGAGCCTGTCATATAACTGATATACTTTTTATTATAAAATTTCCGTAGTATACCCCATTAAAAATTCTGCTTCTGGAATGAATGCCAATTTCAATTTCATTTCATTTTAGTCCATATTTTATTTTGTTTTGATTCTTAATTTTTTTAACTTTATGGTTTTTTATATACACACATACTATCTTCAATTCATTCCATTAAACATTATTTCGTTGATCCGTTAAATACATTTTGTTAACTTTTCGGTAAAATGATTTGTTTTTTTTAAGTTCTTATTTAATCAGTTGATTATTTTTTCTGTCTCATTACTTGGGGTTTGCTCTTTGCTGTTTGAATTTTCCACTAGATTTTGTTTGCCTTTTTTATGGTGACAGCACAATTGGTTCTGATGTGTTCTTGAAGAAATTGTTGTTTCATTAAAAAAATATAATGACGCTTATAGAAGAGATTTCTTTTGTATGTGGTACGTGTGGGTGCAACAGCAGAATGATAAAGAACAGCGTCAAAAGGCAAACAAACGCTGGTAATAACAACTCCTACGTCTATCCGCTTGAACAAATTTATTTGTTTGCTTTCAACCCAGCGTGGTTGTCTTTATTTCCATGTTTATACTCCACCATATAAAATTATATTAAGATGATTATTTTTTATATACATACATATGTAACTATTATCCTAGAAGTAAAGAATACACATACATACTTGAAAAATAACATTTTTAACATTATTTAATGATAAAGAATACGATAATTTTAATGCATCTTCCTTCATATTAATTTTCGTAATATTTGCAAACTCCGTTGATGTGACATCCCCTTTCCTGATGGTGGCAAGCGATAATGTCCATGGATATAATGACGATGGTCATTATTGCAATTTGGATGTATATTTCGCCTAATCGGCATTTTGTCGGGTGTAACACTCTTCTCAATGAATATTCACTCGCCAAAGCCACTATTCGACATATCCGGAGGAGAATGGTCATAAGCACGACCGAATGCTCCCAAACCGCGTCTCATGGACTCTTTTTCCAATATACGTGCGCATTATTACCACAACAAGGTGGAAATAAATTTAAGGGACATTACTTCTATGGGAACTGTTGCATCTCCTTGATACTCAGCTATTTTTCGACCTTAATTTGTTATTAGAACAAGTTGACTATTATTACGTTGAAATTCGTAGCATTTTGACTCAGAAAAGATTGAAGCTGAAACAATATTCCCAAGGCACGAAAAAATATTAACTTTAATTACCTTCATCTTACGAGGCAGAACAGATACAACGTTGTTTTTTTATTAAAATTTTTTTTTAAGCATGAACTCATACGACAGGATGTTTTAGCCTTCAAAAACAGTAGGTTTTTATGTTTTCCTTTATTGCTGTCAGAATTAATTAGAGTTTTGGTCATGATGAAATAAACAGGAGGCATTATTAGGGCTACAACTACAACAATACAACAAAAAAAGGAATTTTTGTTTGTGTAAAGTCTAAGCCCTTGTCAAAAATTATTGTAAACCAAAATTAAATAAAATAAGTTATCAGAATTTTAAAATTGAATTTTTGGACGCTACAAATGAGCAAGACAAGGAAGTGTGGATTACTTTGAAAGTATTTGCGGTCCATATAGAAGGTAGTGCCACTCTCAAAACAAGCACAAATGTATAAGTACTTATAAAAAATTATTGAAAATTTTAATAAAAAAATAAACACAAATTGAACAAACAAACGCTTGAATATTTTGTAAATATAAACAAGAGATGGGATCGTGAGTGATGTTTCACTCACGCTCACGATAAAAAATTTTACTCATGCACGTCCATATATTTTTAGCTCCCGTTCATGCATGCTCACGTGAGTAGGCAAAAATAGTTACGCACAATCACGAAATAATCACGAAAAAAATTTTATATAATTAAGAAAATATTATTATCACTGATCCATTCTGCTAGTCTGATAAATAGACTGTTCCAATAATACTTTCTTAATAAAAATAATTTTAGTTTATCAAAAAATTTATAAAATTAATAAAGAAATGAGTAAAGTAAGATTTGAACTTGAGCCAAACAATTCCTTTCAACACAAACTTAAAACAAATTAAGTAATTACGCAGAAATATTAATTACAAAAGTATACGAAAAAATAACAATAGAGCAAAAAATCACGAAGTAATCACGTCAAAAATCTACTTATGCACGCTCAATTTCTTTGTACTCGCGTTCAAGCACGCTCACGTAATTGAAACAAAAAATTGATTACGATGACTCACGCTAATCACGTGAGCGGTGCCCATCTCTAATATAAACAAAAGTGACATAAGATTGGCAAAACACTGCTAGAGCAAAAAATTATCATATGGCATAGTAATGCCACCCGTTTATTTCACCATGGTTTTGGTTTTTCTTTCTTAATAAAGTATATTTCAATTTAACAATTTTCCTTTATTGATGTCAATTAATAATTCACGAACTCAAACTATACAAATTATCAACTAAATCAATCGAGTAATTAAAGTAATTAAATCATTAATAGAATAGAGGGAAGATCAGGTCAAAGATCGGCACAGCGACACCTGAAGGATCTCTTGTGCCACAAAAATACAATTACATCATACATCAGCTTCATTAAATTTTTCACTTTTTCGTTCTAAGTTGTTGTTTCCTTTTCTTTTATTTTTGGAAGATCCAATTCCTGTTTAACACAGAGTTTTGCGAGGCTTAAGTTTATTGATAAGGTTAAAGTTGTATTGGCTTTTTAAATTAATTAATAATCTAATGCTTTATCATAGATACGAGTATATTTGCATTAATAAATTAATATGTACTACATCGAAATTAATAGAACGAAACAAGGTTTTCAATAAAATCAAATAAATGATTAAAGAAAAAGGTACGAGTATGTAACGAAGGACGTACATATGTAGATGTAAGGAAAAAGCTTTTATTTGTATTTTAAAGGGGCAGAAGTTCGCGTCAACCATGTGAACTCAGTATAATACAAAGACTAACATATGTATACATACATATGTATGTATATCAGTACATTTTTTATACATACATATAAACATTTTTCTAATCTATAGAGTTTTTTTGAATAAATTGCACATAATTTTTTTCTTAAAAAAAATTTTCCATAAAAAGTCTATATTAAATTTTACACACATTTTTGTAAATTGTTTTGTTGCAAAATCTAAACTAAAAGGTTGCAAACTTTTTGTTCATTTATGCATAACAAATAGATTAATATTTTGTATGTGAATATAATTGAATTTATATATTTGAATAGAAAAGGATTTAAACTTTTGTTTTGTTCGATTTGCTGTAGGATTTATTTCTTTTATATGTATGTGTTTTACAATGCAAGATTATAAATAGTTTCTTAGAACTTTAAATATTTTATAGAATTTAATAAAGTTTTGAATATTATAGAATATTTGTGCAAAATATTTTTAAATTAAAAAAAAAATATATGTACATACATATATACTTAAATTAAATAAATATGAAATATTTTATTGTTATCTTATTGACTTTATTAGAGAGTTAATTATTTTTGTTTGCATTTTTATTGGAACATAGCCACCGAGAACGTGTCAAGTGAATTCGAAACAGCGGGCCTGTTCTGTAAAACAAGTGATTTTTTTCAGAAAGTGCATCGTACACTTCTTCCTTTTAATGGTCAGCTTGAGGCGGCTACTTGAAATTTGGTTACTAAATTTCGCACTAAATTATCGTTACAGGAAAATATCGCAGCGTGTCCGCCAGTGTTATTTATAATCGTGACTTATCGGTTTGACGCTGATGATAAGATGAAGACAATTTTTTTTTCTAAAATGGAAGAGCCGGACTTGGCTGAAATGTGGTTTCAACAAGACGGGGCGACTTGCCACATAGCACGCGAAACATTGGTCCAGTTGAAAAGAGACGGTTGACGCACTGGAAGCCAATATTGCAGATACCGCCCGCAGCGTACGAAATCATCTCTAAACACTGATTTATATAGATCGTTCTATCGACTCCAATAAAGATTTGATATATTTCTCAAGTTTTTTTTAAATCAAAACCGAAAGCTCTTAAAAAATCAACCCTTATATGGAAAATTAATTTAATATATCGTCAGTCACAGTTTGACAACTCTTAATTCGCAAAAAAATCAAATCGGGTTTTTGATGCGAAAAGACTCCTTCAGCATGTTGGTACGTTTAATTTAAATTTAAAAAAAAATTTTCTTCCCTACTTTTCCTACTAATTTGGTTTTTTTCTTTACTTCCAACACAGTTTAGTAACGGAGTAATATTCTTTTTTTTTGGTCTCCTGAAAAGTACAAAAAAACATGTTAAGAGTTGTCAACCTGTGACCGACGATATGATATTTTAAGCTCTAAAAAATAGACTACATGAAAAACTGTAAAACTTCAACTATCAGTGAAATTAGTTTTATTAAATCGAATCAATTTACTCTTCTAAAATTTAGCAGGATCTGGTTGCCAAGCAGCACTAAGATAAAGGAACGCTCTGTGAAATATGTTGCGCTTTTATACGATTCAATTAAAAGCAAAAAAGTAATAGTTGAACGCAGAGCTTAAGCTGTGGAAAATAAATTTATGATTTATTCGAATATTTATTTGCAAGTATCAAGAGAAAAACCATTTTATTTCACAATTATAACTTTATAAAGCAAATTTATCTTAGTTTTAGTTTGCCTTTGCTTAAAGAAGTTTTCCAAACACAGAGTATCTTGAATATATAATCTATTGTTTTAATTTGTATATTTCAATGAAAAATTTAATTGACTTTGATTTAAAGCAAAATATCTATTTTTATTAACAAACTTTTTATTCATTTAATAAAATACTAGTCTTTCTTATTTTATGTATAATATATTTTATTTTTATTTGTATACATATTTATTTAAGATGCCATTTAGACGTTGGGTTTTCTTACAAAACTTTTTTCCCCTTTCGAAGTTGCTACTAAAAGTCATGAACATTTACGTATACGATAAGTTTTCTTTCAAGGCTTTAAAAAATACGAGGGCGGATCAATAAGTCCGTGACCTTTCGAACTTCCTCGTAGTTATATGAAATGCAACACTGTTCCCATCAATTATCAAATTTTGAGCAAGTGTCATCATTTGCTTTGCGTTTAACAGCTGTTCAAAAGATACAACCTCGTGTTTTTTTTTTCTAAAAATGGAAAAAAGGGAATTTCGAGTGCTCATTAAACATTATTTTTGCGAATAAAAATCGTCAATCATACCAAGGAAAAGCTCGATAAATATTATGGGGACTCTGCACCATCGATTTCAATGGTAAAAAAGTAGTTTACTGACTTTCGTTGTGAGTGCACAAGTACAAATGACACTGAACGTTCTGGACGACCAATTGAGGTCACCACAATATGGTGTTGGCCGATCCAAGAGTAGAAGTGCATGAAATTGTTGATGCCATAGGCATTTCATATGTCAGTGTGGTTTCGATTCTAAGTGATCATCTGGGTTTGAGAAAGTTGTCTGCCAGATGGGTGCCGCGTTTGCTCTCTATTGACCATAAACTTAAACGTAAAACTCGAAAAATCCTATTTTTTTGGAAGGCATATAAAAACGGGAGAAACGTTGTGGTAACATTCTAATTTTTCATTAAAAGTGAAGTAAAAGTTTGTAAAAATAGTTTAAAATCATGCGTTTTATTACCAAAATGTAGACAAAACAATGCCAATTTTGGAAAAAACGTAACCGTTGAACAAGTACGATCTACATTTTCTCATTCGGAAAAGTACAAATGATAACAATAAAAAATTAAGTTGGTGTAAAAAAATTTCAAAACAGACATGAAAAACACAAATCTTAATTTTTTTCTTATCACTTTTTCTCTCTACCTCAATCGCTTTGACTGAACCAACATTATTAAACTCAACGTGTAAACGCCGTCTAGAAAAAAATAGAAAATTTTATAAATATTTTTGAATACAAAAAAGTTATACGGTGCCAGCAAAAACTTTGAAATGCCTATTATTAAGAAGAACAGCCTTTCCTAAATAAATAACATACATCCAAAATTTTGTTGCAATTGTACCGGCTAAAAAAATGATAAATATCTAGTTTTGACGCGGTTGAATGGAATAATCAAGTTTTGCTATGAAGTCTACAGGAATAATCATGTTTTGATTCAAACCACAGTGGATTAATATTATTTTTCTGAAACTAATTAGATATCAGAAATCTTACTTTGAATTAAAATAGCCTAAGAATAATCTTTCAATAAATAATACTTTAAAAATTAATCACAGTATGTTTTATTTAGTTTTGAAAAATCTTACAACAATTTCATATTCAGGGCAATCACAAACCTCAGCATGTTCATAATAATTTCCATCATCACTTTCAATGTCATTGCTATCATTCATTATACAGACATACCAAGAGAGCTCCTGGTTTTTAGCCCAGTGGTTACCGAATTGTTTAACAAGCTAGTTTCTCACATGGTTTTTTCCTTAAATTTAGATGATTCTGGATTAATCATATTTTGTTCCAGAAAATTATCTTTTCGCCAAATCATGATTTTTATTCTTTTTTTCTGGTGTAAATTTAGAGTTTTGGCTCAATTTCACTTTCGCTGTTACAAAACAAAAAAATTTCAAATCTGTCGAAAGTGGAATAATCAAGTTTCAAAAAAACCTCCTCATATAACGTAAGTGTGTTCGAGTACCCAAAGGTTTTTACAAATTTTTACTAACCTTTAATGCATTTTAATAAATATCGTTCGTTTATTCAAGTTACAGTAAATGAGAACACAAATTGAGAGCGTAAAATGACAGTTCATTGTTGAGAATTTACAAATTTTTATTGTAGAAATTTCTTGTAGTGCATTTAGTAAAAGTAAAAAAACATGTGATTCAACAGGTAAACAATAAAAAAAAGTATATAATTTGTGAAAAAAATATTTTAAAAGAGGAAAAACTGAAACAAAATAATAAAAAAATAATATTTAAGCAATTATTTTTAAACTATTTGTTCGTTAAACATGTATGTGCCTTTAAAAAAGAAAAAAATGCTGAAAAGCCCCGGAGCCCCGTAGACTAGGAGAACCCTGGATGTTTCTGCAGACAAGCCAAATGGCTTCGCGGTTTGTGTTTCTTATTTAAAAAAACCCCATTTACAGTAATTTTCGTTGTTATTTTGTTATTTCTTTGAAGCTGTCAAAATACTAAGTACATGGTTACTTAGTACTGCACTTGCTTTTTATGTAGTCAATAGCGAAAACAAATAATCACATAATTTTGAATAAATTAAATCATAGACATATTAGGAAAATCAAATAAAATAAAAATAAACACAAAAAATACAGAAAATACTTTGTTTATATGTTCTTAAAATATTCGTGTTATAATTAAAATATTGCGTCGAGTACTAACAAGAAAAAGAGTTGAATAGTCAAAAGTGTAAATATATTTCAACAATTTATTTACTTGCCAGCAGCTGTTTCCTTAATCTTACCAATTTTTACAATTTTTCCGTTCGCGTATTTTTTTGGGCAACAGCTTTTTTTGATGGTAAATTTTTCAGTTTACGTAGTAATTACTCATTTACTGCATTTTGATGTAAAAATACTCGAACGCAGCTATTCTTTCACTAGTAGGAGAGCGTGCGCTTATAATACAGATCATGATCATGATCATGATGATTGCGTCTTCGTGAAAAGAAATTTTTAGTGCCGTTTTATGTTGTGCAACAGATCAGTCATCAATAATTCTTTCAAAAGCACGAGTTCAATAAGCCAAGCCAAGCCAAGACATCTAATTTTTATTATGTATAGTGTAATGGCTTTTAAGGTGGTAATAACTTGCCTCTATTATCATCTTCATATTAAAGTAATGAGCTAAGCCGCCAAAGTGGCCAGTAGTGAGAGAAGTATGTACTTCAGATGTTTGTTACCATTTTAACTACTGGTTTGTCATCAGAATTAATACTGGGATTATTTTGGTAAATGATTTTTATTGCTTTATTTAAACTTACATTTTAAAATTTTTGTAATATATTAAAGAGATAAAAAAAGTATTTTCATTTTGTAAAAATCGACAAATTATTAAAAAAATATATATATATATATTTTAATTATAACAGGAATATTTTAGGAATATATATACAAATTATTTTCTGTATTTTTTTTTCTTTTAGTTGATTTTCGTAATTTGTCTATGATTAAATTTATTCAAAAGTATGTGATATTAATTCCTGATTTCTTCTCTGATTGCAGGTTAGTCCAACAAAGGAGCATCACGTAAGTTTGGCTTAAATGATAAGCAAAATCAAAAGTTTAAGGGGCTATTTCATTTGACCTTAGATCAATGAATATATTAAAGATGCCACTGTATGATTTTATATTTAAAATGTGACTATGCCGAACAATTTATTATCTCTTATTAGAAATGGCTGATAATAAACTCTTGAAATGTATTATTTTAAAATCAATACATTGAAATTCATTATTTATTTTTGAAAATTCACAGACATCAGCCAATTAGATGAGCAATTCCGTGTAAATAAAACAATAAGAATACAAATGCTTACAATTAAATTGTAATTGATGTCTTGGACATTAACGCCATTCTAACGATTTGAATGAATGAAAACATTAAAAAGAACGTGCTTAAGCCTAACATAATTTCATTTAAGCTAAAATTAATTTTTTAACCTGATTTACCGAATGAATATAAATTTATTGCACTTAACATTTTTTATTGTTGGCACAAAACAAATCGTTTCAAACTCTTTCCTGCTCACGTGAGAAACTTACTAATTGCTGACACTTTAACTTTAAATATTTGTCATTTACGAAAGAGCAACAATTTTTTTTGGGGTATTTCTGCCACTATTTTGATTTTATTTTTTAATTCATGCAACTGCAGCATAAATAGTGGTAGAAGGTATGTTACAGTCGAGGGTGTTAACTTTTAGAATACAAGAGACAAATACAAATTTTATTATACAAGATACATTATTCTTTTGTATACGATTAAATACGTGAGCACCATTTGCAAACCATGTTCAGTCGAAGAAAAAGATTCGCACGTTTTGGGGTGCAAGAATAACTATGAATGTATTTGAGAGAACATTTTGCGGACGAAGACAATTGAGATGAAGGAAGTATCACTAGCAAGGATTGACAATTAATTATTTGTGTGTTTTCCAGTGCTTTTGAAAGTATTGAAGAGTGAAAATCAACTCAATATTGCATGTCTCTTCGAAGTGAAAATATCGTTTCCAAAGGTTTTATTCTATAGCGGAAATAGTTTCCAGTTTTCTGTAATTGAAAATCAACAAAATCGGTTCGTAAATGACTGATTACACAAATTTTCCATTTTTTAAGTGAATATTATAGACATTTTGTATATCACTGGATTTGGTGAATAAGATTACTTTTTTTTTATTCCCACTTTTTGCAGAGCTATTTGCTGCTGAGATCAAACTATTTTCTTTTTTTATTTACTTTGTTTTTTGTCTTTTGTTGTTGACTTTCTTAGTATTCAACCACCTGTGACAATGTGAACATGGAGCAATGACGGGGTGTATTCGTTTTTTAATAATTAATATTTATGCGTAATTAGTTTGTATTCCAATTTGTTAAATAATACGGTCAAATAGTTAATATTCCTAGTAACAAAAGTAGTAAAATCGATCAATATCACTGATGAGATGGTGTAGAAACCTAGAAATCTGTACTGGTCCGTTCTGCTAGTCTGATGAATAATAATTTGTTCCAAATAGTACTCTCTTAATAAAACAAATAATTTATGCAAAAAAAATTCATAAATCAAAAGAAATGGGTAAAATCAAATTTCAACTCCAGCCAAACAATTTCTTTCAATATAAAAATAAAAATTAATAAAATAAAAAACAGAACTTCGACGATCGGTACGTTTGTACAAAATTCTTTATAAAATAAGAAAGATGCAATCATAAGCGTAGCTCTTCAGGTCATCCAAAGCATTTGAAGTATGGCTCCTTGACTGCTGGTGATGATGTTTCAATAAGTAATATATTTGTTGACTTCTTTTCAACAACTTATTCTACTAAGTCTTATGATACCACAACAACTTATCCTTATGCTACAACTAATTCTTGTGGTATTTACTTTCCGCTTTTAAATATTGAAAATATACTTTCGAACTTGAAGTCGCTGAAAAACTCGTTTAGCCCCGGTCCCGATGGTATTACAAGCTGTATCCTTCGAAACTGTGCAGCATCACACAGTATTATATAACAAATCTATTGAATCTTGTTTTCTGCCAACAGTGTCGAAAAAATCGTATATAAGTCCTTTATTCAAAACCGGCAGTAAAACTGATGTATCTAATTACAGAGGTATACCTAAAATTAATGCAATTCCAAAACTTCTTGAAAAAATTCTTACTGATTACCTACATATATCATCGAAATTCTTTCCCTCTATCACCATGCGAACATGGTTCTCGTAAGTCTCGTTCAACTACAACGAATGTTTTGGAACTCACCACTATTGTCAATGAAGGGTTTTCAAATAAAATGCAAACTGATGTGATATACACCGATTTTAGTAATGCGTTCTATAAAGTTAACCACAGTATGTTATTGCACAAATTATCACTTATGGGCTTTAGTCACTCTGCTTTAAAATGGTTAAGCTCTTATATATCACACGTATAACGTATTCATTTCGAAGGTATTCATTTACAAATGTGTACAATCTATATTTTGTTAAAATCGGTTCAGTATTTTGGGACCTATAAGCGTTTAAAGTTGCTACTAATCCATGCACACTTATTGCTTATGCATTTAGCAGATTCAAGTTAAAAAATAAACAAAGTCTACATATGTGCTTGTCCAATTTGCTTTTATAAAGAAATAAAGCAGAGCATTTTCTATATATACGTAGAGAGTTAATAAGTTTTAAGTAGTTTATTTAGAATGTGTTTTGTTTTTCTATTATATCGTATATATTTATAAGAATGCTTAATATATAATTACAGGAAAATGGTCGGCCATAGGAAATACTAGTACAAATAATTCTAACTCATCTTTGAAATATTATTACTTTCCTAATATTCTCATATTCAAGTGTCACTTTTTGTTCTTTCAGTAATTTTTCCATATGTGACGCGCAAAATAGAAAGGGACCTAAGGGTAAAACCCGGTTTTGTGCAGGAGAGCCATTTTAAAGATTTAAATACGTGTATCTTTGGTGTACTTCAATTTCATAAAACGCGCATATCTCTGGGAGGGAACACTTTTGGGGCATGGGATCGGTCTCATTCGATGCTCAGATGTTGTCCACATCAAAAAAAAGTGAAAATTGATATTTTTTTACCCAGGTCCCTTTCTCTATGCGCTGTCACATATTTTTAGAGACGCACTGCGCAACCAACAAAAATATACAAAATTTTCCAAATAAGTAAGGAACACCACACAAAATATTTATTTTCATAATCTGTCTCAAAAACACTATGGTATCAAACATACTTACTATTATTTGTAAAGATATTTGAAAAAGTACGAGCGAAATTTTGTTGGAATGATAAATTTTAATTATTAATACCTTAAATAAATTGCAGAGAAAAAATATTCTGATATATAATTTAGTTTGGAAATAATTTTTAATAAGAATAATTAAAAGTAGAAATTGTGACGACAATAAAACTCTTCAATACCGACGGGCATACTTCCCCTTCAAGCATAGTTACTTGCAACTGCCATAGCTCGATAAAAAATAAAAAAGTGAAAAATAGAACTGGTAAATGTTACGTATACGTGACTAGAATTATAACATTAAAAAAATTTTAACCGAAAAAAAAGAAATAATAAAATAATAAAAAACAAGAAAAACTCCTTTGCCTTAAGCAATTTTTTACAATTTCTTTTTGTTTACAAATCATGGCACATTCTTAGTTTCATTGAAGTCTCACAAAAAATCTTATTTAACAGAAACTACAAAAAAATATAAAAAGCCACAAAAACTGATCACTTTGTAAAGAAAGTGAGCTAAAACAGCAAAATAACAAAAAAAATTAAAAATGACAATGAAATAAGGAATGAATTAAGGTCAACTAAAAGTAAAAAAAAAGTGCGATGAAAGGACAAAATGATATTATTAGAATTTGATTTTCCAATAAAGTCCTTATGCTTATTTAAAGCACATTTACGGTTTGACGAAGCGAGAAATTTCATTTTAATAGTTGAATGAATATTGTAGCAAACAAAACTTGAAAATGCAAAAAACTTATTGTGTTGTCATATAAAAGTACGTAGATGTTATTAAAAAGTGCTCATATTTTATAGGAAACCAACTCCTATTATACGTTTTTTTCTTAAATATTTAATAAATTATAATTTCTGCATATGCCATGTGTTGTGAAATATGTTTTAATGCTGAACTTTCACGCACTAGAGCAGCAAAGAACTTTTGAAAAATGTTGACTCTAATACTTATTTGAAATGTACTTTGCAATCTGCAATAACTTTTGCTTTATGAAGATAAAAACAGCTGGCAATTAAAAGTTTGAAATTTATATTATGAAAATTTTAAAGCAGCTTAAGTTCTAAACGTAAAAAAAATATTTGTCACATGATTAACTCTTGCAGCAGAGCTTGCTTGCTATTTTTTTATAAATACATATATATTTTATTTAAATGAGATGTAAAATGAGAATGCAGCACTTTTGATAGTTTTGAATAACGTAATTATTGGTTCGTAGTTCTATAAAAATAGAATATTTTCAGATGACATGAATATTTTCTTCTTTATTCTATTAAGAGGCTCCAAAATGAATTAAAATAGTAAATAAGAAATTAAAATACTTGACATAGAAAACAAAGGGAGGAAAAGATACACTATAGAAAGCTTGCGAATACAACAAAACATCAACAGAACTATGAACCTAAAAGAAGACACGAACAATATCAACACCAGCTATAGTGTTGCAATAAGTAAATTTTGACTGTGATATTAAATTTATACAGTCACTTTAACTAATTAATGTAATAATTAATTTTTCTAGTTTTGGTACTAATTTTTAAAAAAAAATGCTCTATATATAATTATATACATTTCGTGTTAATTATTACTATGTAAGTAGATCATGAATTTAGTGTGATTATATGTAATTTATAAACATTTTTAATTTAAAATAGACGAAACCCTTGATAAAGTCAACAAACAATTGACGAAACGTTGGGTAAAAATGTAATAAAAAAATCTTTTATTGACATTAACTATCAACTTTTGTAGAAACAAATTTTGTTATATGTATTTTGATGTCTTTTTTTTGGAGAGAGAGTGAAAGAGAGAGAGAGAAAGAAACAATTATTTTGGGGCAACTCTCAACCCAAGACACAGCTAATTTGCCTGACTAAATGTCAATCGTGTAAAATTAAATTTGTCTTGATAATATACTCATAATAACATGGCTGATTTAAAACTGCCATGCGCCTTATACGTATTCAGTTTTATATGATATTTGGCATTTTCTAAAAGATTCAGTTATGCTGACAGTGCCACCTAGTTTTGTTTGTGTTTTGACAGTTATTTCAGGTATTTTTCAATTAATTTTGCATTGTTGTAGAATCGCTACTACCTATTTGATCTGCCTTGTCTCACCCTGAATTGGTTTAATTTTTATTTTTATCTGGACCGAGGTGAGTTCATACCATGGGAACTCATTAGCTTAGCTGACTCAATTTTTTTTTCTTTTCTTTTTAAAGAGAAGTAACACTCAGGCAATTAGTATGCCTACCTACCCGTAGGTGTGTTACCTTCTTTGGGAAAGGGATAGTGAGAGATGACAGATGGTGAAAGAGAGAAAGCTTAATTTTTAAAACTCTGATATTGCGCGCTGTGTTAGGTTTTAGATCTGTGTTGCAGCGCCTCTGATGTCAAGTAGGCGCATTAAATGTGTTTTAAGCTGTTGTAGCCATTTTTTTTAAATTATTTTACTTAGCCGGCGATGTTGCTACAATACCGACAAAGGAGGGCGCTGTGATGTCCGCTACCAGTATCAATTGCTGCCAGTACCGTTCAGTGACCAGTGCTATGCCTTCATCACTTAAACACTCCGACAACAACAAATACAATGGCATACTAATGCATATCTGAAAAATGCTGGAGGTTATGACTTGTCTGAAGCTGGGCTCGAACCCACGTTCTTAGACATTATTTACTTTGTAGTCAACGCGCTAACTACTTCAGCCAACAGCACCCTTAAAATTCTCAGAATTTGCGTCTTAAGGGGTCTACTTTCATATTCCATTGGACTTTGACGAGCAGAACGACACTAGTCATGGTATAAATCATCCACGATCCCAAAATCGACGTTATCTTTTGATATTTATTTTTCCCGGTTTTTGAATTCCCATAATCTACGCTATTTCGTCGACGTTATCTTGGGCGACGTGTGAAAATAATAAAAATAAAATGTCTGTTGTATTTGTTGTTGTAGAATTAAGCGTACTTGAATAAATGAATTTTGGTTCAAGGCGAATTCACTACAAATGGCCTCCAGAGATCAGGTGACTGAATTCGCTTGTATTTTGGTTGCCAAAATTTGTTAGATTATTTCGTTTCTTCACATAAGCCCATGACGTTAAAATAGTAACAGCGATCGAAGAATTTGACACTGATGTGGCAAGAGCTGTTAGAGGTGCAACTGCAAATTACTTCTTATGTCCAGTTTTCCTGAACCATTTGCTTCTCGCTATTAAGTAAGTCGACTCAGTGCACCATTATATATCTTTTTTGGCAATACAAAATGTTGACGCCTGTTAAATAATTCTCTTTAGGAGATAAACAAGCTGATGAAAAAAAAGGCTGCGGTGGCGAAGCAAAAAATTAGACTACAAGTCGCAGGCTACCAATAAATTGTTAAAAGAAGATTTTTGTACACATAAAATAAAACTCTCTGATGCAGTGAAAAATTGTATAATGTAATGTACAGTTACAATCGCAAATTAAAATAAAGAATGCATTTTTCAAAGTCTAACTACATTTAAGAGCCGTAAAAATTCGTTGTATTGGGCGATGAATCGAAATTTCAAAAACGACAGCGGTGGCTTCACCTTATTTTATGATGCCATGCTTCTAATTTGCTGCTTATCAAACATTTTTCTGTCGTGTCAATAATTCTACTAGCCCTCAAGGCAAGGCAGATTCACAACAGGTAGTCTCATCCGAACTCGCCTTGAAAATTAGAGCAGATATGTCAGAAAACGGTTGATAAATTTATGAGAAAATAAAACAAACAAATTGAACAAAAACTTAAAATATGTATGTATGTTTGTATGTATGTATGTCTTGGGAATATGTGAATATAAAAATGGTTAAGAAAAACTGGACATAGAAGGTATTTCGGATGCGACATCACCAAGCGTATCTGCAAAGGCACAAATAGTCCAAAATGTGTTCCCAATAAATCACGTCAGTTTGTTGGACACACAGTTGGCAGAATCAGCAGTTGCATTCCCTATAGCTCTAAGTAGTATCTCAGTGTCAAGTACTTTGATTGCCGTTACTAATGCAGCAACGCTAACCACTTATTTACTCCAAGCTAATGTTAATGGGTGTTGATGTAGGCGTACCTGCAGCACAAAGTGTTTTGTGTCAGCAAGTCAAAGTTTAGTTACACTGGTATAAATAACACATTAAAGTTTGTTCAAGGAACATCTGTAAGTCGCAACAGTTCATAACCTGCCGCCACAGTTATATCACCAGCACTACTTTCATGGCAGCTGGTCCTGCCAAGTGCAATTAAAAATGCCATACCTCTTCAATTCCGACAACTTCATACGGAATTCTCAGACTTTTAGTAGCTTTCCAGTTTCCGCAGGTGGTTCAGTTGGTACTATTCGTGGTACGCTGGTTGGAAGTACTGCCTCGTTTGAAGTCGGCCGGTTTTGATAAGCAACAGCAAATAAATAATTTTTAAAATAGAGCACAATGTAAGAACTTTTTTCATATTAAACATGTTATTTAAAATAATTATTTTTTGTATTAATATACATACATACATGAATAATTTTTTATATTTTTTTGTAAACAAACAAAATAATTTAAAAAATTTTGGCAGCCGAAATTCAAGCGAATTCAGTCATCTGATCTCTCGAGACCACCTGTTGTGAATTCGCCTTGCCTCAAGGGCTATTGAAATTGTATTCACCTCCGAAGTGGCAAAAATTTACACACAATAGCACTTTGCTACAGTTTGGCACACCCCCTGAGTTTAAAAAAATATTTCCAACAACTAAATATATTTTAACAATACTAAATATATTTTCAACAAGAACTCTCTTACAATACAAACATTGTTTTTTTAAATGCACAATGTAGTGGTCTCTCTATGCAATTTGTTGCCAATCAGATGCCCACGAGCTCCAATTAGTCGTCAGATATTAAAATTTAATTTTATTAGTTGCATGCAAATGTGAAAATTTTAGGACACGGGCATGTTCGGAAAATCACATTTTTCAAATCACATACGATTTTAAAAGTAGTAATGGTAATGCGGAGCACAGAGCACCAAATATTATTTATGAAAGAAATTTATCGTATGTACATATATGATTTTGAAAACGTCTGCAGCGCCATGAATTCACATGTGATTTGAAAAATGGGATTTTCAGAACCTGACATTTTATTGTGAAACCACCAAATTTCCTATAAATATATTAACAGATATGTACATGCATAAAAAAATATAAACATTAAACCATGATCCAATAATACAGGTCTGTTTAATAATCCAGCTGAGTTTTTAAAGCGTTGTGTTTTTTAATGGTCGAAAATTGTTAAGCTGTCAAAAGTTTTGTGTTGAAATCAGTGAAAAATACACTTTTTAAATAACCGCAGTCTTAAATAGATTAATCCAGTTTGGCCGGCACCAAACATTTACTCTCAACTGAACGTCAATTTGATTTCAAACTTTAATCTTTGGTATCAGATAAAACCATTGTGGTTGTTTCGATAATATAATATAAAGGCAAGAAAAAATGCAAATTATTATATGTTTTAGTTAATAAAGGAAAAATTACAAAGATTTTAATTTAGTACAGTGGAGGTCAAAAAAGTACTATTTAAAATATTTTTTGTACCGAAGAAAAATTTAATTTTCCAACACTAACATATGAATTACAATTTTCTTCAACTGTTTATGACATTTTTGGGATTTTATACAAAAACAAAATGCCTATTTTTATTGTTGTAATTGTGATTGGAACTGTATTATTAGATCATGCATTAAACTGATTAGATATTTGTTTTGTAATTGCGTCACTAAAATAATAAAATAAAAAATATATAGAAAACGTTTTTTATTTTTAATTCTAAAACAAGATATCGAGACTTGTGTCTCTAATAGTAAATTTAATAATTGTATTTAAAAATAAATATATTTCAAAATGCTCTTGGAAATATTTTATTGTTAGATCCATTTTGAAATTACCGCATGGTACAATTATTACCAGGTAGGTACAGTACGAAAAAACATGTATATTGTTTGCTGGGAGTTTAGTTACAGTAACAACAATGTAAAAGCTCTATTTTCTGATAGTCAAACACTAAACTCCCAGCAAACAATATACATACAAGTTTTTTTTCTTCTAGAAGAATAATAAAACAATAAGTATCATGTTCACGAAGAAAAATTATTATGTTCGATATTAGTGATCATGTTATTTTTCCCAATGAACCAACTATGAACATTTTGAAAATGTCTTTTTATTTTTGCAGATATACAATATATACGAGGGCGGATTGATATTGAAGATAACGAGCGCTAGGTGGCGGCACAAACACGAAAACTTTTTTTTATAAATTGCGATCTGTCGAACGTCAGCTTTAAAAATTTCACCCAAATTCATCGATTAGTTTATTTGTTGTAGTTCGTTTGTAGTCTTGAAAAATCTAAAAAAGTGAATTTCGTGCAGTGATTAAACACTATTATTTGAAAGGGAAAACTTCAAAAGAGACAAAAGAAAAGCTCGATAAATAATACGGTGAGTCTACTCCGTCAGATTATTAGATATATTACCAAGTATATTGGATTGCTGATTTTAAACGCGGCCGAACAAGCACCGCAACAATACCATCAACAGGAAGGCCAAAAGAGGTGGTTACTGAAGAAAATATCAAGAAGATGCTCGATATCGTTATGAATGATCGCCGAGTCAAGTTACGTGAGATTGTTGAAATGGTAAACATATCACATGAACGTGTGTTCAACATTTTGCATGAACATTTGCATATGAAAAAGCTGTCGGCAAGATGGGTGCCGCGTTTGCTCAGTGTCGAACAAAAACAAACAAAAACAGCGGTGTTTGGACATGATAAAGCGTAATCCTGTTGATTTTTGGCGTCGATTAATAACTGTTGATGAAACGTGGGTCCACCACTACACACCTGAAACCAAAAATCAATCGAAACAATGGGTGGAAGCTGGTGGAAGTGCTCCGAAGAAGGCGAAGAGAGTGAAATCGGCTGGCAAGGTTATGTATTTTGGGATACACACGAAAGTATTATCGTGCATTATTGGATCAACAGATTGATGCAATCACGAAAAAACGACCACATTAAAAAAAAGAAAAAAGTACTCTTTCTTCAAGACAACGCACCGGTTCACACAGCATTAGATACGATGCTAAAATTACGGGAAATACACTTCGAATCGGTTGAACATCCACCTTATAGTCCAGATTTAGCTCCTAGTGGCTTTTTCCTGTTTCCAAACTTGAAAAAGTGGCTCGCAGGAAAAAGATTCATCTCAAAGGAAGAAGTGATTACCGAAATTAACGAGTATTTTGAGGGGTTCCCAAAACCGTATTATTCAGATGATATAAAAAAGTTGGAATATCGTCTTACTAAGTGTATTGAGCTAAAAGGAAACTATGTTGGGAAATAAATGGTTTTCCTACTTAGGTAGCTTCAATATCAATCCCCCCTCGTATATATATATATTTTTTTTTTCAATATCACATGGTAAAATTTTTTTTGGGTACTTTCATTTGCAGAATATCATTATTTTAATTGACCACCCCTGCCATAAATAAAGGTTTCTTTATTACGACCATTAAAATGTTGACTTAATTATATACCCGCAAAATAAATGTTTTTTTTTTCACTAGAATTTATTGTGAAAATAAGCATTTCAAATATGCTCACGGACTACATAAATTATATCCACAAATATATTAGAGAAAATATTTCAAAGTTTTCTTTTGCCATGAGTTTTGCATAAACAAAAAAGAAATTGCTATTATAAAAGCGTTCTATTATAAACATTAATAAAAAAGTAGAACATCATAAAAAGTTTTCAATAAAAGTAATAAATAAGTAACAAAAATAAAGAATAATCTTTTCAATTTCGTGTTCTTGTTTTTATTTATAAGACGTACAATGAAGAGAATTTATATAATGTTATGTTTCCTTTTTTTCTGTTGTTTTTAATTGTTTTGAAAAAATAAACAGCGTCTAGAGAACGACCATCATAAGCTTTCTAATAAGTAAGATGCTTTCAACCTGAACGTAACTTATTAAATTAGTTGTTTAGTAGTTAACAAAAGTAAGTTCGTTTATGAGCATAGAAGAAAATCAATGATGATAATATAAGAACAGAAATATTTGTACTTGGGCCTTTTTCTTTATAAAAACATTTCATTCGAATATTTACAAAGAAATTTTAACTTTGTGCGCAGTTTCAGACGCACATATATCGCTTGGTGTAGGTGTAACGAATATTTTTTTGTTGCCAAACGCACAGTGATTAGTAAGTGACCGAAATTAGAGTTATGACATTTATGCTCAAATTTACAACCTTTAGATAACTAATGCTGGCCGTTTTACCAATGACATTTATATGAAAGTCGTTAGTTAAACCACTGTCATTAGTTAACTAAAGACTTTTCACTTGAGTGAAAAAAAAGTTAGTCACAATCACGAAAACTCACGCTCACGAAATACGTATTTACAATAAACTTAAAATTTCTAGGTCTTGTTCGTCGGTGTGAACGCGAATGAAAAAACGAAAATGAAATGCAGATGTTTTTCCTCCAAATGTTCGCCAGTCGAAACTCGGACTTACACTGCTACTTTGACTCGTTCATTCATTCATTTTTTATACTCACGCTCATGCACGCTCACGTTATTGAATCAAAAAACTGCTTACGATCATGCATGATCACGCGAGATCGCGCATGATTCACGCTAATCACGTGAGCGATGCCCATCTCTAACAAAAAGTACTACAAATACAAATTAAAGGATGTGTAGACAAGACATGTTACTTTTGACATATAGATACATCTCTTTGAATCGATATTTTGACAGGGTCTTTAATTTTGAGCGAATAACGCCCTATTTAAAACTTCTAATACTACAACATGTACAATTTCTCGAGCAGAGTTGGGAAAAGTAATTCTTTTTGGGTCAAGAGAAATTAGACAGCCAACCCCCGTTTTGGGTGAAAAGCCACTATTTTGGATTTCCAGAAAATAAAATACAGAAGAGTTATATGAATGTTCACTTACATAGAGTGAGAAAGAGGTGTGATTTTATTAAATTAAAAAACAGCCTATGTGGAATTCAGCTTAGCCAGCCTTATCTAGGGTTCAAAATGGAAGTGATTGAATAGTTTACATAACTAAGCTAAGTATGTTCAAGTTTCGATAATATAATTCACAATTACTGATATAATGTTCAGAGCTGTGCACGTGGAATTATTTAGCAATAGTAGCAATAACTAACGAGACGATACAATTCAAATAAAATTCATTATAAAAATACAAGTTTCAATATTTGATTAAAGGTGAATATAGATTTAAATACAGGGTGTGTATTGCTATGGCCACTACAAGATCGGATGCTGAAAATAAAATGTAGTTTAAATTTGAATCAGCACTTAAAAGAAGAGAATAAATCCAAAAATATAAAACAGAGTTATATGAAATAAATTAATAACTTTTTATTTTCTTCACATAGCATAACATAAATAAACTTCTTCCAACAAACCAAAAATAAAAAGAAATAGGAGGCAATTTGTTAACAAAGGTATATTTATTTTTTTAGAAATTATGAATAGAGTAGTTAATATCATTTATTCGTTTTCGGATTCAGCAAATTCGGCCTGGAGGCAATATTATCATAAAATTCGTAATTTTACCAGAATTCATTTTGGATTGATTATCAGTTGGAAAAGGGGAATACAAGGCGGATTCATTTCCTTCTTCCGGACTCTTTAAGTAGTCGCATGGAACTCTATTAAATATAAGTGATACATATTCGGTTCTTCCGACTGATGGCTCAATTATATGGTGTATATACAAGAAATGTTATCTCTGATATATGATATCGCTAAAATGGGGAAAAATTGAGGAGACGGATATAATAGAAAAAATTTCCACACTAAAAAAGTAATCATATCAATTAAATCGCAGAAAATAGGAAAAATCGCCAATGCTGAACAAATTTCGAAGACGGAGAAAAATCTAAAAAGGGGGAAAAATCCTCAAATTAAAAAAGGCCGCCAAAACGATAAAAATCGCATAAATCTAAATAAGACGCCACAAGTAGAATTAACCCACAAAGCGAAAATCGGAATCTATATTATTAATAGGTAATATTCTGAAATTTTGCTTTTACGTCTTTTATGACGAATAAACGTTCATGTAAAGAAAGTCCTTTGGTTTCTAATTTTATTTTACTGTGGCAAATACATTCAAAATTATCTTTAATTTATGCTAAATCTGTTTTTACCGATAAATTCTTTGCATTACATATCGACTCTTCTTCATCATCAGAAAGCTCACTTAAAACGCTTCTTATTTCAATAAAGTTGCTAACCAAGATCTCCATCTAGTAGGTGGTACAGGGCTTTTTGCGGAATTGATCATACTTGGGTGCATAGAATGCATTACATTGATACGAGAGGGAGCAGGAAATCAGTTAATACAATAAGTTTATTATACTACATACGAGTATTGTACATATATGTAGTTCTAGGTTAAGAAAAACGGTTTTGAAATCTGAAACAATTGATTTAACATTGCAAAATGTAAGTGAACAAAATCTGCAATTCTATACAAACCATGACCCAGACATGTAACATGCAACATTTTCGGGGTAAAGAATTTTTAATAGTCGCATTGCGGAGATCATGGAACGGCGTCTGTTACCACAAGAATTTTTTTTAATGAATTACCAACCTGCGTAATATGCAAATTTATGCAAATTATATCAAAAATGCTGTTCCTGGAAAAAAATTGGAAAAATATGCAAATGCATATTTTGCATGCAAAAAGCATAAAAACTTTTATTTCCACCATCCACCTAACTATTGCTAGAATGTGTAAACGGCGATTTTGAAGTAACAAAAACATCATATATATAAAAGTAATATACGATTACGGTGAAATAACAGTCGTTCAATGGTCGTTAGAATATTTAATCGATGATTGTGGAATAACATAAAAAACACTCGTCCAAAATGCGTAACCGACGATTAAATCGTACAACAACCGTCAGAATGCCTCGCAAAAGCATCATTCAGGAGAGTAAAAATAAATTTTACTCCAACAATCGGCTGGACGATCGCGCTCGTCAAAGAATCTTCTAAATGCTAGCTGGATGATAAATAAACAAAATGTACATGCGTGTTTGTCCAATTTGCTTTTGCATAGAAATGAGACAGAGTTTTAAGTTGTTTACTTAGAATGTTTTTTGTTTTTGTATTTTATCGTATGCATTTATGTAAATGTTTAATATTAATTTCTAGAATGCGGTCAATTGAGTCGGCAACTGGATACACTAGTAACAATAAAAAGGCCAAAACAGGAAAAATTGCAGCAATTGCAAAAACCAAAAGGGCAAAAAATTTACGAAACTGAAAAAATTACCAAAGCGGAAAAAGTGCCAAAATGTAAAAATCGGTAAAACAGAAAATTTCACTGCAGGCCATTGTTATTGGTAAGAATGCGTCGATATGTCTTTTTGCCGATACGATACTGATATCGATACTAAAAAAGATATGTAGTGGATACTGACTGATACGCTTGTTGAATTATAATTCAAGCTAAAGTTAATAAAACACAAGTAGATACATTTTTGTATTATTATAAAAAATTACAGTGTAGAAGATTATTAGTATTTAAAATGAATATTAATAAGATGTTTGCTTAAAAAGTACAGTATTCTCAATCCTTGCGGAGACAGACGATAACGCATCTTCTGCCGCTGCTCTTGAAATTTATTTTGTTCCATCGTTCGTACAAATACAAAAGCACACATCCATGTAAAATTTCTGCGATAAAAATTTCATAATTTAAACGCAAATGCAACTTTAAAGAAGAAAAGAGAAAAAATTCAGCGATAAAAATTGTACAGTGTAAACTGACACTCTGTTCGACCAAAATCTGCAGTGAAGAATAGTTTCTCAGATATTATGTCATTGCGCCAGTAAGCAATCGGATCTGCAGGAGATCTTAGGTATTTCTCGACTTCTTTTTCAGCAGAAGCACATCGTAGGAAGTGCAGAGGCTAATGTTTCTCGGTTTCTCTAATAATAGAAAATAACCACAACGATAAATCAAAGGTAGGTGGTTTTTTTAATCTGCCGAAACGGCGGAAAAAAATGAACGAAATTTTTATATTACACTAGAGCCCCGGACTTGCGTCGTCCCGATTTGTGTCGTTTCTCTTTGCGTCGCTTTTTAAAAACTGGAAAAATTCGATGTGCGTCGTTGCAATTTCAAGTTGCGTCGTTTTGATTTCGATTTGCGTTGCTAATAACAGTTAAATTTTTTACTGCAGAAATAATGGGAATTCCCTTTTCTTTATTGTATAAGTGGTGGTGCTAAGAACAACTGTCTCGTTATGGTAAGAATTTAGAATGTGATTCCCCAAAAAACCTTAAGGAAGTTAAAGTAATAAGTTTGGAATTAAAATTGGACGTTTTAAATCGGGCGAAAAGGCTGTTAATATAGAAGAGCTCTTGGACTAGTACTTACAACAGTAAGAACAATTTGCTACAGAGACAGTGATAAAATAAATCAATTAGCTGAAATTATCACACGACTCCAATCTAAACAAGATACTATAGCCAGAAATCCCTTATTGGTTAAGATGGGACTTTCAATTTGGATACATGATCAAAATAAGCGAAGAATGCCACTGAGCAAGGACGTAATAAAAAATAAGAAAAATACTGCATCTAGTAGTAACGGAAATTCTGATGATTTTGAGGCCAGCAACGGTTGGTTTAACCGCTTTAAAACACGGGTAAATTTAAACAATGTCGCATTAAAAGGAGAATCAGCCAGAGCAGATTCAGTAGCTTCAGAAAAGTTTAAGCTTGAGCTGAAAGCCATAATTGAAAAAGAAGGGTATTCTGCTAAGCAGCTTTTGAACGCCGACGAAACAGGTCTTTTTTGAAAACGGTTACCATCAAGAACTTACTTGTAAAAAAATGAGAAAGCATGGATCGGCTAACACTTCTTTTGGGCGGAAACGCAGAAGGAGATTTTAAATTTAAACCTTTTTTAATATACCAATCAGAAAATCCAAGGGCAATGAAAAGTATAAACAAAAGAGATCTCCCGGTACACTTTCGCTGTGATAAAAAGGCTTGGATGATCGCAACCCTGTTTAAAGATTGGTTAGAAAATTGTGCCGTTCCTGAGTTTAAGCGCTATTGTTCCTCTCAACAAATTGAGTTCAAAATGCTTTTGTTAGTCGATAACGCACCATGACATCCAATTTTTTCAGATGACTTATGGGAGCATGTAAAAGTTGTTTTTATGCCGCCTAATACAACATCACTTATTCAACTTATGGACCAGGGCGTAATTTGAAACTTTAAAATGTACTACTTACGCCGAACTTTCCGGCAACTTTTGATTCAACAAATAAAAATGATAAACTTCTGGAAAAACTACAACATAGTGAAAGCTATTGAAAATTTACATTTATCTTGGGAAGAAGTTAAGGCATCCTTCATGAAAGGGAGTTGGCGGCAGTTATGGCCAGAACTTATTAATGGAGACGAAGATGGTGTCGCTGATGTTCCAAACGTTATTAATGAGTTGGCTAATTTAGCTAATTTAGAAGCAGAATTTGACGGAATGGAGGAAGGCGATATTAATGAATATTTGCTGTCTCACAATGAGGAGCTTGATAATGAAAATATATTAGCCATTGATATCCAGCATATTTCAGAAGAAGATGTCATAATAAGTAATGATACATTACAAGAAAAAAAATTAACGATCGCCAATATTTCCCATGTAATGGATATATTTTCTGAAAACGATTCTGACGAAAACCGTAGCAGGGGCGTAGCAGCACCCGTTTATCAAGCCATTAGTTGTTACAAAGAAATATATCAACAAAAAAATCTTTAAAAATTCAACAAACTTTAGACATTTTTGTTAAAAAAAAATAGTTAGACCATCCAATCAAATGGATATAAGTGCTGTTGGCTTAGATTTATCATCTGAAAAGAGCTCAATGTAAGCTAAATAAATTAAATTTTTTAATGCATCTACTTTTTATGAATATACATATGTAAATGAATTTAATTTTTGTTGTTTGTTCTTAATTTATTAAGCTATTGCATAGCTTTTATCGCGGGCTTTGAGCGCGGCGACCGAATCAAGAAATTCCGTAACGAAAATAAAACTTAACACTAAGTTTGTTTCTTAAGTCTTTTGTTTTTTAAGTATTTGAATCGTCTAGCGTATGTTAACCCCTAAAGTATGCTATTGATTTCATTAACATACAGTATTGTCAGAACAGATTTTTACATTTAGGAAAACAAAATGGCGTACTTATGAGCAATCGTGGTTGACAAAAAAAATGATATGCACAAACAAACAGTCAATTCATAGGCTTTTAAGCGCGGCGACCGAATCAAGAAATTCGCCACTCTCAAAAAGTGTAACTTGAATTAATATCATAGAAAAAAGTCGCGTCGTTTCGATTTGCGTTGCGTTTCTCCGGTCCCCATTAAAGACGCAAGTCAGGGCTCTAGTGTATTCTGTTTTGGTTTTAAAAAGCAGAGCATTTCATGTGTATTTTCTCTTGATTGTTTTTATGGCAGCGAAGTAAACTTTAACCAAATTCAAAAAGTATCGCTGCATCGACAATAAAAAATATTGCCGATACCGATATATCGGCATTACTTCAAGTTTACTAGTTACTATGAAATTAAATTTAATTTAATGCTTTTGGTCTTTTTCTCTACTTTAAAGGTAAACACAAAAATACATTTTAAAGTATTTCTATTTTGAATTTTAATCTCATAAATTACTTATAAATAGTCCTTGTGGCCACTTCCTGAGGTGCCTCAACAAATATATTATAATAATTTAATGAGATTTTATGCAATCTTTTATTAGCTTTTGTTACAGAAACATTTACACAGATGGGAGAAGCCAAACAATTGCAAATCGAGAATGTATACAAATATTCTACAATAGCATTACAAATATGTTTTATATTTCCATAAGGAATACGAGCAATGCAGACTAGAGATTTGTAAAGCAAGAAGATAAGAAAAAAAAATACTCAATCTTACATTGCAAAATTTATTTGTGATTTAGCAAAGTTTTCCCAAACAAAGATTGCATTGTAATCCATTCATGTGCTGCAGGCAGGCATTGCAATTATGTTTCTATCAAACGTCCTTAATCGCTTGCCAAGTGACTGCTTTTTTGCTACAACTCTTTTGCAGTATATTTTGAATTTTATGGTCTTTAAAGTTTGTTTGTTTCCTTGTTTGCTTGTTTACGTTACTTACATGCTCGAAAAGCTAAGCAAATCGACACTTTTGGGACAAAATTTTTACACAAAATTGAGTTTTCTACGCAAATTAGAGATGAAGCCTCAGACTCTAATTGTAAAGATAATACAGAATTAATTTTATTATGTGTTGCAGTGTTACTTCTTAGTTTGAGAACATTTGAACAAGAAATAAAATCATCATTCCCGGTTAGAGTATGAGCGCCGCACTGTGGCTGAAAATCGTTTTTCATTGGCCAAAACTCAAATTTTTTTTTGTCACCGATTTTTAAAATTTTTACGCCCTTTTGCAGCTAATATATCCAGATTAAGGTAGCCAAAAAATTAGGTTAAACTATTGATAATTGTGAGCGTGGCATGCTGTCAAACTCAACGGTTTTTTTAATTTCAGAAAAAGGTGTTTTTCTTTTGTTTTTTATAAAAAATAAATGGTTACTACTCGCAAGCTATCATCGATAATGGCCTGCGGTCTTTTTTATAATGTTGGTAGGATTATAGTCTTTAGTTTTTGTAAGTGGTCAGAGCTCTAGCGTTTAATATTAAGAGCGTTACGGAATATTTATGAAACTACTATATTTTTCTCAAATTTAAACTTTAGTGGAATAGAACTTCTAGGGAACAAAAGGGAACAAGAAATGTATACCACCCGGAGAAAGGTGAAAGTGTCCTCTTTAACGCTATATATACTTTTGCACCCGCGACGAGCCGTCTGTAGAACACTTTTTTCATTTTAATGAAATTACTCCAAAGTACTCGTATACAATGGTGTATATAATTTTCACTTTTTTGCCTAAAAGTTTATGTTTTTACTTTAGACTACGTAAAACTAAAAAAATTAAATATAATACCTGCGAAAGGGTTTAATGGCTTTGTTTTGATCAGCCAAAAATTGGTAATAAAATTATCACAAATTATCACAAATTATCACAAAATTCTACAGTAAACATAGGATCTGTTTCTAAATTTACCTGTTATCAAATGTTAGGGTCAACCAAAGTCATAAGCAATTTTATAACAATAATCGGGACATTAAACCACTAAAATTAAAAAAACAACCCAACAACAACAACAAATATTGGCGAGATACTAATTAGTTTTACCTGATATTAAGGTCTGGACAACATGTGCAGTTTTGTGCAATTTAAGCACTACCTGCTATGAAATTAAAGATCAATGTGTGAACAACATGTATCTAAAAATGTATAAAACTGCGGATCCGATAAGGGATTACTCAGTTAATCCTCTAAGTGTACGGATAAAACATAACAGACGCAAATAAAAATATTCATAAAAATATGAAGAGCTTCAGTTATAAACAACTGGCGGAAGAGTATTTTAGAAACAAAAACCAGGAAGATGTTCTTAGTTACGTTAAAATTAAACAAGCAACATAAACCCAATTAAACCAAGTCCCAACAAAATCATTAGATAATACCGATGCATATGAATTTGGATTATCACCAGTACATGCAAGAATACGACTTATGGAACACATACTAAAAATCAGTTATGATTTGGATTTCGGGTCTTCAGGATCAATAAGAAACAACGAAACCAACAAAGAGTTAAGAAGTTCAAAAAAGAAACATGTTCAAGATGAATATCGCAAATTTGGATTGATTATAGATCAGCCAAATCAAGGGTCAGGCAATACAAATGATGGCAATACCGCAAGAAGATTCTTTTCAGATCCAGAAACAGCATCTGAAATAACAGGAGTGGATTTAAACCTCATTTTCAGATTTAAAATAATCCTAGAAGTACGCGTGCAATGAAGAAATTGACTCTAGAAAATTTGGAGATTATGCTAAGGAAACTGCAAAAATATATACAACCAGCTACCCATGGAGAAATATGTCTGCAACAGTTCACAAAATCCTTTATCATGGAGAAGATGTCATTAAATATCATTTGGTGCCACTTGGAGATCTATCAGAGGAGGCTCAGGAAAAAAGGAACAAGGATTACAGATTTTATAGAGAGCACAATACTAGAAAAATTTCACGAAATTCAACAAATGAAGATCTATTTAATATATTATTGGCAACGTCAGATCCGTTTATCTCCAGTATTCGAAATCAATGGAAAGTGGAACATCGGGATTTAGATGAAGAAGTCAAAAAACTACTAAAGAACAGAGATAGCACAGAACAAAATATGGAATATTTGCAATCAATATTTGAGTCAAATGAATAATAATTATAATTGCCTTTCATTGTTATTTAAGTACGAAAAACATAGTATTAGTAAAAAATAATAATAAACGAACCTACCATTGTTACAAATGCTATTAAAATTTATTGCAGTTTTTATTTTAAAATGTTTTTAAAATTATCAAATTTGACAGCAAAAAATAATAAATTTTTCTGTAGTAATAGCAATATTTTTAGATAATATTATTAACGTTTTTTTTAAGTGTAACTATTCTTTGAGTGTAAACAAATTTGCAAATTTGTCAGCAAAAAATTTTAAATTTTACAGTAATAGCAAAATCTCCAGTTGATTTTACTATTTTTTTCAGTGTACAATTTTTTTAAGTGTAACATAAAAAAAATTCCATTATTACAAAAATTATTTATAATTATTATTAATTTCCAAATATTCAATTTTTTTAATAAATAAAAAAATAATAATTCCATATTTCACTCTAAAAGTTAAAAAAAATTCAAAAGTTCAACTTTGACCTAGAATTCCTTAAAAAGTCCTCAATCAATTTTAATAAAATTTAAACTGAGTCAAGCTGAACTAAATATCTATCCAATAAAAAAAAATTACTTCAATATTTTGATCGGTTCAAAAGTTACAGAGTTTTGGCCAATGAAAAACGATTTTCAGCCACTGTGCGCCGGTCAGTATACTTGACATTAAACTTATGTGCTGGATGCGTTAACATGCGCATGCATTGTTGCCAGGATCTGGAACAAAAAAAGCCAGATCGGCTATTTAAAAGGCCAGAAAAAGCTAAATCACCCAAAAATAAAAGATAAAAAAGGCACAAAATTTTTATTAATAAATCAACGTTCAAAGTTATTACAAAAATGCACTTTAAGTATATAAAAAAAATAATTAAAGTCTACATATAATGGTGAAATAAACTCGCCACATGATAATTTTTTGCTCTAGCATTAATTATCCAATATTATGTCAGTTTTGTTTATATTAGAAATGGGCACCGCTCACGTGATTAGCGTGAGTCATCGTAATTAATTTTTTGTTTCAATTACGTGAGCTGCTTGAATGCGAGTACAAAGAAATTGAGCGTGCATAAGTAGATTATTGTCGTGATTGCTTCGTGATTTTTTTTATTGTTATTTTTCGTATAATTTTTAAGTAATATTTCTACATAATTGTTTAAGTTGTTTTAAGTTTATGTTGAATGGAATTGTTTGGCTCAAGTTCAAATCTTCCTCTACTCATTTTTTTTTTTAATTTTAGAATTTTTTTTTTATAAAAATAGCCCAAAGATTAATATGTATGTATATGGAAATATAAAAATCTTGACAAACTAAATATTACTTTATAATTGGGCACAAATGCATTAAATAAAATAATTTTTATTAAGAAAGTATTATTGAAACAGTCTATTCATCAGACCAGCAGAATGGATCAGTGATAACAATAATAATATTTTTTTAAATATTTTAAAGTTTTTTTTCGTGATTATTTCGTGAGTGTGAGTTTTCATGACTGTGCGTATATAAGGACGTGCAGCGTGAGCGTGAGTGAGAAATTAATCACGATCCTATCTCTAGTTTATATTAACAAAATATCCAAGCGTTTGATTGTTCAATTTGTGCTTATTTTTTTATTAAAATTTTCAATAATTTTTTATAAGTTCTTATACATTTGTGCTTGTTTTGAGAGTGGCACTACCTTCTATATGGACCGCAATACTTTCAAAGTAATCCACACTTCCTTGTCTTGCTCATTTGTAGCGTCCAAAAATTCAATGTTAAAATTCTGTTAACTTATTTTATTTAATTTTTGTTTACAATAATTTTTGACAAGGGCTTAGACTTTACACAAACAAAAATTACTTTTTTTGTTGTATTATTGTAGTTGTAGCCCTAATTATGCCACCTGTTTATTTCATCATGTTACATATTTTGAAATTCTTAAAATAAACATCAAAATATTTGTATTTAGGCATGAAAAATGAAAGCCGTGTACGTCGCTCAACTGACAATATTGCTGTTGCAGCCCATAGTGTTGGTGAAACCCCACGTTTGTACATTTCTCTTTGATTTTTGGAATCGGGCATTCCACAAATGACGCGTAAAAAGTGTGAGTTCTCGAAGAGGCAATCACAGTTGTGATATTGTGATTAAACCATTAAACTTTTTTATTTGGGGCTACGAAAAAGTTATGATCAATGTCAATAGACCACAATCGATTAAAGACCTCAACGATGGATTCGAGAAGTTATCAAGGATATTCAGCAGCAAATGTGGAAATTAGTGATGGAAAATTTCATTAGGAGAACATGGCTCTACAGACGAAATCATGGCAGTCATTTGATTGATATTGTTTTCCATTATGAATGGAAATCATCGGATGCTTACAATTAAATAATCATCCGATGATTTCGCTAAGAAACACTATTTTTATAAACATCAAAATTAAACTTTTTATTATAAGACTTTATAGACTGCTAAATACTAGAATAACCAATTTAATAAATGAATTCTCTTGCAGCGCATTCTGAACTCAACTGTTGACTCAACATTTGTATGTTTCTAACTTAAAAGCTTTCGCCATTCCATTTCAATCAATGTAATTTTGTGTCCAGTGCACTTTTGTTTGTACATTAGATTGATTTTTATGTTTCAAGATGATTTTATGGTGTCAATAGAAAATAATAATTTAGCCTTTTTGAGGCTAAAACTAAAAAAATGCTAAAAAAAATCCGAAAAGCTAAAACGTAAATTTCGAGGCTAAAAGACAAGAAAAAAGTCTAAATCTAGATTCGAAAAGGCTAAACTGACATCACTGTGCACTTGTCTGATATCTTATCAAGCATTCATTTTGTTTTAATTTGTTTCCTCTGACATCTTCAACAAACGTTCTCTTTGAAATCATGGTAAGGAGTTCTATTAAGAATAACTTACTTTTCCATACAAACTACATACCATTTGCATTATTTTACAGTGGTTATATATCTACTTGCCAGTACATAAACAAGTAAATTACTCTCTCTTTGTAGCGCAGTAGTAGAATCATATGATTATCATACAGATGGTCGGCTGCTTAACCGCTGGCGAAGGTATGTGTTCTGTTAATTGGCTGTGTTGCAAATAGTTGTGCAACACAAGAAGCACTACGATTCCTGCAAAAGCGCAAGTTCAATACTCCAAGTAGACATTTCAGTTTTGTGTATTCCTTGAATTCCCAATGTTGACGTCTTTAAGTCGTTATTTGTAATGCGAGTAACATGATATCGTTGTATTAAAGTGATGAGTTAAAACACGAAACTGGAGAATGTGAAAACTATGTACTTCATATATTTCTTGCCATTTTGTCTCCTTACTTTGCCATGTTGTTGGGGCAATACACACTTTTAATTCTCTCATCCAGCATTGTTTAAATTATTTTTATTTATTAATGGTAAATTAAATTTACAAATTATTAATGTAAATAGGGGGAACTGCCTAGAGAACCCTTCGTCCTTTGTAATATTCCAAATTTTTTTATTTTCCATCAAGCATCGTTGCTGTCACTCATACGAATGAATTTTCACTAATCTAACAATTGATGAGCATTTTGCTGAAATATCAAAATACTCGTATCTCTTGAATTAAAATATAAGGAAAAAATAGAAAATTTGGATTTCATTGAATCTATGAAATATTAAATTTATATTTTATTAGAAATTCGAGAAAAATCTATGTAGGCGATGGTGCTGTTGGCTGAGGTAGTTAGAGCGTTGACCACGAAGCTAGTGGTGACTGGGAACGTGGATTAGAGCCCAGTTTCAGGCAAGTCATAACATTTTCAGTTGTGCATTGGTGTGCCATTGTGTTTGTTATTGTTATATTGTTTAAGTGACTGGTCACTCAAGAGTACCGGCAGCAATGGATACTGGTGTATGCTAGCGGACATCACAGCGTCCTCGTTCGTACGTATTGTAGCAAAATAAAATAAATAAATAAATAAAATAATTAATAAAATCGCGAAATAGCTTAACAAAAATGAAATGCGCCTACTTGACACAAAAGATTCAGCAACACTGCTATAAAAAATTAACAAAACGCGCTACACAGAGTTGTAAAAGAATTATTTAAGCTTTCTCACTTTCACCATCAGCTCTTTCTACACTATTCCTTTCCGAAAGCCAGCACATCGAAATGATTGATTGGCATTAATTGGCTGAAGTGTGACTTTTTAAAAAAATGCAATCTGACTGTTTTCAATAGCAGACTGATTTATATACATACATACTTATGTATGTAAACAAATTCTGCTTTAAAATAAGAAAAGCAAATAAGGACATTCAATTTTCATTTACCAAATAAATGCTTTTACAAGCCATTATAAATAATAGAAGAGAAAACTGCTCTCGTTAACCATTGTTATCGTTGTTTATTTACGCAACACTTATTACATGATTATCCATAAACTTACGCTTCATTACATGCTTTGCTGTGACATTTCCATCTTGCCACACGAATACCATAAACACCAATACAAGCCCATTGTATATTTTCATTTTTATTTTCATGTCATTTTGTTATCTTTTCCTTAATGTTATTTTTTTCTTCTTTACTCCTTTCATTTCAGGTGGAAAATCGTGCATTAAGGTTACGCGAGGCAATGCAACAATACCAGGACGAAGTCATAGCCTCAGCACCCACTGCCTCAAAGCAACTCCAACAGCAACACCAACAGCAACACCAACAGCATCCACAACAATTACAAACACTGCTGCAGCAAGAGCCACAGCATCAGCAATATGCAGTGGCACAGAATACAAATCGAATGCACACAAGCATTCTTATGGAGGGTAGTGTTGATCCGGGGGGACTTAAGCCACGTATTGGCAGTTTGGGTTTAAATACATTGTCAGCTCAAGAGGAAACATCGCATCATGTTATCAGCACAAGTGGTTTAGCGGTGGCAACTAATGGCCTTGCTGGCACAGCAGGCATTGGCATTGGTGAATGGGAGTATTTCGATGAGGTGGGCTATATACGAGCGGGTGCTTTAAGGACTGGTGAAGATCCATACATACGCAATCGTTTCAATCAAGAGGCCAGTGATGCTTTGCCCAGCAACCGTGAAATTCCCGACACAAGACATCCCATGTAAGTAGTAAAAACAGATATTGATAATTGCTTAGAGTTATTTTTTTAAATATTATGCTAAGTTTAGACGATATGTTGAATCAGCCTATGCATGCTAACAGTTATATGCTTGAAAATAATAACAAATGCCTCTATCAATATGTTTGGCGTCTACATGATATGCTGAAAGTAGCAAATTTTTTTATGTCAGCAGATGTAGGCAAATGAAATGTCAACATAAGAGTTAGTATAACAATTTTTAATTATTATTCAACTTATGTACTTATATGTATAATTTTTGCAATAAAATTTATTAATATAAATAAAAAATAAAAATAAACATAAATGATGTCGTCGGAGGAAATATCACAAAGTACAAAATCGAGATAAATTAAGATATAAACAAATTTACGCCAGCAGGCTAAACGGATACATGGCTACAAATTTCTCTGGCTTTTTAAAAAATTTGCAACTTTTTACGAAATATCGCGTTTTTTCATCGACTCCTAAATGGTAATAAACATTTAAATTTTCCCAATGATTGGAAGTTATGGCGAATTTTTGCCATTTTTGTAGTTTTCACATTCCTTGGATTTCTCGTTTGAGAAGTTTTTACAACTTTTTCAAAATTTGGCAACTTTTTGCGAAATTTCGCGTTTTTTGCAATGTGGGTGACTTTTTATATTTTTTATAGTTTCATCGACTTTTAAATGATATTAAACATTTCAATTTTCCCAATGATTGGGTTTAGGCATGATGCTCATATGCTTACGAATTTCATTTCAACAAATAACATATATATAAGAATACGCAGGAAATTTGTTAAGCACTAACATATGCTGTTAACACGATATGCCAAAATTACCACAATAGGTTTGTTGGTATTGTTAACAAAGTGTTAGCAAATGCTGTTAAGCATACGTATGCTGAATAATTTTGCGTTTACACGATATACAATCACAAATTTAGTAGCAAATTTTCAGCATAAATATGCTGATTCAACTTATCGTCTAAACTTAGCTTTATATTTGTATGACAATAATCTGTTATCTAGTACGATACCTATTTGATGAAATATTAAAATATAAATTGTTCTAGCGGCTTATTGTTGCATGCAGCAGATGTTTGAAATAAGACACCTAAAGTTTATTTTATAGTTTTCTCTTTTTTCAAATACATTTTTTTCAAATAAATTTAATGACAAACAATAAACTGTGCGAAGTTGGGGGAGGGGTGCCCATTTTCCATCAAAGACTCAATGGGAATGGGAATTCATTCTACCAATATTCGCCTGTTCGTTCAAATTTGGCAAAAAAAAACTGGATCAAATATCGTAACATGTGTGCATGGGTATATTTCTGTGAGGATCTTAATATACTTTAATATAATTACCATCATATATATATATATATATATATATATATATACTAAGAATATTTCTTCAACAAAACAAAAAAAAAAACAAACAAAAAAAAACTTTTGTTTACTTCACTCGTAGAACAAATATTTTCGGTCCATCTCAATGTAAACTCATTACTGTGCACTCTTAGTTTGACATAAATCGACTATTTTTCTTCTTTTCATTGAATTTGTAAACAATATTTCTTTTCTTCTCTTCCAGGTGCCGCAATAAAAACTATCACAAAGACTTGCCAGAGACTAGTGTAATTATAACATTCCATAACGAAGCCCGTTCAACACTGTTGCGCACCATTGTCAGGTATGATTGAAGACACAATAAATTAATTATTGAAGATTTAAACATAAAAACGTGCTCTACTCTGTTTGCCATCCTTGCAGTGTCCTTAATCGCAGTCCAGAGAATTTGATACGTGAAATTATACTGGTTGATGATTTCAGTGATCACCGTAAGTATGAGTAATTATATTTATCTTAATCGTTAATGGATTTTAATTACACACTTCAATATGCTGGTGCTGTTGACATTTTGCCAACTCATTATTCAAGCAATTGGTTTAATTATTTTTTTAATATTTTACAGGCGAGGATGGTCAAGAGCTGGCAAAAATCGATAAAGTGCGTATAATACGTAATGATAAACGAGAGGGTTTGGTTAGGTCGCGTGTACGTGGTGCAGATGCTGCGGTTGCTGGTGTCCTTACTTTTCTCGACAGTCATGTTGAGTGCAATGAACAGTGGCTGGAGCCTTTACTGGAGCGTGTCAAAGAAGATCCCAGCCGTGTAGTGTGTCCGGTTATCGATGTCATTAGTATGGATAATTTCCAATATATTGGAGCATCGGCTGATTTGCGTGGTGGCTTTGATTGGAATTTGATTTTCAAGTGGGAGTATCTTAGTCCCGCTGAGCGGACAGCACGTCAGCATGATCCCACCACAGCCATTCGTACACCCATGATAGCGGGTGGTTTGTTTGTCATCGACAAAGCCTACTTTAACAAATTGGGCAAATACGACATGAAAATGGACGTTTGGGGTGGTGAGAATTTAGAGATTTCATTTCGTGTTTGGCAGTGTGGCGGCAGTTTGGAAATTATACCATGCAGTCGTGTGGGTCATGTATTTCGTAAGCGTCATCCGTATACATTTCCGGGTGGCAGCGGCAATGTGTTTGCGCGCAACACACGTCGTGCGGCTGAAGTATGGATGGATGATTATAAACAGTACTATTATGCTGCAGTGCCGTTGGCCAAGAATATAGCATTTGGAAAGTAAGTTCATAGCAGGATTAGCAGTTTTTATTTTTCCGTCTGCAAACTTTGATGTTAAGTTGCTCAAGTACTACTTTGTTGTCGTTTACTACTACAAACCATTCATCAGTATGTTTGCATGTGTGTGTGAGTTAGAGAGTACATGTGGAATTTAAGTGTGTATTATTGGGGGCTCTATTTGTTTGCCTTTGTATCCTTTTGTGGGGTTTTGTTGATATTTGTTTTTCAGTTGATTTGTGTGTCTTTGGAATGGATAATTTAACATTTTCCTTTTATTTGTCAAGTTTGTGTTTTATGTTTATTTGTTTTTTTCTCCACTTACAAATCCACAAACTTGAGTTGAAGATACATAATTGAAAAATCAAGTGGAATCTTTTTAATTCTACATAAAAGCTGAATACTTGAAGAGTTTGATAAATAAAAGGTTTTTGAAAATAATAAAATATACTTGAGCGGCCAAGAATTGTCTAATTTTATTAAAATTTAGAAAAATATCATGTCATAAAATTGTGGCTCTTAAAATAAATAAAAATGTTATAGAAACATTCGAGAATCTTTTATTACTTGCTGGACTGAGTGTCTGTTTGTAAATGTGAATAGTCAAATATATTTTTCAACCCATTTGGCGTGCGCGCCAGACATATTCTTGCTTTGTGTCCAGCCCAATTGTTTTATGAGGGGCCTTGGGACCGCAAGCAATAGATGCGTGAGCAAGTGTAAGACCAGGATGTAGACTTAGTCCTTTGATCACACACTCGTCTACATTGATTCCTTTACTTATTATTCTAATTTCCTTACTGTTATAATTTTTATATTTTCTTTTCTCTTTCCGAACTCCGTTTAGTATTGACGATCGTTTAGCACTAAAGGAGAAACTACAATGCAAGCCCTTTAAATGGTATTTAGAACATGTTTATCCTGATCTACAAGTTCCTGATTCCTATGATTTTGGACAGTTTCGTCAGGGCGATTTCTGCTTAGACACAATGGGGAATTTAGCGGATGGCACTGTCGGTGAGTTTAGGCATATTTTTTATTTATTCATATTTTCGCTTAAACAATTTTTACATTTTGCAAGTTAATGGAAGAGTATACAATGATTTATACAGTTTTTAAGGACATAGATTAAGATATTGTTTTTTTAACCTTCAAATCACCCTTGTGTGGAAAACCACACAAAATGAATTGTACGACAACCAAAAAAAAATTTTGGAGTATACTAATGCAATTTCTTGACTTTGTTTATAATATAAACTAAGCGCAGAAAAACATTTTTTATTAATATAAGTAACTTTGATACACAAGACCATGAACATTATTTTTGGCAGTCTTCTCGAAAAAGTGGACCAAGTGCTTTTGAGCAGCACATTAAAAGTTAAATTATTCATGATAAATACTTAAGTGGTTTGGCAAGAAGTTATGCAGTGATTCAAAATTAATTCATTTTTGTTTAACTCTTCATTGCTGATTGTTCAAAGTCTTTGTTGAAAAGGCAATAAAAAGAATATATGTATTGTTATACTATTTTAAATTTCCTGGTAAATCATCATTACATCAATGAGCTTTACTTTATTTCCTTTTATTTGCGTAATTTCCGATGCTGCAGTTATGAAAAGTATTTTTACGTATTGCACGCATGAACGCAATCTTGAGTCGTTCATTTGAATTTGCTGCATTTGTATGCAGAAAAATTCCCTTCAACGTTAAATGCATGAGTATTTATTAATCCTTTTGATAACAGTATAAAAAAGCCATTTTAAGATGCAAATGGGAACGAACACAGGATCTTTCATGCATATTCAGTAGATGTAGAAAGAGAGACAGAGAGAATTGAATGCAGGACACAAATCAATTTAAACAAATTGATTTACATTCGTTCATTTGTTCCCAGCAATTTCTACCGTGTTTGTGTTGAACGGCATTGTGTTGATAGAGTATGACAAGAAATTGCATTTATTATGCAGTTTACAGTTTTTTAAAGATATTAACACAAAAAAATCGTATAAAAAGGATATTTTTATTGGTTTACCAAGGCCTTTTAAAAGTTAAGCATATTAAGTAAAGTGTAAATTAAATTATAAGGAAATTATTTAAGTACGTCAGTCAATATACATAAATTTAAAGGTTATAAAATTAATAGTAAAATTTGTAGCTTTCATGCAACTGCATTTCATTTCAGCTGCACAATGAGATTAAATTAAAGTGAAATGGTAATAGTTATATATATTTTAAGCTTCTGATCCGATTACTAAATGATGTACATAAGTCATTTAAAAAAATATAATTTTGTTGAAAAATGTAGATTATCATCTTTTTTTACAGAATAAAAATCAATATGAAGAACGAGTTTTAAGTTTAGAACTTTTTTTAATAAAACAAAGCAAGAACATATAATGTAAATAAAAATCAATGGTTCCTTGTAACATATAATATACATAAATAAATATAGATTTCAGAAAATCGAACAGTAGAAATCCCAGTCTAAGTACACAATCCCAGTAGTCCACAAGTTGTTATAAATTAAAATACATTCGATTGTATACATACTATTATGTCAATAGGAACATTTAAAATAAAATAGTTAAGCAAGCGGATACAACTTGCATCCGATTCGGATTAGTATTTTCCTATCGAATTGTAAAATTTGTTGTCAACTAGACGAATAGAATAAAACAAACGAAGAAAATAAAATTTAGCCAACGCACTAGCATCTGATTTGGATGGCTCCGTATTTTATCATATTTTTATTTTAGTTTCAATTCTAAATTTCGTTTGTTTTCTGCTGTCTCATGATGAAATAAACAGGTGGCACTATTAGGGCTACAACTACAACAAAAAAAGGAATTTTTGTTTGCGTAAAGTCTAAGCCCTTGTCAAAAATTATTGTAAACAAAAATTAAATAAAATAAGTTAACAGAATGCATTGAATTTTTAGGACGCTACAAATGAGCAAGACAACGAAGTGTGGATTACTTTGAAAGTATTGCGGGCCATATAGAAGGTAGTGCTACTCTCAAAACAAGCACAAATATATAAGAACTTATAAAAAATTATTGAAAATTTTATTTAAAAAATAAACACAAATTGAACAAACAAACGCTTGAATATTTTGTAAATATAAACAAGAGATGGGATCGTGAGTGATTTCTCACTTACGCTCGCGTTATAAAGTTCTACTCATGCATGTCCTTATACTTTTGGCTCCCGTTCATGCATGCTCACGTGAGTAGGAAAAAAGTTACGTACAATCACGAAAACTCACACTCACGAAATAATCACGGAAAAAATTTTAAATAATTAAAAAAATATTATTATTGTTATCACTGATCCATTCCGCTAGTCTGATAAATAGACTGTTCCAATAATACTTTCTTAATAAAAATAATTTTAGTTTATCAAAAAAAAAAAAATTCTAAAATTAATAAAGAAATGAGTAAAGTTTGATTTGAACTTGAGCCAAACAATTCCTTTCAACACAAACTTAAAACAAATTAAGTAATTACGTAGAAATATTAATTACAAAAGTATACGAAAAAATAACAATATAGTAAAAAAAATCACGAAGTAATCACGTCAAAAATCTACTTATGCACGTTCAATTTCTTTGTACTCGCCTTCATGTACGCTCTTGTAATTGAAACAAAAAATTAATTACCCATCTCTAATATAAACAAAACTGACATAAGATTGGCAAAACACTGCTAGAGCAAAAAATTATCATATGGCGTAGTAATGCCACCTGTTTATTTCACTATGTACTGTCTTTTTCCATTATTTTTTCCAATTTGTTCCTTTTTAATTCAACGCCTAATTGATCCGTCTTGTTTTTATTCTTATCCAAAGTAAAATGTCAAAATTTTAATTTAAATTAAAAAATTAGAAATTGTTTCAAAATTCATATATCAAGACATTCGATATCGAGTAAAATCCCGAAAAAATTTTTTTGAATTTGTATGGAAATTTCGCTTGATATCGAAAGCCGTGATTTGCCCACAGGCACTTCCGCAAGCTCTCCTATAATAAAAAAATGGAAATTTTTAATTATTATATTATTTTGCAATCAATGTGATAAATAAATATAATAATACTTATAAAACTATCTGAAGAAAAATGCAATTGGATTTCTTGTTTATTTTTTAATATTTGATAGTTCAAACCCATCATATGATCGATCCTAATAGGGCCCATCTAATATTTATATAATGTCTGCTTCTAAAGACTATTTGCATCCAGACACATCTTTTTGCCCTCCGAATCATAATTCGACCCATCCTACCTTCGCTTACAATGTCGGTAGTGTTGGATCTATCTGACAGCCTAGGCCAACGCTGTGTAAATGTAAGTAGGCATTAGATACAGACTTTGGACGGGTCGCTCTTACATTGTCATTGGGCTCAGAGCGAATATGTATCTGATAAAAATTCTACTGGGCATGATCTTGCGGGGTATCGAAGTTGATCACCCCCTAGAGCTAGTATCTTTTGGATGTAAAGACGAATTTCGTATATACATACATACGAATTTTATTTTTTTGTAAGCCCAATAAGAAGACGAAGAAACAAGAATATGGACTTCTTAAAGATATCTGCTACAGTTTTTCACCAAAATCCCTTTCAATAGCGTTGACAAAATTTATAAAAGAACCATATTTGTTAAATTCATAACCCATAAAATAGTTTTGAAATGATGCTGGTGCTCTGCATAAAAAATATTTGTAACAGACATAAAATTAAATTTTCTATGTTTTTCAAATGTCGCGTGCCATTTTCCAAAAAGAAAAATTAATTGATCATATTTAAAGTTTTAATAAAAATCAAAAAAAAAATCATTCAACTGAGCCACATAAACACAGATGAACACTGATGATGGGAGTGTAGTGGCTCCCAAAAACAACGTTATTGCGATTCTGCCATGTACGTTGAAATTAATTGATCTAAATTGACTAAAAATGTTACGAACTTTAGCCAAAATAATAATCACTTTGATTAGAAACCACAAAAATATTAATATTCATGAAAGTTAATTTAATTTTTAATTGAAATTTATTATATCTCCTCTGGATTTAAAAAAAATCGTTAAGTTTGGGCGCACAACAACATGAAGTTACAAGTTGGAAGTTCCACAGAAAGAACAGTGCCTAGTAAATACCTAATAAAATAGAACAAAATTAATTAGATATCTATGTTTTTTTTAAGAAAGAAGTCTTATTAATAAGGAAAGCCATTTTAAAAAAACCAAGAAAGTAACTTAGGGTTTTTATTAAATATTCTTATTGATTTTTTTAAAAAAGATTTCTCCTTGGCTTTATTAGGTGATCTTATTAATTTTTTTTTAAATAATAATAATTGTTCTTGATTTTATTTGATATTTTTATTGATTTTTTTATTTATATATTTATTTAAGAATACATTTAATAAATAATATTTTTTTAAATTGCAAAATATATTTACTTAGTAATATTTATAAATACTTAGGAACATTATTACAACTTTTTTTGTCAGACCGATAAATGGCTTTATATTTGTATTAATATTTTATACGTACAATATTCCTCCTCCAATCCCTTAAGCCTGCTTTAAACTTTATTAGCTGCCCCAGTATATTTTTGGATCAATTTATCAAATATATATTCAATGTCTTAAATTTCCATTTGTTTATGTAATTCCTTGTTCTTTTGGAATATTGTCTCATGTCCAATTCTTTCTGAATAAAAATGTCACGAACATTAGCCAAAAAATAATAATCACTTTGGATTAAAAACTAGTAACAACCAATTCGTTCGAAAAATAATCACTTTAAATAAAAATAAAATTTTGTATATTTTTATTTTTTATAATTGATATTAAGAATGAATTCTTGCGACATAGTGGGCCAGGCAGTTAATTTTAATACCGAAGTCCCTGCGGCAAAAAAATATTGTAGTATAAAAACGAAAAAGATTATAAAAGATATTTTCTGTGTTGATTTATATACGAGTTTATGAAATAACAAGCAAGCTAATATAATCAAGAAGATATCCTTATTAAGAAAATTAAGAATATGATTTACACATGATCATACAGGAACCTAATGAAATCAATAATGAATACAGTTTTGAAGAAATCAATTATGTAGCCTAGTGAAAAGAAAACCTAAGAGAATCAAAAAGTTTTTCTCAATGGATTGTTTTTTTGGTGTCAAAAATAACAATAATTAAGTAAAAATATAGTGAATAAAAAGTTTTCCTCTTAATTGTATGTGTTTTCCTTCATGATAAAATTAAAATGATTTACCACACAAAAATAATAAGAAATCTCTTCGGAAAAATCTTTGCTTCTTTCTGCTTTGCCTAAAAACATTTCATAGAGAAAATCTTCTTGATTCTATTAGGAAATTTTGGATATGTGTAGTACTCGAGGTTCACAAGTTCCACTGTTTCATTTGATACTATTTTCTAAAATGCAAATTGAACAATTGAATTTTTTTTAAATTACAGTGATTAAACTGTGTTTAATCATCGCTGTATTTTTATGTTCGTTAACTTTTAATTTTTAACAATATGTACATGAAATTATCTGTGATATAATATAACAGTTTGTACTTAATTTTTTTATTGCATTTGAAACATCTTTTAAAAGCCATTGTTTGAATTTTCTAAATTGTTTATTAAATTTTTTTTATGCCTGCCAAAACAATTAATGGCGATACATCTCTTCAGAGCTATTTAATGGACACATCATATATCATTATTAAAGTCAGTTTTTTTTAATATACACGCATAAATACCAATTTAATTTTGTTTTTAATTTTTAACAAGAACTTAAAAAAATTAAATAAAATTTGCTTATTCTTTATTTCAAAATTGTATCTGAAATGTATTTTTAGGAAATTATTTGGAATTTTGTAGAAATAAGATGATATTTTTAACACTATTACGGAAGATGTTTGAGAAAAAAAAAATTAAGGTCAAAAACAAAAATGTCAAAATTCTAAATCTAACATATTTTGAACTATTTGCTAGCCTTGCAAAAAACTTAAATTTGTAAAAACTAATGTCAAAAGTTCTAAATTTGGTTTTAAAAGTGTTGGTGGTCGATTTTGACTCCCTGCAGCTCATCATGTGTTGCTGCAGGCTGTTCCAGATGTTGATTTTGTGAATGCTTATAGAATCTTATCTCTAACATTGTTTTAGTTCAGTTCACTAACGGATCAGTAGCTTGGGAGATATATATCTTTATTACTATTACGTTTTAATTGTGCCCCATTGTGCACTCTAAAACCAACAGCACACTGAATAAAGTTATAAATCATTTTTAAACTAAATGATATGTAGTAACACGTTAAACTTTAAGCAGCATAAATAAATACATTTTCATTTGCCATGCACTTATTTGTGCTCAACAATACAAACATTTTTATCCATATTTATTTCTGATTTTGTATTTTTTGTTTAATATTTTTCATACTTTTACCTGTAGGCCTTTTCCAGTGCCACAATACCGGTGGCAACCAGGAGTGGGCGCACACCAAGCGACAGCAAATAAAACACGATGATCTGTGCTTAACATTGGTACAATTTTCACGTGGTTCGCAGGTGGTGATGAAACTCTGCGATGATTCAGAAAATCAAAAATGGGTATTACGCGAAGGCGGTTTCATACGTCATCATAAATTAAATGTCTGTCTTGATGCACGGGACCACACTGAAATTGGTGTATCGGCACAACGTTGTAATTCAGCGCTGGAAACTCAACGATGGCTGTTTACCACAACAAAAGCGTGAAAGGCATATAAAGGACACAATATGCCAGTATCGGATGATGATTACGATGATGATGAAGGTGGCCAAAATGGGGGAGATTTAAGTTAAAAAATAAAAACTGAAAATAACAAGACTTGTATTATTTAAAAACAAAAATAAATATAAAAGTTAAAAAAATACAGCAAAACACAAAATGTTAAGCGGCGAGGAAGGAGAGAGAGAAAAAATAAAACAAATAGGAAACGGAAACATTTCACGCAGCATACTCATTCATATTAATAATTTATATTTCTGATAAGAAAAGTGCTATAAAGTAGCAGCTGTATTTAATTCTCAACTTTAAATCAAATATTGTTGGAAATATAGCAAGATAAAGCGAATACGTACTTTTGTTATTAGAAGACTTAAAAAGGAATAATGGTGTTTTCTGTTCTGGAAAAAATTAATTTTTTTTTAATTTCTATAAATTTTGTTCTATTTGTTTTTAAAAATATATATATAGCCTATGTGTCTTTCAAGGCTCAGCTCTATCCGTCTGCCAAATTTCATCCAAATCCATTGATTGGTTATCACGTGATAGTGGATTAAACATCCAAGCTCACAAACATACGACTTTTCTCATTTATAATATTAGAAAGATGTAATTTTTGTCTGGGAAAGAAAACTCCATAACACGTTCATATTTTGATGTTCTTTTTTTAGTTTTTGATAGTACTAATAAACATATTTTAAAATTATTTTTGTGTTCCTTTACTTAGAGCTGTTTAGTTTTGATTATAAAATTTCCTTTTCATGTTTCTTTTTAATTTTTAGAACAGGAGATACTTGCTTTATTGTGTCACTGCTGTCGTGCTTATCACGCTAACCGTCACGAAATTTTTAAGCCTTTTTAATTAGTTCTTTGTCAGTCAAAAATATGTGACAAAATTAAACTACAAAAATATACTATCAGACACTTCGACATGACAAAGCGCTATTTAAAAATTGCTTTGTCAGACACCCTTAGAACATATTTTATTGCACATTCATTATAGACAAATTAAGAAAAACATTTTAAACTGGCACTGAACATTTCTGATTATCCAAGGTATTTAAAAATTTACTAAGAGAAATTTATACCAAAATCGTTGCGGTTGCAGCGAGAATTTTAATAATTTTCATTGTCGCTGTTGTGTCCTGTTATGTGTCGGGCCTTTTTGGCTGGCGTGGCAGTTACAGTGTTAAATCTGAGGTTATTCGAAATTTATTGAAATTTTCTTTTGAATTCATTTGCGGCTTGTTTTTTTTATTTTTTTTTTTTTTGGTTTTGTTTCGGTTTTGTTGCTAACTGTGAATAATGTTAAAGATGTTAAATGTATAAATTTAAATTTGTTTTTTTGTGTTTAAGATATCTTATTTTTATTCTAATTCGTACTATATATGAAAATTTCTAAGTTAGAGTGAAGAATAGACGAAATCTTTAAATTTCGAATTTTAAATATTGATTATATCTTTTTCATGCTTGGAAATGATTTTAGAGCTGAATTTAAGAGAGAAACAAATTTAAAGAAAAATTCTACAGCATTCAGGTATCAAAATATTACAGATTTCTTATTTATGTAAGCCAACTTTTTTAGTTTTCCCTTGATTGTTTCGAACTTAACCTTAAGAATAGTTGCTTTTTTTTCAAAGATTATCACAATAAAAATATTTTTCTCTGAGTATATTTATATGCGTGTGCGTTTCACGTAATTCTGCTATTACAGCAAGGATACTGGTGTTGTAAGGATATGGTGATTTTTTTTAAATTTCCTAGATAATTGGGAGTTATTGAAGTGTATTTTCCACAAGCCAGATGGTCGACTTGAGAAGAAAATTTTTATGTAAACCAAATAATTAAGTACTTTTTTCATATAAATTTTCCGCTGAAGTTGATGGCACGGATTGTGGATATTCCACGTAGGTCTTTCTTGAGTTTGAGAACTCGAATTATCATTTCGAATTATTAGCATTTTTTTATTTTTAAAAAATCTGTCGAGCTTTGAGCGGAAACTTAAAGGACTCAAATAAAATTAAAAACATTTCATTTTTACATATTTGAGAATAATTAAATTTTTATAGAAAATAAACATATTTCAAACCAATATTATTAAAAACGTAAATTATTTAGAATACATTTTTGTATAATTAGTTTTTCATTTTCACGTTATAGTTTTTGTTATTTTTTATTTAAAATTTTTATTGATTAATATTAAGTGTCAATTAATTGTTAAGTATCGATACGTAAATGTTATAAAAATATTCATACAAGAACAATCCATTAGTTTAAGCTATAAAATCTTGCATAGTTTTGTTAAAACTATTTATAATTTTTTATACTTAAATATATAAACTTTTTCTAAATTTATTGGTTTTTTTGCAAATATTCTCAAAATTTAAAAACATACAACCACCAATCTAAATAATTCCACTAATTAATTATCTGAAAAAATTTTAGTTAAAATTGTAATGTACATAAGTGATGATTTAATAATTATTTTATTTTAACTAAAATTGTAAATGTAATTTGTATTTTTAATTTAGAACAAGAAATATAAAGAAATTATAAAATAAAAATTCTTCATGATTATTTCTATTAGCAAAAAAATTTCCTAGTGTATTTTGTACTATATGATTTTAATTTAAATAAAATATTTGAAAATAATTACAATATAAATCGTGGGTATAAAATCAGTTTGATGCAAAAAAAGTAAATTGAACAATTGGATTGTTAAACAATTTTAGTTAAAAGTAATCATATATTTATTTTATAATTTACATAAAAGAAAAACAGATCTACAATTTTAACAATACAATAAAAGTAATGAAATTAAACTGAAAATAAATAACTATTAAAAATAAACATTAAGCATTTAACCAAAAAGTGTTTTATTTATCAAGGCACGACTATATCAATAAATTAATGTGCAAAAATAAATTTGGTGTTTTCTATTCAAAGACTGTAAAATATTATCAACATGTGTAACAATCAGGATGTTTTTTTCTAAAAAATATAAATATTTTTTAAGTTTTTTTTAAGTAAAAAAATTATCGTCGTGAAGGATGAAGTAATAATTTCTTATAACTTCACCTTTTCAAGTTAACAATTTATTGAAAATTTTCATTTAAAACGGCAAATAATTTAAAATTTTTTCTAGAAGAGAAAACGCCATCAGTTTAACAAAACGAGTGCAATTGACAATGTGGAAAAACGACCAAAAACCCTCATAAGATACGGCACGTCCTGGCTAACCATTAATTACTGCGATAGAAACAAACAATGCTATACAACTAATATATATTTGGATCGTTTCTATCCCCCTAAAACTGCGCATGATACTATCATACTAACAAAAATTTATATCACTCCTAATGTATTTTAAACTGGCTTATTTAATTAGTTTAAAAAATCCAATCCAATGAACATACAAGAAGTTGCAATGCAGGCGAATTTAAAGAATACACATTGTAAAGTTTAAGGTCATATTATACTAAGTTTTCTATATCGATACCAGTTTACAATTTACTTAAGGACCAATGCTGGAATAATAATATCACCAGTTCGTGCGTTCAGAACCCAAAATATTTGGTTATCCATTCATGATGAAACTGGGCGATATAAAGTCTGCTAATGACTTGGAAATTTTGTGGCAATTTTAGTAACATCTTTTCCACATCATACCAAAAGGAGGAGTGACATTCGAACATACGAGTATTTCCAAAACATATTCCAGAAGCGACTCACATTATTTTACCAAAATTATAGAAGTCTACTGTTAAAAATGCTAGACGATCTCTAAAATGTTTTGAAAAATGCAGTCCTGACGCTGTGCTTAGCTGTTCAAGGGTATTCCGTCCCGCCTTCAACTTGTTTCGCACACACGTTTGTAGGAATCATGAAAAAATTGCGGATCAAATCATGTAGAATAAAAAATTAACCATTATTATTACCAACAACAATTATATGATTATTTTGAATTATCTTAAGAGTATATAAAAAAATAATATCGTGAGTGCTCATCATGTAATATTCACATCAAACCGAAGTTTGTTTATCTATCTTCTATCTGTATTAATAGTATTTTAGATCCCTTTTACGGCCGTAATACTGAACCGATTTTGGAAATGGATTTTTAAACGGGATTTTACGTTGATGTGCACAATCTTAATTTTATATAAATCCTTTTGATATTTAGGGAGCTATAAGCGTTTAACGTTGCTACTAACACATGCACACTTATTATACATGCATGTGATGCTGGCTACAAACATTGCAATGTGTTTATGCAACCAGGCTTGTTTCCTTGTAGGTTGAATAGTCTGTAGTCGTGTTTATTTATGGTTTAATTTCGTGTTGCATTCGAAGTTTCATAAACATCAAAATATATTGATATTTTCTGGTTGCATTGATGTTGGTTGCATAGTGTGTAGTCGTGTTTATTATTTTCACTGGTTAGTTCATTGAAAACCAGCAAGGTGTGCATATGTTTTTTTTCAACCAAGGAAAAAATAAATCAGCTTTGTAATATTATGTTTTACCATGTCTAATAATTTAAGAAAAGTTTTTTCGTCTATTCGCGCATAATTTCTATAATCGTTTGCCTCATTTTCTTTTAACTCTTTCAACAGTCTTTCATTTGAAATCTCTTCTTTTTTTAAGTACCAATTTTTTACCATATAATTTTTTTCTTTGGTTGTACCTCATTTTCATCCTCTTCATAAAACAATTCATCAATAATAATAATTACTGCTGTTTCACTTATCTTACGACTCATTTTTTCAACTGTGTTTCAAAATACAGAAATGATGTTGCGTTCATGGTTTCATTCTTGGTTGGAGTGTGTGTATCAAAATATGAAACATGAACGACAACCGTGGTGCATAAACACTTTGCAATGTGTGTAGCCAGCATAACAGCTTCAACTTGATAAATAAACAAAATGTACAAGCGTGTTTGTCCAATTTGCTTTTGCATAGAAATGAGACAAAGTTCTGAGTTATTTATTTAGAATTTTTGTTTTTGTATTTTATCAAACGTATTTATGTAAATGTTTAATATTAACTTCTAGAATGCAGTCGATTGAGTCAACCGGTGCATACAAAAGTGTTTATTAAAACTATTCAAGCTGTGTTTATGTTTATGACACAATAATTTAAAACTAACTGTATGAGTTGTAGTTTGCAGAAATGTTGTTGTTTGTAAATTTACCAACAGTATTTATATAACTTACATGTCGTATAATAGGTTGTGAGTTGGACGAATATTTTTAAACATTTGTTTTATAATTATATGATTTGACTATAATCATATAATTCATTGATGGTATTTTGCTCTTAAATTTTTAGTTGCCTAAAGCATGTGTTTTGCGTGAAGACGCTTTCTTAAGTTAATATTTATTTATTAATTGTAATAATCAAAACTAATTTACAATCATACCTGATTTAGCTGTAGAAGTTACCGGAACATTATAGATCTGCTTCGGTATTTCCCACACATTCTTCCTATCTCTTTAATTATTGCTTGCAGTTTGTTTTTTATGGCAGTGTGCTGTGTGCTGTGTGATGTACAACATAAAAGTAAAATAGTTCAGTTCTATTCCTGAACCGTTTCCCGGTTACTTTTCTCTGTAGTGTGCAAAACAGGTTTTCAATGGGACTTAAGTTGGCAGATTGTGCCTGTCAATCTTATAAATTTTTGAATCTTATGAAGTCCTTTACCAACTTCGATGTATGTTTCGGATCATTGTCGTGTTAAAACACCCATCGGCATGTGGAGCATTTGGGTTTCTAGTATATCTCTGTACTTAAAACGGTCCAGTATGCCATCAATTTCATGAAAAGAACCAACTTTGTCTGCCAAAAAACATGTCCACACCATTACAGAAACACTTCCACGTTTGAAATTTATGTTGCGATTCCATTGCTCGAGGCGTTTACCCGGGTAATCTGCACATACCATCTGTATTGACTAAATTAAACTTTGACTCATCGCTAAAGAAGCAAAGTTTTCCATATTTTTACTGCCCACTTCAGACGTTTTTTTACAAAATTTAATCTAAAACATTAGAAAAAGCAAAAATTTCAAGTTAAATTCGGTCAGGCATCGTTTTCAAGTCTTACCTTCGATTTCTATGTCTCTTGACTAGCAACGTTTTTTTTTTCATAGTATATATTTTTTAAAATTGCTCGATTAATCGAGTAAAGGTTTTAAATTATTCGAATAACTCGAATGATTAAAATAATTAAAAAAAAGTTCAAATAATACTTTTATTATATTAATATATAACAACAAAAAATACATAAAACAAAAAAGTAGTTAAAAACAAACAATACATTTTTTAAACAGTCTTTTAAAAATAGTATGCAGCTTAAATGTTTGCCTCTTAAACATTTTTTTCTTTTTTGTTTTATTAAACTTGACGTTGAAAACAAAGACTTTGGCGTTACCGATAGGATTGCATTAAAAATATTTTCTATTTTTTTTTATATTTTATATATCTTATCTAAATCATTAAATCATCTATTATTTCGATACGGTTTGTGATAGATTTTTTGTTGAACTAATTACACATAAAATAAAATAAAAAGAAATGAAGTGACATATTTATTATCATTTTATATATAATTTTAACGAATATTAATAAAATGTAAAACTAAAAAACGCCAAACTAAATAAAAAATTTGCGAGTTTAGGATTTGGCTTTTCTTACGTATGAAATTTGACGTTTATCATAATTTTCACCATTTGTGACACATCTAAAAACATACTAAAATATATATAAAAGTATGTGTAATAACGATAAATACAAAAAGTTATAACATGTTATTTAGTTTAAAAGGATTTAAACATTTGAATATTTTTCTATTAAAAAAAGACTACCAAAATATTCATTTTACCCGATATATTGCCATAAATTATTCGAGTTATTCGTTAATCGAATTTATCGCTTTTCGTCTTTCGATCAAATAAACGAAAAACTTTATTCGATTAATCGAAAAAATACTAATCGAGTGAATACTCTAGTATAAAACTTTTTAAATTGTTTTCTATTGCACGACTTCTAATCGTGCTATCATGAATATTTAAGTTTAAAGCTCTCACAACCTCCTTTAAGGTTACATAAGGATTTTCTTTAAACATGCGTTTTGTATATTTTCGTGGTGGATCATCCAAATGATGTACGGTTACATCGTTTGTAGATATAAATTTCTTTATCAATCAACTGATAATAGATCTATTGATATTGTATTTTTTGGCAATTGAAATTTGTATCTCACCTTGCCATTCTCTATCGCTTAATTTGTTGAATTGCTTCATCGAAACTAATAGATTTATTAAAATTTGTGTGTTACTTTCAAATATCTATTAAAATTATTCACGTTCCAAATGAATTTTTTTAATACGTATTTAATTAATTGCTCATACGCCTTGAAATGCAAACAAAAACTGTGATAGTGAATATTGTGCGTATGTGAGTTAAAAAGGTGCCCATCGTTATAAGCAGCGTTCTTTGCTGAGAACTTTTAAATTTAAAGTTAAACTTTTCAGTTGACTTATTGTACCGAATGTTATGTTTTAGCGCCATGTTAAAACTACACTCTTCTAAAACTAAGTTCCGAAAAAAATAAATGTCTTCTACAGCGAATAAATTGAATAATTTACTTGTACTGTCAACACAATTATTTAATTATCGACAAAGAAATGCGCGCAATTGAACAAACAAATTTTCTAGTATTGTTTTGATGGAGGAGATTTGTTTAAAAGTTAAGCCGACTAATAGGAAAAGTATTGTGTTCTCAGAAATTCTTAGTAATTAGAAATTCTTAACTTTTGTAATAATAAAATTGTTTATTCTTACATTCAATTTTTCCACTTAATTTTAATTTTCCATTTCCATTGTGTGAAAAATAAGAGGATTTTGAATATTTTAATTTCTTTACTGAAAATTATTTGTTATAAAGTTATCAAATTAATTGACAACAACAATTATGATGCCAAAGAAAAGAAAGATATTTAGAAATATTGTCATAACGCCGCTGCCAGGAAGCGGAGAGTATATTTACACCAACATATTTGAAATCGTTGTTGAGTTTTTTTGTTTAAAATTCAACGGATTCATAATGTAGGATCAGTGTTGCCCACTCAGTTTAGAAGTTTCTATTTTGGAAAAGTGGGGAAAATTAATTTTTAGTTGTTAATAGTTTTTGTCAGCAGTGCGTCGATTATTAACTGTATACAAAAAAATAACCGTTTTATTCATAATTTGTGCTAATCAAAACGAAGATGTCATTTAGGCCCAATTTATACGTGGAACTAAATTTACTAGAGTTCGCATAGTTGTCGAAATTCGACCGCTAGTTTAAACATATATTTATCTTAGTTACATTTATTTAAAGAGAAAAAAGTACCTAATTACTCTTTCCCTTCCTTATGAAAAAAATAAACAAAATAAAATTGCATACAAACACGCACATTTATTTTGTTAAGTTTTTGCTTGAAACTAACACAACCATACGTAGTGAACATGCACTTCCATACATATTAATTTCTCAATTCAATTCTGATCTCTTTTTCTTTTTCAACTTTTAGCATTTGTATTGCTGTCAATTTTAGAAACCTTTTATTCCTTTAACAATGTTCCGATTTAAATATTAAATAGTCGGGTCACAAAAGCTCAAAAATGTCTACCATTTGGTAAAAGAATGAAGAAAATTGGTTGACAAAAAAGGAGAAAAAAGTATCTAAAAATTTGTCTTTGTCTATTTGTTTAATAGATGAATAAAATCCATAATATTTTTTTTTGTTGGTGAAGGGGTTGAGAAAAAAAACGGGGCATAAAAACGACAAGTTTTCTATTTTTAATGATTTTTTTTATTTTCACTAGTGTTTAGCCATTTATTTGTACTTCTTCATTCTAATGTTGATGTAGAAAGGTTATTCAAGACTATGAATATAACTAATGGCGTTATAGTGCAAAATTGTTTGCCCTTTTTATTGAAAATTTGCCATATAAAATGATTTTTTTTTAAATAGTGAGTTTATTACAAATTCTTGCATCACACTTACGAGGCAAAATTTTTGTCTTAAGAGTTCTTTGAATAGCAATTTTTTGATAAAAAGTAAAGGAAATGCTACATTTTATTTAGAAAAGATAGCGGGATAAAACAAAACAGCGTAAGCTGATGCAGGCCGAAATGTTAAAATCTATTTTAACCATTTGCGCCTGATTAACAAAGGCAATTATGAAATGTCTGCTGATGTAATAAAACAAATCAATAGAAATATGACTTATGCTGGACATAGGATTAATTATTGTTTTTGGAATATTTCATTAGACGAAGATATTCAAAACTATTATCTATGTTTTTTTTTATTAAATTATTTAATAATCATTATTATAGTCAAATAATTTAAATTGAATAAAATATTTTATAAATGTTGAATAAATATAATAATATAATAGCGCGTAAGCTTTATATAAGTTTTGCAGAATATTTTTATTGGGTGTGCCTTTTTCTAAATATTCTATGTAGAATAGACTTATAAGCTTGGCACGTTGACTACAAAGCAAATAAAGACTTCAGATCGTTAGTTCGAGCCCACTTTTAGGCAAGTCATCAATATCATGAATTTTTTTAATTAGTGTCATATTCGCCCACATCCTTGAAAGTTTTTATCAAAAAATATTTAAAAAAAGGTTTCGATGTTTTATGATTTTATAACTCTTAGTTGTTAAAGTAATAGAGATGTAGATGTATGTCATTTTCCTCTGTATACGTTTTATTGAAATCAATATTTGAAAGAAAAAGTTTTCAAAGGAATTGTTTAAAACCATTTGCCCCTACAAACTTGTTTTCTTAAGTTCTTCTGATCACTCTCTTCCAGTTGATATCACTATAATATTTTAATATTAAAATAATATTACAAGTTGTGTATCCTAGAAAAATAAAAAGTCCTGTCAAACGGACAAGAGATAAGAAAATGAAACGCTCATGATGTAGTCTTACTAAACTTGATTTGCAGATTACTGGACTCTACCCAATAAATTATTGACGACTTCTATTTTTAAGGCATATAACATGTTTTAGAATCATATCAATAATGAAAATATTAAATTTTATTTTCAACAAAGAAAAAAGTACGAAAGATTTGTGTTATTTTCATCAAGTTATGCAAGTCCATTCTTGTTTCTTCAATTTCAAGTCCACAGTACATACTATAGATGGGCACCGCTCACTTGGTTACCATGAATCATGCGTGATAACGCGTCATTATTCTTTTTCCAATCTTGTGAGCGCGCATGAACGTGGGTACAACAAAATTGAGCGCGAAAAAGATTGTATGAGCATATTTTTGGCTTGATTTTTTGCTTTATTGTTATTTTTCCTAAAACTTCTTTTTAATTAATGTTTGTACGTAATTGCTTGAATTGTTTTACGTTTGTGTTGAAAGGAATTGTTTGGCTCAAGTTCTAATCTGGCTTTACCTATCTCTTTATTAATTTAATATTTTTTTTTATAAATAAAAATTATTTTTATAAAGATATTAACGTTGGGACAATTATTCATCAAAGCAGCAGAACGGTTCAGTACTGACTTCGAGGTCGCTACACCATCTCATCAGCGTTATTTTGTTCGATTTTACCACTTTTGAAGGTGGATACTAGTGATTAGAAATATTTAACCATATTATTTAACGAATTAGAATACGAGAAGCGCAACTTATTCATCTTTACAAGTTAAATCAATTTCGGTTAGTACGAAATTCCTATTTCTGAGAATTATTTATGTCTCTCGCTCCTCCCAGCTCCATTAATAGCTGAGATCAAGATGCTTTTCATTTATATATGTTTACTTGGTTTTTGTCTGTTGTAGTTCAATTTCTTAGTAGTCCAACCAACTGTGATAACGTAAACATGGAGTTAGACCGGTGCCATCGTTATTTGAACTGTTTTTGGTTTATATTCAAAGCAATTGAATGCCTGCAAATCTGACTTTGCCCATTTCTTTTTTAATTACGTTTTTTTTATAAATTACAATTATTTTGATGAAGAAAGTATTATTGTCCAAACCCCGTTTGAACATTAAATTTCTAAAATGAAACTTGCCATATTATTGTAGAATCCACGCTTGAATCTTAATTTATGAAAAGAATTATCTTGCAATGAAGTTTCTAACAATACATTAATTATTTCTTTATGCAAACTTGGCAGTACTGAAAATTGTAGTAATGTAGGCTTAAGATTTCCATTCCATTAAATCCTTTTTTTTTGTCAAATCGTGAGAGATACGATAAAAAATTTCATTTAAAATACTTACTTGCTTTTTATCGATCGTCGGGATCAACACCTTAACTTGTAATAGTTACTTTAAACCTTTGAAATTGTAATTAATACAAACCTATCATACTTACCGCAAGAACTACAATTTAACGTTAACCAACTGTACTTATTAACAAACCAATAAATTAAAATTGAATTGTACTCAAAATTAAATTCCAAAATTTAATTACGCTACTATCACCCCTTAAAAGGTAAGAAATGTTCAGCATCATCCTGTATACGAAAAAACCACATCAGTTTTAATAATTTCTCCCCCTCTTATATAAACTCTAATTATACTCATCCGAGAACGATTGTCTATAATTAAATTCCCTTCTGTAGATTGGCTCCCACCTTGCTTACTGACCCTCTTGGTCATCTACCATGGTGCAATTAAATGCAACCAGGCGTGTTGTATTCAATTATTATAACAATAATTATTCTAATAATAATAATAACTTTTGATTTTTTTTTATTTATTTTAACTTTTTTCGTGATTAATTGTGATCGTGAGTTTTCGTGATTGTGAATAACTTTTTTCCACTCACGAGAGCGTGCATGAACGTGAGCTAAAAACTATTACGTCGTGCATGACCGTGCATGAGTAAAATATTTTATCATGAGCGTGCATGAGCGTAATTGAAAAATTGCTCACAATCCCATCTCTAGTATATTGGAAAGAAATAACTAGGAAAGTTTTTTCTAAATGTTGCATTTATTATTATCTAGCTTTGATCAAGTTGAAATACCTATTTTAGTTAATAAGTTTATGACGTTGATCGAGCGTACTCCTACCAAAATAACAACAAAATTAATGCGGTATTGTGTTCATTTTTGTTGAACTGTTTAAATGTTGAAGGCATAGAGCACTGTCCAATGAACAGTACCGGCAGCGATTAATTCTGATATAATCTTTACTAATGTACATTATGCCACGCTTCAACGTCGGTGTTTTAGCAGAATCGTCGACGCAAGAGCAGAATTGGAAAAAACAATTAATTAAGATTTCTAATTTTCACCATTTGTCCTAACTCAGTCTAAGCTGTAGAAAGGAATGCTCTTCGGCAATGCCCTGCTTCAGCAGTCTTTGTCCTTAGGGAAGGAACTTCAAGGAGAGACTGGTTACCTAACCACTAGTACTACGGGATCTGGCTTAAACGTTGATATTAGTCATTTACAAATAATTGGATGTTTGAGAGGAAAATTCAAGATACCAGATATTATATTTGCGACTTGTTGGCAGACAAAAATAATAATTCAGAAATAATCTGTAGTCCGTCCATCCAGTAACCATTAACAAAATATGATGCAAGTGGTCTTCAAGTATGTGTGGGTTGACTGGGTCAACCATTTTACCGCCAGACAGACGAAATTCGCTCAGCAGTCTGTGATATCTGCAAATATCGAAAATGTGTATTCTGTAGTAAGCGAATATTGTAGATATTACAAGCGGAATGCCAAACATTTATATGTGCACTTTTAACGTACGATGAAGTCTGAATATAAAGAAATTCAATGTCAAGAAAACATACAAATTCGTTCACAAGTTTATTCAATTTTAGGATTTAAATGGCATTTTCAATTTTAGGATGAAAAAGTATTTTTAAATGAACAAAAGAAAAAATACATGAATGTATTAAGAGGATTGGTATTGTCGTAGATATAACAAAAGGACCGGGTGGTTCAAATGCAAATATTTTTTTATAATTATATAAAATGAGGTAACCTTCACTTTTTTTTTGGTATATTATGGCTTTATTAGAAACACCCACTATGATACTGATTGAAAATCGAAAAAAAATCTATCTGTGTAAAAATAACATATTAATTTAAAAACTTACTTGTATTTGGAACAACCGGTATATAAATTGAATACAACGAGCGTTATTTAAAATCAACTAAAGCTAAAATTAACATCTATCGTAGAATATTTGGCGTTGATTGGGGGATAAAGAAAAATAAATAAATTTTAAAATTTTGCTGTTTCAAATAAAATCCTATTTGCTTTAGAAAATATTAAATAAAGTATCATCCAAGTGAAAGAGTGCTGAAACCAAAATAATTTCTAAGATTACAATTTCAACAAAATTTATTGCGTGTAAAAATTATTAAATTTCATCTGTTGACTAGACGCTCTTATGTTTATATTTTCAAAAGAAAACAAAATAATTATATTTGAACAAAAAAAAAGATTCAAATTTCTTTACATGATACATGAAGCGCGTGATAAAAGTATAATAAAACAAAAAAAGAATTATATGTGTCTCTTTGATATTTGATTTTATAAGATTTTGATTTATTGAATTGTGTATTTTATGCTTGAAGCAAAAGGATATTAAAACGCGTTTATAACGATTTTGTAAATAAGAAATTAAAGCTTTTCAGCTTTGCAATAATAATTTTCATTTTGATATCGTATGTTAAAAAATTGGTACTTTTAAGCGAAATCATCTGATGTTTATTTAATTTTAAAGAGGAGGGGGTATGCCATTAATAAGAAACAAAATATATATAGTCAAATAGCCGCCACGGGTACGCTTGCATTACCATATTTTTTTAATGAAATTTACCACCATCAATTCGTAAATTTACGGCATTTTACGAACTCTATCTTTGAGGTCTTGAACCGATGGCATAGACCTTATATTTCACGTAGCTCCAAAGGAAAAAGTATAAAGGTTTTGTATCAATAAAATTTATTAAGTATTTTTTTAAATTTATTAATCGAGATTGCTTCGATATCTTCTTTTAAAGATTTTCAAAAAATTTATTAATACATATAAAAAATAAAAATAAACATAAATGATGTCGTCGGAGGAAATATCACTAGCTACTGCAAAACTTGCCAAGTACAAAACCGAGATAAATTAAGATATAAACAAATTTACGACAGCAATCTACATCTACATGGCTACAAATTTCTCAGACTTTTTCAAAAATGTTCAACTTTATGCTAAATTTCGCGTTTTTTTGCAATGTGGGTGACTTTTTCTATTTTTTACTGTTTCATCAATATTAAACATTTCAATTTTCCCAATGATTTGACTTAGGCATGAGCTGCATATGCATACTAATTTGACATATGCTGAAAAGCTTGCATACGCCTTTCAACAAATAACATATATGTCAGCATAGGCAGAAAATTTATTAATCACTATGCTGAAATTACCAACATGCGTTTGTTGGTATTGTTAACAAAGTGTTAGCAAATGCAAATGCAAATACGTATGCTGAAAAATTTTTGCGTTTACACGATATGCAATCACTTGTAGCAAATTTTCAGCATAAATATGCTTATTCAACTTATCTAAACTTAGCTTAAGGTTCAAAGATTTTTTGAACACAGTGCCGGCTCAGCGTTGAAATATAAATACTATCGGCACAGGTTTATCATTTTATTGGAGTATTTTGTTGTGCATTTTTATGTTGTGAATATTAAATTTGTGGTGCAGATTTTAAATTAAAAGTAAAGAATTCCTGCCAAGAAAAACTTCATCGCAAATTCTGTGTTGTGCATACTTTTTTGTATAAGACAAACTAATTAATTAAGCAAATTTTAGTTATTTCTTGTGTAGCACTTTTATTTCTTTTCGATTGCTTACATTAATCAGCTGTTCATTTTCCAATTATTCATCAAGCCGTTTCTAAGACGTAACTGTTGGGCTCAACAGTTTTACAACAGTTGAGCTCAACAGCTACGTCTTATGAATGTACCCATTGAGTTTTTAAAAGTTTTTGTATGAGAAGTTTTAAACTTTTCATTATTTATTATAGTCTAAGGCAAATTCACGACAGGTGCCCTCGAGAGATCAGGAAACTGAATTCTCTTGTATTATGGCTGCCAACATTTCTTAAATTATTTTGTTTGTTTACATAAGAAAAAATATCATCTTTGTACATTAACTTAAAATATTTTCTATTTTAAATAACATGTTTCTTATGAAAACACTTTTGACATTGTGTTATATTTTATAAATTAATAGCTACGCCCAGTGTGCTTCGCTACACACATACACATAAAAGTAAGATTTATAAGTATCAATTATTAATTTTAATATCCTACTTTTGGAATTTAATTATTTTCGACACGGAAAGTTTGCTTTGAAAAATCTTAATTCTGCTGGTAAAACGATGAAGAGAGAGAGGAATACTTCATCTCTTTGTCTTTCTCCCTGATTAAAACTTGGCAAAGTAAACTTTCCGCGTGTAAAAGTGGCGACATTGGGTATTGTTTAATATGAACATTTTTAATATCATTTAAGCAAATCATAACTCTGCAAAAGATCCGATTTCATTACAAAGATTCAACCAATAACTATACAAAGCTAATCGCAAGCAAACCCTTTCGAGTACTTGGAGGAATTATACAATAATCAATAATTCGGTCGTGAAAAGATGTTATGGAACCAAACTGCAAGCGAAACAATGCAAACAAAAAAGGAAAGAATTTTGGAAATTGGTTCAAAAAAAGTAAAAAAAATATGCTCACGAATTCGTAACGTACTTCTTTTTTGAAGTCGGTTAAAAATTATTCCAATGCTCTCTTGTATACAATATTTTTCGTTGAATTCAAATGGCATATATCTCTTCCTTTTTTATTCCTGTTATTATTGGTGCTTCGAAAAGTTTGTTTATGAATTTTGTAACAGCAATTCGAGTCCCATTACAAAGTCGAAGTGGGTCAATATTAAATAATAAGATTATAGGTACTCGAACTTTTAATAGAAGCAAATGTGGTGGAAAGTTTGGCAAATCAAGCCAATCCAAGAATTCGAAAGGATAAATAATTACATTCTCAACATTCGTTACCGTATTGATGGATTTAAAAGTTCTGGCACTACTAATCAATCAATCAATCAATACCTTCAATTTTATTAAAAATTTCCCTATTCATCAAGTTGACGTGAATATTCTTAGCCGCTAGTACAGAACGTTTAGATAACCACTGAGTGTTTCTGAAATTTTGTTACATATTCGGGTACACGCAGTTGATTAAGTCGCCAACAGATTCTGTGATTCGGCAAAAGTCAGGGGGAAATATTATGAAATTTGTTGTTGGTTCGGCTGGCATCTTGCCATCTCCGAAGTCTAGTAATTGCAGCTAATGCATCATTTCGCAATTGAACACGCATATTGGGACTTAATTTCAATTCGTGAACATGTCGCTAAAAAAAATTAAGAAGAATTGCACGTTATACTAAAAGCATAATTTAGAGAGCATCACTTTAAAAGCTTTGCAGATATAGAATATTAATAATTATGTGCTTTTTATAGAACCCAAGCAATCGAATTGAGTGAACAATTTGTATGAAAATCAGCCAGTTTTTCGAGTAGTTTCTACTCAAGTCGATTGCTTGGGTTCTAGAAACAACATATTACCTTATATAGTGAGTACCCCTTACCTTCTATAAAGATTTTGCTGGAAGTCACAATTCGTTTTAAGAGTAACCCATATAAAGTTTTGAGTGCTTTAACCAGTGTAGTTGTGATGATATAGCAATATTAATAATTAGTTTGCAGAGGTGGTAACCGTTTGCACGCCCCTATACTTACCAGGATTTTGTTGAAAATTTGCACGGGCTTCAAAGATTGATACACATATCGGAAAAATAATAATTACCTTTTATGGGAGCTAACCGTCTCCCCCCCAATGATACCTGGATAATTTTGCACATAAATTATTAGTATTCTTGGTTCAATGTTTATATAATTATTACAGAAAACTGTAAATAAAGTGGCTGCTTGGCACAATTCTGTTGAGCGTTATGGAACATTCAAGTCAATATTAGTAATAAGGAATTCAAAAGCACAATTTTCATTAATTAAACTAATCACCAACGAAACAATTAGCAGTGTTCGGTGAATGTGTAAGGCTGACATTCTTATTAGACTAGAGCAATAGGACATTGGATTGACGTGATTGCTCCATGATCAACCAGGCAAGCAGAAAATCACATATGCATTTAATATTACTAAACTACCCAGCATATATTTGGTAATGACTTCTATTAAAACCCACATACTTACTTTGTTGTCTCTACATATCGTCTGCATTACTTTAGAGTAGCTATGTAACTACTTACTAGTAAAAAACAAAAAAATTATTCTCTGTGTGGTACAGAAAAGGCATGTGTTTTTTCGACAGTTGCTCAGGTATTTTTAAAACAAATTTGTATTGTTGTAGAATCGCTACAACCTTGTAGATCTGCCTTGAGTGGCAGCATACATTTAGTTTGTATTGTGTGTTTAATGTCATAATATTGACATTTTGATGTCATTATTTATAATCCGAGTTAGTAAGTACATACATCGCCTCCATTGATATCGTTATAATGAAGTAATGATTTCGAATGCCAAAGAAGAAGTAGTGAAAGGTATGTACTTCATATGTTTGTTAGTATTTTAATACATTACGCCTCTGTCTTTATTAACTGTGATATAAATGTGGCATATAAAATTTACTTTGGCATTCAGGAAATTTGGCACAAATCAAACAGCAAAAAGTCACCCATTTGTGAAATTCACATCAGTAATTCTACAAAAGCTGCCAACACTTGTTAACTGCTGAAAAATCATGAATAATTTGTTTTTTATTGGCTTTAAACTTTCGAAAAAGTAATTACAAATTTTGTTTCTAATTTTTTAGCCGTAAAAAGAGCCTGCATTAATATCGTGCCATAATAATTAATCTTAACAGAAATAATACTTATTTGTACAAATTTAACCGAAAGTTGTTTTATTTTTTCTGTCTCTATTTAGGCGATATTAATTTAGTATTTTTTCTTTTCCAAGAATCCTGTTTAACTGTTCGCCTCAATAACTTCTTAGATAAAATTAAATTGCCTTTAATAATTTCTCGCTTGTTAATGTTTCAATGTTGAATTAAAATTGAAATTTTCAACAACAAAAAAAAAACACATTAAAACAAAATTTGTTTAATTTAATTTTGTTGTCTGATTTTGTTAAATTTCCCGAGACAACAGCAGGATTTATGTTTAACAGATTAAAATTCAAGCGCCCGCATAATTATAGTGTTTTTATTTGGTAATTTTATATGTTGACTTGTTTTGAGGCGCTTTCGTTTGTTTGTGTGTTTATTCGTTCGTTTGTTAGATTCTAAAGGGTGATTTTTTAAAACCGTTACAACTTTGAATTGGCCAAACTGCTTTGTTTGACAGCCCATTTGACAGCTGACAGTGGCTTTGTAGTTAGTTTGTTTTGCTATTTTATAATGAAGAGTCACGCTAGACAAACGCTTACAAATTGTTATAATATCAAGAACACTCAAAATAACACTGGAAAAAAATAGAAAATTTCGCGTAATTTACATGGCCTGAGACTTATTTAAACATTAATCGCGAAAAATTATCCTTCAAATTTGAAGCCAAATTCATTGCAATTAACACAATTTAACTGTGTTAATTTTAATTTAAACTTGTATCGGGATTAAAAAAATATCCTTTATTATCGCCCCTTAAGTAATTTGCTAGCGAACAGCGGCTGTGATTAAAAACGGCAGAGTGGAAGGAAAGGAAAGTGGAAAAGGATTTAATGTTACTCATAAATAATGGCGCAATTATAAAAAATGTTTTAACATTTAATATTTATAGTCTGCTTAGTTATTTGTATAATTATTACAACTCCGTTTCGTCAAGGGCTTTTAAAAGATACAAATATAAAAATATGTGCAATTAATTTATCCCTAAAAATTTTCTTAAAAATGTACTTTCATTTAAAAAGCTATTTTTACATAAAATATTATTTTATTTAAAAAACGACTTTTAGTTAAAAATTTGTTTTTATTTTAAAAGGAACATTTATTTTAAAAGGAACTTTTATTTTAAAAGGAACTTTTATTTTAAAAGGAACTTTTATTTTAAAAGGAACTTTTATTTTAAAAGGAACTTTTATTTAAAAAAGAACTATTTTAAAAGGATTATTTTGAAAGGAAAATTTATCTACAAATGTTTTTTATTTAGAAAGCTATTCTTATTTGAAAAGCTAATTTTATTAAAACAAGTAGTTTTATTTAAAGAGATACACTCAAAAGAAAAATCAAGACATCCGTTCTTAATCCGTAAAAACTTTGAAGGCTGAGTAAAGAGTTAAAACGCTAATAAACACATCCTTCACTGCTACTAGTTTGGCATTTTAACTTATTATTTTAACATGGCGATGTAATTGGTGGCAATTACTTACTACTCTTGCTTACAGATAACATCTTTTAAATGTAATTTCATGAAACTTATTAATGGTCGCGTTCAATAGACGTAATTGTTGCAAAACCGTTGAGTGTTTGTCTTAGAAACGCAGAGTTGAGTAGTTCCGCTCCACACAACATTTGAGTATTAGCTGCCATTTTTCCATCATAAATTTTGTTTGCTACATTAAAGCTGCGTTCGAGTACTTTTACAGTAAAATGCAGTAAATGAGTAATTACTGAGTGAACTAAAAAATTTACTATCAAAAAAAGCTGTTGCCCAAAAAAGTACGCGAACGGAAAAATTATAAAAATTCGTAAGATTAAGAAAACAGATGATTGCAAATCAATATAGTGTTTAAATATAATTTTTTACTTTGGACTACTCAACTCTTTCTCTTGTTGGTAGTCGATGCACTATTTATTTCAACACAGCCATTTTAAGAAAATATAAACTAATTATTTTCTGTAATATTTTTCATACGTTTATTTTTATTTTTTTATTAAATTTATTCAAAATATGTAACGTGAACTGTCACTTTACGCTCTTAATTTGTGTTCTCATTTACTGTATCATGAATAAACGAACGTAATTTAGTAAAATGCAGTAAAGTTCAGTAAAAATGTTGGGTACTCGACACATGTTGATGTTGAAGTATGAGTATTAAGAGTAAAAAACAAAAAGGAATTTGTCTTTTAAAGAAGTAACCCTCAAGCAATATGCCTACCAACCAGTAGGGATAGTGAGAGAGGATAGATGGTGAAAGTGAGAAAGCTTACTTCTTTCAGCTCTGATATTGCGCGTTATGTTAGTATTGAGATCAGTGCTGCAGCGCCTCTGCTGTCAAGTAGGCGCATTAAATTTGTTTAATCTGTGTAATCATTTTATTAATAATTTTACTTTGCCGGCGATTTCGTTACAATACCGACGTAGGAGGTCGCTATGATCTACACTACCATACACCAGTATCAATTGCTGCCAGTAGTGTTCAGTGCCTAGTGCTATGCCTTCGTCACTTAAACAGTCCAACAAGAATAAACACAATGGCAAGTTAATGCACATCTACAGTGTTCGAACAGAGAGTAGTAATTATGCAGTAGTTTTAAGGTATATGATCAATCTGTATTACCGAACCACTTCCAAGTAATGCATATGGTAATGTAGTAAATCACTACACAGTATGTTGTTTGATAGCTGCAACCACGCCAAAGCGATGTCAAAAGTATGACAAGTACCGATCCAGAACGCTTGAATGAATGGAATTGAATTGCAGCCATTATTAAATCATGTGGGGCTTAATTTTAAGGTAAATAAGTTTTCGCTTAATAAAGATCTGATTCAAGACACAATTTTAACGGCATTGTGTTGAATGCACCATGGACGTAGATTATAGGATTGCTGGAGGATAATTTAGACTATTCCTCTATCATACATCTAATCTGCGTTCATCGTGCATCCATGCCAAAGCCGTCCAAATTGTGCTTTCAATCGAGATCGCATTAATTGGCTTATGAATTGTTTCAGCTTAAATCAAGTGCGACCCAGGGTTATTGATAGTTATGCAACTCTGGAAAAGACTTGACTTACAATTTTTATTTCATACATAAAATAAATTTTTTTACTTAATTATTTCTATTTTGATTTTAATTATTTTGTATTGATATCAGACTCAAGTAATTAAATTCATCGAATCTTTGTAAACCAACAACTTTACCAATGCCATTGTAATAAGAGGAAAGAACCACTTTTGCACGCGAAAATTTTACTTTGCAAAGTATTGTGTTTGAAGGTGAGAAGCAATAGAAAAATATTGTTGAACACAGACTTTGATGTAGTGGCAAAGTTGCTTGTTTCTTCGTTGGTCGTTTCCACATAGTTGCATTTGGTTACATGTTTGTGTTTGATTTGTATGTACATCCAACAAAAGGACAAAAAATTTCTCAAAGTAAATTTGGATGTGCAGTAAGTAAAAGAAAGTTTAATGGAAAATTTAAAATGTAAAAATAAACATTGCATGTGGAAACGGCGTCTTACATCAAAAACATGAATACATACATCAAATAACTTTGCGAGCAGATGAGACAGTAGTGAGTTCTGATTTCAAAACTAATTTTAAGATAAAAAATTTAGCTTTAAGTTTTTTGTAGTTGACATAATAATTTTATTCTTATTTTAAGAAATTCCAGGAAAATAGTTTTCTAACTGATTCAAGTGCAATTTAATGTTATTAATATTTAAATTTTTAAGCAACACTCGTACTAAAAGCAAGAAGAAAAACATAAATTTAGAACAAGTTTTTTTTCGGGATTCTGAGGTAAAAAAAAACTACAATTTTGAATGAAGTTGTTAAAAAATTTTTTTTTCAAAAGTTCACTATTGAAGTTGGTTATTTATTTTTAATATTTTGTTTGGCATCACTCTATACAAATGTATAGCAGTTGTTGTTTGTACATTTTCTACAAACCTCTTACAACTACAATTAGAGTTGAAAAAAAGTCAACCTAGGTAGTAATGGTAAAGTAAGAAAACAAAAACAATTGGTTGATTATTGAGTTCTTGTTACAACTTTGATATTGTTTAAACTTTTCATTTGTTTTAATGAAAATTTAATATAATATCTCCAGTTGTTCTAAGAAATATTTGGGTAAAGTTCCCTGATGATCTGCATTAGCAACAGTGAAATGCGCATAGGAACAAGCTATACCCCTCAATAATCAATTGCAATTAGTTTTTTAACAAAATTGTTAACGTTTTACTGAATAAGTAAAATATTAATATTGGGAGAAATAGTGCGAATAAAAATTCTAAATATTTTTTTCTTTTTAAAGAAAATGTTTTCCCTGTTAACATTCTTTTATCTAGCTTTTCTTTATAAAAATTTAAAACATTTTATTTGAAAACACACAAACAATATTAATATCTTCTCTGGCCTTTTTCTCTTTTAAAACACTCGAAATTCCTTTAAATCTATGTACTTATTTTGCCATATTTTTTATAGTTATCATGCTCTTTCAACAGGACCTATTCAACATCTAACAAAGAAAGTTATTTCAAATATGTATGTATGTAGGATATCCGTTTTTTACTTTACAGGTTCAACTTAAAAATAATAATAAATAGTAAAAATCATAAGAACAACCAACGCCTGATAAAGTGAAAAAGTGTCTGTTTCTTAACAAACTTTTATATAATTTTAATTTAAAATTTTAAATATTCCAACACACTTATTGCAAGGAGTCTTTTGTACTCGTAAATATGTAAAACATTTCTCAAATGTCCTTGTTTGGAAGTTGAAGCACATTAACATGCTGACACAGTCATACAGAGTCATTAACACTGATGAACGCACAATGTCATTATTAATGGTTCTGCTTTGATATTATTAAAATTAAGGGGAAATAGCTGTTATTGACTTTAAATCGATAAAATAATTTATTTTGAGGTATCAATGTGTTTCAGTTATACAGCCTTCGTGTAGATATAAAGATGTTGTTATTATCCCAAACTTGACAAGAAATATTATGTGATAACTTGTGTTTTTTTCGTGTATGCGAACAACTTTTAGCACAAATTTTGTATGTTTCAAAGGAGGCACACTACGTATGGTTATATGATGTGATTTGCCACAATATGCCACATACGTTTTGAAAACTATTCAATTAATTGGGTTACAATTTTATGTAAAATATGTTTTTATAACTCATTTGCTGTACATAATAACTTGCATTGGACTATAGTTGTACATCTCGATTAATATACGTTCAAGTAAGAACAAACGTTTTTGCATTCATTGTGCTTCCTTACTTTCATTTAAATGTTTTTTTTTAAGATATTTATTTTTATTTCAATATTTTTTCAATAACTTTTTAATGCAAAACCATAATCACGTTGCTGCAGCATAATTTGAAATGGCTTAAGGGCCCACATCAATTCATACTCTTAAAAGTTCGTTCATTTTGCACATTTATTTGTTCATTTATTATTCATTCGTTGAATTTTCATACGTTTATTGTGTAAATGACAAAAATATTGGCAACGAACAATAACATGAAGTTGAATAAAAGATTTTCGTTTTATTTTCCTGACTTATTTTGCTTCATTAAAATTCTTTTCACATTTGATATAAATAAATAGAGATAAAATCTTTTAAATAAAGAATTACTTTTTTGTTGTTGTATCCATGATGACAAAAAATGGAAAATTAATTAAGATGAATTCATGTAAGTCAAGCATAAAGGAATTCATTTATTTGTAACTAGCTTAAGTGCGGTAATTTAATAATTGCGATGTTAATTAATTTTTTATTTTTGGAAAAGCCAAATGTTTAATTATGATATATTAATGTAGTGTTAAGGTTAATTAAGGAGGTATAATCTTAATACTTATTTATATTATGGAATTCTATGGCAGACCGAAAGAACAAAGAACAGAAATTGTTTATGTGATTGTGAGCAAAGTTGGTGTGATCTGGTGGTGTGTGTTAATGAAATTATTATTAAGGAAAATATTTTAACTTAAATCAAGGAAATACTCGTCACTTTTGGCACATACAAAAATAATATTTTTTTAATTAACTAAAGAGGTTTATACTATGTTCAGACATACATACATTTTTAATTGAGTCAATATTCAGTTTGTTGACGAAATTATCTTAGCGTTCAGACATACATAATTTATCTAATTCAATAAGCATTTGACAGCTGGAAAATAATATTGTTTTTATATGTACATATGTATATTGAAACTGAAAATTTGCTTCGAAGTTTACAAAAATTCGTCCTTTAAACAGAAATTACTGCTATATAATATAAATGCCGAACTGTTGCGGTTAGTAGGATTGAGTATTGGTTTTCAAATAGGAGAAAAAGAGAATCGCCACTCTACATTCTGGGAATTCAATTGCTTTTGCAATGATGACCAGTATTTTTAAAAGCATTTTGGTATAGCCTATACCAGTTTTGATATCCTGTGTAGTTAAATAAAGTCGACACAAAGTGGAGAAAAGCAAGAACACTACAAAAGCGCGTAGCCATCGCTATATTAACACTCAGTTTATCTGGGGAGTACAGAGTGGCTTATGAGCTGTTTATTTGAATGTCTCGTGTCAACGCAAGCCTAACAAATTCTAGCCTAGAATTCGTTCAAATTTCGAAAACTTCTTGAAGGTCTACTGAGAGCTTACAAAAAGACTAGATTATTATTTTATTTATTTTTTTTATTTCATAAAGACAAATTTTATTGTCATTAAAATTTAACGAACGCACTTTTTCTTACTGAAGCGGAACCCGAACTTCAATTTAAAAAAGACAAATTTATTTATACAACGCTGTATTTTTTATACTTTACAGCCATACCTAAATCAGAGCGTGAGCTTCGCGTTAGCAACAGGGTACGTACTTGCAGTACATTCAGAGTAAATTTTTTTCTCAGAATATATTGTAAATATTTACGCTGTTGCTAACGCGACGCTCAACGCTCTGATTTAGGTATGGTTGTAAGTTGTTTAGAGGGTGTTCAAAAGAACATGGGAAAATTGATAATTAAAAAACGATTTAAAATAGACACAATTATTTGCTTAAATTAGACAGCAGTACATGTGAAAATCGTTAAGCAAAACGGTCCTAAATAAACACAAGTGTTTTCTTATATTTTTTGTAGATAAAATATAGGAATGCCGGCATGACAATTAATACATTTATCTGTAGCCGTTATCTCTTGTGTGTTCGATAACAAAGAAGTGGTAACACATGCAGACAGTGGTGTGTTTATTTAGGATCCGTTCAGAATAGATAATAAGTGACAAAGAACACTATTAGATGCAAAACCTGAATTCGTTTAGTTTTAACGTAGTATTTAAATACCTCAGTATGCTATTTAGAATTTAGTATTAAAGTTGTACTCAAAAAGAAAACTAATGCATTTTTCTTTACAGAGGGTTTTGTTTTAGAGTATTTTTGATGTTATACAAACATATATACACAGTATATGTAAGGCTTAGTGTTCGCCGAAATTTCGAAATTTTATGCACGCCGAAGATCAACAAAACGTAGGTTTTTGCCGAACTTCAACAGTGAACCCAAACGTTCGGTGGAACCTCATTATTAAATAAGATATAGTTTTTTTTAAGTTTTATAGTATTTTTAATAAACATTTCTTTATTATTTAATTAATAATAACATTAAATTAACAATTTTAAAAAATCCCGCTGCACTGATTTCAGATCGGGTAATATTTTAAATAAAAAACTAATTTAAATCCATCTAGACATAGATATACTGAGTCAAAAGAATACAACTAGTAAAAGGCCAAAAACTTCTAACTGGGTTGACCATTATTCTTCAAATATAAATAGAAACACTATCGATCAAGTCAAGAAATATATATAAAAAAGTATTCGTCTATTCGGATTTGGTTCTGCGGTGGAGTAGGCGGACACACATATCTACAGGTACATACAAGATTAGTTTGCAATTTTATAATGAATAGGTTTACGCTAGACAATACTTTAAAATTTTTGTAAACTCAAAAATACTTTTGAAAAAATAGAAAAAAAACCTCCGATATTTCCTCATGATTGCTATTTTCCTTTGAAAGTTCAAGAATAATTATTATTTTCGGTCCCTGGTTAAAAAGGTTTAAAAGTGTTAACATGAATCGCTTAAATACTAAACATTTAAACCAAATTATTTTTCTAAAAGATTATTTAATAAGATCTCATTAAACTATTGAAATAACTAATAGAATTACCTCATAGTTTATTTTTTTTTTCGTATTATCTCAAGAATTGTTTATTTATGATTTTTTTTATTTTTTTAACAAAATTTACCGATTATTAACCGATTAAATTAAAACCCGATTAAACTAAAATCCGATTAAATGAATGCCATGGTAGGTACCAACAAATAGTGGAGGCCATATTTGTTGGGATTGCCTTTTTTACTTGCCGTTGGACTACACTATTCGATGACACCGATTTGGTTGTTTTTTTCGACTAACCGTAGAGTCGTTTACAATAATCCTGTAATTTCAAGATTATATTAATTTTTTTATTAGGAGGAGTAGAGAAGCAAGCCGTTGAATTAAAAATATATCGTCGTCAAACAAAAAACATGGGATAAGACCGCTTTTCCTAAGTACTCAAGACTTGACGATGTGTATGAACCGGGTCTATGATCCTGAAATTCTGCTCCGCAAGTAGTGCAAATACGCATCATGTAATAATTTTTTATACATAATGTTGAAACTTTGAACCCTAAGAAAATATTCTTGAAGATACGTGAAGATAACTCCAGGACAAGCCAATGTCATGGAATTTTTAAGAATTTTTACCATTTACCTCCGCCTTATTTTCAATTTACACGGTTGAAAATTCCGTTTGAGAAATACTCCGTGCTTTCTTTGCTTTGTGAGTTAATGACCAAACAAACAACGCAAACGGCTAGGCCAACAAGACAGAAATTTGTGATTGTTCGAGCCTGTCGTAAATGGCGTTTGGCAAGCGGTTTGTGAAAAATAAAATAAAATGGGTTTTCTGGCAGCCATATTGAGATTATTACTAGCCGCTTGTGTAGTATGTGGTCAAGTTATTTAAAAAATCTATACTTTTACAAATTAGTTTTGTGCAGGATGTTGGCAAATAGAACAAGTATATTTGACACACCGCATGTGGACTTTACACTTGGCTCTTTACTTAACAAAATTTTATACATGTGGCATTACGAACTTTTAAACTCTTTTAGGCTGTATTGAATTCAAAGAAAATCATATTTTATTTTATAGCTTATTTATATTCTGTAGCGGAAATAAGTTTTTATATTTCATTTCTTAAGCCGGAAATGAAAGGCTTACAGCAAAGTATTAGTCTGATTTGGCAATTTGGTTCATAAATAAATTTTTTTGTGGGTTTTTTTTCACTTTTCCATTTGATTTAAAAAACATATTTTAATCAATATTCAATGACGTAAAAACAATTTGCGGTTTAATTATTCCTGCAATAAAGCAAGATTTGATAAAGTTTTTAAATAAAAATATGATAACAAAATTTTGTATTTTGCACATACTGGAGACTATTTTGATTACAAGAATTTTCGCCTTTTCTTGCAATTCACCTTCTTCCATTATATTTCTTTCGTCACCAATTTATTTTTTCTTTTTTTTTTGTGAAACATGTTATACGAGAGTTGAAACGAAAATATTTATTTAAATAATGAGAAAGTTAAACTTAATATAACTAACACAACTTCACTGAAAGTTTTAGTCCTCTTGGGGCGAAGTTGATTGTCGAAGGTTCGAATGTAAAAATAAAATCAAAGTTTTTCTCAACTTACAGATTTGTTAAAAATAAAATTTATAAGCTATTTTTTGTTGTTGTATATTTTACCTTTAAAAAAGATCTCTTTACTATACGAAGAAGTAACTTGTTACTGAAAAAATAATAGTTCTTATTGCGCCACAGGAAATGAAAGTTTGTTTTTCGTTTCAATGGATCCTTAAAGTTTTTTTCTCCTGACCACTTTGACATTGTTTTCTTCATACTTTTCTTCTCTGTTTGAGAAATTATTGCATGTTTTTTTACACTTCCTAGGGGATGCAATAGTTCTTGTTACTGTTGTTCCATGTCGAACACTCGTACACAGTATAAAGCGTTTTTATGGTTTTAATAAGGAGACAAAACTGCGGAAGATGGATGGTGAGTAATGAAACATTGTTGGGAAAAATGATAAATATACACTCAAGTATGTGCATAAATAACAAACAATTATTACGTTGTGGAGAGAAGTTTTAGTTAGTAGTTTACATTTATTTTGAACTGTTGGTTGGTAATTGAAACCAGGGGTGCCAAACGTGATGATTTAACGTCATTTTGGCGATTTTTTATAGCAAATTTCACAAAATGACGTTTGACAATTTTTGTTAGTATTCTCTTTGACGATTTTTTCACTTCGCTACTTTTTGCTCCACGTAACCTCTACGTATGGCAAAATGTCAAGCTCTAAAAATATTTTTTTGCTTTGCAACTAATGTCGATGATATTGATGCTGCAAAAGAAATATTTAAAAATTTTAATGACATTAATGAGCTTTACTTTTGTATTTTTAAATATGTACATTATTTGATGAATAAACAAACAAAACAAAATTGAAGGAATTCAAATTCACAACATGCACTATGAAATGACAAAACTTTTTTAAAATACTTTAAAAAATTTTTTAGTAGATGATTGTATAAAAAATGCGCTTCTAAATCAAATTGATTTTCATAACCGTAAATTTTTTTTTAAAAACGGAAGAGGTTTATATTGGTGTGTATGTAAAAGATATGTTAAGACAATATACAATTGATGTTGAAACTTTGAATCATTCTACGTTGAATTTGTTATCAAATAAAAAAAATTTGATTTCGATGACAAAATTTAAAAAAATTTAAATTTAATTACACCATCTGTGATTTTGAAAAAAAAAACTCCGAAACTCTTCCTTTATTAAAAGGTTTTCCTAATCTAGTCTCTAAAGAAAAATATCAAGATATTGAGGATGAAATAAGAGAACTAGAATTTTTGAAATTTGGAGACAGCGCATTAAATTTAGATATATTTTGGAAAAGAGGAAAACAATGAACCGGTTTTTCCAAATTTATGTGAATTTGTAAATAACTTAATGACTCTGTCAAACTCTTGAGCTAATGTTGAAAGAAGATTTAGCAAAATTAATCTTAATAAAACCACAAGATAAGATACTCATTGCAAACAGGAACCCTTGAGGGGATTCTTCTTTCTTAAAGATTATTTAAAATATAATTCCTCTGAATGTTACAATGTTAGCATTACAAAAAATACATTAAAAACATAACTATGATACTCGTATGTATGTATAGTATTTTTATTTTGTAATTACCCAATTTATATCAATATCATATGTCCTTCTTTCGTACTTTATATGTACAAATCGAATAAATAAAAAAAAATTAACTCGACTCTAATTGCAAGTTTATGAAAAACTATATAATAGTATATTCTATGAATTTATTAAATAAAAATATAAAAAATTAACGTTTATTTTGGAAAGTATATAACCTGTTTTGGCACAAAACCTCTTCAAATCTTGCTTAGAATTGAATAAAATGTTTAAAGTTTTTAAGAAATTTGAATTTTTAAATGAAAGATTGTTGTATAAAACAGAAAATTTTTGAGTGACAAATTTTCGTCGACTTTTTTTTAAATACTGACGATTTTTACGATTTTATTTACAAAATTTTTCGATTTTTCTAAAAATTTTACTGGCAGCCCTGATTGAAACGTAATAACGAAAAAGCACGAAAAGAACACTTTTGCTTTTAATCAAATCGCTTACTTTTTGATTTTATTATTAATTTCTTGGCCTGTTTTTCCGTCACCTGTATTTTTTGTTTATTTTTGTGTTTTGGGAACAAGCCATTTAAATAATTTTAATATTCTAAACTAAACTTGAAAAGATTTCACTTTTACTTTAGGTGACAGTAAAAAGTTTAAAATTATAATTTTCGACTGTCACTACGAATGGCCTAAAAAATACTTATAAATATAAAACAGTAGCGAATTAAAAACGACATATTATTAGACTGTTTTTAAGTTAAATAATATTCTTAGCTTTTCTTAAAAAAAACTTTCTCAATAAATTAAAATGGAAAAACAGACTGAAAGGCAGTAACAAAATCTCTTTGCAAATGATTTATTTTTCTGTTGAAAAGACAATTTAACTGCAGACTAAAATATTAAAATACCGTTGAAGTGTTCATATTCCTTTCATCATGTGGACACAGTAAAGAGAAAATATGTGTCAACATATTTTCTTTTGCTTACCTTCCTCCATGTAAAACAGTGTTGAAAGGATTTGCCAAACAGACCAGAGTGTATTTTTTTTATTTGCTTTCAAAAATAATTAAGAACACCTTTTACTCTCTGCCAACACTTGAATGGTGGTATTTATAAGCCAGTATTATGGTTGTGCCATGCCACAATCTTAAACACTCATAGAACATACATTTTATATATGTACGTTTTCTCCTTTGTAGCAAGTTTTAGTACGATGCATTTTTGTTTGTGTTGTTTGTTTCGTGTGCCAAGAAGTATCACATCGTCCATTAGCTAAAACATCAGCATAACTAAAAAAAATGCGTCTGCAGAAATCCAGTCAAAAAATGTTTTATTTACTCTTAACTACAAAGAATATTCTCCACTCAAGAAGTGAGCAAATAAAATAAAGTATGATTTTTTTGCGCAAGATGAAGAACCAAATGACAAATAATTATGAATTATTAATTAATTCATAAATTAGAGTTTTGTAAGTAATGCTGTTATTCGTGTAAATGAGCAATATATTCTTGTTTCGGAAGGAGCAATCTTATGCTTTCGAATTTCGAATAAAGCAGGAAGTTTAATTAGACTGGCTGGTCGAATCTGCATTTCCTTTCACCTCACGACAGATTATTATAAGAACGATGTTCTTTATGGTACGTTGCGACTGTGGGAGTAGGAAACAAACTCGTAACAATCAACACCTTTCCAGTTAGAGCATTGCATTGTGTTGCATTGCTATAGATGTTATTTATACACATACATTTTTTGAAATTGCAAAGCATACTTTTATTCGTTAGCAGTATTGACACAAAATGAAATTACTAGAATGGTTCATAAATAGGTAAAAAAAACAGTATGCAACAGGAAAAAATTTTAATAGTAAATATATTCTTTCTTCACGATACGTTGTGAATGAGGAGTTAGACAAAAATGCGCAACAATAAGAACCGACACTTTTGCCGTGAGAGCATTTCATTACGTGGTGCATTAACGCTGCAGTTGTTGTTATTTTCCTTTATTCCATTTATGAACAATTTCAAAACATACTTTAGGAAAGTTACCAGAAAATAAGACTGGTAAATGCTGACGATCTAATTCATGAAATTTTCTTATTTCAGTGTTAATTTAACGTTATAGTAATCAAACAAATTTTGAGCTATAAGCATGTATTAAAAATTTATATTCATAAACGTTTAATAACGCTAGATTAGCAATGAAACACATTTACCAATTTTGCCATATTTTGTTTAGTGATGTACACAATATGATTCTATTAAAGAAGTCACTGGTTTCAATGACAAAAAAATCATTAAAAAATTTCATCAAATTGCTAAATAAAGAAGTAAAGCAAAGGTTTTATACTAATTATTGAAAAGCGAGAAAGTGTGCTTAAAACCTACGTTTGTTGTTTTTAAAGTTCGACAACTATTTGAATACTCAACTGTTAACATTTGTTTGTGCATCACTAAATAACATCAACTCATTTCAGTTTCTCTGTTAAGTTTTTAACTATAAATTCAAAATATTTGTGCCTTAATGAAAATAAAATATGTTTTTATGTGCTGCATTATATTTAACATTTTTTTTTTTCATTTTGAGGGTTACTAAGTGGGGTAAATAAATATGGATAAAGTTTGTATCCACTATCTCCTATCAAACAGCCTTTGAACTCTCCGTTTTCGAATCGTTGTTTGATTGCTTATTCGTTGAAAATACGGCAGTCGTGAGTGCTCGCTCTCCACCTTGCGACATCCCAAATTTTTAACGTTGCATCGCAAATAACCTAACACACATGCATGAATCTACAAAGAAATTTGCCTGAGATAACCCGTGGAGATCGGCAGTATCATCTTGCACCTTAAATTTTAAATTGTGCATAATGATAAGGTAGACCTTTCTTCGTAATCATCATCGTAATGACACCAAGGCCTGCAAATCGACAGAGGTACCACAACCTCTTGAGTCTAACTGAATTTCCGGGCTAACCATTTCAATAATTTTTTTAACAGTGGATTAATTGGATTCGACCGGATTAACGTGTTTCTAAAAGGTTTTCGAGTGCGGGAAGCTGATATATCGGCGATCGTGTCTATAATTTTCAATTAAACACAAATTTCTTCACACTAATTAATTTTACTTACGTATTCTGGAAAACAAATTCACTACATTCATTTTTATTTAAACGCTTTTATTAATTAAAATTTTTTACAAAGACGAAAAAAGGAATAGTTTTTTATATTTTTCAGAGACTTTATAACGCTTTAATAGGTTATTAAACATTTATGAATACACATTTAGAGATTTTTGACTATTAATGTGTTCTTAAACTGCTAATAATCATTTATAAATTTGGGGGGTAAGTGCACAGAGAGAAAAACGCCATAGTAAATTCAAGTATTTTCTACTTACTTTGAGTACGAGTCGTACACAAAATTTTTAATATAAATAACAATAAAATATACTTTAATCAAACCAAGTACGAGATTACTTTAGATAACTAATCCTGGAGTTTCTTAAAATGAATAGAAAACTCTTTGAATCAACTAAAAAATTAAATTGAGCATTTAATAGTCCGTACTTAAATCAATCTTTCTGTACTTGATTTAAGTAAATCTGGGATTGCCGAACTTTGAATACCGCTTGGGACTGATTTAAGTACAGATGGATTGATTTTTCTTTTGAGTGTATGTAAAATTATATTTGTTTTATAAGAGAAAATCTAAATGCTAAATTATACGTCGTAGTTTTTTAATGCATGAAATATGTTTGCGTACACCTGAAGGACACTGTTCTAAGCAGGTGCCTCTAAGAAAACTTCCACGTGTTTCTTTTTAATTCATTTCCCATTTACCGTCATATGTTTGATCTACCAGAGCATTTGCTGTCTCTTTTGAAAAAGTACAGGGTGTTCCAATAAGGCGTTTCATTTTCAATAGCCGGCTTTTTTAACATCATGACTCAACCTGTAACTACATGAAAGATGACAGATTAAGTATAAACACCACTATTAATAAAAATTGAAGGTATGGATACGCTTCATCAATGCATTGAAATTCTTAAAGTTCAATAAAAATTTAACTCAATTTCGCAGTTACAATTGGCAAAACTAAAGCATTTTTTGCTCATCGGTGCTTTGCACTAGACTGATATACTATAAAAAGTATTGTTTCTATAACTGCCTCTTGTAGCCAAGATAATCCCATTGAGCTGATGGCCCAGGTAAAGCCCATGGCTTGTTTGCATACTCCTGCACACTATTTATCCAGTATAATTAGCTGTGCAGGATAACTCCTAGATATTTGGCACTATCCGATAGGGCTAGAATCAAACCATTTAGTTTTGCTGGCGTGAAAGAGGGAATCTTATATCTTCTGGAAAAGAGTGCAAGTTACGTTTTGGTTGGGCTTACACTCAGACCGCTCAGTGAGCATGCAACTGGGACAAGTTAATGATGTGGAGAATCGAACTCGTACACATCGCTCAAGAATAACTGAGAATATTGCTGTACTGTTGAGGAAAATCCTGACTTTTCGATTTCTCATCGATCTTTGAAATTGGGCAATCCACAAACGGCATTACACCATATTTTGCAAAGAGATTTTGATTTGGAAATCGTTTATTTTTAATAAAATCGTACTACTTGCCTCATTTATATTAATGGTATCGCTCGTTTGCGTGACACAATTCCTGACACAATATGCCAACGAGATCTTGTAATTTAACAAAGTCGAACTTTTTGCTTTGGAGCTACGTTATTGATAAGGTCTATTCCAATAACCCACAATCTATTTAAGTTCTCCAATTTATATTCGTGAAGTAATATAGAACAGACACCCGCAAATGTCCGAATTGTTGTTGGAAAATTTCATGAAAAGAATATGGGCTGGCAAGTTTTGCCGTGGCGACTATTTGGGAGATATTATTTTTCATTATTAATGCACATCTTCCTCTTTACAATTAACCTTTAAATTACCCTTGTGTAGAAAACCACACAAAATGAATAATTTTTTGAATATAGCAATGAAATTTCTTGACTTTGTTTATAATATAAACTAAGCAAGGAAAAAGCATTTTTGATTAAAAAATATTTGTTCAATTCACAAGCTCATATTAACGTCGTATGTGTTGTGTAATCGTCTAATTATACAATATTGCATTTTTGTTGTTGGTAATTTTCATACAAAAGTCTGTTATAATTATACGTTTTAATTTTATATGTTTTATAAATGGTTGTATTGAGGCCAGGTATGGAAAACTTCTGTTTGTTAGATAAATTTGTAAAACTCTTTTAAATATGTGATAAGTAAACCCAGAAAATACATTCTTCTTAATGATAAATACACACTTGATTCATTTCAGTTCAATTTAAAACATTTAATTGATATTTAAAATACGACAACAAATTTGTCTGTTCACAATCACATAAACAAATATCGTCTTTTTTAAACGATAAGCCATACGACTGAGCTTGTGAATTGAACAAATATTTATCAAAAACTAAATATTAAAATTCGCATGCTATTGTGGTAACAACACACACTTGGTTTTGTTATTTAAAAGCTAATTCGAGTATTTTGGGGACCCAATTAGCTCCTTATTATTTTTATATTTGTTCAAAGAAATTAGGTTTAAATATTAGTGATAAACAACGAAGGCATACGCCGATTTCATGTTTATTTTTTGGCTTAGTTGGTTATATATTAATAATTAAATTTCAGACACAAATGAAAAAGACCAAATGTTACTAAATAGGGAAAACTCATACATGAAAAAGGCCTGATCTCAGCGGCCAATAGCATCAGATAAAGCGAATTGAATTATGAAATGTCGCTGGCTTTGAGTGCAAACCTTCTAACTACGTTAGCTTAGGTTAAGATGGCCGGTCATAAAGACCACTCATAGACCATGTTGGTCCTTAGCGTTACCATGATATACGATAACCCGTTAATGAAAAAGTTAGTTCTGTGTGATGATACCAAGAGTACTCCACACTCTCTTTGTGAATGTTAGGAGTCTCATAAGTCCAATTCCACAGATAGCTCCAAGATCTAGGCAGTAATGATCACACAGACTGTTCACTCTGGAGTATATGAGTGTCGGACAGTAGAAAAGTGCTCCAACGTCTCTTTTTCCCCTTATACCGTACAGAATCTGCAGTTGTCAATAGTCAGTTGCCCCGCACTTTTGGCGTATTCAGCCGTCCAACAGTGATCCGTTGTAAAACCTACCAGAAGCCCGCAGTCTTTTCTCGATAGCGATAGACGAAGTTTAATCGACCTCCACATAACTTTGGATATATTGCACGTTTCGGTGTTTCCCCAAACCGCTTCAGATTTCCCCGGTATAGTAGAGTCTATATCTCTCTTGATATAGCGAATTGAAATGGGAATATCTACCAAGCTGTTATACGGTAATTTAAGTCCCATTTCGCTAATTCTTCCGCCTCTTCGTTACCTTCTATGCCCTGGTATCCTCGAACCCAGTAGATATATACTCTTCTGTTTGTATATAGTCTATCAAATGAGTCCTTTCACCTATAAACAACCGAAAAGTAAGTATATTCAGCGGTTATCGCCTTGAATGCCGCCTGACTATCTATAAAGAAGTTAATATGTGAGTTCCTAATTCTGGGATTACAAGCCAGTTCAGCAACCATTTTGGTTGCAAATATTTCTGCCTGGAAGATGCTACAGTAATCGGGAAGCTTATAAAATTACTGAGTACGCAGCTGCCGCAGTATACTGCAGCTCCAACTTCCTCTTCCATTTTGGAACCATCAGCACAAAAAATTTACAGTCCTATGGTCAGAGTAAAGTCCTGCTAACCACGTCCTCTTCTAAAGTAATGCACGGTTTCTTATTAAATTATGATTTCGGAATGCTACAATCCATACCCTTAATAATACGGCGCTGACCATAGGGTCTATCTAAAAATTGTCTCGTCACTTTTAGGCGAATCGCAGATTTCCTTGCAGTACCTTCTGCTACCAAATGAATCGGTTGTAGAAACATGATTACATCTAGTGCAGCAGTCGGTGTGCTACACAAGGCATCGGTGATGCTAAGCTCATCAAGTCTTTGAGTTCCGACTAGCATATTCTGGTATGATGTCTTATCGAAGGCACTAGTATCCCGTATAGTAAAATTGGTCTCGCTAGTGCCGTGTAAATCCAATGTGCAAGGGTTAGATCCCAAGTTTTGCGTTGCTCTTGCTTGCATAGAGTGCATTTGCTGCCTTTTTCGCCCTTTCTTCAACATTTAGTTTCTACGATATTTTGTTATCCAATATTATTCCCAAGTATTTAGTGTGGTGTTTAAGTTCTAGGCTGGTGTCCCTTGATTAGGTTTTCTCCAAGGATCGATTTTATATTTATTCGTAAAGAGTATTAGGTCTGTCTTCTCAGTATTAAATCTCAGTTCTACTTTAGTTTCCCACTGGTTGATTAACCCCAGTGTAGCTTCCATTAAAGAAGTAATAGTTCCCAGATTCTTACTAGGAACGATCACTTCTACGTCATTAGCGTATGCAGTTATTCTTGCTGCACCATCCTGAGTGCACCCCCGTACCAAAAAAGCCAGCCAAAATCGCCACTGTGTACACATTATTAAAAGTGCCTGCGATGTCCAGGAATACTCCCACAGCGAAGTATTTATAGTTTATGGTCTTCTCAATCAGCGAGAAAACTGAATGAAGCATCGTCTCAGTTGATTTACCTCATTAACATCCAACTTCCAACTAACTTCAAGAATATTTAACAATGCAAACGTCTAATAATTTTCAATTTCAGAAGGGGAAGTTACCCAATAAAGAGCTTTTTTACTTTATAATATTCTAAGCTAATATATCTTTTATGTTGGGATAAATATAATATTTGTGATACTCATATATAATATAATAATTATACACAGAAAGAAAAAACGCCGTACTTAATTCAAGTATTTTCTACATATTTTGAGTACGAGTCATATTCAAAATTTTGAGTACAAATAACAATAAAATGCACTTTAATCAAGCCAAGTGCGAGATTACTTTCGATAACCAATTCTGGAGTTTCTTAAAATGAGTGCAAATTCTTTAATTACGTGAAAAATCTTGAATCAACTAAAAAATTAAGTTGAGCACTTAATAGTCGGTACTTAAATCAATATTTCTGTACTTGATTTAAGTAAATCTGTGATTACCGTACTTTTAACACCGCTTGGGATTGATTTAAGAACGGATGGATTGATTTTTCTTCTGAGTGTACATCACAAATAATATAGAAAATGGATGTAGCAGCTGCACACTCTGAGCCGTTTGTATGTAGAATAAGACATCATAGAATATGGGAATTTCAGACTAACCGAAATTAATTTAACTTGTACTTTGCTTGAAATATTTAACAATCCTACTTGCTGGTCTTTACCACAACTGTTGGTAAAATTCAACAAATAAAGCTGATGATCTCAATAACATTACTGGTCAGTTCTCCCATTCTGCTGATTCGGTGTTCCAACATTATTTTCATAATAAAAATAATTTTTCAAAAATTTGTAACAAAAAAAAAGAATTAATTTGCTAATTCAAGTATTGAACTTAAGTCAAAATAATAGAGACTAAAGACACTGCAATTTAAGCCTACTATTCTCTTAAGCAAAACTTGACTTAAAACTTTAAGCCCAAACCATCGTAAAAATATAAAAAAATATATTCAAGATTGCTTAATTTGAGCACCAAGAAGTAAGTACAAGTTACTACTTGCCGCAACTGATCTGCGAAAAATATTAGAGAAAAAAAACTGACAACCATCCGACATCCTTCCTACACATTATCCTCTAACATTTTGCTAAAAAATAATGCTTAATGTAGCTGTGGCCCCAATGATAGTGCAACTCTTAAATGTAACCTGGTTTTGTATGTGTTTCTTCTTTTAGCACACATGCACATACTACATAGATACAAATGTACAAGTGTTGGTGCACAATGCTTACGGTTTGAGAATGCGTGGTTGCAAAAAAGAAAAAAAAATGTATTCTTTATACTCGTATGTTGGTTGAATTTTTGCTTTTTTGTTGATTCAACCATTTAAAAAGTTTACTAATTGCTTTTAGAATCTTAAATTAGTAGTTTAAACGAATATTAAGCAGTTGCAAATAAAAAATGTGACAATTAGTTAAAGCAAAGTTAAAGCATATTGTTCAAACAAGTAAGATGGCTTCGTTTGACAAAGACGAATTTTATATACGCTACGTCCCAATATGATGGGATGATCATATGGGCTGAAAAATATTTTAATAATCCTGGAGAAAGTTTATTCTTGATTAATTTTTGTTGACCGATTCTATGAGATTTTGATAGCTATTTTATATCTTTTCTTCTCCTGATTATGATATTTTTCATATACTAGTTAATTTTTTATTATTCAATAGATATTAGACTAAAATTGCCTTAAAAAAGAATCATATATTTCAACCAATTTAATACTCGTAGATTAAACTTCAAGTATATTTTTTTTAAATTTGGATATTTTTCTTATATTGAATTGTTTGGCTTGAGTTCAAATCTGAGTTTACCCATTTCATTTAATTTAAGAAACTTATTAGATAAATTAGTTATTTTATTAAGAGAGTAATATTTGGAAAAATTTATTATTCGTAGCAAACAAATTGCAATAGAAAAAATTTGTTTTTTAGTTAGAAGTCATTAATTTATCAAATTATTATACGTGATCTTCTGAAGTTGCCATAACGTTTCAAGCGTTCTAACCAAAAATCCGGCCGGAAACAAAGTGGTTAATTATCAAAATCATATTTTCTCTTATTTCTAATTGACGATGCCAGATAGTAAAACTAATTACAGATATTATTCTTTTCAAATTACAATTTTGGGATTTTAGCATAACAGGGTGCTAACTAACACAAAATATCAGCACTTAAAACCGAAACCTTTGTCTATTTCCAAGAGGCGCGAAGATAAATAAATAAAATAGATACTGGATGAAAGGGAAGAAATTTAAATAATTTCGCTTTTTTGAATTGAATTTTGGGTTTATTTTATACTTTTCTAAAGACCTACAGATCTTAAATTTCAAAAGTCGCATATACATATATATATATTTTTTTTCTAAGTAAGAGTTAAGAGACCACACCATAGAAAAATCACATCTTATATAATGCCGCTATTTGTAGAAAAAAAGTAAAGAAAACTTATTTAATTTTCTAAACAAAAATAATGTTGCAAAATGTTCCTTTGTGCGTCATAAGGCTGCCTCTTAAGTGTCATAAAATTTGTCACAATTTTATTGGAATAGAAGTGAAAATCCATGTCATAACTATCAGACATATTCCGTAAATAAAGTGATTTGATATCGAACGATTTTTAAAAACATTTTTAATAAAAAAAGAAGACTTCATTGTGTTTTTTTAATTATGTGATCTTGATTCAATCGAACGAATTGAGTTTAAAATGTGTGTTTTAAAAATTCCAATTTAACAATTATTTGTGTTATGAAATCAATCCGTTTGAAATCCCCCGGTTTTCAGAACACACCTGTATATATTAAAAGTTGTTCGAGTTAATCGATCTAGTAAATCAATTCGCCAAAATTTCATTTAGAAACTATAAATTACAATTATTACAACTTAATCGATTTTTTTTCATTCTAACTCATTAAAAACATCATGAAAATTATTTTTTAATATAGAATATTTTTAATTTCGTAAATGCTCGATATATTAAAGAAAAATGAAACTGCAAATTTCAAAATTTCAAAAAACGTTTTCTATAGAGAACCACTTTTTAAGCTCTTTATTAACAAACAAAGCTTTCATTATTTGCTTCGAATAAAAGATATAACTATTTTGACAAATGTCAAAGGAGTACGTACTTCATATGCTTGTCAGCATTTTAGCTCATTACTTTGCCAACAATGTGTTTGCAGTGTTGTTCTCTTTGGTAAATTTGAATATTGGTCAGTAATTTTTTTCTTTATAAAAGTGTTCAATCTTCTGTGATTCATTATGTTGCAGCCAATTATCAAGCGCAAGTGTTCCACATGATTCAAAAATAAATTTTGTAACAAACTTTTGATTTAAAAATTTACTATTCAACGTAATTTGATATAGGTATTAGGCTAAAGTTCGTAACGTTCTGATTCAGAAAGAATTGAATATGAGACGACATTCAAAGGAACAAAGGAAAACTTGACGAACTAAGAGCATTCAAAAACAACCAATTGCTTTGAAATTTGAGAAAGATTTCTTAAAAGTTTTGTTCCATAGATTTCTGCAGCAGCCTAATATTCGTAGTAAATCGAATACTGAGAAAGAAAAACAAAAGTTCTTTCCATGAAGCAGCTACATTTACTCACCATAATTTGATAAACAAACGAAACAACGTGCTGAAATTTTTTATTTTAGTTAACAAAACAGTGACTAAATTAGAAACTATTGAAGAGTGATGATAAGTAAAAAGCAATTAAAGCAAATCACATTTTTTCAGCAAATTTTAGCTAAAGTGTATGTTCCGGTCCTTGTTTAACATTTTTGTTTTGCACCTGGCGAAGAGTTTTGTATTATTTTTCAATTTTAAAGTTAATTAAATCGTTTTGCATCAAACAATTTGGAATTTTAAACTGAAATTGAAAATATTATTTGTAAATAACAAACGTGCAATAGCTAAGAACCAGAACAACTTAAAAATCTAAACATTTATGATTAACAGGAGATGCGTTTATTTCAATGCAAACTTCAAGAAATTTGTTTTATTAAGCTACATCTGCTCCTTTTCCTTATTTAAATTTTTGTTCTTTTAATGACATGTACACCAAAAAAAACGTGTCTTCCGTTCGGAGTGGAAAATCGATGCTATTCTGTTTTATTGTCAAAAACTTGAAGAGAGTTTTGCATTCAAAAAAGTTTTACTAGCACGTCGTTGAAAAGTAATTAACTTTTTCATGTGAAAATTCTCTGGAAAGTTGATGGTGCAAGATTATATTTCTTGTTCCTTCACAGTTTCTGAAAATAGATCCTGAATACATTAATGTGAAGTCATTGAGAAAATAATGGGATTAAATGAATTCTAAAAGTGCTTTAGCTTTTTAAAAATAACAAGGTAGGTGAAACTGATATTTAAAGTTTTTTGTTTTTAACATATTTTAAAAGTGTAAAATCTGCAAAGTTTTTATGGAATATTTTGTATCAAATAAATTGTGCATAAATGCTGGTGTTAATACTAAAGTAATAAATTACAGTATTTATTATTATTTAATGGCAATTATTTTGTTGCACAGTGGCTTAAATTATTTTACTTTTGGGAAACAAAGCGGCAGTTAATAAACAATTGAAGATATCTTAATGATATGGGAGAAAAAATTTAATGATCAGTCTACATTTCCTTGTTTTTTTACATACATGTTTCAAGGTCTGCTGTTCTTTAGTTAAATTTCATAACAATATTTTTAATGCTTCAAAATCAACAACGTTTAAAAACACTGTGGCATTTATATATTGTGACCTCATTTAATATGAATTCAATAATTTTTAATCATTGTTTTTTAGGTAAAAAATTATTATTTATTTGCTGACTTTATTATTTACTCATATTTACAATCGTTTATAAATGAAGATAAGTAAATAAAAAATATGTGAATATTTGAAGAGGAAATGATTTTTAGCATTCAACATTCAACAACAATAAGAGGTTATACGAATTTATTTTTAATGCTTTACAAGGAATTGAACTTAAGCTATGCTCTTCTTAATTAAATATATTTATTCCGAAGCTGTAGCATTTTTATACCTCTCAATGATTTTCACATTTTAAGTACCCAATCGAAAGTTACAGTTCAGAGTTTTCAATTAATTTACAAGTTCTTTTGGGAAGTATTGAAATACATTTTAGTTTTAATTAATAATATAACTTTTCTTCCCAAATTAATAATTCACTGAATCAGTTGAAGTTGAAGTTGATTATTAAGGTTCATTAGACATTTTCTTTGCTTATTTCGCTAGGGCGCTTGTAGATTGTCTGAAAACCTTTATCCAAATATTATTTTTAAAACTTTTTTTGTACAATATCAGAGTTTACACAAAATGTTTTTTTATATACTTCTTAATTTATCAACATACATTTCATAATTTGCATATCATTTTATGAGTTCATGTGTTATTGATTGATTTTTTCAAAACACAAAAATATTTGTTATTTATGCGTACCCTGCGAATCCGGAAGAAACTATTATTACACACAGCTTGGCGGTCACTTTCAATGAAAGTGTATTACAACCAGTGCTGCCAAGAGTAGAGAATTTTCCCTTTTTGTAGGGAACTTATTATAAAATTTCAAGGACAGGTTTTTAGTTTTAATAAAAACGTTGGAATTTTTTAAAACTTTGTTTTCCCCTCTTTTATATAACGATGCAGTTGCGTAAAACACCACATAAAAGTGATAATATATACATCAGAGAACGACAAACGATAGAATAATAAATAAATTACTCTAGCATATATTGAATATTTTCAATACAAAATATTTTTCGTATCTGTTCAATTTCATAATTGTATGTATCGGTGCGCATTTTGTTTTATACCTGTATGTATTTCATGTTCATATTTGTTTATATCCCTGTGCACCTATATGTATCGATAAGTACCCCAATGACTATGAGCACATTTTTTTCCCAATTTTTGTTTGATAAGCATTGATAGAAATTTTGTCTAAAGTTGTATTATGGATTTCGTTTCGTAATTATTATGAACCATTTTTAAGCAATATGCGATAAAGTTATATTAATTCACGTTAACTTCGAAAGTTTACAATTTTACTTTGAATAAATTTTTGCAAATATTTTTGAGAATAGGAAAAACTTAAAAATGTATGAAGATCCTTAAACAAAAAGCAACCAAAACGAAAAAGGTAAACTGCTTGCAAAAATTTCGAAAATTCGCAAAAATTGCATAATATGCAAATTTTGCAGATTCCTTACATTTTTAAGTATTTTTAGACGATTTTACGGTTATTTCATAGTGCCGACAATGGAAGGCAAAGACATGTCCGATTTTCTATGACTTTACTTGGGAATAGAATTTGTATGCAAAACAAAAACAAATTTCAACATTTCTGAATAGGGATGTGCAACCCTATAATTTAAGAAATAATGAAGATTTTATAATAGTGTCATTTAGAACTGCATCAGTACAGAATAGTTTAATTTATAAAGGATTTGCTCTATTTAATGAATTACCTGTGTGGATAAAGTATGAACAGAATTTTAACAAATTTAAACAATCAATTTTTGAGCATGTTAAAGAAAATTTATAAAATATACTGTATTTAAATAGTTACAATTAACTAAATATATATTTAAAAAAAAATAAAAAAAATTTAATTATACGAAAATCAAATAAATCTTTTCAATGATTTTTTTTGAAATTTTTAGGAACTCTTTTTGTGTGTGAGGAAAAAGGGGAAATTTTTTCGAGACATGTAGAGATTTTGTTAAATTTTTGCTGGCATCACTGATTACAATTAACTCCTCAAAGAAGGGAAGTGTTCTTTGCATACATCACCTGCCACCATTTTCCCTTAATCCAATATTTTTGATGAAAATCAACTATCATTTATTTAAATCTCTACCATTAATAATGGAATTAAAGCGAAACTTAAAATGTAAAATAGTGTTATTTCAATTAAGTTCTCTATAACGTTGAAGTACACAAACAAATTTTCATAATAATTGTTAACAATTAAGTTCGCTGTGAGTGGAAAATAATGTGATGAATTTTTCATCATTGAAATGCTTGAAAAAAGCTTACAATACAATTAATGTTAATTTAATGAACAAGAAATAAAGTAAACAAAACCAGGCATTTATTTGTAAAATATATTAATATTAAGGTAGTGAAAGTTGGACGATTAATGTCAACAAATTAAACCTGTACAGGCAGATCACAGCTTCCGATCGTAATGATTTAAATTTTATCGTTGAAGCCAAACGGCTGGACTGGTTAAAGTATTTCTTTTACTTGACCGCCGACTTGTAGGACGTTTCGCGAGGAGCTGGTAAAAAGTCTATAACTTTCGGTGAACTCAAATTTTTTATTCGTTTTTAATTAGTTTTTAATCTTTTTATTTTTTTGGACATAAATAAGTAAAATTTATGCAATAAATAAAAATAAAGTCGAATAAGCTCTGCGTTGATTTGAATACCACATTTGTAAGTAATGAAACTTTTTTTTTAAATTCATTAAAAAGTGCAAAAATATTTTGAATAAACACACATATAGTTTTTCTATCAAATATACAACAAATTTCAAAATGTTTGTTTATTAAATCAACACTTTTCTTATTCAAATCAATTTAAAATATTTACATAAAAATTATACAAAAATCTTCATCACAGAAAATTTTACGCTTGTTGTTTTCTCTGTATTTATTAAACCCAGACGTCTTCTCGAGTCCGTTTTAGTTCGTTCGTTTGTAGAGGTGTTATATTAATCATTGCAACTCATATAAGGATTGAATTTTTTAATGTAAAATTATATAATTTGCTGTGATTGTCTTCTTTTAGGTAAGGATCATGATCGCCGTTTTCAGCTTTGAATCTTATAAGGGATTAAAGGGCTAAATTGTTTTAGGGGTGACTTGAAATTCGAGATAAGCTTAAATATACTACTGAGAAAACTAGCCACTATGACAAAGACTTAGCAAACAATTTGTATTACAAAACCGAAATAGTGGTTTTATACTTATCTTTAGCTTGAAGTCATATACATATCAAGTTATTATACGCGGTCTTCTGAAGTTGGCACAACGTTTCACGCGTGCTAACCAAAAATCCAGACGGAAACAAACATGAATAAATAAAATAGATACTGGATGAAAGGGAAGAAATTTAAATAATTTTACTTTTTTGAATTGAATTTTGGGTTTATTTTATACTTTTCTAAAGACCTACAGATCTTAAATTTCAAAAGTCGCATATACATATATATATATTTTTTTCTAATTAAGAGATAAGAGACCACACCATAGAAAAATCACATTTTATATCATGCCGCTGTTTGTAGAAAAAAAGTAAAGAAAACTTATTTACTTTGCTAAACAAAAATAATGTTGCAAAATATTCTTTTGTCATCAAATTTGTCAAAATTTTATTGGAATATAAATGAAATTCCAAAGCAAAACTATCAGGCAGATTCCGTAAAGAGAGGGACTTGATATCGAACGATTTTTAAAATCTTTTTCAATAAAAAAAATCAGACTTCATTGTGTTTACTTTAATTATGTGATCTTGATGCAATCGAACGAATTGAGCTTAAAATGTGCGTTTTAAAAATTCCAATTTAACAATTATTTGTGTTGTGAAATCACACCGTTTCAAATCACTCAGTTTTCAGAACACACCTGTATATATTAATAGTTGTTCGAGTTAATCAATTCGCCAAAATTTTATTTAGTAATCACTTTCGGCGTTATTATTTTTTTTTAATTTCTAGAAACTATAAATTACAATTATTACAACTTAATTGATTTTTTTTCGTTCAAACTCATTAAGAAACATCATAAAAATGATTTTTTAATAGAGAATATTTTTATTTCCATAAATGCTTGATATATTAAAGAAAAATGAAACTGCAAATTTCAAAATTTCTTTCAATATTGGCCAAAGCATGGCCTACATTTTCTATAGAGTGTATTTTTTAAGATCTTTATTTGCTTCGAATAAAAGATATAGGTATTTTGAAGTTTTTGCTGCAAATAATCTAATAGAAAATCGCCTCCTTAAGACAAGTAGTTTTACTAGTACTTCTGCCTGAATCAGTTAATTTATCATTTATTTCTACGTGGAAAAATAAAAATAAGTTGTCATATGTTCATCATTTTATAACTCGAGAACCTCATTATACGCACACTTACGTGATGGTGTGTTTCTCCCATATAAAATAGATAATTCAATTTTAAATACAGGGACGGAAACGTTAATTGTATATTATATTGTCCAGCAGCTCGGGCTGGGTTAATCTAGTATAATATAACACACTAATTTATGAATTATCTAAAGTTCTTTGACCAAACAATTCCATGAATATTAATTCTTTTTATATTTGACTATAACTGTCCAAAATTCCTTTGAAAATCTCTTTTCAGCTGCATTCTAGCAAACAGAAAATTGTCAGAACAATATTTGAACCTGAATTCCAGATTATATTTATACACATTAATTCTTATGACTTTAAAAATTTAAATCGGTTTCATTTTGAATAAATTTTTCGTTATTTGTTGTTATTTTTTTGCTATAATTACAAAAAAACAGAAATTAGTTTAAAAAATTTAAGCAAGCTTAGAAAAACATCTGACGAACTCAAGTATATTAACTTGCCGCCTCATTTCCTTAAAGAATATCTGTAGCAATCTCCGGCGTCATCATCTTTCAGTATACAGTTCCTCTCATCCAACTCATGTTGCGAATTCAATAAATATTTACTTTGTATGAACTACTTAGTATAAAAAAATTTAGAGCACCTAGATTGGTATACTTCTTTAGTTATACCGTAGTTAATAGGTTTTTTGTAAGGGCAACTTTTAAGTTATTCATAGAGAACGACAAAACTTTTGATGGTTCTGTTGAAAAATCGCTTTAGAAAATCTGAATATCTATTGAATTGACACAAATAGCATATATTTTCTAGAGCTTAAGCAATTATATTTAAATTGTTTTAAGACCATCCAATCAACTGCCGCCCTATTATACGTAGAGTGTAAATATTGCTTATAAAATATTTATTAAAATCAATTTTTTTGTTTTCAAATAATAAAAACCAATTAAATATTTCCAGATGCGGTGGCAAATAAAAATTAATGCGATAAAAATCGTAATAATGAAATAATTATTTAAAAAATAATAAATAAATAATTCATATTTATTTTTAGTCAGTTTTTTATATGACCAACGTATTTATTTGTTGGAGCTGCTTACAGAGTGAGCCAAAACTTTGTAATTGGCATACACGCATTTATTCTTTCAACAAAAAATTGAAAAAGCAAAACATATTGAAAAATGTACTTAATGTGGTTCTCAAAACTATATTGTTACCTAAATAAATAAAGCGAAAACTTTTTTGCACTTCAGTTATCATTATTTAATTTAATTCAACTCAACACATTTTTGTTTCACAGTGTACTTATATTAAATTTTTATTTAATTTTTCATTAAGACAAAAACACGCGTACGTATGAGTGATAAAAATCAAGGCATGAATACAAATTAAAAATGAAGCATACGCCACGAGTGACACAGTCGTGTGGCTGGATGTAAAAATTAAAATGAATTAATTTTTTTTGCTTGACAACGTGACCTTAGCAGCAAATACATTAATATTTGCCTGCAGTCTTATATAGTTATATTCAAAACAATTAACAATATACATTTACAAACAGTAGAGAATAATTGCAACGGAAATAAGAATTCAAATAGTTTTATATTTTCTGTATAATACGTGTGCATACTGGTGTTGTAAAAAGCGGTTGCTTTTGACTACTCAATACTACTCAATACTTTTTCAATTGAGTACTCGATACTACTCAACACTTTTAACTTTTTTGTTATTTTAAAATAAAACTATGTAATAGGTTATAATTCGATTTTATTATTTTCTAATTAATTCATGGATTAGAAAATTTAATAATCCATTAACGGACAGGCTTATTAATTGTTGCAAATGATTAAATCATTTGCTTTCCTGTATTAATTTAAAATATTTTCAAGTAAAATTTTCGTATTTACACATGCAAATGCATCTCTGAAAGTATTGAGTAGTTAGTTTTGGGTACTAAGTACCGTGACATGTATACGGTATTGAGTAATCGGTACTTTTACTTTTACAACACTAGTACATACTTATTTTATCACTTTTTTTAATATTAGTTTTTATAATTTAATTGAAACAACATCTTAGTTTGAAGCGAAATTATATATTTTTTTATCCGCAAATTTAATTAATTTTGCATGTTTCCACCTGACAGGCTCTGATCCAGCTTAAGTTTTTGGGAGGTTAAATTTTAAAGGAATAATAATTTGTTTTCTTAATTTATTTTCCGCAATAGAAATGCGGAATATTTTATTGCTTTTGCGAAGGAAAAAATATAATTTGTTCAGCTCCCCCAGATCCACGCCAACAATATAAATTGTCACGTCTACCTATTTGCAGTATATCCTTAGTAAATAACTATCAAATTTTGTTTATTTCATAAACATGACGTGCGTCACTCAGCTCATAACAAATGAATAAATCCTCAATAGCAGTGCAATTTAATGTAATTAGAATTTACAATTAAAAGTTTCAAATAAACGAATCTACTAACTCGTGTGACATAAATTAAATAAATAAATATTTAAATTCCTGTTGTGTATTTTAAAGCTGCTCAAATTATTTCGAGCACATATTTTAAATTGCTAAATAAAATAAAATATATATATAAAATATTAAATAAAATATCCTCTACAAATCTCTGAACAATTATTTATTATTTTAAATTGCAGTATAAATAGTTAATAGTGTGATTTTTTTGCTGTTTGGTTATTCAATGAAAAATTTTAAATAGTTGCTTTGAGATTTATGATTTTATGAGAGTCAAAAGGTGTTAAAACTGACAAGTCATTACGCAAAAAATACAATTGAAGAGCGTTAAAAAGCATTCTTGCCGTAACTCCGATTGTGATGAAATAAAAATATATTTCCTTTGCAAGGCATTTTTAAATAAGTACAAAAATTATTAAAATATGCATTCCTAAAAAAAACTTTAAAATATGCACAAAAATATGCACCCGAAAAAACACAGACCAATATAATCACATGTTTTTTCAAGTTTTCAAGTTGAAAGGATCTGCGGTTGTTGCACAAAATGGTGGAATATATTGAAAATATACGTTCAACATCAGTCGCTGTTACTGTATATGTCGTTTTTAATCTTAGTCAACGTTTGAAGGCCAACATTTCGATTAAATACTTTGTTAAGTTTTGTAATAAATATTTTATTCTTAATATTTTGAAGCTTTTCTTTTACGTCTTCTATGACGGATAAGCTTCCATGTAAAGGATGTCTTTTGGTTTCCAATTTGATTAACTGTGCAAATACGTTCCAAATTATGTTTAATGTATGCTAAATATGTTTTTGCCGGTTAAATAAAAATATTTGCATTACATATCTACTCTGCCTCAACATCAGAAAGCGCATTTAAAACGCTGTTTATTTTTATAAAGTTGTCGCAATAATATAAAGCAGCCTTTAACCAATATCCCCATCTAGTTGTACAGAGCGTTGAGGGATTGACCATACTTGGGTACATAGAATGCATTAAATTGATACGAGAGGGCACCTGGAAATTAATTAAGGCAATAACTTTCAACTTCATACTTTGTATGTTTGCAGTTCTACATTAAGAAAAGTGGCTTTGAAATTTGCAACAAGTTAGTTAACATTGCAAAATGTAAGCGGACAGAATCTGCAATTCGATGCAACCCATGAGCCAGACATGTAAGATGCTACATTTTTAGGCAAATAATGTTTAACGATCGCATTGCAGAAACCATATATGAAGCTGCGTCAGTTATCACAAGCAAAAAACAAAAAAAAGCTGCCAACCTGTGTAATATGCAAATTTATACAAGTTATATCAAAAATGCTTTTTTGGAAAAATTTCAAAAATATACAAATGCTTATTTTTCATGCAAAAATCATGAAATGCCTTCGTCATTTGTGTTCCTCTCTCTCTCTCTCTCTAACTTTTTCTACTAACAACCAATTAAGTTCGAAAAATAATCGCATTAAATAAACAGATATCTGGAGGCTTGACGCTCGCAATGTTTGCTTTACTTTGTCACATAACTAATTAAAATTTATTAAATAAGTTAAAAACTCAACTAGGTGTTAGAAAACAAAAAACAAACTTACTTAAGTCTTAATCAAACTAAAAAAGTTTGTACTAAGTAAAACAAAAAATAAATAAAATAGAAAAGAAAATGGTACATGAGGTAAAACCAACGTGTAACAATGGGTTAATTTAACGTTAATAATGAAGGTAAAGTTTGAATATTGATAGTATTGAAGTTGTGTTTGCTTTAAAAACAAATAATAATAATACTTTACACAACACAAATAACTCTCGGAATTCGAATAAATAAAACTTTTAAATCACGTTCAACTGAGCCACCCAAATATAAAAACATACATGAACACTGATGATGGGAGTATAGCGGTTTCCGAAAAATAACGATGTTTCTGTTTGCCATGTAATTTGAAATTAATTGATGTTAATTCTTTCTGTCTACAAAAATATTACGAATTTTAGCCAAAATAATAATCACTTTGAGACATCAACTGCTAACAACCAATCTAGTTCGAAAAAGAATCACAGTAAATAAATAAATAAAATTAACTGCCACACCTACAATGTCACAAGTATTCGTTCATTCTTACAATTACATTTAAAACAAAAATAAATTCTAAAATTTCATGAAACAAAGAATTCGTTCGACATCGTGGACTAGGCTCTAATTTTTTTTTACATAAAACTAAAATAAAATATTTAAATTTGTTTCTGTTTTCACCACAAATTAGCAAACGAACTTTTTTTATTTTCGAAAACAGGCAGTAAATTTTGCCTGGTCTAATTACTAGTAAAATCAATTTTTAAAACGAATTGAAGTTTTACCAAAGTATGGAAGCCGCAATTTACTAAGAAGTTTATACACATAAATGAAATTTTATTAAAAGCTGAAATAATTCTTGCAGGAGGCATAGCTGCCACTAATATTATATTTTTCTATTTCACTTGTAAGCCATCCGATGTGAGCATAAGATCCAAGTGCTTTGTCACTGTTTTGAAAACATCACATTTAATATTTTTTTAAATCGGCAGCACGTAGCCGCCACATCAGTTCTCAGGGCTCTGAACGTATTTGTCACAAATGTTTCCAATAACAATGATATTCTAAAAGTAGGCCAACGACACGACAAAATCATGTACTTTAAATTTAAGATAAAAATATAAATTTGACTTTCAGTCAATTGTAGGAAAAAAATCTAAATTTCAGATATCAAAATTTCTTTATAAGAAGTATCGATAGGTAGGAGTACCACAAAAATCAAAACAAAAATATAAACAATATCAAACGGACAAAAATTTATAGCCCCAAAAAAATGCTAAATTTAATAAAAAAATATAAAATTCGGACAAAATTTCTTCATTATTTGTTTGTTCTTTTCCTTCTTTTCGACCATTAAACAATTTTAAGAACACATTTATATACTCATGTAATTAGCAGGGGTTCCAACTAGACATTCCTTAGAAAAGTCTAACCCAGATGAGCGAAAAAAGCAATATTAATCCCCCGATTCACTAAATCGATCAAAACGTCTGGTTGTTAATTTATATAAAAATACTCAATTTTAACATTTGTTTTAATTGGATTTCAAAGAAATTGCATAGTAAACGTTTGAATTCTAGTTGATGAACCGGACCATAAAAAAAATTAACAGAAACTATACCACCCAATAAATTTTAAAACCGTGATTTAACTGATTTATTCGCACAACCATGGCGTAGCAGCGACCACAATAACACTTGTAGACATCTTGATTGTTTACATTACACACCGGTCGCTTAAAACATTGCCTTCTGTAAACTAAAATTTCCAAAAACCAAATTTATTTTATTAAGTGGTTCTCTAAAAACCCAAATCGAAATTGCCAAAAACGCTATCTTTAAAGCATTCAAGAATTCGATAACTTAAAGAACATTACCCTTTATTACAGTCACAGTCCCAAAGCCACATAAATTTAATATAATATTATAATACATTTACATGGTTTTATTTGTAATTGTTATTGCAATAAATAAATGTATACCAATATTTATTTACAATTAACATTGTATTTCAAAAGTACAATATGCACTGTGTATATGCATGTGTGTGTGTGTGTTCTAAACCACAGTTTTTTCCAATACTCAGAGATTACTCTGCCTCACACACACACACGTACACACAATCCATGCTGCAATCACCAAATAAGAGCATACTCTCTAGGTAATAAAAACAAAAACAAATATTATAGGTAAACAACAAAAACATTAAAATTTAGTTTACAAAACCAGCTTTGTTATCTTGCCCGTCTTAATCATAGATGAAGTAGAACGAAAATTTATATATTTTAATTTTTAGGATATTTATTAAACAACATGGAGCGATGCCACTGTTCGTGAAGTCAAAGTGAAGTGAAGTAAAAAATTTTATTGAATATTTGATTAAAATGGTTCCTCCTTGTATACAAATTTTGGTTGATTCAAAAAATGCTGAATGAACCCTTAACTCCATTGATTGGCTTATGAATATATCTAAAACTAATATTAACAGAATGTGGAAAATTTTGGTGGATTATGACTATGACTGGATTATATAGAAACGAATTGTTTGGCTTGAGTTCAAATCTTCTTCTTCATACTTCTTAATTTTTAAGAAATTGTTTTTGGAAAAATTCATTATTTTATTACGAAAGGTACTATTTGGAATAACATATTTTTCATCAAACTAACAGAACGGATCGAGGTCGCTACACCATCTCATCAGCGTTCTTCGTGCGATTTGTGATTAGGAATATCGACTATTTAACCGTATTATTTAACGAATTAGAATACGAAAAGTGCAGTTTATTCATTTTTACAAGTTAAATCAATTTCGGTTAGTACGAAATGTCCATCTCTGATGATTAATTATTCCATATATCCCATACCCTCTCGCTTTTTCCAGAGCCAGTGGCTGCTGAGATCAAGCTATTTTCAATTTTTGTTTACATTGTTTTTGTCTTTTGTAGTTAACTTTCTTAGTATTGATCCAACTGTGATAATGTAAGTATGGAGTTTGTGACGAGTGCCTTCGTTTTTAATAATTAATGTTCATGGGTAATTTGTTGAACTTTTAAGTTCATATTGAAATGAATATTGAAATTAAACATATCATATAACATATTAACTGTTTCGACACAAAATCTTTTAAAATCTTGCTTTAAATTTTCTATTATTTTGCGTTTGAAGTTTTTAATAAATCCGTTGAATTGTTAATTTTCAAAAGAAAGATTGTTTTATTTGTATAAAAAACTATTGGTTGTTGTACAAAGTAGAAGATTTTTGTGTGACGATTTTTTTTAAATATTAACAATTTTGACGATTTTATTTCCAAAATTTTACGAATTTTCGGACAGCCCTTCTCATGAGTCATATTTTGTTTCCATATTGGTTATACATATTTAAGTTAAGTGCACTGCACAACATTAACAACAATAACACAACGGAACAAGGTGTTTCTTGGTTAAAAACTGAATGTTGGTTTTAAGGTTATTTGGGATACTGAATCCAAATCTGCACTAGAAATTAACTATAAATCGGTTCGATATACAGTTAAAAAAACATCCAAAACTCGTCAACAATATTATCTTTAAGCCGTGCTTACATTGGTTTTAAATACACCCAGTAGTTTCAGAGATATCGTTGAAGTTTTGAAAAAAAGAACATTAAAAAAAGTAAATTTTGTTCTTGAAAAATTCATCACAGAAATACGACGAAAATCACAGTTTTGGTCTAAAAACATTTGGTTACACATATTCGAATGAAATGAGCTTTATTTAATTGTAATCGGTGCACAACTTTTAATTTTGTTAATAAGTGATAAAAATAATTTGTTTAATATGTGTTTGATTTATGCTGTTCTTTTTATTTAATAAATGTGTTATAGTGATTGTTTTTGAATAATAGCGAAACGGGTTATTCGATTTTTATAATCTATGTCTCATTTTGTTCATCGGTTATGTGACTTTACGTCACAATAACAAGACTTTTTTACACTTTTTTCCGTTTTGTATTTTTCATGATTTTTAAAAGTTCAATATCTTAATTTTTTTACATAGAATAAAAAAAGAGAACTTAGCATAATTCATTGAATTTGCACTCGATTTTCATGCACATACAGGTTTTAGAAAGCTAATTTAATATGATTTTAAAAAGCTAAAAACAGTACAATTGGTTCACCGTCGAGTAACCTTGAGAGTGAAGAATATATTTTTTTTAATTTAAACAACAACTGATCAGCCATTTTTTTGGTGTGTCTCAAAATTTTGATTGTTTTTTAAAAGCAACAATTATATAAACAAAACAACACAATTTTGAAAATCGCTTAATGAAGATTGAAGTTATGATTTTTTAACTTTAATTTTTGTAAAAAAAGTCAAAAATTCGATTAGCAGCTGTAACTTAAATATGCGAGCTCATGGAGATTAGATTTGAAAACAGCGACCTCAAATTAGTAAAAATATTGTAATAAAGTTCCAATCAACACAAAAAAAGTTCAATTTTGATCCCTTTTGTAATCGTGTCTGTTATGCCGATAATTTATAAATATGAACATTCTTGGACTTGAATATTTCTCAAGTATTTTGAATATTGAGTGGCGATATGACAAAAAAGTGTTCAAGGCAAATTGTTTTCAGGCATTTGAAATGATGAGTTCATGCAATGTTGTATTGTCTGTAAAGAAATGGAATATTGCGACAATGAAAATAATAATGATCTAATTCATATTACAATAAAAACGACAGCAGAGTATTTTTTTTTAATTTAGCTATTTTTATTATGATAAAAATTTAATTCATTAATACATTTTTTCCCCATTAGCCCTAATATCAACTACACTGTCAGAAAAAGTTTTCTCAACCACCAGACGGAAACTTCTTACTACCTAAAAAAATAATAATTGATTGATCTTTCTTTATCAAAATAGAAAGAACAATTTTTAAAGTTAATTAATATAAAAAAAGTAAAAAAATCAAATGCTAAAAAAATAAATTGCTCTAATAAATCAGCCGGCTAATGCATCAGCGGGTTTTGCCGGCTAAGCTGTCGTCTAATTGAATAAGTTAACTTAGTTCACCAGTTAAATGAGATAACTGTTTTAGCTGGCTTGGGAAGCCAAATTGTACAACTCTACATAAAAATAGCAATTTTGTAAAATACTTTTTATACAACTGCGACTTATTTAAGTGTTGTGGCGAAGCGTTTATTATACTCGTAAGCCACTACTGATGCAAAATATTTTACTTGCACGTGCTTAGGCTTGGATTTTAGGTTTTTTATTTTTTAATTGGGGCTCTACGTACTCTAAGCATCTAAGCTCCAGATTATTTTTATGTAAAGGAAAGGATTTTGAAAAATATATTTATTTCATCCTTATGCGTTTAACTTTTGCAAAAATAATTTCAATTAATTTTTAAAATGTATCAGAAAGGCATAACAAGGAGCAAATTGTAAATTCACCAAAAAGCGACCGATGTATGAATAGAACGACAAAAAATGTCATTGTAAAATAAAAAAAAAGTGATTAGATGTGCTTTGAAGACTACATTCACCATGAATAAGTGCCAAAATTAGTTCAGAATGTAAAAGTGACGACATATTATATCAATCAAAAACAAGAAGGTGAGAAATTTGTAATTTGTATCAAATTAATGATACTTTTAAAATTTGAATTGTGTCAGAAATGGCACAATTTTAAAAAACTTTATCCTCACTTTAATACAAATTGTTTGCCATTAACGAAGGCACTAAATTTCACAGTTCATTTGATTACAAAAAAATGTTGTTGTGAATATGCAAACTTATATTTGAAAGATAATTTTAAAGAGAAATACTTCTGTAAATTCCAATAAATTTCCTTCAAGAAAGAAAACAAAGTTATTGCTCCTTCTTTACTTAATATTTTATTTTGTCATTGAAATATTTTTGCGGTTCTTCTTTAATATTTGAAAATCTTGTATTTTTATTTAAAAGTTTTCCTTTAAATAAAAATAAGTTTCTGTAATTTATGTATGTATGTTAATACAGTACAACCTCCATAATCCGGACACTCGCTAATTCGGACTATCCAGTAATTCGGACCTTTAAATTTGTCGGACAGCTCAGAAATTTTTCCTTTATAGTCCGGACAAGTGTTCTTTTTTCTATTTTATAGCTATTTTATAGGCTGAACATACCAAAGCGACAGATAAATATATTTTATTTATAAAAGAATTTAAAAATAAAGCTTGAAAATTACGTAATTTGTATTCAAACATAAATAAATTCTTATTTTTCAAAATGAATATTTTTGGTCACTTTTGTTATGGTTGAAATTAAACATTAATTAAATACAAATATATGAAATCTTATGTGTATTTATTTTTGTTTTCGGTAATAAAAATAAATTATGCAAACGTATTGCGTTTCAAATATTTTAACTGTAGTCCGGACGGTCCACTAATCTGGACAGTAGCTGAAACTATATCTGTCCGGATTATGGAGGTTGTACTCTACACATAAGCACAACTATTTTCAGTTGTAAAATACCAAGTTGGAAATTCCATTGGGTTATTGATTTCATTCGAACAACTAAGCAAACTGTTATCTGTGACCAGATTGAGTATTTTATAGAAAGGCTTGATTTTTAAGGTTGATTTCTTTAGCTGATGCGCTACAAGAGATCTACAGGCAGTTAAAAAATTTAAAATTTTGCTTTAGAATTCTAGAAAGAATATACATAATAAATAATCTCTATTCTAAAGATTTGCTATTAATTGATTAATCAAAATTTTTTATTAAACAAAATAAAATTTTGATTAAATAATCGGAATTAAATTACTGATGAAGCAAATATTCTTAGTTTTGATTATTTAAATTCGATTAATTTTATTCAAAAAAGGAAAATAAAAATATTTAAAAAAAGTTAAATTATGCATACTAATAACGGGCCTTTCACACTATAATACTTTGTTTAAGACTTGTAAAAAACTGTAATAATACGTGCAAAAGTGATAAGGCCGAGGGACGTAGAATATGTCGTACTTTAAAAGTTGCTTTTTTCAACTGACATTAAAGCATCGGCGGAGGAGGTTGACACAATGAGTACTTTGTTAACGGAGATTAAATCAGCTTCATTTGATTAAAGTATACATTTTCAATAGAATTAGAGGATATTCTGTTTTTTTTTAATTTTTAATTAGTTTAATTTTGTCACCACAAAACACAAAAAGCTTAATAAAAACAAAGCAAAAAAAATTATATTTTTCAACTCAACGTACGTTAAAAGTTAAAAGTTGCCCCACTTTAGCACTTTGCGTTGACGGAGACGTACCGAATGTGACAAAGCTCATAAGAAAATTTGTATTTTAACTTAGTTGTTGAAAAAAGCAACGTATAACGTACGACGGATTCTATGTGCCTCGGCCTATAGTGTGAAAGCAAAATGTTATTAAAATGACTTTAATCCGTTAATAAATTTGATATACCATAAGACTTTGACGCTTTTAGAAGTTTTTCATTTGATCAGGGTTGAATTTTGATGAAAGTAAATTGAAGTGTCGATTGTTTCACCGCCGCGCCGATAGCGTGACGTATCTGATGGGGTTTTTTTGTCATACGCAGGCTTAAAATTAGTAATGTGTATCACACCATTTCTCATAATTAATGAAATTTTGTGTTATTCAATATTGTACTTTGATATATAGTATAAATATACTTTAACTGCTAAACATTATAAAAGGCCGGCACGTTTGCCAGCTATAGGAAACTGCTCAGCAGTCGCTTATTTTCTACTCATATTTTTCATTTTACTTGAGATATGACAGTTTGAAAACAAAATGTAATGGTACGTTAGATTTTTTGACATCGCAATAAATCTCGTTAGATTTCTTTCACACAAAATCCAATGAAAATCTTAAGACTAGTGTGAAAGTCCCTTAAATAAAATACAGAAAAAGTAAAAAAAACAAAGAGGAAAAAATATAAGCTCAAATAATCGAATTATTCAAAATGAAATTATTAAAAACTCTGTTTAATCAATTGATCATGACTATGAATAATCTGTGTAAATCAGAGTTGAGGGTACGTTGGCTCAGGTAGTAAGCACGTTGACTACAAACCGAAGGACCTGGGTTCAAACCCAGTGTCAGACAGAGTCATGAAATAAAAACACCACGCATTTCTCTGATGTGCATTGGTGTGCCTTTGTGTCAGTTGTTGGCGGAAGATTTCAGTGGCGAAGGGCATGGTCACTGGTCATCCCCTGAGTGCTGGTCGTCCAAGATAAAAAAAAAATAATCAAAATTTATTATCAATAAAAGATTAATCATATTTGGCTTTATTAGAATATTTAAATAATTGTTTGAATGCGCAGCCCAACTACTATTTTCATTTATTTATTTCTGCCAGCAACTGATCAGAAATTGACCAGACTCCAAATAAATACACAACCAGTGGGGCTAGAAATCCATGTAGCAAAGACAAAAATAATGCACATTAAAACAAGCAACATTACTGCAATTAATATCAATGGCGAACAAATTGCTGATGTTAACGAATTTATTTACCTTAGTAACATAATAACTAGCGATGGAGATAAAGGAGAAGGCGTAAGAAACCGGATAAACATGACAAGGCACACATTCACCTCCTTAGGCAAAGTTTGGCGCTTCTCATGCATATCAAACAGACACAAGCTAAGAATTTTTAACCCGGCTGTTAAGTCTACAAGGCTCCGAAACTTAGATGGTGACGGAAAATATCGTAAGAAGGCCTTAAACTTTTGCCTCTAAATGGCTACGACGCAGTTTACGGCACATAGAATATCAAACGTGGCTCTTCTCTCCAAATACATGTCTCCGTAGAAGTCTGCCTTAGAAAATCTTCCTGGAGCGGTCATACTCTATGAAAGGAAGTACACAGAAAGAAAAACACTCGTACTAAATTCAAGTATTTTCTACTTAGTTTGAGTACGATTTGTACACAAAATTTTGAGTACAAATAACAATAAAATGTACTTTAATCAAGACGATAACCAATTTGGAGTTTCTTAAAATGAGTATAAAATTCTTTAATCACGTGAAAAATCTTGAATCAACTAAGAAATACTTAAATTAAATTGATCATTTGAAATCGTCCGTATTGAAATCAATCTTTCTGTACTTGTGTTGGTATTTTATCTTATTTAATACAAATATTACATATTTTTCAAACGTAAGCGAATAATAATACCAAAGAAAATACAAATATTTTTTTCATTACTCTTTCGCTAATTGTGCGTATAGACTGAGTCGCAAATAGCGCAGATATAGTTCTCATTTTCTGTCACCTCTATACGCTTTGTGTTGACACTATTGTGTTTACCTTCTGGAAGCCAGATATTTCAATTATCCATTTCAGATTCCACAATATTATTCATGTTATCTTTTGACGGCTTTTCCACAGTCAAGGTTTACTTTGCAAAGTTTTATAAGATATATACATATTTGGATATAACAAACTCAATTAGTGACAAACTTTAACTGTACTTGTAAAATCAATAAAATTTATATTGAAATGTCGAATAAATAATTTCGCTATCTAAAACTGAGAATAAATGATCCCAACATGTTCCAGCTGCATATATTTTTTTAAATATGTACGATCATACTCGTATGTGCAACTCGATATGAACGTACACATATTGAACACATATGAAATGCACATGTGACCAACCATATTTTTTTAGTTTTATGATCTAAAAATTTAAGGTTCATAAATAATTTTTTAGCCGATATACTGTCGAAATACCATAACTGAAACCTCTATAACTTGAATTTTCTCTAACTCGTTCCAATCCGATTGGCAGTAGCGTCGAGAAAGAAAATAACTTGCAGTTCTCCTTCCGTAACTCGAACTTCCATAACTGGAAGTTCTCCATAACTCGAACGAAATCACATGCTTATGAATTCTATAACTCGAACTAATTTGATTACTTATCAGCTTGTTTATCCCATACACATTATTGAAGTTGTTTTGAATAGATTTTCTTTTCATTCTTGGGTCCACTCTCAAGTGGAACCGCAACTGATGGCGAGGGTTCGGCAGAAGAGACTTTTCAATAGCCTTCCAGAAATGATGTATAGAATGTTGAATTTATATTTGCAAACTACAACGGATCAGCACTATAAAGCTTTAAACAATTTAGAGTAATAAATAAATTTTCAGTCACTAATTTCAGAATATTTTTTCAGTAAGTATCTGTTTTAAATAAAAAAACATATTCATCATTTAATATACGGCTATTAGCAATTGTTTTTTTTTTCAACATATAAATTCTATAACTCGAAGTCTCCGTAAGTCGAAGATTTTTTTTGGGAGTTATGGAAGTTTGACATAATATTTGCAAACTGGTGTAATATATTTTTAATCTACAATAACAAAATATACAGAGAAGCTCTTGCTGCTCTTTTGCAAATACGCATGACTTCAAACATTTCGATATTTTATCTTGCAATGAAGTGTTGCATACGTGAGTTAAAAATAAATTTACCCCACGTAAGCAACACTTCATTGCAAGCCAGAATACCGAAATATTCTCTAGCTGCTCATTAATGTATGCGTATGTGTAAATGTAAATAAATAAAAAAATATTTATTTCACAACTGAGTGTGATTTTCGTATTTTGCAAAATACTATTGTAGACTAAACGATGAATGGAAAATGTTTACAATTGCAAAAATATGCAATCTCAAATGCACTATATTGCGAATAGGGTTACTGCAAAAGTTGAATGCATATCATATAAAGTTACTAAACTAATTTCGCTTTGCAAATGCTGCAATAGTTTCAACAAAAATGCAAACCATTTATTATAGTTTAAATCTTTTAAAGCAACTAACTGACTAATGTCCTTTGTGCTAAAGGGTTGAATAATTTTCAACAGTTTTAACTAGCAAACTTGCAAAAATATATTATTGCAGAATAATATAAAAAACAGAAAGCAAAAAACTAAATGAAGAACTAAAAATATCATACCAAATGTATATTGGTATTTTATATATGGAGAACTTTCTTATTACCATATGAACAAGCTAAGCTAATATTACAAAATATATATTAATATATTTGTATACATATCTACGTACGCAAATATGCACGTATATAAGGGTGATCCCCCGATATATGAAAAATGTGTATAGAAATACTAATAGGCCCCATTGCCTACAAATTTCTGAATAGTCTAAAAAGAAATATAAACCAAATTTTAAGATGATTGGGAACAATTTAGATGTGGGGCAAAGCGACCGAAAATTTTATCTAAAATGAGCGGAGCTATTCTAAATTACTTTTCGAAGTTCAAAGGTATTGTTTGGTAGCTCAATTTAAAATCTGGGGGCAAATTGTGGATTCGATATCAAACGAAATTACCATATAAATTCAAAAAATTTTGTATGGGATTTCATTCGAAATCGAATGCCACAATTTGCTCCCTGGCTTTAGCGATTTAATTTTTTGTTAAGAAATTTTTCATGACTTCAAATTAGATTCATTATTTATAAACAGATTACCAGAACGGATCAGTATGGATTTCGAGTTTGCTACACCAACTCATCAGCGTTCTCTATTCGCATTTTTAGTTAGGAAATTTTTTCATGACTTCAAATTAGTTTCATTAAAAAAATAATATTGAAAGATTATTAATCATCAGATTTTAAGAACGGATCAGTATTATTTTTTAGTTTGCTACCCCAACTCATCAGCGTTCTTCATTCAATTTTACAACTTTTGACTCTGAATACTAGTGACTAGAAATATCAGCTATTTTCATGAAGTATTTGAGAAATTAATACACGAAAACTACTTGTATTAATTTGTACGAGTTAAAACGATTTCGTTCAGTACGATGATCTCTGCTGATTAATTATTTCATTTATTATTGCTCTCCATTGGCTGCTTAGTTCAAACTGTTTTCTATTTATCATACTTGGTTTTTGGGTTTTCTAGTTAAATTTCTTAGTGTTCAACCACTCGAATTCAAATCTGATAAGGTCCGATTTGTACATGTGCTAAATAATATTTTTCAGCTTCAACCTAGACAACTCAACCTATTGCGTTTAAATATTAATTATACTTTTCTATGAGTGCTGGACTATGTTGAAATTTTCAAGTTTGTATGAGTAATTGTAACTTATTCTAATTTCAGCTCAGATGTTGATTTGGATACTTCAAGGCAAGTTAATAAAAATTTATTAAATTATTGTTTGATAGATATTAAGATAGTTTGGGCTGGTAACTTTGTAGTTGGTTTTTAGATTTTTCTTTTTTTGGGGCGATTTGGAAACCGTGAAACGTAGCTCTCCTGCGAAACGTTGATGATATGAGAAAAGAAAAATTATGAACTAGTGATTTTGTTTTTTTTTTTCGGACCTTGCTAGAAACACATGTATATATACAGAGCATCCGCTGGGAAGATATACTACTTTGTTTTACCGCGATTTTGGTAAACATTAGTCTTGACAGTTCATATTTTGTAGTCGTGAAGTAGACAAGTGGCAAATTTATTATGGAAAAATATTCGTTAAACCAACGTGTTTCAATCGTTAAAACATTTTATCAAAATCAATCATCGATTACTGTGACGACTAGAAAGTTACGTGAAATTTCTGGGAGTTTCTCGTACGTACCAATAAATCGCAATATTTATCGTGTAGCGAATGATTTCGAAGAAATAGGGTCTGTAGGTGATAGGCCCAAGCATGGACCACAACGGTACTGCAAGATTTGCTAAATCATTACTGCTGCTCAAGAAAGTGTTCAAAACAATCCGTCAACCTACATTCGACGCCGTGCTGAGGAGCTTGGTCTTCAAAAAACAACTTTGGCCACAATTTTGCACAAGCTCAAGGGCTTTATTTTGCAAAATGGAACGATTAGTTAGCGTTGATAAATGTCATATTGAAAATCTTTAAAATACAAAAAAAAATAGTAAAAATTCGTCAATGCTTAAAAGTTGCATTTTACCAAATTAAAGGTCGTTTGTGATTTATGTATAATACGATTTATATTAAGTATTACGAGCAAAGTTCTTAAATTTGGTCATGAAGGAGCCGACCCTACATCCTTTTTTTCCTTTTCCAAGAGTACTTTTATAGACTACAATAAATTTTTCGCAGAGTTATTGCATAAACACTTTTTATGCATTAAAAAAATTATTACTGGAACATATGTGCTTCTTATTAAATACGATCGTTCTTGTTAATAAATGGTTGAAAGACTCTGTGAGTCTTGTTTAATGAATCTTTTCATTTTTGTTTTATTGTTTTTTAGTTTTCCCAAATTAGTTAAAGTGGAAACTTTAAAGTTGTTCCTTTAATTTAAGCAAATCCTTTGCTCCTTTTTTTAGCACACAAAAGTCCTCAAACTATGTGACATAACATCAAATATGAGACCAAAAATGTAAGCAAAGTTCGCATAAATTGGTTGGTATTTTGTTTTGTTCTTTTTTGTGGCCTTATCTTTTTGTTTGAATATTTGTTACTTTCCATGGCTAGAATATTTTATAATTAAAAGTGTGGGATAGAATTGGATCTATTTTACTGTGCAAACTGCTTTCTTTTTTTCCCCTTACAAGAATCTTGTGTTATTCTAATTTGAACTTAACTATTGTCATAGTTTTGCAAGACACAGTTGGAGTTTTGAGCATGAATTGGTGCGTAACAGCTGTGCAAAAGATTTGTTTTGTTTAGTTTCTCTGAAGTATGTACAAATGTAGTTTTATGTGTCTGGTTATAAAACAGTTTAAAACAGTTTGAGTTCACAAAGTTGTAAATTTAGAAAGAATATATATATGTATGTATAGTTATGCATGTAAATAGTATGTATGTATATGAAAGTATAATCTTTTACATACAAATAACTTTTTGTTTGTTTTAGTGCGAATATCTTGTAAATATGTATCAAAGTCCAAGTAAGTTGCTTTATTTGCATGTGTTCTCTTATTTATAGAGGAGATAACGTAGGATAGAGTCTGACTAAATAATGATTTGCTTGCAACCCATTTACTGTCTACGACTTAAGTCCCTAAATGACTTTAAAGTCAACGTCATTTGTGACGGAAAGAGTATTTGCCCTTTGAAATCATAACATGGAACAGTGGATATAGTTGCTCATATTTTTTTTAAATTAGTTAAAATGTTTGTTTGACATCGAATTCTTTTAATTAGTTAGCATTAGGAAAATATTACGTACCACAGCAAGATATGATTTTGTGCTCTCATACCCTTAACCAAGCACCACGTTTATACGTAACAAATGAGCGACTGTACAATTTTGAAATGAATGTACTGTTCATAGAACCCAAGCAATCGAATTGAGTGAGGAATTTGTATGAAACCCACTCAGTTATTCGATTGGGTTTCATACACATTTTCTACGGAAGTCGATTGATTGGATTCTATGACCAGCACATTCGTTTATGGTTTTTGCTTTTGGATATGTACGAGTATTTTGTTGTTTGTATTGTACAGTTTGTTCGGTTTTATTTTATTTGTACTACTTTTCCGAAATTGCCATTTAAAATTTGTGCCGCTTGAATTAACAACCCAGAAAATTTTTATTTTATTTGCTCACCATAAAAAGTTAGATTTTGACTAAAAGTGCTTATTCCAGCACCTCTTGTCGGTTGCTCAAAAGCATCTTGCCGATTCTGCACTTCAATTAAGGTCGAGTTACCTGAAGGTGCGCTGAATTGTTTGTGGAATTTTGGGAAATAATTCACAAATGAGAACTCTTAAAGTTATCACAATCCCCGCCGTCGTCAAATTTAATATGGGCCCTATTCCGCAAAACAATTTCTCACTTTGCAAACTCTTTTGCCGTCTCCAGACAAAAATCACCAAATTTTTTTAGATCTACTGCTTCGAGAATTGTTGAAAACCTCTTGATTATTTCTTCATTACGACCCCTGATTTTGGAAATCAAAGCAGGCGTATTTCTTGAATTTGTGGATCCAGTGCCTTGCTTAACAGTATCAATCCGTATTCCAATTTTCTCTTTAAGTTCACGCTTTATCAAATATTTTTTGGGGCTTCTCTTATCGGCCGATTATTTGAGTCGAGTATCCTAAGTTTAAATTTATTATAAGCTACATGCGAAAGACACTCCATCAACTTAATTGATGCATGAAGTCATGACATATCAAATTGCAGTGCTTGTTCATTTATAGGCATAGCTTCAACTTCTTCGATTTTATTCATCTTGGATGTTGTTTGTTGCTTCACAAATAAAACAAAAACATGCTGCTGGTATTTATGTTACTGCGTGGGTAAATTTTTGGATTTCACTATCACCAGGATGTACCCTGCACATAACGCGACTAGTCCAAACACGCATGTAAAGTATACTCCATAAAGGATTAAGACTAGTCCAAAAGTAACCCAAATGTATGAAGAAAACATGGAATATTTAACATCACAATGTCCTAGGGCTGGACCATATGGTCCAAGTTTGCATTACATCGGACTAACCCAAAAACTACTCCATGTCATTAAAAATGGAGCACTCACAAGAAGTTTGTTAGGCACGACTAAGTTCGTAAAAGCACGAACAATGGTCGCACAGCAATAAGTTCTTGTTTAAAAATGACATACTTCATGACTTCATTGCATCGGACCACCTTGCAACCAGTCCATTTCAGCTATAATGCACCACGTAAAGTAAAAATTGTTTGTAGAAATCAGGTCATTGGGAAAGTTTGTTATGAAAATCAAATCGCATAAGAAGTGCGAAATGCAAACTAGTGTTGCTTTATGTACTTCGTCGGCAGTTTGGCTTTCGCGACAACAAGTCATTAAGCTTATTTTAACAAGAACAAAAGGATTAAAACTTAATTAGTTTATTGATATTTTGTGTATGTATGAATTTAATTTTATTACTCTTAGAAGTACGTATTTTTTACTTGATTTTCTTTTGTTGCAATTTTTGTAAAAATATAATATAATTTATTCTTATATCTCATTCAAACTTTTTTTATTATCATTAATCTAATTTATTAAAGCTCCAGTTTAATTTTTTGTTATTTTTTTGTTTAACATTAACAAAATTTATTATTAATTAAAACACCGATATTTCGCCACTTCTTTGTATGGCTTCTTCAGAGATATACAAAATTGTGTTAAAAAACATACAAAAATTGTCAAAATAAAAATATCTAAAAATTAACAACTTAAAAAATATGCATGTACACAAACATAAAATATTACAATCCTCAAACATTCAATTTCCGTTTCCGTTCTTATATAATAAATTCTTATATGCTGATAATAGATATTCTTGTATAACTGATAATAGATATTTTCAATATAAAAATATTACATATTTACAACTGAAAGGACTTCCAATGAGTTCTCCAGCTTCGCCAATTGTGGCTGATATTGTAATGGAGAAGTGAATTGATGTATGTATTGGGGAATTGGCCATTAAGCCAAGAGTTTTTACAAAATATGTTGATGACTTATTTTGCATTATTTCAGAAGAGAAATAGAGATTCTGTTATCAAAATTTAATGCATTTCATCCTGACATTAAATTTACAATTGAGAAGGAATACGATTTTAAACTTCCATATTAAGATACATTAGTAACAAGAAGAAATAATAGTTAATTTATAAATTGATACCAAAAAGCAACTTCTTCTGGTAGAATAATTAAATATTGTTCAAAGCATCAAAAGGGAATTATTATTAAATCTGCTAAAAAGCTTATTGAAATAATATTATCAGTAAGTGATATTGAATTTCATAAGAAAAATGTAAGAATAGTTAAAAATATATTAAATGAGAATAGTTTTCCTAATCACTTGCTTTTTAGATTAATAAGACAATATAGATATATAAAATGAAGTTCAGATATTTCTTCTGAACCTAAAATTTATAAATCTTTAACATATGTACCTGAATAGTCGGAAAGATTAGAAAAATCTAGGATTTATGAGATAATTAGCAGATTATTCAGTAAAACAAAAGATAGAATAGAGACATTAGAGAAGTCTAATTTAGTTTACCAGATACCGTGTGGTGGTAATGATAGAGAAAATCGTAGTAAAGTATATCGTCATATGAATTTATAAAAGCCATAAGTTACATTGAAAAAATTTTACAGGACATGGAAAAAACTATCTACTAATATGGACAATTAACAAACATTTTTAAAATTTTTTTTCACTTTAAGCATATTTCTTATTAAGGAATTAGTGCAATTTAAATATGTAAAATTTTCCTGCGACATGTATTTTGATATGGTGGATCGTCATCAATCAAAAAGCCGTTTTTATTTTTTGTAACTTAGGGCTTTTTTGAAATCGTATGCCGATATGAAGGTACAACTAAGAATAAAGTAAAAACTAGATTAGCTTGTTATGGATCAGATCAGAAATACAGAAATAACATTTCTTCGCAAAAGACTGCATTAGTATCATATTGTTTTAATTTTAATAATAATCCTAATTCGCGATAGAGAATATTGTGTTATTTACAAAAACAATTTTTTTGGGTCGTTTGAAAATAAAAAACGCACCCACAAAAGCGATTTTTCAAAATCCTTAAAGAAAAAAACTAAGAAAAAAAAATTCTAATATTTTATTAATATGTAAATGGAAAAAAAGTTAAAAAGTTTCTTAATTATTAAAGGAAATTAATAATTTCATAAAAAATGTGAGTGTTTGGCTGAATGTATAAATACAAATAAAAATAAATAATTTTCGAACTTTGCCGCGTTTTGTGGGTGACCTTTTTTGAAAACCGCGAAAAATTAGTATAATATTTTTTAATAGTTTTCAATGGACTATTCGACTATGCTAGGGACATTTTGATATTTGCGAAAAATGATCTGCATTAGCAACAGTGAAATGCGCATAGGAACAAGCTATAGCCCTCAATAATCAATTGCAATTTGTTTTTAACAAAATTGTTAATGTTTTACTGAATAAGTAAAATATTAATTTTGGGAAAAAGTGCAAATAAAAATTGAAAATACTAAAATTTTAGCAATTCCCGAAAAAAGCACCAATTAAAAAAATGCATTAACACAATTTTATATATCCCTGAAGAAGCCACACAAAGAAGTGGCAAAATATCGGTGTTCTAATTGATAAAAAGTTTTGTAAATGTTAAACAAACAAAAATTGACCTGGAGCTTTAATAAATTAGATTAATGATAATAAAATATAATTAAAATTTTTTGGAAATTTTTGCTACCAATTTTTAATAAATAAAATAAAAAATCTTGCAACGTGTGAAAATTAATAAAAAACAAATACGAGTATATAATTCTCATACTTCCGTATTGACTAAAAATATTTTATTTGAAATGCTCTTGCAATCGGATACTTTATAGGAAAGTTGTAATAATAAGTGCCCATAGTGTCATATGGGCTTTAATAGCATTGCATTAATACAAAAACAAATTTAGAGGGGTGCCTGGGGGCACTTGAAATTTATTAAAAATATAAAAGCAGATATGATAGAATGTATTAGTAGTGATTTCCAACTGGCGGTAAGTGGCGCTAAAATTGCTGAGCCAAATGTTTGGAGGGAAAAGCGATTTTTTTATGTATATATATATATTCATAAAACTAAGCAAATATATAAAAAAAATTTAAGTCTCTACAGAGTTTAGTTTTTCAATTTTAGTATATTGAAATACTTCATTTTAAATAAAAAATAAAAAGAAAAACGTTAGCTCACATATAAAAAAAATAATATTCGTCTTGAAATTCTTACGTTTATATTAAGTGAGTTCGGTAAAACTTACAAGTCTCCCCACCGTGCGACGTAACATCGCCAACTACTAAAAGAATATGGGAGAATATTCTATTTAAGTTTAAAAAACATGTGATCTCAATAATTCTCCTAAAATGGTGTATTAGTTTTTACTTTCTTAACACACCAGACTATTCACACAAGAAGTTTCTTTAACAAACAAAATTGTTTATAACGAAATTTAAATTAATTTATCTCACAATGCTTTTCATAAATTCCCTTAAGATTTACTCAACATATGGAATTTTTATTTTGTTACAGGATTAGAAATTTAAATCTGGCTATTGTGTCCAGAAAGTAAAATTTTTAGGATATTATTAGACTAATATCTGTTACATATAAAAGCAGTAGTAAGAAAGTACGAGTATTAGAAATACAAGCAAATAGAAATAAGTGTTATTTCCCAGTGGAGAATTATATTTTATTTTTAACTTATTTCAGTTAACTGAAAATAGAAATAACTGCGATGGAAAATGTACACGATTTCACTTTGGTTTATAGCAAAGTAGCAGGTTTTATAATTTTGTGGTTGGTTTATATTTATATTGTATTCTATCTTAATTTGTTGTTGAAAAGAAATCTTAGAATTAATGTTTGGATATTCGAAAGTATTTAAACAGTGAAACAGTGGAGCTGAAACCATAACCACAGTCACACCATTTTTCTTTACAATTAGGCCACGGAGCTTATGCTTATGCTTATTTAATTAAAATCTCTAGAGAATTCACATAAAATATAAAAAGATTGGTTTAAAGTTCATTGTTAGGTTACATAAAATAGCAAGGGTGAAAGTTAGTCGTAAGTGACAGACACACTTAAAACATTTTTTCCTTTATTTTAGCATGGAAGACTACTCAAACTGCTTTATCCAAAATATATAATTAAAGCGCCAAATTTACCTCCTCCTAAATTAGAAAACTTTAATTTCTCCAACTCTCAACGTTTACAAAATGTGAACTTTTCACGATCCTGGTATTTTACAATTTTCCAAGTGTATTTTAAAGACAAATATTCAAACGCACTTTATGAAATATTAAACTGAATTATTTAAGGACTTTTGTTGTAATCAAATTCCTTTTTCTCAACATTGCTTTGTCCGAACAATAGAGCTTAAGGTTTCTTCACTTTGTTAAATATAAAGATTTTTTATTTTGGTTAAGTTTTTTTCTCGGCTTGTCTTCCACATAAATTTACATTTAGATTTACATTTGCATTCGTTGTAAAATCATGGCAATAAATGCTTAAATACAACGGTGCTGACGCAATAAAGGATGGAGCACAAGCACATACATTCACATTACACACGTGTATGTGAAATATATTTTTGCGCTGAAGCTTAGAATGTCACTTTGCTTGCAGTTATTGAATTTATTGCATTAGAAACATATTTGGTATGCATTAACGTTTATTGTATCTTTATGTACATTTAGTGGTCTTAAGTCTTTTATAAATTTTTGTTTAAATATTTGATTTTTATTACGAGTATAAACTTTTTTCTTTTTTTACTAAGTTTTCGGTAAAACTATTCGTTTTGGGACATTTTTTCATTAGTATTTATATTGTTTGATTATGTTTAAAGAGTTTTAAGAGTCAAATGTCTCACAGAAGGGATAATCGCGCACAAGTAATGGTATTATGTATCGTCAGATGACATGAAAACCCATGTAACTTCACTTTATTAGTTTTATGGGGAAAACCTAAAAACTTTATCAAATCGGTTAAGTGATATTGGTAAAGTGTTTTTAGTTTTGTTTATAATATTGTTGTATTTTAATGTAGAACTTTAAAATTTTGTGGGAACAAAAAGTTTTGATCTAGGCGCACGGTAGAGCGCCAGTCCAAGTTCAGCCCAAAGCACACATTGTGTATATTAAACGAAACTATTTAACATGTTTTTAGCCTCATCATAACTTTGCTTCCGGTTGTTATAAAATTATAAAATTTTAAACACAAGTTAAAACTATTTAGGTTTCCGAGACAAGAAGGTGTAAAAAGTGTATCTTAGGTATATACTCACTGACTCACTCATCAATATTATGGAGCACTTCCACTTTAGGTAGAGAGCAGAAATTTGCTGTACAGATAGGTCTTGAAACACAACTAATGAGAAAAATATACAACGGGAACATTTACATCGGGGTGGCCTCGGTTCTCCCTAATTTGTGCTTAAGAATTATATTTTTATTATTTCAAGCTAATAATCATATTTTTATTATTTATTTTTACAAATTTTTCAAAAAATTAAAAAACTACAAGAAAAATTTCATAACTTTTAAAAGTATTTTCAAAGTCGATAAGATACAAAAATTATTTAACAACAAAGTATTTTATAAACAAGTAATACAATACAATTAAATAAATACACATGTATACATAAAATACATTGTGGACTACCACTGGGTTTTCACTTCCAACAAAGCTAGAGATGAAATGGAGATGAAAGAATTTTTAAATTTCCTCCTGATATGGGCGTCAGATCCGCCCAAAAACATAAATAGGAAAAGTAAGGCCAAGTTCCTATCCAAAAACTACGTCCATTAAACGTATTGAGATTAAGAAGAGGATCAAGTTAGGTTAGGTTAGGTTGCACAGGCCACCATCTGCAAGCAGCCGGCCCACTTGGAGGATCAAGTTAGTAATAGATAAAATAGCATTGCATTTCTAAGCAAATTTCTAACTTGATAGTATTGAAGAGCAAACTGAATTAGAATATGAACACCAGGATCACTACGGCGACAGTTGCATTGTATTGCTGTAAAAAGGCCATTGGCCTCAACTGAGAAATTAACCCTAAGAATGTATACTGTCTACAAAAATTTGACATTAAACCCCATTTTTCTGCGGCGTATCTATTTGGTGGCCAGCGCTCAAGAGGAAGAGTCATTAAACTAAGTTTGAACGTATAATGAGAATGGTGGCTATAACAGTAACAGGTGCCATTAGCACAACCCCCTCTAAGGCATTGTTTATGATTTTGTACTGATTACCATAGATTTTGGTAAAAAAGTTGGCTGCGAATACGGCAGTAAGAGTAAGGGGACCACTAAAGCATGGAGTGATTATAATATTGCTCATGCTAGAATCCTGTATGATATAAATTCGCACACGGACGTTGATTATATCACACCTGGGCCAATCTTTGATTCTGGCTTCTCTGTTATCGCTTCGGACAACGCGGTTCACTTTGATAATCTACAAATTCCCGCGAATGCGATTTAGATATTCCCTGACGGGTCTAAAACACTAAATGGTGTCGGTTCTGGCATATACTCCGAGCAGCTAAATTAGTGCATTCCCTTAAGACTGCCGGATGACTGCAGTATCATTCAGGCCGAGATAATGGCCATCTTCATAGCCGCAAGATACATTCGGTATGGTGATATATCTGGCAGGGATATTCAGATCATTACCAATAGTAAGGCGGCCATAAGATCCCTGGAGAATGTGTTCATCACATCAAAAATTGTCCAAGAATTCCGGATATCTCTAGAGGAGATAGCAAGACATTCAGTGGTTACCTTTAAGTGCGTACCAGGACACAGGAACATACATGGAAACTGTATTGCGGACTCGTAAGCGCACGCAGGCTCCACTATAAATCGAAGTGATTCAACATATGACACACAAATTTCACATTATTACCAATCCAAGATGTTTTGATGAAACTACCTAGAGGGAAAACAGGAAAACCTGAACCATAATAGATGAAAAAAGAACTAATCGGGCACTACAGCTGTCCACAGTCGCGAAACTCTCAGACGAACTGTTGCTCCGAGGACGGCCAACACTGGCATAAGCTCATGTTGTTCCATAATTTTCAATGCAAAAAGCCAATCACTGTAGCGTTTGCTTAGTTGTTGATGGCACCGAAGTTGACGCTACACGAACGCCACCGAAAAATTATTCCGGAAATAAAATCAAAATAATCATTCTGCGATTTTATGGAGTTTAGCGATCTCCATCTTATTGACGTAAATTTTGTACATGTTCACTTCACAAAGCAAAATTGTAGCATCTTATGGCAATGAGATGACTTTTGCGCTTTTCTGTAGATAATTTTACATATTTTATTTTGTTGCTAAGGAAATTAAACAGATGACTGGTTTTATATACATATAATTTCACTTAAAGAAAGCCAACTCTCTGAAAAGTGTATAAAAGTGTATAGTATAAGTATCTTATACTCGTATCATCTTGTTCAATATTCATGTACATAAAATTAATTTATCTTTAACATCTAAAGTTTAATGCTATTCACAGTATTATAAAAATGTAGTTGCTTCGAACGGCCTCATTTGCTACAATTGCTTTCGCTTCTGGTTACTCTTATTATTACTCTTAAGTAGAGATGGGCACCGCTTACGTGATTAGCGTGAATCATGCGTGATCACACATGATCGTGAGTAGTTTTTTGTTTTAATCACGTGGGCGTGCAGAAGCGTGAGTTTAAAAAAACTTAACGTGAGTGAGCGTGCATAAGTAGATTTTTTGCGTGATTTTTTAGTGATTTTTTCGATTTTAGAATTTTTTTCACAGTTTTAATAGGTACATGGTTTTAAATTTTGTCATGAATACATAAAACGTTGTGCCGGTATGTATTAATGTACTGATGTGAATGAACGAGTATAAGTTCGACTTTCGACTTGCGAACATTTGGAAGAAAAACATCTGCAATTCGCAATTGAAAGCAAACGCGGCGCCCATCTTGCAGACAACTTTCTTAAACCCAGCTGATCACTTAAAATCGAAACCACACTGACATATGTATAGCCTGTGGCATCAACAATCTCACGCACTTTTATTCTTCGATCGGCCAACACCATATTGTGGATTTCTTCGACATTTTCGGGTGTACTGACCTCAATTGGCCGTCCAGAACGTTCAGCGTAATTTTTACTTGTGCCACCACAACGAAAGTCAGTAAACCACTTTTTTACCATTGAAATCGATGGTACAGAGTCCCCATACTATTTATCGAACTTTTCTTTGGTTTCATGGAAGGTTTTTTTTCGCAAAAAATAATGTTTAATGAGCACTCGAATTTCACTTATTTCCATTTTTAGAAATACGAGGTTGTATCTTTTGAAAAGCTGTTAAACGCAAAGTAAATGACGACACTTGGTCAAAATTTTACAGTAGTCTATTAAGAAGTGGTACTTGATGGGAACAGTGTTGGATTTCATATAACTATAACGAGGGAAGTTCTAAAAGTCACGGACTTATTGATCCGACCTCGTAGTATTAAGGTATCCAAACCTTTTAGGCGACGTTAATTTATTTGTTTTTGCTCTGCAATCGATGTCTAACTATATATAAAATATGAAGCAAAATGTCAACAAAAGTAAATAACGATTTTCAAATATGCAGTTTGACAAGGACAATTCAATTCGCCCCTACTAACACCTCGTAAGATTATTTTGCCATAGTCAAAAAACACCTAGAAATTTTAAATTTGAAAAAAAATTACTTAGATAATCAACAGAAAACTTTCGTCTCAGTTTTAATATAGTAAAAAGTAATTTTATTTAAAAAATATACAAATCGAAAAATATTCGACTAAGTCGGTTTTTTAATAATAAAAGTTCCGGACTATTCGACATTCGAAAAATCAACATTTTGAAAAAACGGACAACCGTATTGCAGAAAATCCGGTTTTAAAACTCTGTTGAAAAACCGCTGTTTGTGCCGATAGTGCACTCGAAAAAAACTTCAATCCATCCGTACTCAAATCATACCCAAGCGGTGTTAAAGTATTGCAATCCCTGATTTACTAAAATCAAGTACAGAAAGATTGATTTCAATACGGACGATTTCAAATGCTCAATTTAATTTAAGATTTTTTTTAGTTGATTCAATATTTTTCTCGTGCTTAAAGAATTTTGTACTCATTTTAAGAAACTTAAGGATTAGTTATCTAAAGAAATCCTGTTTTCAGGGTGATTGAAGTACATTTTATTGTTATTTGTACTCAAATTTTTGAGTACGATTTGTACTCAAAATAAGTAGAAACTTCTTCAATTTAGTACGGCATTTTTTGTTTCTATGTGGGATCTTAGCTTTAGTCATTATTTGCTTTGTAGTCAACTACTTCACTGAACAGCACCCACATCTTGTCTGCACGCTCTTTACTTTTTGTATTAAGTATTTTTTTCATAGCGGCCAAATATCTTGTGAAATTTTCGGTTTCCGAGAAGAAAACAATAGAGATTCTCTTCGCACTTGTCTAAGTGGCAGAGACTTTTTCCTATTATTAACACTGCGATAACTTTGTGTTTCCTATTGAAGTTGAATTCAGAATTTCTGCAAATATATTGTCTACTAATCAAACATCACTTTTGAAGCATCAATCAAATTTATTGCTAGTGCCAAATCAAGTCAATGAAAATAAATTGCAAGTTTTTTCTTCTTTTTTTTGCAAACATCACACTAAAATAATAAAATTTCAAATGAAATAAAAAAGTGATATATTGATAATGGTGCAGTTTAAATTTTATTGCATCCTTAATCATCTGGATATGATTGTTTAAGCAAAAACGTAACACTTTCCAATTTCAGCAGTAATATTTGTAAATTCACTTTAGAATACAGAGAACTCGGTCAATAAAGGACAATTGTGTGAAAAATTTGTTAAATTCGATAAGTGTGTATTTATGTGTGAGTGTGTGTGTGTGCGCCTGTGTGTGTTTATTTGCGTAATTACTCTTCAATTTACAAAGAAACACACATTCTGAGCGAAAGTGCCCAATTCATGCAATTAAACAAGAACCATTGTGCAACGTATTGCAACCATTTTGATGATGGTTTAACCTAATTTTTGTTTTTGTTCCTTGCAACACTTTGTGGGGTATTAAAAGACACTGTAACAGATGCCTTTCAATACGCTTTGACTTGTGGTTGTGGCAGAAATTTCACAAACCAAGATGAACTTGGACAGCAGAAATGAAAATGAAACATATTACTTTTTGAAGTTAAATTGCTTTTAATAGGGATTATGCTTATACACTGCAGCCAGAGTGATAAAATGCTGTTCATAAGGAATGGATTTTTTATTAAAAAATAAAAAAAAATAATATATAATACATACATATATATATATATTAGTTTTTTTGCAAAACAACTTTGACCAAGCTTAGAAAAATTTTCCGTTTATTACATATAAAATTTCAATGCATGTTTTGTGGTCTAATTGGCATATTAATACGACCATTATATGCAAAAATATTCAAAGATTTCACAAAGTGTACTAACTTGCACATGTTAAAGGTTTTCCAAACTTTAAAAATTGCTGTTGATACTCCTGATGAAAGAATTTAATTCATGAAATCTCCAGAGTTGTGTGATATAGATATTTGAAATATATAAATTCATTATACAAACGCTTTTGAGTTTTTCTATTTCAAATCCTACTAATATTGTGGAATCGTTCCGACCGATCCAAAAGATGGAATGAACTTGGTCCTTCTTTTCGTTCATCGTTCCTTTTTTACTTTGAACAGTGTAATAACGAGGAACGAGTGAAACAAACATTTGTTATTGTTTGTTTACATATTTGTAAAATATAATAACTGTTATAAAATAAATTGTAAATGAAATATTGTCTCTACCAAAAGTCAACCTTGTTGTACCTGTACAGAATATGTGAACGAAGTAATTGTAACGAACAGTGTTGACGAGTCAACGATTTGCTTTTCATACTGATTTTGAAATTTAACAGAACAAGCTAATGATTCCTCAAGTCGGTTTGCAATTGCGGAACGAGGAACGATAAAAAACCAACGTTTAGATCGGTCCGCATCGTTCCAATCAGGGACTTGTTCAATGGAACTAGGTCGTTCCGGGACGACACTACCCTAATTATTAATGAGATGGCTTGCATGTTAAGATTTCTAGATGTTTGACTCACTATAACTTGATAACCGGTCAATGGATTTTTTTATAAAATTCAGTAGACGGATAAATCTATGAGTCTAGAGATCTATATTTATTTTTATAAACAAGACCACGAGTGTGGTAAGGGATAATTTCTAGTTCTCTACAATTATATAACCAATTTTAATGGAACTTTAACAGTCTGGAAGGATACATACGTATTACCTTTTTTCGAAAACAAAACCACGAGGAGGTACCTTCTGCCACTGAACTGCACGTGAACGAATTCACGGGTAAGTGGTAGTATAAAATAAAAAAATTTATGAAAATATTTCATATACAAAATTACTTGCAAAATATTTTTATATCTATTATATAAATAGGCAAAGACAAATTTTTGGATCCCTTTCTCTCGTTTTTTTGTCAAGCGATTTTCTTCATTATTATGCAAATTGTTGAGCTTTAGTGACCCAATTATATATTATTTAAATCGGTACAGTATTAATGGAATAAAAGGTTCCTAAAGTTGACACCACTACATATGCTAAAAATACACACGTACATTCACTTATGTAAGAATTGGTTCAAGTAAAAACATAAGCAAATCAATGAGAGCGTTTAAGAGTACCTACCTACACACATATGTAACTATATGAGTAATGAGATTTTTTATAAATGTGCGCGTTTGTATGCAATTTTATTTCGTTTATTGTTTTTTCCATGGGGAAGGGAATAAGTTAGTTAGTTTTTTTCTCGTTATATGAATGCAACTAAAATAGGAATACGTTTAAACTGGCGGTCGAACTTCGACCATTAGGCGTACTCTAGTTATGTTAATTTTATAAATACAATGAACAGTTGCATACATGAAATTTTGGAATCTATGCTCTAAATAAGATTTTCATGGTTCATTGTTTGAAGGAAAATACTTATAAATATTGCTTAAAAAAATTTTCTTTTTAACTATTTTTACGATTTGAAAAAAATTAACCACTCAGCAGTTTTCAGTTTAAAACTGTTTTCTCTTTCATATCTTTTCGGAATGCATACAAAGGTGCATACATGTATGATCACGAGAATATTCCATATATACAATTGCCAAAAACACAACCAGGAGTTGGATGTTTGTATGGAAATTACGAAAACAATTTTTAATTCATATAATTCCTTCAATAGGCTGTGAATTGAACAAATGTAACATTCTTCACATAAAACAAAGTTATGCGGCTACAAAAAACTGTAGTGTGCACCAATATAAATTGTCATTTGTGTTGAATATTTCCATAAATATAAATATAATAAGAGCAGCTACATATGTATATCAGAATAAGATTTTTTCTCATCAAATGAGTGAAGTTGAAATAGGAAAATAGATCAGAATTGAAAGATATGAAATCAAATACAAATGAACATGTTCATTACAGCTTTATTTTATTCGGGAAGAAATTTGAAAACAGTCACTATTTGTTTTGCATATATCGACATATCGCTCCTTTATTGGAAGATGGTTATATCTCAAAAAAAACTGGTTCGCCAGAAAACGAGTTTAAAATTTTTCAAGAGGTTAGTAAACAAGATATTTGTATAAGTTTTTTAAACAAAATGAAGAACGATACAACGAATATTTCTGCATTCTTGACCCAAAGATCACGTTTTTTGAGATATTACTACCTTGCAATAAATGAGCGATATGTACATTTTTCATGTGCTTTGTTTTTTTATTTATTTAAATGTTTAATATATAATTAATCAAAATATAATCGATTGCGTCGGCACTAGGAAATACTAGTTGAAATAATTCTTTGATTCACAATCCCCAATTTGCAGTTTATTTGTTCCTTTCGAGATTTTTGTAATCGATTCAGTTTCAAGGGCTTTAAACCAATTTTGCGGCTGATTTCTAACTTTCCAATATTTTACGAAATTTTGCCATCATGTATTTCGTGATCGGTATTGATCCCTGCAATTTTTCCCATGTTAACAGATTGTTGAAATTATTCGCAATTTTAGCAATTTTTTTTTTAATTTTCGGATTTTTGTACAGATTTATAGTTCTGCAGTTTATGAAAGTAAGATGCAAGTCCGCCTGGTCATCTGCCACAGACACTTGAAATTTACGCAGAATATGTGCAACTACGGGCGCTACAACAAAAACACTAAACAAATTAAAGGGTGCATTGAATTAATCAGTTATTAATGGGTATATTGTATATTGTTGATGGCTCCAAAATAGCAAATACCGAAAATTAAACATAGCTTAAAATCAAAGGGTTTATAGACCGGATGTGTTATGTTGGACATAGAGCAATAGTCATATAACAAATGCATGTGGTAATCTTTTGGATCTTGCTTTCGTTAATTATCCTACGGAATTTTGTCTTCGTAATACATTGCCTGTGACTCATCCTGTGGACATTCACCATCCTCCTTTTGAAATTGATTTATCATTGTCGGATAGTATGATTAAAAAACAAGATTTGAAGCCATTTCAATCCTACTGTTTTAAACGCACTAATTATACTGAACTTAACTATTTATTATCCAATGTTAATTGGGATCAAGCTTTTATAATATTTTGCATAATTTCAGTAGTATTACGGTTCCTAAAATTAAAGTCTACAGTAGTAATGGACCACCTTGAAAATAAATAATAAATAAATAAATTTTTCGTTAAATATAAGAGAACTGGTGCGCCTGTCGATTTTCGTAAATATGCTATAGCAAGATCTGAATACAACATTGCTAATAATCTTGCATACAAAAACTATATAAATCGCATTAAAAGCAATATAAAAACAAACCCTAAATCTTTTTATACATTTGTAAATTCCAAGCGTCGCTCTTCAGGTTATCCAAAGCATTTGAAGTATGGCTCCTTGACTGCTGATGATGATGTTTCAATAAGTAATATATTTGTTGACTTCTTTTCAACAACTTATTCTACTAAGTCTTATGATACCACAACAACTTATCCTTATGCTACAACTAATTCTTGTGGTATTTACTTTCCGCTTTTAAATATTGAAAATATACTTTCGAACTTGAAGTCGCTGAAAAACTCGTTTAGCCCAGGTCCCGATGGTATTCCAAGCTGTATCCTTCGAAACTGTGCAGCATCACTGTCTGTGCCTCTTACTGCATTATATAACGAATCTATTGAATCGTGTTATCTGCCATCAGTGTGAAAAAAATCGTATATAATTCCTTTATTCAAAAACGGCAATTCCAAAACTCCTTGAAAAAATTCTTACTGATTACCTATATCATCAAATTTCTTCCCTTCTATCACCATGTCAACATGGTTTTCGTAAGTCTCGCTCAACTACAACTAATATTTTGGAACTCACCACTATTGTCAATGAAGGGTTTTCAAATAAAATGCAAACTGATGTGATATACACCGATTTTAGTAATGCGTTCTATAAAGTTAACCACAATCTTTTATTGCACAAATTATCACTTATGGGCTCTGCTTTAAATTGGTTAAACTCTTATCTATCACAAAGAACTCAACAGGTCAAATTGGGGAATGTTACATCAAAAATCATTCAAGTACATTCTGGTGTCCCTCAAGGCAGTCACCTGGGTCCAATTTTCTTGACTTTATTCATCAATGATCTTCCTGCTGTTGTTTTGCATTCTAAAGTACTGATGTACGCCGATGATGTTAAAATTTTTAACTCTTTTAACGATATTAATGGACATACTTTATGAAGGTGCAGAATTAATTTATTGGAGTTAAATATCTTGAAATGCAAGCACATGTAATTTTTCAGACACAATCCAATCGAGACTTCTTATTATATTGATACTGCTATTTTAAATAAGGTTCTAACCATATTGGATCTTGTCATACTGTTGGATCATAGGCTCAACTTTCGTGATCATATTTCTATAATGGTAAATAAATCCTATTGGGTACTTGGATTCATGAAACGCTGGTCAAAGGAATTTCTAGATCCCTATATTACAAAACTTTTATATACTTCTCTTGTTCGACCAATTCTTGAGTATGGATTAACTGTTTTGGGATCCTTGTTATTCTATTCATATCAATAGTATTGAATCGGTGCAAAAACAATTTTTAATTTTCTGTCTCCGTGGTCTTGGTTGGAATTCTTATGTCTTGCCGCCGTAACATAGCAGACTTGCTCTGATAAAATTGCCTACTCTAAAAAGTCGACGATTGATGTTGAGTGCTTTATTTGTTCTGGGTCTGATTCGTGGTGATGTTGATTCGGAGTTCCTACTTAGTCAACTAAACTTCAATGTTCCTGTAAGACTACCCGCAATTTTGAACTCTTGGCATTAAAATACTACCGTTCTGTATATGCTAATAATGATTCTTTTCGTCGCGCATGTGTTAACTTCAATAAATGCTACCATATTATGGACTTATCTGAGAGTAATGAAGTACTGAAGAGAAAAATTACTTTATATCTAAATTGTTGAACCAATTATTTTTATATATAGTTCTATATTTGTTAGTCATATTTAGTCAGTAAGGGTTTAAAAATCTATTGACATAATAATAAATAAATAAATAGAAAGTAATAGTGTATTACATACAAATCGAGACTTTGTTCTGACCCTGTTTGCTTCTCCTACCCCGTTTACTGAATAAACATGTGAAAATATCAACGTCTGAATGCCGCCCCAGCTCTAAGATATTAACTGCCTGTCCCAGGATATCGAAAGAAAACCAAAAAGAACGAGGCAGTCCCTCATTTTCTTTTAAATAAGCGTCCCACTATCTTTCGACTCACCGTTCGCTTGACTTTACGTTTGGAACGTAAGTCATTTATGCATTGTCAAATCATTATGTTGCCATATCTACAATTCTAAAAATTAGTCAACAATTAAGGAAAAAAATGGCAAAATGAAACACCATCAAGTCGTATTTAACCAGGTGACAGCATTACAGCAGCTGACTATTCGTTGCGAATGTCAAAATTCATACAAAATACTTTTGTCTTTTTTTCCTATTTTTTCTGTATCTGTTTCCTTTGTTTAATGGGTTAGGTTTTTGACATACGCAATGGAACTCCACAAACAAAAATGCCTGTTGTTCTTGGTTTGTTGTAATTGTTTTCCTAATGCTGTCACCTAGTTAAATACACCTTGAACTGTATGCTATTAAAAGAAAGAACAAATGACAGCACAATAATACTTTTACTAAATAAACGAAAATTCTACTTGCCTTTTAAAATGTTATGTAATTTCAATGTTTTTATTTATGATGAAAAAAATCATATAGTGATATTAAACTGGAATTAGCGGAAACATAAAACTACAGACAAGTTTTTTTATTTATTAATGTACGTGATAGGTTTTAAGTGCTGGCTAAATTCTTGAATCGCTTTTAAAATTTTATTTTGGATTTCTGCTTTCTTGTATCTAAGCTGAATTTAACATTCTTTTAGCCTCCACAACAAGACTATTGGTCGCTTCAGTCAAAGTTTTACTAGTTGCTTCAGTCTGATTATAGCTATAGTAGCTGTCTGCTCACTAACCTTTATTTGAAGGCGAATAAGTGATACCTGGTCCTAATTATTTTTTCAGCTTTTTGCGGAGAGCATACAAGAACTTCTTCCTCACTCCACTCAAACTGTTTCGGTGGTTTATGTAGCTGGCTGCTTTCGGGCGGTTTCGATGCGTGCACAACGATCAGTTTCACTTGCTGATGTTTTTGGCTATGTTTGAGTTTTTGTTGCATGTATATAACATTTTGATGTTTTTCTTTTTGCGGTTGATTTCTTGGTGCTTGGAAGGAGTTAGAACAGGGGTGGTGTGTCGTTTAAAGGCGTAAAACAGTTTTCGATTGGGCCAATAGATTTCGAATTGTTGCTGCCTAAAAATCCAAACACCTCGCCACTATTTGTTCCAATTCCGATAAACTTCATACCCTAACAGAAAACTATTTTAAAAAATTGGTCGTTTTGTCTCACTCGACAATTAAAATAAAAGTGCCTTTTGACATTTGTGTGCGTACAAATGACTGAAAAATTTGTTAGTGGAACGCAAATTTATATTGAAATGGTTACGTTATCATTCGTATTCATTTTCTTTCGACTTGTCGTACTGAAAATTTTGTTAGTGGGGCGCAAAGCAGCCGATTGTCGTTTAAAATGCCAGCGAACGAAAATGTGTGACATCGTGGGACAGGCAGTAAGAGTGTGTTATAAAGAAAACCCCCTTTAATAATAAAAGTATCTTAAAGTTTTTAACAAAAAAAAGTTACTTTCAATGTAAGAAATTTTACCCTTGAAACAGCGCCACTCAATCTCGCTTATTTCTCCGTGCCGGAGTTTATGTTTATGTGTACAGTAAAATACTTCAATAGTAAAGAATTTTAAAATCTAAAATTTGCAGGAACTCATACCACTGCACTGCAAGTGTGTGTGTGCAATATATTTAATTAAAGTCTTAGCATACATACAGTTTCTCCAGTATCCTTGCACAAGCAAATGTTTCTTGCAAAACACAAACGCACACAAACACATACACAAACTTTCACTAAAAGTTAAAGCACAAAATTTGTTGTAGAAGGAAATGTTTGCCTGACACAACAACATCAGGTCAGAATGATGCGAAATAGTAACTGGAATTGTAGCGCAAAGTTCAATTTGGTAGCAACACCTTAGAAAACAGAGAGATCAATATTTGTTAAAGAAAAAATTGCAAAATACTTTTTAAATGTAGTGCAGACTAAAGTACGCTAATGGCAAAGAAACAAATTCGTTGGTTATAAGTCAAGTTGCAAGCAATAAATATTTAGTTGAATTTTTCCAAATGCACTGGGGGAGAATTATTTGTTTATTGCTTTTGTTCTGCCAGCTAGACACAATCAATCAAACTGAAAATTGCAAAACTGTTTACAATGTTTTAATTAATTATAAACTTTACGGTAGTTGAGTAAACGACTATGAAATATAAGTTAATTTTCTCAATGGTGCTACTTTAGCTTAGTTGCAAATAGTATATGGAATGATGAGTGCACGAGTTGTCTAATTCAAGAAACACTAAAATATGACAAAATGTCAAGGGTGAGAAAGAGAGAGTGAGGGAGAGAGAGAAACAGCAATTGAAATGGTAAGTCTACATTTTTTGGTATTTTCATGGTTTGCAGAATAGGCAATTCCTGCATCAGTCTTGCAAAATTTTATTGATTTTGATTTTAAATTTCTATTTTAAACTTTCTCTTCTCGGGCTTTAGTAATACCGTCCGCCCTCTACTGGCAAGTTTTAATCCCAATGACTCGAACTTTCTTTAATAGACCTGAAGCCCGAAGTAGTCGCAAATTATGATTTACTTTAATCATACTATATTACTTCACCTTGCTCTGATGTTGCGAATTAAACAATCTCTATGAAATTCCTAATTCCTATTTTCCTAATGTATTTTTCATTAAAATTAGACTTCTTTTTAAATATACTTTATATGTTTATTATTGTAGTTTCTTAGGTAAATATTGAAAATCCGATTGATTTTAATAACTTTTTGCAAATCAAAATAAAATTCGCCAATTCCACAAAATTTCATTAATTACATCAGTTTTAATCGCTCTAATGTCTTGTAATATTTTATTTAAATTTAAGATATTGTTTGGTGCAAGTTAAAATCTGACTTTAACAATTTCTTTTTATTTTTTTAATTTAAGCTATTTTTTAATAACTTCGAATTATTTTTGTTAAGAAGGTAATATTGATAAAGTTAGATTTGAGCTTGATGCAAACAATATCATTCAACTCTTCAACGTAAAACAGTTCATCTAATTACGTCTAAATGAAGAATAAAGTCATTATATTTTTGTAATAAGGTTTACTTTTGATTCCGTGTTTTCCTGGGAAAATAGCCAAAAATTTTGCGGGATCATATTAAATCATATTAAAAAGTTAATGTTTTAATGCATTTTAAATAAAAATAATTTAATTACATTCAGTATTTTTTTTGTGTTTTAATTCTATTTGGAAATTTTACTGCCTGGCACACGATGACGAACGAATTCTTTCTTTCAAAATTTTAGCATTTGTTTTTGTTTTAAATAGAATTGTACCAAACTGTATTGTACCAAAGCTGTAGAAAAAATAAGCTAAAAGGTTAAGTAAGAGTGGCAACCAGAATCTCTGACTCACTTAGACCGTTTTGGGTTATTGTGATATCACGGGGACTCTGCTTATGCGGAGTAATCACTCACGAACCAACCAGAGCTCAATTTAAAGCTACTAGTACGTTACAGTTCAACACTGGCGACGTCAGAAAGTTCCCGGAACTCAAGAGCGCCCATTGTGGCCATTCTCTTTCTTGCCAGTCCAGGACAGTGGCACAGAAAATGTTCTACACTCTCGTCTTCATCGATATCTTGGCAGCTGCCGCAAAAATCATTGTGTTCGACCTTTGACCTTTGTGCATGCCTGCCTATGACACAATGTCCGGTTATTACGGACACTACAATTGAAATTAGTTTCCTATTTCTTAAAAGCAGGAAAGCTGTATTTTCCCTATTTAGATGGGTCTATAACTGCCTGGTGATCATGCAATCATTTCTTGTTTCCCATCTTGTATTTGTTTCATCTTCTGTCTTGCGCCTAAGTCTGAGTTTGCAAAATGAAATCTGGTGCGATCTGTAAGGTTGTCCCAATTCTAGCAAGCTCATCAGCCCTAGAATTCCCCTGAATGCCTCTATGCCCCGGGGTCCAGATGATCCTAATATCAAACTGCTCTGCCATCTCGTTTAGAGATTAACGGCAGTCAAGAGCAGTTGTTGTTATTAGAAGCGGGGATTCAAGGGCCATAATAGGTGCTGGACTATCAGTGTATATAATTATTAAAATTGGTGCTTTTTACGGGAATTACTTAAACTTTATTATTTTATATTAATTTTTTCACACTGCATATTAAAATTGTCAGTTGCCAATGTTGTGCGCGAATTATGCTATAGCACTTTCTCTATAACTTTCACCGCTGAACTCTCGTTGACGTCGCGATGTATAATGTCTCGATGTGAGCATCATGTCGCTTTTATATTGTTTGCTGCGTCCCTTGATGCGAGTGCTGAAATTATTGCATTACCTGTGCTGCTGCGGTCCGTGCGTGATCACGTGAGTTGTTTATTGATATCTTAGGTACATTTTTGTAATAGATAGCATAGTATGTATCTCAATGTTGAAGTAAAGAAAAAACAAATGAAATTAAAAAATTTTCCGGAAATTTTTCATATTTGCGGCCACCTGAGCGCTACCTAAACGGTATTAAAAATCATCCCTAGGAAGTTCATATGTTCTAAAAAATTGTTTATTAAGCTCTTAGGTAGCTTTTTATTGTTGATTGTTTTCTTGAATTTTTAACGGTTTTCTACCTATGGACCAACAGTGCACAAAAGTTAAAAAAATAGAATTTTTTTTTAATTTTTGTGATTTTCATCTTGAAGATGAAGATTTTTTGATTTTATATGTTTATAATTATTTTTTAGTTTTTTATGTCAAGATCTACAACTTTGCTTTAGAGAAGAAATCAAAATTCCGAAAGATTTGCAATATATGAGCCTGAGAAAATGATCAGTATTTTGCAAAAACGACAACGAGTCCCCAAATCTTTGGGGCCCATAAAAAAAGTGCATGACTTTGGGCAAAATTGGGAGACCGGGTCTTTTTTGGTCTTTTATCAATTAGTGCTGTATGTATATGGGTTTTTTTCCCGTGTTGCACTGTGTAATTGATGTTCAATTTTTTGTTATTCGGATTTTCAATATTTTCTGTGGAAGAAAATATTCATCAGACTTCCCGAAATGACATGGAAAATTCTTCCTTAGTATTGAATTTATAGTTGCAAACGAATGCCAATTGGAGTACTTTTTATAAAAATAACAAAAACAAAATTTTTATTTTCGATCCCTAATTTCAGAAAATTTACCTTATTGTAACTTATTGTAAAGCGTTTTTTATCTTTCCAAAATTCTCATGCTCATACAAAATATATGAAGCAGCTCCAAATAACGCAGAGTCAATTCTTTGCGGTTGGAAAATCTGATTTTAACAGCGCGTTAATAAAGTTTATTTATTTTTGTCGTCATTTATTATTGTTTTAGGACAATCTAGCGGTCTTATCTCTATATTTTATTTATATTTTGTGGATCCTATTAAATAAAATAAGTTGACATAACTGTCATTTTTGAGCAAAAGGAAGGCGCTGGAAAACGCTGCGCTTGACGTGCTAATTCAGTTTGGTTTCTAGGAGACCAAACAATTTTTGGATAATTGTGATTCGAGTTATAGAAGTTGGACTCTATAACATAAAAATAAGATATTTATTTTGTATTTAATTCAGTATTGGATCAAAAATATAACAGAATATTCGTATTTAGGTATGATACAGTAGTCATATTTTATGATTCTGTAATTTTTAAATTATAAGTGGATTTTTAGAAATTCTATCCTGTTGTAGTTAAATTGCCAAATTCGTTTCTCAGTTCTTCTAATAAGTTGTTATTCCATATGAGATTGTAAGTTTGAAAAAAGTGCAAAATAATTGAAATTTTGACCAGGGTTACTTCTAAAAGTGGAGATTACAAAGGCAGTATTAACTTAAATTTGGCGTGTGTAGATTTTGGGCCGTTAACAATAAAAATATTAACTTGAAGTTAACACTAAACTCGAAATTTGAACTTTAAAATTCATTAACACAAAGCGCTGTTCAGTTTTAACTTTTATTTTTTAATTGGAATAAAATTATGACATTAAAAAATTAATTATTTTTTGTTTATTTTAAAAATATTTTCACAATATCTAAAAAAATAGGTGATTGAAGCTTTTTTCATCTCAAAAAGACAAATTGTTGGGCAGAAATCGTATTAAGATATGATTGGTTGATGGTGTTATTTACATTTTTTGCATTTCTCAAAAGTAAATTGTTGATGTGATTCACAATAGCACATAAAAGCAAGTTAACAAATTTTTTTTTATTGTTAACGATAATGTTTAACTATAACTATAAAATTAAGTTTTGACTAACTGAAAGTTAATAAACTTACAAATAAAACTTAATGGGGGTTAATCAATAAGTATAATATCAGTCTTGAAAAAAAAAATAAAATATATATATATATATGTATATACATTACTGTAAACTTTTTCAAGAGAATCAAATGTATAATAATGGTAATAAAGTATTGAGCATTTCAATTCTAGAACGATTTCTTTCTTTAGTTTACACTATTTTGAGGGTATTAAAAAGCCTTTCAAGCTCAGCGTTACTGAAAGGTAATACTAGATAACTAAATACTAGATTAACAAAATCAAAAAATAGATTTTCTTGCAGCCCATTCTTAAACTGTCGCGCCTCCATCTAAAACAATAATGCTCCCTCAAGATTTATCCAGTAATAACTTAAAAGCATTCGCCAATGGATTTCAATCACTCTAATTTTGACGCCAGAGTACTTACGTTTGAACATTCGATTTATCTTTTAATATGTTTAATTAATTTTATGGGTTGAGAAGAATATGAAACTTTGAAAAATATGTAGTCTTTTTGAGGCTTAATTTAAAATAATAAAAGTTTAAAAAAAGCTACGAGGCTAAAAGCCAAAAGAAATTCTGAATATAGCCCGAAAAGGCTAAACTGGCATCACTGCTGCTCATGGATTTTCATATAGTCAAGGGGCGTATGATTATTATTTTGTTCATACGTTTGATAAATATTAATCATACGCCATTTTAAATTTTATTTTATTCCACGTCTTTTAGAATATTTACTGCAATAATAAAAAATAGAAAAGAACATGTTCTTAATACTGCAGTAACAGACCATCATAAAATTATGCATACAAAAAATATTATTAAAGAAATGGCTCCTTATTATTCGTTTTATTATTTTAATTTAGTTTGATGTTAAGTTCTTATAATTATTAATTATACAAAATCATTGCAATCACATAATTTTAATAAATATTTTAATATTTTATCTTTTGTCTGAGCACAATTTATATTTCATTGTCTCTTTAAATTTGCCGTCTATCGTAAGAATCCTAAACAGAAAAGATTTTTGTTTCAGCTACACAAATTAAATTTCTCATTTTTTATTATTTTTGTTTAACCTTTTATGTTTACATTATTGTTAACAACTAATTTGGATAAACATCTAAACCACAATGAGTGGTGAAAAGCAATTTGGGAAATGTGTTGCTGTACTGCGGCCAGAATTAGATGAAAAATAAAAAAAAACTAATAAAAACAACATAAAAGCAATAAAAATGCATAGAAAACTCATATAAAAATTAAATGGATTTTAAACTTTTGAAATAAAATGTAATTTCATTTTATTGTTTGAATGATTTTGAGCAACTGAAATAGAATTTCATTTAATTGTTATAAGATTTTATTGTACGTACACAACAAATTGAAAATAAAATTTAAATTCTGTCTAGAATGTTTTTTTATGTAAAATAGAAATTAATTATATTTATTTTTAATAAATTACTTTTGTGTAACTAAAAGTTCTGAATAACGATTTTCTAAATAATTCATGTGCTTATCAGAGGATACATATTTTATATATGCGATATGCATTAAAAAAATATTGCTAAACTTTGATAGTGCAAATAGCTGAAATGAAAACACGAATATAACAAATAACTTTTGAACAAACAGCATAACAAATAAAAACATGTTTAAAATTTATTCAAAGCAATGAAAACCGAATTATCAGATCTTTCATAGAAAACGAAAAACGACAAATTTCTTCGGATTCAAACCTAATATAGTTTTTGAAGTAGATATAATAATAACTACTTTTTCTATTAGATTGCTTTAATAAAAATAATATAAAATGAGCATGTCTCTAGGCAGTGTTCTCAGTTTTGTGGATTTGTCCCCAAATAGGAGATTTTTTTGTGCTTGGGAATACAAATTTCGGGAAAATCCCCAGGGATTTTTTTGGGAAAAAAATATCGTTTTTCCCTGGGGATTTTTGGGGATAATGTATTATTATAAATATTGTTTTTTAGTTTTTCTTTTTTGTATTCAAATTCATGTACATATTAACAAATCATATATTTCTGCTTGATGATGGTAACATTGAAAAAATTTGCAACAGAATAGAGTATGACTTATAAGAAGCTCTTCTTAAAATAAATATACACTTCAAAAATAATTCAGTTTGCTGTACCGAATTTATTCCATCTTCTCAAATGCTAACACTTTTTAATACAGTAGTTTTCGGATTTAACGAACATTCGATTTAATAAACATCGCATTTAACGAAAACCCAATTTTTTATTTCTACTAAGAACCGCATATTACGAATAAAACTTTTATTTTGTACACACTTTAACGAAGAAAATCAAAAAATTATGCACAAAACGAAACTGGTGAAGAGCGTGATGAAACTGAAATTTTAGTGCCCAAAATAAAACACAAACATGTCATTAAGCACTTCAAAATTTGTAATAAATCAGATGGCTCAGCAAAACAATGTTAGTAACGCAGGTTTAATGCTCTTGAGAGAGCTTCAAGAAGATGCCATTAAAAAAAGATATACATTCCAATAAGCAGACGGTATTTATCCAATTTTTTTAATAAATTATTTTTGTATTAATGCGTTTTTATGAATTTTTTCTATCTTTATACATATTTTTAAAGAAATATTTATTTTAAATTACTATAATTTTAATAAAATATAAAAAACATTATACATATTTATAATTATGAATAAAATAGGCGACGCAAGTAATTCTTAATTTAGTACTGGATATAACCAACAATTCGCTTTAACCAACAGGCCTAACAACAATTAGGTTCGTTAAATCGGAAAACTACTGTACAACCAACATGTACAAAAAAATTGCATTGGCTGATGAATCAGAAGTTTTTGAAATGATGAACATTGATAAAGATATGATGGATGAATTTATAAATTAACAAAAAGCTTGATTATATTCAATATTTTGCAAATTTCGTTAAAAAACAAAAGTTTTATATTGTTTAAAAATTTTTACAAATAAATGTTGAATATTCCAGAAGAATCATCTGTTGTGACTGAGAAATAATGAATTTGATAAAGTTTTTTGTTATTTGTTAATTTATAAGCTTGAAAATTCTTATTACAGATCTGTAGGGATTTTTGGGGACAAGAAATTAGCTATTTTGGGGAATTTGGGGAATGAAAAATTGCAAACTGGGGATAAGGTATAAAATAAAACTGAGAACGCTGTCTCTAGGAGTGGCACATAAACTGTAGTTTATAAGTTTTGCTTGTTGTTAAAAAGCTTAAAAAGAGCTTTGCATGCTTAAAAATTAGTTTAGGCATTAGCTTTTTTTGGTGCAAAATAAAAATTGCAGTCATATGTACCGTATTAAAACCATTCGAAACTTAATGTGTGATATGCCTCTATATCTTAAGTTAACAAAAAAAACTTTCTAAACAAAAAGAAATAAAATAAACAGCAACATTCAATACCGATATCTACATGAACATAAATAAGCAAAAACACTTATACACTCACACATACATATAAGTAACACAAATATAATTGAACTTTCATTTTAGCTAAGTCAGATACAGAAATTTATAGCGCCATAACCGCCAAAAAGACGTAAGCGCCAAGAACTAAATTTTACACATGAAGGTTGTCTTAAATCTTTGGTTCAGGTCTAAAAATTACCATGAAATGGAATATGTAAGAAATGTTAATTCTTAATTACACTATGCATTTAGTTTACTTCATATATTTACAAGATTACGGGTATTTATGTCGCTTACGTTTTTGTCACTGTCATGCTGGGTAGTTAGTCCCCTTTCACATGTGCGACATTTCTTGCCGGACATTTTTTTAATTCTCTTTTGTTCTTGCCTGAAGCTTTTACATATTGGAAATTAACAGACAGACAGAAATTTTTTCACATTCGTTTTTCATCCATTTTCGCAGTTTGTTTACTAATTATTACATATTTATTTTATTCTGTGGTTAACTTAAATTGCCAAAAACATATAAAACAATTTGTTATAAAAATTAAATTTGATTTTAAAAAAGAAGACAGAAGTTTATTGCACAAAATTGGCATTAGAATATTCTGCCGAAGAAGACTTGGGCTTGAGAAATATGATATAAAGCAACAAGGTGAAAAAAGCAAAATTAACAAAAGAGAAACAAAAAAATGTCCGGTACATGGGTCGTGTACTACACACTCTGCATCTTCGCCCCTTCTTCTACAAACTTCGTATGTCTGTCTTTCAATTGCCGATATGTGAAAGGGGACTTACTAATTTATATTAAGGCGGTTGCTCCCTAATTTTGTTATTAAAAAACAACGTTTAGTTTTAATTTTTTTATATATTATTTTTTTTTGAATTATTTTCGTGTAAAGAAATTTTAATTAACGCTTTTAACCTTAAATTAATTATAAGTCATTTAATGTTTTTTTAAAGAACGGTATTGGAATCATAATCCTAACTTCTTAACTCTTTTTTTAACTTTTAACTTTTTTTACAATAAATAAAAAAATTAAATTTAAATGCGATAGTGAGTTTGTTTATTTGTTTGTAAAGCTTTCACACTCTAACTACTCAACCGATCATCATGAAATTTTGCAGACAAGGGGTACAGAAAAGGACATAGAGGCGCCAGGTGTAAAATACAAGGGGTACAGAAAAGGACATACTTTTTAATTGCAGTTAACACCGCGGGGCACAGCTAGTAAATAATACTTTTAAATTAATATTAATAATGTGGTTTTTTTAAGTCAGCGAAACTGACCATTTCATTTCACGTTTGGGGATGGTCAATTAGCCGTTCATATCGTGCGATTTAAAGTCTGTAGACTATTTTTTGGGGGGCTATGTTAATGTTCATGTCTAAAGGGACAAGCCCGCAATAGTTGACGTACTGAAAGCCAATATTAAAGAATTTATTCGTGAGATATCAGCCGATATGTTGGGGAGAGTGTAGCAAAATTGGACCCACCGTTGAACCATTTGAGGCGTATTCGCGATCAACAATTACATGAAATCATCTTTACACATTGAATTGTATAAATCGTTCCATCGTCTAAGATAAAGAGCTCATACATTTCCCTAAATTGTATGTTTCTTTTTTTTAAATCGAGTCCGAAGGCTCTTAAAAAATCAATAAATAAAAGTGCAATTATAAATTTAAAAAAACTAAATTTTAGCAATTCCCATAAAAAGACACCAATTAATAAGAGAAGATATTAAACAAAAATAATAATAAAATAAAGAAATAGTTAGTGAGGTTCCTTGGAATAGATTATTTTATGTAGGAAAATTAAACTGCGACATTATAAAAGATTGCCTGAAGAAACGTAAAACAATTTCTTTGCAAACAGGGAAACGTTGTTAATCCTTTTCAGATTAGAACGTGTCTGGTGATATTATTCAATGTAGTTCTCAGTTTTTGCCCATATAAAAGTGTTGGCAGCAATTAGGATTTGGATAACAACATTCTGATTTTTAGTGGAGTAAAATAACGATTAATCCATAATGTTCTTTGTATACCACACGCATTTCCTTTTGCATTAATTATATGATCTGTGCTGAATTAAAGACAATAGCCAAAAACTTTGTACAATTTCAATTTGAGAATTTCAAAAAACAATTCATTCGTATCGAGGAAATTAGAACATATTTTAATTTTCTATAGCTTAATTTTCCAAAGAATATACATGTGTTTCCTGCGAGAATTGCCGTTTTCCTAAGCCACAAATAGCAATAGCACCTTAAGATATTTATTATTTCCTTGTGGAAAATTGAATAGAAATTGCTAGCAAATGTGTATGTATGTGAATGTGTAAAGAAATGCTTGATTATAACGATATAATTCTGTTATTAATTGGACGGCGAGCTATTTTCGATAAGACACTGTACCACCTCACTGTCGATGTAGCAAGATGGCATATTATATTCCGGGCTACCAGTTTTGCAAGTAGCTTTTCAAATCACTAACATCTCAGCCTAAAATACGTTATGTTTATTTAGAAGTCAGAAGGATCTCTGAAGTTTAGTCACCATGATTTTTATAATTTTAATTTATATTATTTTCAAATGCATCTGCATCAGCAATATGAGAAGCATTTTGTATTTTTTTTTTTTTGGTTATTTAACAATCTTTAATAATTAACTTATCGCTTCACAAATATGTAATCCCGTTTCATCAAACTAACTTTTTGTATATCACCAATATTAATTGTTATTATAATAATCTGAAAAAATACTTAATTCATTTGTTGTGCGTGACTGTGAATAAAATCTTATATTTTATAGCATCAAATTTAATATTCAAAAAGTTAAAGTTTAATAGTACATACATACTGCAAATCCACATACATATTTCAATAAATTTTAGTGCCAGTATGAATGCTTTTGTTTGTGATGTATGAATATTTTTCATTTATTTTCAATTTCTTTTATCCTTGATCCTGCTGCTATGTTATCGAAATAAAACAATTTAATAAATGAATATAACAATTATAAAAAAATCATACGCGTATCAACTGTTGATGAACACGAGAAATGCACTTGGATTATATTTTATTTATTTATTTTTTTACGCTAATATTTATGTCAGTCATGTCGTGCGATATGTTGTTTGTGTTTTTTCATGATGCATTAACTGTTAGGTTACAAAATAATAGACTTATACATAAAAAGTTTGTATGTTTATTAATATGTTTGTAGATTCAAATGAACTCAGACACGTTTTCAATTTATTTATGTCATTGCAAGTACGCACGCATGCAAATGAACAAGCAATGCAGTAAAGAACTTTCCTTCTTTTCATAAATTTAAGATTTTCCAAAAAAGTTTGAGAATATTATTATTTCGATAGTATTTGAATATATTGCGTAAATTTTCCTCGTATTTGTACTATACATATTTAGTTTTGTATCTTAATAGACACAGAGGAAAACATGCTCTACTTCATTAACAAACGTAAAGAATAACGTGTTTGTCGGTACTCAAACTTTATTTTAAATATATGAGCATATTTACACTTTACAACAAAATCAAATGTTTGTTTTTAAAGTAGAGAAGGCGACGAGTATCGACGTTTTGAAAATTTATATTTGAGACTTCTTTTAGGCGTTAGAGTCCTTTTGTTTTTACAAATTGTTATAGGAAACCTTGTAGTATTTACATTTAATGTGTGCAACCGATTAATGTAAGATATTTTCGTAAAATGTGTTAAGCCCCTGGACTCTTCACTGTGTGGGGCAATAACAACAATATAGTAGGCTGAAGTATTCTTCAAAAATATTTAAATGTTTAAAGCGCCAAAGCTCAACATTCAAGTCGAACTCCGGAAATAAGTCAAAACTTAAAATGTCTGAATAAGTACAAAATTAATCCTTTAACACATTTAAAGTGTTGAATTATTTCTGGCGTTCAAGGGGTATTAAGAGCTTTGGTGTATTTAAAGATTTTTATGACAAATATTTTTGTATTATTATTTCAGCCCGCAACATCGCTTTTTAAGAGCATTTATTTGCTTTTAAAAAAGCCTCCATTCATTGCAGCCATAAAGGGATGAAATGCCCCACAGAAACATTTGTCTTTAAATTTTACAATATAGTTACGCAAAGACTATACAATATTATTGAATTCTTTATTGCTATCATTACTATACATTTGCTGCACAATATTCAATAAATTGCACAATATTAAAAAAGATATTTATTTATTTATTTATTGGTATATATTCTGCAAAGTAAATTTGCAGAATATAGTTGCACAAAAATGGCGCCGGTAACTAGACCATACGTCCAAGATGTTATTAACAGTATCTTAAAAAAGTTTTGTGACTGACTATACACGACCTATGCCTTCACATAGGAAGTAGTAGCAACGTGGTTGTCAACGAAATTCCACAAAAGAACCGTAAGACTATACGGTTATCCGTGGCAAATCAGTCAACCAGTGCGAGCGAGACGAAAAACTCTCGAAGGCTAAACAACACACGCAAGCCTGACCGCACTTAAGAAATAATTACGATGACGCGAGAGCTGTTCTTAAGCCCAAAGCTGCTTAACGACTGATTAAAAAAGATATGTAGGTCAATTTTTCTTAGAATATATATAAAAGTAAACAAAACTTAAACACACACGTGTTCTTATTGTCAATGAACACCCTTGGCAAATAATATATCCTTTTTTTTAAGTATTTAAATATTTTATTAACAGGATTTTTGGTTTTTTTTGGTCATAATCTTGACTGCATATTACAAAATATTTCTTTTTGCGGTACATAAAACAAAATATTTTTGGCGTTATCCAATATATTGTACCATCCAATAATATAATATATACACAGGCAATTTTATTCTACAATACAAATTACTGCACAACTAATATTGCAAGTGTGGGGGTACCTTAAGCCTTCGAATATATCAAAGCTTAAATAAGTCTAAATAAGTATGAAATTAACCCTTAAATACCTTTTAAATTTTTTGGGACCATACGTGGACATTGGAACCAGTTATTCACTAGTAATTCTAGTATTCATTAGTAATTCTAGTCTGCAATTTAGGTACTTTTCTGAAGTAGATGTCAATAATGAAAATGTAAATTTTATTAACTTTTGGAGTTTATTTAAAAAGAAAATAAAAGACTAAAAGGCGCTAATTCATAACAGTCGTTTGAAAAATATAGATACTAAAAATAAGGTACTAATTCATTTCAGTCTTTTTAAAGCTTCCGTATGGTGACAATGTCACCAAAATAGTAGACAGAGATTTTGACTTGGGGACACATGCCCTCACGTTTCCTTCAGGGTTTCCACCAACAATATGCGTGTGTTAGTAAATTTGAGAGAGATTATGAATGTGTGCGAGACACAGACAATAGATTTTAACATAAACGTTGTACGTTTCTACCAACAAAATGCGTGTGGTTTTTAGTGTTGTATTTTTTTGTTGTAGAATCGCTATTACCTGTAATATTTGTACCACCATGATTTCGGCTTATTTATGTTGTGCAGTGTTATTTATTATTTACTCATCCATTCAAGTTTGAATTCTGCGCAAATTCATTCCTTTATAAAATATCATAAATATTTCAAATTACCTATTGTATATTGATTTCAAATACCGAAACAATTCAACATTGTAAAAGAATATTAAAAATGTCCTTTTTATTGCACAACATTTTTCAATCGTAATCAAATTAAAACTATTTTTAAACAATCTTTTGCAATTTATTCTAAAAGTTTATATCAGATAAAATACCACAATTAAAAAAAACAAATATAAATAATTGATTATTTAATAATTTACAAATTGAAACTATATAGCGTTTCGTTCAAAAACCTTCTTAACATACGCGTGAAGGTTTTAATTTTTAGCATAGAATCATTTATTCAGAAACGAAACAATAGGTGTGTTCGAGTAGTTTTGCAGTAAAATGCAGTAAATGAGTAATTACTGAGTAAATTGAAGATTTTACTCCCAAAAAAAGCTGTAGCACAAAAAAGTAAGCGAACGGAAAAGTTTTAAAAATTCGTAAGATTAAGGAAACAGCTGATTGTAAATACATGTAGTGTTGAAATATATTTATATTTATATTTACTACTCAACTCTTTTTCTTGTTGGTACTCGATGCAATATTTTAATTATAACACGAATATTTTAAGAAAATATAATCAAATTATTTTCTATAATCGTTTCCATGTGTTTATTTATATTTTATTTGATTAAATATATTCAAAAGTATGTGGTTATTTGGTTTCGCTATTGACTACCTTAAAAGCAAGTGCAGTACTAAGTAACCATATACTTAACATTTTCACAGCTCCAACGAAATAACAAAATAACAACGAAAATGGCCATAAATGGTTTCTACAACACTCCTTGCCTTTTAAAAGGCATATGCATACATGTTCAACGAAGAAATAGTTTAAAAATAATTTATTTAATTTAATTTTTATTATTTTATCTCAGTTTTTTTTCTACTATAAAAATTAGTAAATTCTCAGCCTAGAACTGTCACTTTAAGCTCTCAATTTGTGTTCTCATTTACTGTAACTGGAGTAAACGAACGCAATTTCGTAAAATCAAAAAGCACAAAAGAAAAAAAGAATTTGCATTTAAAAAAAATGGTAAAGTGTGCTTTTTTAGTAGTGTGGGTGTGTGTTAGTATTACATTATCAAATATTGACAGCTGCGAAACCAAAAAAAAAGTCCGTTCACTCTTCGCTACTATCTTATTATTTTACCATGGTATCACTCGAGCATAATTTTTCGTTCTTAAAGTTTAGCGGAATGTACTAGTTGCAACCTTTTTTTTCAAAAATAATTTCTAATGTAGTAAACAATCCCTTTCTGGCTATTTATATTGTAAAAATAAGAGACTGAATTTATTATATAATATTTCTTTGATTTTAGTGAGCGGAATATTCTGGAAATGTAACTGACTTGCTAAACAAGAATAAGCTTTGAAATCTGTCAGAAACGTTTCTATAATCTTTAAAAATATCTTTCTGCATTAATAGTTTTTTTAGGTTTTTTACCAAATCTAAGGGGAATTTTTTTTTAATATTATAACGGATACAAATTTTAAAAACGTAGTGTTAAAAGGTGAGAACAGCTGATGGAAATGAAAACTGATTTCGCAAAAACACATCAATAGTATTAGCTAATAAACAAGAAATAACGATAATACGAACAAAATTGCATAATAAAGAGTGAATAAAGCAGGTTTATTTAACTGCTTACATTGGCTCCTCTCACGTGATTTCCGTGTTAATGCAAATCCAAGTAACGTGAGTATAAGATGCTTAATATATTTTGTATCGTTAACGCGCATCTACGTGAGTAAAAAGTTTTTCACAACCCCATCTATAGGCCTTACTAATTGTAATATACATGATACACGATAATTTTGGAGATAAAACACTAGAGCGGTTTTTATCAGTATATTTTCACGTATCTACCATAAAGTAAAAAATATTTTCAAAAAAGTGGCGTATACAATAAAATGCAAAAAAATTGTTGGAGTTCAAAAAGGCTATAACTTAAAAATGGTTTCTATGACTTCGGCTATTTTCACATACTCGTAAAACAATAAAAAAAACTACAAACATAAATCTAACAAAAATATTGAACCACTTTTTCTACGTAAATTTTTTGGTATATAATGTTGAAACTTTAGACTCAATTTCCCAAAGAACAATTTTTTGGAGATACGTGAAGATAACTTCCGCACGACGACATATCTGCTGACACGCTCTATGCATGGAAACACTGAATCTCACATGAGATATATTTTAAATATTTACGATTTCGAGGATTTGAAAGAGACAATAACTAAATCTCAAAAGAATTTGAATATACTTGAGATTAAAAACTTTTTTTTTTGATTGGAAAAAGAACAAACGCGCACCCCTCGGAAATAAGATACTTTAAAAATGCTCCTTCTTAATTCGATTGTAGAAGCTAAATTTGTATAGACTTCACACAACTTGTTATAAAAATGATTTTACTGATGACTACACTGAATTACGAGTAGATTGTCTACAAAAAAAATTTACACGGCGGAACGTTTTAAAATAAGTAATGAATTTCGAGTAATATCTTTCAATAAAACAATAAAACTTTGTATTAAGACTTGACAAAAACTGTAATAATACGTGCAAGTGTGATGGTGTAAAGGCAAAATGTTATAAAAATGACAAATAATACGATAATAAATTTGACATACCATAAGACTTTGCCATTTTTAGAAATTTTTCTAAACAATAAGATTATTTTTCGAACAATTTTATTGTTAGTGTTAGTTGCAATGTTTACTGTCACATAACTAGTTAAAATTGATCAAATAAATAAAAAAAAACTCAACTAGTTGACAAAAAAAAGCAATAATACTTAAGTATTAATCAAACCAAAAAAGTTTGTCTTAAGTAAAAACAAAAATTAGAAAGAAAAATGGTACATGAGATAAAACCAACGTGTAACAATGGGTTAATTTAACGTTAATTAGTGATGGTAAAATTTGAATACTGATAGTGGTAAAACAGTGTTTACTGTAAAAAAAACAACTAATTATACAAATAACTCTCGTATGCTTTTTCTAGACATTATTTGTATAAATACAAATTTTAAATCACATTCAACCGAGCCACCTAAACAATGACGGATACATGGAAACACACATGAACACTGATGATGGGAGTGTAGCGGATCCCTAAAAACAACGTTGTTCCTGTTCTGCCGTGTAAGTTGAAATTAATTGGTGTTAAAATTTTCGCTTGTTGCTTTGGAATATTGCCTCATGTCCAATTCTTTCTGACTAAAAATGTTACGAACTTTAGCCAAAATAATAATCATTTTTCATTTAATCAGGGTTTAATTTTAATAAAAGCAAATAGAACAATCGATTGTTTCGCCGCCGATAGCGTACCGTCTAATGTGGGGTTTTTTAAAAATTTGGAATGCGTATCACACCATGTATTAAATTTTTTGACAATTCCTAATATACAGCATTATAGTGTGAAAGGCCTTAAACGATTAATAAAGTTAATGTGTGTATTAAAACCGGTTTTCCCATATAAAAATCCAACTTTAAACCTACTATAATTTTATTAATCGTTTGTGAATAAGGCCATTAATATATAATTACTAGAATTTGGTTGATTGAGTCAGCCATAGAAAATACTAGTTCTATTAAATAAGATACAGAAAATTTCCTAAATAATTTTATTTTTGTCACTTACTGTGTTTTAAACTGGTCAAATAAAAAAATTATTTTATGGTTCAACAACTTTTAATGTTGCAAGTTCATTAAATTCGATAATAAATTTAAAAAAAAGAATACATTTCTTTTCCTACCTCCTGTCATAATAATATACTACAATAATCGCGCTTTAATTTCTCAAAAAAATTAACATTTGGTGCGGCTTTACAAAGATGTGTTTTATTTGATTTCTGAACAATTTTATTTTTGTAATTAATTTTTGTCGTCTTATTTTAACTTATATGTAGATAATAATTTGATTACTTTTGTACAGCACTTAAACATACAAAATAAATAAAAATAAATAAATAAATACTTTAAAGCAACCAAAAGTTGTAATCAATAAGTTGCAAGTTTCACGAAATTTACTAACTCTTATTTATGTAATCTTTAAGAAGAATATTTGGACTGATAAGCTATTTAGCAAAGGGGCCTTAATAATTCGATTTCTTGCCATTATCAAAAATATTCTTAAAGAAGAAAATTTGAAATCCATAATGGCGTCTACGAGAAATCAAAGTGAAATAAGCTTCAAGTGTTTAACTCCATTGTACTTTTACAGACCCACATACACATATTTACGCATACATGCACACACAGTAACACACAAATTCCTAAATTTAGAAAAACAAAAACACTATGAATGCAAATGCAAAAATTTTGCTTTGACAAGTTTTCAATCATTTCTGTTACATTTAAGACCTTAGAATTGGTGTTTGACAAATATCTAACTGAAGAGTAATTAAACAACGTCTGAGTGTTTTTGTGAAGCAATAAAATCGTTTTGAGGTAGAAGAAAAAAAGCAAAGACAGTGTTTAATCTGATAGTATCAGTGCTGCCAGGTGCTGCAGAAAAAATAAGCTAAAACGAATTCAACCAAAAAAAAACTTTAACGTTCACAAAGGATACAAAATTTTCATTTAACTAACAATATTTTGCAACAGTTTTTAACTAATTGCAAAACATTTCTCCACATTACAATTTTTCTACTAGAAGTATTCCCATTTTCAAACATTTTTAGGAATTGAAATCTGTACAAAATTTTCTTTTTTGAGTGCAATGATTTCGGTCTTAAGAAATTTTAATTTAAAGTTTTGTTTTCATAAATTCGATTTGTGGTAAAAAATTTTCCCATTTTAACATGTCGAACAAAAAGTCATAACATGATTTACATTTCAAACTCTATTTGGCTTTTAAAGCCAAAGTAATTAACATTAGGCTGCAGTTCGTAACATTTTTAGTCAAAAAGAATAAGACGTGAGATAAACGATACATTAACGTCAATATTCAGTTAAAAATATTGAGGTTAATATATACAATATAACCCTGAAACATAAATGAAATAATTTTCTGATTTGCAATTACAGTCTGGAAAAATGTGGAGATAAATAAATAATGCTTGTCAGGCCTGTTCGTTAAAACGAATTGTTTGTTATATGCAGTACTAAATTAAAAATTAATAGCGTAGCCTATTTTATTCATAACTATAAAATTATGTACAAGGAAAAGAAAAATTCATAAAAACACGGTAATACAGAATTAATTTTTTAAAAAAATACAGTCTGCTTATTGGAATGGATATCTTTTCTAATGGCCTATTTTTGAAGCTGTCTCAAAAACATTAAATTTGTGCTACTAATATTGTTTTGCTGAGTCCATTTAATACAAATTCCGATAATGACATCTTCCTGTTTTATTTTAGTCTCTTCCTCTTTCTCTCTTTTCGTTTTGTTCATGGTTTTGTTTTAAATTTGTTCGTTAAACCGAGTACAAAGTAAAATTACTTAATAGAAATATAAATTTGAATGTAAATGCGATGTTTATTAAATTGAATGTTCGTTAAATCGGAAACCTACTGTATTTTCAAATAAAAAAACATAGTTAAAAATAGATTTAGTCTTTTTGAGGTTAAGTTCAAAATGAAAAAGAATACGAAACTAAAATATAAATTTTAAAGCTAAAAAACGAAGAAAAAAGATTGACCTAGCCTCAAAAAGACTAAGCTGGCAACACTGCTTAGTATGCACAAGTAAATTAATCATTTGAATTGGATTTCGGAAAGAAGAAATTTAAATTTGAAATATAAATATTCAATTAAAATTCGAATATCACACAGAATTCAAAAGTAATGAAAAACAAATCATTTTTTTTTTCTTATAAGCTAAATAAGGTACAATGTTATGAGATTTTACTTACGTACTACAAAAATTAAATCTTATAATTGAATAAGGAAACTCTTAATAATACCGTCTTGAGGAAAATTTGTCACAAAAACCTCTTATAAACTTTGAAAATGTTATAATGAAATTTGGTAAAACAATCGCTAGCAAGATTCTTTTTAACAAAAGAATCTCAGCGACTGCTTAGTAAATTTCTTATTGTTTCAAAATGAAACAGTCTGCATTTTTCATTAAATGACAGCGTCAGATCATTGGCAAAAGCGTTTAAGTTTTTCTGGTTAAATCTATTGTGCAGTAAGTCAGTGAGGAATCTAGGGGGAAGATTATGAATTATTTTTAAATTTTTGTTCTGGATAATGTGAACCTTTTTTGTATGGGTCTTAGCAATTTTTAGAAACCATGCTGGACTGCCGTAAGTCAGTACCGGCCTAATACACATGTTGTACAACAATATCTTCTTTTTGAGGTTGAGCTTAGACCTTCTATTAAGTATGGGGTATAGGGCACATCCACATTTTATAGCTTTATCACAAATGTAATTTACATGTTGTTTGAATTTAAGTTTTTTATCTAAAGTGATACCTAAATATTTAATATCATCTTTGATGGGGATCACGTTTCCCCGAAAGTACAGAATTTTAGTAGGAATACGTTTTGGTGACTTATTAAATGGAAATATTATGGCCTGCGTTTTATTATCATTTACTTTTATTTTCCACTTATTAAAATATTTTTGGCTTGTGGTAAGGCTCTCTTGCATTCTCTTGATTATTGCATTTCAAAGTTTTCCACTGCATATAAAAGCACTGTCATCAGCATAAAATGTTGCTTCCTGATCTCTGTGCACCTCAACATCAGACGTATATAAGGAGTAGAGTGTAGGTGACAATACTGACCCTTGTGGCAATCCCGCTGGGATTGTTCTTTCTATTGAGAATTTCCCGTCAACAAACACATTAAATGTACGGTTCTTTAGAAAACTTTGTATAAGTTTTTGCAAATACAATAGGAAAGCTAACGAATTGAGTTTGCACAGCATTCCATCGTGTCAGATGGTTTCAAAAGATTTTCTATGTCGAGGAAAACAACGCCAGCACTCTTGTGATTCCTTTTGTTAACTTCGATGTAATTCACAACTCACTTTATTTGGTGTACGGTAGAGTGCTCCTTACGGAATCCAAACTGTTGGTGGTTCATAATATTATTTTCATCTGTAAAATCTATTAATCTTCTATGAATAATTTTTTAAAGACCTTGTCCAGAAAACTTAAGATGCTTATCGGCCTATAGCTGGTGGTAGTTTTATGAATCGGTATTACATTCGATTTTTTGAAAGTACGGGGAAATAGGCCATTAACTAAACAACAATTAAATATTTTACTTAGATTGTCATAAAAGCAATCTGGCATATTTTTTAGGATAATACTATTTATGCCATCTAACCCCGGGGCTTTATTATTTTTTAATAGCATAGTAAATGTTTTAACCTCAGTGGCATTTATACGTTCAATATTATTACTACCAATAGGAGAATCATTATCGAGACAATTAACAAAATCAGATACACATGTGTCCAAAGGCGATTGGTTATTGATAGTAATAGGGGGTGAGCTACCAAAAGCATCTGCAATTGCATTAGCTTTTTCTGAGCCGGTTTTTAAGACTTCATAATTGCCATTAAGATAAGTATACACAAAACAAGTTCTTTCCCCTTAAAACTTTTGTTAGTTTTGGATCCCGGGGGTAGTTTTCAAATAAATCTCGACCACGACTCGTTTCTATCCTTGTTAAGGTGGAATTCAATTAGATTACTTAACTGCCTTAAGATACCGTTTAAGTGGGCTCTGTAAATTGGATCCCCACATCTCTGAATTTACTTATTTCTTTGTGCAATAAGCATTTTAGATGTATTTGAGATTTCTCTCTTCCACGGGTCTTTTCTCCCTACGCGAATCTTGCTAAAAGCAGCATTAATAATTGAAATTAATTTATTTAGCAATAAATCTACGTTCCTCGGAATACACTCTATTTGGTCAATGTTTTCGCGTCTAATTTCACTTTCTACCCAAACTCTAATTGCTGGCCAGTTCAATCTTCACGATTATACAAAGTTTGTGTATTTAATTTATTTTGAAACTGTCCATAAATGGAACAGAAAATCGGATTATGATCTGGCTGTAAAATATTTGGGTGTGACTCTAAGTTTGAAAAAAGGATATTGGAATCAGATAGTAAAATGTCTACTGCAGAGGGCTGAACCTAGGTTAAGTTTTGATCGAAGCGGGTAAATGAAAATGGAAAGTAAATGTAATAGTTTGCAAGCAAACAATGTCTGTAAAGCTTATTACCGGCTGCGTTATTAGATACACATTTCCAATGTGTGTGATGTGCATTGAAATCACCAAAAATGAAAAAGTCACAGAGAATTTTTTGAGTAAGTCTAAGTCCGCTTTAGAGTCCGGAGTATAAATTGGATTATAAGCAGCAGTAAAAACTACAGGACGTCTATTAATAATAACCTTTATCAAAATATTTTTAATGCTTTTTGTGTTAATTTTAGGTAATAACTTATGAACTATGTTAGTTTTTACCTCAATGAGTACTCCTCCGCCATGCAAGTTTGTGATGTGGTTTTAAAAAAGTCTCATTGAGCAAAAGTATATCAACTTTTTTGTCGTGAAGGACTTGCTCGAGCTGTGCAGCTGCTGACTCGGTTGTTATGCCTTGAGCGTTCCAGTGCATAACATGAACATTTTGTACAACAAATATTTTATATGGCATGTTTAAGCATCATACCTAAGACTTTCAATTTTTCAAACTTTGTTTGACATTTTTCCAATGCATCTACTGCATTAAAAAATATTTTCAATAGTTTATCATTGTATAACTCGTTGTTGTGGGCCCGATAGTTGCGGGAAATCATGGCTTACATTTCTGTGATTTTTATTTGTACAGTTATAACATTTGTACACTATCTATGTATATACTGCCATCAGGTGAGCTTTTGTTCAGTGAACAATCAGCGTAATCGTGGTTACCCGCACAAGCTGTACATACCATGACTCTGTTCCAGTTTTTGGCTCCATTGGCGTACATCGAACACTTAGTACATTGTGTAGGACCTTTATTACTCTTAAAAGCTTTTCTCTAGTAGAAAGCATCGTTACAGAAAAATCTGATTTTTAAAATTTCACGCTTTGAAACGTGTTGCCTGTCAAATTCGATCAGATACAGTGTGTCATCTTCGTTTGATCTTTTGGTAATAATTTCTTTTACACTTACATGAGTAATGTTGTGTTTATTTAATTGCCCAAAACTTCCTCTTTTTCTGACCATTCATAGTCAAAAAATATTAATTTCTTTAAAGAAAAAATATATTTATTATCCGCAAACAAAAATACACGTTGTTAACGGATGAAAAACAAATAAAAAATTATGTTCAAGAGCAAAATTTGATTAAAAGCCAAAAATAAAAAAAATTCTTGCAGAAAGAAAAAAGTTTTAGCATAAATAATATTTTATTTTTTTTTTTTTTTAAAGAACAAACACAAACCGCGAAGCCATTTTGGCTTGTCTGCAGAAACACCCAGGGTCTAGGCAGGAATCGAACCTGCGACCCGTCGACTAATAGTCTAGTACGCTATCTACTAGTCTACGGGGCTCCCCATAAGCGTCTTTTAATAAAATTAAAATAATTTATTTCATACGGCAGTATGATGAATTAAGAAGAACAAACTTTAAAAAAAATTATTAACGAATTCTAAAATTCCATTGTTTATTTATATGAAGTAAAAATAACATTAATGTACTCGTATTACAGTCGTTATTGTAGGCAGATTAGTGTTTTGAGTAGCACTATGTAGAACCGGGTTCAATAATCAGCCTTTTTAAAATACTTTTTAAGAACAAACATTTTGTTCAGTTAATATTTCTGTTATGAAAATATTCTTTGCCTGAATAAAAAAGTTCCAGAAAAAGTCATATTAAATTCATTTTATATAATTATAGGGATCTTTGCAAAAATATTTAAGAAGAAACCAATTATGTAATTGAATTTTCCAAGTTGCTTTCATGAACATTAACTTTTAGAAAGTAGACAAAAATCAATCATAAATTGTCAGTCATCATAATGAAGCAAAATAGTAACCGAATATTTCTTGAAATTTTTTATTAAAATTAACTGCCTGTCCCACGATGTTCAATGATATTGTTCTTTTGTGAAATTACATTTAAAACAAAAACAAAATTTTAGAAATTGTTTTTGTTTTAAATGTAATTTCATAAAATAACGATTTCGTTCGACATCGTGGAACAGGCAGTAAGCCAAAAAATTATCTTAATAACGTTTTAATTTTCTAGTGTTTTTCTCAAAACAGCAGCAAGGACTCCCTCGACCTTCACTTTACCATCCATAATGTTATTATCCGGTAATTTATTTTAACACCAATTTGTGTGTAATTTTTTTCACAAAAGCCCAGCTATAATAATATCAGCTTAAAAGGAAGAAATATAAAAAAATGATAACAGAAAGAAAAAAAATGTTTTCGCAACATTTTCTAAAGATTTATGTGAACCATTAGTTTGTGAAGATAAAATAGAAAATTGGGCAAAATGATAAATTTATGTACATGTGTAAAGAAGGTAAATGCAAACGTTTATTTTTCTGGTGATTAAATGTGCATAAATTTCATTGCCAAAAAAAATACAGAAACCACTAAATTACTGCAAAAAAAAGGGATGAAATTAAATCTTTAAAGTTGTGCTAAAAAATTTACAAATATTTTAAAACAAAATTTGTTTAATTGTTTTATAACAATTGAAGAAACATTCGTTAGTTCCCACCCAACCCAATACTTTTTAAATAAGTTAAGCAAACTTGGCAAATATATAATTAAAAATAAAAAGATTGCAAATTGTTGTTAACAAAAATTATTTTTTACTGTTTTTGTGAGAGAATAATTAGAACAATCACACTTCTTTAAAACAAACTTATAAATATATTTTCAGTACATTACATATATCGATGGCTTAATATGAAAAAGGCGTAACTCGCTGAAAAGGAAGGGAAAAAACTTAATAAGATCCGTCAAATTATAGACAATTATGCAATTTTAATTTAAAAAAAATGCTAACAATTTTATTCCTCAAGTTGTTTTTAACTTTTTTTTATTTTAATGAAATTAACTAAAATAGCTTTTCTAAACTGAGTTGAAAATGAGATATATTAATATAATAATTGAAGCCGTTTTCTTTTCTACAACAATTAAACACTTATTTTACTTTCTATCAAAAAAATTGCTATTCAAAGTTTTCTTAAGACAAAAATGTTGCCTCGTAAGTGATGATACAATAATTTCTAAAAAAAAACCCACTATTTAAAAAAATTATATTGCGAATTTTCAATAAAAACGGCAAAAAGTGTTGCACTTTTTTTAGAAAAAAAAAACGCCATTAAATAATAAATGGAAACAATTCATAAAATTAATAAAAAAATATTTTAAGTGGATTAAATTAGAAATGAACTGTTAAAAAATATTTTTTTATAAGATAAATTATCATAGAAAAGATGGCAATCTGCAGGTAAAAACTTTTTGAAATCCTGCAGGTGGTCCCTTTTATGTTTTGTGTTTGCTATTTTCTCTTTATTAATCGAGAAATTCATAATAGTCAGTTATATCTGATTTGAAATAAATTTATCCTAATGGGTCATAAGACAACGCGCGTAGCATATTTACAGTAAGATTGGTGATCTGTCTGCCTAAAATTGTATGTAAAGATTTGAGTACATACATTTCTAGAACTATTATACATATATATATATATATATATATATATATATATATATATATATATGTGGTTCTTATAAGGAGCATAGGTCCATGACAAATTGATTCCAATTAAATTTTCCATTGTTTTGTGTGACAGCTTCAACTTCGATTTGGCGACGACCTTGGGGGTTCCATTCTATAGCATTTTATGTGATACTTTCGCAAAGTATTCACTACCCATCGCCATTTTCTTCTTAATATTTCAGCATTTTTGGCCAGCTTTCTTCCATAATCTTACATTAGATAAAGTAATTGGGAAAATATTTTTAAAATTCTTCGCGGGCACCGATTCATAAGCACTTCTAACGAGTTAAGGTCTTTGCAAGCTGCATTCCAAGACTCGCAACCATAAAGAAGAGTAGATTTTATGCAGAAGTTGACTATGTTCTACTTGGTTCTCTTTGAGATTTGCGCAGATCGCCATATTGGGTTAAGCTGACCAAATTCTTGTTTTCGGTGTCTCCTTTTGTAGTCAGTGAGCTGCCGAGGTAGCGACTTGTTGGGAAATCTTCAAGTTCGTGATGGCTTATTGTAAATGATCTGTTGTTGAAGGCATTTAATCTCATTTAATCTCATATGCTTATCCTGCATGTCATTGTAGTTGTGCTATAAAAGACAGATGTCGTCTAGGTCTCCTATTGAGTCCCCATGTTAGTGCCATCTGCGAGTGTAAAGCTTTCTGCTTCTTTTATCACTTGGTATATTAGTTAATCAGAACTGTTCGATAATATGTAACATAAGCTTAGCACTGACTTCGGGATATGCTTTAAGCAGTTCGATCGGTATATTGTCCGGCTCAGGGGCCTTTTTGTTTATCTCTCTGACGTTGTGGTATTCGCAATCACATGTGTTGTTGCCAATATTTGGCGAACTTGCTAACATAGATGAATAAATAGTGTTCCACTCATGCAAACGTTTGTAATTAGTTCTCCAGTAGATGATTTAAGAGGTCTGTTTCTTAGTTATTCTATAAAGATCTTTCATTCTATATGTGGTGGCACTTTGTTTTGCCAGATCGCCGACGTGAACTTTTTTTGATTCTTTTGTCAAGGGTATTGTATATCTAACGGAGTCTTGATTTCTCGTTGAGGGTCTTTTCTACCTTTAAAAGCGATAAAGCATACATATCTTCTTTCGGTTATGAGATTCAATGTATCGCCCGAAATCCATTGTTTTCTTCTTCTTTCTTAATAGCCTATGTGTTCATTGGTAACGTCTATGAAGCAATTTTTAAATAGTGTCCTGTTATTCACTGAATTGTTCGTGAGTCTATGTAAGAAAGCGTTAAGCGATTCCATAAATTTTGTATTACTTGAAGTATTCAACAGTCTATCAACGTAATATTTTCGTTGATAGACTGTTTTCTGATGGCCACAACTTTTAGACAAATGGTACCAATTTCCAAGTGGTGATCATTGGCGCATCCGGCACCGCGCTTATTGCGCATTTCATGTTAATAGTATTGTGGTCAACTTGATTTTCTGTTCTATTGTCAGGAGAGATCCAGGTCAACTTATATATGTATATATATTTCTATGAGGAAATCGAGTTCCTCTGATGACCAGATTGTTGTTCAAACATGTGTCGACAAAACGGCGCAGCATTTGCGGTCATTCTTCTTAGACCATGCCGACCCATTGCTCATTCAAGACCCCAATTTGTTGGGCTGACCTGCGTTTTCAAATTACCAGTCAACAGCATTATATCACGGCGGCTTACCGGTGCGGTTATCCTGACCAAAAGATCTGAAACTTCGGCCGGTGCATAGCAATGCATGCAGGTTATGTTTCTGGCACGTGTTCTAAATCATGTTGTGATAATCATGTCGAAGTGAAGTTTCCATTCTATAAACGTATCTTTAGCATCCCCTAATAAAGATATTTCTACACCATTCATCTTTAGGTAGTCTATTGTTATGCCGGAGTATATAAATGTGAGTCCATCGGATGTTCTAAATTTCAGCCATCTGGTCTCACATAGACGCAGGAATAGCAGATTATATCTTCTGAAATCTTTTCATACTTGTGCAAGATGTGTATGTTCTAATAGCGTGCGAACATTCCATTTCTTTAAGCTTAAGGTCGTCATCCGGTTAATCGGTTGGTTATTATTAATATTTGATTGGATTTCTGTAATCAGATTATTTAAGATGACTAGCTGATTGGGCTAAAGCATGCGATCCTTAAGTTGGGTCTACCAACACACCGCTAGCTTGGCGAACCGTTAGACAGTTAAATACAGCTGAGCTTCAGTGATAAATTTTTGCCGGGTGTCAACCAGTTTCAAGAGACGCATCGGTGCTAGCATGCACTCTGGATACTCGATACTGTACGCCTTCTCACTTTGGCTGCCATCAGACCATCGGGTGCCTGAATGACATTACCAGGGAACAGTTGGTCTAAAACCGAAAGTCGTGAAATGCTTGGGACTTTCGGACAAAAGATTCGCTTCTTGCTATCACCAAGACGATAGCAGATAGACAGCTTGCTTACAACCTCTGCGTAAGACCCCGTCCCCGTAAGCAATATTTTTAAACGGACGAATCGAAGAGTATCGTTTTATCATGTTTTTGCGTATGCCCACTTATTAAATATTTTTGTTCAATAGTTCTACAAAAAACCAACAATATTAAATTGCTGTTTAGGTAGAAACATCCATCTGAGTAAATAATTACGTGAAGGATTTCTGGCGATCGAGTTTGGATCTTCCTCAAGTGTTTTATAATACACGCAGCTAAAACAGAAAATGAATGACATATATGTATTCCGTCTGTGTGTTTAAAATATTATACATTGCGAAATTAGGTAGTTGTAGCTTCATTTTATAATATGCAGCACTCATCTTTTGTGGAGGAATTAATTTTACCGCTTGCATACAAATAACCGCACACAGTCCGGCCTCACCATTATTGATTTATTATATTTTTTCCTCGCATTTTCTTTTTTATTTCTTCTCTATGTTTTTTTATAATCTTCATCAGAAAAATTATTAGTTTTATGTCATACGCACAGATCGCATCGATCTTTCCTTTAATGATCCCGCGAAAATCGGATAGGACAACTTTTAGTTTCGATTTTCTTTTTTTGAATCACACTCTGCAACATAAAGCTGGTAAATTTCCTGAAAGGTGAAAAAATCTGATTAAAAAAATATTATTTTGTAGTGCCCTTCGACAATAATGGGACTCCATTTTTGGAAACTCCGATAAAAGATTTTTTTGCGCTTTCCTATGACAGATGACCGATTATCAGATTTACAATGATTTGACTTTCTATCGCACCATGTCTCAGAGTTTTTTTTCAGGCGTTTTCTTAAGAAAAGTCTTTAACTTGACTTAGGGCTTTTTTTGAAATCGTTATAAATCTGTTATTTGCAATTACAGCATCCTGAAATTTTGAGGCATGCTACATCTGATATTTGTCTATCAGAATAAAAAAAACTACGCTACTTTGAAAAAAATTTAGTTACCCCTTTTTTATATTCATCCATCGATATGTAGCTTGCCTTATGAACTTCTTATTTTTATTATTTTTAAATTATAAATCCAACATATTATTCAATAAAATTTAGTTTACAATTTGTTTAATTTTCTTTTGTCATTTTCAAAAACTTTTTACAATGCTAAAATTTAAACATAGAAAAATATGTTGAAAATAAATATTTATTTCACTATCAGCATCCAAACTAAAAGTGTTGTTGAGTTTTATAAATCTGTGATATTATTTTTTGTTTGTGAGTAAGTTTGTATTTTTTTCACTTTATAAGCTCATGTTCAAATATACTTGATGCGGAAGTTTAAATTTTTTAGTATTTGTTTTTGTCTCTGTAGAATGAACGGCACACAGAGCTGCACGAAAACTTGTACAATAGTTGTTGCATAACGAAAAATGAAAATAAAAAATGGAATTGATGCATCAAAAATAAAAAATATTTACCTTATACCTACATACATACATACATATATTTATTTTATTTTTCGCTTTGATTGACGAAAAAATAAAAGCTTATGACAAACAACATAAAATAAATGATTAAGATACTAAAATATGTACGATGATGGAATGGACTTCAACTGTTTTTTTTTGTTCCTTTTTGTTAATAGGAATGTATCTATTTTTTTTTAATAAATAAGAGAAAAGGGCTGTACAGGACTGTGCTGATTGCTATACACATTTCAAAGAAATATGTTGGAAAAATGCTTTTTATATAAAGGGCAAAGCTTTTTTAATCTAATTTGTAAAATATCTTTGGCAAAAAGGAACAAGTGCTTAAGTCGACATAAGCTTTTCTTTAGTTAATAGTTTCCTAGTAGCCTCCATATTCAGCCATGGAAAAATTTCAACTATTTTGCACAACTTTTCAGGATATTAAAATTTAACTTATAATATCATGTGGAATAATAGCTTCACTTAACACATCATTTAGAATATTTCAAGTTGAATATAAATAAAATATGCATTTCTAAATTAGAAGAATTAGAAATGCTTTTGGCAACTTTAACTATAATAGAACCAAATTTCTAAAAACCTATTTAAAAACTACAAAATGCTCTGCTACAAAAAGGGTCAAATAGGACTTAAACAACACATCAGAGTTCCTTTTTTATAAACGCTTCATAAAAAAATTTTTTCCTTTATTCATTCCTCTAGGGAACATTGGGTTTCTACAAGATTATTCCATATATTTCTATTATTACAATTTGACTTAATTTCTTCCCATGACTTGTTCAAATTGTCTATTCCATTTAGGTTTGTACTACGCCACGTGTTTCATGGTTGTCCACATCTGCTGCTGCCTTGCGGGTTCCATTCCAGTGCAGCTCTACATATGCTTTCGAATGGTTTTCGAAGAGTATGCCCAATCCATTTCTACTTCCTTCTTCTTATTTGCTTTTTGACTGGTGTCTCATTTGTTTCTCTCCACAGTTCTGTATTGGAAATTGCATTCGGCCAAAAAACCCGACAAATAATGCTCAGGAATTTGTTTATTTGCCATTAAACCTTCTGCACGATGCGTTTGTTGTGAGCCATGTTTCACTTCCATATACGAGTACTAGTAGCGGGGATTTTATGCATGCGTTTAGAATACATATACGTATATTGGTTCGCAAGGATAATTGCGGTAAGTGGTTTAGTCTCCCTAGCTTCGCTTAGCTTATAATGTACATGTTCTTCTATACCGCCTCTCGCTGATCTCATACATCCAAGATAACGAAAAGTGTCCCCGTATTAAATTTCGTGATTGCTTATCTTAAATTTATTGATGTTGTTGTTGTAAATATTTTTAATGGTTTTGGAGAGGGCTACAAGGTCATTTATTTTGCTTTGCATATCGCTGTGTCTGTGGGAGATGAGACTAATGTCATCTGCAAAATCGAGGTATTCTAGATGATTATGTAGCCTCCAAACTATTCCTCTCTTTTGTTTACAGATCTCAGTCATGCCGTTGTCTAATGTGATCGCAAAGAGTAGGGGTGAAAAGGGGCAACCCTGCTTTACCCTAGCGTTGGTAGTAAAGGGTTCGCTATTCATGCCAATGTGGCGGACTTGTATCGAGTAGTTATCGTACATCACCTTGATAACATTTACAAGTTTTGTGGATACTACCTTTTTCCTTAGAGCTGCCCATATTGCGCTGCATCTAATGCATTGTGCAAATTATCTCACGCGCAGTCTTCACACAGATTCTTATGCTCTTCATTTAGTCGTCGAATGCACACGTGGCGGATGCTTATAAATTTTTTTATATATATTTTTTTATTAATAGCTTTCCAGCAAACACTCGCGTTTCAATTTAAATTTATGATATGCGAAAAATTATTTATTATATATCATTCATAATTTACACAGATTCTTAAGTTCATCATTTAGTCGCCAATGATACAGCGACGATTGTACATACGGGGGATGCTTATAAATTTTTAAATATATTTTTAAAGACTACTTATCCAGCCGTCATTTCATATTTTCAAAAATAATAGAATGAAGCAATTCGAAAGATATTTTATGATTGCAAAAGCTTTTGGCAATATGCAATGTCTAATATGTTATAAAACATTTAAAAATGAGAAGGACGATGTTTTAAAAAGGCGTTATGATAACTTTCATAGTAATATAAAAAAATTTAATATGAAAGAAAAAGAAACCCTTTCTGAAAACAGTAAACAAATGTTTGTGGTTTTCAGACTGCTCTTCATTAATTTCTACTTCAAGCAACCAGCATTTTAATTTCTGAAAAAATTTGTGGTTCGGAGAAAGATTTTTTTTCTTGTAATTTTCTTTACAAAAGCAAATTGGACAAACACATATGCATGCTTTATTTATTTATTCAATCTGAATCTGAAACATGCTTGTGCAATAAGTATGCATGTATTGGTAGCAAATTTAAACTATTATAGCTCGCGAAATTCTGAACCTATTTTAAGAAAATATAGATTGTGCACATTTATGAATAAATATCTTTAAAATTAATTAAGTTTTGTCAATATCGTCTGTATAATATAAGCGTAAAAAGGATCTAAAAACCCGTATTAGTTATATATATAGAAGATAGATATATAAATGGTCTTGAAAGCATGAACGTTGGTTCACTTAATATTTTTATGATTCGCAAAAGATGCAAGTTATTTCATTCTGCACGTGTACTTTAGTGTTAGTGTTACACAAGCAAAGTCTACTTTGACAAAGTCTTTTAAACTTTCCTTTGAACTCTCTGTCACTTCAGCACACTTTAAGTTTACTTTGACAAATTTTGTTTCCTTTTATTGTATGAACATGCATACCAAACACAAACATGAAACCAAATACAAGTATGTGGAAACGAAGAACACCATGCAAATTAAACATGTGTAAAAGGGGTCTAAGTTTTAATGAATTTTACTTTTTCGATCGTATTTTTTTTCTGATTATGCAGAAAAAGTTTTACATGTTTTTATATAAAATTAATCTGAAAACTATTCTCTTTAAAATGACGAGCATGAAGTACACAAAAGCTAAAATCTTAATTAATGCCACTAAATATATATAATGTTGTCACCATGTACATTTCAGCTGAAGCACTAACTGTCTGCAGATACAGGTGGTTCTACTGACGTGCTTGAGAGCTTTTTCGTAATTTGTAATATCCGTTCGAACTTTAGATCTCCTGAAATTTAGATCTCTAGAAACGGCGTTGGAGAAAATCTGATCTGAAAATGGGCATACGCGCTTATTTCTGAAAACCATAGATTTATATAGCGAAACAATTTTTATATATGAATATAGATCTCAATTTTCAATATTTCATTTAATTTTTTGCCACAGACTTTGCTCACGTACACACGCAATCGCACAAAACACTACTATCTATTTCCCACTGCTCTTAGGCAGTCTATGACGATTAAAGTATTAACTTGATTTGGATTTTTAAATCTATTCCTAGTTTTCTTTTCTCTCATAAAAAAAATCAAATAACATCATACAACCAAATGAAAATTTTAACAATGCAACATGTGTGCTGACAAGGGTATTTTTTGTCATAGATATTCCACATAAAACACACACGCACTCTCATATATTGATACAACCACATGCAGCTCTTTTTCGGAAAACCTTTACTTTCGAAAGTGAATGCGTTGGTGTGTTAACACACACACACACACAACCACATAAAAGTGTTCTTTACAAGCCATTGAATATTTCAGCGAAAATACTTTACGGCTTAAAAGTATGCACGAAATTTTTTGATACATTTTCCAGGAAAAAAATAACTATAATTATCATGGTTTTGCATTTTCGCTGTTTAAATTAGAGATCAATTTAATAAAATTGCATACAGCAATATAAATTCTGTAGTATTAAAAATATCCTACATACATCCATAAATAAATAGTTCATTTAGGGACTTTATTATCTGGCAATTAATTTTCAGCAAGCAATACTGCATGACTTGTGTATAAATAAATTTATTGCATTTATGATTGCAATTAATAGGATGAATGGACATTTTATTTAACTTCTATTATAAAGACAATAAATCAAGTATGTAAAGCATGAAGTTGAGTTACTCAGAGCAGTTGAAATTAACTGAATTCATTATTCAAATGGTTCGGCCAAAGTAACACCATATAAAAGGCCTAATGGCCGCCTAAAAGATATCATGAAAGTGATATTTATGAGTTTGCACAGAGTGTGGCTTGAGTATAAATAGTATAAAACGATTTCATGTGTTTCAAAAAGTATTGTTTGTTGAGGGTATTTAACTAATCTATATACACACATACATGCATTTCATTGGTGCTCATACCAAATCATCAATAGACCTTAAGCGATATTCTTGAAAAGTTTCAAACCTCTAATCTTATACAAAAACTTAAAATAAACAAGCAATTGAAAATTTCGGTCGCAGCAACTCCGTATCCTTAGACAATATGCCTTAGAAGTAAGTGGAAGGTCATCTACATCCAAACGCACCCAGCGGCTTGCTAGACAAAGTATTAAAACTGCTCAGGCCCTAGCGGCGGAATCTATTCGTGAACACTCAGAGCGGTTTGATAGCCTTAGACAACATGCCTCAGAAGTACGTGGAAGTGAATCAAACATCGAACGCCCTCAACGGATCGCTAGTCAAAGAATCAGAACTGCACAGGCTCGTGCCGCAGAATCTTTTCCAGAGCATTCCAGGAGACTTGCTAGCCTTACAAAATATGCTTCCGAGGTACATATATGCATGGGAATCTATCATCGAATGTTCCCAGTTTAATAGCTCAAACTTGTGCTGTTGAATCTAAACGGCTTTTTAACCTGAGACAGCACGCTTCAGAGGTACGTGCAAGGGAATCTCTATAATCTATATAAAGAGAAGTAACACTCAGGCAATTAGTATGCCTACCAACCAGTAGGTGTGTTACCTTCTTTTTGGGAAAGGGATAGTGAGAGAGGATAGATGGTGAAAGTGAGAAACTTTTATTTTTTACAACTCTGATATTGCGCGCTGTGTTACACTGGGTCTTCACCTAGCAATTTCATTGCTGAGAACCACTTATGGCAATCGCAGTCCACACGTAAAAAAATTCATGAACGCAATCAAATTTGACGATTGCTGCAATGGATAGTGCTACGTTAAGACCCAGTGTTAGGTTATATATCAGTGTTGCAGCGCCTCTGATGTCAAGTAGGCGAATTAAATGTGTTAAGCTGTGTAGTAAATTTTATAAATTATTTTACTTCGCCGACGATTTTGCCACAATACCGACGAAGGAGGGCGCTGTGATGTCCACTAGCATACACCAGTATCAATTGCTGCCGGTACTGTTCAGTGACCAGTCACTTAAACAGTCCAACAACAACAAATACATTTGCATATTAATGCACATATGAAAAAATGCTGGATGTTATGACTTGCCTGAACTAACTACTTCAGCCAACAGCACCGTCAATAGCATATTACTCCGATAAAAACGGGTCACGCATTAGCTGCAAATGTATATTTAATTATATCGAGAATATGAGTGCTCACGCTCACGTGAGTGGAAAAAATTTTAGTCACAATCACGAAAACTCATGCTCACGAAATACTCACGAAAAAATACAACCTATAAGTATTTATACATTAAAATTTCTGAATGCAATTAGAAAATTCTGCAATAAAAGAGGAAAATTATGTTTAACTCAGAAATATACTTTTCTGAAACAATTTGTTATTTTTGAAATAAAATTTTTAAGTTTTAATATATGGGCAAGTCCCAGAAACAGTCCAACAACCAAAATTTTTTAAATTGATCCAACTTTTTTGTTATCTTTTTTAGGAATATTATACTAGATTTCGTTATCATTAATGCACAAATTATAATCAAATCCTACCCTACCTGAGATCTTCCAATTTCATACCAGAAATTAAAAATTTTTAGGTATTCTTTAATGTTTATGAAGATGGCCCGATATTTCTACATTTAATTCGCTTAAATTTTAGTAAAACAATTTCGCGTTTACTATCTTGGAAACATTAAAATTAAACAATGAAGATCCACATCAGGTAGTCTCATCCAAATTCGCCTTTGAAAATTAGAACAGATGTGTCAATAACGGTTGACAAGTTTATGGGAAAATAAAAAAAAATTAAAAATAAAAATATGTATAGTGGTTTTTAATCCTAAATAAAGTTCGTAATATTTTTAGTCAGAAAGAATTGGACATGAGACAAAATTCCAAAGAAACAAGGAAACGATTTTTTTTTGGCTCAAGTTCAAATCCTCGATTAACCATTTGTTTTTAATTTTTAGAACATTTTTTGGATAAATTCATTATTTTTATCATTACGTGAGTACTTATAAAAAAATTATGAATCTATCCAAAAAATTGTCTAAAAATTAGAAACAAATGGGTAAACTCGGATTTGAACTTGAGCCAAAACGAAATCGGTACAATATAAATACAAATATATAAGTTCGACTAATTACTTACAAACATTAATTAATACTTAAAAAATTAATTTCCCAAAAAAAACAACAAAATTTGTCAGAATTTAAAAAAAGTCACATTTTCAAATTCGTAATGTTTTGATTTTATGTGTTCAGTTTTTACATGTTTTCATAAACAAGTTGCGCCACAAAAACATTTATTGGTTGCTCCCAAAAGTATTTCACATGCTAAGGAGCTAATTTAGTTAAAAAAAAGCCATAGGAATCTCAGTCGCTCAAACAAATAGTTTACGAATCTAATTTTTCTTTTATTAATAACTTTTTGCGAAACCTCTCCTCCTATTGCAATTGTTCTACCAAATCTGGTAGAAAACTCTCTCATTTACAAATATTTATTTTTTTTTGCTTCTTGTATTTAATCATGGACGTGTTTCAAGTATTCGAATTGATACAGAAGTTTTTTCATTTCTCTCCATAAATTAAATTTCTGCTTATGTAAATATTTTGGAATTTCAACTTGTTGACCAATTGCTCAATAAGAAATAAACAATTAAAATTATAGCGATTCCCATAAAAAGCACCAGTAAACAAGACATAATTCAAGCTGCAACACTTGCATTTAATCCAAAAACTCACAATGAAATGTTTTTGTGAAAGCAATTTTATTTTTACCTTTTCTGGTATTGAAGTCCTGAAAAATTAAGTGCAAAAAATCAAAATATGTGCAAACAGCAATAAAAAAACTACTTTAAAATATAATTAAATCTATCCTCCAAAAGACTAAACTGCAGGAGTTGTACAAAAAGTTATAAACTAATTGTGGTAGTCTTCTAACTATGACACACAAAAACAATTGCACAGGTCCTTTAGAATACTCGTTTGCAAGCTAAAAATCCATCGCAAAAATCAACATCCTTAGAATTTCATCCAAAAAAGGAGACTAATAAGTGAGTAAAAAACTGGGTTAAACCTTCAATATGGTTTTTGATGAATCGACGACATACTACGTTGCCGTTTCATTGTTACTACACGAACGCATTTATTCTTGCCTGCAATTTTGTACACACTTGCTAATACACTTATACAAAAAAAGCACACACATGCACTTTGATGCATTAAACATGGACGCTCATTTACTTCATTAAACATTTTGCAATTTGTCACTCATTGTAAGAGTAAATGCAATTTTCAAAATGACTGTTATGGCTCCCCAATGAATAATACTTCCATACAGATGGATGTAATAAAGGACAAGTAACAGGAAAGAATGCATATAAAATGTTTTACAGTGGAAGCATGAATAATCCCTAATATGAAATATTTGGACCTACACGAGTATATACTATATACATACATATGTCCTTTATATATCTAAAAATAATATAAATGCAAAAATGTAAGAACCATTGTTAAGTTAAATTATGAGTAAAAACGTTTATTACATGAACAATTTAAAGCTAAGTTTAGACGATATGTTAGCATATTTATGATGAAAAATTTGTTACAAGTGCTTGCATATGGTGTAAACGCAAAATTTTTTCAGCATACTTATGTTTAACAGCATTTGCTAACACTTTGTTAACAATACCAACAAACGTATGTTGGTAATTTCAGCATATCGTGTAAACAGCATATTATTAGTCCTTAACAAATTTCTTGCGTATGCTGACATATATGTTATTTGTTAAAAGGCGTCTGCAAGCTTTTCAGCATATGCCAAATTCGCATGCATATGCGCCTCATGCCAAAACCCAATCATTGGGAAAATTTAAATGTTTAATATCATTTAAAAGTCGACGAAACAATAAAAGATAGAAAAAGTCACCCACATTGCGAAAAACACGAAATTCGCAAAAAGTTGCACAATGTAGAAAAGGTTGAAAAAACTTCTCAAACGAGAAATCCAAGGAATGTGAAAAACTCGCAAAAAACTACAAAAATGGCGAAAATTCGCAATAACTTCCAATCATTGGGAAAATTGAAATGTTTAATATCATTTAAAAGTCGACGAACCAATAAAAAATATAAAAAGTCAACCACATTGCAAAAAAAGCGAAATCCCGAAAAAGTTGAAAATTTTTTAAAAAGCCAGCGACATTTGTAGCCATGTACCCGTGTAGCCTGCTGTAGTGAATGTGTTTATATCTTAATTTATCTCGATTTTGTACTTGGTAAGTTTTGCAATAGCTAGTGATATTTCCTCCGACGACATCATTTATGTTTATTTTTTATTTATATTAATAAATTTTATTGCCAAAAATTATAAGTATAAGCACATATGTAAGTTGTCAAACTCACTAATTTCACAAACAAATGTTTATACGACTCAGCATATGTAGCAGTGCATATAATTCAACATATCGTATAAACACAAAAATCTTATGCTAACTCTTATGTTGACATTTCATTTGCTTACATATGCCGACAAACATATTGAATATGCTGATAGATGCATTTGCTATTATTTTCCAGCATATTCAACATATCGTCTAAACTTAGCTTAACGTTAGCACAAAGCGAAGCTAATTGAAAAGATTTATTTGCAGAACGGAAAAAGCGTACAAAGTGCGGGAAGGAAGGATACGATTTTAGTTAATGGAAAAGTTGTTGGTGGACGTTCTATGCTTATGACCTTTGCAGAAGAATACAACTTTTCAAGGCTCAGTTTATTACGGTGGACACCTGCAAAACCTAATTTTGTAGTTCCAGGTCCTTCTACATTCAGCTTATTCATAATTTACCACACAATATATGTGTGCGTGTGGATATCAGGCAAATTTAAATTTATAGCTAAAAAGTTTTTTGAACATCTGTACCGGCTATTCCGAACATTTCCGATTTATTCGTAACATCAGCTTGCTGCGATGTGACGAAGGTGTAATTTTCCTGGCTGGTGAAGGTGAGATCTGTGTACGCGATATTATGGACGAATTAGTTCCGATAGAAGGAAATTCGAGATGCTTTATTGTCTTATGAATGTGCAAGGAACAACATTCACGGAGTTAAACTATTTTAGATCTTGACAGAACAAAATCACCTCAACTGGCTGAGCTGCGGCAGAATGTTCGAAATATTAAAGCCTGCATTGGTTCTCATATTTCGACAGCCAAAATGCATTGATCAATCAGTATTATTTGCAAAATTACCGTGTTTTATGGTCTTCGAAAAAATTGCTGCGTACGTATTTGTATTAAATTCAAAAAAATATATATATTAAAAGAAAATTTCCATGTTTCATAAATCTACACCAAAATGATGTTCTTTTTTACTCTAATTTCAGCACATCACAAAAAAGTTCACAAATTTCGCTGAATTAAGTATTATTCTATAATTGCACAAAAAGAACTTATATTTTTGCCGAGTCCATTTGTCGCTGATATTTAGTTATATCCTTAAAAGCACTGTGGATATATATCGGATCTCTCCATTCCTTTCTTGTTTTTTGCTCAACTAAAAGTGTGTGAATGTCGCGACCGTCGACCAGAAATTATCCTTACATAAGCAAGTCCTGCTAATTGTTCTCGAAAGGTAAGGAAAGGAAAGGTTCTTATCTGTACAATTAAAATTATTTTTATACAATTTTTTAAATTATATTGATTTAACTGAAAGTTATCAAGTTCGAGAATTAAAATCATTTTTGTTTAGAAAGAAATACAGAAAAATCTTGATAGTGTATGTTTTGGGAGGACACTACATCCTTTTGTCAGCAAGCAATATTGTGAAAGCCTTATTCTTCCCTCCTTAATGAATTAGTAAAATTATAGACTCAGATTAGATTATTACTTTGGAATTCCTTTGTTTAGTTGCTACCATTTATTTTGCAAAAGGTCCCACTATTCAATACTTGATTTGAATTTTAATGTAGATATTTATGTATGCAAATATGTGGCGCATACAGTCGCGTGTTGCATAAATATATAAGTGAAGTGATATTAATACTCTGCGACCACCACTACTTGTAAAATAGCAACAATAAAACTGAATTTCATTATGCGTGTAAATGTGTGGGCCTCGTTGGACATATTAAAGCCAGAACATCAGTGCTAAAATGAAACAAAACAAAAATTTACCCCCAATATCCTAAAGCTAACAAACTCATGTACACAAACGGAGGCCGCAGTTTGGTCAATTTACTACATTAATATTGCCTGGAAGTAATTCAGATGCGAGACGAAGCAGAAGAGCCGGCCAAGATTAAACGGAAATTGAAATTTTACAGCAATTTTGTGTTTGCAATCAAATGTCAATGTTTAAACAAATTAATGCAACACATCTGCTGCATGCTACAAATAAATAGTTAAATATTTAATTGTATATTAGCATAAACAACAATAAATATTTATTCTGGTGTTATTTTATTTAATTATTATTTTCCCTTGCGCTGTAAAAAACTTAATTTAATTAAATATGAAAATATATTTTTATTTTAACTAAATAAATAACTTAAACAAATTGTAGTTTAGACAACTACAAATTATAGGTTCTGTTCGTAAAAAATATATTTGCTTTATACAAATTTTGTGAAATGAGTTTTGTATGTAAATGTAATTAGAAAATATATGTACATAGGTGTTATCATGGTATATACAGGTAGTGTCGAAACGTTAGCGGACTTTTTTTGATCGCAGCTGTCAAAATTTGTTTATGGCTTCCTAACACACACCCACACTACTAAAAAAGCACATTTGAACATATGTTTCAAATGAAACAAAATTCTTTATAAAGCAGAAAATACAACACACATGAATATACAATTTTTCCCCATTTTCCTTCTATGCTTTTGGACAACTTCGAACCTAAAAACAATAAAAAGCAGTATTGTTATAGCTACGACACCACCTGTATTATTCTACGAGTACCATGGGTATTATTATACAACAAAATTTTTCCAGGTACTCAAAATATATGTAATAGCAATTGTATCTTGCCACACGGCGACATTGTTTTGAAGTTTTGTAATCATTTCATACATCTGTGCCTTGCAGCGACTATTTTTACAAAGTTTAGTTGACAGACCAACACAGGGTTTTTTTTAATCCAAAGTGATTATTATTTTGGCTAATGTTCGTAACATTTATAGTCAGAAAGAATTGGACATGAGACAATATTCCAAAGCAACAAAGGAAAATTTTAACACCAATTAATTACAACTTACACGGCAGAACAGAAACAACGTTGTTTTTCGGACGCCGCTACACTCTCATCATCAGTGTTCAAGTGTGTTTCCATGTATCCGCCACTGTTTAGGTGGCTCGGTTGAATGTGATTTCAAATTTGTGTTTATACAAATAATATCTAGAAAAAGAAAAGCATACGAGAGTTATTTGTATTATTAGTTGTTTTTTTACAGTAAACACTGCTTTACCACTATCAATATTAAAATTTTACCATCACTAATTAACGTTAAATTAACCCATTGTTACACGTTGATTTTATCTCATGTAGTTTAGTATTGGGATCTATGCTTTTTTTATTTATTTTGACAGAAACGCCAGAATTCCATTTACGGAATTTATTTTGTTAAAACTCTTGATCATTTCCATTAAAATTATGCTTTAACAAGTAAGAGAGATATATTCGGCTGTGCCGAATCTTATATACCCTTCACCATAGTATGGAGTGACGAAAGAAGTCAGAATCATGAAAATTCGCGCCCACGAAATACGAAAAAAAATTTAAAAAAATAATTTAAATGGAAAAAATTACATTAAAACAAAAAAAATTGCCACTCACCGTCTCACGGACGCACCCCCACGTGATGGAAACAAAAAATTAATCACGATCTCGCATTATTGGTTCTAATCTCTATTTCATAGTATAGGCTGATTTCATAAACACAGCTTCCAAAGCAACACTGGAAGCATGAGTTTACAAGGCATTCTAGTGTTGCTTTGCAAACTGCGTTTATGAAGTCAGCCATAAATTATGAATTTCGTAACAAATTTGTATATATATTTTTTCACACATCCAAGAAGTGTTCCAAAGAATATGTTTGTGTTCTGAGTTTTTTTCGTGTTCGGGTGAGGAAATGTGAGGCCGTAGAGTGAAGTGAGTGTGTGTGGAATTTGGGGGACCAACCATCAATTTAATAGGAATATTTTGTGTCCCAGGTAGGGAGGGCAGTAGTGGACGTCCACCGTGTCCACTCTCCTAAGTGTTTCCGTGTTTGTGTAGTTTTTTTTTTGGATTATAGTTTTTGACAAAAATTTTAGTTGTTCGTGGTTCTGCTGAGGTTGTAGGTTGGAACCTGCCCTGAGGATGTCATGTGAGCTGGCTGGCATCACAACCGCAGCGGCCAAGAGTCGCGCAACAAATTGGTGCCCAATTCACGCAACCATAGGGCGCCCAAAAAGCGTGACAATATGGCGACCAAGCCGCGTAACAATATGTCTTTATCAATAAGCCAGTGGTCTTCGACTAAACAAAGAAATGATTTGAAACGTAAGAACAGGTTTAATAATGAAGAAATTCTCCCAAAATAGATAAAAATAAAATTGCATAAATCTGCTAGTCTAATGATTAAAATGTTCCAATATTATCTTCATATTGAAAATAATTTAAAGCTATCAAAAATTCTTTAAAAAACGAACTTTTTCAAATAAAAAGTAAAAGTAATAAAAATAACTAAAATGTATCAAAAATTAAAAAAAAAATAAATTAAATATTTGTTCTTTCTTTCAGGCTCTAGGTCATACCAATTATTTAAATAAAACTCTTTTTATGTTTTATTAAATTTGTTGTATAAATTTAGTCAATTTATTTTTTTTATAAAATTTTTTTTCGATATTTCGACCACCTTCGGTGCTCTTCTTCAGGAAAAAACTATAATAAATTTTTTTTTATTATAGTTTTTTCCTGAAGAAGAGCACCTAAGGTGCTCGAAATATCGAAAAAAATTTTATAAAAAAAATTAATTGACTAAATTTATACAACAAATTTAATAAAACATAAAAAGAGTTTTATTTAAATAATTGGTATGACCTAGAGCCTGAAAGAAAGAACAAATATTTACGAATTCTAAAGTCGAAGAAAATAATTAACATATAAAAAAATAAATTAATAAATAGTTGGTCAGGATTAAAAACCGTACCTTCTTACCCGGTGGCACGGTTTCGAATCCTGAACACAACACAATGCAATTTTTTTTTTAGAATTTTCGATACATTTTAGTTGTTTTTATTAATTTTACTTTTTATTTGAAAAAGTTGGTTCCACAATTTATTTAAAAAACCAGGCACAATCTCATTTATAATATTTTTTTTTAATTTCTGCGTTTTTTCCAATTTTATGAACGATAAAAGGTTTATTTTTCAAAAATATCCAATTTATCAGATAGGATTTTGTACAGTGATAAAATAATTATATAATGAATTCAGTAAGTTGTCTACATTTTTATTTAATATAATATAATAAGAATACCAAATATAAAAATAACGACGGTGTAAGAAAAAATTTTAAATTATAAAATATAACAAAATATTTTAATTCATTATTTTAATTTAATTTTTTCTTTGAAACTCGTATGATGTACGTATGTATGTAAACTGGTGGTATTCTGATAGTTGTCTTTTTAAAAATTTGTTAACTTTTCCACTTACTTATCTGTATTGTGGTTGGACCAGACGATAAAGGTCTGTATATTTCTGATATAGAAACACAATCGAATTTCAACCACAATTGATTTAAAAGATACGAATTCGGTCATTTATATTTAGCCTGCTAAGAAAACAGTTGGATTTAATTAAAAACATTTTTTATTTAAATCTTCTTCTGCGTTTACTAAGTAAGACAGACATCTAAATATGAAAAATTACGATAATTATGCAAACAGAAAGCATTTTGCTCTCAAATCCAACCCATAATTTGGCTTTTTTCGTAATATTTTACCATTATTTTACAATTCCGTAGTGCGTGCTATCGAATGTAAGACCAGTTAATTTTATATGAATATGAAGAAGTAAATTTTTTATCTCCTAAGTTCTTAACTTATCATTTTGTATATGTTGAATTGGAGAAAATACGAAAATATGCAAAAAAAAAAAAAAACAAAAAAAACAAAATGTATGCATGTACTATTTTTTAGACGCGATACAGTTGGCGAACTATTATCGCTACGCTTTACAAATGTTTTTGAAATTTTCGCCAAACATTCCGATCTAAAAATCCAAAGTTCATATGTATGTATACGATAGGAACTGATTGTTTGAAAAATATTTGATAAATTGCGAACTATTCTTAGAATACATTTTAATTAAGCCCACATTAAATTACTCAATTGGATAATGCAATCTAGAAGCTAAATATAAATTTGTTGAAAGTAGGTGTATTGCAAATACCTATTTTATTCAAAATACAAATGCATTTTAAATTTTTATTCCAAATACAAAATACTTTTTAAAAAAAGTTTAATTTTCACAATGGAAATGATATTTTTTAAGTTTTTTACTCTATAATGTTGCTGTTTTTTAATCAATATTGAATCATACAATTTTCCTGATGTTCGCATATTTTTAAGAATTTTTGACATTTTAGATATTTTTTCAAGATTTTTGGCTGCCGATTGCCAATTATATGATTTTTTTCAAATAAATTTTGGGAATAATTTCCAATATTCCAGTTGCAATTTTTAGAATATGCGCTATTTTCGCGGGGTTTTCAATTTTTTAGTTTCTTTGCTAATTACATTTTGGAGCTTGATATCAAATTAAATTCTTACATCAAACTTTGTTTTTATTTTATAGAAAAATGGCAATTAATTGATGTGCTTTTGAAGATTAACTCACTGATGTTACAGAATGAAAGAAACATTTCTTATCAAATTCTAGCCGGGAAGAGATTTTTCTGCTTTGTTATGTGTTACTAAGTATCCAAACAACATTTTAATTGTCAAAAGATTTTTTATCACATTGTACAAATACAATAATAATACCGGGCTCTGATATACTGCAGGTACGCTCTGCACCTGAATATAGAAAATAATTAAAATTACACAAGTATAAAACAGGATGTAAGCATCAATTTTGCCTTTCTTCTGAAATCACAAATAGTCATAAAAAATTAAATATTAATACATTTTCAAAACAAAACAAAACTAAAATTCAATTTCATTGATTTTGTATATTTACTCGTACATAGTGTCTTGACGATCCATTACATTTCTTTAATATAAATAATATAAAAACTAATTATGGTTTTTTATATACGAAAAGAAAATGTAAGCGATAAAAAATACTGTAATATGCATGCACAATATTATACTAATAACGTACAAAAATAAGTTTAAAGAAACAAACATAAACCAAACAACAAATCTTTACTTTAAGACTGTTTAGTTTACACATACATACACACAATGTGTACATTTGCCCATGAACGCATTTCAGTATGTGTGACAAAAGGGCCAATTTACAACAACCACACCAATTTCCATTAAGAATTTGAAGTTTTAGTATTTTATAATAAATAAGATATATTATGTACTTAAATGCTTAAACTACTATAAGAAATACAACTGCTCTGTAGTGTATAAGAAGTGCTTGTGACTACCAACCAGTAGGTCTTTGGTATGAATCCCAACGCAACTTTTTCAAAAAAAATTTTAAAAGTATAATTATTTCGAATACCATTTTTTTGTCCATATTTTAGTCGTTAATGGACCGACTTCAATTATTTTCAGTCTAAACCTTGGCATAAATACAAGAGAATTGCCCTTAGGACAGTTGGGGCCATAAAAAAAACAACAGGATAGGAAATATAACAAAAAAAGTCTTTTGGCTATATCTCAATAATTATTGGACCGAGTTTTATTATTTTCAAACCGAACAAATTTATGAAAAATTCCAAGAGAATGGTATAAAATTTATTTCTCTATGTTGTGCTTTGGCCTTAATTCTAACTACACCAAAATGTAGCAGACGGATAGACGGACAGACGGGCATCGCTTATTCGAATTCTCTATCTATAAGGATCCAGCATTACATACGGAATGACAAACCTATATATCCCCTTTCCAAATTTTTTGGTGAAGTGTATAAAAAGTTAAACGCGTTTGCCAATGATCTGACGCTGTCATTTAATGAAAAATGTAGACTTTCTAATTTTTAAGCAATAAGAAATTTACTAAACAGTCGCTGAGATTGTTTTACCAAATTTCATTATAACATTTTTAAAGTTTGTAAGAGGTTTTTGTAACAAATTTTCCTCAAGACGGTATTATTAATTATAAGATTTAACTGTAAATTAAATTAACGTAAGTAAAATCTCATAACATTGTACTCGTACCTTATTTAGCTTATAAGATTCGTGAATAAAACATTAAAAAAATATATATTCGTTATGGGGTCTTAAATGAATAATGAAGAAATTACATATGGAATGACAAACATTTCCAAATTTTTTGGTGAAGGGTGTAATTAGATATACCAACATTGTGTGGTATTTTAAGGACCAAAGACTTTTTGAAAAAATCTGATCGTAATTGTACAAATTTTGAACAAACAAAAGAAATGAATGATGTAACATTAAAAAATTTATTAATTTAATATAAATACGTTATTACTCTAATTAACTTAAAATTTGGCCTTCCCCAAATCAAATTCAGGTTTTTAAAAAAAGATGTTTTGAATTTTCCAAAACAAATTCCGTATTTTAAAAATCACACCCAGCATTTTTCAAATTTTAAAAACCAAAATCAAACCGTTTTAGATAAAAATCATTTTAAAAAGCCTGGTTTTGATCTTTAAAATGCCGAATTTGATTTACAAAATACTGAAAAGGGTGAACTTGAAGTTAAAAACCTATACATGATCTATATGTATGTATATGCAATAAAGATTTTAATTTAATTAAAATAAATATTAACTGAATTTGATTTCAATAAAATCGCCGTAAAAAAAGATTTAAATGCAAAAAAAAATTTTTTGATTTTTGAAAAAAAAAATATGGCAACACTGTAACAGCCCCAGATTTAAAAAGCACTCTCATGAACGATTCGGCAAATAGAAAAAATATATAAAACATGAAAACAGCTTAAATATGGCTGAGAGACCGCGATGTGGAACGAATTCTAACCATTTTGAATTTCTCTATTTCGTTCCCTTGTGTTTGCGTTGACAGTGCATTCGAAAAAGAGAAATCGAATTTTGTATGAAAACAATTACGTCTCAATTACGGTTGGCTATCTACAGGGAAACCCAAAAACTTGAAAATGTTTGGATGTTTTTAATAAAATATATGTATAAATTTACTAGGACAATATAGTGAAATTTTCACTTTTTATTAACAAGAAAAACATTGGAGTTTGACAACAGAGCGGAATAATATTTTGGAATTGAATTAGTTACGCATTCAGCTGCTTAAATCGACTGCACAAAATTTCGTCAGAAATTAGCAACTGTGCTAAATGTGTAATTGTACGGAAAAGTTCTCATATTCGATACAGAAATGGTTTATACGATTATTCGATCCAATTTTTTGATATTATATTGACGTGAAGTCGATGTTTACAACTGGAATAAGGGAATTATTTTTGATTAAAAATGCAAACTTATGCAAAAGTTTATCGCAATGAAAAAAATATATAAATATAGACTAGGTATACTTAAGTTAATTTCAACCCAGTAAAACCCTACAAAAAGCCCACTGGGTGGTTGCATAGACCAAATATGCTTAGAGAAACCAAATCAGTCTTGGCAACGCTGATTAACCATGTTACATGCAACTTATTAAAGCTTAAGTTTTTTGTCAGCACAGACAACAACCATCATTGAAATACTTTACTTTTAATATTAGAACTTTTATGGCTACAAACATTGTAACGGACCTCTGGTTCATCCGGGTTTGAAGCTGGGATAGTTCAGCGATGTCCAGTGTCCTCTTACACAAAACTTCACCAACTAACACTTGTTGCTGTCTACCTCTTTCTTTTGGGTGGTTTATTTATACGACGATATATATGTTTGTGCTGGTTGACCGTAGCGACATGTGGCGGCAACTCCTCTACTGACTACTCCTTGCTTTCAGCCTCTATACAGCGGATGAAAATCCGGCACCTTTACGATCTACGACTCCGGATGACAACCTCTGGAAGTCTTCCACCAGTGACTCCGGGAAAAAACCTATGGGAGTCCCCTAACGCTTAACCCTGAGCTAGTGCCCTATTCTCCACGACTAGATAAAAATCTAGTCCAAGCAAGTGGATAAAAATCTTACTTGCTGCTAAAAATTCCCTCTACTAATTTGGTGTTGACCGAACCCCTGATAGAAATAAAAATTAATTTGTACTGCTCGTTGTAGTCGCAGCCGCTTGTCCCACTGAAACCGCTTTGCACTTCTTTTATAATTAAAAAAAACAATTTACTTCTCTTCTTTTTTGTATTTAGTATTTATTTTTATTTAATTAATTAATGTTTATTTATAATTTATATTTTTTTATTTTTGTTTTCACCTCTACACTCACACTACGTTGCACTGGTCTTACCACTTTGAATGTTTGCCGGAAAAGAGAGCGATCTAAATCGCAAGCGAATGGATAAAAATCCATTCAATCTACGAGCCGTGTGGTTCCAAAATTCCTTAAATTTTGGTTCTCACAACATCAAGTTTCGTTGAACCAATATAAAAGAAAACGTTAAACAAATTAAACAACAATAAAAAATTGCAATGAGCCCATACTGCCAATCACATGAAATTTTTAACCGATCTTAATAAAATATAGATTGTGCACATCTGTTTGTTAAAATCGACAAAAATTTGTCTCGCCTATTAATTCATATACTGCATACGAGGGCGGATTGATATTGAAGCTACTTAAGTAGGAAAAAGCATTTTTTTCAAAAACCATTTATTTCTCAACATAGTTTCCTTTTAGCTCAATACACTTAGTAAGACGATATTCCAACTTTTTTGTACCATCTGAATAATACGATTTTGGGAACCCCTCAAAATACGCGTTCGTTTCGGTAATCACTTCTTCCTTTGAGATGAATCTTTTTCCTGTGAGCCATTTTTTCAATCTGGACTATAAGGTGGATGATCAACCGATTCGAAGTGTATTTCACGTAATTTTATCATCGTATCTAATGCTGTGTGAACCGGTGCGTTGTCTTGAAGAAAGAGCACTTTTTCTTCTTTAAATGTGGTCGTTTTATCTTGATTGCTTCAATCAATTGATCCAATAATGCACGATAATACTTTCCTGTGATTGTGGATCCTTTTTCAAGAAAATCCCAAAATACAGTGGCCATAACCTTGTCAGCCGATTTCACTGTCTTCGCCTTCTTCGGAGCACTTCCACCAGCTTCAACCCATTGTTTCGAGTGATTTTTGGTTTCAGGTGCGTAGTGGTGGATCCACGTTTCATCAACAGTTATTAATCGATGTCAAAAATCAACAGGATTACGCTTTATCATGTCCAAACACCGCTGTGAAGTGGTCTGTAGAACTCGTTTTGTTCGACACTGAGTAAACGCCGCATCCATCTTGCCGATAGCCTTTTCATATGCAAATGTTCATGCAAAATGTTGAACACACGTTCATGTGATATGTTTACCATTTCAACAATCTCACGTAACTTGACTCGGCGATCATTGATAACCATATCGAGGATTTTCTTGAGATTTTCTTCAGTAACCACCTCTTTTGGCCTTCCTTTTGATGGTATTTTTGCAGTGCTTGTTCGGCCGCGTTTAAATTCAACAATATTTTACCATGTAATCTGACGAAGCAGACTCACTGTAATATTTATCGAGCTTTTCTTTTGTCTCTTTCGCTGTTTTCCCTTTCAAATAATAGTGTTTAATCACTGCACGAAATTCACTTTTTTCCATTTCTCAAGAAACACAAAAGTTGCTTACGTCGAACGACTAGAACAAATAAACTAATCGATGAATTTGGGTGAGATTTTAACAGTTGACGTTTGACAGATCGCAATGTCTAAAAAAAATTGTGTTTGTGCTGCCATCCAGCGCTAGGTAGCTTCAATATCAATCCGCCCTCGTACATATAAAACGGAATGTGTGTTTGTATGTTTGTTTGTACCTTTTAGGAGACTAGACCTGAGAACCGGTCTTCCTGAAATTTGCAAAGCGTATCGGGTTAATCTAGTTGTGTATATAGAAGATTATAAAAATATCTGCCAGGCTAGACAGTAAAATTAGGAAAGTTGTAAACTTAACACACGGAGTAAAAATCTATAGTAACGAAGTTTTTAAGTTAGTACACATTTATTTTTTTAAGGAGCCTATTGCGTTATGAAACATTTGCGTCAAAAGTAAAGTATTTAAAGCATTCGTTGAAGTATTTGAACTCTCTATAGATGCCGCAGGAAATGCAAGATTAGGAAAACCATTTAGAACTAATGGCAGATTGACCGGATTTGCTGAAAAGTTTGGCAAATTCAGGGCTGACTTGGAGGCATTCTTGCTTTTCATTTTTCGTTTCCTCTTAGAAGAAATTAAACTTTCAGCAGATGAATCTGAAATGTGTGTTTCGGATTCGGTTGAAGACGTCTCGGAATCAGCATCATCATCGTCGTTGTTATCATCACTGCTATCAGAACGCTCGGTTTTAGATATTGTTTTCTTTGAACCATGTATTTTACGCTTTTTCGCCCCTTTAGTTTTTGCATTTGATTCGTTTGCTTTCACTTGCTGACGTTTAAGTTTACTTGATTTGTTACTGAAACTTGTTGAATGCGGAGTGTCAACTTTTGGCTTAGGAACACTGTCAATCGGAATTTCGGCATTTTGTTTTTCAGCGTTGAAATTCTGAAACTGTTGCATACAAAATTCAATGAACAATTGCAGCATTGTATTTAAATTGGCTGGCTGTGGGCACGAGCGATAACCATGATACGGCGCTGAGCAATTTTTACAAATCATTTGACATTGAAATGAATTGTGACCCTAAAAATAAAAAATAAATAATATTTGTACTTAATTAGTGAAGTGTTTTAGTTTTAAGTTGAATGGTTTTGTTTGGCTCAAGTTCAAATCGAAAAAAGAACGCTAATGAGATGGTGTAGCAGTTTCGAAATTAATACTAATCCGTTCTGCTAGTCTGATGAAAAAATTTTCCAATATTACTTTCTTAAATAAAAATAATTTTAAGTTATCTGAAAGAGTTCTTAGACTAAAAAGATATTGGTAAAGGTTTAAACTTGAGCCAAACAGTACTAAAGAACTTAAAAATAAAAAACGATGCAGTCAGTCTGTTGTTTTTGTTTTTTTTGTATAAATGCAATAACTATTTTGTTGTTTCAGTCTTTCGATATGGGAGATGACTAATCATCGGTGGCTACCTATGTACCCAAAGGCAGGAACCTAAAGACAGCATACCAAAGACTATCCCCCTCAAAATGTGTCATATGCGAAGACATGAAGAATTCCCCAGATGTGTGCAGACACTATGTCAGCAACAGTGCCTTAATGTCTAGTTTAGTGCAAAGTAAATTCATTCAAGTATAAACATCTCTACAAGAACACATTTGTGATACATTTTCTATTTGTCAATAAATAACATTTTTTATGTATGGATTTTGATTGACAGTCAGATGGTTAGAACGAGGAGCTGGAAATCACTGATTCAAGCTGGGGATCTTGCAAGTCCTTATGTGTTGCTACGGAGGGCGGGGGTCCCAAAGGCCACAAATGACTGTGACCCACACAATTGTCGTCTTCGTCTAAGAAGGTTGCGAAAGCCGACAATTCTTAACATTTATTGATTATGGGAATGCTAACACAATAAGTGGAGATTTTTTATTAATTATTTCATCACAGAATTTTCGTCATTTTCTTTAATTTCACACCTTGGATTGGAAGAAAATTAGTTTATTTTTCAAAATGTAACAACAAAATTCGTCACAAGTCTATATCGCTCCTTTATTGCATCATAGTCATAACTAAAAAAAAATAAAAATATATGCTCCCCTCACGAGTTGAGTAAACAAGATATTTGTATGAATTTTGCGCAAAAGATGAAGAATGATACGACGAATAATTTGGCCTTTTTTACGCTAAATCACATTTTTTTAGATAAATAAAGGACCGACATGATTACTTTTCTATGTAGAAATATAAAACGAATTCAGTACCAAAAACAGGCAGTTAAACTATACAAAACATAATTTTTTTCAAAATAGTAATTAATTAGAAAAATAAATATGGTTATAAATAATGAAAAATTGAAAATTTGGATTCAGCGTTCCTAAATCGATTAGTAATTATGAATTTCTAGAAGATTTCTTGAGTCGTTATGTAGCATTTTGTTAGGTCTCATAAAAAAGATAATACCTGTACATAGTTTCAGTATATACCAATAGTAATATATATAATTCAAATACCGCCACCGATACCAAAATATAAAAAAGTTTTACCGGTGCCGTTATAAGTTTCGGTTGAAAACTTTGCGCAAAGTTAAATGCAACAAAACAATTCTACACAAGTCTACATGGCTATTTTTCTGTTTAGATATAAAAGTATATCATCCTTAAGAATTTACTACCTGAGTATATTTTATCAGTAAGAAAGCGGAAAATGTAAAAAATATATAACCACGAAATTTTATTGCACTCAAAGTTAGCAATTGCAATAAAACAAAAAAAGTCGAATCAACAAATTATAAAAATGTCGTAGGTCTTTTAACACAACTTGTCTGTAAAATAATTGTTAGTAAAAGGTAACTTTAGCAAAAGTAAGGCACAAAGTAATCTTTAACTATTTTCGTTAGCACAACTTGTCTGTAATGTAGAATTAGTATTTTTGAAAACATGGCAGTTGCAGACTAAATATTGATTACTACTATAAGGAGCCACTTATGATTAACATTTTTTTAGTACTTATGTACCTATTTCTTTTATTTAAATACATACTTCCAAAAACAAAATACATCTAAACCTTACGTTAAGATTAAAGGTAAAATGATCTTCCTCTCAGGTTATTAGTAATTGTTTGCATAAAGTTTACTTACGATAACGAAAACCAAAGTTTGCAATTTTTACTGTAATTTAAATTGAATACCGGCATCTATACCGATACCGCCATTCGTTTCGTTTCCGATATTCAAATCATTTTCTTCAATGCCGGTATCAGCGTTTCAGTATAAAAAAATCTTATAGCACGGTAAGAATTACGAAAATGTTTCAAAGAAAATGCTAAAAAGTTTCAATTCTGTGCGTGTAGGCGATGGGTGAACTCACTAAAGTATAGAGCAAACGCAGATGCTTGCGACCAATGGTTGACTAAACCGGTACCTACTGACGAGTGTGAGAGCATCGGAAATGGACCTGTAACATTTGTATTAACTATTTTTTTTTAAACTTATTTTCAAGACAATTCGATATTTGGTAAGCGAATGAAGACAACTACAAATATATTTAAAGTCAGTTAGTTGCAAGAAATTTGGCAAAAATAAAAATATAAGTTATAGAGAAACTCAAGATATGGAAGTCCAAGTTATAGGAATTATTCCGAAAAGAATTTTCTTCCTTGCCGCTGTTGTAACGGGATTTGCTTCAAGTTATAAAAGTTCAAAGGTTTTTTATATTTTTTCAAGATTTTAAGTGTTTTTCTCACAATTGTATTCCTACTTACTTTTTTATCACAAATCATGCACTTTTCTAATGTACTCTTTTTAACGGATTTCGTATACTTCTTATTTAAAATGTCCTCGTCTGTTTTTATATCGCCTTCATCTTCAAGTACGATTTTGTTCTCCAAGTTACCAACACAAACAACATCATCTTCTGAGCTATTGATATTCTTCGCCGACTCACTTATAACTTTTTTTTTGAGAACTACCGGCACCGCTTGATGTATAGATTCTTCATCAGATGATGAAGAGGAAGATGAAGAGGACGTTGACGAAGGTTCTGGTACTGCTTTTATGTTTGGAGCTTTTTGTACTGGTGTATTGGTTTTAGGTTTTAATTTGATATTAAGTGGTGAAGATGGTGGGTTAGAAGTCGGCGTAACCTCCAGTGTTGCAGCCCGGATCTTTTTGCTTTTAGGTTCGTCTTCTTCGCTTGAAGATTCACCAGAAGATGATGACGAAGAACTTGACGATTTTTTCTCTTGCTTTAAATTAATCAAAACACCTTTTTCTTGCTTAATTTTTACAGAAACGTTTGTCTCCATAGTCAATTTAGATGTTTCAATAGCTTCAGAAACGTGATTACTTGCGGACATAGAACTATTTCCGCTATTACAAGCATTAATTTCTTTATCAGTTATCTGAGCTATGATAGGTTTTTCGATTGGCACAGAATCATTTGGTCTATTTACTGTTTTATTAGTAGCCGGGTCTTCTTGACATTCATTATGTTGCTCAAAATTTATATGAGTTGGTACAATCAAAAGATTAGACGGCTTTTCCCTTGTCCAATTATATATACCAGGTCCTTTAACAGAATCATTGCCATGATAATTGTCATTTCTGTTTTCACGGCGCCTCTCGTGAGTGTCAGCAAATTTTGGAAAACTCCTTCCACCACTTTCGGTTCGTGAATTTTTTTGATTCCAACAGTTTCGTGAACCATTGCCATTGCCGCGTCCTTTACCATGCCATGTCGATTCATTACCACCACGCCTATTATACGCCTTACTATTAGAATTATTCATATTAATATTATATTAGTTTTGTAAATAAACCTACTGCACATGAAACGATAAAGAGAGTAAGCTCGTAAGCGGCTGATCGTTAAAGCTATTTTTTCTTATTGTCAAACTTAAGATGAGAAAAACCTAAGCAATATTTGTAATATATGGAATTTGTTTGACAGTTGGTGAATTCAATGATTTTTGTTGTAAGAACAAGCTCACCTAGTTCAATATATAATGCTGCAGCACGTGTTGTCGCAGATGACCGGGCCAATTAATCAAAGTAGACCAAGCGCCGCCGCCAACCTGAATATAGCGTTTTTATATATTTACAGAAAACCTATGCAGCACGTTGCAAAGATGCAACGAAACTGTTTGCCTTTATAACAGTTTTTTAATATACATATCTACCGCACGATAATCCGATATTTTAATATAAATGTAATCTTAGTAGATCAACCAGGTAATAGTAATTCAACAATACAAAATTTCTTGTTGAAAATATTTGATTAGCTGTCAGAACATATACAAAACCGGATGGCACTGACAGCACAAACGAATCGTTTAAAAGTAATCAAACATCGTAGAAAACTGTTTGACATCAGCAATGTTATGTATGTTATCAACACAATTGACATCTAGCCAAGCCATTAAACTGTCAAATGCCGAAGTACAGCGGTTTCGAGCCAACTCACAGCAGCCGCCGCCAAAGCAGGCGGCCTACGTCGACTTAAAGTTAAATAAACCTTGGTTAGTTTTTTGAAAATTCCTGCAGAAAAATTTCCATAAAGCAAATTCAACAGCCGATTGTTTAGCCGCCGATAGCGTGCCATGTCTAAGGTTTTTTTATGTCATACACAGGCTCCAAATTTGACATGTGTATCACACCATGTCTCAAAATTAATGAAATTTTGTGTTATTTATTGTACTTTGATATATAGTTTATATATACTTTAACTGCTAAACATTTTAAAGGCGGCACGTTCATCGGCTACATTATAATATTCAGCCGCTGCTTATTTTCTACTCATATTACCTGTGTGGATAAAGTATGAACAGAATTTTAACAAATTTAAACAATCAACTTTTGAGTATGTTAAAGAATATTTATAAAATATACTGTATTTAAATAGTTACAATTAACTAAATAAATATTTAAAATAAAATAAATGAGTGTGAAAACAAAATGTAATACGTTAGATTTTTTGACAGTCGTTAGACTTCTTTCACACGAAATCCAATGAATTTCTTAAGATTCGTAAAATACTGGAGTACGCCTAGTGGTCGAAATTCGACCGCCAGTTTAAACGTATACCTATTATTAATTCTTTCCTTCCCCACGGAAAAAACAATAAACCAAATAAATTTGCATACAGACACGCAAATTTATAAAAAAAAAAACATGTATGTATGTAGATACTCTTAAACACTTATCGATTCCCTGCAGATAATATTGGACTACATGGTCCATTGCAGCTGAAACGGATAGTTACAAGGTGGTCCGATGTAATGCGGTCATGGACTGTCATTTTCAAACAAAAACTTATTGCTATACGACAATTGTTCGTGCTTTTACGAACTTACTCGTGCCTAACAAACTTCTTGTGAGTGGTCCATTTTTAATGACGTGGAGTAGTTTTTGGATTAGTCCGGGGTAATGCAAGCTTGAACCATATGGTCCAGCCCTAGGATATCGCAATGTTAAATATACCATGTTTTCTTCATATATTTGGGTTACTTTCGCACTAGTCCTATATGCAGTATACTTTACATGCGTGTTTGGACAAGTCGCGTTATCTGCAAGGTTTGCTTGAACCAATAGTTACATAAATAAATGCGTGTATGTGTGTATTTGTAGCATTAGTAGTGGTGTCAACTTTATGGTCCTTTTATTCCTTTAATACTAAACCGATTTAAATAACATATAATCGGGTCACTAAAGCTCAAGAATGTATACCATTTGGTAAAAGAATGAACAAAATCGGTTGGAAAACAAGTGAGAAAAATTAGGAGGAACAGGAGTAGCTCTTAGTTTTCAAAACCGCTTCCACGCTTCAGCAGAAACTCACGGGGCAATGCACTGTAGTATGCTTTGTGCAGATGGTCTCCCCCACGACTAAAGGAGCAAGAAAAAAACAACACACACCTTTGTATCGGTCCTGCACTGCATTATCACAACCCTCGTTTCGTTTTTCAGATCTGTGGCAGGTTCGCACGCTGACTTCTCTTCTGGCGGTAAATATTACGGCCACCTTCACGGAACGTTTCTTCTCGCCAGCAATTTCTTAGATCCTAACCTATTTCTCTGTTGTCTTCCTTTTCCCACCCTCCAAGAGGTAACTCAGGTGTCAAGCTGTTAAACGAACTTAAAAACGAAATTTTGGTTTTTGTAAACTTCTGTATATTATTTTTTATTGGAATTTTTCATAGCTTTCTTTTTCATAGCTTTGACAACTCTTTCAAGAGACGAACCTGCAGCCAAGGCGGCAGTCTTGGTTATAGCGCAACGTAATTTATCATTTTGTGTATAGCTTAATTTTTTACTATCAAAATTGTCTAAAAGTTCTTTAGATATAAATTCTTTTGTATAGGCTTTTGGCTTTGAGGTGCTCTCGTTCTTGAATTTTTTCTTAGATTGTTTGTTGAATTTAGTGTCTGCATTATGTTTTCTATTCATATCTGATTTATCAGCTTTTGTAAATTTACTCGACTTTGTTTCATTTTTATCACCTCTCTCCTCGCCAAAATCTTCCCATTCTGTAGGCTCATGCCTTTTTTGTTCAATGAGCGATCTTCTATAATTAATTTCCCGTTGTCTCAACGCCATTCCAGCCTCAATACTCGTCATATTGGATTGTAGAGCTGCATGCTCCTCTTCCCGCTGTTTATAAATGATTTCATCTTTATATTTATTCCATGGTGTAGCATTATCCGGTTTAGCATCATTTGCTACTTCATTAAATTTGAAAGTTTCCTTATTACCAAAATTGTTTCCTTTTCGATTACAAAATTTTTTGTTTCTGTTAAACGTTTTGTCCCGTTTCTGAAAAGGTTTTTTTCCAGCGCCTGATAAATTTGTTGGCTTATATTTAGTTTTACCCCAATCTTCCACTTTTGTGGAAGGATTGCTACGAAATGGATTATTCTCCATTCTTATTAAATTATTTATTTGCAAATTTCAGTGTGGTCACAATCAAAACGTGTATTTTTATCAATTTCAATTGATCAGCCTCTGTTTACACACCTCATGTCTTATTGAGCCAGTTCACACTACACCAAGGTGTATTTAACTAGATGACAGCATTAGGTAAACAATACAAGAACAACAGGCATTTTTGTTTGTGTAGTTTCATTGCATATGTCAAAAACCTAACCCATAAAACAAAGAAAACAGATACAGAAAAAAAAGTAAAAGCATTTTGTATATATTTTGACATTCCCAAGGAAAAGTCAGCTGCTGTAATGATGTCATGTGTTAAATACACCTTGCACTAGACTAATTTTTAGCATAAAGAAGTCTACCCTATGTTTTTAGTCTGCCTAACTTTTGTTCTTTCCAAAACACACTGGATTAATTCATCTGGCATAAAATGTATACATATACACAGCTCTGTGGATTAGTGTTTTTTGTATTCTTTTGAGGCATGGTAAACAATACAAGTAGTGTCGAAGCCACGGTAAAAAAATACAGGTAATGTGGAGGCTACAACAACACTTCTTTTAGGTTCGAAGCACACAAGAAAAATGGCAAAATGCGTGCATTCTCTGTTCTATAAAGAGTTTAGTTTCTTTTCTTTTTCTTACTTGCATGTGGGTGTGTTAGTAATACATAATCAAATTTTGACAGACCCGAACCTATAAAAAAGTACGTTAACGCTTCGACACTACCTGTATTATTCTACCATGGTCGAAGCGTTAACGGACTTTTTTTTCTTGGGTTCGTGTCTGTCAAAATTTTGCTGGTTTTTAATGAACTAAGACAGTAAAACGAATAAACACGACTACGCACTGTGAAACCAGAAAATATCAAAATATTTTGACGTTTATGAAACCTCGAATGCAACACGAAATGAAACCATAAACACGACTACAGACTATGCATCCTACTTATAGTTAATTTCAAGTTAGTTGGAAAGTAATGCAGAGTCGGACAATTGACTACCTCCTAGAACATCGCAATGTTAAAATAGTTAGTTTATTCCATTGAAAAGTAATCTTAGTGTGTCAGTCAGCACTACCCTGTAGTAAATAAAATAATCGGTTGATAAAACACACTAATTATAAACTATTTTGCAAATGACTACAAATTGGTTTAAATCTCATGCAGATATCAACCAAACATATTGAATAGAAACACACGTAAGAAATAAATAAAAGCAAAATAAGTAAATGAAAAGAAAATAAGAAAACAAAAGAAGCATGCCATGAGCTTTTTTGTGAAGATGATGTGGAAAATAATTATTTTAGTTTGCATCCAAAAAAGCAATCCTTACGAGAACAATTAGGAGAGTGGTATCATATAAATAAGCCGTAACGTAGTAAATGTTTTGATGAACTCTTGGCAATTTTAAAAGGAGAAGGCATAGATTTGCCATTAAGTGCTAATGCATTTTCCCAGAAAAGTGATTGTTTTTCGATCGTATCAAAAATCTTCCCAGGATTATATACTCATTTTGGAATTTTCAAACAACTAGAAAGGGTTTCGCATTCATTTAAATATTGTGACGAAATTTTCGTTGACATTAATATTGACGGCCTTCCATTGTTAAAAAGTTCAAAAGCCCAATTGTGTCCAATTTTGATGAAGGTTGTCAATATTACAAGCTTATCTGTTTTTCCTGTAGGAATTCTTTTAGGCAGAAGCAAACCCAACAATATTGAAGAATTCCTCGATGAGTTTATTCGTGAACTAGACACTTTGATGCTAAATGGACTAAAATTTTTATGAAGAAAAAAGTCCATTTGATAAGATGCCTTATTTTTATATTATAATAATTATTTTAATATAAAAATATATTAAAATTAAATTGTTTAAAAATGAATTAAAAAATGCTTTTTAAATAATTTAGTATAAATCAACTACAAATTGGTTGAAAAATAATTAATTAGTAGTCAACTAAACAGTCATGCAGAGATGGCCAATTGACTAATGTGTCAGCGACAAGGAAAAAAGTCACTTAATCCACTAGATGTGGTTATTAAAAAACCAATTTGAAGTTATTCAAAAATGTGTTCGACTTCCTACAGGGTAGTTGCGAAAATGTGTTATGTATTGAAAATTATATACCGTTGTCGTTCACTGGTACTTACATATCGTTAATTTAATATAAAAATACCCTAAATGTTTTTTTCGCATGTTTCGATAGATTATCAAATAATCTATAGAAATATGGAAAAAATTCGATTTTGGAAAATAGTTAACCACGGTCCTTTCTGTTTTAAGGCAGCGATATGCAATTTCTAGCTTTATTATAATAATACGTACATGTGCAACATGTTTCCATATCACATGCAAGAGTTGTCACAGACAATGAACGTAAACAAATGCTAAAAATGTTTTTAAACCTGTGGTAATTGGATTAGCGGGAATCATAGAAGAATGGTTTTTATGTCAAGTGCTTACAACCAGCAGCACCTTAGAAACATTAACACACATTTAGTTAACATTCGAATATTGACCGACAAACAACTTTAAACTAAACTAAAATATTATTTAACGTTTAATTGTACATTTTAAACGGTTAAGTGCATAAATAATAAAAAAGAATAAAATTATATTAATTATGAGTTGTAGTTTTTTATATGAAATACGACGTAAATCGGAAGATTTCGAACAACATTTTGAGCAAACTAAACGTGAAAACTCAAATCTTTCAAATTATTCAAAGGATGAAGAAATCTGGGAAGTACCAGAGGAAACTTTTGATAATGTCTATCACCCAATGGGATCTAATGATGAATTGGAGGAAGAAAAGCCATTGGAGAATGAATGTAATACAATACCGGAAGTATTTAATTTAAACCACTTTGAAAGTACAGAATCATTACATTTAAGTTTAAATGCGAAAAAAATTGCATTAAAGTCTTTAAAGCAACAATGTGAAAATTCTAATAAAGCATCACGCAATACTTTTCAAACAGTCAATAAATCGATCAATATTGAAGCGGATATAAAAAAGTCAACGACCAGCGATACCAATACCACGACAATCAGCACACCTAATGCCGGTGGAAACAAAGTGCAATGGAAAAATTGTAAATTATTCAATAACAACAACAATAATATATCGTCGGCGTCATTGCTCAATTTCTCAATTGTGCCCATAAATGTATCAGCACAAGGGCAAAAACCAAAACAGGACGAACACAAAGCAGGTGAAAAATTTCCAGGTATAAAATTGACTTCCTTTTCGTCAAGGAACCCACCTTTGAAGCCGATTTCACGAAAAACTACTATCCTTAAGCCGGTTAGTGGCTTAAATGGGCACACTTTAAGTGATTGCAAAACATCCGCAAATGTTCCACAACGCAAATCGTCGTCTGCTTCGGAGATTAATAAACACATTACAGAAAATTCCACTTCTCCTGAATCTTTGTTGGACAATATATTAAGCGCTGCTTCTTCAGTTTCTGTACAAAGTAGTAGCCTAAGTAGCAATGGCCCAAGTGCAGATTTAGATGGAACCAAATTAAAACAAGATAGGAAAAGTCGTGAGAGTTCATGTAATAATTTGACCAAAAATAATACGAGAATTTTAAAGACACAAATACCAGAATTAAAAATTATAACAGTGTCCAATTCGCCGACAAATCAGCAAACTTTCAATGTGGGCACATACCCCTCACCATCCTTGTTGACTATTAGTAATATATCGCACTCAGATTCTTTTGAAACGGCATCAAACCGAACGAGGTAAAAAAGTATGATAGCTCAGCTGGCTTTTAATTTTTCTCAAATGTTAGTCGATGTGTATACTTTATGTATTTTATTTTCTATATTTTATTTACTCAATTAAGAAGTCCCTCTGCCTCACCACTGAGAAATCCAACGCCAAAGATACCAACTGAAGTTTCGCTCTATCCTGATGATTTGCGATGTAAAATTTGTAATGAACTGTTTAAGGATCCGAGAAGTTTGAATTGTCTGCATTCATTTTGTTTTCAATGTATTGTTAATGAAAATTTTAAACAAGACGCCAGTATACCATTTTGGTCACAACCACAATCTATTCAATCACGTGATCACGCATGATTCACGCTAATCACATGAGCTCTGCCCACCTCCACCTACAAATGAAGCTTGGTCAAACTGCTCAATTGTAATGACCTTGTCTTACATCCCGAAGAGCGCGGGTTCGTATCCCGACTAAGAAAAATGTTTTTTATTTATATTTAAATAAAAAACTTAGTATATTCATTGATAAATGTGAACGCATGGCGTCCAATCACAAGCTAATGTTAAAATAATGCGTTTTTCACCCGAACTTGAACCAGTGCAGTATCAGAACAACCCATGCTTTGAGTCCTTTTTGTATGTTTTCTTTTTTTTGTGGGAATAAACGGAACAGCAATGAACATTACACTAGTGGTAAAAAAATCTCAATAGACTTGAAAAGTTTAATAAGCTTCTGATAAATTAAGAAGAATAGAAAAAGTTCCTCCCACAAGTGGTTGAAGATAACAGAAAGAAAGAGGGTTTCCAACGAAACGGCAAAAGAAGCAATTGTTGAAAGTTTGAAGCTGTCGACTGCAAAGTGTTAAACCATGTTTATTTCCCTCACTCACTACTTTTATATAAGTTTTTTTTTGTATTATTCACCAGTTTTATTTACTACTTCTCATCTAGCTCTACTTAATTTGAAACAACCTTCTAAATTCCCGATTTTTTTTAATTTATTATTACTGTTACATGTCTTTGAGTGTCGATCTTCCAAATGGAATATTATATACCAAACTTTGATAAAATACTTGTTTTCTTACTAATAGTAAAAAATTATTGGCACCCAGTCTTTAAATTAGTTTTGATATTTTGACTTTATAATATGATATATACACATACATATATATGTAAGTACATATCCCACATTTACTCAAACAACTCAAAAAAACTCATTCTTCAGAAAACGAGTTTAAAGTTTTTGATTCCTGTCAAGAGGTGAGTACAAACGATATTTGTGATCATTTTTTACACAAGATAAAGAACGATGCGAAGAACAATTCTGCAGTCTTATGTCAAAAATCACGTTGTTTGAGTATGAATTGTGAATTGTGTTTATACACATATCGCTCATTATATGTGTATAAACACAATTCATGATGAACAGAACACGACTGTAACGTCGGCCGAAAATTACTATGAAAAAACAAAGTTCATAACATAAATATCGACAGTAAATCCTGGTTCACACACTTCAACTTTTGTTGATCAACTCGTAAAGCAGCTATAAGAAAAAAGAGATATTTGTATTTCCTTCTACGCCTTTCTTACAGCTGAATTATGAGTTGATCAACAAAAGTTGAAGTGTGTGTGAACCGGGACTAAAGAGAAATTTCTCATTAACCCTATAATACCACATTTTATTTTTACTTCAAAAAATCATATTAAATTTAGGGTGTGAAACATGAATCTGAATTCAGTTTTTCCTTTGAATACTCGATGACCTGTGAGAGGTGAAACTGTAAAGTCCGCCTTGAGGCGGAGTTGGGCATTATCGTTATATTTTAAACAACATGTATAATTTTGATATAAATTTTAATCAAAATAAGCTTTCATTTACACGTAGAATTATTTATTAATGAAATATTGCAAAAAATAAAAATTATATGACTGTTTTTACTACCCTGTCTAGAGGCGGAAATAAAAATGAAATCTCTAAAAAAATACGTTCCATTTTAAGGCAGTTGCACTAGACGTATTTAAAATGTCAGTTTGTATGCAAAATTACGTAACGACGGAGTTCTGCTTCATCATATGTGTTTCTTTTTGAAGAAACAAAAAATAAAAATATAGGCTTTAAATCTCTGATAAATGCATATGTAAATATGTAAGAAGTTAAAGCTATAATTTGAAATACCAAAGGAAAGAATTTCTAATATATTTTGTTACATATTATCTATTTATTTTGAGTCAATTAACAAGTGATTATATTTTATAGTGTAAATTTGAATCTTGAACGATTGTACCGATTGTATTAATTTAAATCTAAAAAAAATTTAATCTTAGATGTAAACTTTTTGAGATAGAGCTTACAAAATATATTATCATTATATAGTTAGATATTTTCAGTTATATCATTTGGTGTTTGGCAAATTTTAATCATTGTAAGTCCATGCTAATTAAATTCTATACGAATATATATCTATAATAAAAAAATAATACTAGTGGCTAATAACAATTTTTATTTAATTATTTTTTCAATATGAAAGTAATTGTTGGCTCTAATCGTAAAGTAAATAAATTTGGTCTGTATCGAATTTGATTTAAAATCATTATTGCTGAGACCTTCTTAACAAATTGTATTGTTTAAATATTCATAACAACTTAAATGACCATTGTCACTTTGGAGGGAAGCTGTTGCTGCTTCATTGCGTGTCTTTATAAAATTACCTACCCAGTGCGTAGTTAAATCTAAGTATTTATTTTTCGCTCCAGGATTGTAATCGAGAAAGCCTGCTTTAGGAATAACTTCTTCAATTTGGCTGCCGTCCGCCCAATTGTTGTAGCTGGCAATATTGATGAAGCCAACGTGATTTAGAATAGCAGTACGCCAGGCTACGCCATAATACTTTAAAGGAAACAATTTAAAAACATTTTGATATTAAATTAAAAATTTAAAAATCATAGACTAATAACTTACCCTTCCGTTACTACGATGTCTTTGTATGTCACCATGACGGGGAAATTTGTTACGTTCGGCAACACCTGGACCTACTGTTGGTACAAACAACATTTTATAAGTTAATGCAAACGATTTAAGATATGACCAATTTTTCCACGTGCTTGCAAACGTGGCCCCATTACTAGGCAATTTACTATAAAAACCATCTAAACAAAGACGTCTTATGTATTCTGCATGATTTTTTAATCTAATAAAAAGCATAAATTTTATATTTTTCCTGGAAGAGTCAGAATTTCAAAATCAGTTACTACACCTATCTCACGACTTACACCGGCTACCGAAGAAATTTATGTAAATTGAAATTCGAATTATATAATGTATATACCTTGTTTATTTTATCATGAATAAAATTATTTTTATCATACATAAAACAATGATTGTGTATCTTTTTATATGGTGTTTGATAATCAAAGAACACGGCGAACTTGACCAGCTGCATGTAGTTAATATAAATAAAATATTTTTTAAATTTATTAAAGATTTTCAAAAACTTTTGTTTGTTGAGGGTTTTCTAGCTGGTCTATATACATGCATTTCATTGGTGCTAATGCCAAATCATCAGTAGACCTTAAACCATATTTTTTAAATGTTTCAAACCTCTTATCTTCTCTTATCATGTATATAGACTAGCTAAAAACCCCGCAACAAACAAAAGTTTTTGAAAATCTTTAAAATAAATAAAATATATTAATACATATCCTTTCCTTGGATTTGATGTAAAATGAAATTAACATATGTGCAAGTTCAAATTATGTTATGAACGTATTTAATTTTTGAAAGGCTTAAGTGTACCTTTAACCTTCTTATATTTGTTGTAATAAAAAAATCATTTAAAATTAATTTAAACCTCAATTCTTAAATTGACATAATAGACTGAAACCCGGTTATTCGAACCGGTTTTTAATAGAAAAAACCGAAAACCGGGTTTTGAAAATTACGGGTTTTCGAATTATTCAAAATGATTCCAAAAGTATAATCGTCAAGTTTAAAAAACTGCTTTACCGGAATGGTGCCCGGAAAGTGTAAAATATCTTGCAAGTCGAGGAATAGGTGTATTATGATTCTTGCAAAGATACAAAATATTTAATAAAAACATACCTTATATGGCCTATATAAAAAGCATCAAATATAAATCGTATGGACGCGGAAGGTTTACAAAATGCTTGAGATTCTAATGAATCTATCAACTTATACGCATTACTTATATAAATAACAGGTATTAGGGCTTTACGAGTTTGAGAATACACTTTAAAGAATGCGGGAAAACGATAAAATTTTCGAATATCATTTAGGTTCTGCTGTAGGAATGATAACGACTGATTACCAGCTACACTTATTTCAAAAGTAATGGACAAATTGAATTTTGGTGCCAACTGGAATATTGTCTTATATACTTCTAAATCAGAAGATTTGCCATTATAGCTTAAAATCAGTACGCCTACACCACAATTGCGAATATTTTGAAAGTGTTTCTCGAACAGTTCACGAGTAGGTTTGTATAAACCAATAGCCGGATAAAAAGCACTATTTAAAATTTTGGCTGCTGGCTTTTGAGTGAAATTCACGGTTGTATTGAAATCGTTGAGAATTTCTTTTGGCACAGATGGCTTACGAGTCTTATACCATTGTACAGGAACAGTATAAAAGATATGTATGGCTGTGGTTACACTCTCCATTATGGTATGTTCTTCTTCAGGATCCTGTATCAACTGCTTTGTTTGTTCCTTTAAATTGTGAATTTTCTCTTCAATTAATCGAGACTTTAGTTTACGTTCATCATATTTTTCTAATTGTATGACACCGTTTGCACGAGACGATTTTAAAATTAGTAAACCATTATCATTTTCTTGTGGCTTTAGCTGTGGTGGTCCAGCATAAGCTTGCGCCACGAATCTTTCATTGATTAGTCTTTCTGAGTTGACATGCTGCAAACCATTATTTAGTAATAACAATGTTATAATTATGAGTGTGACAATCATCAAGAGTAGAATGATGCGAAATTTACGTGGATTTTTACAATATTTGGTTATAATCATTTTAAATATGTATCTTTGGCCATAGAAAAGTGTTCAATTTTCAAGACATTTTATTCCATTAATTTTTCATTTAAACTTTTTCACAAATATTTTTTAGCACAATTATTTTTTTATTTTTCTCTTTTTATTTTTTGCTTTTCACATTAAACTCCTGAAGATTTTATTCCACCCTCATTTTACTTGAAAGCCCGTAACGTAGATACTACACACATACGCATGCATATGTGTATGAACTCCTGCAACTATTATTGTATTTGTATTGAACATGTGTTTCCTGTTCTCTGTTTTGGTAAATACCGTTATTTCATTTTGTTTTCATATTAACACTGCAGTGTTGCCAAGTGGGGGATTTTCACCCTTAATTTAGTATTTTAGGACGCATAAATATATTTTTGCGGAGTTTTAGTGATTTTCTTATGAACAATATTGTTTAGTGGCATTATTTTCATTTATTCATATATAAGCAAATATTTTTTTTTTCAATTGGACTTCTTAATAAATTAAAAAAACCTTTTAAAAATGCTGCAGAGTAATTAGTTACTATGAGCTTTTCTTGTGTCCCTTCGTCAAAAAATAAAAATATTTTTTTTATACAAAATATTTTAACTTTAACCCATTAGGATAAAGTATCCCAGAAAAGATTACATTGACATAACACATAAACTATATGTACATTACGATCATAAATTTTTTTGGATGTCATTCTCCCAAGGATCCATTTTACGGCAATATTGTTTTGATAATAAAAAATATTTTTTAGTTCAATTTGGTTAAACATACATCCCACACCAAAAGCGATTTCTAAAATGCGTATAATTTTTTTATTATTTTTTAAATAACTTTTTTTTAAATATAGTAAATATATGCTTGTACTAAGTATCGCTCCTTTATTGCAACGTAGTCATATCTCCAAAAAACTTCTTCTTTAGAAAACGAGTTCAAAGTTTTTAAATTACACACATCTCAATGGAAAAATTAAAAAAATATTCTCCCTCAAGAGGTGAGTAAACAAGATATTTATATGAATTTTTCACAAAAGATGAAGAACGATACGATGGATAATTCTGCAACGCACAAAAAATGTCACCTATACAAATAATACATAACAATAAATGGTAATTAGTAGGTTATTACTACGTATTAAAGGAAATGAACTTCAACTTCAGCGTACCCGATGTCTTACAAAGTGTAATATGTCTTGTACTACTTTAATTCCACGTTCTGCGCACACATATGTATGTATATTACTGTGTTTCTTTCAACACTTATTTTGATTTTCTTATGACTCATTTTGGCCATACCGAATTTGTTTTTATTTCTAACTAAAAATAATAAATGTGTTCTAGTACCCATAAGTTTTTACAAATTTTTACTGAACTTTACTGCATTTTACTAAATTGCGTTCGTTTACTCGAGTTACAGTAAATGAGAATACAAATTGAGAGCGTAAAGTGACAGTTCATGGCTGAGAATTTACAAATTTTTACTGCAGAAATTTCTTGTAGTAAAATTTAATAAAACAGGAAAACATATGATTCAAAAGGTAAACAAACAAAAGTAAGAAATTAAAAAGTATACAATTTGTGAAAAAAATATGAAAAAAAAGAAAAACTGGAACAAAATAATAAAAATTAAATTAAATAAATTATTTTTAAACTATTCGTTCTTTAGACATGAATGTAATTGCCTTTTAAAAGAAAAAAATTTAGAAACTATTTACAGCCATTTTCGTTCTTATTTTGTTATTTCTTTGGAGTTGTGAAAATGCTAAGTATATGGATACTTAGTACTGCACTTGTTTTTAAGGTAGTTAATAGCAAAAACAAATAATCATATACTTTTGAATACATTTAATTAGGAAAATCAAATAAAATGAAAATAAACATATGTAAACGATTATAGAAAATATTTTTTTTTTATTTATTAAAAATATTCGTGTTATAATAAATATTGCATCGAGTACCAACAAGAAAAAGAGTTGAGTAGTCCAAAGTAAAAAATTATATTTAAACACTATATTGATTTGCAATCACCTGTTTCCTTAATCTTACTAATTCTTATAATTTTTCCGTTCGCTTACATTTTTGGGCAACAGCTTTTTTTGAGAGTAAATTTTTCAGTTTACTCAGTAATTACTCGTTTACTGTATTTTACTGCAAAAGTACTCGAACGCAGCTAATATATGTATATTCGAAAATGAAAAAACTACTAAGAATTTGTACATTTCAGTAAAAAAACACTCTTTTATTAAACTTTTTTAACGATTGCGAAAAACTAAAAATACAAGCCCTACAAAATTTTAAAAATTCAAAAAGTTATTTTCCTAATGTCCATATAATTTTTTTTAGACAAAAAAGAAAAAAATTTTGTGGTTCTGTCCGAGTGAACATATGTATGTACTCGTATGTTTGTCTAAAATTACTACTTACTGTAGCGAAAGCGTTAAAACATACTTTTAATAGAAAATTTTTTTAAAGTACCCTTCAAACCCAAGTTATTTTTTTTTTCTATAATGGGGCCAGTGTTGCAAGAAGTACGGGAAAATCCCTATATGTAGGCTTTTTGCTGTTTACATAGAAGCGTGATCCATATACATTTGTTTATGTTTTCTTTCTAATATTGTTTTTATTAATGAACTTTGAATGAATGCTACTATCCTGGAAAAATCGCTATTGTAACCACAATTATTTACATATTATTAAGTATTTTTATCTCTTCTGTAAAATTTTGAAAAATCATGTTGGGCCTTTTTGCATCATACAAATGTAGAAGTTGGTAGAAGTCTCAAATAATTTTTTCAAAAAAGGAGACTCCAACAAAGAGAGACGAATAGAAAGCATAGATGCGGACGTAATAACATCATTCAGAGAGTATATTTTTTTCAAATAAAGCTCAACATTCCAAATCAGCTTATAAGTAGCGGGGTTATATAAAAATAAACCTTTTCAAAATTATGTCCAAACGAATCGATAGAATTATCCTTTTCGAAATGTGACAAAAATAAAATTAAACCATCATCAAATGTGCAACTGAATACAGATTTAATATAAAATACTAGTAGGACTTTTTTGTCAGGTATCATTTAAAAATTATTGAAGAAACAGAATATTTTCGTTATTTCGCGTTTTTATTTTTCCACCATATGGCAACACTGTAATGGAGGCAACTCTGCTCTATGTGCGCATATGTCGAAAATGTTAATCCTTTATTTCCTAAGGCTGCTTATACGTACATACTTATTTTTTGCGAAACTTGCGTTTAGAATTTTGTGTTCTTTGAATAATTCGAAAATGTTTAATTATAAACATTTAATTCATATGAATTTCTCGGATGGGCTTGTATAATTTATACGAGCAATTCAAATTTCTCAATTACGTACATTATAAAGGCCGAGGCACACAGAATCCGTCGTACGTTATACGGTGCTTTTTTCATCTGACTTAAGGTAACGGCTGAGGAGTTTGACACAATGAATACTTTGTTGACAGACATTAAAAATTCATTTGATTAAAGTACACATTTTCAATGGAATTCGAGGATATTCTGGAGTTAATTTTAATTGTAATTTTTATTTAATTCTATTTATTTAGTTTTGTAACCACACAGCACAAAAAACATAGAAAAAAAGATAAATGTCAAAGTACTCAACGTACGTTAAAATTTAAAAGTTACCCAACTTTTGCACTTTGCGTTGACGGAGACGTACGGAATGTGACAAAGCTCATAAGAAAACCTGTATTTAAACTTAGTTGTCAGTTGAAAAAAGCAACATGTAACGTACGACGAATTCTATGTGTCTCGGCCTTAAAGTCCATTTTACACTATAATACAAGTATTATGTAAATCAACAAAAATGCAACCCTGATATAATAAATTGTTATTGTTTTTTTATATTTATCAAATAACAATATAATAATTTGTTAATTTACGTAATACTTGTAATATAGTGGAAAATGGCCTTAAGGAAGAGTTTTTCTTCAGTAGCTTAAAAATTTGGATTTTTTTAAAAGTATGACTATGTTACTATGCTTTTTATTGGACTATTTAAATTTTTTCAGTTTTTAACTCTCCAATTAAAAGTGCACGTTCCGTTTCTCCAGACATACAAACCGTACGAAGTTATTCGGACTTATCAAATTCAGCATTGCATCAAAAGCCAAGACCATCATTTGGTTTTAAAAGAAAGAAATCATCGGAACGTTTACCTTTAAAGGTAAAAATAGCAACGTAAACGTAACTAGACGTAATCATATACAGACATACATATTTCACTGAACTCTTTTATTTGGGAGTAGAATAAGACCGGCAGCACATCCGCAGGGCTATCCCAACAAAGTTATCAAACAACTCAGCGACTGCAAACAGATGAGACTCGTATGATAATGTGCAGAGTATGTAAATTTCCTACAGAGGTGCCTGTTGGAGGGATACGTCAATTACCCCAGAACTTCTTACTTGTACGGAACATTGAGGAAATACGTTTTAAAGTGGGAGAAGAGATAATCACAAAAATTTGGTGCAGTTTGTGCTACGAAGAAACCAACGTAAGTAAAATTTTATAGTCACATTTACTTGAGTAATAACAATAGATCGTTTTAATTCAAATTAAGGCTACTTATCATTGCTTAACTTGTATATTAAATTTGTGTACTCTCTGTAAGGAGGCACATGAGAGACAAAAGAGTACAACGCAACACAACATTAGGAATATTACAGAATTGCGTCGGGCCCGAAAAGAACGAGAGGCTCATTTCATAGATAATTCAACATTTGTATTAAAATGTAGTATGCATCCGGGTTTCGATATTAAATCATTTTGTACAGTATGTCTACAAGTGGCCTGTTCCGATTGTTTAATACTGCTTCATAAAGGGCATAAGCACGAAACTATTGCAAAATCTATTCATAATTTTGGTCGGATCTTAAAAGAAACAGTAGAGCAAACGAAACCTATCTGCAACTATGCAGAACACTCACTAGCAAAACTTAATGAAACTGCTAAAAATATAAATCGTAAATGTGATGAGATCCAGGCAGAAGTAGAAAAATTTATGGTGAGCTATTTTAAAGCGGTTGAAGCTCACAAAAACACACTGTTACAGCAAGTGCGCAGGGCGAGAGAATCTAAAATTGAAATGATTTTGGAACAACAAATAGATTTGGGTATTAAAAAACTGAAAAAGAAATTTTTAAAAACGTTTTAAAAATAATTCTTATCTTTTATGACAGAAGAACGAACTCAGGATGCTCTAATGGCAGTGAAATTTAGTCAAGAATTAACGGATATTGCATCAGATGTGGAAATTTTATCGTTTATGAAAATTCTCTTAAACAGATTTGAGTACTGTCAACAATTCAAAGCTCCCATCGATCCCAAGGTGAAAGGTTAAATATTTGATTTGAGATACTTTTTTCTTTATTCATGTTACATTTCAGATTTCAGATACGTTACATTTTCTTTCAAAAATTAGAGCACCAGCAGCTAAAAATCTGAATGATATACCTCTGTTTGGTATAATTACAATGCAAACAGTAGATCCATCTTTGTGCACATTGCAGTGGGATGGTAAGGATTATATTATTTATGCTTAACTCAAGTAAGCTTTAGTTTTACTAACAGCCAAACTTGAGGTGAAAATTTATATTATATATATCCGATTGAACCTGATCTTAGATTCTAAGACTTAGAACAAGGAAAAGCACTAATCTGATGGTTTTAATGGCACACAACTAATGGGTTGTATGAGCAATCTTGATGTCCCAGCTACACTTGCTATTGAATTTTGCCCATTTCATAAAGCAAAGTCATTGTATACATCTTTCCGCAGCAGATTGGCTTTCCAGTTCCAGTGCCTTTGATTTTAGGAAACCCGTTCAAGATGATGTAGAGCCTTATGCATTTAGTTCTCAGCTCGTACCTGTGGTCAGTGGTTTTCGATCCTACGGGGTTAAGTAAATAGGCCAGTCAAAGGTAAAAGGAGGGAATATTTTAAAGTTTATTAGAGATGTCTAAAGAGACTGTTGACTTAGAGAGACCATCCCGAAATCTCGGAATGTTTAGATCTTATAAATTGCAAAAAATACAGTTAAAAATGTTGCTAATCGAAAAATTTAGAAAACCACGTTCCCCTTTTTTATTTATACACACTTCTAAACGGTACACAGAGAAAATTATTTTCTTTAAACAAACACTTGTTTGAAATCCACCTCGAATTTCAATAAATGATTTATTTGATTCAGTAAACGTTTCAGTTTAATTACTATCTTTGTCTTCCCTAAAAACAACAAAAAAAGCTATTTTTTTCAGTAAAATCAGTTGTCTGGTTTTTCAAAATTCTTTCATTCTTTAGTAAAAAATGTATTTGTATTTCTGAGTTCTCTACAAAATATTAAACATTTATTTAAATTTATTCAGTGAATGTTTTTGCTTGATTTGATTTTCTGTATGGAATACATTAACAAATTCAGAAATTTATAAATTCTTACATTGGTCCGAATTTAGTAAAATTTATTGATAATTTTTTCTGAGTATAAATAGGCGATTGCAGTGTACATGTGCCGTTCTTTCCGAGATACCGTTTTGTATGCGTTTTAACACTAATGACGCATTTTAAATAATATTCCCAGAAGGAGATTAAGCGTTAATTGTCTAAAAACTACCAGTTCAATTACTACGAGTATAACAGTTTTTATAAAAAAATTCTAGCGCTGCTGAGTACTTGTACTTGAAGTAGTTCAAGGTTTCAACGTTATGAAAAGTATGGTAAACTTCCATCTTGTGAGGTATTTAAAGTCGAACAGCTTACTTAGCGACCGCCAGTATAAATTTCTTAGGGGTCGCTCTACGGGAGACCTACTGGCATTCCTCTCGGAAAGGTGGTGTCATTCTATTCACCATTTTGGCGAGAGTAAGGTGGTGGCTCTAGATATTTCCAAGGCGTTTGATAGAGTTTGGAATGGTGCACTTCTGTCAAAACTTATCGCTTTTGGTGTCGGTCATGTCTTCTCTCGATTTATATCAAGCGTTCTCAGAGATCGCACTATACGAGTTGTTATAGATGGGATTAATCAAACGAGTTCAAGATTAATTCAGGGGTACCGGAAGGCTCCGTTCTTTCTCCCACACTTTTTTCTTATTTTCCTAAACGACCTTCTATTTCAAACTTTTAATCCTATCTACTCTTCTGCAGATGACAGCAGCATGTGCCATTCGTATTCATTCAATAACAGACCAAGACTGCCGGAGATCGCGGCAATGAGGCAAAATATGAATGATTCGATAAATAATGATCTTTTAGCAATCTATGAATGGGGACGTGCGAATAGGGTCGAATTTAATGCTCGCAAGACACAGTATTGTATGCTTACACACAAATGTTCGAACAATCATGCTGCTTCATCTGTAATAATGGCTGGTGTAGATATTGAGGAATCAGAGACTCTTGATGTTCTTGGCATGAAAATTAAATGTGATGTTCGATGGACTGATCATATTTTTCAGGTCTCAAAAGAAGCATTCTAGTGCTTCGGCTTTCTAAGACGGCGTATGAGATTCTTCACTCCATCTGATCTCCTTAATATTTACACCACCTATATCCGACCGAAAATGGAATACAATTCTCATGTATGGGCCGGTGCTTCAAAGTCTATTTTGAAGATACTCGACCGGGTACAGGAGACGGCGAAGAAGCTCATCGGTGACAGAAGAGTAGCCAACTCTATTAACTCACTGGAGCAATGTGGGATGTATTTCATATGTAGGGGTCATCCCCTGAGTGCTGGTCCAAGTTAAAAAAAAGCACTCCTTGCAGATTGTGATTTTCCAAGCACATTCAATGCTAATTTGGGCATTAAAATGGTATAGGAAAGTTTAGTGTTGAGAGCTATTTCTGGAGATTTTTATACTAGTAAAATAATAGTTATGACAGACACTATTTTGATCTCAGAAAGGACTACTTTGTGAAAATTTTTGTTATTTTTTTATTAAAGAAAAATCTTATTACCTAATCCTTAAAGGAATTTCTCAACTACGTCTTCATAAAAAAGCTGAATTGGTGCTTGTTTCTCGAGATGCTGATGGTGCTTCATTATGTCATGGAGGTCTTCAAATAAATTGCCAAATAAAATACAAGGATAATCATACGAAATTGTTACCAATAGAGGTAAGAAAATATTAATTTAAACACACCTCGAAAAAAATATAAGAAAAATGTAGGTCATGTATTTTATAAACAAGTACGAACAAATATCATGCTTGTCGTAAGGGTATATTATCATTTAACCATTGGTCGGCACCACAAGGAATTCTTTAATTCGAATAACTATCTTACAGCGGCATTCATAAACGATGATTAAAGTTAAAGTTGGTCTGAAGTAGGAACTTCGTGTGGAATCCCGGTTTTGAAGTATACTTAAACAATTGTATTAATCACCTATGATTATTATTTTTTTAATGGTAAAACTGCAATTATAAATTTAAGAAACTAAACTTTAGTACTCGTAATTCCCATTAAAAGCACAAATTAATAACTTGACAGAATCCGGTTACAAGACACTTGTATGGCATCACTCTATACTAAATGTATAGCTGTTATTGTTTTTACATTTAGGACCTGTTCGTAAAGTCATCACTGCGCTGCATATTATGCTCAGACAGAACGTTCATAAATGCAAACAGTAGAAAATCTGCAAAAATTAAGTATTCAAAAATGCATCGCTGAAGTATATTATGCGCAAATAAACATAAAACACAAATCATAAAAATTGTTGTTCCATGAATTTGATAAAAATTGTCATTTGAATTCTATTAAAATTTCGATCAATAGCAAATGCTGTGATTTGACAACAGGTCCATTCGTTAAAACTATTTTAAGTCTAGTTAGTACAACCCATTGATAAAAATTTTCTTGAAATTTTTCTCGTTTGCGACTACCTGAGAGCTACCAAAATCGTTCCAAGAATCATTCCTACAAAGTTCATATGGTCTAAAAAGTTGTTTATTGGGATCTTAGGTACTTTTTTGTAGATGATTGTTTTCTTGAATTTTTAACGGTTTGCTACTTATGGAGCTGAACAGTGGGAAAAAGGTAAAAGAATTGATTTTTTTTTTAATTTTTTGCGATTTTCATATTAAAGATGAAGATTTTTTTATTTTATATGTTGACAATTTTTGTTCTTTATGACAAGATCTACAGCTTCGTTTTAGAGAGTAAATCAAAATTCTGAACGATTTGCAAGATATGAGCCTGACATGACACCGAGGCCCCAAATCCTTGGGTGCCCATAAAAAAAATTGCATTACTTTGGGCAAAACTGGGAGACACGGGTCTTCTGTTTTTTGCTCTTTTATCACGTAGTGGTATCCGTATATGGTTATTTTTCCATGACTTAAAAAATTACACAAAGTGAAATGAACAAAGTGAGAATAAATAGTGTGCAAAAGAGGGCCTAAAATATTATATTGTCCACTAAAATGGTACAACGATTAGAAAATAATTTTGTGTGTGCAGTTCCCAAAATATGAAAATATGTAAAGTTACCACATATTTCTTATAAATTTTATTTATTCTTAGGGCACTGCTTGCTACACGTTCAATATATTAACCGTCTAGCATGTAGTGTTGCCGCAAGTACTAATATTTTGAAATTCGGAAAATGGATCGCGATCCAAATATCACAATATATATTTAACGTGTAGCAATGCCCTTAAATGTGTAAATGTGTAATTGTTTTTAAAGTCCCAGCAAACAATATTCATATTTTTCTACTGCTTATAAAATTTAAAGTTATATGTACATATGTAACTTGTTGCTTGTTTGTTAAAATATTAGTTTAATTTAAATTGTATTTTTTTCAAGATTTCTGATAATCGGGATGGTTCATATATAATCTCGTTTACACCTGACTCTCAAGGTACTATTATACTGACAATAACCATAAATGATAAGCCCATCAAGGTAAAGTACATAAATTCTAAATTAATATTTTATTGCGCTTAGTCATGTCTATCTATATTTTATACATAATTTTTTTGTTATAGGGAAGTCCGTTTAGCTTTCAAGCTCGTACTCTACGTCCACATAATGGTATCTATCATTGTTGTGCTTTTTGCTCGCGCAAGGGAAATAAAAGTATAAAATGTGCTTGTGATGGTCGTATGCCCGGTTTCACTGGTTGTGGTCATGGCCATGCTGGCCACCCCGGACGACGTCATTGGTCCTGCTGCGGCAATGTATTAGAAAATTCGGAGTGTAGTGTTGCTAATAAATTATTAAACTCATAAGTAAAATATTTGTATATAGACAGCTCGAATAAATACTGGGGCACTATGTACATACGAGGGCAGTTTGATAATTCGGTGATTTTTTATATTTCCAAAGCTGCAACTTTAAACCCAAAACTGGCCCCGTTAACGGTTATCTATTACTAGACTACTGTCGAATATTGAGGAAGTTGCGTCTGTTAGTTTTATTGAAAATGAAAAAAATAATAATTTCGTGGGCAGATTAAACATTATTTTTTAAAGAAAAGAATCATCACCGAAACCAAACAAAGCTGAATAAATACTATGGGCACTCTGCAGCACCTATTTGAAATAATTAAAAAGTGCTTTACTGATGTCAAACGTACAGGTCAGAAAAAGCCGATAAAATCCATTGAAATGATATTGGACGATCGGAGTATGAAAGTGCGTGGGATGGCTGAGGCTGTAGGCATCTCAAGCGAGCAAGTACATCACATTTTCCATGAATATTTGGATATAAAAAAGCTATCCGCGGGATAGATGCCGTAATTACTCGCACTGCACCATCAACGCAACCGCGTTTACTATAGCAAAAATCCATGAATTGTGCTACGAACTGCTACTCCATCCAGCATACTCTCCGGATTTAGCCCCTTGTGACTATATCCTGTTCAAAAATGTTAAGAAACAAAAGCCTATTTTGATGGTCTTGGGAGAGAATGAAAAAAATAGAAAGACTCGACTAAATGTATCGAGCTCAAAGAAGACTATGTTGAAAAATAAAACGTATTTTTCCGAAAAAAAATTTATTTTATCCAGAAGTCACGGAATTATCAAACTGCCCTCGTACATAGATATTTCTCAGAAAAATAAAATGAACTTTTTCTTTTCAATGTATTTGCATGAATTTTTTACAAAAGATGAAGACCAATACGAAGAATTCTTATTCATTCTCAACTCAAAAAAATTTTAAATGTAGAGAGAGGGTGGTCCAAATACATGGGAAATATTGCAAAATTATTATCGGACATCGAAAAGTAATTGAAAAATTGTGTTTTTAGCCGTCTTAGACTTTTGGAGACCAATGCTATGCGAATAATCTAGAAACGACACTCACCCATAAGACTAATATTGTCGGAGACATTTGTTAGATAGAGCCAGAAACCGTTATCAAAGTCTTACTGCGTTACTGTGAAGCCAGACGCGGCAGTCACACGAATGAAATCGTGTTCCAAAAATGGGAATATTTGTTATTTCTAATAAAGTCATACATAATATACCAAAATAACTCAAGTTTAGATAATTTCACTTCATTCGTAAACTTATAAACAACGCAGAATTCGCAAAGCAAATGAATCAATTGGAATTTGAAGCATGAACAAGCACAAAAATATGCATCCAAAAAAAGACAGACTAATATTTTTTAATCTGTTTTATTTACACAAATGTTTATTAGAAGGTATAATCATATATTTTTTCAAGTTTTCAAATTGTCGACCAAACGGTCGAATATATTCAAAATATACGTTCAACATCAGTCAATGTTACAATGTTACAACATGTTTTTAATCTTAGTCAACGTTTGAATGCCAACATTTCGATTAAATAGTTTGTTAAGTTTTTCGATAAAAATGTTATTCTTAATAATTTAAAGTTTTTCTTTTACGTTTACGTCAGCACTAGAACCTCACAAATTAACTTAATATACTTACTCTTCGAGTGTTCAAAGGTGGAAGGACTCATTTGATAGATTATGTACCAACAGAAGGGTATATATCTACTGGGTTCGTGGACACCAGGGCGTAGAAGGTAACGAGGAGGCGGATGAAATAGCGAAACGGGGAGTTCAATTACCGTACAACAGGGTGATAGACATTCCAATTCCAATTTCTATACAGAGGAAATCTGAGGCGGTTCGGGGAGACACGAAACGTGCTTATATGGTGATCCTATGATCCGAAATTGACTAAACTTCTTCTATCTCTATCGAGGATTGACTGTAGGCTTCTGGTAGGTTTTATAAGAGGTCACTTTTGGACGGCAATATACACCAAAAGTGCGGGGCAACTGACTAGTGACAATTGTAGATTCTGTGGGTTAGCAGGAAAAAGAGACAGTGGAGCAAATACTCTGCTGCTGTCCGGCACTTATACACTCCAGAGCGAACTGTCTGGGTGATCATTACTACATAGATCTTGGGGCTATCTGTGAAATCGGACTTATGAGACTCCTAACATTCGCCAAGAGAGTGTGGAGTACTCTTGGTATCATCACATCGAACTAACTTCTACATGTACGGGTTATCGTATATCATGGTAACGCTAAGGACTAATTCGGTCTATACGAGGCCTTTATGACCAGCCATCTTAACCTAACCTAACGTCTTCTATGACGGATAAAGGACGTCCTTTGATTTCCAATTTAATTATACTGTGGCAAATACATTATTTAATGTTTGGTAAATTTGTTTATGCCGATAAATTCTTAAATAAGCCCTTTGCATTATAAATCGACTCTGCCTCATCAACAGAAAGAAAGCTCCTTTAAAACGGTGCTTATTTCTATAAAGTTGGAACAGGACTTTATTGGATTGATCATACTTGGGTACATAGAATGCATTACATTGATATGAGACGACGCCTGGAAAACAATTAATAGAATTGTTCAATTCACAAGCTCAGTCGTATAGCTTATCGTTTAAAAAACTACGATATTTGTTTATGCGCTTGTGAGCAGAGAAATTTGTTCTATCGTCATTTTGCAGTATTTTAAATGTCAATTCAATGTGGTATGTGAAATTAGTAAGTTTGGCAACAATTTTTAATTATTATTCAACTTACGTTCTTATTCGTATAATTTTTGCAATAAAATTTATTAATATAAATAAAAATAAACATAAATGATGTCGCTGGAGGAAATATCACTCGGTATTGCAAAACTTACCAAGTACAAAATCGAGAAAAATTAAGATATAAACACATTCACTACAGCAGGATACACGGGTACATGACTACAAATTTCTCTGGCTTTTTCAAAAATTTGCAACTTTTTACGAAATTTCGCGTTTTTTGCAATGTGTGTTACTTCTTTCTATTTTTATTGTTTCATCGACATTTTAATATTCCCAATGATTGGAAGATATTGCGAATTTTCGTAATTTTTGTAGTTTTTTGCGAGTTTTTCACATTCCTTGCATTTCTATCTCGTTTTAAAAGATTTCACATCTTCTAATTTTTGCAACTTTTGGCGGAATTTCGCGTGACAATACCTGTCCTCAATACAACCATTTATAAAACATATAAAATTCAAACGTATAACACACTTTTGTATGAAAATGACCAATAACAAAAATGCAATACTGTATAATTATACGATTACACAACACATACGGCGTTAATACGAGCTTGTGAATTGAACAAATAAGTTCATTTGAAGGCATACTACGTACATACATACATATGTATGTATGTATGCAGTATGTAGTTCTACTTTAAGAAAAACGGCTTCGAAATTTGCAAAAAAATTGAGTTAACATTGCAACCCATGAGCCAAGACATGTAACATGCAACATTTTGGGGTAAAGAATTTTCAATGATCGCATTGCGAAGACCATACATACATATATGGATCTGCGTCAGTTACCAGAAGCAATTTTTGTTTAAAAAAAAGTTTCCAGCCTGCGTAATATGCAAATTTATGCAAGTTATACCAAAAATGTTTCTCTTGGAAAGAATGAAAAACTTGATCTGTTTATTATTATTAAAATATTTTATTCTCGAATCTTATAAGGTAAATAAGTTACATTGTTATGGGATTTTACTTACGTACGTATCATTTGTAAAATCATTGAGGTGTTTATATGTATGTAATTTGCACTGTGTGGTAGTGCTGGCAAAGTATTGAGTAGTGGGTACCGAGTATCGGGTATTTCCTTTTTTGGTTACTCAATACTCAAAAGTAGTTACTCGATACTTTTAGACTTGTGTTTTTAAACAAGTTGAGTGGCTGAAATAGTACATAAAAATTCATCACTGTATAAAAAGACAACTAAGTGTAAGATTCTTTAATCAAATCAAAACTAAATAATTTTTTTAGAACAATTAAATTATTTCTTAAGTTGGTGTTAGCGTTAAATTAAAAGTTAGGCTTACATATATTTTTTATTTAATAATAAAAGACATACAAAACCAATAATAGCTGAAGATCTATTTTTAATTTTTTAAGAAACTACTTCAATTTGCAGATAAAAAGTATGCGCTACAAATTCAAATAATCCGTTAAAAGTATCGAGTAGTATTGAGTACCCAAATGAAAAGTATTGAATATTATTGAGTAATGAAAAGTAGTAGAATTTGCCAGCACTACTGTGTGGTCATGGAAGGGACCGGAGTCTTGCGCAAGAAAGCAAAAAGAAGATGCAAGATGAATACTCAAGCAACAAAATGAATGTGCGTGCATTCACGATTATTGGCTTAAAGGGTTTTTATGTTGCCGTTGCTGGTGCGGCTTGGTGGTGGTGTTGTGAGTGTGTAAAAGATACCGCTACTAAAGGAACACGAAAGGTAATTGAGAAGACCATAATCATTAAATCGGAGTTTTAAAATGGGAAAGCAGTGAGAGAAGATTCATATAAAAAGACAATTGTAGGGAGAAGAAGTGGGTCTTCTGTTTAGTTTTTTGTTTCTTGTATACATAAAATATTGTTAACATGTCCTTAGGGAATCTGTTTGTTTTAAGCTTTTTTTTCTTTCTGTTGAACTCAGAAGGGTTTCCCATAACGCTTTTGTTTAATACTTTTCTTATTTTTTTTAACGAAAGTGAAATTTCTCTTTTTGTGGCTTAAAGTTTTTGTTATTAATACAAGAGTGGCATTTTTTGATATAGAGCTTTTTTTATTTATTTAAGAAACTCAACTACAACATGAGAATATATTTTTCGTAGTTTCGGTAGATGTTAAATTTTGTTTTATTTATGTTGTTTATAAAAGAAGTCTTTTTATTTTCATTTGCTTTTGACAGTTAATTTAAATTTATGTTGTGTTCATAGTAAAATAATAAATTTTCTCACCAACTTTTTTGTGCTTTAAATTTATTTTAAGGTAAATTCATGAAAAATTGTCATTTGCAATTTGTCTGCTAACAAAACGTTTATAAGAACTATAAACAAGTGAAATATGAAAAAATAAAAGATTTATGACACAAATGTTAAGTTAACCATTTACAACAATTTAAATGTTACAGTACTAATATTTTATTATGTATAAACAACTATTTAAAAATTATATGAGATTTTATTTAAAATAAAGTAAATATGTATGTATGTTGGAATATGTGCGAGTGTATTATATCTGATACCGAGAGTTAGCAAATCATTGAACTAAAGAAAGACCCATCAAAATTTTTAAATGCGACAACAATATACAATGTGTATCGATTGGACTGATGGTGTATCGGTTGGGATAAATTTTCTGAAATTACACTTTTAAAGATATTCCAGACAATCTCATTAATAAAATCGACAAATTTTAAACTTCACATCCTTTTTATTAAATTAATTGTTGAACAAGTGCGATATGTATAATTATTTATTTTTTATTTACATTCTTATACTATGTAAAATAAATTTACAAAATATAAATTAAACGCGCCGGGTAACTAGAACATATGCGCACGAAAAAACAAAGAATAAAGATTGTCAAATATTTACATACTATAGAGAAGAGAAATTAAAAATATAATTTCAATAAAAATATACATACATAAATAATGAAAAAAAAACTGATAAAAAGGATTTTTAGCATAATTATATTTTTACTTTTATTTTATCACAATGTACATATTACATTTGTCTATTTCATTAAAAATACATATTATTTAAATCACATAAGATTTCTCTTTTTTTGGGACATTTTAAACCCATTTTATGCGAATGGAATTTTTTCATAAGTATATTTATCAACTGATTAAAAATGTTACCATGAATTTTATTTGTAACACTTGAAGTTATCACAATTAAGAATGAAATTTAAAATTTTCTTCAGTTTAAAATTTTAATGGGTCTTGAAAAAAATTAATTTCTGAATATCTCCGAAACTATGAGACTGTTAAAAAATTATTTAAGACGCAATTTAGAGGTTATTTTATTGCCAATCCTTTTGTGTTTTTTTAATTTAATCGAAGAACTACTTCCCGAGTGAATGCACATTATGTGATTTAGCATCCTCTTTTTCTATAAAACGGACAATCTCGAGATACAGAGACAATTAAAAAAGTAATTTATAGGCATTTGCAGCTCAGTACCAAGTGTATACAAATTGACAAAAAAAATCATTTTGTTGGCCTGTGTAATCGATTTTCAAGGTCAAAGAAACTATTATTTTGTAGTCAATTATTGAATTAAATCCAAAGAAAATAAAATTATTAAAAATGTCATATTTTCTACGTCTTGTTTCATTATCCACACGGAATTGAAGTTAGTAAAAACCAAATAATTTTCTGTCACTTAAAATGGTACTTTAATGGTAAATTAAAACAGCCTCCAAAACAGAGCGGTGAAAAACCATAGGGCGACGGACAGGCGGACATCGAACCTACAATTAAAATAAATGAAACAACAAAGTCAATCTGAAAATATACTATTTCAAATAAAAACGAAAAAAACCAGATCGTTTAGCAAATAGTGAAGTTCTGAGGTAAAAGTGAAGTCAAAGCAATACATGCGAATTGATAAAACCATATTTATTTAAATCGGAACTTCTCGTTAAGGATGATTTTTTTTGGAAGTTGTCAACTCTAAGCATTTACATAAAAACTAAATAATTGTGTAAATATAAAAATATAATTAAGTAGTAAAGGCTTCCAAAATTGAAATATTTTTTACTTGAGAGATGGCCGAACTTTATGGAGACGAACTTGCTGGTCTCATTGCCAAATTTATAGTTTTATGCGGATCTCACTCCTTTTTTCCAAGCTATTAGTTCCCTAGATGAAAAATTTCCATTTCTGGATTTTTTTTAATTATTTTTCAACAAAGACCTACTTGTATATTCGATTTCAGCTTTCAAGTTATAGTGCACAGAGAAAAATATACAATGTAAAACCAGCGAAAACATTAAACCTAACATCTCCAGTTGTTCTAAGAAATATTTGGGTAAAGTTCCCTGATGATCTGCATTAGCAAGAGTGAAATGCGCATAGGAACAAGCTATACCCCTCAATAATCAATTGCAATTTGTTTTTAACAAAATGGTTAATGTTTTACTGAATAAGTAAAATATTAATTTTGGGAAAAAGCGCGAATAAAAATTTAAAACACTAAAATCTCAATCCCATAAAAAGCACCAATTATAAAAAAATTTAATTTGGTTTCAATAATTTTAAAATAGCGGACAAAATTTGTTTACTTTTAATACGAAATTGTTTAAATGAATTTCGTTTTGTGTTTACTTAAGCTGGAATAACCCATAAAATTTTTGTACGCAAACATTTTTTCATATGTAGTTTGAAGAAGAGAGACGTCAAACTACATATGAAAAAATAATTTGTCCGGAAAAAAAATTTATGGGTGAATCCAGCTTTAACTGAATTGTGTTTATGTTTATTGTTTTTGACATCCCTAAACGGTTTTTCCAAAAACAAAATGTGTGTGGTTTTTGTAATGTTGTTGGTGTTGTACTATCGAGTATACCTGTTTTAACATACCTTAATAGCGGAACTAGGAATTTTCATTTATTTCAAAATATTTTAATTATAATAAATTGTTGCAAAAGAAAATCGACGGCAATATAATCTACTTTTAAGTAAAAAAAATTTCATGGAAAGATCAAAAACCAAAAAAAGAATCAAGAGGTTTAAATCTTTTCAAGAATATGGTTTAAGGTCTACTGATGATTTGGCATAAGCACCAATGAAATGCATGTACATATATGATTTCAAAAAAGCCCTAAGCTACAAAAAATTCAAAACCGACTTCTTGACAGTAGCTGAAACTATATCTGTCCGGATTATGGAGGTTGTACTGTACTTTGAAATTTAAAAAAGTGTCGAGAACCTTGGCAAAAACCTTACGGCACGTCACTGAGATTTGTATGTACATAAATATGCAAATAAATATGTGTTAATGTTCCACATTAATAATTAAGATAACAGAGATAAATATTAATTTGTGTCACTTAACATTTTCATTAACTCGATGTTATTTTAGACTTAAAGTGTACAGTTTAGTTTATTGTTAAATAATTGGAAATTGTGGTTTCGTATCGAGTTTTTATCAAAAACATGCCGAAACTATACCGGTTGTTTGAAAAATAGCATTAATCGCATTATCAATGTGACTGTGCGGCAGGATTTACAGGAGCTTATACTGTCAGTACAATTTTCCAAGACGTTGTTGACGGTTTCTGGTTCTATCTGACAAATAGCTCGGACGATGTTAGCCTTAAGGGTGTGGGTCGTTTCTGGATTATTCGCCAAATTCTATGTCCGATAAGTTTACAATATTTGCCAATGTTTTTAAAGCGTAAAGAGACGAATCATAGTCAATATTATTGTATTTTGACCATCATGTGTAATAATAAGAATAATAATACGAATATTAATAATGATAATAATTAAAATTACAATCCATTACTATAAAAAACCTACATACTTATTGAAACAGTGCCACAGGTAGTAGCAACTACAACAAAACCAAAATCAAAAACTTTTATTCATTCTTATTGTCGCTACCAATTAGTAAGTAAAGAGTATTTGACAGATTAACATTAAAATTAAAATAGCATAAAATAGATAAAAGTAATAGACTTTAAAGTTCCTTCACGTACTAAAATCTTTTGTTTATACGTTTAAAAAAATTGTAAAAATAAGTTATTGCAAAAAGTGGCTTTCTATTAAATAAACGATGATATTTTGCAGATAACTTAATGGTACTTGATTTTTTTTCGAAAACTAAATAAAAGACTGCCGCAAAAAAAACAATATTAGACTTAAAGAATAATAATTAATCGAATTTTTTATAAAGAATATTTTTGAGCAATAAAACTGCATGTAATTTTTAATTCCGTGTCTCTTATTGTAGCTTTATTTTTTTAATTTAAAATAGTAATAATAAAAAGAAAACAAAATTAAACTCTCACTTATTAAGCCATACATAAAAGTTACTTTTGTATGAATTTTGGTCTTCTTACCAAAAATCTTTTCGACTGTAAATGTTTCACTGGCACACAGTGATAGTCAGTTGTTAGTCGTTTTTTATACCGTTTAGTGCTTATAAAAATCTCTCTTGTGCGGGACGGAAAACTGTTACGGCTAATAAAAATATTGTGTTATATTTTGATTATAATAAAATAAAAGGAATCAATCATTAGTGTAAAAATTATAAAATATTAGCGTTAAAAAACATATGATGTTATTTTATATTTAATGCAACATAAGGAATTTATTATTTAATATAATTCGTTCTGAATCTTGATTGTTTCCATAATGATTTTTCTCCAATATCGTGAAAATGTCAATGACTATTTTAGCGTCGTCTTTATTTTACTAATTGGTAAGTAATAAAATATTAATTATGTTTCCATACATAAAAGCACACTTACATTTTTGTGTAAAAATAGAAAGTTTCCGCAATAATTTAGTAAAAAGCATAGGTCAGGTACAATGAACGTGTTTAAAATAAAAATATGCTGATATACTCGTACTTGTGGCCATTAAAATAGGTATTAATTTGACAATAGAAGTTTCGTTATTTATAGTCACTTATGTTAGTATTTAGAGCAAAAATTCATAAAAATAAGGAAATTTTTGTGGCCAATAAAAGAGATACATTGCTAAATAGTTTTGCTTTTCCCAAAACTTGAGGTGAACAGAGGGTATCGAATTATAATACAAAAATAAACTAATATTAACATCAATGATAGATGGTATAAAACATGATGTTGTGGTATAAAACATAATTTCTACATTTGCTACCTTCACTTAAAAAACCTTTTTTTTTGCAAAAAAGTGTATAAATTTAATAATTTTTTTTAATTTTTAAACGAATTGTTTCAACATTAGTATTCAAGATAATTTATTTTTTAAATATCAAAAATACCTTTTGATCAAATCTTTCAGTGAAAAAAATCAATAGAATGTAATGTTTAGCCACAAGAAAAATATCATATAAACATCTTAAAACTGAAAAAAAACGTTAAAAGCACGTGTAATTTTCTTCACTTTCCTGACTTTAGCAGTGTCTCAGAGCTACAAATCGCAACATAAAGTTTTAAAATTTACAATATAATTTAAAATTTTGTTGTGTATAGATCTGCGTACTTAGTTTTCAAGATTTCTTTAAATTCATTTTTGCCTCTTCTGGCCAGCTTTTTGGCTCAAATACTCCTTTGTTCGACGGTTGAAATTTATTCAATTAAGCCGTTAATTTTGAAAGTAGTGAAAGTCCCTTCATATTATTATATTATATTATTTTATGTATCTTTTTAAATATAATAATACAAAATACACTCACACAAATATTTAATATATTCTTTATATTTTGCCTAAAAATTAAGGGAATACTAACAGATTTAATAACCTAAATGACAGGCTTGATTTTTTAGTTTAACTAATAATTGCTTTTATTTTTTCGAATTTAAGATAACTTCTTATATGACAGACATAAATATGTTATATTTCAAAAAACGTGATTTTTGGGTTAATGATAGAGTTGTTCGATTCGTTCTGTCACTTAAATAAAACGTGGATAAACTAACTTTTGGATAGCTATATATATCCACATATCGCCCCTTTATTGCAACGTAGTCATATCTCAAAAAATCTCGTTCTTTAGATATCGAGTGTAAAGTTTTTCAATTACACACATCGCAATGGAAAAAATAAAAAAAAATATTCTCCCCTCAAGAGGTTTGTAAACAATTGGTGTATTCACACGGTGTCCTATCATGTCATATTGTAACAATGTCTTATTATTTTATGACGTCTTAAAAAAATTGTTGTTGTGCTTCCAACAAAAAAGTCCTAAAATAATAAGACTATTTATGGTGTGTTTTTGTTTGTTCATAACTAAACAGCAGAAATTTGAGAGAGTGTGAGAGAAATTACATACTGCTTGTTCTTCCTTGACATATTTTTAAATGAGGGGGGTTGTTCACAGCAGTCATATTTTTTCTTGTTATTATTTTAAGACATATATAGACTTTATGATGACCGTGTGAATACCCCAAATATATTTGTATGAATTTTTTGCAAAAGATGAGATATTTTTGAGATATGACTACGTTACAATAAAGAAGCGATATTTACATACGTTAATTAAATTTCATTGTAATTTTTTATTCTGTTTGAAACCAGAAGTAAAATTTATTATAAGGTTAATATAAAAGGCAACAAATGATCATAGAAAATCTTTAAATTTTTTATCGGTCGTACCAAAAAGTAAAATTTTCTTTATTAATTGTTAGCAGCAACTGTTTAGAAATTCAGCGATCGATAACGTTCCGCATCGACGTTTACTTAAAACGATTTATGATGGAAATGTTACTTTTTGGTGCGGAGCTCCATACGTATGATATTCTAAAAACCAAATTTTTAAACTTTTACTATGAACTCTTAAGGATTGGTCTTCAGGTCAACACAAACAAATGCTAAAACAATTACAATTTTTAATGCGTCATTGAAACCTGTTATTCCAGTAACAGCCTATAATGTTGCCACTGAAATATTGCCAATATCAACAACAAATGCACCTCAATCTGTAAATCGTGATATAACAATTGGACCATGCACATGGGCTATCGGAAGGAAATGTCCAGACAACGATATAACATTTTATCTTTACACTCGAAAAAATCCTTCTGATAGACAATACTTACAAATTGGTGATAGCTTAGATACTTCAAATCTTACAAATTCCTTTTATGATATTAAACATTCTAGTAAGATATTAATACATGGCTACAATTCGGACATGTTTTTGCATCCGTTGCAAATGATGAAAAGGGGTTTGTTCATAAGCTTGTTGATTTCAAAATCCACATAAAAGCACGTTACAATTTTTCTACAGAATATTTAGCCAAAGGAGACTATAATATATTGTATGTGGATTGGAGTAAACTGGCACCAGGTCCTTGTTACATGAGTGCTGTACATAATACACGACATGCCGGAGCATGTGTTGCTCAACTCGTGGAACGCATTTTGGATTTAGGAAGTTCAGACATACATGTAATTGGTTTTTCATTAGGAGCTCAAATGACAAATTATATAGCTAAAAATTTGGGAACATTTCAGTTGCCACGAATAACTGGTGAGTAAAGAAAATGGAAATCTCCTATGTTCTATTAAGGATTGTGTACATACATACATACATAAGTACATATGTATATATCTATTAACATGTTTTATTTTACTATTACACACATACATATACATACTTATTTATATGAATATATTTTTATTATTTTAGGTTTGGATCCAGCTATGCCTTTATTTGCTATGGCCTCTGAAAAGGATAAATTAGATTCATCTGATGCTGTGTATGTAGATGTTATTCATACCAATGCCATGGTTCAAGGAAAATTAGAACGTTGTGGTCATGCAGATTTTTATATGAATGGTGGCATAATTCAGCCCGGTTGCACAAAGAATAATCCATTAAGTAGGTTATTTGTTTCATACCTACTTATGTACATACATATATATGTATGTTAATTATTTTAGAGATAATTGTTTTCTAACTTTTTTCATAGATCCTTTTGCATGTAGCCATCAGAGAGCAACAGCATACTTCCTAGAATCTATACGTTCACCAAAAGGATTTTGGGGTTGGGCATGCAGTTCGTACATAGCTTATTTACTAGGCATGTGTCCCTCCACCAATTATTTAGTAGAAGCTGGAGAAAATGTTAAAAGAACTACTAGAGGCATGTTTTTAATTGATACTAACGACACGGCCCCATATGCGTTGGGGAAATGGACAGATCTACCCATCTTAGGTGTTAAAAATACATTTTTAGAATCACGCATTTCAATGACATTTCGACCACCACCACAAAAGGGCGATCCCCTTTTGCGCAATGTTGATGAATGGGGTAAATTGGACTACAGTTTTAATAATATTTATCATCAAGAGCCGACACCTTTCTCTTATGATCCCTATGGAGAAAACTGGACTTATTTTAACGAAAATATTAGCAATAACTCCGTTGAGGAGCAAGATGTGGCAGAATATCAACATGCGCATGTAAAACACCACCATACTGGTACAGAACATCCCCACTATGAGTGGGATGAGTACAAGCGAAACTTATCTGAGGGATTTATAAATAATAGAATATTTAGAATACCAGAAATAGGTAGAAAATAATGTATTATTTTAATTTTTAAATAAGGAAACACACATATGTATGCATGTACATACATACATACATAATATCGCTCCTTTATTGCAACGTAGTCATATCTAAAAAAAATCTCGTTTTTCAGAAAACTAGTTTAAAGTTTTTAATTTGCTCACACCTCAATGCAAAAATAAAAAAAATATATTCTATAGCATTTTTTATACACGCTGGAGCTACATACATACATATGAATACACTTTTAACTCAAAAATCACGTTATTTTAGATATGACTATGCTGCATTAAAGAGGCGATATGTATTTTAGGAAAGTATATTGAAACTGTCCAAGATCTACAACAACTTTATTATTTACAAAGATCAATTTTGTCATTATTAATCGATACAGTGTGCTAATTCGGCTGTACTTGATTAACTAGTTTCTAAACAATTTAGTTTCTAAACAAGGCGTATTAACTAGGTGAAAGCATGATCCGATAATAAGGTCTGTGAAGGTCAGCTGATTATTTTTTGCTCATTAACCTTTCATATCATTTTCAACATGAAGTTGTCAAAATCTGTTTACGTTTTGATGGCCTTATTGTTGTTTTTTATTTGTTTACCTTTCAAACAATCATTGGTTTTGTAAGTGATCAATTTTGTGCGTGCTGTTTTTGACAAACTCATGATGGTGGGTTTTTTATTGTTGTGTTTGTTGTAGAGTTGTTATTATTGGATCATGGGTGAAAGTATTAGTACAACAATATAAAAACAACAGGATTTTTTTATTGTTTCTGCCAAAACATCCACAGAAAACAGATACAGAACAAGTAAGACAGATATATTCGGCTGTGCCGAATCTTATATACCCTTCACCATAGTATGGAGTGACGAAAGAAGTCACAATTACGAAAATTCACGCTCACGAAATACGAAAAAAAATTTAAAAAAATAAGAATTTAAATTGAAAAAATTACATTAAAGCAAAAAAAAATTGCCACTCACCGCCTCACGGACATCCCCTTATTAGCACTTATATATTTTTTCACACATCCAAGAATTGTTTCAACGTCTTTATCAAAAAGCCAGTGGTCTTCGACTATACAAAGAAATGATTTGAAACGTAAGAAAAGATTTAATAATGAAGAAAGTCTCCCAAAAATTTATTAAAAAATCGCCAACTATTACATAAATCTGTTAGTCTAATGATTAAAATGTTCCAATATTATCTTCATATTAAAAATAATTTAAAGCTATTAAAAATTCTTTAAAAAAACGAACCTTTTCCAATAAAAAGTAAGAGTAATAAAAATAACTAAAATGTATCAAAAATTAAAAATAAAATAATAATAAATCACATTGTACAAATACAATAATAATACCGGGTTATGATATACTGCAGGTACGCTTTGCACCTGAATATAGAAAATAATTAAAATTACACAAGTATAAAACAGGATGTAAGCATCAATTTTGCCTTTCTTCTGAAATCACAATTAGTCATAAAAAATGAAATATTAATACATTTTTAAAACAAAACTAAAATTCAATTTCATTGATTTTGTATATTTACTCGTACATAATGGATCGTCACATTACATTTCTTTAATATAAATAATATAAAAAATAATTATGGTTATTTATATACGAAAAGAAAATGTAAGCGATAAAAAATACTGCAATATGCACGCATAATATTATACTAATAAACGTACAAAAATAAGTTTAAAGAAACAAACAAAAACAAAACAACAAATCATTGCTTTTCGATTGTTTAGTTATGCACATGTACATATACACACAATGAGTACATGTGCCCATGAACGCATTTCAGTATTGATGCATGTGTGACAAAAAAGGCGAATTTACAACAACCAAACCAATTTCCATCAAGAATTTGAAGTTTTAGTATTTTATAATAAATAAGATATATTATGTACTTAAATGCTTAAACTACTATAAGAAATACAACTGCTCTGTAGTGTATAAGAAGCGCTTGTGACTACCAACCAGTAGGTCTTTGGTATGAATCCCAACGCAACTTTTTCAAAAAAAATTTTAAAAGTATAATTATTTCGAATACCATTTTTTTGTCCATATTTTAGTCGTTAATGGACCGACTTCAATTATTTTCAGTCTAAACCTTGGTATAAATACAAGAGAATTGCCCTTAGGACAGTTGGGGCCATAAAAAAAACAACAGAATAGGAAATATAACAAAAAAAGTCTTTTGGCTATATCTCATTAATTATTGGGGCGAGATTTTTTATTTTCAAACCGAACAATTTTATGAAAAAATCTAAGAGACATCGATCAGATTTTTTCCAAATCTAGTGACGAAATAGATTTCGTTTTGTATGGAAAATCTAGTCAAAATCAACAAGATTTTGCTCGAAATCTCGTAAGTACTAGATTTTGATCTGGTGTAAATGCCATATAATGCATACCAATTTTGGTTAGCAATTAGAAATTATGGGACAACTATGACATAGACTTTAAACTCAATGTTCAAGGTAGGTATTCCGTTTCAACACATTCTACACTTAGCACAAATGCTCAGCTGCTTTAATTACCCTTTGTCCGAGCTTAGACGGACGAGCAATTGCGAGAAAAACATCCAATGGTGTACCACTGGGATGCCATTTTGGCAGTTTTTAGTGCAAATGCAGACCGCCAGGTGGCCGTGTCCCATCTGGTTAGTAATCTGTGATTATTATACCACGGTACGTACATTTGATTTGTTTACCGATGCTCAGAATATATGTTGTTGCTTTTTTTATATCATTCCAGATGTTTTTGCCATTTCTTGAAGAATTACCCAAAGAAAAATTCTTATTTTTGTAGCTCTAATCTTGGCTTATATTTAATTTACCCTGGATGAATGTACACATGTACCATAAAATATGTACTTTGATTATAAATTATAAATTCTGTAAAAAATCTTCAATCCTTAGTGGATTACGTAGCATGTGAACAACCCCAATTATAAACTCACCACTTAGCAAATGTGATAAGAAAACTGAAACAGCTGTTAAATATTAAAAAAAAACTTGGTAGGTTTGACTAGTTCACATTCGTATTAAAAAAAACATTTCTTTGCAAAAATAGCACACGTGTTTTCGCTTGTTTTAAAAGTTTTCAAAGTTAGAAAACGTTAAAATGCGTCGTCCAAAGAAGGTAAATAAGAAGCTAAATACGATTTCGAATAAAAAATAATGTAGTTGTTATTTTTCAGTACGAGTCCGGCGAAGCCACTCAATATATTACACGGAGAGCAGCTCTACGCAAACTTCAGTTATCGCTGAATGATTTTCGTCGTTTGTGCATTGTCAAGGGTGTCTATCCCAGAGAACCTAAACATCGTCGTCGTGCCCAAAAAGGTTCATCAGATATAAAAATTTTATATCATTCCAAAGATATAAAGTTTTTGTTGCACGAACCGGTGGTTTGGACTCTGCGTGACTACAAGGTAAATACAAATCCACATGTACATATGTTTACCTTGAAGGTAAAGGTTACCTACCTCCAACATACATAAATGAATCTTTATTAGTTTTGCTTTTTTTAAGTGTAATTATTTTCGTTGGGGAAGATTTAAACTGTTTATAGTAGGTGTTATCGATCTTGTCGCTATATTGTTTCACAATTTTTATAGGAATTTTTGCAGGTAATTGAAAACTTATTCTAAATCAGTCTGATGACGTCGTTATGTTTGGAACCTAATACCATAAGAAAATGTCTACAGTGTTATAATCTGTTTTTTTCGTTCAACAATTTCTTACTGTCATTATTTAATCGACTTTTATTCCACTTTCTTTTCTAAAAACAATTTAACATTTCTTTTAGTTTTTATAAAAAAAATTGCTGCTTAAAGTTTTCTTAAGTGATGATACAATAATTTCTAATAAACTCACTATATCAAAACAGTATTTTGTAAATTTTAAATAAAAAAGACAACAAATATTTCACTTTTTTTAAGAAAACATTAGATTTTCTGTAACAAGTCTGTTAGTATAAATGAATATAAAAAATAGAAGCAAATTGCTAGTCTCGCGAAACGAGTTTTACTATTTATGCAACTAAATTTAACTTCTATTGATAAACATTACCGTTTTTTATTTACAATTTATTTAAAATGATTTTGCTTGCTCTTTAAGCCTGGTACTACTGGCATCGGCCTGAATTTCCGATTGGAAAATTTTAATTTATTTCTACACGGAAAAATGATTATCCTTTAATCGAACCCTTTAATATCCATGTATTTAGCATAAAACTCAAATTCTACGGAAACAGAATTATTTTTGAACTGGCAATAAAATTTGTACAAGTTAATACATATATTTGCTTTAAAATGTCTAACTTTAAGTATCCTTTATTAGACTTTTTGCATCAAGCGGTGACTTTCATACCGCATATGTACTCATACATACATACATATTTATTTACAAGTTGAGTAAAATTTATCAGAATTTAATTTTACTATTATCTATTTACATATTTCTTGCTCAATAGATTTTTGCCAAAAAGACCGGACGAGATCGTGCTGTTAAGGATTTCCGTAATTTAAAGAGACGTTTGGCACAATTTCCAGATTTGAAAATCGACCATATCGTGAAAGAACGCTACCCTACTTTTATAGATGCTATCAAAGATTTGGATGATTGTCTAACTTTGTTGTTCCTGTTCAGTACTTTTCCTTCCCTAAGATTGATACCACGCGAGCAGTCCGCTCTATGTCGTCGCTTGACAGTTGAATTTTTGCACTATATCATCGCTTCAAAATCGCTGAGAAAAGTTTTTATTTCTATTAAAGGTTATTACTTCCAGGCTGATATCAAGGGCCAAAAGGTTACTTGGATAGTTCCCCATTACTATCCATTTAAACCTCATTCTAAGGCAGAAGTTGATTTTAAAGTCATGTCGATTTTCGTTGAATTTTACACTGTCATGTTGGGTTTCGCCAATTTTCGTTTGTATCACAGCATAAATCTTGCTTATCCTCCGCAATTTCCGACCGGTGTTTTAGCTGACAATGAAGAAACGCTGCAAGACGAGTCATCATATGTTGCCGACCGTATAGCTGCATTAAATTTCCAGCTTATGCGTACCGATAAAGTAGCGGATGACGAAGAAGAAAATGAAATGGATTTAGAATTGTTAGAACAAGACGGAGATTCCAAACGTGTGCTGAAAATGAAACAGGAAGCTCAAGAAATTTCTCACCTAAAAAATTTATTTAAGGGACTTAAAATCTTTATAAATCGTGAAGTTCCACGTGAACCGTTAGTCATTCTAATTCGTTCTTTCGGTGGAAAAGTTTCATGGGATTCTAGCGTATTCACGGGAGCTACTTTTAATGAGAATGATGAAACCATAACACATCAAATTGTAGATCGCCCAAGCCTTAGTAAACAGTATATTTCAAGAGATTATGTTCAACCACAGTGGGTTTTTGATTGCGTCAACAGACGTCAATTGCTACCAACCAACAAATATTTTATGGGTGTAGTATTGCCACCTCATTTGTCACCATTTGTGGAAGCTAGCCGTGATTCCTACATACCACCTGAGGAGAAGTCTTTACTTGATCCTTCATTAATAGAGACACACGAACAAAGCGATGCCGAAACATCAGACGACGAGGAAGAAATGGAAAATAATGAAGAAAATCAAAACTTGCTAGATGCTCAATTACAACTAGCCTATCAAGAGGAAAAAATTGAATCTGAGCAATATAATGGCGACGATGTAAATGAAGATGAGGTAGAGGATGAACAAGAAAACAGTGAAGACGATGAAGAAATTGATGAAAAAGAAAAATTACGATTGAAGGAGGTAATAAAAATACAACTATTAAAAAAACTAATAAATTCTAATATATTGTTTTGAACTATTTATTTTAGAAAAAGAAAATGACTGTGCAATCTGGCAAAGTACATAAAGAAAACAAACGTCTTTTGCGAAAAAGTGAAATTGACGAACATCGTTTGCAAGCTCGTATGGTTAAGCCTAGACATCGTAATCTTTTCCGCAAATTAATACGTGAAAAACAATCAAAGGAAAAAGAAGAATGGCTATTAAAAAAGAAACGTCGTGTTATCGATACTCAAACTAAAGAAGCTAAAAGAGCATCAAAGAAAGCTGCCAAAAAAGCGGCCCAAACATCAGTGGCGGTAAAAAATTAGTCGTAAGAAAACATCTTTATACTAGGTTTAAATTTTAATATAACCCGTTATATTTATCACATATGATTTTTGAAAAGTGTAAATAAAAGAAAGTCTTTTAAACAAAATTACATAAATATGTTTTCTTTAAATTTTCCTCAAGTTAGAAACAAAAACTGCCAATATTATTAAATGGCAAAAACTGGGGCTTACTTACTGTGTGTGATTCGATTCGAAAAAAAAACGTTTTCGAAACAGTGTATAAGTTCAATTCAGACGATCTTTAACTCGAATTGACTATTGTTGATAGTTTCATACTCACCCCTATTCTGTGTTTCGATTACGTTCCCACATTTAAGTTACACTCGAATCGAAAAATGATATTCAATAAAACCTAATCGAAAGAAAAAGAGAACCGGTTGCTTTGATATGAAACAGAAAAAATAAGAAATTTTTTAAACATTGTAATTGTTAAAATGTAAAAAGTTAAATTTATTGCAAAAAAAATACTGATAAATAAATAAAGACTTCAGTTAAAAGAAAAAAGCCAGAATATGAGTAAGCGTTATTTGTGGCCTGTCTGAAAAATCCTGTAGCGCCGGAAGTGATATTTTTATTTTCTATGCATAATTTGCAACTTCTTCCTTAGGACGCTTCTGATATCCTCACGCAATATCATCTTTCATTGCTCAAGTGTTGTGTTTTTCGACATGCAATAAATTAAAGCTTTAAAATTTAGCAAAAAAAGAATTTATTACAAAATAATTTTATAGAATTTTATATTTGCATTTTGTTTAATTATACACTTTTTTTAACTACACAAATAAAATTCGAAAAACATTCCATTAGTAAATAAACCACTTCCAAAAACGTAGTTACTATGGTAATACAGAATACATATGTAGGTACAATCGAAATGATACGGAGAATGGAACAGAATGCTACAGTTGCCAAACGGTAAAGATTTCGATTCGGATATATTTTCTTGGTAATTATTTACTCTTTTCTGGGGGTTATTACGTATTTCGATTCGAAATAAAACATTTTCGAAGCAATGTAAAAGCTCTAAAAATTCGAATGATTTCCGTTTCGAATCGAAATTCATAATAAACCCCTGGTTGGCGTATTTACGTCGAAAGTAAGCCGTAATAAAAAATTTTACTTTACAAAATACTTTTTTTTTAAATAACTGCTAAAATCGAATATATTTTTATTTCAAAGTTAGTTTCCAAGAAATAACAAACATTAAACACACGATTTTGATGGACAGATGCAGACATTTTCCCCTCATCACATGCATTCGATTTTGACTAAACATTAGAGTCCGGCCGCGTATTCGGTTTCAAAGTTGTGGTTTCGCTTGGTATTTGGTTTAATCCGACACTACACTTAATCTTAAGGGAATTAATGCATAAAACTTATTTTTTGTGCCAACATAAGTCTTATGCTTAGCAAAGTCTTATGAGTACTATTGTGAAAGGCTTCTTAAAAATTATTTAATAATATAAACTGAACCCTTGCGATAATATTGCTTCTCTGTAGTATGCAAAAGGTTAACAAGTCTAATTATAGAATAAGCGTACAGAAAAATAGTTTTCTAATCATGCTTATAATAAGCTTACATTCGTAATATTTTTGTGGGCCTAGGAATATAAACCAAATACATAATATTTGTATCCTCAACTACGGTAATTATTTTTTCATCAGAATTATATAATTTTGTTTCATAAAGTATTAAATATTTATTAAAAATTCCTTATTCGAGACAGCTCGATATCTTATTTCAAAGAATTTAAAGAGGTTTGAAGCTTTTCAATAATATGGATTTGGCATTAGAACCAATGAAATGCTTGTATATAGACTACCTAAAACCCCTCAACAAACAAAACTTTTGAAATAAAATATTAAATTTGTACATTAATTTGTTTGTTTTACGCACATATTTCTTACCGGACTCTGGCCTATTTTTTGCGAACTGGAAGAATGATTTTGTGCTTTTCACAAATTCGTCCCCTCCCAATCCAATCCGCAAAATCGAAAAAATAAATTAATATGTGAGTGAACACAATATATAAGATACTTAACTTCTAAAAGCTCTAGCTGCACTCAGGCAACTATTTTTTTAGTAAAACTTTGGTTTATTGTTACCGTAAGCAGTATTTTTTTCCTTTTAAGGCACTCTGTTTTTTCTGTTTCTTTTAAAAATTGCAACATTGTTTAATAAGAAAAAAGAGTTTCGCATTCAGCCGAATAACTGGTTTCGATCGCTCTTTTTGAAGAAGAAAAATCAACTTTATTAGATGATATTGACAACTTTTATAACTGCAGATTTGGATGAGGGAACATAATTTGATTTCATGACATGATTTACATTGAATTTTAAATTTTTTTACATCGTTTTGAAATCGATCGAGCTAGTTGAGCACTGGTATTATTGTAATTAAATTGATTTCGGTGGCTGTCTCGACTGAATTTCCACTATGTGGCCCCCTCTGAACTGAAGACTGGTTCCACCCTCACTTCCATCACATACATATGTACATACATACACATAGGCAAAATATTTTACTTTTCTAGTGTGTGAATAAAATTTTATAAACTTTCTTTAAAATAAAACAAATATAATAGCCTTTATTATGGTTATCGTAATCGAAATTAACTACATAATATAAAACATACGCAAGCGTTGTTCATTACATCGATTCCATCACACCTTCGACAACCGTAATAAGGCAAAATATTTTCATTATTAATTTTTAATGTATTTTGAATAATTGCAACGTTAACATATGTACATCTGAATGAAAATATATAAAAAGCACTCCTAAGAGGAAGTAAGCACTTTAAATTAAATAATAATTAATTAGTAAAAAAAGATATACACACATGCATCTGATTTTTTATACATATATTTAAATGTATCGTTGAATTCTTAATAAAACGGGACAAAGGACAATGATGATGAATGGTGTTTCTTAAAATGCATTCATTGTATGCTTAAAGGAAAGTTTACTGCTTCTTTCTAACTGCACGTTTCGGTTTAACTGCTTCTACTTTGATACTGACTGGCTCATCCACAACCATTTCATCATCTTTCGCTGCTGGTTGATCTTCATAGATGGCAGAGGGTGTTGGCGGTGGACGTACGTCATCAGGGTACGTATCTTGTTCATGAAATTCTTCGTCTTCATTATTACTTTCAAGAATTGACAAATGATAGAGAGCCTTTTCCTCTTCTAAAATTGGCACAGGCGCACCAGATAGCGGATCACGGCCATGGAGAGATTTGGGGAATGCTATTACATCTCGTATCGACATAGTTCTGCATATAATTGAAATTAAACGATCCAGACCAAGGGCAATACCACCATGTGGTGGACATCCCGACTCTAAGGCGCTCAGGAGATGTGCCAAATGATCATGTGGTATTTTCAAAATTTGTTCTAAAACAAAATGTTGCATATCGCGATCGTGTATACGAATAGATCCACCACCAACTTCTTGACCATTCAGAACCAAATCATAAGCTTCTGATCGTAGTTTTAAAAGATCTTCAGGTTTGGAATTTACAAAAGCCACCATATCTTCAGGGTGCGGTGCGGTAAACGGATGATGTACACTTTCTAAGCCACCAGTTTCGGGACTTTGTTCAAACATTGGGAAATCAATAACCCACACGAATGTATTATCGTAATTTTTCGGTGTTTTGCCATGTTCTATTAAAAACTTGTGATAGTCCACACGTATTTTTCCCAACAGTTTTTGCTTTATATGAGGAGAAAACAAAGATGTTTTTATTTTAATATAGATTTTCTGTAAATTTTGTTAAATATAAATCATGAAGAATAAGCTAAATTTAAACTATGTTTTTAAAATTCCTTTCAAATTTAAGAAATGCCAAAATTTTGGTTTTTTTCGTTTCTTCACCTTATTCTAAAATGAGGCATAACTATTTGCTTTTTGGAATTATATTCCCAACAAAATAAGCATACGAATCAGTAGATTCGCGATGAACTGAACTGTAAAAAGTTTATATCTGGTGAAACATTGAACATATAGCTGTTCTAGGACGGAATTGATCCAAAGAGCTGAACGGTATACGATTAAAAGCTTGTCGGTATTCAATGTTACTAAAGAACATGAAATTCTTGTATATATACTTGGTATAAAATAAAAATTCTATGCTCTTGTAACAGCTTCCGACATTTGTAACTGTTTATTTAACTTGGCATTAGAGCATTTCACAATTTTTCGTCAATAGTAGAAGTGAATAAATATACATACAAGTTTTCCATCACGTCACATTTTAGTAAAATAAATTTCTTATTTTTACATTATTTACCTTATTACAATATTTATCGGAATTGGATCTTAAAATCATAAAATCTTTTTTTTAGATTCGAAGTGTACATAAAATTTCTTTCTTTTAAGTATAATTTTGTTGGAGTTTGTTTCAGGTTGGCATTTTATTCGCATAAAATACAAATTTCTAACTACCTAATAAAAAGCTTTCGAATTAAAATTTTTTTATTAGAATTATAGTGTGTTATATAACACGAGAATTACATATCGTCATATAAAACGAAAAAACCATGCAACTGACAAAAATTCAAAACCGCTTGTTTTGGTAATTATCTATATTAACAATAGGCAAACACTTTTTTTAGATCCCTTTTACGGCCGTAATACTGAATCGATTTTGGAAAGATTTATATGTTATTAAAAGTGTTTTTACATATCTTAATTTTATTTAAATCGCTTCAATATTTAGGGAGCTATAAGCTTTTGAAGTTGCTACTAACACGTGCACACTTATTTCACATGCATGTATCAACTTTAACTTTGAAAACAAAAATAAACAAAGTGTGCATGTGTGTTTGTAATTAGCTTTTGCATAGAAAGGATATAGAATTTTTAGTTGTTTATTTAGAATGTTTTTTATTTTTGTATTTTATCGTGTGTACTTTTATGTAAATGTTTAATATTAATTTCTAGAATGCGGTCGATGGCGCCGACCGCTGGATTCTCTAGTTAATGGACAGCCTTAAAAAACAACGATATTATAAATAAAAATAAAAACACTCAACTACCATTAGTTGAAAATTTTATAAAGTTTTTTGTTTCTACAAAATACAAAAAGTGCAGTCACGTGATTTTTATTGAATGTAACGATATTTAGATAAAAATATTTTTTTGTAGAAATAACTGTTTTTGGTTAAATGTATCTATCTTAACGTGATTTAAATTATTGATCATTATGCTCATACACAACTATATACATAGATAGATACATATGTATGTGTAAACAAGTTCTGCAGAACATGCCAATACGAAATGACTTAGGGTAGGTTGTTTTGTAATATTTTAGACCACCTAACAGATTCAATTAAAGTTGCAACAATATTTTCGAAACACTACAATATTATATCAAAATCAATCTAGTACGTACATATGTATATGAATATGAAAATAATTAATATTAAAACAGACAAATATTAAAAATGGCGTCAAACTTACAGTTTCAACCTTTTCACCAATGCCTAAAAATAACAAATCATTTTCTTCTAAATTATATTTGGAAATTAACTCCGAAGCAATGTCTGCAGTTAATAAATTACTTAAACGATCCATTATATCTTTATGTTGCTACAAAAAACAAATGTAATAATTTAATTATAATATAAAAGCATTCGTTTTCTTAACATACCAAAAATTTTCGCACGAATAAGGTCCCTGAAAATCCTTTGGATATGCTATCATAACGTTTACGAGCGGTACCATTCCAGAAAGCTTCGTTTCCACGTACTATTACAGCATAAGCAGCCAAATTTTTGAATTTACCAACAAACTTTTCATGTTTTTCAATAGTTTTGGTGACATTCGTTAACTGAAACAAAAATTAATAATAATTACACAGGTCAACACTATTTCAAGGTCCGTATTTTCTTAGTCAATTTGTGTGAATATGATACTGAGCTCCAATGCATATAAGTTGCTTTTTTGAATTGATTCTGTATCTCGAGATTTTCCGTTCTAAAGAAAAAAAGGATACAGCAGCACATAATTTGCATTTACTCGAGAACTATGTAGATCTTCGATTAAATTAAAAAACACAGAAGAATCAGAAACAAAATAACCTCTAAATTATTTTTATCCATATTACTTTTTTAAAAATCTTATAGTTTCAGAGATATTTAGATAGTTTTATAAAAATAAATAATTTTTTTTCAATGTAAAATTAAAATTTTAAAATGAAAAAAAATTTTTATAATAATTTTGATGCCCGTTTCAGTTAACTGTAATAAATGTTTTTGTTAAAAATATTTTGCATTTTGATTTTATTTGAATATGTGCTACCATTGAATTGTGAATAAATTTTATCTCATTTTAATTGTAAAATATTTTTTTATAAAACTCCGAATATCTCTGAAATTATGAAACCTAAGGCCTTACATACAAAATTTCATTTTGTTGGCCTGTGTATTATTAAGTTATTTTTTGATAATTAAAACAAAAGGCTATTAAATATCCACATTATCAAATAAAACATAATAATTTTAAATAAATATGTACTTATATGTATGAATGTATGCATTTAAATATTTTTTAAAATACGTACTTCAAGACCAAAGCGGGTATCAGGTTTATCACTGCCAAATTTTTCCATAGCTTCATTATAGGTTATACGCGTGAAGGGTGTTTGAAATTTCGCATATTCTTTTGGCCATGAATAACGCAAAGTTTCCTCAACCAATTGCATTATATCATCACGGTTTGTAAATGACAGTTCTATATCAAGTTGTGTAAATTCTGGCTGTCGGTCGGGACGAGTAGCTTCATCTCTATAACAGCGGGCAACTTGAAAATAGCGATCTATTGCACCAGCCATCAACATTTGTTTAAATTGCTGTGGGCTCTGGACGAGAGAATAGAAATGACCCGGCCTACGTGTAGGTACAACAAACTCCTGAGCTCCTCCTGGAGTTCTACGGAATAAGGTGGGGGTTTCAACCTCTACAAAACCCAAATAGTTTATAAGATATTCTCGCATGCGCATAATAATTTGGGAACGCAAGCGCAAATTGTGCTGCATGTCGGAAAACCTATAAGGACGCATAATTTCAATTTATATATTAATTTATTCATTATAAATATCAATTCTAAATAAAAAACGTACCTTAGGTCAATATAACGATGTGTCAAACGCAAATGTTCATTAACTCTGTTAAACATACGCACTTCAAATGGTAAATTCTTTTTAGCGGGGTTTAGAATTTCAATACTATCAGCTTCGACTTCAATGTGCCCAGTTTTCATTTTAGGATTAATTGTGGCAGCAGGCCTTGGAATAACCGTACCTTCTACTTTTATAATAGATTCTAGAGTAACGCCTTCCTCTTTATCAGCTAGTCCAGTCGTCTTTTCGACTATTAGCACTTGCGTTTGGCCATAACCATCGCGTAACACGAAAAATTTGCCCATACGTTGAAATTCCAACCAACCACATATTGTTACTTTCTCACCAATATTATCGCTTGTCAACTCACCACAAGTATGAGTACGATTGGTAAATTTATTTAGATCTGCAACTTTAACAACACTTAAAGAGCGACTAGATTTGATATTGCCATCATCATCCATGGCTTCACCATTTTTCACGTCACCTTCAACACTTTCTTCAATATCGTTAATGGAAAGTTTCTTCACATTGTCTTTGACTTTGATCGGACCATCATAGGGATCTTCAGGATTAAGAACTTTAACGCTTTCAATCATAACTTCAACTTCCCCAGTGTCGTTTTTCTAATAAATAAAATAATCAAACATTTTATTTTAAATAATATACATTTTTCCAGAACCACGATGTGGATTTTCATAATTTTTTAATAGCATAATACGTTTTTAATCGTTAATCTTAATAGTTTTATTTTGCTTTGGAATAATTCTTGGAAAGAGCCGACCCCAATCTATCATTTACCAACCAATTAATCATAAATATACTAGAGTTGTGGTTCGGATAAGAATTGTTTGACAATATTTTCTCCATTTTCATTCATTTATTTCATTTTTCAATATAAAAGAATATATTTTTTTCGAAAAATTTTTGTCGATTAATTGAATAATTTTTTTTTAACTAGTTTTTATTTATTTTTTCGTTTCCAATAAAATATAACTTCTTAAATAAAGATTGGCAGAATTGGGTTTTAAAGTAGTTCACAATAGAATGTGTTAAGTAAGCATATTACACCAAATTTTAAATACAAGTTTAAATAAATAAAAATATTTTTTATTACAAGGTATTCACAACGTTTATAAAAAAATATCCATTAATTGTATAATGAGAACATAATTGCAACAAATATAACCAACCAAGTTACAAAATTTTATAAAAGCAACATATATCTTTACTTGCTTTTTAGTTAACATTTAAAGAGATATGAAATATTTTAAAATGTACGCACATATACCTTTTTGACAAATGTGATCTCGGTTTTCAATAATATTCTTTTTTATTGATTGTTTGTTTTTCGTTTGTAATAGATTGTTTCTGTTTTAATAAAAAAATTAACTGAAATCTAATTGTTTATTTAATTTTTTACTGGCTTATTTGACGAATAGAAAAATTATTATTATTGCATAATTACACAATAATTTATGTATTTTTATATACTCACCATATTTATATTTTGCTTTGGCCTGCCTAAAACTTTGCCAGAAATCAGAATTACCGTACCTTCAGGAGCACTAATTACAGTATCTTGCATCTTTAAAGAATCAATAAAGGAATTGATAAGTTTATTCAAACTAAATACCAACTTACAGATTGATCTTCAATTATTATTTGTGTTTGGCCATAGCCATCCTTCAATTGCATAAATTTATTAGTTTTAGCCGCAAGAACCCAGCCGACTAATGTGATATCTTTGCCAATATCTCGACGTCTTAAATCATTACAGGTAATATCACGATTTTCAAAGTATTTTAATAAATTTTCAGATTCTTTAATATGAAAATTCAATTATTTTCTACATTACATGAACATATCTACAAAACTTACTAGCAATTTTATATTCTGTACTAGTTATAGCAGTGCTATTTTGTTGTGTCATAGTACTATATGAACGTTTATCGCCAGCTCTCTTTGAACTTGAACTAAAATCAATGGTTAGTATGTCTTGTACTACCACCTCAATTTCTCCAGTAGGCATCGTTTGATTACAGGAATTTCTAGGACGCAGTGTTACTAAACCATTGATTGAGAGCACAGTATTCTCTGGCATATTTATTAATCGTCGAGCCACTCGAGGATACTGCCATAAACGTCAAACATGAATATGTGAATTTAAGTTTATATTCAAATTACTTACTCGATCTTCTAAAACTACTAATTGACATGCACTATTACCACGATCTCTTAATTCCATGAAACGTGTTACACGTTTTTTAATTAAACGTCCTGTCAGCTCCACGAACATACCTGCATGATGAGCCCTCAAGTCACCACATCCCATACGCACGGGAGGTGGTGGGGGTGGATTCATATTAAATCCACTGGACATAACATTCATAATCTGCATAAGATCACTACTAGACATGTTATTAGGGACTGTAATAAACAAATTGTAACTTTATGTTCATATAGAATTTCAAAAAGTTTTGTTTGAAATTAGATATCGATTCAAAATTTCGAATAATAAATTTACTAAATATATTTATATCGTATTAAAATCTTCAAGCTAAACCAATATTTCGCTTTCTCTATGGAAAACTTCTTCAGCAATATTTAAATATGATTACGTTAACAAATTGTTTGGTTTTAAAAATAATCAAAAATGAAAGCAAAATTGTGAGTGGGAATTTGGGGATATTGGGATATTGAAAACAAAAACAAATTTTCGTACATTACTGTTGCTTTCAATATTGTTTTTTACTCACAATTTTGTTTTCATTTTCTATTTTTTTGAAAAAAATTCGTCAAAAATGAATATATGTATGTATTATCTGTATCCATTTTAAAATTAATTATTTATCTTTTCTTGTAAGCTACATTAGATCCTTCTAATCTTTCCGCCCTATCTTTCATTTTACTGAATAAACTTCATAATGAATTGTATGTCTTATGAATGAGCTATCTATATTTATTAAGATCGTCAATTTCAGAACTCATTTACATTGACCGTATTATTTATCATCTGTATTTTGTGCTGTCTTATCAAACTAATAATTAGTTGATTTGGGAAGTTATTATACTCTAACATATTTTTAATTCTTTCTTTATTCTTCCTATGAAATTCTATAACACTAATAGTCAATATTCTATGATACTTTTGGTCGTACTGTAACTCTTTTAGGATGCTTCTTATATTAGTTAATTATTCTTCTTGAATATCTAGATTTCTGATACCAATATACTAATAAGTTATTATATACCCTTTCTTATTATTAAAGTATCTAAATATCTTTTCAATTGCAAATTGAATGTCTGGATGAAAATGCTTGAGGGGGTTGTGCCGTTGTAAGGAAATATATAAAAGCTCATTACTTCAGCACTACAATACAAACTTTCTTTCGAAGTATGCTTCAGTCAACTTTGACGAGGCGGCCCACTCCCAAAGTAAAAAACCTCCGAACCACAAGGTTTCCTTCTTCCACCATGTTTAACAGTATAGTTAAGGTTTTTTTGATTTCGTTTTTTTAAATTTTTTGTTCTAATTTAGACTCGTCTGACCAGAACATATTTATATATTTCTCTGCAAGTCATCTTTCTTTTATTTGCAGTACAAAGAATTGGTTTCTTCTTTTTATCCCGCTTTCGTTGATTTAATTGTTTCAGTCTATGGACAAAAAAATCCTTACAGACAATGAGTTACAAAAATCTTACAACACTAATGGTAATAAATATTAAATATAAAATAAATATGGATTAAAGAAACAAGAAACAAACAATATTCATATGTACTTACATACAAAATAAAAAAATTACCAGAAAAATAATCATTTTATTACAATAGATAGCAAAAGTTTGAACTTATTTTTATCAATGCTGAATTCAATAACGATTTATGGTGTTTCTGCAAGCTAAAATTGATTTCATTGATTGCGCCATTACGCGCATAGTTAGTCCGATGAAAAGGTAAATCAAAAATCTTAGCCAACCTAAGATTCCTAGGTGGAATATAAAATGGCATAATGCTAAGTAAGGCAGGGCAATCAATGCAACCGTTGATAATATCATAAACCAGTAGGGCTGGTTGTACTTTTCTATGCGATTCTAAAGTGCGGAGGCCTATAAACAGACATTTAGACTCGTAAGGAGCGGAGGATAAATATGTAAGAGAGCGTGTAGCAAATTTAATAAACATGCGCTGGAGTCTCTCAATACGTGAGATATGAATAGCAACATGAGGATTCTATATCACAGCATCATATTGTAACTTAAACCTTACGAAAGAGGTATAAATATACTTCAGTGTATACGGGTTAGCAAATTCGGAACAACTCCTCTTCAAAAAGCAAAGAATTTATAAGTTTTAGGAAGAAGATACTCAACATGGGCCACAAATGATATGATCGTCTTTCTTTTTTATTTTACTATCTAATTATTTTAATTTGGTGAATTAAGATTTTGTTCAAATTGCATTGTGGGTTGAAGTTTTACTAATTTCTACGAGATATTTCATTAATTTTTTTCCTAAAAAACCTGCACATATGCCGCAGATACGTGAAATATTCGTCTACAGTCTGATATAGAACCGTTGTAATTTAATAAATAAAACAAAAACAATTTGTTTGAAGAATGATTAACATATGTATCTCAATTATGTAAATATAAGTTACTTGTAATTTTTACCGATTGCCAATGAAAATTTCTAATCAATTACTTACTATTGCCATAAGGACTCATGCCATTACTGCGATTATAACCGCTGCTATTGTATCCACCAATACCAAAGTTATCGTAATCATCACGACGACTGTCTCCATATCCGCTACTGCTACTTCCAAAACGTCTACTAATGCCACTACGCTGACTTCTATTCATGTTCTACACAAATATTTCATGCAAAGTTAATTTTAATTACATATTACTCTTGAAATTAACTTACGTGACTATAAGCAGCTTTCGTTATAGCAGATGAAATTGTAGTTTTATTTAAGCAGTTCCCTTGTAGGTAGTTTTTTGCAGACAAAATCTGATGAGTTTTGAAAGGTGTCGTTAAAGGACTTTTTATTTTAATGGGCTGTTTAGTTTGTTGAATAAAATTTCTGGAAATTAACATCATTTTTCTTATTATTTCAACAGTTAGGCAGTTTTCTTCTTATTTATGCAAGTTTTTATAGAACTGAATTTATTCACAACAATCACTATTTTTCTGATTACCGCACCGTGTTAACGTATTTACGCTTGCAAATGTGAGACATAAATATATATGTATGTATGTAGTTACATATCGACAAAAATACTAAATTGTGGAAAAACTATAACCTCACCTTTAATATTGTTTACCGCTATATTTGCAAATTGTTTTCAAACAATTACATATATTATATTGTAAACTTTTGCACATTATCAATAGAAATTTAAATAATTTATTTTTGCAACACTTCTTGTTTATTTATTTGTTAGAAGCAATTGTTTAATTCTGCACACACAGTCGGCGGAATATAAACGCGACAGCGAAGCTGTTTTGCACAAAGCGCGGGTATTTCTGTGATTTTCGGTCCGAAATTTAGGGCTAGTAGAGATTCTGGTCATTTTCCAAAGAATTCATTTAACAGGTGGCAGCGGGGCGAACTAACTTTACATGATAGCAGCGTGGCGACAACAATACAAAAACCACATGCATTTTTGGTGTATGGTCACTGCAAAGAGCACTTTTCTACGGTCAAAGTTTACTTTGCAAAGTCTTGGGATTGCTGTGCTCGCAAAGTTGCTTTCTACTTCTTTCGTCATTTACACATACTTGTATTTGGTTGCATGTATGCGTTTCGTTTGCATGTTCATCCAACAAACGAACACAAAATTTTTCAAAGTAAATTTTGCGTGTGGAATAGGGAAACAAAGTTTAAAAGAAAATTGAAAAGACTTTGTCAAAGTAAACTTTGATCGTGTAAGAGGGCTCAAAGTAAACTTTGTGGCAAATCTTTCAAAGTAAACTTTGACTGTCGCAGCGGAGCGTTAACGGACTTTTTTGCGTTCGCAGCTGCCAAAAATTGACTATGTATTACTAATAATACCAGGTAATGCTAATAACACAGCTGACTTAACAATTTGAGAATGTGTGCGTCACACAGCCAATAGATTTTGACATAAACCTAGTACGTTTCTACCAACAAAATGCGTGTGTTTTTAGTGTTATAATATGTTGTAGAATCGCTATTACCTGTGATAATTGTACCATAATTCTACCATGAAACTCCATATATGATATTTGACATTTCTTTAAGATTCATCTGAGCCAATAATGCCATCCGGATTAATAACAGCTTTCGAAAATACGAAAAGTTGATTCATATAAAATAGTAAGTCGTTTAACAGCTCTGGGCTGAAGAGCAGCTCTCGCGTCATCGTAACTATTTCTTAAGTGCGGTCAGGCTTGCATGTGTTGTTTGGCCTTTGAGAGTTTTTCGTCTCGCTCGCATTGGTTGGCTGATTTGCCACGGATAACCGTATAGTATTGCGGTTCTTTTGTGGAATTTCGGCGACAACCACGTTGCTACTTCCTATGTGAAGGCATAGGTCTGGTATAGTCAGTCACAAAATCATTTTTAAAATACTGTTAATAACGTCATGGACATATGGTCCATTTTTGTGCAACCATATTCTGCAAATTTTCTTTGTAGAATATGTACCAATAAATAAATAAATATAAAATAGTCAGCTCTTGAATTAACAATAACATTATATTCACTTTTTATTCTACCAAGCTGAAGACTGTCAGATGTGAAATCTCATCTCATTATATAGACAGCAAGGAGTTGTTCATTTTTAATTTTGTTTTAATGACATCATGGTAGAATAATACAGGTAGTGTCGAAACTAAAACAAGACTGTTTGGAATGAAATATTACAAATTTTGTTTTAAAAGTCAGAATATTTTATTTTAATTCAAATTATTAAAAATTTATATTTTTTTGTCAAGTAAAAAACATTTTGCAAACATTTAAAAAATTCAAACCTATAATTATATCGTCCACATCCGAAAGTTTAGACACAGAACAAGTAAGAAATATTTTCTACAGGAAAGAACGGCAACGAAAAGTAAAAACTAATGAGGCCTTTAGATCTGTGCGAAAGAAAATCAACTGAAACATGTTTTAAGCATACATTTTTATTTATATTTTTATATATTTACAGTTGTTTTCTTAATTTTTTACAAAAATATCTTATAACACTTGAAAAATAAATGTGTATACAAACTAAATTTTACAATTAACATTTTCGTTTCAATTAACACCTTTTATTATATAATTTCAATCTGTAACAATTTTAAAAGCGTAAAATAATAGCAACTCTAAATGCAATTAGTTGACATTTTAAGTAGTTTAAAAACCAAGGCGTAATTACTTTGAGGTGGGTGCAATATATGTTTTTGACAAATTCTCAAATTTAATTCCAGTTTTAAACTAAACGCGCCTTGGTAAAAACACTGAGCTTTGTTCTGTTTGGCGAATTTTGCCTTTTTCTTCGACATTTCGTACTAGATTAAAGAATGCAAGCAATATTTTATTTTAATCTATTACAAAATGTGGTCGAAAGCGAAATTCGACAAACAAAGTAAGGGTAACTATTTTACATACTACATAGATACATAATTAATGGCTGCGGTAAGTACTAAAATCGGATATAAAAAAAAATGTTTTTAGACTTCTTTGTAAACAGAGCTATTTAACGCATCCTTAAAATGAGTTATAACATAGTCATGGTAATACATCATAATGCATAAAGGCTGCCCAAGTATTATTGAAGCCCATACTGTAATGTTACCCATACGTGGACCCAATGAATTTTCTATAGATTTTGAAATGGCCGACAAGGGAATTTGACCCATCATGCCAAGAAAAGCCCAAATTTTGTATGTTTGTAAAGGAACAGAAACCTTAAACAAAAGAATAAAAATTTCTCATATTTTCGAGTTATAATGACAATGGAGCTTACCAAATACTCATGGAAAAATGCGCTTATTAAAAAAACGATAGTGGACGCTTGCCTTGAGGAATATCCCATTTTAACCACTGGAATATATAAGTGTCTCACACACCATCTGCAACATACAAATAATCGAAAAAATTAATATACATACAAACATATTCTTTTATAATTTTGTAACCTGTGGACCGGCATATTCCATGTTCTCCAGAATGTATCTATATTATTAGCATTCCACCAATCATTGTAATAATTACGATCAGCGAAATGTAAAATTTCGCCAATAGCGTTTAAAAATGAATGAAATGTTAAATAGAAAAAGCAGAGCCAAACTAAATGATTTGGCAACTAAAAAAATAAATAAATACATACAACTTAAAAAATTTCAATAATTTCTTAATAAATGAATATTAAAATTTTGTTAACGTACCGCTAATTTTAACAGACGTTCTGTTGCCAAGCACACGTCCATATTTGAAAATGGTATCAAGGAGTTTCGTACAGAGGGTATAATCCATTGTTGAAATAGAGCCATAACAACATTAACTCCAATAACCACCTCTAAAATACGTTTTAGAAGGAAACGTTTACGTATGCGCGTGGTACGTGGGAAATTTAATTCATAGCACAAAGTAGGAGCACATAGAAAGTAAAATAAATCCTTGTACTGCAAATTATCGGGATATTGTACTAATATGGGAATATCATCATCTCTTTCATCAACTTCATCTAATTGACCGTTTTCTAAGCAAAGAAATGCAAGGTTATTAACATAAGTTTTAATTGCTGTCTGAATTGAAGAAATTTAATAAAACAATGATTAATAAAAAACCTACTTAATTGTGCCAATGTTATACTTGGACGTCTTTTTCGAGGATTGTACTGTTTAGTATGATATGTTTGTCGACACCACATATTGACTTGAACATAACTCCACAGCTTTAGAAATAATATAGAATAAAAGAAACACACTATTGAAGCACCCACTGTAAATTAAAAAAATGAGTGATTAAGTTATAGATACATAAAAACTTACTTACTTAGACTGAAAAGATTTCCTTTTAAATGCATTATAACAACTGGGAAGAACACAACAACAATAACATTGGTTACTTGTATGAACATACCCAGTCCCTCTGAAATAATTTCCTAAAAATATAAAGCATAATAAAAAATTTTAATTGAAAATATACAAACAATATACGAGACTTTGTTATAAACGAAGGGTTTGTTTGTGTATGAAACTAAAACGTTACTGGAACTTGGAAGCTAGTGATTATGTCTGGTTTATAAATTCTAGAATTACTTTTATCAGTTTCTTTTCATTTTATTATTTTGCATGCTTAGGTATTATTGTTACTGTAATGTAACACATTTATTTCGGCCTTTGAAGCTTAGCAGTAGTGTATCATTTATTAACAGACATAAATAACATAAAAAAACTGAGAATTCCATATAACCGAGTTTTACTGTAGCAGTATTATGTGCAGTATTATAGAGTTGTGTTTAATTGTATGAGGAGGAGAATAATTACAGTTAAAAAAAATTCAAATGAACTGAAACTGCTATCGTTTTCAAAGTATAAAATTGCGAGCGAACAGTATGGCATCATACTTTTAAGTGCTGCCTAGTTTTAATTTTGAGATAAAGGCATTACTCAGAGCTGCTTTCTAATGTATACCATAACTGAATATTTAATTACATTTTATTACTCGCTGCGATTTGTAACTCTCTTGCGCTCCATGTGTGTTCTGCTTGTACTGAAACGCTGCGAGGAAAGATACTGAAAAGGAAAGTTTTGGCCAAATTTAGTTAAAAAAAGGAATAGTCAAAACAATTGTTGTACCTTAAAACGAAACAGAAAATAAAATTTACATTTTCTGCCAGTAATTAAAAATTTGTAATTTCACAATGGAAGTGAATAATGAAAATTTGCAATTGTTAGCCGGCTATTTGCAACAAACTCTCAGTCCAGATCCTAATATAAGAAGACCGGGTAAGTTTTCTCTGCTTCGATATTGAATATATGAAACATAATTCTTGTTTTCTTTGTTTGGATCTAGCTGAAAAATTGCTTGAATCCACAGAAACTCAACGGAATTATGCCGTCTTGTTACTGAATTTAATAGACAAGTCTGATGCAGACATGACAATAAGAGTAGCTGGTTCTATTGCATTTAAGAATTATATTAAGCGTAACTGGGCAATAAATGAGGTTAGTATGCGAACAAGAAAATTTGATCAATGCCAAAAAATAAATCGTATACGGGAATCATGTTTTTTCTTATGTTTTTTCTATTTGTCTGATAGTTCAACTGCATTCTGCAGCACTCAAGGAAAACTATCTTTTAAAATAATTAATGTGTGTTAAACGGTTTTCATTGCCATATCCTTCTTGCTTGTCTCGTGTTTAATGCTTTGCATAAGTAACTAGATGATCCTGTCTGAAAAGTTACTCACGATCTCATCCCTAGTACATACTAGTCAAACACAAGGTTACATATTGAAATGTGATGGTTCAAATGTTTGATTTCAAACCTAAATTGAACTTTCATACTGAAATTAATTCAAATTGGTGTACATGTGAGAATAAATGCTGAAATTTTTTTTCTCTTGTATCAAATATTCTAAAATACTCGTACATAATTGCAAATCTTAACACAAAATAAAACTTGTTCAAATGTTTGGACCTTTTAAAATAGTTTTGACTTAAAAAAAGCGTAGGAATTTATTTTCTTTTTTTTGTTTCAACTATAACCATCATTAATTTTGAAGAAAATTATTTGTGATAAAAGAAGTAAATTAACATTAAAAATTGCACAAACATTTGAAAATTAACTCCATAAAATGGCAAATTAGGCATTTAAAACACCCCCTTACTTTATTTTGCACTTATATACATACATGAATGTACTATGTGCTGTATATTTCTATATTTTTTAAATAATTTTTTTTTGTATTTGAATCTAAAGAAAAGCGAAAATTTCTAGATAAATTTTAAATTTTGGCGGTTAAATTAAATTTTTTTCATTTTGAAAGGACTCGGAAATCCCCGATAAAATCCACATCGATGATCGTAACACTATCAAAAACCTCATTGTAACACTTATGTTACGTTCTCCACCAGCTTTGCAAAAACAGCTAAGTGATGCTGTTAGTATTATTGGAAAAAATGATTTTCCCAAAAAATGGCCTCAGCTTATTGATGAAATGGTTGATAAATTTGCCACTGGGGACTTTAATGTTATAAATGGTGTTTTGCAAACAGCTCATTCCCTTTTCAAACGCTATCGTTATGAATTCAAGTCACAGCATCTATGGGAAGAAATTAAATTAGTTCTGGATCGTATGGCAAAGCCATTAACGGATTTGCTTTTAGCCACAATGCAGCTGACTAAAGTGCATGAGAATAATACGGATGCATTAAGAGTAATTTACGGTTCCTTAGTGTTGGTGTGCAAAGTATTTTTTTCTTTAAATTCTCAAGATTTACCAGAATTTTTTGAAGATAATATGTCTACATGGATGAAGGCATTTCATGAGCTTTTGACTGTAGATGTGCTTTGCTTGCATACAGGTGATGATGAAGATGCTGGAGTATTGGAACATTTGCGTTCGCAAGTGTGTGAAAATATTGGCATGTATGCTCAAAAGTATGATGAAGAGTTTGCGCCATATATGGAAACATTTGTAACAGCTGTATGGGAATTGTTAGTTAAAACTGGAATGCAAACAAAATATGATGCGGTAAGTTCTAGTTTTTTTCAAGATTAAAGTTTAATACATTAAGTATATTTCTAGCTGGTTTCCAATGCTTTGCAATTCTTATCAGTGGTAGCAGAACGATCTCATTATCGCAAAATTTTCGAAAATCCAGAAATTTTGGCCAATATATGTGAAAAGGTAGTAATACCCAATTTAGATTTTCGCCAGTCGGATGAAGAGCTCTTCGAAGATAGCCCCGAGGAGTATATACGTCGTGATATAGAAGGTTCTGATATTGACACAAGACGGCGTGCTGCTTGTGATTTGGTAAAAACGTTGTCGCAAAATTTTGAATCAAAGATTTTTGGTATTTTTGGTCAATATTTAGAAATTTTGTTGGCTAAATATAGAGAAAATCCTGCTCTTAATTGGCGAGCCAAAGACACTGCCATTTATTTGGTAACATCATTCGCCTCAAGAGGTGGCACACAGAAACATGGTATAACTCAAGCATCAGAATTGGTTCCGTTGCCAGAATTTTGTGCTCAACAAATTGTACCCGAGTTGGAAAGACCAAATAGTATGAGATAATAGTTTATTATTTTTTAATAAAATACCTACTTTAACATTTTTTTCAGTTAATGAACTTCCAGTTTTAAAATCGGCGGCTCTTAAATTTATCATGGTATTCCGTAGTTTGTTGGGCCAAGAAACTTTGTTGGCTGCCATGCCTCTATTAATTCGTCATTTACCAACTGAAAGTGTCGTGGTTCATAGCTACGCTGCCTGTGCTTTAGAAAGAATTTTCACGATGAGGGATCCGTCTAACGCCTTACTGTAATTCAAAAATCAGATTCTCTCATACACATACATATAATATGAATTTATATAAATTTTCAGTTTTGGACCTCAACATTTGGCACCTTTGGCTAATGATCTTTTAAGCGGTTTGTTTGCAACCTTAGCTTTACCTGGCTCAAATGAAAATGAGTATGTTATGAAAGCCATAATGAGAAGTTTTTCGTCTTTACAAGAGCATTCTTTGCCATTTATGGGTGTGGCTTTGCCTCGCTTAACGGAAATATTAACAATGGTTGCTAAAAATCCCTCTCGACCACATTTCAATCATTATTTGTTCGAAACTCTATCGTTGGCAATTAAGTAATCTATTTTTTTTTTTGCTTGTTTAAAGCATAACATTTTAAATTATTTCCTTTTTTTATTTTTAGAATTGTTTGCAAGACTGAAGCCTCAGCTGTTACCTCTTTTGAAGAAGTTTTGTTCCCAGTTTTTCAAGGCATTTTGCAGCAAGATATATTAGAATTCATGCCCTATGTTTTCCAAATGTTGTCTTTGTTACTGGAAATGCGCGAAGGTTCTGGGGCTATACCCGAACCATATTGGGCCCTGTTTCCGTGTCTTTTAGCCCCACCATTATGGGATAGACCAGGCAATGTAACACCCCTCATACGTTTAATCTGTGCATTTATTAAGCAGGGTACGTCACAAATCGTGGCCATGGAAAAATTAGTAAGTTCGTTATCAGAATTTTTAAATATATGTTCATATATTTATGTATATTTGTCTGACAACAATTTTCCGTTTCTAGAATCCCATTTTAGGCATATTCCAAAAAATGATCGCTTCTAAGGCTAATGATCATGAAGGATTTTACCTTTTACAAAATCTTTTGGCCTATTATCCTCCAAACGATTTACAGGCTAGCATGCGCCACATATTCGCCTTGTTGTTTCAGCGCTTGTCACTGTCGAAGACTACGAAATATGTCAAGGGCATCATCGTTTTTTTCTGCTATTATGCTGCAAAATTGGGAGCACCCGCTTTGGTGGAACTTATTGATCAGATACAAGCCAATATGTTTGGTATGGTAGTCGATCGTGTATTCATTCCAGACATGGCTAAAGTGACTATTGAATTAGAGCGTAAAATTGTTGCTGTGGGCATTTCGAAAATACTGTGTGAATGCCCTGCAATGTTTGCTGCACCTTATAATCAAAATTGGTCTAAATTATTACAAGCTTTAGTGGAGCTTTTTGAATTGCCACCAGATAAGACATCCTTAGATGCTGATAATTTTGTTGAGCCAGACGATTCTGCTGGTTACCAGGCTGCATTTTCTCAGTTAAGTTTTGCTCAACCTAAAACACAAGACTTCTTGACTGAAGTGTCAGACGGTCGTAAATTCTTAGCCGACTCTCTAGCTAAATTGGCTCAATCGCATCCTGGTGAAGTACCTCAGATGCTCTCTGCTATTGGTGATAATCATAAACAGGCTTTGCAAAAATATTGCGCTCAATATGGTGTACGTATTCTTTAAGTTCTTAAGTTTTTTTTTGCGTAAAATTTTTTATATTTTATTTTTTCAAAATTTTGTTAACGCTATCTATACTCAACCCTTGATTTTTGGCATAAATTATATTATTATTATTATTAAAAAATATTGCAAAAGAAAAGAATAAAATTTTGTATCTTAAAACATTTCAGATATGTTAAAATCAAAATTCAAGATTCAATAATTTCAAGAGATTTCCATTTTAATTGTTTATACATACTCCATGTGTAAGGGTAAGTCTTCTGATAATATTTTTTTGTATCACTTATAAATGTCTCCGTTAAAAAAATAAATAGTTTTTGATCTCAATATGTTACTATCTAACAAAATAAAGATGGCATAGTTTTGAAATTCTATTAATTATGCCATAATTTAGTAACAAATATGTAACCTATAGCTACATAAATGTCTATGTTGCATTAGTCAGTACATATGTAGCAAAAATTAAAAAAAAGAAACGAAATGTATTTTGAACCAAGTTTCAGTCACAAGAGTTCATGCCGTATTATTTTTTATACTCTTACGCAAAAAAGATTACTCTCAAATATTTTGTTCTTTTACCACCAGTTATAGACTAAAATATGTATGTTTTATTGTTTCTACGAACGTTATCAGTCTATTATTAAATGAAAATGAAAGGTTATAGTGACCCCTGTTCTGTACATCGAGTCGATTTATAATCGAGTTTTTGCTCAAAATCGAATAATTTTTAATTTGGTGTTCTGTAAATCGAATGATTTACGAGTATTGCAGTAGAAATTGAACACAAATACCTATTTTTAAAGTAACATAAAAAAATAGACGGCATTTCCACACGCAAAGTTTATTTTGACAAAGTCTGCGTTTACACACGTCATGGCTTATTGACATGATTGCTACTTTATAGGCGAGAGCGACGAGGGGAGAAGAAATGAGTACACATATGTACTGTCATTACGTTGTCTTTTCTCATTCGTAATTTTAAGCCTGAAGGCATTTGTAAGCAAATGTCTTCAACATGACATGACTTGTGTGAACAACAATGAAAGTTCAAAGACGAAATCGTAAGAATAATGTCAATAAGGCATGACGGGTCTAAACACGGACAAAGTCTTTCTAATTTTCCTTTAAACATTCTTTCCATGGTAGAATAATACAGTTAGTGTCGAAGCTACAACAACACTACTTTTAGGTTCGAAGCTGCCAAAAAGCACTAAAGCAAAATGGCAAAAAATTTTATATTCACATATGTGTTTGGTTGCATTTTCTATTATATTAAGAATTTTGTTTCTTTTCCTTTTCTTATTTGCATTTAAAACAAATGTTAAAGTGTGCTTTTTTAGTACATAATAAAATTTTGACAGCTGCGAAACCCCAAAAAAAATCCGTTAACGCTTCGCTACTATCTGTATTATTCTACCATGATTCTTTCGCTTCTGCCACACAAAGTTTACTTGGACGTGTCATGTCTTATTGACATGATTTCTACTTTATAGCGTAATTTTAAGCCTGATGGTATTTGCAACTAAGTAAATGTCTACATTACATGACTTGTGTGAACAACAATGAAAGTGCAAAGAAGAAAATGTAAGAATTATGTCAATAAGACATGACTCGTCTAAACCCAGACTTAATGTCGACACATTGAAATTTTTTTTTCTTTTTCTTTGTACACATTTTTGCTGTCACCACTATGAAAGAAAATAAAAATAAAAAATCTAAAATAAAGCTGCAGCCATTTTCAGGCTGACAGTTACGAATTGAAAAACAAGAGAATTTCAAAGTACAATTTTCTCTCCTCGCTCACCAACAAACTAATACTTTCAGAAAGAAAACTTTCATAGTGTGAACCGAGACTAAAGATGACGCCATCAGGCAGACATAAAAAACATTTCTGCGTATGTTGGAACTCTGACGTCACACAACGTGTGCTCTCATTGGCTATTCATTTTAGCTCTCAAACTACATACAGGCATATGTATAATATTTATATGTAAACATAACAGTGGGACAATTTATTATTTTTCTATTTAAATTTTTAAAAAGCAGACAAATTTATTATAATTTATTTATTTTCATAATTTAATATACTATTTATTATATATTATTTTCTCTATGCTCGCTATATTAAAGCCGATGAAGAAGTGAAAATACTTTGGAATTTATTTAGAATAAGTTAACCTAAAGATTTCATGTTATTGTTTTATTCAATTCCCTCTTTCGCTTATTTGTATTTTGAGCGATTTCATCATTTAGTAACCTGATTCTAAAATACATTCTACATCTAAAGAAAAGCTTCGATTTCTTTTGCTTCTAACAGATGCTTTTGGAAATTTCTTGTAAGCAACAAATTTTCGCCATTTAATTTCGAAAAAATAGCATCGCAGCGTTTCCGTTAATAAAAATGACTTACTTAGTCCACCTTCACTTATGTGGTTAACGCATGAACAATTCAAGTCCTTCAAAGGATTATCTGCAAGATTCAGGATTTATTTTTTAAACTTGTTGCAAATACATCCTGCTATGTTACTGCCGGTTTTCTAGCTCGTTTTCTTTACTTCTGTGCGTAATATATGTACATACATATGTATGTGTTATCTGCACGGCGTTTGCTAAATCCTATTCATAACACAGTAGTAAATTTCAAAAATTAAATTTTTGTTAACTTAGGCATTTTAAATTCCGAGTTTCTTTAAAAATCTTCTTGCTTAAAATGTTAACCAAAAATTTTCTCTTTGTTCACATTACGGATTTCACAAAAAATTACCAGGAAATGCTAATAAGTGTGTTCGAGTACCCCAAAAGTTTTTAAATTTTTTTTGCTGAATTTTACTGCATTTTACGAAATTGCGTTCGTTTACTCAAGTTACAGTAAATGAGAACACAAATTGAGAGCGTAAAGTGACAGTTCTTGGCTGAGAATTTACTAATTTCTACTGCAGAAATTTCTTGTAGTAAAATTTAGTAAAAGCAAAAAACATATGATTCAAAGGTAAACAAACAAAAGTAAGAAAACAAAAAGTATGCAATTTGTGAAAAAATTACTTAAAAAAAGGAAAGTCTGAAATAAAATAAAAAGCAACCAATTATTTTTAAACTATTCATTCGTTAAACAGGATGTATATGCCTTTTAAAACGAATTAAATGTTGTAAAAACCATTTACAGCCATTTTCGTTCTTAGTTTGTTATTTCTTTAGAGTTGTGAAAATGCTAAGTATATGGTTACTTAGTACTGCACTTGCTGTTAAGGTAGTCAATAGCAAAAACAAATAATCACATACTTTTGAATAAATTTAATCAGAAACAACTTAGGAAAATCAAATAAAATGAAAATAAACACGTTGAAACGATTATAGAAAATAATTTGTTTATATTTTCTTAAAATATTCGTGTTATAATTAAAATATTGCATCGAGTACCCACAAGAAAAAGAGTTGAGTAGTCAAAAGTGTAAATATATTTCAACACTACATGTATTTGCAATCAGCTGTTTCCTTAATCTTACGAATTTTTAAAATTTTTCCGTTCGCGTACTTTTTTGTGCTTCAGCTTTTTTTGAGAGTAAAATCTTCAGTTTACTCAGTAATTACTTATTTACTGCATTTTACTGCAAAAGTACTCGAACACACCTAATAGGACAGCTGACTTAGTAAATTTGAGAATGTGTGCGTCACACAGACAACAGATTTTGACATAAACCCTGCCGTTTCTACCAAAAATATGCGTGTGTCAGTAAATTTGAGAGAGATGATGAATGTGAGCGAGACACACACAATAGATTTTGACATAAACCTTGTAGGTTTCTACCAACAAAATGATTGTGTTTTTTGGTGTTGTAATTTGTTGTAGAATCGCTATTACCTGTGATAATGATTCCTAGCTTATTTAATCATTGATATTATACTTTTTGGAGAACTCTCTGAGTAAATTAATTACGGGACTGCCAACTACATAATTTTTTTTCTAGAAATTACAGTAATCCACGGATAATTTCTCCACGCTTAAATGCCTTTCACGTTTATTTACCTCTGATCAAAAATCCTCGTTGTTTTTCTAGTTTTTTCTTATATAGCTTATCCGAAGTACCGGATAATTGCGAGCATTTGTTCCTTCCCTGTCGGAAAATGTGTAGCTGACTACAAAAATAGCCAACTTTAATTAAACGCTTGTGGACTAATTTCAAGCTATCTCTAGTAAGCAATGCAAGCTTCGTTTGTTGTGTTTTTTGAATAAATTTCAACGCATATACTTTTGATATTTTTGTAGTTCTCATTTGTTTTTTAAAAGTTTTTGTATAAGATAACATGTTTGAAACTTTTCAATAATATGATTTAAGGTCTAATGATGATCTGACATAAGCACCAATGAATTAGACTCTCTAAAACCCTCAACAAATAAAATTTTTTCATATTATTAATTAATATATTATTATTTTTCAAAAGTTACGCCAAAACTTTTAAATTTTTTTAATTAATTATGACAGCTAGGTACAAAAAAAATAGTTTTCCGCTAAAGTGTAAACAATTAACTTTTGGTTGACTAATTAAACCTGGGTTGCCGGCTGTTAAAGATGGTAAATATTTCAGGTAGAGTGAGAGAGAGCTATTGCGTAACAGCACTAGTCAGACGAGGATAGCGGTTACCATAAAAATAACATTATTTACAAATTTTTCATTGTTACAAATACATTTTTTATGATCGTTTTTTACGTACATATTTATTTTGTGGCCTACTAAAAAAATCCACACGAATTAACCTTAAAAAAACCATGACAAATAGGAAAAACCTTAACCCCTAAAAAACCCACAGATGATAATTTGAAAATCTATGTGCATACAAAAAATAATTTCGTGCAAAATAGGGTAAAAGCGACAAAAAATAACAATTGTTTTTTTCTTACGTACATACATACATACATACCCTGCAGGAAATGTCAATAGTGAAACTGTACTGACTTACTATTGACACAGTCAGCAGTACTACTGAATTATAATACCCCAGACAATGCTATTTACTATAGACATTTAACATGTGCGTTTCATTAAAAATCCACTACTGACATTTTATACTATTGACTAGGTAGTTATTTTGGGACCCTATGTAGAAATTGGAACCAGTGATTCACTAGTACGTTTTTGTAATTCTAGTCTACAATTTCGGTACTTTTCTGAAGTAGATGTCAATAATGAAAATGTAAATTTTATTAACTTTTGGAGTTTAATTAAAATAAATAAAATATGTACTAAAAGGTGTTAATTCATGACAGTCTTTTAAAAATATAAAAATAAGGTACTAATTCATTTCAGTCTTTTTAAAATTTTCTTATAGTGACAATGACGCCAAATGGTCACAAAAAAAATAGTAGACAGAAGTGGTGGTGGGACACATACCCCCAAGTTTCTTTCAGCGTAGTATTACACACATGTGTGTGTGTTGAGCCAAACTTTTTTTAGTTTTATTTTCTTAATTAATTTGGTACATTTCGTATATCTTGCGAAAGAATCGTGGTGCGAAATTACGAAATATTTCGTAATATGTACAAGCGTTTTGGTGTATACGTTGCATGAATTTTCTTCAGTGTATGAATGAACATATGTATACTAATGTGGAAATATGCCTTGTTTTAAGTTTTTTTTTGTCAAAAGTCCCCAGATATTATATAAAAAAGTACAAAAAAGGGCGGAAATTCCCTCATATCATATGTTAGCCAGTGATGAGGGCTTACAAATATCACTTAACATCAATGGGAATTTTTATTATATACTGATTGGGACGTTATCTTAAATAAACGGTACGGTAAGGCTCGCTATTTCTACCTTAAAATAATATACACAAGCAGACAAGATATTTGTGAGAAGTTTTTACCCACGATAAAGAACCACATCACCAACAAAGCATTTTCATTAACCATACAAGAATTTTTAGCCTTTTGCAATTATGTATAAAGTAAATTTTCATGTGATTGTTGTTAAAAAATATTTATAATAACTATTCTAAGGCAAATACACATTTAATTTAATTTTGAATAAAATATAAAACCAATAGCGATTTCATCTTGAATGAAACAAGGACAGGATCAATAGCGATATTTTATATTTACTTAATTTACAGAACTTTTTTTTAATTCTTCGGTTAATATTTCCGAACCATAAAATACTTTATCGTTAATCTACACAAAAGTCACTTTTGTTTGAGGGTAATTACATATGGTATTTTTTTGGTGTTAAATAAAAAATTTGTTTAGTCCTTAAAATAAATAATTTTTTGTGTGGTCCAAATACAAGTACATATCTTGAAGTAGATAATGTCTTTTCGTATATTATAACTTTTATAGAAACATTCCCATTATTAATGGAACACTATTTCATTCACGTGACTGCCGCGGCTGGCCTCCTGTCAGTTCACTTTTCCAAGTAATTACTGACGGTTTCCGGATCTACCCCACGAATGTAAAAGAGCGAAGAAAAGGTCTAAAGGGGTAAAATTGCATCATCGAGGCGACTACATCGCCAGGACAGCTGATAACACAATTTTCCGAACAAATTCGATGTCGAATATGTTTGCAATGATTGTCAATATTTTGGACAGAAAAATTCTATCAGTGTAAAAATAACATATACTTGAATTTGGACCATTTTGAAATTTTCAGCGGGATTTCTTAAATTTTTTATGAAAGAAGCGTATCTCTTTGGACTGATTTGGCTTTTTTAATATCACTGAATAATTTTCTTTTTAAACTTACCATGGCTAATCCTTTTTCGACCATAAGGCAAATTGTTAAATGAACAATAGAATCTGAAAATATATATTTTCCATTTTATAATTTAGTATATTATATAGTACAAAAATACTTGAGGTGTGCTCTAAATATAACGTGAATTTTATTATACTCGTATGTACATACTATACATATTTAAAAATATTGATCAACATAAATTATTTCATCTTCAAAGTTATCACAAAATATCTCACTATTAAAGCGTTTTAATGGTGCTTGCTGAAAAGTCGTTTTTAGTTTTTAACATATGTCTTGCAATTACGTTGGATACGACTATGGCTGCCTCCTCACATCGTCGCACTGTGGCGCTTTTTCCCAAAATCCGTGGCAAAAATTCTTTAATTAAAATGAAAGATGCTTCTACCAAATATTAAAATAATAGTTGGACTAGATAGCAAAAACTAAGTAAGTAAACATAAAAAGTGCCTATTATTTTTTCCAGGCATATTATTTTTTAATTACATTAATTTTTCGAATACAGCAGGGCTGTGTTTTTTTTTAATAATTGATATAGGCATTCAATTTGTCTATATAAACGCTTGGTTTAATATACATATGTAATTTATTTCATTTATAAATAAAAATTTAAGAAAATGTGCCCCTATTATTATTTCCGACACTTTATAGTCCGATATGCGAGGTTTGTTCAGAGATTCCTCACATCGTCGCACTGTGGCGCTTTTTCTCAAAATCCGTGGCAAAAAATCAAAATTTGATGGCAAAATTTTGTAAAATAAATGAGCATATTAAAAACTTTTTTCTTAATTGGATAAAAATTATAGCTGGTGGAGCTCCTTAAAGTCGACAATTTCTTAGGAAGCCAAAAAAGGTGATATTAAAAAAAACTTTAGAATTGAAGTGTCTGAGAAATTGCCGTTTGATCATTACTTTTTTGCTATTGTTTTAAAGGTATGTTTATTTTTTTATTAAAAAAAAGTAACAAACTGTTCATTTTATTCTCAAAAAACTTTTGTTTGTTGGTTTTTTAGCTAGTCTGTATGTAATGCAGTTCATTGGTGCTAATGTCAAATCATCAGTAGACCTTAAAAAAAGTTCATTATATGCCCTACTTTTTCGGCAGTTGCCGTTTTTCAGACACCCTATATTTAGGTAATTTTTACAAATAAAATAGAGCATATCTAAAAATGGTCCCGGCCATATTTTCTGAGCATATTTGCTATATAATACTTTAAATAATTTAACTAACTTTAGCCACAAAAAATTACAGGTTTGCTTGAAATATGAAGAAAGCTGTTACAATCTCATGTCGAAAACGAGATTAATTTTTCCCCATTTTTTAAGAATGTAACAAAGATATATTCAAAATGTGAAAAAATAATAAAAAAGACTCCCTAAAATTGTTTTCACTGCAGCACTTACTTGTTACATATTTGTATTGCTTCTGGTTAATACGGGATTTACTGAATGACTTTTTCCCTTGCATTTTTCTTGAATTCTCTTTTATATGCAAGTAGTTTTAAATTTTTTTTATAATGAGTAAAAAAAACTGCAGTTATATAGTCCATTTAATTGAGGCATCGATTTCGGTTTCACCCTTTTTATTTCTGGGTATAAATTAAACCGCAATTGTGTAATGCAGCCAGTTAAGTTTTTACTTTGTAAAAGTAGTGATCAGTACCAGAACTTATACAATTTTACTTTAAAGTGCGATAATGTCATTTCAAAATTCAGAATTGTTCGAGTTATTCAGAAACTCACATAATGAAAATGTATTTAAATTGACTATTTTGGAAAAATTACACGATTTACCAGGATACCACGAAAAGGATGTTAAAATTCACTTCGTTTACTTGGAAATTAATATAAAAAAATGGCTTGCCTCAAACAGTACATCAAAAACCTTTATGGAAAGAACTCAGACTGGCTAAATGGAGTAAAATCTTCTGAAAACATCGAAGAACCGCACACATCTTCTGACAGCAGAAGAGGAAGACCTGCAAAAACCATAAACGAGTGTTCGGAGTAGACAAAAAAACGTAAACTTCCAAATGCCACAAAAGATATATCTAAATCGCATCTTTCAGAAACATTATGTCTTAAGTATGTAAAAGATAAAGATAAATCAAGGTATGACATTACAAAAGCTGTATTACAAAAGAGTATTCCAACTCCTCCAAATGCTTTACTCACAAAGTATAGCATAGAAGAAGCCTTAGCGTTATTTATGGACTTGGGATAATGTAAATATTCTTCCTGGATACAAAAAGGTTACATCTGCCAAAACAAGAAGCAGTGCCATCTAATGTAAATGTTACTGAACTATCGGTAGAAGTTAACCTGCAAGACTTAATCGATCATACAGCCAAACGCCATATTCAAAGTTTGCCTGAAAAGGAAGCATTACTTCCAGATAGGCTTGCATTGATAAATAAGTGGGGATGTGATAGATCATCCAGTCAAAGTGTTTACAAACAAACAATATCGACAAATGACACAACTATTACAGATGCAAATATGTTTATGGCTTCTGTAGTTCCTTTACGACTGAGAAGTGAAATCTCTGAGCATTGGAAAATTCCTCGCCCATCATTAGTTCATTTTTACCGTCCGATATTTTTTAAATATGCAAAGGAGTCTTCAGAAATAATCAAATCTACAGTAAACGATATAAAAAAGAAATTTCTGAACTAAAGCCTTCTGTTCTTGAAATGAAGAATGGAAAAACTGTTTTCATTGATTATAAATTTTGTCTAACAATGATTAATGGCAAAGATACTTCGTTTACTTTAAAGTGTGCGATTTTCATAAATTTCCCAGAAAGACTTTAAAAAATATTGATGATTCAAGTGATGAGCAAAACTATGAATATTGAATTTCTCCGTTACATGCCAGAATTAGGTGAATGGAGTTTGTTTTAAAACTAGCGTATACGATTCCGCGAGAAGGAGAATGTTTTGATAAGAACTCAACACCAAAAGAAAAACTATCTGCTCGAAAAATTATACAAAATAAATTTCTTAAGAAGCTTGGACTGACAATAGACTGCATAAACGATAGTAATATTTCCAGAGCATTTTTTGAAAATGTTGAGGTAACAGTCCAAATTACTGGGGTCGACAATCATATTATAAAAGGGTTGGCAGTTATCCTAAATGTTATATACTCTAGCAAAATGGTAAATGGCCCAAAGTTTCATGATTATGCATCAAAAACTGCCCATTTTTTGGCTCAAATATACCCTGAGAAGAAACTTACTCCTACGGTCCATAAGATTTTGGCTCATAGTAAAGATTTAATTGAATATCAATGCTTACCAATTGGAGAGTTATCAGAAGAAGCCCAGGAATGCAAAAACAAAGACTACAAACACTTCAGATGTACGAATACTTGCAAAATTGCACGGATTACACAGAATGAGGAGTTTTTTAATTTCATTGGAAAAACATAATTATAGCTCCGATATGTTAAGTCTATTAGATATCGCTCCCAATATTAATGACTATTAATGACTATATAGAAAACTAACGAACAAAAAAAATATACTTGTTTGAAAAAATATACTAAATAATTTAATATCATTATATATTATATAGCATTAATATTTCACAAAGATTTATCTGTAGTGCAAATAAAAAATATAATATTAGTCTAACATCTTATATTAGTCGTATTTTTTTTCTAGAAACTCAAATTTACATCTTAAAAATTGCTTCATTGTAAAGAAAAATTCATTGTATGGAAATTCACTATAAGGAGATGAAAATGCACTAACATTGGAACGAGAAATCTGTGCTTTTGCGATCAATTCATAGTATTGAGTTCACTGCACTTGATTTTTATCAAATCCATATTTTACACTTCGGACGGAGTGCTTGATATCATTATCCTGCATTAATTCTCACTATCAGCAAATGGAAGCATTTTGTTCCGCGGTATATCCAAATAATATACAGCGGTCATTGTGCTTTGTATCCAGAAAATGAGACCAAGCTCAGACGCTGAAAAACAACCCGTTAGCATCAGAGACCCGTCACCGCGTTGAAGGTTCAAACTGATCCAAACAAATTAATCTTTGACGGCCAAGGTGTTGTCTGGCATATTCCAATATTTTTTGTATATTTCGCTTACTAAGGAGAGGTACTTTTCTTAGACTCCGACCCATAAGTATAGCTTCTCGTTGTCCATTTCTTATCGTACGGCTTGTTATTGTAGCACACAATTTATTTTTAATGTCATTTGCTGAGTCAAAGAGGCTTTTCTTGAGTAACGAATCAAAAGTTTGTCCAAATGTGCTTTTTGGTTTTGGGCTCGATCGTTTGGTTTGAGTGAATCGCATTAAACACTTTGTTACTGCAGCAATACATTAAGTGCGTTCGAGTACCCAAAAGTTTATAAAATTTTTACTGAACTTTACTGCATTTTACTAAATTGCGTTCGTTTATTCAAAATACAGTAATTGAGAACACAAATTGAGAGCGTAAAGTGACAGTTCGTGGCTGCGTATTTACAAATTTTTACTGCAGAAATTTCTTATAGTAAAATTTAGTAAGACCAAAAACATATGATTCAAAAGGTAAACAAACAAAAAAAAAATTATAATTTTTGAAAAAAAAATTATAATTTTTGAAAAAAAAATTATTAAAAAAAAACAAAAATATAAATAATAAAAAATTAAAAGTGAATAATGATTCCTAAGTATTTTTTAAATTTATAAAGGTTGTAAAGAAAATAAAATAGATTCATATCGAATAATATAATTTGTTTGTTGGGATTTTTGAATAAGTTTCAAAGCCAACTATACTTATTTATACTTTTGTAATTTTTGAAATTCTCATTGGTTTTTTAAAAGTTTTTGTACAGGGTGTCCGCCGGGAAGGTATACACTTTGTTTGTTTATAATTTTTGAGTAAATGGAAGAGAATGGATCTTATATTGATAAATATTTTATTTAATGTCGGCAATTATGTATGCAATACAATATCAGATAAATGTCCGCTTCTGTTAACCTCACAAATGCGAGCCCTTTGGAGCAGATTTTTATTACATTCTCATAAATTTCACGCGGCATTTCATTAATTTCAACACGAATATTTTGTTTGAGTTGCTCAACCGTTTTTGGTTTGTTTGCATAAACCTTGCTTTTCAGATATCCCCACAAAAAGAAGTCCGGAGCAGTAAAATCAGGCGACCGTGGAGGCCAATCAACATCACCATGTCTTGAAATAACTTGTTGTAAAAAGAGGTCTCGCAGTAATTCCATTGTAATCCTGGCTGTATGCGATGTGGCACCGTCTTGTTGATACCATATGTTAATCAAGCCCAAAACATGCAGTCGTGGCGTTAAAAAGTTTTCAATCATATCACGATATTCGCTCCCTATTCACAGTTACCGTTACGCCGTTTTCATATTCAAAGAAGTGAGGTCCAATGATTCCTCCTAACCAAATTGCACACCAGACTGTCACTTTTAATGGATGCGAAGGACACTGATGAATAATTTGAGGGTTTTCCATTGCCCAGAACCGACTATTCTGTTTATTCACTTATCCATTCAAATGGAAATGAGCCACGTCACTCATTATGATTTTTTCATGAAAATCGGGGTTGTCTCGGGCGAGCTGTAACATCCTATTGGCATATGTACGTCGGCGTAAATGGTCTTGTGGAAAAAGCTCTTGTGTCAACTGAATCTTAAATGGAAACAAATGCAAGCCCTTGTACAAAATTGTGGTCAAAGTTGTTCTTTGAAGAACGAGCTCCTGAGCACGGCATCGAATTGAGGTTGATGGATTGTTTTGAACACTTTCATGAGCAGCAGTAATGCTTTAGCAAATCCTGCAGTACTGTTGTGGTCCATGCTTGGGCCTATCACCTACAGAACCTCTTTCTTCGAAAGCAATCACTACACGATAAATAGTGCGTTTTGTTGGTACGTTTTTTCTCCCAAAAATTTCACGTAACTTTCTCATCGTCACAGTAATCGATGATTGATTTTAATAAAATGTTTTAACGATTAAAACACGTTGGTTTATCGAATATTTTTCCGTAATAAATTTGTCGCTTGCCTTCTTCACGACTGCTTAATATGAACTGTCAAGACTAATGTTTACCAAAATGGCGGCAAAACAAAGTAGTATACCTTCCCGGCGGACACCCTGTGTAAGATAAGAGTTTTGAAACATTTCAAAAATATGGTTTAAGGTCTACTGATGATTTGGCATTAGCAACAATGAAATGCATATATACAGACTAGCTAAAAAACCCTCAACAACAAAAGTTTTTGTGAATAATGATTTTTAAACTAATCGTTTTTTAAACAAGTATATGCCTTCCAAAAGGAAATACATGTTGTAGAAACCATTTACAAACTAACAACTTTTGAACTTTCTTTGCTTTGTGTTATTTTAATTCTTTGGAGTTGTGCCAAGTATATAGTTACTTGGTACTGCACTTGCTTTTAAGGTATTCAATAACAAAAACAAATACTTTTGAATAAATTTAATCAGACACGAATTAGAAATATCAAATAAAATAAAAATAAACATATGGAAAAGATTACAGAAAATAATTTGTTTATATTTTTTTGAAAACGTTCGTGTTATAATAAATATTGCATCGAGTACCAACAAGAAAAAGAGTTGCGTATTCAAAAGTGTAGATATATTTCAACACTATATTTATTTGCAATCAGCGGGCAAATTACGGCATTCGATATCGAATGGAATCCCATATAACATTTTTTTATTTGTATGGAAATCTTGTTCGAAATCGAATGCCGTAATTTGGCCCCAGCTGTTTCCTTAATCTTACAAATTTTTACAATTTTTCCGTTCGCGTACTTTTTTAGGCGACAGCTTTTTTTGAGCTTAAATTTTTTAGTTTACTCAGTAATTACTCTTTTATTGCATTTTACTGCAAAAGTACTAGAACGGACCTATTGTTTGTACAATTTTTATTTTTTTTTTCAACAGCGGTAGTGTGAACTCCACGACCCATTTTTTCCTGATATCGAAAATAAATTCAACTAAAAATGTATAAAATTCTATTTTAGTCACTGTTCGCTCATTAACTTTTGCCACTTTTATGTATTTTTTATATAAATTTTTAAAATGTTTAATTTTATCACGGAACGTAGTACCTATTATTTTTTCATGTAAATTTACATCTTTTTAACTTTTTTCTAAAAAGAACAGATGAAAAAAGTAAACTGATAATGGAAACATGCAATATAGCGTTTGAAAGCATTTGAAAGTGAGTTTATTCGTTGAAAGTTCAATCCAAAAATATCCATGACATCTTATTAGGAAGGAAGATATCATATCTATTATATTTTCCGACACTGTTTATTTATCTATGTATGTACATACATACTTACTTACATAATATCTAATATGTATTTACATATTAGTTAAACTTAATAATACAAGTTATTTTATTAAAAAGGTTTTACTTACATAAAATTAAAAACAATGACGCATTTCCATCACCATTATTTTTACCACTTAAAAAGAAATACCATTCAAAAGGATTGATTCTAATGCCATATCTATATAAATAAAAACGAAACTTTTAATGGTTTTTTGAAAATTGAAAACAATTTTATAAAAAATATGTACTTTAACAAGTTCTCCAAACACAGTCTAAAACCACCAATGGTTAACAACAAGAAACCCCAATTAACTAAACCAGTAAAATTGCTAAAACCAGAACTCCAAGAAAATAAGGAATCTCTAGGTCGATGACATCTAAAAGAGAAATATTCGAATTTTGAGCACATTTTCTTATAATAAAAATTGCAAAGTTTATATTACTTACGGTTTATCCGGTTGTTCGTTACGTTGTTTTTCTTCTTTGGTTGTTATTTCTTCAGCACGAGTTACACTTTGTGTCCTCCGATATCTAGTCTTTTTCTCTGTGTTATTGCCATTGTTTTCCTTATCCAAAACTTTACGGAATTGTTTTAGACCTATAGGTGTGCCATTTTCATCGAATAGATTTTGTGTTGACTTGCGATTGCGCAATTCGCTCAGATTATGTTCGCTGGCCGATGCGGATCGTCGGAGTTTTTTACTCATTGCCGCTCGACCATTGTGTTCTTTTGAAGTCATTTTTATGAAATGTATGTGTATGTACTGAAAGTGTATTTACATATTTTTAATAACTATTCCGTAAATTTATTATTCGAGATCTTGTCGTCCCGAAGTTATCGTCACGTAAATCACAAAATAAAAAAAACAAATGAGATAGGATCGCTTTTCCTAAAAACACAAAATTTGAGGAGGTAGTGCAACTTCGGGACATATAATAATTTCCTAAAAAAAACTTTTGGAGATACGTGAAGATAACTTCGGGACGACGATATGCCTCGATATCTTATTTCAGAAAGTGTTCTTCTTTCCTAAGGGTTTTTTACCTAAACAAACAAAACTTTTTGAAACATTAATAACTACATACTAACGTTGTTCTACAGCCTCTTATATTTCGTCTGGTAAAATATTGAATCAAAAATAATGTTAGATACAAAAATACAAGCCAGTCTTTCAGTTAATTTTTTTAACAAACACAATTTGTGAAACCTTTCTGGCTTGTCTGCAGAAGCACCAGGGTCTAAGCAGGATTTGAACCTGCATCCTCCACTTTTTTGAATGATATTTTTTACAAAAATTTGAAGAAATAAAACAAAAATTCTGTGAAATTTGTTTGCTGTGGGTTACGTTATTTTCGCGATCATATTTCAGTCTAACCTGCTACAAATGTAGACGACAAAACTAACTTAACTGAGAAAAACAGTTTTCTATATCTAGAATTAACGTAAAACTTATCTGTAACTTGCATAAAGTCATTAGTAGGCTATATTTAAATTTTCATTAAAAACAACTGAACAAATTGAGAAAAAAAGTGGAAGAAACCTTCTCCTGTGAAATATGTTTGTTACGGGTTACGTTATTTTCGAGGTTAGTGCTCAATATGTATGTATTTACTAGAGCTCTGCTCAAATGTAATTGAGAAAATTCCAAATAATTGGATTAAATATAATGTAAATATTTAATTTATTTTCCTTAAGGAATTTCACACATTTGCTTGTATGAACATCATTTATTATTGTAATTTATTTTAAGCAAATTTCAAATGACTTAATATATTGAGAATTTTCTCAATTTCAATTTTAAATTCTATATTTTCTCAATTTAAGTTTGAAATTCTCAATTTAAATATGATATTTAAATATGAATATCATCGGTAATATTTTCAATTTCAAGTACATGTACATATATTTTAAAAAATTAAATAAAATTAACTAATCCTAATTTCTCTTGGTATATTATGGTTTAATTAGAAATAACAAACATTTCAATTATTTTGGAACACGATTTCATTCATTTGACTGACTGCCGCGGCTGGCTTCGCATTAGTAGCAATAGTAAGCGATATTACCCCTCGTCTTGACTGGCAATAAAGCAATAACGCCGGCAGAATAACGGAGCAATATTACTTATTGCTTTGATTATTGCTTTGCTATAGGTAATCGTATTTATGTTAACACAGAATTTACAAAATTTCAAACAGAAAGGTTCGATAATAAAGAAGAAGAAATTGAAAGACTTTTTAAATTTTCATCTGAAAAACTCATACAGAAGTAAGAAATTTTGCATTTTTATGTATTTTTAATATCTTTTAATAATTTATTAAATTTTTTTGCAAAAAATTTTCTTCTTTTTGTTTTATGGCGCGTCTTTTTTTTCTATTTGGAAATGTCAAACGGTTTATGACGTTTTATGTTCGCAATAATTGTCAACGAAAAACTGTTGACAATTAGTGCCGCAATTATTGCCAATTACGGAAAAGATGAGTTTTCATTGAACATAACATAATTTTGACATTTGCTGCAATATATGTCAATGAATTTATTGCCAATCAAGACGGGGGGTTAGCTTTAAGGGCTTGGATCGTTTCTGAATTATTCGTATATCGCCAACACGTCTGATATAACACTATTTCTATCAGTTTCAAAATATACTTGTATTTGTAACACCCGTTATGCATGTCGATATGCACATTAATTATGCATTTATGTATATGAATGTATATCTTACGATTATGCGCCAAACAAATGCATATGCATGTAAGTACATATGTATCTTTTCATCAGGAAAAATATTGATAAGATGTTGAAGTATCAATATCGTGTTAAACAATTAACTTTTAATTTGGTATACAATTTTTATTTTTAAACGCTTCCTGAATATTAAATTCCAATTCAAGAAATACCACAGTGCAATGTGGTGTGTCAAATAAAAATGCTGCAAGTAACAAAAGAAAATGGAAAATAAACATAACTTTATTGAGAAATGCAAAACACTCATACACAAAGACGGTATTTTATTTAAGCATTTTCTTTATCATCGTTATACTTTTTCGTATTTATACTCATATAAAAGTATGATTATATTTTTTTCGTATAATTTTAATATGCACACATAATAATCAAGGCGAATTTGTGATAGGTGGCTTCGACAGATCAGGCGGCAAATTAGGGCATTCGATATCTAACGAAATTTCCACACAAATTCAAAAAATTTTGTATGGGTTTACGTTTGATATTGAATGTCGTAATTTGCCCCCAGGTGATTATTTTTGCTGACGTGTTTTTCAGTATTTTTTTTACATCGAAAGTCGGTATTTTTCAAAGCGAATTGAGGCGAGTCTAACTGCTACGAATTTACCTTGCATGATGGTAAATATGTAGTTTCATAAAAAAGTTCGGTAAAAATTTTGCCGAACATTGGCCGAACAGCATTTTTTGCCGAACTTCGTAGCTGAACCAGAAAGTCGGTCAGACTCTACTAATAATCTCACCTAGTTAATACACCTTGGTTTATAATATAAAAACAGACTGTTGTGTAGACGACGGATACCGAAACAAAAAAAATAAAACGAATCTGAAATTATATACAAATTTCTAATAAAAAATTCCAATATGTTTATCAATGACAGACTTATAATGTAAGAAATATAAAAATAATACATACACAAAAGTTAATACATATGTATGTATATTCTTCTTATTTTTAAGTTGTCGAGAACTAAAAAGGTGTAGCGAAAATAATTTGAAATGTGGGACTTAGAGCAACTGAAAAATAATTAAGAAACTAAAACTATACAACTTCTTTTTGGTTTTATGATTTTCAAAACAATTTTTCTTATATTTATTAAGGTCGATTCACCCATTTGTTTCGGACAAAATTTTTGTCCGCACAAAATTTTGTTGACTAAAAGTTTTCTCCAACACGATTAACTCATTTGAAAAAAATGTTTCGGAATATCACGGCTACCGTGAAACATGAAATATGTATGTATGTAAATAAATAAGAAAAATCTCTGACAAATTGTGTAGAAAAATTGGTGAAAGGCAAGTGCTTCTGATAAATAAAGCGAAATTATTTGCAAAATATACCTATTTCTAAAAAAATAAAAAACAAAAGAATTGCTGAAACAGCGCTTAAAACGCTATAATGTGGCAACCCTCAACTTTTCCCGGACGAAAATTAAAATTAAACCAATTGAAGTTGAGAGATGTCCGAACAAAATTATGTCTCTCTTTCAAGAAGAGAGACTCAAACTACATATCGCTCCTTTATTGTAACGTAGTCATATCTCAAAGAATCTCATTCTTCAGAAAATGAATTTAAATTTTTAATTTACTCACACCTCAATGCAAAAATGAAAAAATATTCTCCCCTCAAGAGTGAGTAATTCTTAACTCAAAACCACGTTTTTTTAGAAATGACTAAGTTGTAATAAAGAAGCGATATGAAAATAAAATTGTCCGAACAAAAATTTTGTTGCTAAAAATTTACTTTTTTCTGTAATTAGACGTTATTTTTTGTAAGTTGACTTCTCTGTTTGTCAAAATGTATTTTTTCACCAAGTGATACATTTCCAGGGGGAGTTATAAAAAAAATTCCAAAAAATTTTGGACCATAAGGATAAGGAGAACCTTAATGTACTTACATGCATACTTATGTAAATTTCTATCATATACATATATACATACATAGTAAGCAAACAATATGTTTGACTGTGCTTGAATATAAACAACGAGTTCATTGACATTGATTATAGACAAATTGTATTTGTACCACGCTTACACAAATAATCCTTGAATTTACTCTTTTGTCTCCGTTATTTGACCGATAATAAATGTATGTATGTATTATAAACTTGACCTTCTTCTCTGTTCTCATTTTGAAATTTAGAGTTTTACTATCATTTTTTCTGATTGGTTAATTTTGAGCAAGTGAATATGTATTCTCTTCAAATTATAGGTACAAGTGTTAAGTTATTTTTGAAAATATTTTTATTGAATACCTATCAACAATTTTATTTTTTGTAATTTATTTAATAAAAATATTATGTATTAGGCATCATAAAAACCTGTTATTTTGATAAAGTTATATTTTTTACGGTGTCGCATTTTTTCGTATCTTTCTTTGATGATATTCAAACATGGGCAAACAATTTTTACAAAATTCTGTGACCGGCGAAAATTTTACCGAACGCTTAACATCAACCGGAGTTTTTGCAAACTCCGACCCCAAACACGAACGTTCGGTGAAGTAATATTTCTTGGTGAAGAGGCACTAGCGGGACTTATTTGATTAATCTATTTTATTTAGAAGGATATACATACATACATATGTACTTTTAGATTGGACCGGTTTTATTAATTTTGGTTTGGATGTCCGTCTGCTTTAAAGTCGGTGTTATTGCAAGAATTATACTGGCTTATATTTTTTTATTTTTGGAATGTTTAAAATATGTATTGCATTTTTTAAGGTAAAATTAGAGTGTGCTGAATACGAAAAAAAAATTTTAGTTTTTAAATTTCGTCCATTGAACAGATTTGTGTTTTTCAATGTGCACCCCTCTTTCTAGCTCGATTAAAATAAATTATACATAAGTATCTTGTTTGAGAGAAAATTAATGTCGTTGCTTTGAAATGTATCTTATCCTAATTCAACAAACATATAAATAATGTTAATTCTTTTTATTAATATATCACGAATTCTTAATTTCATTTCAAACGTAAAGTATCCTATTTGCTTTCTTTTCAAGCATAAACAAAAGTTCTTTCATATTTATAACATTTTAGCATCGCCAGTTCATTGAACTTGCAAGATTTGTGCAAACGTCCGGGGAAATGTCACTCCAATGCTAAACTTTACTCCATATATCTCGCTTATTTTCAGATTTAAAGGCTTTCATATGATTTAGGGTTCGCCAGAGACGTTCTATAGGGATTCAATTCATTATGAGCACTGAATTTCCTTGTAAATATAATAATTGTCTTGCATGAACTCTCAGCAAATGGGAGCATTTTGATTTTTTAATCATAGAATACAATTAATATTTTGTACAGATTTTTTTATAAAAATGCTTTCCTGAATGGCATTGATTGAAATTCGATTTAAAGCAGGTATTCGAAAAACTGGTTTGAAATATTTAAAAAATATAAATAAAAATTAAACATCAGTCACAAAAACCGGCATTTGTTTATTTATTATAATATACAATTAAAATAAAAAAGTAATGATTAACTGTGGTATTAAAAAATAGTTTTTAGCAATTTAAAACAAATTTTATATATTCATGTTTTTTTAAATATTACGTTTTAAATGGGTATAAATTAATTGCTTACAGCAGTAAGAATACGCAACACAACATACATAGTTTGTATTATATATAGTACATATCGTTCCTTAATACAGAAAGTCCTATATAATTTCTTTTCCAAAATCTAGTTTTTTGTATTTTGGTGGATTAGGGAATCATTTATCGAAACATGGAAAAACTAGATTTTGAAAAAAATAGTTGGCACCTTTCTATATGAAGGTAGCGATACAATATTAGGGTGATAGATGCGATTTTTAAAACGGATTTTTCGTTTTTGCATGTGTTGTTTTAAAAAAATTTCTAATTGTATTAACAGAGACGCTGCAATGCAACAATGATCTAAAATCTAACATAACGCGCAATATCAGAGTTGTAAAAAAACAATTAATCTTTCTCACTTTCATCACCTTTCCTCTCTCACTATCCCCTTCCAAAGAGGGTAACACACCTACTGGATGGTAGGCATATTAATTGCCTCAGTGTTACTTCTCTTTTTTATAAAAAAAAACAAACAAATCGTTTTTTTTTCTTATTTAAAATATCGGTTTATAAAATATTATTATATTAATACATTACAGTGGATACATTGATATTATTAAATAAAGTAGTAAGATAGCTATGTATATTACGAGAATCTTGCATATGAATCTTCTATGAATTTAGTAAGTGATAAACTTGTTTTTTAAAAGAATAATTTTTATTTTATGAACGGGTATTTTTCCAGAATTTTGTTTTTTTAAAATGCTTATTACATTTAATTTCTTTTAGCGATCTTTCTGTATTCCTTACAATTGTAATATAGTTTGAATACATATCACGCTCCTTTATTGCAACGTAGTCATATCTCAAAAAACGCAAACGTCAGAAAACGAGTTTAAAGTTTTTAATTTAACCCTTTCAGACATTATATCCAATATATTGGACATTTATCTTTTTCTTTTTGATGTCATGTAGCGTTGACGCAAATAAACAGATTTTGATAGTTAATACCGTTATCAAAAGACTGTTTACTAGAGTGTATGTATATGTGATTTAAAAATCAAATTTTTCATTACTTTTTGTTAAATTAGCGTTGTGAGACATAGTGATCTTGAGTGCTAATTTAAAGTGATGGTTATATTATTTTAAGATCTCAAAAAATTTTTAATTATTAATTGGGTGTTTGTTAAGCTATTTGTATATTAATTTAAATTAACTTAATAATATTATAGTACTGTAGACATATTTAAATGCACGTCCTTATATTGGACAAATTTACTTTGTGAGTGTAGTTTTTGGAATTTGCAAGGAAGCATTTATTCATAAATACTGCTGCTTTATTTAATGAAATGCATTCAAAACGACAACTAAGTGAAGAGAAACTTCAGATCCAAGCGATGTAGAAGAAGATGATAAGCTTGATCACCAGTTTCCTCCTAAGCGGTTTCCTGAACAACTGCAAGTTTATGCCCTCGAAACTTTGGCAGAAGAAATGGAAGATGAAGAAGTTTTACATGAGATTGAAGTGCCCAATCTTTCGGAAATGAAATTAACGACTCTAGGAATTCAACTGAGCCACTTGGTAAATATAGTTCCACAAAACTTGCAAAGGTTCTGAAAGCACCAAAATCCAACTTACTCAAAAAAAAAAATAAAAATAATGTGTGGAAAAATAGGCTTATGCGAAATCAAGAACTTTTAGCATTTGCTCCGCCTTATTATAAAATTTTTTTAGAATCGCGATTTCAATATTTCCAAAAATATTTCGATGATAAATTTTTTGACAAATCCTTATATTCTACGAATACGCCGTCCAGCAATGCAGTTCATCTTTCAAACAATCTAAAGCAGATGAAACACGTAAATTTTTTGGTATTCATGTTATGATGAGTTGTTTAAAATTTCCAAGAGTGCGTATGTACTTTGATAAACGCTGGGGAATGTAATTGTTTTATGAAAATATGAAAGTCAATCGCTTTTTTTATTATGAAACAATATATCGTTGGCTTAATATAGAAAGGGCGTATCTTGATTTTTTTTTTTTAATTGCGATTCTAAGCTTTTCTTGTCTATTTGGAATAGTAATGTCAGAAAAAATTAAAAACGGCGCTTAGAAAAAAAATCGAGATACGTCTTTTCTATATTAAGCCAACAATATGTACATGTGATAGATATTTTAGCTCGACCATAGAATGTCAGAATAGAAAGTACAAAGTACCGTCTGTAATTCAACAGATACGTTGTCGGCTTCATCAATTGCATTTGGAGGAAAATTTTTGCATCGACAAGCAAGTAGTTCCATTTTTTTTCTGATATAGGAAATATTTTAATTAAATTGCAGAAAATTATATTAATATACCTTGTAAAGACAGACCATCTCGATCTTCTGCATGTCCAGCAGAAACTGCACCAGAAAACACCATGTCAACGATTCATAGTGAGCCATTGTAAGATGCAGACAAACGCAAAATGCTAAATCAAAGTGCTTCTGCTAAAGAAGTTCGACTTGATTGTCAGAATCACCTACCAGAATTTTTGGAAAATGCAAACCCATGTTACTGTAAAATGAACGGTATTTCGAAAAAAATCGTTTATAATATACCAAAAATGTAACGTTTATCTTTGTGTAAGACGTGAATGTAATTGCTTTGTAAATTATCAAAAAAAATAAATTTTTTTATTACATTTAAACCATTTAATTACACCCATTATCTTAAAATTTATTTATAAGAAAAATGTCCACCAAGCAACTTTGTTCAATATATTAGACATCACCTGGCTGCCAGGTATGACAATTAACCTGTAGTTTGACTTCAGATTCCTAATTAGCAGTCTCAAAGTAGCTTACACTGAAATTTTCAGATTTATATCTCAACTATTTCTCTGTAATGTCTGAAAGGGTTAAACACACATCAATGGAGAACATAAAAAAATATTCTCCCCTCATGAGATGAGTAAACAAGATATTTATATGAATTTTTCACACAAGATGACAAACGATACGATGAATAATTCTGTATTCTTAACTCAAAAATCACATTTTTTGAGATATGACTACGTTGCAATAAATGAGCGATATGTGCAGGATGTTTGCAACTAAATCTACCAGCATGGGTATTTTAACTTTTCTTGTTTTCATTGGATTATACAATATACAAAATTGTAAAATTTTCTTTGATGAAGCTTTTTGTATACTGTTCTATATAAATGTGCATACCGTCGTCGAAAATCCAAAAGTACGTAACATCACTTTTTCTAGTTTTACAGGAGAAGCAAAAAACGTTATAAAATAAAAAATATTTCAGACATAGAAACAATTGAAAGAATATAGAATTAAAACAGAAGAACTAAACTAATTCAAGAGAAAAAACTATATTTTTCGAAATATTTTTTAAGTTATATATATTACGTTCTTTTTTATTTGTGTTTTCTGAAACAAAAGGACGTATTATCATAAATATTTTTTTTAACAAACATTGAAAAAGTGAAAAATATGAAATAATTTTTTAATTTTTTTATTAACGCTTTGAGTTTAATGTATTATTATCTTTTGATAAGAGGTGAAATTCAAGTTCATAAAAAATTAGTATACAGATAGCAAAACAATACAATGTTCAAATGGAATATTGTCATAAAAATAATTATAGTCCGAATGAAGCAATAATTTAAATCTGCCATTTCTTTTCTGAAATTTTTATTCTCTCAGGATGCAAGATGTTGGGATGGGTGAATTCGCATTTTTTGTCTGCTCGTTGTGGAAGAACCTTATAATCTTTTTTAATATCAGTTTTAAAATAAATGGTTCCCGATGGATCATAAACTAAAGCACGGATCATGTTAACCGTAGGCTCTCCGAAAACGACCGCTCCCTTTTTACCGTTAAGTTACCAATTATTTTTTATTATTTCTCGGGATCCCGCATGAAAAATCCCGGGAAAGCGGAAAATTTCTTAAGTGAAATTTCCGGGAAATCCCGAGGCGGGAATTCATATTTCCTGCAAAAAAAAGTCCTTGGTTCTGAGAATTTCATTTTGGCATCTCTAGCGTGATCGTGATCTTCTTTATGAACTCATATTACTAGTAGGACTAAACTGACGCTTATCAGCACGTATTAATTTATTTTACCAAAATAAAAAAATACAAAAATTGTCTGAGGAATAAAATTTTTTTCCAATAAATTTCTTATCATGATTTATGTTTTCAGCTATTAGTTATATGAAACTAGACAATATAAAACCAAAGTGTATATGATAAGAACCAGCTTTCGGCATACATTTTTTTGGATGATAAGACTTAAAAAATTTATATATTAATTATTTAACCATAAAAAGTATTTTCTCTTTTTATATTTCTCTCACAGGCATTTAAAAAATTTAATGAGAGCTACATAGAAAATTTTATTAATTTTGCATTTAAAAAATTTAATGAGAGCTAGAAAATTTTATTAATGTTGCTCAAATTCATACAACCATAAACAAATACATACATATATAAATATGTATATACATATGTACATACATAAATTTTACATTTATATACATACCTACATACATATTTGTTTTCATTTTATCTACAATTTATTTGCCTTTGAATTATGTTTGAGCGATAGAGCGTCATAAAATTGTGGACGTAGCCGGCAATTTAGAGCAGTGACGGCCAACTGTTGTTGAAACGACGAAGTTTGGTCGGGTTTCGCACACACACAGCACGAACGTTTACGAAACAAAAAAATAAATAGATAGGAAAAAACAAAAAAATTCACTCAGTTGCATACCAGCATCAACAAAGTCAGGTTGTCGTCGCTTTGTTTGATAATTTATGATTAAATTTTATGAAATAGGTACACTGGTAAAATATTCAAACAGCACATTAAAATACAACTTATATATATAAAATTTTTTAAAAATTATATAAATTTAATATATTAAATAAATAAATGCAATGGGTTGTTAATATTTATAACAACCCAGTGACATGTTCAATGGAAAATGTACCATTAAATATTTAACAAGAACTGGTCAATATGAGAAACGATTTATCGTTACCATTGGAAACTGGTATTCCATTTTGGAAAAATATTATTCCCAAAAAATATGGTGCCAGTAGGGATCTTATATTGAATCTTATTTCAATGTTTTCGACAACATATATATGCGAGGCAACATTTTCGTCGTTGTCTCAAATTAAAAGCAAATATCGAAATAAATTGTCTGACAAGCATGTAGAAACTTTGCTCAAAATTAAATGTTACAACAAAGAAATTGACATAGATAAATTAATTGAGTTTCATAATTTAAACACTTAAACACGATTTGAATTGAATTTACGTATATGTATTATTTTTATTAAATCTTTCATTACTTAATTTTAATACACATAACCTCTGAAAACCAATTAATTATAATATTTTTAAACTTATTTTTAAGATAACATACTATGTGAAAAGAAATCCAACAACGCAAACAAAAGAAAACAAATGCATTTCTCCATGTGTATATTTACCAATACACTCTCACTTTTGTTAAACACAACTAAACATTCTCATTTCTCTTTTTGGCCGTCACTGATTTAGAGGTTGAGATAAAAAAGAGTACACATTTTTACTGTAGCACATTTGCGAATTTGTTTATGAACTTGAATATTTTAATGAATTAGTATTTTCCATTAGTGAGTCACAAGGTGTTTACATTTGAACACATGAAAATGCAAGTAACAGAATCTTTACAGAAATAGTTCCGCCCTCAGACACGATTTGTAACATTTTCTATTTAACAGATGTTTAGTTTGACCAATTCAAAAAACCAAGAGCTATTCTGTCGTGCTTTGGAGAAATTCCCTAAATTTCATTTACAATTTTGATGCAAATAAATTGCTTGAATAGCTCTTTACAAATCAATTACAAAATTTACCATTGCAAAGCTTTAAATTTTATTGAATATACCAAATCATTTAAATTTCCAAGTATAAAAGCAGTAAATCCATTGTTCAAAGTTAAAAAGCAGTAAAACTCAAAATGTGATGCTTTTATTTACTGAAAATTAAAAATACTGCCTTTTAAATCCATTAAAAGTTAAAAAACGCTGCCTTTCTACTTTATAATGCGGGTTATGAATATTTTTTTATTTATGTAAAGAAAAAAAAATTATATTATTTTTTATTGCTGAATTATTTTACTACTTTAAGATTTGCAATATTTAAAGGCAGAATAGATAGAGTATGTAAATTACTCTTGTTTTAGGCATCTTTATTATTTATGGTTTGAAATGAAACTAATGACTTTTCATGATGTTATGCATTATATTTTTAAGCATTTAATTATTATTATTAGTTAGAAATATGTGAAGCTTAGATTTCAGTTTTCTCTTATTTTACTTCTTGCAATTTGCTGCCAGGCAGTATTGATGGGTCTATTTACAATGGATATAAATTGTATATAAACCAGCAAACCGTATGTTCCGGTTTCCTATAACCCGACAAATACCGCAAAAAAAAAAGTCCAAAGACAATTTTGACGAACAGGAAATTCTCTATAACATGCAGAAAATAGTAACACGCATTAGAAATTTGAAAAAAGGAAATTTTTCGCATACATTTGGTAAGAAAAACAAAATAAAAAATTAAACGGAAATAGTAGATACTCAGGGGACAATTCACGGCATTCGATATCGAATAAAATCCCATAAAAAATTTTTTTGACTTTGTATGGAAATTTCGCACGATATCGAATACCGTGATTTGTCCCCAGGATTATTATTTTTGGTGTGTGTATATGAAGTGGTTCAAAAAAATCAGTAATAAGACATTTTATAATAAGATAAATTTAAAAATGTCTGTGGGAAATATAAGTTTACTTTGCTTTTCCAAGACAGAAAATTTGAAAATTTTCAAGCTAAAAAATTGTAAATATATGTGAAAACAGCTTCGTAGCAGCAACCAATGGCGCTTTTTCTAAAAACGAAATTGACTTAACTTGTAAAAATGCATATACATATGTACGTATGTACGTAATTTTCGTATTCTAATTTGTTAAATAATACGTTTAAATATGTAGTTGATATTCCTTGTCACAAATATCTACCGTAAAAAGTGGTAAAATCGAACCAAGAGCGCTGATGAGGTGGCGCAGCGACATTGAAATCAGTCCTGATCCGTTCTGTGAGTCTAGTGAATAAATGTTCCAATACTACTTTCTTTAAAAAAAATAATTTGAAGCTATCAAAAAAATCTTAAATTAAAAAGAAATTGGTTAAGTTAGATTTGAACTTGAGCAAAACAATACCATTCAGCTTAAACATAAAAAAGTTTAACAAAATACGTAAAAATATAAAATTTTTTTTTAAACAATGGTTATTAATTTAGCACTGCCAAAACAATGGATACTGTTATATCTATGTATATTTACTGCACGAAAAATTACTTAAAAAAAGTATGAACAAATAATGTAAAATGTATGATGTTGTACAACTATTTCAATATCTGTTTGTTTGCAAGTTTTTTGCATCTTTTTCTATTTTTTTTTACTGTTGTGGAAATTAATAAAATCAAGTTTTGCGAATATTTAAAAATCAAATAATAAATTATTTTAATACTGGATTGAATCAAAGACAGTTTGCGATAGATATCCAATTAATAAATCAGTAGTTTCAGAACTTATTAAAAAAGTCTTGAGACATTTTGGAAGAGATCTTGTAAAATTACTCCAAGACGATATAATTGAATACCAAGAGAGTTTAAAAAAGCCTGAAAATGACACCACGAGAAGTTATCAATAATATAAAATCATAAATTAATGCTCGAACAGGGCAAATGGGGCTTCTATTCAGTGATGCCAAGAGTAGGGAATTTTCCCTTTTTGTAGGGAATTCATTCGAAAATTTCTAGGGAAAGGAAAAAAGGACAGATTTCTCATTTTAAGGATAATGTAGGAAATTTTAAAAACTTTCTCTTTCTTTCTTATATATTGCGGCGTAATTGCGTAAAACACTCTACAAAAAATCTAAATTTCAAATTTTGTTACAGAATTACGCGAGATATTTTATACAGACAGAAAACATCTTTTGGCAAATATTATACATATAGAAACAACGAAAGGCAAAGAAATGTCCGATTTTCTTGGGAATAGAATTTGTATGAAAAATAATAGGAAATTTGAAAAATTTGGATTTTTTAGTTTAATATATAAATTAAGACTTTTTAAAAGTATGTATTAAGCTATTTTAAATATTCAAATATACTCTTAGAAACAAAAAAAACTCATTCTTTCCATTCCGGGTCATGTTTTTTTTAATTTCTACCACATTCTTATTTTTAAAATTTAAGATCTCTATACTAGAAATAAATGCGAAGAATTATAAAAAATGGTTCAACAGCTCTTAAGTTAATCCAAATGTATGTTAATTTTTATTATTATTTAATTTTTTGTCTGGCGATATAAATGTACAAAATTTTAAAAACTGATCCTAATATCAATGTTTTTTTGAGTTACGAAAAATGTAGGGAACTCTTTTTTGTGTGTAGGGGAAAAGGGGTAATTTTTTCGAGACACGTAGGGATTTTGTTAAATTTCTGCTGACATCACTGCTTCTATTGCTCTTATAAAATTTACAAAACAAAATGTAAACTTATAAAAACGAAAATTGGAATACCGTCCTCTAAATATAATTTAAGTGTGATGAGAGGACGTATTAGACAGTTGGCCAAATTTGGCGGTAAGGTGGGTTTGTTTTTCGGGTCAAGGCATGGGTTCAATTCATATTATAAAACAATAACGACCGGAAACGAATGCAAATTAATTTTAAATGAATGAGATATGCGCACAACAATGAGCCTAAATTCACCTTTAGGGTTGCAGCTGAGTGGAATCAATCCAAAGTAGCACGTGTTTGAAGTGGCCTACCTTCCTATACGGCTTATATCAGTCCCATTAAAAGTCAATGGCAAATTGTATATCGCAAAATGGGAATCCAAAATTATAGCACGAAGGAAGATTTTTTGTCAGATGCAGTCATAAGCGAATGGCAACAAATAACAAAGGAAACGATTGACAATTGAATTGGATCAATGTACTGTTTGTGTGACGCGCTCATTAAAATGGACGAAAACTTTTTATTGAAGTGAATCTCGAATTTCCAATTTAAATTTTTTAGGTTTGTCTTTATACTATCGGAATTTTGTTAATTATGTTGCATTTTCCGAGTACAAATTAATAAAATACTAAAGGCCTTATTCACAAAAGCTTAATAAAGTTAATGTGTACATTAACGGTTTTCCCATATAAAAATCCAACATTAAACCTACAATAACTCTATTAATCGTTTGTGAATAAGACCATAAAAATTTTGCAGTTATTTTGAATTTTCCAACTTTGAATAAATGAATATATGCAAATGTTAATATTGCAGTGTCACCTACTGTATTTTACTATATTTTACCCAGAATCTGAAAAAAATTAATTTTTATTTAAGTTTATATATTTGCCTGTCGTTAAGTTTGTACAAAACCATTCGGTCCGTAGTTGAAGAACACTTTTCGAGGTTCTTTGATAACTCAAGAACCAATATGTTAAACAAATCTATTAAAATTGCTTCTATTAAAATAACAAGGGTTCAGATATTGGCTAAACACCACTTCTACTCTTTTTTAATTTAATTTTTTCTTGTTAGTTTATAAAAAATTGCGAATTCTTCGAAAAACAAAAAATTAAAATAAAAATAAAATTTTATATGTATTTAATTTGCGTTGTAGCAAAATATATAATATACAGTAATATTACACCAAAAACATTCCACTGTCCTACAAAAACTGTTCCTTACTAAAACCTTACCCCTCTACTACTAAATATTCCAATCATACTTGTTTTTTTCAAATACATACGAATTAAATACGAGTATTTAATTTAATCGTTGACATATAGATTTTTTGTGCATATTCGATTTTCTTATATACATATTTATTTTCAAAAGTAATTTCCAAAATCGTTTTAAGAAATGGCGGATTAAATAATCTTTTTAACTATATGAATACATACATACCCACATAAAATACTCTATAGAATTGGCAAAATATTGTGCCTTTTTAATCATTTAGTAGTACTAGTGATTGTTTATCTTCATTATTTCATTATTATTTTGTTTTGGAAAAAGTACAATGAACTTCAAAATTTCTTTATTAAATTACAAAAGCAAGAGACATCAAAGCGACAAAAAAAAAATCTCATAAAATTTTATCACATCTTCGGGTTTCATGAATATCCGCATAAGTCTTAAAATAAACGATTTTTTGAGGAGACCCAAAATATATATTTGAAGCTGGGATTAAAAAATTTGGTTTGGGATTGAGGATTTTTTTTATTGAATATTTTTGTGTTTTAGGGATTGAAAGAGATTTTTTTGGCATATTTATTTTACATTTAATTTTTTCATATTCTAATTTTAATAATTATTTCAATTAATCTGTTTTTTGTACTTACACATTTTTTACGCTTATGGTAATAAAAAGTTATCGTCTTTCGATAAATACAGTGGCGTTCGCTTATAACATACATACATATATAGTTTACAGTTTATATACACCGATTACAATGTTTCGCAGCAGTCTCGCCTTAAAATTTCATACAAATTACTACTTTGGTTAAAGGGAATTCTTGCTTGTAAAAATTCATATAATTTTAAACGATTACTACCATAGTAAAATATTTCACCATGATTACTTCGAACAAAACAAAATCGCAAAATTTTTCCGGAAATTTTTCATAGCATTGAAATAACTTTGTAGCATTGTTTAGGGATAAGGTTTGAAAAAAACCATAGGCCGTGTATGACCGTGCGTGAGTAACGATTTTAACACGAAAGTGTGTATGGAGAATTACTCATAGTCCCAACTGAATTTTAAATACGGTCCATAGGACTAATAAATTTGTAATTTTAAAAATTTTTGCCATCTCTCATCGAAGCATCGTAGCTTCGAAAGAGTTAAGCCGATTTTCTTGAAATACATATGTAGCCATCGGTCCAGTCAATTGGAAGACACACAGGTATGGGAACGCCAATTAGATGGATTTAACTTTCAACTAGTTAGAACAATTTTCCTCAAACGTAAAAATCGTATACATACCTACGTACATGCACTCATACATAAATACTGGAGGGTGGTCAATTATTCATGTTTTTTATTTGTTTGAATAAAACTATATATTTTTTATTTGAATAAACGAATAATTTTGAAATTTCGTTTGAATAATTCGAACGAACAATGAATAAAAAATTTACGGTTAAAACAGCATTGCAGATCATATCTAGTTTGTATGTTCTTTTCTTTGATTTTTCTAAATAGTTCAGATCATCATTAATACAGTTAACGATTTTTGCGTTAGTACAATTTCTTTTTTACTTTTTTAGATCAGTTAATAAAACGTTACCAGTTACCTAAGAAACGTCATCTAATTCTTCATCGTAGTTGAGGTCATTCGTGATACATGTTTTTCTCACAAAATAATGCTACTCCTTTCTTTAGGTTCTTGTGGCATATTATAAAAAGCTATTATTGGATAGGAAAATCCCAGAGTTCAGGAATAATATTAAAGTATTTAATGATTTTATATGTCGTTCATTAAATATTCGAATGTTCGATTATTCGAATAATTCTTTATTCGAAATTGAAAAATGTTTGTTCGTTCAAACAAAAATAAATAAAATTTTTCGAATTATTCGAATAATTTTTATTCGAACGACAATCCTAATAATTACATGTGTATACTTATGTATGTAAATATTTTGAAATATTTCCATCACTTTTACTTTGACGTCATTCTTGCTTACTGTTTTGTATTTCTATGTTTAATTTAGTACCTATATTAATTTTTTATATACATAGATTTTAATATTATTTAACATGTTGTAGATGATTTAAATAACTTGGTATATGTATACCTACAAATGTACATACATAAATATGTAAATTATGTATTTGTTTATTGCTATCATCCAAAGTACAAACTTTTATTTCGCTAAGCAGGTTTTAGATGTTCTTATAACTTCAGTTATTTAATTTAGCAAATAACACTCTACAAGAAAATCAAAAATTTTCTATCGAACAAGGTTCTAACTACTGATTCTAAGAGAGGGGGCTGGAAAAGAGTATATGTCTATCGGGGTTTAGAAAGCTTACACCTGAGTATTTTTAGGAGGAGTCAAAGTTCCCATTTTTTGCACATAGGAAATTCTTAGCTTTTTGGTATGTTCAGTAGATTAATGTAAAAATCTTGAAAGTACACATCTAAATCTTATTTAAGAGGTTTTCAAATTCCCCATTTCTTGCAAATTTTTTTAGTGAATCGGCGTAGGAAATCTTGCAATCCTTCAACTCCTCGCTGTGTTGAACCCTCTGTCCCTTTCTTAAGAATTTGAAAAAAACCTCTAAATCAGCGGTACAGCGAGCAGAAACGCCCTAAAAATATATTTGTCATAAAGTTATAATATTATACTATAAGTCTCTAAAACACTAAAGCTCAAAATAAGTTATAACGTAAAAAAGATTTTATATCGTACTTTTTCAGACATTTGAAGTTTTGATTTATATCTGGCGTTCAAATTAAATTTTGAGCTTCGGTGTATTCGGTAATAAGGACGAAAAAGTTTCATACAGCGAAGAGTTAGAGGGTTAAAATGTTTCATAAAAATTTTCCTCGTAGTGTTTTAGATTAATCTGCTGAACACACCTTACACCAAAAATTTTACGTTTGCAAGATTTTCTATTCCGATTCACTATAACAATGTGCAAAACAGGGGCTACTTTAACTCTCCCTAAAATAAGACTCAGACGTAGAATTTCAAAACACTAAACACATACATTTTTTATCCCTTCTATTAGAATCTGTCGTTGGAACTTTTTGTGTTGTACAGTGTAATCGGTTAGTCATGGTGCAAAATAAAAATCTAGACATACTTATTTTTAATAAAAAAAACGGTATGTAATAAGAACTTACAGTAAATATACGAGGTAAAGTCAATAAGCCTTCGAAAAACATAGATTTTTTCGAAAAAATAATAATTTTTAGCTAACATTTTTTCCCAAATAAAATAATTTCAGTCCATAGTATATTTAATCAAATTTGTTGAATTTAAATTAAAAAAACTATCTCCAAGGCATTAAACTATCGTTTTTATTGCACTTTAGCATTCAAATTGGCAATCTCGAATACGAACGCTAACTTCGAAAAACTGCTAGCAGCATTGAATTCAGGGTATTAAATTTAGTTAGTTTTACCCAGTGGGTGCTCATTCGAGACGCGCGCGAAACACAGGATTTCGCTGTTGCAACTTGCAAGCAGTAACCACATACATATGTACATACATATGTACATATATGATTATATTATATACATTTATAGTTCATTTATCATTTTGTGAAAGTCAAATCAAAAACATTTACAGTCATAATAGGCTATCAGAAATAAAAAGTCGTCCTTTTTAAAAATAATTAAAAGAGCTGATTTGTAGTTAGTAAAATTAATTTATCGAACAATTGAAAACACCGCTTTAAGCCAATTAAAAGCAGCCATTACACTGTTGCTGTTTTTTCGTAAACACACTTTTCGCTTTCAATCTTTTTGCGTACTTATTTTTAGCACGTATTGCTTTCTTTGAAAATTAATAGATTAAAGATTTTTTTTGTTAATACATGCTATTTAATTTGAAATTTTTTAACAAGGGCACAAAACGCCGAAAATTATATAAATATATAAAAATTGTACAAATAAATAGTAATAAACATTTGATAAAAAATAAATAAATAATCATAAGTATACTAACACAAAAAAATTAAATTCAATTGTTACTCAATTATTGGTTTGATGATATTGTTGTTGCAGGTTTTTATCATGTCACAAAGAAAGTAAAGCATGCGATCGATTAGTTTTTTTTTTGTTTGTTATTTATTTTTACTTTTTTATTAAAATATTTTTATTGTACACAATACACCACCAACACTTGAACCGTTTCGCTATACAGCACGAAAGATGAAATGTGCTGAGTAAGGAACAGATTTAACTTGATCTTAACCAATCAACGCGTTGAAAACAACTAAATATTTAATTTTTGCTTTTTTTATAAAAATTGCTTTGGTTTTTCTCGATATCAAACGTTGCGACTACTTCTCTGGCACTTGAATATTTCTTTTTATGCTCTCGATTGATAGCAGTAGATATGAAAAATTTGTTTGACGTTTGTTTTGTATTTTGTGTATATTGTATTTTAGTTGTTTGTTTAAAAATTGATAATATGTTGTTATATATGCATGTACATATGTATGTATGTAGCTATCGCGGGTTTCTCAAATTGTGTTAGTGAGCTCCATTATCTCTTTTCAGTATATACATACATACAAATGGTATGTATGTACATACTTGCTTTCCAGATCCCTTAAAAGATCAGCCAACACTAGTGCCAGGCTTTGATTTCATTAATCGAATATTAACTGCATAATAGGCAATCAAATCATTAACTAAGAAAAATATAAGAAGAGAAGATATAAGATTTTCAGAGAAATAATTTTAGTAAGAAAGAGCAGGAGAAGAATACATTTACACATACTTCTATTTTATCTCTTTCCCACAAGCTCCAGAATTGCAGAAACAAAAATTGCTAGCTTGAACTGTAACTCAGTAATTTTGTATCCGATCAAAGTAAATTATCCGTTTAATATAATAGCCTCTCAAACAAAATATATGTAATTTATTTTAATCGAAGCAGCCTTCGACTCTGGATGGCGCTTTAGAGTACCGCTACCTGGGTAACAAAGAAAATCGTGTTTAGCCCACGCAGTGTAATTTTTGGCAAACCAAATTTTCCATTTTAATTTTGAACATTAAATATAAAGATAAAAAATTAAAATCTGCTAATCAATATTGTTTTCCAAAAAAGTAATCGACTTTGTGACTATACATACATATGTATGTATGTAGTACATATTAAGTATTAGTAAGACCTATTTCTCCACAAAAACGTACACCATTGGGTGATCGACTCGGTTCTTCAACCGGTTTCTTACAATACGGCTGTCGGTTTTTTTCAAAATGCTGATTTTTCGAATGTCGAGTAGTCCGGCTTTTTATAATTAAAAAACCGGCTCAGTCGAATACTTTGAACCGTAAGAAATTGCTGTCAATCAGTTACCCAAATATTAAACAACTTTGTTTGAAACTGCTGGAATTTTCTTCATTTTAATTAAAACGTTTTACAAATTCATTGTAGGACGTTAAAAAAAATAAATGAACGTCTCTTAAAAGTTTCGAATAATTTAATACTGTATCTAAGTACTGGAAAGTTCCCCAAAAGTGAGAATTTCATTAAATACTCTTTCATAAATGAAGCAAATAAATTCGTTATATGGTTGCCTATTCGACCGGGACTTACCTTCAGATGTCGATCAAGAGCTATTCAAATAAAAATTTGCAAAATCCAAAAAGCAGCATTAAGTCATGAAAGCATTTAAAATAATTTCATATAAGTATTTAAACTGAAAAACTTGATAGATTATATAATGTTTTGCTAACTATTATGCCCAACAAGTACATTGAGTGAAAAGGCATTTTCAAATGAAAAAATAGATAAGGCCTTTTTCAACTGACAACGAAGTTAAAATACAGGTTTTCTTATGAGCTTTGTCACATTCGGTACGTCTCCGTCAACGTAAAGTACTAAAGTTGGGCAACTTTTAACGTACGTTGAGTACTTTGAAAAATATAAACATTTTTTGTTTTCTTTTTATTAAGTTTTTTGTGTTGTGTGGTGACAATAATAAATTAAATAAAAATTAAAAAAACAGAATATCCTCTCATTCTATTGAAAATGTGAACTTTAATCAAATGAAGCTGATTTAATGTCCGTCAACAAAGTACTCATTGTGTCAACCTCCTCCGCCGATACTTTAATGTCAGTTGAAAAAAGCAACGTATAACATACGACGGATTCTATGTGCCCCGGCCTATACTCTCCAAAGCATTTAAACTGAACATCGTTTTATATGAATATACAAAAATGTGTAGCACCAAAATCAGAAGAATTGCTATGTATCTTAATTCGAAAATCGATAAAAATTTTATGCCTCATTCGTTGTGCTTCAAAAGTGTTTTTTTTTTCGAATTGAAATATATAGTAATCCCCACCAGCTGTTGATATTAGTCCAAAGTAGTTGCTTGATTGTATACAGAGTTTTCTATATACAGATGTATGTACTACATAAAGGTTGATATTTTTTTGTCCACCATGCCCATACATTCATATTTACATGAACTGTTAACTCTTTTTTTGAATAAAGCGAATTAAAATCAAAGCTTATGTATAATTACTTTTTCACAAGAAATCTGTTGACCGGTTTTTCCGGAACTTTAAAAACTTGCAAAATTTGAAAATGTCGAATTATTTGAAAACCGGTTTCGAATAATCGATCACCCAGTACACTAACATCGAGTTCACCGGTCGCTGATTATGTTTTCTTAAAGCATTCGTTGTTTTATTCGAAATTGCTCTTTTTACGTTGCTATTTTCACTTTGCTCTCTGTATTACCCAGTGATGGTATTTTGGTGCGTTTGGGATATTCTTTGGTTGCAAAAAGCTCTTCGTAAACGTGAAATTTTATTAAATATCTGTTTTTAAAGTGATTACAGTATTTTTTTCACAATTTCTCAAAATTACAAAATTTAACTACTTCTTTTAATCGGTAATAGTACTTTTTAAGCAACCATGAATTTATATCTTTCATATTGTCTTTTGACTGAAGCCTTCTTAAAGAGTTTTAAATGACAAGAACGTCAACAACAAAAATTTGGGAGGCTAATCCACATATTCTATGTACATATGTATATATATTATTTTAAACTATGTTTGTTTTATTATTTTTTTATATAGGTATTTTTATTAAATGAATTCTGATTGTATTTTAATTAATTTGATAATAATTTCTCTTACTTGATTTCAAATCTTTTGTTTACCTTGAAGCAAAAACTTAAAATAATTTCTTGGGTCTTACAATTTATTTAAACCATTAAATTTTTTTACAATTTGCCTAAGATATTAACATTAATTAAAAAAAGTTTTGGTGCTTTTTAACACTCCTTTTTGCGCTTTTTATCCTTTTTGGAACAGCTTATTGTTGTTTTGCTTTCTAGAGATACCAACACTGATATTACATTACTAGTCTGCGTTTAGACGCGTCTTGTCTAATTGACATGATTCTTACTTTTTCTTCTTTGAACTTTCATTGTTGTTCACACAACTCATGTGATGTTGACGACATTTACTTCCAAATACCTTTAGTCTTAAAATTACGAATGAGAAAACAAAAAGTAATGACAGTACATGCATTTAAGTACTCGTTTATTTTTCCATCGTCTCTTTCCTCTATAAAGTAGCAATCATGTCAATAAGACATGACGTGTGTAAACGCAGACTTACCACAGGGTAGACCAGAGATGAAACTATGAATTACGTTTTTGTCTAAATCAGCTTTTTTCCTCTTGAGATTTTCTTTAAAAATATACAGAAATATCATGTTAGTATAAGGGAAAATAAACAAAACAAAATTAAAGCATTTCGCAAGTAACTAAATCACAAGGAAGAAAAGTATAACAAATTATAAAACTTTTTACAATTTAATAAATAAATTATAACAAGTAGGTGGTATAAAAAAGAGGAATTATTAATTTGTTTTCTTTGTGTGCACTTGTTAGTAGTTGTTTAGTGTAATTAAAATTAAAAGCCTAGATGGAATATTTTAATCGTCTGGGTTTGTGTTTCTTCAACGAAAGTGAATATTGAAAGTTACTGTAGAAAAATGTAGAAATCCAAGAAAAATATGTGAAATGAACAAAATTTAGTTTTCCTATAAATAAGAGTTAAATATTTCTTGCGACAGAAAATGGATTAAAACAAAACAAGAATAAGACAGAGATATCATAACAACAAATACAAAAGCTTGGCGTTTCGTGTCACCTCTAGTCTACCCTGTGCCTTTAACTCTAGTTTATATTTACAATATATCCAAGTTTTTGTTTGTTCAATTTGTGTTTATTTTTATATTAAAATTTTCAATAAGTTCTTTTAAAATTGCACTATCTTCTAAAGGGTCCGCCAGATAACTTTTTTTTTGAAAATGCAATAAAAAAAACTACTCAATATTTTCTCAAATATCTTTTTTTATTTGAAAGTACAATCCTTCCGGTTAATAATGAAAAATAGTTTCATTCAAATGGCTGCCTCGGCTGGCCACGCTGTAGCCTACACGATCGGTCCAATTTTTAAGCACATTATCGATTGTGTGCAGCTGTATTTCACCAATGGCTTCACGAATATTGTCCTTTAAAGCGTCAATTGTCTCTGGCTTGTCGGCGTAACACTTATCTTTGACGGCACCCCACAAATAATAGTCCAACGGTGTCAAATCGCAGCTCCGAGGTGGACAAACGACATCAGCTCTGCGGCTGATAATGCGATGTTCAAAAACAGGGCGCAAAACATCGAGTGTAGCTTCGGCTGTGTGGCACGTAGCGCCGTCCTGTTGAAACCAAATGATGCCAATATCCTCCTCTTCAATTTCTGTAAACAAAAATTTGCTCAACATGGCCCGATAACGATCGCCATTGACTGTAACCGCCACTCCTTGCTCATTTTCGAAGAAAAATGGCCCAATTATGCCTCTGGACCAAAATCCGCACCAAACAGTGACTCGTTTTGGATGCGTCGGCTTTTCAATGTAAGCATGCGGGTTTTCTGTGCCCCAAATGCGACAATTTTGCTTGTTTACATACCCGCCAAGATCAAAATGAGCTTCATCTGAAAAGATGATTTTTTTGGCAAAATCGGCATCTTCTGTAGTAAAGTAATGTCGCAATATTTTGCAGCGTTATTCAAGCGTATACACAACCATATTCGTTTAGCGGAAGGATAAAACTAATTATCTGTCAAATCAGACATGAGCTAAGTGTTACCATTCACGAAATAAACACTAGTTGAAGAAAACGTTAGATGGCGGATCCTTTACATGGCTCTTTGATGCCGCGTTAGATCAGCAGGAAGGTCTAATTCAATATCCCCATATTTAGTTTAGTTTCAATTATCACAAGTTTAACCGTTGTGTGCAGTGCTTCAATTTAATTTTTGTTTACAATAATTTTTGACAAAGGGTTAGACTTTACACAAATAAAAATTCCTTTTTGTTATTGTATTGTTGTAGCTGTAGCCCTAGTAATGCCACCTGTTTATTTTATCATGGATACAAGTATACATAGTCACGGTTCACACTGAAATATTTCTTTCTGAAAGTGTTAGTTTGTGGTGTACGGAAGAAGAAGTTTGGGAAGGGGTACAGTGTTTCACATACTTTGAAATTCTCTTGTGTTTTTTTATTCGTAACTGCCATTGCAGCCATTTTCAGCATCTTTATTTTGGATTTTCTTTTACTTTTCTACTCTTTCATGGTGCCGAGAGCAAAAATTTCTGTACATAAAAAAAAGAATGCGAGGTTAAACATGCAAAAGTCTTGAATTTCATTACAAAAAATTTCAATGTGTAGACATTAATGAAGTTCAAAAGAGAATGAGTGAAAATTTCAGAAAGAAAACTTTCATAACATGAACCAGGACATACATAAGAATGAATGTGCTATTACCAACGTCACCAGAGAATTTACTTTTAATTTCCTAAAAATACTGAAAATAATTTCTAAAAATCCTCCAATGATTAAGTTATAAAATATAAATATATAGTATACAATTAAGGCTAATACGGTCCGGGGCATTCTTGAGGTAGAACCAGAAAGTCTTGGAAAATTTAATTGACAAAAATAATGGGGATATGTATAATATAACAAAAAAAGTTAATTTGATATTATGTTAAGCCCCGGGAGCAAGGGCGTAATTCTCTATTAATATTTTATAATAATTACTATATATAGCAAATTACTGTAAGTAGGTTACTGTTTCGTTTTTATGTTTATTAGGATATTACTTTTTAGTCCTAAGCTTTCTTATGTTTGTTATTCATTTTAATTGTATTGTTTTTTTTATAAAGGCTCAATAAAATATACCTATACCTTAATTTGATATTATTAACTTTTAAAAATATACATACATGTGCTTGAACTACCCGGTATAAAGTGGCACAATTTATAAACAACATAAAAAGTTAATATTTGATAGACACATCGTTTCTATTACAGAGAAGCCATGGTAGAATTATACAGGTAGTAGCGAAGCGTTAACGGACCTTTTTTTGGGTTCGCAGCTGTCAAAATTTGATTATGTATTACTAGCACACACCCACACTACTAAAAAACAACACTAGCATTTGTTTCAATTGCAAATATGAAAAGGAAAAGAAAGAAAATTCTTTATAGAACAGAAAATGCAACCATTTTGCCATTTTTCTTTTGTTCTTTTTGACAGCTTCGAACGTAAAAGCAGTATTGTTGTAGGTTCGACATTACCTGTATTAATCTACCATGAAAGAAGCCTTAAAGTATACTTTAGTATATAGTAGTATATAGAATGAAATTTCTAACAAATGATATTTGTGCGCACCACCAACGATTAATTCCAAGTGGCAGCACTTCTACAACCAAAACAAGTAACGTGTGTTTTGTTGTTGGGAAATGTAAAGTCGGTCGTTACATACTAGAGATGGGATCGTGAGTGACTTTTCACTTACGCTCATGCACGCTCATGAGAAAATATTTCACTCATGCACACTCACGCACGACCCTATATTTTTTCTCACGGAAAAAAAATTAGTCACAATCACGAAAACTCACGCTCACGAAATACTCACGAAAATAACACAACCTATAAGCATTTATACATTAAAACTTCTGAATGCAAATAGAAAAATCTAATATACAATCAGTTTAATCAGAAAATTCTGCAATAAAAGAGGAAAATTATGTTTAACTGAGAAATATACTTTTCTGAAACAATTTGTTAGTTTCGAAATACAATTTTGATATATGGGTAAGTCCCGGAAACTGTCCACCAAACAAAATTTTTTGATAGAGATCCAACTTATTTCTCATTTTTTTAAAGAAATATTAGACTAGATATATACATACATAGTTAAACAAAATACATGGTTTGCTGTATTTAAAATACAAAATACTTCCATTTATTATACTTGTTTCAAATAGAAAATACAAAATACTTCCACGTCATGTATGTATTTAAAATACAAAATACATTTTTATTCAAACCAAAAAATACATTAGATAAAACTAATCAACAAAATAATTGTTTCCTTTCATAAATATCAGATTTTTTAATGTAGCATCAGACAAACTGTTTCTTGTTGGAGAATAAATAAAACCTGCTGAAGAAAATAATCTTTCTACAGGTCCTGATGAGCACAAACTTGTATTAAATTCTATGAATACTCTTTTTATATTTGGATAGCTGTCAAGAGTGATAATGTCTTTGCTCTTGTCACTGAGGAAACTGACAAATTACAACTCCAAATTTGATGTCCTAGATTCACCATCATTCCTATCTACGAAAACAACAAAATCATCGTCTTCTTTACTGGTGCTTCTACTTCTGATATTTCCAGGTGTCATTTTAAGTTTTTTGTAATTTTCCTCCAGAGTATAAATTGAAATATTTTGGATTCTTTCATGTATGTATGTATTTAAAATACAAAATACAAACTTATTGTGTGTATTTAAAATACAAAATACTTGCAGGATATGTATTTAAAATACAAATACAAAATACGTATTTGTATTTTAAATACGTATTTCAAATGCTGCCCAGCTCTGGATATATAACTGTATAAATAAAATACATATGTAAATGTATTACGATGATCATTAATGCACAAATTACTACCAAATCCTACCCTACCTCAGATCGTTTAATTTCATACCAGAAATGAACACTTTTTAGGTATTCATATCATTACTTTAATGTTAATGAAGATGGGCCGATCGAAAGCCATATTTTTATACATTGAATTCACTTCAATATAAGAAAAAAAGTTTTGTGTTTACTATTTTGGAAACATTGAAATTAGGTATGAAATTTCATAGAAAAAATGTAACGTGAGTCACAAAGGGTTCATGTCTTCTGACAAAAAACTACAAAATTTTTTGTCTGCAAATAAGTTATTTTAGAATTCCCTTATATTCATTCATCTTTCTTTTAGGAACTATATTTTGTGTACTTTATTATGCAAAATTTGTAAAAAATTACGAAATCACACTTTAACTTTCAAAGTTACTTCCGTTTTTTGTAGCGTGAGTCACAAAACTTTGTGATCAGTTATTTCGCAACAAATACCTCTTAAAAATATTTTTTATGTCATTCCAAAGTACACTTATATCCCAATAAACACCATGCATAAGTTGAAGGTACCTATTTTGAAAGACCAAAAACATTTTATATATTAATGTGAAAATGCGTACGAATGTAGGGTTCGCACGCAGGATTTACACATATGTACATACATATATACATATCTATCATCCGATTTCAAACTTTGTAGATAAAATTAAATTTAACAATTGAATACAATTGAAAATTCTTAAAGAAAATATAAGTTTTCTTTTATTTTAAAGTTTTGAAGTGAAATTTAAAGTTTTAATTAAAATCATTAATTTTCTAGCTCATAAGCAATCTGTATAAAATATTAAGATTAAGTAGGATCTTGTACTTTAGCGTTAAATTGGTTTTCTACAGAAATAAAATGTTGTAAACATTTTTCCCGTGAAGTCTGTTTCACATCTCTTCAAGTATTCTTCCTGGCGTTGAAAATACTCCTTCGCTTGTAGCTAAGCTGGATGGTACACACAGTATTTGTTTAACCAATTTTTGCAGAATTGGAATTTCTTTAGCTTTTTTCAAAAAACTTAAAATTTCTAGGTCTTTTTCGTCTGTGTGAATGCGAATGAAAAAACGAAAGCGAATTGCAGATGTTTTTCTTCCAAATGTTCGCCAGTAGAAAGTCGAACTTATAATGCTACTTTGACTCGTTCATTCACATCAGTACATTAATACATACCGGCACAACGTTTTATGTATGCATGACAAAATTGAAAACCATGTACCTATTAAAAGTATGAAAAAAATTCCAACATCGAAAAAATCACGAAACAATCACGCAAAAAATCTACTCATACACGCTCACTCAAGTTAAGTTTTTTATATTCACGCTCATGCACGCTCACGTGATTGAAACAAAAAACCGCTCACGATCATACATGATCACGCGTGATTACGCACGATTCACTCTAATAACGTGAGCGGCGCCCATCTCTATTACAAACTCATCTGATGGAAACAGAGCACACAAATGGTTATAAGTTGAACCTTTTATGCGAATTAAAGATGGGATCGTGACCAAGTCACGATTATCCACGCTCATGGTGGCAAATTTTTCATGCAAAAATATATCGGAAAATAAACCCTGTTGGTTTATTTTTAGAAAGTTTTCTATTGGTTAACATGAATAAGTCAGCACCTTATAATGTAGATGTTATAAATAATTTTTATTCAATAATTTACACTTATATACTAAAATAAATAATCAATCACAAAAATAAACGCGACGATATGTAACTTAAATTAAAAGACTCTTCAGAGGGAGGATATCTGTTTCTGCAACTTCTTGATACTTGATTTTCTTATTCTTTTCAAATAAATAAAGCTGTTGTATGTACAATTACAATAAAATGATCTCAAAAATATTTATAGATTTGGTATAGAACAGTATAAAAAACTATAAATTGTCTTTTTTACTTAATAAAACTATAGTAAATGTAAGTTTTATCGCCAATTTTGCTTTTCGTTATTAATTTTATTGTTACGCTTTAGCTTTAGCTTCATTATGTCTTTGTCGTTGTTGATTACGAGCCAGATTTGTTAAATTTTCTTCTGGAACATCAGTTAAATCATCATCAACCAGTGATGAAATATCACCAAAGTCGTCATATTCTATGTTGCTGCTAATTAAAGAGTCAATACTTTTAATAAGGTTGTGCTTATGGCTTGACGAATTTACAGTCGCTTGACCCTGTTCTTGTGGCTCCACTTCATCTTCTTCGTATTCATCGTCTAAGTTAAAAGCAGATATATCATCTTCGTCATCGATTTGTTCTAAGAAATCTCCAAAGTTAGCATTATCTTTGAGGTTGATCCTGGACTCTGGCAATTGATCATAATCAAACACTTGTCTCGTTTCACGCGGTAAGTACTCAGTGGTCATTTTAAAATAATTATCATTCTCGTAGTCTTCGTAGTCTTCGCCATTGATGGGTTCCAACTTTGTGCTGACTCTTGCTCCTAATTGTTGCTGGGGATTGGTCGATTTCGTTATTATGGGCTCTAGTTTTGTAGTGGTGTCCTTTAAGGACACCATTTCTTTTTCTATTTGTTGAGTATTGCCAGCAATAGGATCTTCTTTAAAAATACTGCCTAGAGAAGAATCTAAAAAGCTGAGTAGTCCTTGCATGGCGGTTGGAGGTTCATTCACTATACTTTGGTGGCTGGGTTTGTTCGATGTATCCAAAGCATTAGGGCTTGAGATTTTTGCCGACATTTTTATATCAGTTATAGTGGATTTGTCGCTTTTGGTGGGACTTCTTATTTCCTTGTTAGGAGTTTTCTCAAGTTGCGGTTTTATATCGCTCATTGTTGCACTTACTTTAAAAGCTGATTTTGTAGTTGTTGGCTTAACGGTTGTGGTTGTTGATGTGGTGGAGGTGGTATTAATAGACTTCTTTGGTGCTGGTTTAACAGTTGTGGAAGCTTTGACTGCAGTTTTAGGTTTAACAGTAGTGGACATTTTGTGTGTGGTCTTGAGTTCCGTTGGCTTTTTTGTGGTAGTGCTTGTTGAAAATATGTGTGGTTTTATAGTTGTCCTTTTAACTGGGCTCTTAGTTGTTTCCAAGGGCTTGGTATGCAAATGTCTCACCTGGAAAGTTTCAGGTGTTCCTCTCTTCTCATTGGGATCCGCCATTCTTACGACAGGTTCACGTTTTGGTATAATGGGTACAATTTTGGGCTTATGAGGATCCAATTCATCCTTTCCGTATGTCTTAACCTTGGAGTGACCTTCGATAATCAAATACATTGGTCCCTTTAAGGGTTGCTCTGGCTGATTGTAATGGGAGAACATTGAATCGGTAGTCATTTTAAACGGTGCCACTGTAGGTCGATAAGCTAAATTACTGGTATTCGGTATTAATAATCTGGTTGGACTTAAGGTAGTAGTAGTACGGGGGGTATGGGTAGTATGCGTTGGTGAAATTGAGCTGTACATAGGAGAGAGTGATGTTGATACAGTTTGTTTTTGGGGAGTACTTGTTATGAAAATTTTTTGAGTTGTGCTAGTAGTACTAGACGAAGTAGGTGTTACAAATGTTACTGGAGCATAGGTGCTACTAATACCTTGTGGGCGAGCGATGGGCTCGAATTGTTGTGGCTCCATATGTGAAGACTTTATGGTTTCTACGTTGTATGAGTTTGGAATTCTTGTGGGTTTTAATGGCTTAATAAACTCTTTTTGCAACAAATCATGTATCCATGGTTTTCTCGAACTCGTTGATGACAGCTTGTGTCCACTAGATGAACCTCTTATGGAGTTGGGAGAATAGATTTCATGATTTCCCATGCCACCATTCACACCTAGCATTATAGAGGCTGTACTAGTCAGACTGGGACGGTTGTGATATGATAAATAGTTCGCCGACTCCTGGTGTTGGGAATCCGTCGCTTGATATTGAGGTGGAGAATAACGCTGTGAATTACTCGACATCATCAAGGGGGAGTGATTGGAAGAAACAGAAGAGCTTCCCATGGAAGGTGAAGTAGATGCATGCATCCAAGGTTGTGTGACTTTGGACATATAATATGGGGTTGAACGTATACTCATAGAGTTCATAGGTGGAGAGGTCATAAAGGAATGAACAGGCATATTGTGTCGATATTCTATTTGTGCTGGCTTAACAATGTGCATCGCTTGCACTTTTTGATGCTGGGATTGCTGAATATTTGAAGCTTGCAGCTGATTCTGTTGAGCGGCAGGTACCATTGGTTGCATAGGTGGTGGCATTAAATGTGTTGGCAATTGATGTGCATAGTAACTGCGTCTTATGGATGTGTATTTGGGTTGTAACAGTGGTGTCTCTCCCTTTGCATTCTTTAATATGTTAGGAGAATGTTGTTGAAAGGGTGCACTTCCACGCATTCTATCACCAGTTACACCTAATAGCAATATTTCATTTTTTCCTGGATTAGCTATTTTTAGTTTAGCATCTATTAGGGCTGCTGAAACTTCTTCTGGATTTTCTTTGTCCTTCTCTGAGTCTGCCCAGTATTTAACCCGATCCAGGGTTGGGGGACTATAATCAAATGTAGGATCATTTTTCAATGGATCACCTCTGCCTACTGGACGCCATTCATTGTTATTGTAGTCCATTCTTGGCGAAAAGTTGCGCACTGTGAAAATAAAAAGAAAGCAAAAATGCTAATTAATAAAAATAAAAAAAATTATACAACGTAATACGTAATAAGTTTTGCAAGGGTTATTACATGATTGTTATAACTGCCACTTGTGGTTTGTCAGTTTTATTACTTCGTAAAAAATCTAACAATTTTGTGTATATTGCAGTTTTGCTTTCTAATTTGTGGTTAAGCTGCACGAACCTGATTGAAATTACTCTTTGAATTTTGATACGATTATAAGAAAGTTTTTTCTTTCTAATTTAAACCGGTTCACATATGCAAAAGTTACAAGATTCGAAAAATTTTTCAACTTCGACCTTTTTAGGCTTAAACCTGTGCAAATAGAATTTCCATAAAGGTTCCTACTACGAAGTACAATTTGTTTCATGCTAATCGGCGAAGTAACTTATAAGTTTTATACATTATTATTTTTTATTTCACGCCACTGTGTGACTGACATTGAAATATGATAACTGATAGCAAACAAATTTTTAAATAAACGAATTTTTATTGTTTTCACTCAGTCTTTTGCTCAGAAAGCTTAGAGTGAGTGTCTAATGTATTCTCCAATTTCTACTGTCTATCAAAGTTGGTGTGCGGCTGAGTTGTGTCGTTCAATATCTGTTGTTAAAGTGGCATGATATGTACACCTGCCAACATCTAGTGCAATACACCTTTTTTTATCTTAAATCATAACTTGTTAAAGTGTTAACAAATGTTTGCTGGAACCATCATCACCGCCGCCACTACTTGTACCACAATCATGAGTGGTTTTTTAACTGCAGCAAGTACAAGTAGTCAGTCAGTCACACACTGTTGCAAAAAGCTTTGTGATTCCAGTGCTGCCGCAACAGATTTCCAAATTTACAACTAAGAGAATGTAAAAATATCTAATTTATATGAAATTACAATTAATTTAAAAATAATATTTCATTTCATAAAATCTGTAAAAGAAACTCATTTAAATTAAAATGTGAATACTGTACATTGGGGCGGGTCGGAAAAAGATTGATGTAGTCAATGTGTGTGTATGTGCAAGTCTACCATCCAAAAAAAAGATTTTTGTACACAAGTAATAAAATAACACCGCCATATGTCTCATTCTGCGAGAACGCTAAGAAATCATTTTTTCATTTGTAAACCACAAAAACTATGCAATTGAGAACCTTAAAAGCCAGTATTTTAGATGTAAAATGAATAAAAAATAGCTATAAGAACTTTTTATTCATCCTCATCGAGTATAAAAAATTCTAACATTATGATCACGTTAACTATTTCCCATCAATAGTGAAACGAATATGCTAAATAGCACACAAACAAAACAAAAATATAAAATTTGGGACGTTAATTTTAGGGAAATTGAATAAAACATATGTATGTATGTGAAATTTTATTCGCTATGAGTGTTTTTTTATATTTATAAATTTGCGCATTTGAGGGTCCAGAGACAAAGGTGAATCTGTGCTAAGAGATTTTCAGGATTGGACATTATATGGAAGCTATAACTAATTACGAACGCTACATCTGATGGGACGGTATATACTTACTTCCATTTGACTTCTTTTAAACCAATTTCTCACGGCTAATAACACTGTGCAACACAAAAAAGTAAAAAACGACAAGGTTCTGCCAAGTAGTTCTGGTAGAGGAGATAAAAAAACGTATATCGACGTTTTAAAAGCTTGCGTTGTTTTGGAGGGTTAAAGTTTTCCTCTTTTGCAAAGGTTTATTGTTAATCGGCACAGGAAATCATGTAAATTTATCATTTTAGTTATAGGATGTGTTTAGCAAAAATGTGTAAAACACTATGAGGAGCATTTTTGTAGAACATTTTATCCCTCTAACTCGTCAATTAAAGAAAATATTTTGGCCACAAAACTACTTTTTTCGGGCAAAAATATCTCATTTCGAAGAGTAAGAGGGTTAAAATGTCCCTAATCTGAAGTGTAGTTGCCCAGTGTAACATATTTAAAACATGAGCTTTAAAGCTCCGGCGGACACAAAAAATGTAAACGTAATATCTAAAAAAAATTGCCTCTAGATCTGTTGCAGCGTTAACAGAGTCATCTCCGAATGATTGAACAGACATGGGAGGAGATTCTGAGTTAATTTATGAAATAATTGGCTAGTTTTTGATTGTAATGTTTTTCGATGTGCTACCAAAACCAACACAAACACATTAATGCTCATTAGGTCTGTAAATTAAAAATAATCTATTTAGATCTCTTATAACTGTACTTTACCGCCACTGTGCGGCGAATAGATAGAAATCGCTAAATGGACGTTTTCAATCTGAATAAAAAAGAACACGAAACTATTTCTATCAAAGCTTGTGAGTGTATATTTGGTCCCAGCTTGAGACATAAGACACTTTAGAAACCAATAGGTGGCATTGTTGTCGCGTAATAAATTACAATACAACCTCCATAATCCGGACAGATATAGTTTTAGCTACTGTCCGGATTAGTGGATCGTCCGGACTACAGTTATACATATACATATATATAAGAAGATTTGTCAGCTCTATTTTTAAATTCTTTTAAAAATAAAATATCCTTGCCTGTCGCTTTGGTTTGTTCAGACTTTAAAATAGCTTTTGAAAAGAGTTCGCCACGCAAATTTTACTGAGAAAAAAGAACACTTATCCGGACTATAGAGGAAAATTTTCAAAAAATTTAAATGTCCGTATTACTGAATAGTCCGAATTAGCGAGTGTCCGGATTAAGGAGATTGTACTTTATATGTGTACCTGCATATATTTTTTAAGCAAATCAGCGTGTTTTGATTGAATCTGTTGCAACACAACATCTACCACGGCTTCTAGCAGTGTTATAAGACAAAAGTATTTCAAATTACAACTACACCTGCGAGCAATTCCCACACTCTACATATGAGTGTAAAAATTACACCAATTTGAGTGATTACCAACGGCTTGGCAACACTGTGTGACTGTGACTGTGTTACTGTGTACTCACCAGTCTGTCTGTCTGTTTGCACAGTTTTAACAATAAACAGATGTATGTATATGCATTGTTTTAGAAGCTACATATAAACTGCTGTTCGCTTCTGTATGAGTATTTATAGCCATAGATACGTGTGTCTGAACCACCATAGTGTCTGGCAGCAGTCTGAGGAGTGTCTAGTTTTAAGACAAATTATACTGATTTAATAATTGGTTGAATATTTAGACATTTAAAGATTACAAGATCAAATTTTCGTCAACAACTCGGTTGACTCAACAGGAATTTGATCTTAAGTAAGAATTTTTATTTAATTTTTTTATTTATTTATTTTCAAAAGTTCTAACCTAGCACAACAAGATATTAATCTTATAAATGACAGTGCTAGTGAAATAATCAAATTAAAAACCAAGCGTATAACTAAACATAATGATATGAAACGAATAATACTACGATATTATAAACATAAAAATACAGAAATATATAGTTTAGAAAAAATATAAAAATAAAAATATGTATGTACATCAAATAATGAAAATATTTATAAAAAAATGCATTAAAGCTGAAGTATAGCAGTATGCAAAAATTTTATATAACTCCTTTTTAAACAACTTTGCATTGCCTACATTTTGAATATAGTTTGGCAAGGAATTCCAGAGACTTGTCGTTGTGACACCAGGCTCTTAAATCTATATTGAATGATTTTCCTCCCTCGATTAGATCTAGCGAATTTGATCCTACTAAACAAGTATATTGACTGCTTAGACGTAATTATCTTATGTAAAAACACAAGGCATTTAAGTTTAAATAAATTTTAAAATTTAAGTCGAAAAATCTGGTACGAATATAGCGAAATGTGGTCACGACGCCCTTGTAAGAATACATATCTTGCTATATTGTTATAGGCAACGTTATGTTTTCTTATATCATCGCTGTCACAGTTGGCAAATATTTCACAGCCATATAGAAGTACGGGAACTAATTAAGTTTTTGCAAGTTGCATACGTATGATGAATCTATGACTGCCCACAATGACACTAATATGATTTGCCCACGTTAAACGATTATTAAAGACAACACCAAGATTGGATGCAGATTTAATAAAGTCAATTTTGTTTCCTTTGATAATTAGCTCAGGTACGGCAAACTCTCTTATTATATTTTGAAAGAAAAATGCATTTAGACTTGGAGGGATTAATATAGAGCCCATTTGCATTTTCGCAATTGTTGTAAATTAAAGAGTGATTTTAATTGACAATTTTAAAAGCTGCTATATAGTAAAACATTTTTTGTTTTTAATTGTAAGCTTTGAGACAATTGATTGAAAAAAGCTTATCAAGTCTATTTATATATTATATTTAACCAAGAGGACTTTTTCTAGCCAATCTTTTTCAAGCATTATGTTTTCTATTTTTGAAATTTTTTTAATTAAAATCTATAGATGATTTAGTATTACAGTATACGAAAATTTTGTTCCCACTGTGCTACATCTAAATCACTTGAAATGGAAAAAGACTCACAACATCTACACATACAGTTGATAAATTATTCGTTACCAAAACCAGACAAATCGCTTTCCATTTTCATTTTAAACGATTGCCTGGAATGAAAATAATGTTGCGAAAAAATTAATAATATTGGAGAAGAATGGAAGGTGAATTTCAAGGTTTAGCAACAATGATGCTGCTTAGCGATTGATCAGTTTATACCAGTGATGCCCAATTTTCAATATATTTTCATCGTGTGAAATTCACAGCCTATAAATTAAGCCGTGAAACATTTCTTTGGACACCATTGTCTTACACGCTAGAAATATCTCTCAGCGATTGCTACATTTTATTAGAAAATCTTTAGATTCCGCTTAGAAAGAGTTAGTCATCACTTAGCTTAGCGATAGTTTTTTATAAGAAGCAAGTAAGGAAATGGTGCTTCAGTCGAATTGTCTTTGTAACAGAGAATTCAAATATTTTTCATACATGTTATGAAGTCGGCAATACATATCCTGTGTGAATTTCCTGGCCAAGATATCCAACAGATTTTAATAAAACATACATTCTCCACTTAGCTCTTCAACATCTATGAAACAAAGAAACCCCTAAAAAAGGTTATCAAAAAATGAGAAAATGTTTCTGAGCCGTTTTACCAACATTGATGTCGATAATAGCGTTTTCCATTTAAGTCCATAATCTCGTTAATTATTTAATTATTATATTAATTTGAGTGTTTATCAAAAATAGTAATACAAGCGGCCATAATAATACATGTATTTCTAAAATCGCAAGTGTCTACCTATTATGATTCACGAGATACAATACCAACAGCAGGACACATTTATTTATTTATTGGTATATATTCTGCAAAGTAAATTTATTTTTCAAATGGAAGCTGATCATGCATAATTAATAAGTGTGGATGTGTTAGTAGCAACTTTAAACGCTTATAGCTCCCTCAATATCTAACCGATTTAAAATATTTTAAAAATTAAGATTGTGCACATCTGTGTGAAACCCCTTTTAAAAACATATAAATCTTTCCAAAATTGGTTCAGTATTACGGCCGTAAAAGGGATCTAAAAAAATGTGCTTACCTATTGTAAGCAGTAATCAGTTATCAATAACATGATTTGAAAAGGGACGATCAAGATTATGATATTTCCTATAGATTGATAGATATCTCTGAGAGAAATATACATATGTAGATTTAGATTTATTTAACCTATCATGCCTGTGATATCACGTGGTGTTTACTTTACTTTACTTGCTTGTCCTATTGTACTTGACAACGGAAGGAAAGTACATAAACTTAAAAATGTATAATATTTAATATATTAATCGACTGGCAATCGATTTGAACATTAATTGCTTTTCATAATCGACTTATTAAAAATTTTTGAAATATTGTTAGTAGTTTTCTGAACATACTACGATTATCTAGCAAAACCAACTGTTTTGGTTTATACTGCTTGCCTCTATATAGCTAATGCTGTTTGTCAGTCAATAGTAATTTAGCCGGCTAGTCACTCACTCATTCATTCATTCATATGTTTGAATTATTAACTATGGCTTTAAATAATAACAAAGTTACTGACCAAAAAACTATTAGTGTATCTGTATATATGCTCGTCAAATTTAACCGTCTGTATTGGTTATTTATTTTTTTGTGATCTTTGAGTGATTGACCATCAAAATAGATATTGTCGGTGTTGTCTCGAAATATCCATTTGTATTCGTTGAAAAGTTTTTTTTAAGTTGTAGTATTTTAATTTGTTGCTATTTTGGTAATTTTTACGTTAAGCTTCTAAAAAAGAAAAAACAAGATATGCAAATTTATTCAATAATATTTTGATTCATGGTCTTGTTGGGCTGCGGAATTTGTTGTCGTTTGTAAGCAGCATATTGTAACAAATTTGCGTCTCTTGCAGCTAGTTGCATATTATTTTTTTAACGTAATGTTGTTTATTTATGTTTGCGATCTTGAAAATTGTCTATGACAGCTTATTTTTTCGTAAAAGCTTTAAAAGTTCAAGTTTTGGAGCTACTACCCCGGGAGCTTGTTTACAATATTTGTATTTTTTATTTGCAAACACTTCTAGTCGTATACCAAAACACCAGACTATTTGATAGACAATTTAAAATGTTTGTTAACAAATGCCATGGATGATGGGCGTTTTTAAATGTTCATAAATTTGTATACAAGCGTAACAGTTTTTGATTATTTTGGCTAGTGGTTTATCTAGTACATATGTATTTGTGTATATACTATGTCGGAATTTGATTTGCACCAGGTGAGTGCAACCTAACGCATTTTCTTTGTGGCGAATAAAGAATTTGCAAAAAATAAACAAAAGTGGATACGACAGGCCTTCCCTGAAATACACATAATTTAATATTTTTAATACTTGATTGAACTTTTTACTTTTCAATTTTAAAAATACATTTTTTTAATTGACACAATGTTAACATATACATACTATGTATGTATAGTTACCTTCCCTGAAGGAAGCATTGGGTTAACTGTATCCATTTCAATATTTTTGTCAACAATTATGGAGTCTTTTTGGCGATACTGTCAACAAATTGTTTTTTTTTGTCTTTTGCTTTTGATAGGTAAGAAAATGTTTGACGGCTAAAAACAAAACATCAATCTGATGGTCTCGAAATTGGCGGTTAGTCGATGGCAATTGTTTTTATTGATCTCGGCTCAAAGGTTCAATTGGGGAATTTTTATTTTACAGACATACATGTACATATATATATATTTCCTTTTAAATACGTCTTCTCTTCTTCTGATTAATAGATGTTAAACCATAAAGATATGTATGTAAAAGATTCAGCCAGCCACGAAGAAATGAGGTTATAAATGTATATAAATTGTTTAATTTAAAACGAAACGTAGTTCCTTTTATGTTATTTAACAATACGAAGAAAAGTTTACCTTAAAAAAGACTGTAAAATATTTTGTACCTTATTTTAATTTTAAATATTATTTTAAATAAATATTTGACCTTCAAACTTAAAGTAAAAATTAGTAACATCGTCAATAGGTAATCAGTATAATTTTACTATTGACATTTCTTGCAGGCGGTGACAGCATCTATAGCGAATCAAATAGTTTTACTACGGCTACCGTCAATAATAAGTCAGTACAATCTTACTATTGACATTTTCTCCATATGGTCCCACAAGAACTACCTCGTCAGTATTGACGCAGTCTACTGGTATATTTCGTAGGACAAGCCTGTGTTAAATGTCAATAGCATATAACTTTAGTTTACGCATAATTTGTCAGTAGTACTGGTGACATCGTCAATAGATAATCAGTATAATTTCTCTATTGACATTAATATAGAAAGGTCCTAACTAATAAACATGAAATGATTTTGAGATTAGCTGAGAGAGTACATTTTTTTGTCTCTCACGAAATATGACATCAATGACAAAAACTGGCCACCTCTGCATCAGTTTTTAGTGAGTTAGCGAGTCAGTCATAAAAAATTAATTAGATAAAAGTTAATTTTATTTCGAATTAGCTCACGAAACTCCGAAAGTGTGTAAGAGTTTTTTTCAATCAGCACTCAGGGATTGCCCCTATATAAATAAGTATCTGCTGGAACAAGAAGAGTGGTTTTGTGAAGGATGATAGGAAGAGCAATGATTGTGGACGTTAGATTTGAATTTTCTCACGTTTAAAGGGACAAGAAAGATCTTTGCAGGAAGTGTACTCCACATACGAACAGGACCGTGCGGTTCACTGGCTAATCAACCGCAATTGTATGAGCTCTTAATGAAGATCGTCTCGTATGCAAAAACGTGCGGCTATGGAAAGCATGAGGGTACATTAGCCTCTTCGCCAACTTTTGTGGGCGGTCGAGTAGTTCTAAAATAGTCTGCGAAATACACATAATTACAAAAGATCAACATTGACCGAATTTACATGATACAATAATTTCATGTAATTTTTTAAATTCTCTTAAAGTTTTTACGTATTTGATCGTCTCACAGAGGAATATTTGTCTCCAAAAGCTGGCCAAAATTATTATACGAGTTCTTTTAATTAAAATATGGAGTTTTTTGATAGTTTTAGTTGTAATTTGATATAAAAAATGTAGTAGCAGATTTTTGGTATATTTTTGAAACAACCTCCTCCCTCTCTCTCATGAGATCGCTCTCGTAGTAACAAACAAATAATCACACATGCATACAAACACAGATTCATTTTTATATACGTATGGTCCCGTCTTGTGGCGTAAGTCGGGCGACTGTAACATCCCTGATCAAAGGAGATGTCACTTCGACCGCTAAGGAAATGTGCCTGACTTCTTCTGGTTTAAGGCAGGTCAAAGCATTGATGCAGCAATTTTCATGTAATGGCATCCTAAACCTCAACAGAAATAATTTATGGCTTGTTACTGGTCACTTTGGACTGAACTATCCTCTTTGGAAATGTAACCAAGTTCGTTCATCCCTGTGTCATTTATGCTTAGAGGATGACGACACAACGGTACACATTCTTTGCGAGTGTATCGGCTTATGGAATAGTAGAAGGCGTGTTTTTCATTCCAATTTTCTGTGTTCGGATGATATTAGGCGGACATCTCCAATATCTGTATTGACTTTCATAAGGGGAGTCATACAGAGATTGACTTAATTTAACTTACAGATCTATGGCACAAAAGATCCATCAAGTGTCGCAGTGCCAGTCTTTGGACCAGATCTTCCCCTATTCTATCTATATATGTAGATTTCTAATATTTATTTTATATTATTTAATACTTAACAGACGAAAAAGTTGAAGTAATTAAAAACGTGGAAATCATTTTCATATGTGCCCATCACCTTGAAATTTTGCACAATTTTCTAACTAAAAACTGCAATTTCTCGTCAATGGCTCCAGCATCAGATTCCTTTACTATTTGGAATAATTATAATCTTGTGTAAACTTTTTCCATATTATGTCAATCCAAACGGCTCTGATAAAAATTGTATGCAATAACCCATATAGGGATATCTATTTTTTTAACTATGTTTTTATGCCTTAATGAGTAGTGTGGTACTTATGACCATTGTCCAGGCTGGTAATCACATTGTGAAGTGCTAAAAGTGATGTGAATAAGATTTAAAATCAATAATTCAATAGACACAAAAGATTATGATGTCAAAAAGTATTTGAAAAAATGCCTGATGAACAAAAAAAAAATAATTTGAAAATTTAAAAAAAGTTGCGATAGCTTTAAACTCAAACTCTAAAATTAGAGATTCTAAATTTTATTATGATATAAAACATAATTTATGCACTTGCTACCTTCACCTTTTCTTTTTTGCAAAAAAGTGTATAAATTTAATTTTTTTTAATTTTTAAACGAATTGTTTCGGCATTAATATTCAAGTATTTTTTTAAATTATTATTAATTGAGATTGCCTCGATATCTTCTTTCAAAGATTTTCAACAAACAAAAGTTTTTTAAATTAATATTCAAGAATATATAATTTTTAAATATCAAAAATAACTTTTGAACAAATCTTTCAGTGAAAATAATATCAATATAGTATTCTTCTTTATTCGTTTAGCCACCCAAAAAATATCATATAAACATCTTGAAACCGAAAAAAAAAACGTTTAAAAATCATGTAATTTTCTTCACTTTCCAGACTTTCGCAGTGTCTCAGAGCTACAAATCGCAACAAAAAGTCTACAAAATTTTCAATATTATGTAAAATGTTGTTGTGTATCGAGCTGAATACTTAGTTCTTAAGTTTTTTTTAAATTCATTTTTGCCTTTTTGACTCAAATACTCCTCTGTGCGTCCGTTTATATTATGAAATTTCAATGCAATTTTTTTGGACAAATATTCCATACGAAACTGCCTATGCGTTGGAAAGATGGAAATGTATGAACAACAATTTCCTAAAATCTCCTGGAAATTGAACTCATGCTATTTTTCTACCCCGTTAGCTTCGCTACACCTCTTGCCAATACAACAAAATTTCATACAACTAATTTCATAGAAAATTGCATCATCTACTGCTGCGCCACTCAGAAAATAAATTACACTTTTTATTTATTAATAAGTAATTGTAAATAATATTAATTTCTAACTTTTATAAATATATAAATAAAAGTGATTTATAATTTCTATAAAGTATGCAGTTTGTGTTGAAAATGGCGACTTGAACCTTTTTGATAGAAACTGATTAAAATTTTTTTTAATATGTACCCCTATATTATTGCTTTAATTTTTTTAAAAAATTAAGTCCAAAAGATCTCCACTTGAAAGGTTTTTTTCTTCAGTACGCCACCTAAACCTGCACATATTTCATCTTGTATACACATAAACTGTAAGCAATTTTAATGTCCCAAAAACATATTTAGGAGCTTGTCTGTAATTTTAAAATTATTTTTGCTCAAAACACTTTATCAGCATTATCTTTGGGTTTGGTTGGACAAACTCTGCAATGAATCGTATTTGCAAGAAAAAGTTATAAATCAAAAGTACAAGTATATCCTCCTGAGAATTGCAAATGAACTCAAACAAAAATGTTTTAAAATGACAATCTAACAAGACAGGTCGGCACAGCAGTGAGCATTTTTTATTGTTGTCTATTTGCAGCATGTTAACATTTAACAAAACTTGATGGCCATAGAAATTGGGATTATATGTGTGTTAGCAAAAAATAAATAAATAAATACGAATCGATAAACACGTAGATGATGCTGATGATGAATACGATGATGAAGTGGACGAAGTGATGGCAATAATGCAACAGCGTGCGTCACTGATGACAGTTATGATTGTGGCAATAAGATTGTCTTTTGTAAATTGTTTAAAACAACAAAGTGTTATTGTGGACTGCACATTATTTTTATGTTGTTGTCGTTTGTTTTAATTTTTTTTTAAACATTTAAAGAAAAGTGTTCAAATTAAAGAAAACCACACACATTCAGACAATTTTCATACAATATTTTTTCACAGCAAATATATATTTTATATAAGAAGAAAAAAAATAGCAAAACAAATAAAACATATAAGATGAAATCCTTGCATAATTGCAGAAACAATAAAACTACTTTCTACTATTTTTCTATTTTTATTACAATAAATAAATAAATAAAAATAAAACTATTTCTCTAATAGGATTTGATTTGATTGCATTGAAATTGTATGATTTACTTGAAACAAATTTTAATTTCATTTTAAATTACATATTATAATTTGGAAAACAATTTGCAATTATCATTAATATTTCATTACAATTATGATGAAAAGAGCAAGCACAATTAGAAAAATGTATTAAATATAAAATGATATTTTAAAGATTGTGATAAGCTTTTCAAAGGTTTCATTATTTTAATTATTTAAAAGAGGCAAAAATGAAATACGAACACGTTTGTCTATATAATATCATACATTTAATTTTCTATTATTCACCTGTGATCATCCAATAAATTAATTACGTATGTACACACTATAGATCCTAATAGGAACAATCTGATATATATATATGGAATTTTGTGGAAATACGCACTATTTGTCTATCAGCGGTTGCATTGGATGTGAAAACTAGCCCCTTTTTACCTTCTCTGCTGAAACATTCACGAAATAAAACCACATCCCTAGTGTTATAGTCTGACATACGAGTATTACGAATTAGTCTTACAATGAGGCAGTGCGACCGGTATTTCGTTAAAGCGGACAAGGTCCATTGTGATTATGTTCGTATGGATTGTTGTTTTTAACAGAAATCAATATTTACTAGAGCGTGTTTGAGACATTTGTTTTGTTTGAAATCCATTTGCGGCACTAATATATACTTACTTAATCTCTCTGAAAACAACAACAGCGTTCTAACTATTGATTCTGGTAGAGGGGACCAAAATAAATATGTGTACATGTATCGCCGTTTCGAAAGTTTACAGCTGACTCCTATTTTGGTGAGTAAAGTTCCCCCATTTTCGGAAATTATCATAGTGAATCGCGATGGGAAATCTTACAATCTTTTAACGAGTGTTTCGTGGATTAATGCAAAACACTACGAGTGACATTTTTGTGAAACATTTTAACACTCTAACCATTTGAAAAAAAGAGCAAACACTCCCCTTAAACAGCAATATACTGCTGCGCTAAAATGTCAAACAAAAATATTTTTCATATAATTCTACTATAACAACTTACCTCAAGATTCAAGTCGAACACCAGCTAAAAGTTAAAACTTACGGAATTTTAAGTTTTGTCGTATTTCTGGTGTTCGAGCTACATTGAGAGACTTAGAGAAAAATTTTATAAAAAATATTTTTAAATATAAGATATTCACAATAGAAATGACTTCGGATGGGTTCTCAAGCTTCGCCAATTATGGCTGATATTGTAATGGAGAATTTACCTGATGTATGTATTGAAGAATTGGCCATTAAACCAAGAGTTTTAAAAAAAAATGTCATCAGACTTATTTTGCATTATTTCAGAAAGAGAAATAGATATATATAGAGAAATATTTACAGATTGATACCAAAAAGCAACTTCTTCTGGTAGAATAATTAACTATTTTTCAAAGCATCCAAAGCGAATTATTATTAAAACTGCAAAAAATCTTACTGAAAGAATATTATCAGTAAGTGATATTGAATTTCATAGGAAAAACGTAAAGATATTTAAAAATATATTAAAATATAGAATAGTTTTCCTAATCACTTGCTTTGTAAATTAATAAGAAAATATAGATATATATATAAAGAAGTTCAGATGTTTCTTCTGAACCTGAAATTTATAAATCTTTAACATATCGTCGTCCCGAAGTTATCTTCACGTATATCACAAAATCAAAAAAAAAAATATTAGATAAGACGAGTGTGAACTGGATCTAAGATCCTGAACCTGTGCTCCGGAAGTAGTACAAATTAGGATCATCTTATATTTTTCTTTGTATATAATGTTGAAAGCTTATATTCGATTTCCCCAGAAAATTTTTTTGGATATACGTGAAGATAACTTCGGGACGACAATATGTACCAGAAATGTCGGAAAGATTAGAAAAATCTAAGATTTATGATAATGAAAAATTTAGAATTGCACATAGGATGAATGAGACAATTAGCAAATTATTCAGTAAGACAAAAGATAGAATAGATAAATTAGAGAAGCCTAATTTAGTTACCAGATACCGTTTGGTGGTAATGATAGAGAAAATTGTAGTAAAGTATATGTAGGTACAACTAAGAATAAATTAAAAACTGGTCATAGATTAGATCAGAAATACGGAAATAACATTCGTAAAAGACAGCATTAGTATCACATTGTGTTAATTTTAATCACAATCCTGATTTTAGTAATGTAACAGTTTTGAGTACAGAAAATAACTACAAACGTCGATATATGTTACAAATTATTAATGTTCCAATAAACAGGAGAATTAATTTTAAAGCAGATACAGCTAGTGTTGCTCATGCATATAGATATTTATAATATAAGAAAGGAAACGGAAATTGAATGATTATTAATTATAATATTTTAAGCAAACCATACGCGTTTCAATCCAATTGGCAACTGAGTCGGTTGTTGTTCAAATCATGGCGTGTATGGTTTTGTCAATTGATTAGTTTGACAGTTGTCGAGGTAGTTGAAGAAAAATCAAGAGATTTTGATTTTTTAAAGTTGTGTTCGAGTCTCTTGATCAGCTGTCAAAATTTATGTTTGTAGTTTTCTTTTGCAAAACAAAAATTAAGTATTTTTTAAATTGTCTTTAATTGGATCGAATTTTTAATAAAAAATATAAAAATGGCATAGAAATTGCTCGAAGAAAATCCAGCACTTTGGAATATAAAAAGTCCAGATAACAAAAATAAAATGAAAAAGACAAAAGCCATTCAGCCATTGCAATAAAAGTTTTTAATTTTTAAATTTTGTAGTTGTAAAAAAACATAAATTTGGCAGTTGAATGAAAATCTTTCAATTCAGTTTACGAAGTGTGTGGCCAAGAATCAATTCAATTGAAACCTCAATTCGCAATTGAATTGAAACGTGCATGGGGTGCTTTATATTTGTGTATATACATGCGTATTATTTAAGTTGTTAATTTTTTTTGATATTTTCATTTTGACAATATTTATTTGTTTTAGTATTTTGATTAAACGGCACCACCTGTCACATCGCGTATGACACAATCGCTTTATTGCAGCAACGATTTCCAGAACAAATTATCTCAAGAAATTCTGATATCAACTGGCCACCAAGATCATCTGATTTAACGCAGTGCAATGTTTTTTTTCAAGTTTTGGAAAATATCTGGCTTATGCGAATAAATCAGAAACAATTTCTGGGCTCAAATTCGAAATCCAAACACGTCATCGGGGAGATAAAATGAAAAAAGTCTGTCTGTGAAAAAGTCATGGAAAATTTCATGAAAAGGGTAATGGCTGGTCATTAGGGCCGCGGAGGCCATATGACAGATATTTTATTACATACTTAATCGAAATATGTGTTCTTATTTTAAAATGAAAAATTGCATTCTTACTGAGTGAGGCACCCTTTATTTATGTGTGTATATAGTTTTTCACTAATACATTCTAATGAGCTCGAACTTTCGTATCTTGTTGTTTTCTTATCAATGCTTTTTGGTTATCTTTGTGGCCATAATAGATTCGGATTTTTTCACTTTATTCACTTTGCTGGTACTTAAACTTATGCCACCTGCTCATCCATACCTGTTACATCTTGCTGTTTTTGTTGCTGTGGTCCATTGCTCTTAACTTCTGGCTGCAGTTGCTGTTGTTGGTGTTGCTGTGCGGCCTCTGCATAATGCTTCCATGTATTGCTGCCATTAAATGAAACCAATATCAGGCATAAAAACCACAACCATTGTATCGTAACAAAACTCAATTTGTTGCGATCGGCAATCATTGCTGTCAGGGGATCTGTAAATATACAAATTGACAAAATTGTTATTCGTACATTAAAAATAAGCATTTCTCGCATTTATGTCTATATTAAGCAAAAATAGAAAAAATTAAAAACAAATGCAATATTTTCGGGCAACTTGATTTAAAACATGTAAAATTATTACTTATTAGTTTATTGGTGTATCTTAAATTACAATCTTTTGTATTTCTATTTGATTTTAAGGATAGGAAACTTTAAATTTGTTCTTCGTTAAGAAATGATGAGAGTTTCAGTAGTTTTCAGTAATAATTCATCTCGATTGCTTTCTACATTTATTTCCATAAGAAGGCACAGATTTTCCTATAACTATCAAGGAAAATCATTTACCTAATATAATGTTAATTAAAAGAAACGCCTTTCAATTAAGCACCATGGGTAATAAATTCAAACATCTGCATCGCTATAAAATGATTATGTACAAAAAAATTTTAATTTCAGAAAATTTATCCCAAACGATACAAATTCAGTCCAATCGATACACATTGTATATAGTTGTCCCATTTTAAAACTTTGAGTGGTCTTTCTTTATTTCAATGATTTGCTAACTCTCGGTATCAGATATAATACACTCGCACATATTCCAACATACCTACATATTTACTTTATTTTAAATAAAATCTCATATAATTTTTAAATAGCTGTTTATACATAATAAAATATGAATACTGCAACATTTAAATTGCTGTAAATGGTTAACTGAACATTTGTGGCATAAATCCTTTATTTTTTCATATATCACTTTTTTATAGTTCTTATAAACGTTTTGTTAGCAGACAAATTTTAAATGACAAATTTTCATAAATTTATTATCTTTAAATAAATTTAAAGCACAAAAAAGTTGGTGAGAAAATTTATGATTTTACTATGAACACAACATAAATTTAAATTAACTGTCAACAGCAAATGAAAATAAAAATACTTCTTTTATAAACAACATAAATCAAACAAAATTTAACATCTACCGAAACTACGAAAAATATATTCTCATGTTGTAGTTGAGTTTCTTAAATAAATAAAAAAAGCTCTATACCAAAAAATGCCGCTCTTGTATTAATAACAAAAACTTCATTTAGACCACAAAAAAAGAAATTTCACTTTCGTTTTAAACGAGAAAAAGAAAAGTATTAAGCAAAAGCGTTATAGGAAACCCCTGTGAGTTCAACAGAAAGAAAAATTAAGCTTTAAAAAAGACAGATTCCCTAAGGACATGTTAACAATATTTTATATATGCAAGAAACAAAAAAAATCAAACAGAAGACCGACCCACTTCTTCTCCCTACAATTGTCAAACATTGAAAACAGCCCACCCATACAATTTGGCATCTTTATCTTTTTATATGCAGTATCTTCTTTTACTTCTTTCCCATTTTAAAACCCCGATTTAATGATATGGTCTTCTCAATTACCTTTCGTGTTCCTTTGGTGACGGTATCTCTTACACACTCACAACACCACCACCGCCAACCAGCCCCAGCAACATCAACATAAAACCCCTTTAAGCCAATAATCGTGAATGCACGCACATTTTGTTGCTTGAGTATTCAACATGTTGCGTCTTCTTTTTGCTTTCTTGCGCAAGACTCCGATCGCCTTCCATGACCACACAGTGCAAATTGCATATAAACGCCTCAATGATTTTATAAATGATACATACGATTCATATCATTTCTTCCTTTGTTTATTATTATTTTTAAGGCTTAACTCAAAATGTGTGTATGTTAAAGACTTCACTTACACCGCCGCAAACCATCTAGATGTAAGGAAATAGTCGTTTCTCAGCAAACATAAAGTCAAACGTTTGAAACATTATTCTTAATTTTATTTTAATAAACAGAAAATTGAAGTTGAAATAATAGGTGTTTCACGAATGACCGTCTCAATATGATGTCAAGTGTTATTCTCAAATTACTGTCGAACCTTAGAGAAATTCAGAAAGTGTGTTAGACTCTTACAACATCAGGCTTTCAGAATAGTGCCTATAGAACTATGCGGGGGCAAAGTAGAACATTTGTCTCAATATGATTTTAATATTTTGCTAAAAATATTGGCGCTTAAGGTGTCAGCAAATGTGTTCTAAAGAACATTTTATTCATTCAATGAAAATAAGTATCTCTCCTCTTCTATTTCTAGCAATTCTTCTGTTAAATAGAATACGTTTGTAACTAGTCTTAAAAAATCAGCTTTTAAAAACAATTAACCGATCAGGAATAATTTTTATGTTTAAATAGGGTACCAAAAACGATTTAATAAAATAAAGTACCAATGCTCATCGTTTCGACGAGTTTTGCTTTGTTTGTTTAAACTGAATTACTAATTTAATAAAATAAACTAATTTCAGAAAAAACAAACTTAAATTTATCTTCAATTCAATATCTTAGATATCACCCAACAGTATTTATTTTTATTTGTAAGCAAAGCTGATTTAAAAAACATATGAAGTACACACTTTTCAATAATTCTGTTTTGACTCATTACTTCAACAACAATATATCATTAGAAAGCAGTACCACACCATTTTAGCTCATGAATGAATACTTAAAAAGGTCATAGAAGTCATTGAATGCACAAATCACAATAAAAATTGAATATCTGCGTGGAGTATTGAACTTCTTTTTTAAGTTATCATTGTGTTTGATGTCAAGTGTTTACTCACTGATACAACTATTTTATTATGCGCTAAAAAGTCGTTTTTAACAACACACACCCAATTAAAAATCCACTTCCTTCCTCATTGGCTTAAGCGCTTATTTGGTGTGTGATAAGCCTAAGATCTACTAACGATCCACGCAAAGAATAAATTACCGTTGAACATAACTAAAATTATTTGTAATTTTTCTGCGTTTTAGCTAATAGTGTTTTTTGTCATTGAGGATGTGTGTCAAACGATAGCAAAGTACTATTGTAAGTAAATTTTTGACACTTCTTAGGTGAATAAAATTTCATCAGTTCTGGGGGCTAGTAGAATTTTTGACACAACATGGACGTTTTTGACAAGCAGCAACTTAGAAGCATGGTATCATAAAACAAGGTAAAAAATCGCCGTCGCACAGAGGAGTATTTGAGTCAAAAAGCTGGCCAAAATTATTAAACCTATTTTTTGAATTGAAAGATTTAGTTTTTTGATAGTTTTAGGTGTAATTTGATATAAAGAATCTAGTAGCAGGTTTTTGCAAGTTTTTTTTGTTGTAAATTTTGTAAATTTTCTTATATTTATATATTAACTTGCCACAACCCATTGCCGTGCAAATACAGCGATATTAATAATTCTTATGTATGGGCAATATCCGTCTCTCCCATCGAATTCCATCAATAATTAGTTTTAAACTTCTTTTTATTCTAAGAGTCAACCCAGTTGTGCATATATAAGGAAATTTAAAATAGCTTCGAATTTCACCACATTATCAAATAAAATAAATAAGCCTATTTAAATTTCCCAGTCGTGGGTGAAACAGTATCAAAATTTTAAAAAGATCACTCTCGTAGTAAGTAACAAACATACAAATTATCAAACAAGTATACAAACACAGATTTATAATATTTATTTTGTATTATTTAATACTTAATACACGAAAAAGTTATAGTAATTAAAAACGTCGAAATTATTGTGATATGTCCGCTATCTCCCTGAAATTTTGCACAATTTTCTAACTAAAAACATTCCTTTACTATTTGGAATAACTGTAGTCTTGGGTAAATCTTTTCCATGTTATCTCTCGAAGTTACAAAACGGTTCTGAGAAAAATTATATGCAATAACCCATATATGGATATGTACATATGTATATGTTCTTATGCCTAAGTTAGTGACTAGTCTGGTACCCGGGTGACCCATGTATTTTTTATGTGCCGATGTTTTCTTTTTTAATCTAATTTTTGTGATTAATGTATGTATAAATATTTTTCTAACAAGTAATGTTGTGTAGAGCGCAGATAAATGAAAACTGTTTTATGGGGCTGTGGGGCACTCCCTTATAATTATTAGCGATGATAAGCATTTTGCAAATTCATATTTATAGGCAGATAATCACATTGTGAAGTGCTAAAAGTGACGTGAATAATATTTAAAATTCATAATTCAATAGATACAAAAGATTATGATGTCAAAAAAGTATTTGTATCAGGCACTTCGATGAGCAAAAAAAAAAATAAATTTGAAAATAAAAGAAATCGTTAAAAATAATGTTGCAAATTTTTGTTTTGGGTCTAAAATTAGAGATTCTAAATTTGTTGTGGTATAAAACATAATTTCTACCTTTGCTACCTTCACTTTTAAAAACGTTGTTCTTTTTTTGGCAAAAAAAGTGCATAAATTTATCAAAGATTTAAAAACTTTTGTTTGTTGAGGGTTTTTAGCTAGTCTATATACATGCATTTCATTGGTGCTTAAGCCAAATCATCAGTAGACCTTAAACCTAATTTTTAAATGTTTCAAACCTCTTTACTTATACAAAAACTTTTAAAAACTCAATAAGAGTTATAAAAATTACAATAGTATAAGCATAGTATGCTTTGAAACTTATTCAAAAATCCCAACAAACAAATTATTATATTCGATATGAATCTATTTTATTTTCTTTACAACCTTTTTTACAATTAGACGCCCTTTGGGTGACAATAAAAGTATTTAATAAGGCAAAACGGAAAATAAAATGTTAACTAGGTAATTATGAAATTTAAAAAAAGATATCGAGGCAATCTCGATTAATATAAATTTCATAATTGCATAAATTTATTTATTTTTTAATTTTCAAAAGAATTGTTTCAACATTAGTATTCAAGATTATTTAATTTTTAAATATCAAAAAAAGCTTTTGAACAAGTCTTTCAGTGAAAAAAATCAATGTAATACTTTTATTCGTTTAGCCACAAAATCTTATAAACAGCTTAAAACCGAAAAAAACATTAAAAGCGCATGTAATTTTCTTCACTTTCCCGACTTCAGCAGTGTCTGAGAACTACAAATCGCAACATAAAGTCTTAAAAATTTACAATATAATGGAAAATTTTGTTGCGTTTCGAGCAGCGTACTTAGTTTTTAAGATTTCTTTAAATTCATTTTTGCCTTTTTGGCCAGCTTTTTGGCATAAATACTCCTCTGTGCGTCGTTTTGAAAATTAGACTGTGAAAAATGCATTGTTTATTTTAATTTGCGGAAAATTGTATATCATATTATAGTATTTGCGCTACAACAAAGAATTTTATTTTATGTGCTTGAAAATGTTCTTTTGAAAATTTGTTGGTAGACGGCGGCTTGTAGACAATTTTAATACCTCGCGGCCGCAACAATTTTTTCATCAGCTTGTTTCTCTGCGAAGGCGTATTTTCTCACAGACGTCAAAATTTTATATTGTCAAAAAATATATCATTTCGCACAGCAGAAACATGAACTTTTTTCCCTATAAGCTAATGTTTTGTTACCACACTACTTTTCTACCGTTTGGCACACGGCCTGAGAAAAAATATAATAATCTAAAAAAGGAAATAAATTAAAATAAATGAATGATAAATTAGGAATTATCTTAATCCGTTAACTCGTAAGAATTCCTTAAGACAACATTTTTAAAAATAAATATTTTAATTTTGAGACTGAACCCGGCTGCTTACTGGGTTACATGACTACCAACCTTTCATTCGACTAAAGTTTTTCCTTCTTATTTCTTATAATTATTTAAGTTTTATATGACTGTGTATTTGCCTTTGATTGGCCTGGTTGACTGTATGAAAAGATAGTATGAACGTGTATGATAATGAAGTTGTCATGAATGTCTGGTTGGTCCTGTCATGTTACTTAGAAGAATTTTCTTTAAAATTAAATTAAGATAAGAGGATATCAAAAGTATTTGAAAGTTCAGGTTATGTAAAAGTATATCAAAAGTATGTAGTTTTGGAGAGAAAAGTGGTGGGAAGATTCTTACAAAATAATATTTATAGCACTAATAATTTAATTTTTCTAACCTCATATTATTTTTTATATATTGTCTAGAAAAAATCTATTATGAATTATGCGCCACGTTCAATGCTCTTCAAGCTTTCCCCTGACATGAGTGAAAAATCTATATGTTCATATATACAATTTCCTTATTTATGTGTTCTTTTTTTGCCTATCCAGAGCTTTTTGAAGGCCACTGATGGGCTAGAAAGCTGAAAATTGGCTTGCGTATAGTAAAACACTTAGGCCGAATCCTAACGTATTCAGATCGGATCTAAGATTTTTGTAAATAATTGTTTTTGCTTTTTTTTCTGCCAAGTAGATTTTGTTTTTCTTCTTGGCTGGCAGGGGCAGGCTTAACAGTTATTTATATTAATAAATACTAAATTACATTTTAGCAATTTTTATTTAAAAATTACTTTATGATTTCTGATACACATTAGAGTGGTTCGGTCCTTCCGCATATAAAAAGAGGTAAAATAAAATAATAAAAAAAACCTATTATATTATCTATTATATACATAGGCAAAGACAAGTTTTTGTTTGCCAACCGATTTTCTTCATTCTTTTGCCAAATGGTCAACATTGTTGAGCTTTAGCGACCCGGCTATATATTATTTAAATCGGTTCAGTATTAAAGGAATTAAAAGATCCTAAAGTTGACACCACTACAAATGCTAAAAATACACACGTACATTCACTTATGTAAGGATTGGTTCAAATTAAAACATGCGTGTTTGTACGCAATTTAATTTTGTTTATTGTTTTTTCCGTGGGGAAGGAAATGAGAAATTAGGTAGTTTTCTCTCTTTGAATGATTGTAACTAAAATATGTATATGTTTAAGCTGGCGGTCGAATTTCGACGACTATGCGAACTCTAGTATTTCCTCTCTAGTATAACTTCTGGTATCTCGTATATTTCCCCTCAAAGGAACAGTTTTTTTTAGCAAATAAAGTTTTCCTGCCTGAAATGATGATTGATTGAAACAATTGATTGAGTTCATTCGGAACTTAGCGGTACATCGTTATTAAAACGCAGAGTCTGTCAAACCAACAATGTATGTACTTATATGTTTTTTTGTAACTGCGCCTAACAGGTAATAATGGCACCACTCATGCCTACATTGACTTAGGGACTTAAAATCCGTTAATTTTCTTTATTCGCTTAGTAAATTAGAAATGGAAAACACTATATGAAACGAAATACGTATGTAAAGTTTTTGATAGTTTGAAATAATTCATGATATTATGAGTATTTCATCAGCAAGAACAAATGTATTTTGCAATTGACATGTTTTCAGGTTGGTCAGGTTTTCTGTAGGAGTTATCTTGTATGAGTTCCCGCCGATCCTATAAGGAGTAGGGGTTATTTATTACACAATTTAATAAATATGAAAATTCGACTCTGATTAAGACCCGTTAAAATCAAACATTCCTTTTAAATGCTTGATTTCCATGCCAAATTAGAGCGTGGTATTTAAGTGGTACCACTCGTACCATTTATTTTTATTAATCTACTATCTAAGTTATGGGGCCTTACGCTCGAATCGATATAAATTAATTTATAAAACAAAGGTCGTATAAAGAATACTACGATAAACTGCAATGTAACTTAAAAACGAAAACGCATTAAATTTATCTTACTAACACACAGTACAGGCATCAATCTTAAGACGTATTGGTATAAAGAAAAAACAACAACAAAAATATAAAAAAATAATTGAAATTACCACAACAATATTGGTTGGCTTAAAGACGTCTACTAATTGCAGTGACAAGTGGCAGTAGCATCAGTGTTAAGACTGTGGCAGTGAATTTCTTCATGCATTCATTCATACATTCATTTGTTGTTATTTTCCTACATACATACATTTTCTATTAGTCAAAAAGAAAATACATAAATATAAATAAGCAAAAGTGGACAAATAGACAAGAAAGCAAACAAAGTGTGATAGATATTATTGAACATTTGCAACAAAACAAAATTTTATGTCTTTTAAGCATTTATTTACTTAAAATGTTTAAAAAACAACACAACAATAATTCAGGCAAAAAACAAACGACTTCAAAATAAAGAGTCAGTCGAAAAGATTACAAGACGGATGCAATTATGGGTGATTTTAAAATCCGATATCATCCGTTTCTAGCTCATATTTTAAGCATGCCCTTGCATGCGGCCAAACTGCAAGGGAACCTTTTCAAACAAAAAATTAATTTTCAAAATCGGACCATAAATGGAGGAGTTATGCGATAATCAATTTTTCCGGCTAACAAATCGCCCGTCCGACTTTAAAAAATATGAAACCAAACTGCTAGCAAACCAAACAGGCAAATCGCCCGTCCGATTTCTGAAAAATATAAACAACAAGCAGATTCTTTCAAACAAAAGATGAATTTTGGTTCACCAATGACAGAGTTATGCGCATACAAATATAAAAAAAGTAAAAAAAATACACCCGAATTGGTAACCTCGTTCTTTTTTGAAGTCGGTTAAAAACAGGAAGAACTGGTAACATGTGCGCTCTTCTTCAATATGTGAAGAAATACTGAAAAGTTATTCTTTAACTCTCGAAAAAATTTGACGAATGTAATAAGCTTTACCTGTAGATATGTCTGTGAATCTGTTTTGTGTGCCCGTGTTTTGTATATGTGTGCTCCCAAACTACTGATCGAATAATGATTCCTTTTTTTCTAGTTTGAAAGATGATCTGATCGCGAGAGTTCTTTGCCAATGATGCAAATAATGGTGAAATTCTACTTTTTTCTTACATTTTGGACTTTTTTGGAACCGTTTTACTGCCGCGACTTATTTGGAGCAATTCAAAAATCAAAATAATGTTATTTATTGATTTTTAAAATTTTAAGAGTGAAAAGTGCACATTATGGTGGATGAAAATTTTTTTTATCGTATCGACTTCTAATAGCGTAAATACATATGTATTTATATTTGTCTGCATTATATTCCTGTAAAATATTATTAATTTATTTTTAGTTTAAGAGTTCATGCTTTGATCTTAAATTTTCTTAAATTTTGAATATAACTACCAACACCAACGTATTGCATTGCAGAAAAGCATATTACTGTATCCTGACGACTTTTAAAATCTAGAGAAATTGTCCATAATCAAGTACCAGATATACAAATTGAAGGCCAGCTTCCGGAAATACTATTTGAGGGCTTATTTGTATGAAATAAATATCTCTGTTATAAGTAGACACTGCCACGATGGCTTAGCTAACAGGTCTCCAGGGTAAATACCCCATGCTTGATGGCTAACAAAAGCAAATAAAATTTTAAGTTATATATTTCTGCATCAAATCCGAGCAGAGTATTGTGTAAAAGTTTATGCTCCACTATGTATTGAAATAAAAACAAATCCAACTTGCAAAAATGGATCTAAAAATTTTTGAAAATTGTTAACAGATTCACGATAACTTCGGGCAGAGTTAAAGCTATTAATAGATCGCGTAATTCAACGTAATGCCTATTTTGCTCACCCAGAAAACTTCCTTCTGATGTTGTTGATTGAAAATAAAACAGTGAGAGAACCGGCAGCTAGACGAATTCAAGAAGCACGAAGCTACCTCATACTGGAAAACAACCTTGCGTATTTGCGGTTCAGACTATCAATTTTGTAGCAAGTAACTACTACTTTGAAGTTATAAATAGGAATCAAAAGTTTTTCGATCCACCAATTCTTCGAAACGTCACTACTGAAATAAATTCGGTAGTTGAGTGTGAAGAAAGCGACAATCTAATTTTCGCTCAGCTACACTGTCATACTCAGGCAGTGGAATGAACTGTGGAAATAGTGTCAGAAGCATTCATGACTCTATGCGAAAAAAAAAACAAGAGAAGGTTTAATACAAACGAAACTTGAATCAAGACGACATATGCTCAGATTTGACAGTAAACAAGATTTTATGACCAAAAAATAACTAATATAATTTCGTGATTTTATTGTTTTGTGTTGTATAAGAACCAATGTTTTTATTTTTTTTTAAGTTTAATTAAAAATGTTTTCAGAAATTCAATAAATGGCTGTTTTCAAAAACACTTCATTCTTAGCAGTTCCGATGCGGGTTCAAGATGTTTCTCAATTCAGAACTCTGGTCTTTATAAAACAATTTGGAAAATGCATTTATACTTGAAATGATATCTAAACATTTTAATAATTTTTTATTTTGTTTCAATATCCGTTTGTCCGTCTCTATGTTTATTTTTTTGTTATTTGAAAGGATATTTCTTTTATTTTCTCTGGTGTTAGTCTCGAAGTCGGTTTTTGTCTCTGAGTCGTTTTTTTGCAAGATCTATTTTATTATTGTTTTGTTTATGTGACTTCTTATATAAGTTTCTTGTAAAGTTTTTGTTTCTCATAGAAGTAAAAAAAGTTGATACTGCCATGATATACGAAATAAATTTTATGTTTTTTATTGATTTATCAAATCATATAAAGAAAATCGTTTCAGTCGCTTGGAAGGTGCGATGCCACAATGATAGTTGTCGGGAGTTACATTCATCAAAACGAAGAAAACTGTATAAACTTTGCTTGTTTATTTGGTCTTGATCACTTTTCAGACATTATATTTCGATCAAACTCATGGAACTTATCTTTTGGCAAGAACGAATCTTCAGAAAATGACGAGGTAAAAAATTTAAAACAAAATTTAACTACTTTTTCAAAATGCCTTCGTAATAATTAGTACGTATGTATAGATGTACGTATGTATGAAATAAGTGAATAAACTACTAGTTAACTCTAGAAAGAAGGGGTGAAAAAAGAGCTGCTGAATTGTTAAATAAAATGAGAGTGCTTTGGTAGCGACAGCAAAAGTTAATTTCATTAAAAGAATGTCATCTTCACTTTAAGTGAAAGATAAATATGTAGTTAAATACTTAAAAGCAGCTTAAACACATACTTAAATAAATAATAATAGTTATACTACGCCTAAACATACGAGTAGTAAACATTTTATAACTAAATGGTTAATATAAATAAAAACATGGTAATTTTTATGTAAGTGCTTACGATTTTATGGATATACATATTTTTTTACAAATAAAAACTATTATTTTATGGTCTCCATTCAGTCAAATAGGAGGAGTGCTGATGTGGTCAAAAGGAAGAAAACTTAAATGGGTATGTGAGAAACACTTATCGTTTATAATATTATTTTACACTTAATTTTAATTGATGTCTGCAAAATAAAATAAAAAAATAATTATTTATACTAAGGCTAGTATATACAAATACGTATGTATGTTTGTACGTATATAATTGTAGATTAAAAAAATTGGATTGAATACAGGGTGGGCAAAATAGTGAATTAGGTAAATAATGTTTGAAGAAAATTACGTTTTATTAAAAAAATTTGTGTACAATGGAAGTCGGATTTTTTAACAAAATGATTCGAAACATAATGTTTATGTTTTTTATATACAGTTGAACTTCCATAAGTCGAACTTCTACAACACGATCCAATTGGATTGGCGGTAGCGTTAAGAGAAAAAATAATGTACGATTCTCCTTCCGTAACTCGAACTTCTGCAAGACGAAGTTCTCGATAACTCGAACGAAATTGCATGCATATGAATTCTATAACTCGAAGTGATTTGATTACTTATAAGCTATTGCATACACATTATTGGAGTGCACTGTTTTGAATTTATTTCTTTTTATTCGGCGGTCTATCTTAAGCGGAACGGCGAGTGATGGCGAGCGTTCGCTGGAAGAAACTTTTCAGCAGCCTTCCAGAAATGACTTAGAAAATTCTTATCAAACATTGAATTTATATTTGATAACTACAACTAATGAGTACTATATAAGGCTTTTAACAATGTAGAGTAAATTTTCAGTCCCTAATTTCAGAATATTTTACTTCGCATATTCTTTTTAGTAAGTGTCTGTTATAAATTAAAAAAAAAACATATTCATCATTTAATATAATTGCAATTGGTTTTTTATAAAAAATAAATTCTATAACTCGAAGTCTCCGTAAGTCGAAGATCGAATTGCCATTCTATTCGAGTTATGGTATGTGCATTTTTATTTAAAAAAAAAACAAAAATATGTTGATGAATAAAAATGTTTACTTCCAAAAATGTACTTATATGTAATCAAATTACAGTAAAACTAGGCTATAATGAATATCGTTGAAACAGCAAAAATAGCTCGCTATAAAAGAGTTCCCTATAACGAAAGATTTTTGTATTAAAATGGCAACCAAAAAGAGTTTGTTATAACCAAGTTTTACTGTATGTTATTTAAAATTTCTTTTTATTAACAAATACTCATAATTTGTTAAGTTGATACATGTGGATTAATATTATGATAACACGTAATCAATTATATTTTTGATAACTACTGAATAGCAGCTACACAAACATGTTCGACTACTTTTTGTTTTCCACTAGTTCGACGATCTTGTCATGCAAACTGTATTTTCTTTAAAAAAATATATATGTATATGGGAAAATAGTCTGTGGCTGATTTTCAGTTCTAATTTATGCGCTTATTAAAAAAATATATCTTTGTAATTTCTGCTTTTGTGACTTACAAAAATATCTGTAACCATCTTAGAGCGCAGTAGCTCATTCTTACTCAATGAATTTTAACGTATTTTTCTAAGAAAAAAAATATATATGATATTTTATACGTGTATTTCGAAACTTCCACAAATTGCATCACAAAGAAAAAATTTTACTTATGGAGAATACTTCAAGTTATGGAGTTAGTATTAACAATATTTGAATTTTAATATACCACATGATATTAACATGTTTTCATCTAATTTTTCGCAAAAAATTGCACATATTTTTTAGTAAAAGACTGGGTAATTTTTGACTAAATTTGTTCTTTGTGAATTGATAAATTTTTAAAAACACTTTTCGGTGCCATGACAACTTTCTTATTTTTATCCTGCTTTGCTTAAAAGTTAACATCAGCATATGTATGTATGTATGTATATATTTAACCATTTATATTTCCGGACTGCATCCAACTATAAAACCAAACCATATTTTAGCTATTTTCCCATGAAATTGAGAGCTTTTAAAGCGAATTAGAAAAAGACGTAGATTTTTGATAAATGAAAAATTAATGTTAAAAAAATCTTTTTAAAAATTTTAAGGAAACACAATTGACAATTTTGGTACATTGTTCATATACGAAACTTTAAACACGAAATTTTATAGAATTCAAAGTCAACGAATGAAATAAATAATTTCGGTTTTTTAATGCCAAATTAAAAAAATTATGAAATCATTTTGAGCTGTATAGTAATTTGAGGCAATATGCTTCTTATAGAAACTTTGTGCTATAGAAAATTCAAGTTATAGACTCTGACATCGTTTTTTGTAAACTCCGTATTTTTTTTATTCGAATTATTACAGTATACTGAATTTTCGAATTTAATTGCTCTAGAACAATACTTAGTATTTTTATTTAGTCGCAGAAACAAATCATTGTGCAAAGGGTCCTTGTTTAGATTTTCTTTAAATGTATTTTAATTAAAATATTTCATTTTAGCGTACTTAATTTGAAAAATCAATGATAACTTCTATTTTCGTATTTTTATAAGGTTGCAGAGAACTGCGGGCCGTAATAAAAAAAATAATAAACATAAAAGAAACGATTTCACATTAAAGTTTCTCCTTTTCAGGAGTGGGGTATACAAGATGATTTCTTGTTTTTTAAGCTGAGGAATAATGCAACTATCAAAACAGTCTTATAGTAATTTTGGTGGCATGCAATAACGTTTAAGAAAATAATGTGCATGGACTTCGAGAGAGAATTAATGGCCTCTGAACATTATTTCTTTTTAGGAAAAAAAAATAAATATTAAATTTTTACTTTGTTTGAAAAATTGTCTGCCTTGCTTAAGACTTCAGAATTTTCTCCTCTCGGTATCCCGAATAGTGGCTTCGCTGAGAAAGCGAGAGAAGAAGCCCAACTAAAAAGTGGCGCAGCCACTATTCGACATATCTGAAAATTGTACTGGACTTCATTATTTCCTTTTTATTGTAGAAATAATTTTCATAGAGGTTATTTTTAATGTTTAATTGACATTATTTACATGGATGTTTTTACATGTCAACGTAATTTTCCTTTGAAGCTGTTAATTAATAAAGTTAATTTTCTTTAAATAAATTTCTTTTTAAGTTAATTTAATTATTTATTTTTTTATGCACTCTTTTACAAATTGCCTCACTTATCAAAAGAAAAAAATCTGTATAATATTATAAAGTAATTTAAAATAATTTAAACAATTTCTTCACAAAAAGTCTGTATGTAAAAAAATAATTACAGTCTTGTGTGTGGAGGATGATGCCATTTTTCTTGTAATGTCCAAAGATGATAATCAGACATTATTTTAAGCACGTGCAGCATAATTACGTTAAATTTACTTAATCAAATTGAAATTGCAAAAATCTCACAAATTGAATAAATTTTCAACAGACGGGGGAAAAAGTTCATTTTTTAAGGCAGAAGGATTGTTCAATTTATACGATTTAAAATGTTTTTAAATAAATATGTTGAGAAATGATTTTTGGTTATATTCGGTTAAATTTTTGTACATACCATAAACTGTAAAAAATGCAAAATTAAATCCAACCAATGGTTTTCGTAACTTTTTTTTGAATTGTTTGGTTTTGATTTATTGAAAACTTAGTTTTTTTTTGTTTTGACTTTTATTATCCTTAATATATTTTCCTTAAATATTTGTTTTATAGTTTTATGTTTTATGGAGAGTTGTTAGCACATTTAAAATAAGTTTCACTTTTTATTTGTTGTCACATTAAAAATCCAAAAAAGTATCTAAGACTTTTTTAAGCTAACGGCAGCCGTTTGCTAAAATGCTGCTGCATGTAACAAACTTGCTAAGTAATCGTCAAACAACAGGGAACATGCAACAACAATAAACACAAAATAAACAAACTACGAAATAACACAAGACTAAATACTTAAGCTAACGCAAAATACACATACTTGATTAGATAAGGTTGCAACCAAAATATATAATTTTTTTATATTTTTTACTTATTATTTTCTACGTTTTTTACAGACACAAAAATTATTAAAAGTTTTTAGCAGTTTTTTTAAGCTATTTCCGCTTGAAGCATCCGTTTCAGTCGATGTTCGTTTTAAAACTGAATTCGCGTTAATTCCTGGCTTAACCAACAACTTGTAGTTATCGTTGTTATGGTCGTTTGTAATCTCGATGCTTGTAATGTTACACTACAAAGCCTCGTTTCTTCATCGATATAAAAACATATTCGCATAAGAGTTTAAAATTAACACACATAAAAACTCATCGATAATAATTTGAGGCATACAAACACACACCCAAACAAACTCATAAAGACCTGATCGACTCTTCTCCAAAAGAAATACAAGCACTTGCGATTTTTCCCACTTTTTCGGTTTAAAAAGTTATCGTCTTCTGCAACAACCAGCTCAATTGTACCAGTATTAGTATGTATCTAAACTTTGTTGTTAACAATATTGAGCCATAGCCTTCAACAAAAAAAAACTTGACTAAATATGATATTTTGTTGATCGAATATTCATTTCCCACCAAACACAAGGGTTTGAGAAAATTAAAAGTTTAAATTATTAAATTATTCTCAAATGTTCTTCTAATGTTGTCATATTTTTAAATAGTAGAACTTTTTATTTATCTACCTTAAATTTAATCTAAAATCTGACATGATGTCGACCCCTGAGCTCTAAATTATCGCCAGCGACATTTGTTTAATTAGATTTATTACTGAAATTATAATATTGTGGACCTATCGACAGCTTAAAAGTGTCAAAATTGTTTCCAATTTTTTAAATTTTTAATCGCACTTTTTCCCAAAATTAATATTTTACGTCTTTAGTAAGCACTAGTATTTTCAAAGAAACAGCAGCCAGAAATGACATTTCTTATAAAATAAAGAAAAATATTATAATACTACAGACACGGATAGACGTAGTCCTGCCACAGATCGCCCTAAGTAGTAGTGATTTCCTAAAAAAATATGTTCCAATAGAAGCACCGAAAGTATGTTATCTCCTTATCGTAAACGAATACTTTGACATATTATATTTGTTTACTAACTTTAAGTTTACTAACTTTAAATTCAAAAACTATTTAAATAACAGAACACAGTATGTTCAAATAGCAGAGTCAAGAAGTAGAGAGCTTGATGTTACTTGTGGAGTTCCGCAGGGCAGTATTCTTGGGCCTTTGTTATTTAAAATTTTTATAAATGATTTGAAAAACATAAGGTTTAATGGTAAACTTGATATTTGCCTTTTTTACAATTATAAATACGAGAAAGTACTTCAAACACAAGTATAATATGATGCTACAATATTATCGGAGTTTCTACGAATAAACAAATTAATTTTGAATGCAAACAAAACAAAAATCATAAGATTTAAGCCATATGTTTCAAGTAATGAAGAGCCTTTATGTGTTCATATTGGTGGTCAATTAATAAACGAATCAAAAAGTATGAAATACCTTGGCATAAACTTAAACCATAATCTTCTGTGGGAAAATCACATCAGCCGCCTCAAATCGAAATTATCATCAGGAATTGGAATTCTTTATAAATTTAAAAATGAACTAAATATTGATACGAAAATGTTAATTTATCAATCACTAATTCACTCGCACTTGACTTATCTTCCAGTAATTTACGGTAGTAAGGTGAATTCCTGCATGGGATCACTGCAATCAGCACAGAATAAAGCTTTGAAATTAGTGTTCAACCTTCCATTACAATATGGAACAACTGATTTGTTTAGAAATTATGCAAAAACGATACTTCCGGTGAAAGGTCTTTATAAACAACAACTATTAATTTATGTTTATAAATGTATTAGAGGTATTGGTTCACACACCGTACGATTTAGTAGTAATATATCACACACACACAAAGAATCACAAGACAGGCGATGGACTTAAATTTAGTAAGATGTAGACTTGAGTTAACAAAACAAAGAATTTCTTTTGCTGGACCTAATGAATACAACCACCAACCTAATCGTTTAAAAAATATTTCAGTTTTATCAACTTTTAAAAGTGGTTTAAAAGAATTTTTTATTGCACAATGTTGAAGTACTTCTTGCATCTTGAATGCTTTAAAACTTATTTTTGTATATAGAAAATTGTTTGTTATTACTAAAATGAAATAAAGATCCAAATTAAAAAAAAAGTTGGCATGAATTTCAATTTTAACTTAAACTTGAAAAAGTTTGCTATAAAACAGTTATGCTGGGTGCCTGACCATGAGGGCCATGCTGGAAACGAACGGGCTGACTGTCTAGCTAACAGAGGAGCCCAACGTAAGTTTATAGGACCATAACCCTTCTTTGGTATTTCAAAAGGATATGTCAAGGAACAGAATAATTCTTGGGCTCAAATGGAATTTAATCTCCACTGGGAAGCCCTTCAAGGTCTTAGACAAGCAAAACGTTTAATTACGTTATTTATATTTCAACACTATATTGATTAGCAATCACCTGTTTTCTTAATCTTACTAATTTTTACAACTTTTCCGTTCGCGTACTTTTTTGAGCAACAGCTTTTTTTTGAGAGTAAATTTTTCAGTTTACTCAGTAATTACTCATTTACTGCATTTTACTGTAAAAGTACTCGAACGCAGCTATTGTTTGTTTTTTTTTCTTTAATTTTATTTTATATTTCAAAATACAATAACTTAAAGAAAATGTTATCCTCAAAAATTTGTGTGTTTTCCGCCTCCGAGGACTTACTTGCCAGTTAGCGGTATACAGCATTATTAATAATCCTTAAAAAACGAAGAAATCTTCTTCGAATTGCTTTTTTGGATTGATGAGTCGTGGAGCATCTGTTCAGAACATAAACTGCCTGGCCCAAGCAGATAATATTTGAAATTCTTTTTCTTCACATGAAAATTTTTGGGAGAAAATAAAAAAAAATCATGTGAATTTAATATTACTTTAATGTTTGGCCGTAATTTGAGAATAACATTTAAATTCTTGAAATTAAATTAAATCATCACGCTTGACTTTGTGCTTGTTGGGTTGTTGAAAGTCATACGTAAATGTAAAACGTGATGTGCATCATTTAATTTTTTTTTTCAACGAAAGAAAGGAAGACCTTTAAAGAAATGCTTTTACTTGTAATAAGTGATATATTATACTTAAATATATGTAACGGGTGCTTTTTAGAGGGGGAGAATTTTTAATTAAAATAAAACGCAGCATTTTTTTATTCGTGAAATTAACTAATGTCATTAATGCTTGATTATGATTTCGAAGATCTGCGATGTACTTTGTGTGGCATATAGTGAGTACCACATTTTTGCACAATTTTTAATCCTTGCACATCCCTGAATCTATGCAAAATGAAGTATTAAGTCGAACTAACCCCGAAACAATAGAAAATTGTAAAATTGACAATCATAGAACACAGTGTGCCAAACTTCAACTTTTTTGTTTTAAAAAAGTGATACTAAAAATACATATGTATGTATGTATATAAATAAGTACAAAAGTTTGAAAATATTCTTATGTATTTTAATGCTATAAAAAACATTGAAAAATCTTCTCTGAAATGTACACCCTGATCAAGGTTCAAAAACATAAGCACAAACATATATTAAAAATCCGTCCTTTTTTCTCTGCGCATGAAATTTTTTCAAAAACAAAATCCTTATAGATATCCTGGCGATAGCTTCAGCAAAATGATTAATGAGGACAATGGTTGAGAGTATGACAAGGGCCACATCCAACACAATGCGTCTGCCGGGTGCTCATGAATGGAAACTTTTAAATATGCACCGCAAAACACACTAGGCGAAATACAATAATAATGATAAGAAGGATTAATTGCTCAGCAGTATATAATTGGGTTAAGGTGTCCGACCGAACGTACTTTTTCAGACTGAGCCCGAACCCGAACTTCGGTAGATTTTTTTAGATCGAACCCGAAATCAAAACCTTTTTCTTTTTCTTTAATTGAGTAAATACAATTTTAAATTTTGTGATTTACTTGTTCAATGAAACCCAAATGAACACACATAAAAATCCTTTATTTTGACAACGTTGTACTTTTTGTACAGTCATGTGTATTTCACATGAACATCAAGGGAATATATGTAGGTTTTTGCTGGACGCCGACACCGAACCCGAACGTTCGGTCGGACACTATTAAAGTGTAATGACTTCTTTTAATCTGTCATGAATTATTGCATACAAAAAATAAAACCACTTCAAAATTTACAGAATACTTGAATTTAAATGATTTAATTAATTATACATACATTTATGGACTCTTTTTCTGACTAAAACTATCATAAATAACCATTAGATATTTAACAAGTCAACAGTATGTAATAGCTGTAATATGAGTAAAGGCACATTTACAGTATTACAGCTCAACGCGTTGCTAGTGAAAATGTAAAGATGGTGTAAGTTTATTTTTTGATAATGAACATCAATCAAACAAAGAAACAAACAAATATAAAACAATGTGAGGATGCTGTCGCTATATTGGAAAAAGAAGAAAAAAAAACTAAACACATGCCACACAGCAGATTTTAAGGATAAGATACTACGGAGGGAATGCAAAAAAAAAACAACACAGCCAAAGAAAAAAAAACAAACAAGCAAACAAGAAAGAAACATGTAGGTAGACATGCAACATGATGTTGCGGCATATAAACTAATATGCAAAAGAGCTTTTTATAGCAACAACGCAATCACACCAAACAAACAACAAGTTGTTGACTTTACGCATTTTTTTAAAAGATTTTTTGTTGGTATTACTACTCTGGGTTTGTTGCTATAGTTGTTTTACTTGTATGCTGTGGAACCTGTTGCACATTCAATTTGTATGATGTTTTTATTTTCTTTGTCTTTTTAGTAGAATATCCACAAATATAGTTTAGTACTAGACATTTGGTCACCAAAATTGTCATGAATAGTTATATTTTGGTGCAGCAATTTTTTTAGATCTATTTATTGATCTTAAATTTTATAAATAAATCGTAAGATGTCTGTATTTCCATTTGGATTTTGTTTTTCTTTCATAGTTTTTTTTATGATTGTGTTTACTCTTATTTTATTTGCAACTACAGCTATTAACAAAAATTATATATAAAAAAAGATTTTCTTAAATTTTGTTGTTTCAATTGTTTTATTTTATTAGTTGCTGCATAATAAAACTATGAATGAAGTTTGCGTTATCAAACGAATTATTTAGTGCCAAGTGACAACAATATTCAGTTGTTATTGGCCTCTAATGAATATTATTAATATCTATCTTAATGTGTACAAGTTTAATTTTTTACTTACGATTTTATTGATGTACTTTCGCACATGTGTAGGCTGATAGAGAGGTAATTTGAATGTTATCGTTTATGTTGTTATTTAATGCGTCTTCTTTTCCTTGCACCAACAACTAAACGCCAGTGACAGTGCTTGTGCACCTTTCAGTTGCTTTTTAATGCAGCTGGTTGCGGTATAGCTCGTTTGATTTTTTTTCGAAGTATGACTGAAATTTGATATTTTAAGTGTTTAATATAACTAATAATTGAAGTAATATATAGAAAAAAGATAATACACTGAAAGTATTCAAAGTCTTGTCGATACAATTTTTGTATCTATTATTTATTTGTTTTGGTGTATAATGTTTCAATTCTTTAATAGAAATAAAACATGCTTTCTATTAAGTGGATAATTTTTAATCATTTCAAAACTAGCCCCTGGATCCCGGGATTTTTCGGAACTCCGAGATTTATCAGAGTTTTTCGGGCTCGGGGAGTTTTTTTTTAATTAAACACAGTCAAATTATGAGGTAAAATATTTGAATTTCTTAAATTTAAAACAAAAATGCCTACAAATTTAATAAATAAAAGCTACTTGATTGAAACAAAATAAATTCATATAAGTATAAATAGTCCATCCCATGAACTTAGTAGATATATGAGAAAAATTCTGAGGAAGATAACGGTAAATTCTATATATAAAAGTGAAGGACTTATAACAATTTAGGGGTTGGATCGAACGTACCAAGATGTGTAATGGGTATAAAATGATTTCACTGGATGATGTATCATTTTTGTATAGATGACTGTAAATATTTTCAATATGGTAATAGAATATATTGTCAACGAAAAGTCTTCCTATGGGATCTCCAGCTCCAGAAACTTCTTGATACATGCATTAGAAGATTAAATTGTAAGCCGAAGATTATAAAAAAATATGTAGATGATTTATTTTGTACTATTTCAGAATCTGAAATCGAAAAATTTTTAACTATACATATTTTATTTTTTTCATATAGATTTTCAATTTAAAATTGAAAGGGGATGTGACTATAACTAACCATATTTAGATACTTTAATAATAAGAAAGGGCAATAATTTATTAATAGATTGCTACCAGAAACCTACATCTTCGGGGAGAATAATTAACTATTATTTAAAACATTCCATTAATAATAATACGGCAAAAATCTCATAGATAGAACACTGAATATTAGTGATATTGAATTTCATAGCAAGAATGGGGGGAGAATTAGAAATATATTTGAGGATAATAACTTCGCTAATCAACTAACTAATAAATGTATTAGACAATACAAAAGACAGAAGATAAATAGCACTGGAATTAAACATAAAAATTATAAATCCTTGACTTATGTACCGATAATTTCTGAAAAGTTGGAGAATTCCAAAATTTATGATTTTAATTGTTATACTGTAGGATAGCTCATAAGACATATAATACATTAGGAAGTTTATTCAGTAAAATGAAGGATAAGACGGAAATATTAGACAGATCTAATGTAGTTTACACTAAAAATAAACTAAAAACTAGATTAGCCGGACATAAATCAGATCAGAAATACAAATACAGATCAACTCAGAAAATTGTATTAACATCATATTGTGCAATGTTTCAGAATACAGCAGATTTTGAAAATACAACAGTTTTGAACACAGAAACTAACTAAAAACGTCGTTTCATGCTGGAAATGTTACAAATTATTAATACACCAATCGTACAAAGAATAAACTTTAAAATGGATACAAAAAATTTAGCTCAAAATTATAGACATTTAATTTATAAGAATAGAACATTAAATTTAATACATAGTGGCGGATACATGGAAACACACATGAACACTGATGATGGGAGTAAAGCGGCTCCCGAAAAACAACGTTGTTTCTGTACTGCCGTGTAAGTTGAAATTAATTACTGTAAAAATTTTTCCTTGTTCCTTTGGAATATTGTCTCATGTCCAATTCTTTCTGACTAAAAACGTTACGAACATTAGCCAAAAAATAATAATCACTTTGGATTAAAAACTACTAACAACCAATTTGTTCGAAAAATAATCACTTTAAATGTTAAGAGTTGTCAACCTGTGACCGACGAATTGTTATTATTAATTTAATTTATCCCTGAAGAAGTTTTCCATTGAGAAAGCGAAATATTGGATAAATTAAATAAATTATATTTATATCATTTACCTTAATCTTGAAGAAATTATTTAATAAAATATAAATTAAGATTTGATATAAATAACTATAAAAACACAAGAGAAAAACAAATAAAGCACACATTTTTGTCTAAAAGGTTGATCTGTTAATAATTAACACAGAGAGACGGACGAACGAATAAAAAAAAAAAGAAATAACTCAAAAGCAATGGTAGCAAAGTCATATTAGTTATATCACAAATTGCATTTTGCGAAAGAAATAAATAAATTAATTCATTTCAGAATATCCGGGGATTTTTTAAGAAATCACAGAATGCCGAAAAATCTTGTTCTTGTCATCCCTAATATATATGGTATAAAACCAACACAAACGTCTTTTATTATTCCTTTAATGCTAATTAAGTCTAGAAAGTACTTTTAACCCTTTATGTACTTTTAACTCTATAAAAAAGCCGGTATACAATAATTTAAATTTTATATTTTGACTTCTAGTATGCGCGATGGTATTAGTTAAGTTTTATATTTTTCCAAAAACCTAGTTTTGTATAGAAAATGAAAATTATTTTTTATATATTGAGGGATTCAAATGGTAGTCATTAAATTATATGTTTTAAAATAATAAAACGAAAAAATATGGCGAGGAAGCACAAGCACAATGTAATTTCTCTCCCACTTCTTTAAAATTTGTACTGTTTGGATATGACAAAACAATAAACACAGTTCAAAAAGTTTTCTTATTTTATGAATTTTTTGTTTGAAGCACAACAAAAAAATGTTTAAAACTATTGTAAAATATTAAGACAATATGACAATGTGACTAAATAGGACACCGTTTGAATCCCCCAATTGTATATATAGGAATTTCGTATACCATAATTGTTGTTTTATATTAGCTCCTTTCAAAAAGATACGTTTTTTTTGTTTTTCTTCTTCATTTAATAACTTTTGTAATTCATTAATATTTTTTCTTAAAGTGTATTATATTCATATGCTTAATTAACACTTTAATAGCATTTAAGTGTTTTTATTTATCTGTGCAATTATCAAATCTCAAAACATGACATAAGATATTACTATCGGCGTATAATCTTATTTCTTATTTATTTCATTTCTAAAATATACTTAAATAAAACAAAAAAAAACAAATCAAAAATGAATTAAAATAGCACATACATATCTACATATGTATGTACATACATATATGTGTTGTTTACACACCCAAACTATATTGCGATTTTGTATTTTTTTTTTATTTTAAATGTTTTTATAACATAAACACATATTGTGTGTGTTTTGAAATTATTCAAATTTCAATTAATATTTTTTGTTTATTTTTTATTATTTGCAGTGAATAATTTCAATGCATACCGTGGATGTTTAATAGGTGAATTAGTCAAGTCTAGTAGTATGTACAGATATAAAAGATACGAGTAACAATGCGATTTCTATTATAATATGTTTTTATAAATATTTAAATGGGTTTCCTCAGAAAAGAAAAGAGATTTGTAAAATTAGAAAACAGTTTTATAAAATGTGTAACTTTTGACAATTTTTGCTTGTATCATATCATATGTTTATAGGCCATAAAGCTATTACGAAATATAATATATGAACGAAAAATGGCCATCTAAAGTATTTGATATTAGGCTAAAGCTCGTAACATGTTCAAAAATTACGTTTAAGCAAAATTTTGAGAATAAGGTTGCTACGGAAAGAAGTTTAACCACAAAACTCTTGTTTTGATTCCAATATAAATCTTAAAAATCAGAAGCTATAGCCATAGCAGTCGATTTAGCTGAATTTGTTCTTGTTTGGCGCAGACTCGTCTAGTAAAATCTATTGCTTCATTTTAATTAAAAGTAAGGTAATTGCATAACGGTTGTAGGAAGAATTAAATGGACTCATATCGAAAATAATTGTCTGTTGTGTTTTTGATATAAGTTTTTTGAATTCTCAGAAACAATTTTAAGGTTTTTAGGAGCAGGTAATGAACTGATGATTTGCGTGAGCATTTTTATTTTTTTTTTGCTTACAGCTCCCGCTTACAGGAAGCACGTTGAATTGCTTGTAGTTAGTAACAATCGTTCTGAACATGCGAAAAGCCAGACCTTCTTCGAACCACGTCGCAAATGTACACTATAGATTCTGACTGCGAATACGATGAATTCAGAAAGTACCCATACAAAAATCATACGATTTTCAAGCAGGTTTATAAGCAGACGTATTGCTCTCAATTACTAATCTACCTCCATGGAATCTCCATTGTTTTTTACTGGGGTAACTATATTTGTATGTTAGTAATTCTGAGTAGTTATTAATAGTTTTTATATAAATGTACAAAATTTTTAACTTAAAATAATGGTAATTAAAACTTTCCCTAGTTTACATGAAACTTTTTCTTTCTTAAATTCCTATTTTTAATAATTTCTCAAAGAAGGACATCTTCTAAATTTATTTTTATTACAAATACAAACGAAAACATTGAAATCTGTTTAAATCTTCACTAATCAAAAATACATAAATTTACTAGACTACTGCCAGCTTAATGAACTTTTCTACACCCAATTTCTATACAATTCCATTTAGCAGGATTGGCAGCTACTATATGCAATAAAAGTAAAAACAAACCAAATAAAAATCTATGTACATATTTTAAAATTAACACAATGTAATTATTTACAATTAACAGCAGATATCTTCATAAAAGAACAAGCACACCTAAACTCGTACACAAAAGAAGTGTTAATAAAGAAATAGAAATTGTAACAGTTTTAGTAGGAGTGTAGTATAATTTTTAAGACAAAACAAAAGACTTCAGCAACAAACTTGGAATACCAAACAACCAAAATAAACGCCAACACGTACATTTGAGAAACGTATCACTGACAAAAGCAACAACAACGCATAACCGTTTGCATATTGAATACATCCAAAACAACTTGTTACAAAAAGGAAAAAAAAAATTAAACACTTTCATTGTACTAAGTTAAATTGTGAACCAAACTATTTGGCATTAAGCCCGTCGTCATACATGAAAAGAAGCCATACGGTTTTCTTCTTCTATTTTCTATTCAAAAGTTAATTTGTTTGAAAGTAATCAACTGATCCATCAATTACTCGAAAATATATTTTCTTTTAAAATTCATATATATCAACATTTAACAAAAAATTTCAATTTGTCAATCGTTTGTCATAAACAAAATATATTTGTGTCTTAACAATTTTTTTATTTTTGGATTTAGCATACGTTTGGAAAAAGCCGTAATAACAACATTATGATTTGTTTTGTATTTGCCTATACAATATTTTTAATATATTTTTTGAGTTGACCGTCACGTCATGCTCACCATACACACAACTATCTTGCATTAAATTTTCTTTCATTCATACATGAGTTTAGCCAAAAGGCGGTAAAATTTTAGTTTTTAAGCTTCCATAAAAATGTTAATAATAAACTTTCTGACTTCAGTTAGTTTTTCGTTTAAAAAATAACAAATGCACTCTTTTAGACCGATTCCTAACACGTAGTTCAGGTAAAATTTTCAGACCTAACCTGAACCCGAACTCGAAACCGAACAATTTTTTGAATTGATTTATTAATTAATTATATTAAATAACTATATATGACCTTCTCCGAGAAAAGGGACCTACTGTGTCAAAAAACGGGGTTGGATTTAAGAGCGGATTCTGGGCTCTAAAAGGGTGTAGAATATTATTATTTGATTTATTTATTAATAAAAAGATAATTAACACGCATAAAAAACTTTTATGTGGCAAAAAAAACTTTTATTTTAAGAACGGTGCACCTTTTGCAATTTATGTAAAGTTCGGTGTTCATCGAAAATTTTATCGAACGCCAAATATCAACCGGACCCGGCTTTTTGCCGGACTCTGCCACCGAACATGACACTAAAAAATACTATTCTTTTCCAGTTTTTAGTTTATGTAGTAAAAATAATTTAACCCTTCACAAAAGTTGTACTGACCCACAATATATAATTTTTTGTATTAAATAACCTTTTTTACAATTGCTAAATATGTACGAAAATATTTGTAAAAGCTTTGAAAGCTCTTAAAAGCTCATTTTTATCGCTTTTATACCTATTTGTGCAGTTATATGCTGTGTTATCAAAAATATCATATACATAAGTATGTATATCGTTCGTAACGATAATTTGTCATTTGGAAGTTTGGTTTTTGTTGATACATTGTTTTTACTACTAGAATCCCCAAGGGTGCCTCAAGGCACACGCTAATGTTTTCTCAACTGGAATTTAAACAACTTATTGTACGGGCTTACTAAAATTTTTGTCGAAATCCGAAATCCAAAAATAACCTAAAAAATATTATTCGTAAATTATTTTCCCATTTTTTCTTAAGCTTTGCATTAGAGAGTTAATTCAATATTTAGTTTAAACAAGAAGTTTTTAACCATATCAAACCTTTGCTGTTGTAATAAAATCATAATTTGAAAAGAAGCGTTTTGCAGAAAATCATTTTAAAGTTTTCAATTTTCTTAGAATATAATGGCTTCTAAAAAAGATTTCTAAAAAACGAATTTACTGTCGTGTTTCAAACATTTTTAGATATTTTCAATACTGATTAAAAATATATAGTAAAAAATCTTTATGAAAATAAAAAGGAATAAAGCAAAAAAAGGCTCAGAAAAAAATATTATCCCCGAAAAAACAAGGAATTTGTATTCCCAAACACGAAAAATGTATCCGATTTGGAGACAAATACCCTAAACTGGGAACGATATGCTGATGGTATGTGCTATGGTACCCAAAGCATATGCGTGTTCCCCAAGGAAGTAGCAACATTTTTTGTTGCTGCCTTTTTCATTTTACGATGAAGTTTGATTGCAGACGATCCTCAAGGCCACCTTCATGTAAAATCAAATAGACATGAAAATTTTATAAAATTCGGTACTCTAAACCGGTTACAGTAGTTTTCGCATTTAACGAACTTAATGGTTGTCAGGCGTGTTCGTTAAAGCAAATTGTTCGTTATATCCGGTACTAAATTAAAATTTAATAGCGTCGCCTATTTTATTCATAACTATAAATATGTATAGTGTTTTTTTTATATTTTATTAAACTTATAGTAATTTAAAATAAATATTTCTTTAAAAATATGTATAAGTAAAGGAAAAATTCATAAAAATACCGTAATACAAATATTGGAATGGATAATATCTTTTTAATGGCAACTTCTTGAAGATCTCTCAAAAACTTAAAATTTGTCCTTCGTTTTTCTGAGTCCATTTAATACAAATATCGAAGTGCTTAATGACATCTTCGTGCTCACATTCTTCACTTGCCATTCTTCTTTGAAAAATGTTCACATTAACCCATTAGTGCAAAAACTTTGTTTTACCAATAAATTTAAGTTTTACGCTAGTAGACAATTGATATTAAGAATCATATAAAACAAGTAGCCATTTAAAAAGTTTCTGTTTATGTAATCATGATTACTAGTGTATTCAGCGGTCGACTCAATCGACCGCATTCTAGAAAGTAATATTAAACATTTATATATGTAAATACATACGATGAAATACAAAAACAAAAAAATTCTAAATAAACAACTCAAACTGTGTTTTATTTCTTTGCAATAGCAAATTCGACAAACACACATGAACACTTTGTTTGTTTTTCAAGTTGAAGATGATACATGCACGTGTAATAAGTGTGTATGTGTTAGTAGCAACTTTAAACGCTTATAGCTCCCTCAATATCGAACCGATTTAAAATATTTTAAAAATTAAGCTTGTGCACATCTGTGTGAAAACCCGTTTAAAAACATATAAATCTTTCCAAAATTGGTTCAGTATTACGGCCGTAAAAGGGATCTGAAAGAACATGTTTGCCTATTAATATCATGATGATGATTAATATTCAACTTTCGTTATAAAACCATAAGTTTTTTTTCTACAAAAATACACAACTTACTTGCGTTCGATTTATCGGGTGTAACGCCGTAATAGGTTAAACTAAATCGTTTCCAGCTTCAATAGGAGTAAAATTCAGCATTACAACATTTTTTTAAACTATTGCATAGCTTTTATCGCGGGCTTTGAGCGCGGCGACCGAATCAAGGAATTCCGTAACGAAAAAAACCCATCACTAAGTTTGTTTCTTAAGTCCTTTGTTTTCTAAAGTATATGAACCGCCTAGCATATGTTAACCCCTAAAGTATGCTATTGATTTCATTAACATACATTATTGCCAGAACAGATTTTTACATGTAGCAAAACAGAAAATGGCGTACTTACGAGCAATCGTGGTTGACAAAAAATTATATACACAAACAAACAGACAATGCGTAGGTTTTTAAGCGGCATTTTCCAGATATTTAGAGGATATCAAGTCTCATACTTATGTTTCTTATTTCAGTTACCTTAAACCTATAGTTTCAATGATAAAAATTCCTGAATAGCCTACTTGTATTGTAGGATAACAAAAATATTATAAACGATATTAACTTCCGATTTATTCAATAAAAAAAAATTGTTTTCTTATCGGTCACCACGCTCAAAAAGTCTAACTTGAATTAATATCAAAGAAAAAATTTGAATTAATATCAAAGAAAAAAATACTGCATAAATAAAAAATAAATAAATAATTATAATTGCATAAGTTGATAAAAAAAATGCTATGCAATAGCTTTGCCGCGGCTGTCTCCGAGTGCCACACGTCTTTTTTTATATATAATTTATAAGGTATGCGTGGTATTTTTCATTTTCCCAAAAATATTGCAAAACGTTATCGTCCTAATGAACACTGCTGCTGTACTTTAGAGTGTAAGATATTAAAAATATAATATCAATTGTCTAACGACACACCGACTTATTTAATATAACTGGCAGTGGGTTGGCTTAAAATCCAAAATATTGAAAATATTAAATATTATTATAAACAAATCTTCGAAAACTTTTGCCTAAATAGCTTATTTTGGTGGTGAAAAGGAAAGTGTTGGTAATATATGACCAAAATGCAAAAAAAAAGAAAAAAATATGTAAACACTACAATCCATAAGTCTATGCACGAACACAAACTTAATGGGGAAGCGGCAATTACACCGAACAAAAAATGCAACAAACAGTAATGAGAATAAAGTCGAAAAATCATAAGACTGAAGCAAGAAACTTGTTTTTTTAACAAAATTTTCATTCATAAAAATCACTGATTGGATATTTGTTTAAATCAAATGCAAAATAAAGTCAACAAGATAAATAAAAAATATTACTTGAACATTCTTTAGTATCTCTGCCCAAAGCCACAGCCATATTGAATGAAGTAAGACTTTTTTCTTTTCGTTAACATTTCCTTGGAAATGAAACATCTACATACACAAAATCGAATTGAATCAAATCGCATCAAAAAGTGCAACTACATTGACAGAAAAGGAAAAATAATTACTTGTTTTAGTGAAAACTTTACAAATCACACACCAACCATCAATTCATAATTATAAATAGATTTATATTTTCCACTATTATTATATGTTATGTATTCTTGTATCGGTGATGCTGAAACAGGTACATACATTTGAAGGTGGGGGGAAATATGTATGTGTTAGGATAAATTAAGAAGTTTCATTTTGTACAACATTCAGCACAAATAATGTTAGCGTAAACGTTTTGTGATCCAACTTTTTTTTCTTTTTATTGTAGTTTTTAAAATAAAATCTAGGAGAAAAATTTATGAAAATCCGTCAATTAGTTTTTTAAATACCGATCTGAGGCATCGTGAGCCCCCAAACGTCTGAACCGATTTGATTTCTTTCAAACTTGACTTGAGTTAGATGTTCAGACTCCTTTTTGTATTCTTCAAAATTGGAAAAAATTAATTTCCTGCTCTCATCAAGCACTTCTACATTGAAAGGAGTTAGAGGAAGGCAGAATATGGCTAATCTTCACCAACATTTTCAACTATTATATTTTTCTTTGTTGGCACAAAATATCTAGTATTTATATCTATAGACAAAAACCATAGTTTCAAAATGACCACATCACTCACACAATATTTTGTATGCAGTATGATTTGCAGTTTGTATATTGTTTCTTAGAAATGGCGAAATTGCGGGTGTTTTGCTTCGCTGTTAACTCTTGCTGTACGCTTCTTGGTTTTCATGATCTTTAAATATAAAATAAAAAGAAATAAAAAACCATATCACTAAAGATTCGTTTTAAATAAAACACGTTAAAAACGATTATGGTTAATATGTTTTACTGGACTTACAAGTTGGAATATTTAGTTACCAGATGCACAATTTTGAAGAAATGTGTACTTTGCATTAGGTTTGTAACATTTCTTTTTTAGATCTTTTTTTAGATAATTGGCCCTTGCAATGTATCTAAGATTTGTGTGGGTGCCTACAAACATGGTCCTACTCCACAGTGCTCTTAACACCGGGTGAATACAATGCGTCCACCAGCGCCCCATATGCAACATGCTGCTACACATGAGTACCAATTCGAAGGCACGTATTTGGATAGGCCTTCCCCTTTGGTTAGGAGCGGAGCCTATCTAAAAGCTCCTACCGATCTTTGGGTCCCGGCACCCGGTTGCAATGCAACTCCACACCGAACCTACCCGCGATTTGGGTTTAAACCACAACCACCAGGATGCTCTCCGAGGGGCCGCAACCATTGTCAATCAAGGACCGAAGTTCTTGGGGATCCTGACACCCATGGTACTAGAAATTAAGCCTCCGGTCTGACTTCGTAGTGAAGCTACTGCCAGTTGAGCCCCGAATTGCTCGGAACTGGTGACCCACAATGAGGTGCTGACAAAAAATATGTGGCTTCCTTTGCTCTGCTTCGAACGTTGCAATGGATCTGGAAGGCCTAATTTTCAAAGTCTCCCACATAGATCCGGCAGATCTTAAACTATGCTAACAACGCGTTGCAGCGTTCATCTTCGTGGTAAACAGTACTTCTCACTAATCTTAAATTACCTCGCTGGCTACAACTTTTATTCTGTGCGTTTCGTAAAGTTACTTTGTAGAAAACTTTCTTAACTGCAGAAATAATTGTAGAGTATAAGCAAAATCTACCTATATCTGTAGATCACTATAATATATTATCTTAATGTTTTAACCATTAAAATGGAAACAAAACACAAAAATCAAACTGGTTAATACCATCATGCTGACTTTACACTACTGTATATTACTTAATAAGGTGTTTTTTACGATTTAGTTCCTCCATAATTAGTCATATATGTTTAATATCGACAAACAATGAATGAATTTGACATAAATGGTAAATTAGTATTTATGGTAAAGTAGTAATGTCGATATTCAACATACGAGTACACACCTGCTGCAATATTATATTATATTCAAACGATACACAGTGAGACCATTTTCCTTTTTTTTTGTGGTAAAAATTATGGCCCTAATTTTCTAAATCACGTTAACGAAGTGATATTTATATGAAAACAAAATTTTAAAAATTAATATCACTATCACATTAATATTTCAAAATTAAATAAATAAATAAAAAATATCTCCAGTTGTTGTATGATATATTTTGGTAAAGTTCCCTGATGATCTGCATTAGCAACAGTGAAATGCGCATATGAACTACCTATACCCCTCAATATTCAATTTCAATTTGTTTTAATTAAACAATTAATATTTAACTAAATATGTAATATATTAATTTTAGGAAAATAGTGCGATTAAAAATTTAAAATACTAAAATTTTTGCGATTCCCGTAAAGAGCACCTGTATTATGTATTGTTGGGGGTAAGCTAGTCTATGGACATGTATTACGTTGATGCTTGTGCCAACTCATCAGTATATCTTTACCAAGGCGAATTCATTTTACAGGTGGTGTTGAAAGCACAGCTTACTTATGGCGTTTTCTTTTCTTAAAAAAGTCCTACATTTTTTGCCTTTTTTATTGAAAATTTGCAATATGATGATTATTTGGAATTGTGAGTTTATTAAAAATTATTGTATCATTACTTACGAGTAAAAATTTTTGTCTTAGGAAAACTGAATAGGAATTATTTTGATAAATAGTAAAAAAAAATTAATTTTTTTAGAAAAGAAAACGGCATTATTGGTCTGGAGTTTTCAAACGCTTTTTTTACATTTACATTTTAAATATATTTTCTTTTCCTGTTTTTGACATTTTGTGGCAACCAGACGTTATTTGTTGTAATATTAACACCAACTCTAAAATTAATTCGCCTTGATCTTTACCATAGTTTTGAAAAGTTTCAAACCTCGAATGTCTATATAAAAACTATCAAAAAATTAATGAGAATTACTTAATATACAAACACTTCAAGTTAAAAAAAAACTATTCCAAAAAACACCTTCATACATACTCGTATGTATGTATGATTGGATATAATTTAAATCTATTTGAATAAAAATCTATGGTTAACATTAAATGTATTTAATGGGAAAACCAGGAATTGACATCATATAGGAAACATTGATTACATTTGCACTTTTAAAATTGCTTCCAAATTTTAAACATTTTACACACAATAATACATAAAAGGCATGCATGTGGGGTACTAACTGTTGTATCGGTTGTATGTCTTTCCAAAACTTTAAAAGAGCTTCTTTATATTCTCCACCACAAAATTTATACGATTAAATAATAAAAAAAGTAACTAAGAACTTAGCACATGCAACCGTTAGAACATTTACAGCGACGTTGTGAATTCCATTATAGTATCTTATAGTATTATCTCAAAAGCGTTAATATAATAAAGACTTTATTTTTCAGTATTTTAAATTTTTATTCGCACTTTTTCCCAAAATTAATATTTTACATATTTAGTAAAACATTAACAATTTTGTTGGCAACAGTGAAATGCGCATATGAACAAGCTATACCCCTCAATAATTTCAATTTGTTTTTAACAAAATTGTTAAAGTTTTACTAAATATGTAAAATATTAATTTTGGGAAAAAGTGCGAATAAAAATTTAAAATACTAAAATTTTAGCAATTCCCGTAAAAAGCACCAATTATTGACTTTATTTTTCTTTTTTATTATAGCAGGGATATACATGTTAACTTAATGTATGTATATTTGCCTTAAATAAAAAAAATACATATATGGCTTTATTCACAAACGATTAATAAAGTAAAGTAGGTTTAATGTTGAATTTTTATTTAGGAAACCCGGTTTTAATGCACACATTAACTTTATTAATCGTTTGTAGATAAGGCCAATACTATTTAGTGTTACACTTTCGTAAAATACTCGACCAGTCTGATACATGTTAAGCAATTTTGTAAATATTATTATAAATAATCTTGTATATATTGAAAAGAAATTCAACTACAAATGACAGAAACCTCACAACATGATAAGTACCGTTTATTCTCAGCAGCCAATGGCGCTGAATAAACAAGAGAGACTGGAATATATGGAGTAGTTATTCATCATAGATGGGATTTCGTACTAACCGAAATTGATTTGACATGTGAAAATGAATAAGTCTGTACTTTTCGTATTCTAATTTGTTAAATAATACGGTTAAATAGTTGATATTCCTGATCACTAGTGTCCACCGTCAAAAGTGTGGTAAAATTGAACAAAGAACGCTGATGAGATGGTGTAGCGACCTCGAAATCAGTACTGATCCGTTCTGCTAGTATGATGAATAATAAAAATTGTTCTATATATAGTACTCTCTTAATAAAAAATAATGAATTTATCCAAAAAAAAATTTCTAATAAAAATTAATATAAAAAAAAATTAGAATAAATAAATGGGTAAACTCGGGTTTGAACTTGAGCCAAATTAATCGTTTCAATATATACAATATTAATAAAAGTTCGACTAATTACTTACAAACATTAATTATTATAAATAATCTTGTTATTTTGTTAATTTAAAATAAACTTACTTTCTCTTACTCCAACAAAATAATTGTTAAAAGAATTATTTTTTTTTCTTTAACTTCCACCTTGCAAACATTGATCAGCTTTATCATTCCATTTCCAATGCAATTTTTTTTAATTGATCGACTACTCTTGTTGATTTCTTGAATTTCGCCAAAAGCGCCACTGTGCGATGTTGGCAGAAGATATGGTGTTGCACGGTTACCTGATCTGGTGCTTGTGGTGTCACAAAACATTGATTATTAGCTAGTTAAGTGTGCAATGATTTCATATAGCATATGTACATATGTATGTATGTATGCATATAGTGTAAATTCTTGATTTTTAATCTTACTTTTCAAATGTTGCTTAGACCACATATTGTTGCACGTACACTACTAGAATTAGAGAACTTTCACTTTCATTTCGCGTGTTTCTAAATGAGAATTTATGTACATACGAGTACTTCTATTTCATGCAACTTATGTACATATATTGATTTGTTATCGTGTGTTAATACTGAAATATGACTTAAGTGTTATAGTGGGTGGAAATTATTTGTTGCTATTTAAAAAATTATCTGTAATTGGAAACCTTTTATGTTTATGATGTTGCACGCATGTTCGTACTTTTAAAACGTGCGCACATATCAACATAATATATGTTTATGCACATATAAAGTATATAAAGTACACTTTGAAAATTCCAGAAGAAATATATGTATAGCAAAGTTTCATGCCTTTATTAGTTAAAGCATGAAAATGTTTGGCGACGCTTGTGTTTCGCCAGAAAGGCTCGCATATGAATTTTGGTGTCGAAAAACTTTCTAAGCTGTTTGTAGGTTCGATTGGACTATTCTTAGCTTAAAGGGGTCTGTGAGGTTCTCAATATTGGCATGGTCTGTGAACTATTCTTTTTTCAGACAAAACCCGTTCAATGTATACGGAATACATTTTATTATATAGTGTGTTCTATATCTGTAGGATCTGAAGCAGCCTCCTATAAAATGTGGTTTTGGAATTTATATTCTTTCGGCATTAAGTCTCGACGTGGAAAATATTCATTAATTTAAAAATAAAAATGAAAAATCATAACAAACAAGTTATACATATTCGATATGAATCTATTTCATTTTTCTTTTGGAGATTTTGAAATTATCAATTGATTTTTGAAATTGATTGTATAACGTAGCCATGGTACAATTATTAGAGGTACTAGCGATTCTACAACAGATTAAAACACCAAAAAAACACACGAATTTTGTGGATAGAAACGTACAACGTTTATGTCAAAATTTGTTGGCTCAAATTTACTAAGTCAGCTGTGCTATTAGCATTACCTGTATTATTATACCATGAACGTAACATCACGCAAATGTAAGTTCCAAAAAACTCAATACTCTCACACTTTTTCACTAACACAATCACAATCTTCGTTCTTACAGCTCAAGTTGGTTGGCTGTCAAAATTTGCAACCACTTTGCCAATTTTCTTTTGTAATTTTTGACAGCTTCGAACCTAAAAGCAGTTTTGTTGCAGGTTCGATACCAAATGTATTATTCCACCATGATACCAACGAAGGAGGGCGCTGTGCAAGGCAGATCAACAAGGTGGTAGCGATACCACAGCTGATTAACCTGACTAGATATCAATTCTGCAAATTAAATTTGTGTTGATAATATATTCATAACAAAATGGCTGATGTCAAATTGCCAAACACGACAGCTTTATATGATGATTGACATTTGTTAGAGGTTCAACTGTGCTAACAGTTGTATACAAGTTTTGACGGTTAGTCAGGTATTTTTATAACAAATTTTGTATTGTTGTAGAATCGCTACTACGTGGTAGATCTGCTTAGGCACTGTGATGTGCAGTAGCATACACCAGTATCAATTGCTGCCAGTACTGTTCAGTGACTAGTGCTATGTCTTCATCACTTAAGCAGTCCAATTACAATGGCACAGTAATGCACATCTGAAAAATGTTGGATGTTATGACTTTCCTCAAACCCACGTCCTTTTGTAGTCAACGCGCTAACCACTCCAGCCTTTACCGAAGATGAGTTTTATATCAATAGAAATAAGTGCAACAACGCACTTTAATGGTATTTTTAAACATAATTTCACGCATTTTAAATCTCATCTAAATATCCTTTTTAGTAATTTTGTGATATCGACAACACGGCAATAGGGGATTCAGATCAAAACGAACCAAAAATTAAACAAAGAAGAAATTATTAAATTAATTTCGTTATATGTATCGTTCACATGTGCATTTCTCTTTTTTCACCTCCAAAAGTAAAGCTATTTTTATAACATGTTTACGCTTCGAGAACATTTTGAAAATAAACTTACAACTGACTGTGTAAACACTTGATCAACTTGCAAGACTTTCGGCTATTTCTTCGAAATTTTCATTGATATTACATATACAATAATTGCAAGTAATTACTCACATGTGGATTAATTAACTCGTCCAAGAATGTCAGAATGACTCGCAAAAGCATCATTTGGAAGAGTAAAAATTAATTTTACTCTGACAATCATCTGGACGATTTAAAAAAGAGTCGCAAAATGATCGCGCTCGTCAAATAATCTTTCAAACGCTTGCTAGCTGATTAATAATTTTTATTCCTGTCCTAAAGCAGTGTGTGTATGTATGTACATACGTATGTACATAAATATGTATACTGAAAAAGGACGTGTGGCACTCGGGGACTGCCGCGGCAAAGCTATTGCATAGCATTTTTTATCAACTTATCCAATTATAATTATTTATTTATGCAGTATTTTTTTTTTCTTTGATATTAATTCAAGTTTTTTCTTTGATATTAATTCAAGTTAGACTTTTTGAGCGTGGTGACCGATAAGAAAACAAATTTTTTTCTTTTATTGAATAAATGAGAAGTTAATATATGTAGTTTAAAATATTTTTATTATCTTACAATACAAGTAGGCTATTCAAGAATTTTTATCATTGAAACTATAGGTTTATGGTAACTGAAATAAGAAACATAAGTTTGAGACTTGATATCCTCTAAATATCTGGAAAATGCCGCTTAGAAACCTACGAATTGTCTGTTTGTTTGTTTATATAATTTTTTGTCAACCACGATTGCTCGTAAGTACGCCATTTTGTGTTTTCCTACATGTAAAAATCTGTTCTGGCAATACTGTATGTTAATGAAATCAATAGCATACTTTAGGGGTTAACATAAGCTAGGCGATTCAAATACTTTAGAAAATAAAAGACTCAAGAAACAAACTTAGTGTTCGGTTTTTTTCGTTACAGAATTTCTTGATTAGGTCGCCGCACTCAAAATTCTAAATTTTTTTTCTATTTGCTTTTGTTATAGAAATTACAACATGTCAAGTTTAAAAACACTTTCTTTTTTAATGATTTATTTGTTTCAATAAAATTGTTAAGTGTATATTAAAGAAATTTATTTTAATATAGTGTCGGCACATTTAAAATGGTACTTAATTGAGTCCCTAACTACAAGAACACATACTACATACATACTACATATAAATGTCCAAAATTTTATACATACACACATATACATACATACATATGTATATGCATGGCTGTACACATGACCAAGTGATTTTAATGGTACGTTTAAATAGTACCTACACAAATTATTTATTCCAGTCAAGATTAAAGTTTGCATACGTTTGTTATTGAAGACATATTATTTTTCCATTTTTGAAAACGTTTGCTGCCTCTTTAAACTATTTATAAAGAGACAGAAAACTTGAGGTTTTCAATTTCACTTTGTCATACTATTGCTTTTATATTTGTATTGTTTTCTATACCACTTCTTTCAGTTATTTTATAATACACTTCATATAGCTATTTGGTTTAAGTGCGTGTTTTTAAAACGCAAATAATATTGACTTTTATTTGTAATTTTTCCAATGCTTTTATTATTTTATTGACTGTTTTTGGAATTTCCGTCCTAAGTTATATTTTTTATTTAAAATGAAAGTTTTTGCTTATTTGCTTAGAAAAAAATAACTACCTTAACTCTTTCGAAGTTAAGACTTGGGTAATTTTGTAAATGGTTTTTGATAAATACATAAATCTAGAATTAAATATTAAATTTATAATGTACGCCAATTTATAATGTCCCAATATTAACGCCAGATTTGAATTTGCGCCATTTTTGAAGTAAGGCGCTGGCAACCATAAAAACCCATTCGACAGCTGACAGTTTAGGATTAGTAAAAATGGAGCGTTACACGATAGAACAATGTGCCTTCATTATTGAACAATATTTCAAAAATAATGAAAGCTTGGCGGCCGTAGTTCGGAAATTTCATACAAAATATGGTCGGAATAGTAGGGGTTGTCACAGAATCCAATGTTGTCGGAATTGGATTTGAAAGTACGACAAAAAATACTTCTGTGTGATGAATTTCAATGTTATCGGTTTTATGTTAAAAATAGATATTAATTCTATATTGAACATAAAACCCATAACATTGAAATTCATCATACAAATTTTTTGTAGCCTTTTCAAATCCAATTCCGACAACATTGGATTCTGTGACAGCCCTGAGTGTTTTAAATTCGTCAAGTATGCAGAGATTAATTATAAAATTCGGGGAGACTGGATCCGTTGAAGACGCCAAACATACTGGTCGTCTAAAAATAAGCCGTTCAAATGTCAATATCGAAGCAGTGCGTGAGTGTCGGTGACAATCCAGGAACTTCAATTAGGCTGGTAAAGCAGTTACTGTTGCTGGTGCTCGATATCGTGACATGATAACACCGTTCTTTCCGCAGAAATTGGATGATATTGATGTGGGCAATATGTATGTGGTTATACCAAGACGTGCCTAATGCCATACAGCCCGTGAAACAATTCAGTTACCGCATGAGACATTTCCAGTGAGTTATTTTGTGCATACTTATTTCGATTGGAAAGAAAACATTTTCGAAATGATTTCCGTTTCGAATCGAAATGCATAATAACCCCCCAGGTCATGTACTCTCTCGTTTCGTTGATCTGGATTAGCCTACTAGATCGTGTGATTTAAAACCTTTAGATTTCTTTTTATGGTTTAATTGAAGTAACAGGTCTATGTCAACAAGGCCATAACCACTCGTGCATTAAAGGAGAAGATTCAAAGAAATTCATCATGTAGATGACCATTTTGCTTAAATGTATTAAGCAAAATGGTCATGGGAAATTTCGACAAAAGAGTGCGTATGTGCATGTAAAGCTAAGGAGTCAATTTACCCGATGTGTTATTCCATAAATAACCCTATCCTATGTACATACATATGTACTTTTTGATTCAATAAAAAAATGACAATCAAAAGACTAAAAATTGTGTTGTCTATTTAATTCAAATCTTGCGTTAATTTTTGGACACCCCAAAATAACGCATGGAAAATTTTTGTTTCTCAGCTTGTCTGGTTATGGAGATATGACGTCATTAAAATAAAGAAGTAAAATTTAAGGAAACTGACGTTTAATTACATATAGTTGCGGGGAAAAATAACATTATGGACATATTTTGCCTTCATAGCATTATTGAAGATTTATTTAGTTAACGAACTGTACTTGTGACACAAAATAAAAATGAAATCTACATACATATATATGTATGTACATATGTATGTACAGGGTGGGGCAAAAGTCACAAAGGGGCTTAAAACAATCATAACTTTTTTAATTTCTTTTTTGCAAAATAATAAAATATAATAGGTATTAGGAGATTTTTTAAATTTAGGTGTGAAAGATTAAGTCATATAAGTGACCACCATTTTCAGCCTCGCAAAGTTGAGCTCTTTTAATAGCATTTTCCATGACACGGGTCAGAGTATCTGGTTGCAACGCTCTTATTACGGCTCGAATAGTCTTCTTCAGCTCTTCAAGTGTTCAGCGTTTATTGATATACAACTTCTCTTTCAAATATCCCGAAAGGAAACAATAAGGTACTGTTAAATCCGGCGAACGGGCAGGCCAATTGAATGATGAATTTTTGGAAATTAAACGTTCGCCAAAAAACTGCCTTTGAAGCAGAAAGAGCTGGCCTTAAAAAATTTTGGAGCATATCTCGATATCGCTTGCTATTTACAGTTACACCATTGCCATCGTTATCTTCGAAAAAAATGGACCAATAATTCCTTGTGACGTAATTGCTCACCACCATACTGTACATTTTAGTGTGTAATTGCCGTTGATGAACCACCCTTGGGTTCTCAGTACCCCATTTCTGCAGTTCTGCTTGTTTACAAAAACCATTTAATTGGAAATGTGCTTCATCGCTCATTACCAGATACATACATATGTATGTACATACTATGTACATATAACGTGGAAATTAAAATCATTAAAATCACAAAACCACAACTTTTTAAATATATGTATGTATAAATAAATACATACATATGTATGTCGGGTTAATAACACTATTTTTGTTTAATATCTTGTTGGACAAACCCTTTGTTTCATCACTTCTTGCAATCTTCGTTGCACATTCACATTGGGGCTAAGATCCCGACTCTGCGGGCCATAGCAACATCTCCACATGGCTGCTCTTCCAAAAAACTTTTTAGCACGCGTGATTTGTGCTACGGACCGTTGTCGTGTATGAAAATCCACTGAACAGTGCACCAAGATTTAGCTGTACTGTTTCTGATCCTTTTTCCCTCGGCCTTAACGATTGATCCAACACCGTACATTTGACTTGCAATCTGATCCAAACTAATTAATTTCGACAATCCAAAACACATTTATCCAGAATGAAATTGACTTGTTTCTGTGAACTAAGAAAAAGTGAGCACAGGCAATAATATTTTACATACATATGAGAATGTATGTACATATGTACATATATTTCTTTCGAAACGAGTGGTGTTGCGCTATGCAACTAAACTAATTGATACTCTGAAAGGTTTTTCTGAATGTCTAATGATCGTATGAAATAATTTTTCTTAGCATAATTGGCTATTAGTCTACATTTTATACATGTCGTCTTTCGTGGTCTCTTAATTCTCGAAACAGTTAAAGGAGTTTAATAATTCTCTTGATATTTCAGAGCATTTCTTGTCACTTTTCTTTATCTCCCAATGTTTTTAGCGAATTCCGGAATATCTTTGCCGCTATTTTTTCATGTTTACACTAATTTGCGAATGTTTGGAGTACACAACAATTTCTCTCCGATTTTCAAGCAAATTAAAATTACTCTTTTTAGTCGCAGCAGAAGGCTTTATTATAATGCAGTTTATTTTATAGAATGTTGCTCAGATTCGATGACTTTTTTTGAATAATTTTTAGAGATCAGGTTCCTTTGAAATATTAAACAGTTCATTTTTCGGCTTTTGCGTGTGATATAGTTAGTACATTACATTTAGAAAGCTTATGAAAAAATATTAAAAAGAAACCCCGTAATTTTAAAAAATTAAATGTCGATGATTTGACTTGTTACTTGAAAAGGTTTAAAAAGTGTTTTTATTATATTGTCCTTCTAACTACACCACCTGTAAAATATTACGCGAAAATTACAAAATCGCACGTGCTTCTGCATTGTTGGCTGGAGCTGGACTTAAGAGGCTAAGCAGGTTTTTAAAAGATGCTTAAAGTAGTTAAATCTTGCTAATATTTTGTTTTCTGGTCTATTTTCAAAATTAAATAGTAATGAAGTTTATAAAGCTTAAACATAATTATTACAGCTCAAGGTCCTTTTGATAATAAAAAAATAAATATCTTTAACACAAAAAGGACTTCGTGAAAATTATATTTAACAAAAAGATAAAGAAACTAAAATAATTATATGTATTATATACATATGTATGTAAAACTTTAATTCAAATTGAACGAAATTATTCTTTACAAAGTTTTTTAAAATTTACTTTAATTTTCTTCGTCACTTAGTATATCATCGTCAACATTGCTATCCTCTTCATGCCGAATTCTTTCCAATTCCCTGGCGTAAAGTTCTTTAAATGCTTCATATTCCGCCAAACTTACGTGGCACACTTTAGTAGCAAATGTTTTTTCTGACGTATCTGTGATTTTGTATAAACGTGGATTTTTTGATAATTCATTAGGATCTGCTTTTAATGAGCGAGGTTTAAAAATTCCTAGCCTCTCTAAGAAGGCATGACGATATTTTATATCGTCTAAAGATTTTCCCAATGCTTCTGATTTTACAATTTCTGGTATTTCAATGCGCATTTTTTCTTTCATATACAAAATTTTAGCTTCAATGGTTGCTTCTGTTTGTTCTATTAGTGTGGGACAATTCATCAGAAGTTTCCAAACATTTTTACTGGTGCTAACATAAGATTGTAAGAAGGCTATTTGTTTTAATAAACGCCTCTTGTCATCGACATCCATTAGGAAAGGATATTTAGTGATCAACAAAAATAGAAAGTGCTCACCAAACTGGCACGAACGCCAATGCTCCAATGTGTCTATAATCTTACTAGGAGACCGCATTAGAATTCTTGGATTGCCAGTTACAATTTGTAAAAAGCTATTTGTTGATAACCCATGATTTAAAAATGTTTTATGAGCTTTACTCCACATATCCGCCGAAACGTTCACTAAAAGAGGTGCTGCCTTAATGGCTTCATCAATGTGATCTTGTGCTAGTTCACATCCATTCACCGATTTTAACTTTTCTTCCTCTCTCGTAGCTTTCGCAGATGCTGATGTTTGTATCAGATTGCGTGTGTGTTGATGGAACTAAAATTTTCAAAATTATTATTATTATTCAACATTTCTGTATAATTCTCTTACCTTTAATTTAGTTGTTTTTTGATGAAATTTTTTCATAACATTTCTAAACATTTTTTTTTATACAATTGTTTTCCTTTGCAATGTAAAATAATTATTTGTTCCGTGCGTATGAAATAAAAACATTTAGTCTGCGTTTAGACGGGTGTTGTCTTATGGACATAATTGTTACTTTATTGGCGAGTGTGACGAGGGAAAAAGAAACTAGTACTCAGATGCATGTACTATCATTACGTTTTGTTTTATTATTTGTAATTTTAAGCCTGAAAGTAATTGCAAGCAAATATCGTCAACATAATATGACTAGTGTGAATAACAAAGAAAGTTCTAAGAAGGAAAATAAAGAATGCTGCCAATAAGACCTGGCCCGTCTAAGCGCAGACTTAGGAGCAGCTGATGGTCGCTACGGGTAAATTTAATGTCAAATTTTATCCGTCTGTATAACCCAGTCAGCATTTTATGAAGATATTGATCACCGATTTTTTTATAACTCTTCTGCACGATTGAAAACAATAATAAATGGGATCATTCACGAGTCACAAATGGGGGTTTTGTCGGGAGAAAATGGTATCCTATGAGAGCTCTTTTTGAGGAGTCACCTATAATTCGCGTTCATTCATATATTCATATTTGTATGTACACAATCAGGGTTAATATTTAGAATTTACTTCAAACCCAAAATATATGCCTGGGAATTTAAAAAGCTGAAACAATATATATGGCTAATGTACCCGTCTCAATTTAAAAATTTACTACTCAAACATTCATACTAAAGTAATCGATTATCAAAGTGGTTATCCTGGTTTGTTTTGTTTTATTCTGCAACACAAGAAATTAAATGAATTACAAATTATTCAGCCGGCGTAAAAGCTGAAGTGAAATTCAGTTAACATTTGTAGTATATTAAATTAATTTTTAAAAGAAAATAAGCTTTGCATTCAGAATAATATAAAGTATGTACAATTCTTTCTACCACTCGAACATTATTATTGGAAGATATCAAATAACTACTAACATACATACATAGGCACGTATGCAGTTTTCATTGCGCAATTGAGATTACAGGTTGAGGTTCTTGAGTAGTCAACAGTTAAATAAATTAGTAATAACATTTGTTTATCTCTTAATTATTTTTTCTATATTTGTAGAGAACTAAATACATACGTACTTCAAATTGCATACAATAAAATTACAACTCGCAGGTTAAACAACATTAAAAACTGAATTTCATTTGAAAATCATTTGCTGATTGAAAATGCCAACAGCTTTACGTTGGGGAATTGCTTCGGCTGGTAAAATAAGCCATGATTTTTGTGTTGCATTGAGTACTTTGCCATTTGATGAACATCAATTAATTGGAGTGGCTGCCCGAGATCAACGACGCGCCGAGGAGTTTGCTGAAAAGCATGAAATTCCTAAATCATTTGGTACCTATGCAGAGTTAGCTAAGTGTGAGGAAGTGGGTAAGTGCATTTCATACGTATATACACACATATGTACATATGCATCTGAATAAAATCTATACATATGAAAACGGCCCACCTTTAACAATGATAAATTTGGCGGTATTTCTCATGTAATAATACAAAATAATAATTAATACGCATAAGTATGTATATTTGAAAAACTGGTGTAGTTAATGTTAAAAGAAATTATATATCCTCAACATATTTAGAATTAAAACAATATTAAGGTTAAAGATAAATTTAAAATTTTTTATCTCAGTGAAAATGGCCCATTTCAAAAAACTCACTCATATAACGGTTAATTTTAAAATTAAGGTAAATAATTTTTGTACATTGATCTAAAATCATTAAATCACAATTAAGATGGGGCGTTATACCACAATTGAACCAAGGAAATTAGTATGACCACTGCAAAGATGGAAAAAGTCAGCGGCAAATAGCAGAAATTATCTAAATAGCACGTGGAACGGCGAAAAATATTATTAAAAAGTTTAACGACGAAAAACGAATTGGCAGCAAGCACAAAATCAGGATAAGGGATAAACGTTGGATACTCCGAAAGTTCATAAATAATCCTCAAACCTCAGAGATATGGTTGAAGAGCTCTTAAATATAAGTTGCAATACAGAAACCGTACGAAGAGTGCTCAGAAAAGCTGGGTTTAATGGAAGAATTGTCCGTAAAAACCCTTCGTGTGCGCAAAAAACAAGACTCGAGTTTGCCCACAGCTATTTGATGAAGAATTTTTGTTTTTGGAAATACCCTTTATTTGTACACGAGTCAAAATTTAATATTAATGTGTGGAGAAACCCCAATGAAGAGTTAAAACCCAAGCACTTGAGGCCTACAGTAAAACATGGTGGTGATCACGTTATGGCATTGGGTGCTTGATCTGCATAATGGTTATTGTATAACTGTCCAAGTGTTATCAAAACTCCACCACAATCACCGGATATATTTGAAAATTTATAGAATAAGATGGAGTTAGAGGTGAGAAAGATTAAATTTTTAATACATATGAACGACCTCAAAGATGTTTTACGAGAGGACTGGGAAACAATTTCTCCAGATTTTACAAAAAAGTTAATGGAATCCATTCCTAATTGTATTAAATCTGTTATCACACAAAAAAATTCCTAACAAAATACTAAACTGATCTTTTGAGACCAAAAATTTGGTGGGCCATTTTCATTGCAAATTGAAATTTGCAATGTTTTTGTTTTCAATGATAAATATTAATCTTTAAGTTTGAAATTTAAACGATTTTAAGTTCCTTATCGAGAAATTAAATAGACTTCATTTTAAAGAAAAAATTTAAAATCTTTACTAATAATTGTACCATGCAATCTCCCTTATTTTAATAAAATTAATACAACAGTTTCCTATATTTGTAAATTACTAATACACGTTCTTTTTATTAGGGATTTATTTATTAAATTATTAGGCCGTTTAAAAATTAAAAACCGATGTATATTAGTACTTTGTAAATCGTACCTTTCATGGAATTTGAAGTCGAATAAAATATTCTATCGCAAACAGCAATAAATGAGATATTAATAGAATTTATTTTTGGTTTTAAATCACCAAAATCTGAACAGGACCGCATTTATTTCGTTTTTGCAGATATCGTTTATATTGGATCCCTTAATCCACAACACTTTGAAATAACTATGTTAATGCTGGAGCATGGGAAACATGTACTGTGTGAAAAACCTTTATGCATGAACCAAAAACAAGCTAAAAAAGTCATAAAATATGCTGAAATAAAAAAACTATTTTTAATGGAAGGTGTGTGGTCAAGGTTTTTCCCAGCCTATCAATATTTGCGCAAACAAATTGATACTGGGGTGTTGGGAGAAATTCAAGAAGTCGATGTGGAATTTGGATTTCCCCTAACCGAAGTTGATCGTTTGCAGTAAGTGGCCTTTAATTAAAGTATTAAATTCGTTCATTATTATTAAAATCAATTTAAGAAAACGGGATTTAGGGGGTGGTACATGCTTGGATTTAGGAATTTATACCATACAAGTATCACAATGGGCCTTTCAGGAACCGCCGCAAAAAATTAATGCGAAAGGTACTTTAAATGCAGAAGGTGTGGATGTGGAGGTAAAGGCTGAATTACATTACACTGGTAAACGCATATCGAAAATGCATTTTAGTGCTAACGCTGTTCTAAGTAATAATGCAATTATTAAGGGCTCGAAAGGGCAAATAACAGTGAGTATTAGCTGTTATAAATATATACTTATACATTTAAATACCTTTTTTTAATATATATTTTAAGCTCAAGCAATTTTGGTGTCCCACCAAAATTATTGACATTGACGGTCAGGAAAAAGAATGGGTTTTGCCTAAAGGTAAATATCCCACCAATTTCATTAACTCAGAAGGACTAAGATATGAAGCTGAGGCTGCTAGACAAAGTATAATGGAGGGAAAAATGCAACATGAACATGTTAGCCACAACGACAGTTTATTATTTGCTCAAATAGAAGATGAAATACGGTCTCAAGTTGGTGTAATCTACTCTGAAGACAAAGAATAATTTTATTAATTTTATTATTTTTTCCACAAGTTTTGTATTTTAAATAAAGATCATGAAACTATAAAATTTTGTTCAACTTTATTTTCAGACTTAACCCTTACCGAACATTCATTTCGACTGACTTCCAAAACGTATCAATCATGATACAATGTCTCAGGTACCAGCCATTCTACAACAGGTGAAAACAACACACAATTTTGTTGATAGAAAAGAGCACAAGTTATCAAAAACTTTTGTATGTGTATCGGCTTTGCTGACTTTAAAATTATTAACAAAAATAGTAAAGTAGCAAATTGAATCAAAAGTAATTTAAATTTTGTTGTTGAAGAATACTTCAAGCAGCCGCCGACTTTTTATCGTACTAAATCTGAATTTCATGTTATTTTGCTTATGCGGTTTTTGTAAAATGCACGCCATATTTTCTTCCTTTGTTTATTTATTTTTGATATCCCATACGCATGACTTAAGTCTCCTATTTCGGTATTGAACTCAGCATATGTAAATACAATAAATCAGAAAACATAAACATCAACAAAATTATGTTAAGATTAAATTACATAATTTTAAAATAAAAATCAAATTTAATATAAAAAATGTATGAAAAATCATAAAATATATATTTATTGAATTGAGGTGCGTTAACTATGGTCTGTAATCTGGATTCCTTTTCAGAGACTGACAGCATGAGAAAAGGAATGATATTTAGAAATCAGTGATAGAGTTTTCTGCAACACGATTCATTCATTTGAAAAAAAATGTTCCGGAATATCAAGGCTGCCAAGGCGTATTAACTAGGTGGCAGCATTACGGCTTTAAATTTTGAATATCGAAAAGGGTGTCTATATTTTCTGTATATTTTTTTGACAGAAACAATATAAAAAATGCCTGTTGTTCTTGTATTGAAATATATAAATAAAACGATTTTTCACAAATTTTGTAGAAAAAATTTTAATTCACAAGTGCTTCTATTGATAGCTAATGAACTATGTACATACATAAATAAGACAAAATTATTTCCAAGGACATTTATAGATAAAAAAAAACTAAAAAATAAAACAATCGCTGTAAAACAGCTTTTTGCAACTCACTTCAACTTTGTACGGATAAAAATGAAAATTAAACCAATTTAAGTTGAGAGTTCTTCCAAGGAGTGTTAAATATGTAGGTGCAATTATTAGTACAACAAAACAAGAACAACATACATTTTTCACATTGCTTCTGTCTAAAACATCTACAGAAAAATATACACTCTTTTTGACTTTAAAAATATAAAAATAAACAGCCTTGTTCCGTAAATTACAAAAGTTCAAATCACATGATTTCCAAAAATTAATAACACCCAAGTTAGTGTTTTGTAGATCGCAAGAATTTCCAGGACAGAATTATATGTTAATTAAATATGCCAAACATGAAAAAAACCAACAAAAAATAGCAAGAAGTCACAATTTACTCTTGAAAATCATGTGATTTGAACTTTTGTGATTTACAGAACAGGTCCGAAACAAGCCAAAAAAAATAGTCAGCTGCCGTAATGATGGCATCTGGTTAATACACCTTGAGTTGTTATTTCTGTCTCTCAAGAAGAGAGCTCTCAAACTACAATCATAACTTTGAGCAAGCAATTTATTTGAGGTAATATGCTCATATGAAAAATGTATAGGATAACAAGTGTTTTGGCTCAAATCACGTTTACGGAAGTCGCCGTGAATATGTTGATTAGGCGCCACCAGTTGCAAATCATGGCAGGCTTTGTTGCCTGATCATGGTACCGAAACAAGGTAGAAGTTCATATACAGAGGTCCAATCGTCACTTTTGATAACAACAAGCCACTCGATAACGTATTTTACGATTTGATCACATTTTTATACATTGTTGATTAGAAAATGCCATAACCTTATACTAAAAATACGTGATCATTTATTGCAACATAGTCATATCTCGAAGAACTTGATTTTTAAGTTAAGATGCAGGATTATTTGGCGTATTGTTCTTCATCTTGTTTAGAAAATGCATACAAGTATTTTGTTAACCAGCTTTTGACGTTACATTCATAAATTTGTGAAATTTATCTTCAAACTAAATGCTGCCGTAGTTAAGGCGATTTCCGACAATAAAGTTAATTATTTTAACTTTAAACGGAAAAATAGCTGTCATGTGCCACTTTTCGAACGCTAAACTTTATTTCTTGCAAAATTATTCCACTTACGAATATAACCATACTTACCCAATTAACTAAACTAATACAATTTTATAGACGATACTCAACTAACTAATACACATATTAATTTTTCTTATATAATGTTTGCAAATATTTTCGGTATGTTTGTTTTATTTAATAATTAAATAAATTATATTTGATTTAATGAACTACATATTTCATATTTATTATATTATTAAGACTTCTGGTTCTTGTTAATTGAATTTTCCCTTTTTTTATTGATATTTATTTTTAATATTTATATATTTATGTATGATTGAAATTGGAAAAGGATTTATATAACAAAGCCTTAAAGGATTCGAAATAATGACAATGAAAAAAAAAATAGAAACATGAACTTGTTAAACTACATACCTATTAGTTTATAAATATGTAATAAAAATATATAATTATGAACTATAACGTGTAACGTAAAAGAAACATTTAAATAATATTTAAAACAAGTAAAGCTAATTTTTCATTAAACTGTCTAGCAATAAAATTAAATTTTGTGTTTTTATTGAGTATATTGAAAGAGAAATAAATCTATTGTTTAAATGATGAAACAGAACAAGTCTGCAACTTCAGGAACAATCGCTTGGTGTTCCATAACAAAATCGACGGCAGTAACTTCAAATACTCTCTTATTATTGTTTGATTTTATTTTGTTTGCATTTTTCGTATGAAAAATGTATGTGATTTGCTGAAAACACGGTAACATTGTTGAGAGAATGAGTGTCTAAAATTGAGAGTATAAGAAAAAACACTAAAAATAAAATAGATTCTATTTCACGACCACATTCTCTGGCATAATTTTATGTCAAATTTTATGGAAATCAAACGTCAGCCCCAGTTCTGTTTCATCATTTAATAATAAATCGTGTTAATTTTAACTAAAGTGCATCGATGATTCAAAAACTCCGTGAGTGGCTTGGTTGACGCTTCTAACCCAAATAAAGCTGAGTTTATACATTTTGTATATTGAGGAGCGCGTATATATATATAAGCGATAGTTATTTAAAAATGTAAAAATCTGTTAAATAATTGTTTATGTAAGTTGTGTTAAATTATTAGAATCTTTGTCTTACTATACAAATAATCTAAGTAAATTTACAAATTAAGGTCTATATTAAAAAAAGGATACTTGGAAAAATAACGAAATGCTAAAGTAATATTTTACAATTTATGCAATACGCGTACATACGTATTTCGCATAACAACTCAGTTTGAAGAACATGATTTAACAAGGAAAGATAATTTTAGAGTTTTTAAAAAGAACAATTTTATCTTTACGAAATAATAATTTATTAATACGTAAATAGTTGTACTATTTTAGGTTTAAGTTGAAAGGTATCTGGCTCAAGATCAAATCTGATTTTTTGATAACTTAAAATTATTTATTTATTGATAAGTATTTTATAAAATGAATTTGGCTACTAGGCCAATGCACTATATCTGGTTGAAAACTTGAAATTATTTTATTAAGAAAGTAATGGAATAATTCCCTATAAATATTAAAGGCAATTTGACAGAATTCAAGATTGAAATTGAAATTACATACATTAAATTTATTGTTTGATTAGAAACTATAACGTGTTAATTGAGTTGGTTGTATAATTACAAATTATAAAATGTGTTTAGCTTCTAAACAAAAAACAGCTAAAACTTGCTTAATAACTTTTTATGACATCTATAAGAAAATTGTTCAACTAGCAAATTTGTGGATTAACATAAAAATAATTAAATCGGGTATTTTATTTATTATTGTGTATTACATGATATAAAATACAATAATTAACGAAAAACATGATTTATTTTTTTTTGTTAGTTTTGCGGTTTTCCCATTCATATAATTGTATGTGACTTTGAGAAAATAGAAGCCAAATCATGGCATTCGAAATCAATCAAAATATCCATAGAATTTAAATGTAAATTTCAATCGATATCGTCTTTAAAAGAACAGCTGTTAAAGCTGTTCCACTGGTTGGTCTCATGCGGGCCTTTGCTGCAGTGTTTTCGCCGTATTTCGGTATCAACTGCGAAGTGGAATCTGTAGTATACATACATAAAGGTTTGTAGTGTTTGAAAATATAGTGCAGCACAGGCAAGGTCGCTGCACCATCTTATACGTTCTTTGATCGATTTTACAACTTATCACGATGGATACTAGTGACTAGGAATATCAATTACATAGAGATATTATTTAACAAATTAAAATACGACAATTATGTATACGTATTAACAACCAACACATCGAAGGAAATACATAATAAAATACTTGCGGCTTCCTTGATTGCCAAAGCCAAGAGCAAGTCTATTTTCAAAATGTCGTCGAAGGCAAAGGTTTTAAAGAAAATATATCAGTTTTCAATGTCTGGGTAGCCAAAGCTTTAACATAGGAACATTACAAGGGAACAAATTAAGTGAATACCTTTTTCACACATTGAAACTTTTTCAGAAAATAATATTGAATTTATATTGCAAATCATATTTGATTATATTTTTTATTTTTTATCTTATTTTTTCAGCTATTATTTTAAAAATAATTCCTTGTAATTTATTAAAATATTATTAATAAGCAAACACGTTTTTTTAGATCCCTTTTACGGCCGAAATACTTCACCGATTTTAGAAAGATTCATATTATTTTAAATGGATTTTCACATAGATGTGCACAGTCTTAATTTTATATAAATCGGTTCGATATTAAGGGAGCTATAAGCGTTTAAGGTTGCTACTAACACATGCACACTTATTGCACATGTACGTATCAGCTTCAACTTGAAAAATAAACAAATTGTGCGTGTGTGTTTGTCCAATTTGCTTTTGTATAGAAATGGAACAGTTTGTTTCTTTAGAATGTTGTTTGTTTTTGTATTTTATGTCTTTATGTAAATGTTTAATATTAATTTTTAGAATGCGGTCGATTGAGTCGACCGCTGGATACACTAGTTAAAATTAAAATGAAAATTGTATAGGGCAAAACTGTTTTTACATTTGCCAATTTACTAACATGAAAGTAAAAAAAATCACTTGTAATAAAAATCTCCTACAAGTGAACCCACAACTTGTACAATTGATTGTATTAGTAAAAAAAGTCAATGTACTGCGATTCTTGCACTTGCATGTATAAAGGGTAAGTTACAAGTTAAATCAATTTCGTTTAGAACGAAATTCCCAACTCTGATGATTAATTATTCCATATAATACTACTCTCTTGTTATTTACATTGGCTGCTGATGCCAAGCTATTTTTAATTTATGTTTACTTGGTTTTTGTCTTTTACATTTAAATTTCTTAGTATTCAACCAACTATGACAACGCTATTGATAGTCAGATTTGTACTTGAGTCAAACAATACCTTACAGTTTAAACCTAAGCAGTTCAACTGCAAAAACAGTTCAAAAATAATAATTTTCATCTGAAATGCCTGATTTTATACAGACAGCTAAGCCTTTTTTTAAATGTCTCAGATTAATAATAACACATTTTTTTTGGGGGTAAGACCTTTGCTTAATCAATCACTGCTTGTTATCTTCATGGCACACTCTCTACAAGTGTTTATTAGTTTTCGCCCTAGACATAGAAAATAATAATTAATAAATAAACATTTTTCAATCAGATTTTTTATTATAAATGATTTTAGAAATCACTTGATTTACACATAGTGGAAAGCATCTTTAGAATGTAATTAACTTTTCCCTCATGTACATACAAATTATATTAGAAATGCAAAAACAAAAAACATTTATATATAATAATAATCTGCATAAATACGGCATACAGTGAACAAAAAAAAAACTTGTACACAAATGCTCTTAAAGTCAATATACAGAGATTTAAGATTTTAAAATAACAGTAATTTAAAGACAAATTATTCAGCTTTCTATGAAAAGGTTTTATTTAATTAAATAAATTCATTTTTAAACTAAAAAACAACATAAAATAAAATCGTTCACATTCTCACACTCCCATGATTTGTAATTCGATAAATTTATTTCTACATATTCTAGAGTTCCTGCGTTTAGCTTACGTATTGTTATTGATCGGAGTTATATTCCAAAAACCAAAAAATATTTTTGCAATAAAAAACGAAAAGCTTGTGTAATAGATTTAAAGAAGCTCCAATAGAAAAAAATCACTCAATAAAAAACACAAACTAAGAGTTGTTTTCAATTCAATTCAATACATTGAAATTCATTCAAAATGTTGCTGTTTTTTAAAGAGTTTTAATGTTAAAACTTGAAAACGTACTTTAAAAAAATTATCAAAAATCGATCTGAATAACGACACATTTACATATTTACACATATATGTATATATTTACAAAATATTTACTTGGTACCTATTAAATTAATTAAATTATGTATGTATGTAAATCAGCTGTTTATATGACACAGAAAATTAAAATTCTTAATTAAATTATTTGAAAATATTACTACACTATTTCTCATTGAAATTGAGAAAATTGCAAATGAAATTAAGAATTTTATTTTGAAATTGAGAACTTCTTTTGAAATTTTCTCGATTTATCAAATTGTTATTTTAAATGAAATTGAGAACTTTAATTTTAAATTTGTGAACATTCGAAATGAAATTGCAAATTTCAAGTTTAATTTTGAAAATTCCAAATGAAATTTACTGCCAGGCCCACAATGTCACACGTATTCGTTCTTTGCTACAACTACATTTAAAACAAAGACAAATTCGAAAATTTTAATTTTATACAAAAATTCTAAAATTTTAGATTTTTTGTTTTAAATGTAATTGTACGAAATACCGAATACGAGTCCCATCGTGGGTCTAGCAGTTAGATTTTCAATTTGAAACTGAGAAAATTATAATGAAATTAAGAATTTTATCGATTAAATTTAATTGAATATAAAAGATTATTTATTTTATGTGATGTTGTTGTTTTTAGTTCTCAAATGAGATGGGTTAATTTTAAATAAATGTTTTGATAAGAAAGCTGATTAATTTGTCTTAAAATTGCTTTTGGTTTTAGATTTAAATATAAAAGGGCTAAATAGATTATTTGACTTAAAGAATGGAGCGTTTGCTATACATATTTATTTTTTATTCACTATAAGTAGTTTGAATACATGTTTACTGTGCGATATTTTAAGTTTCAAGTTTAGATCTTGTTTTAAAAACAATATAAATGATTTGATTTTTTTAGCTTAAATGAGTTTTGGGACATTTTAAAGATTAATTTGTTGTTATATGTGTATATTGGCACAGGAAACAATACATATCGCTCCCAAAAATGTGTTTTACATGAAAGCAGGAGAATTTTTCAAAACATAAATTATGTGGAATAGAATATTCTAGAAAATATAACAGAAAAATGTCAATTTATTTTGCAACTTGTCATTTATTAATACTAATTAGGGCATCTAAGTTTAAAAAAAAAGTATACATACATACGCCATTAAGAGATGTTGATAGATACATTTTATATTTTATTCATGTCTTTTTTTAAGATTTCTTTATTCACTAATTCATAACGAAAAATTTTATAAAATTTTATGTAAAGAGAAACTAACACAGAGAAATGAAAAAAAAAACATAGCCATACCTAAATTAGAGCGTTGAGCGTCGCGTTAGCAACAGGGTGCGGATTTTCAGTATATTCAGAGTAAATTTGTTTCTTAGAATACATTGTAAATACGTACCATGTTGCTAACGCGACGCTCAACGCTCTTATTTATGTATGGATGTTATGAAGCCAAAAAAATATGTATGTGGAAAATTGAACCTTAGAATCGAAAAACTTTAATAAGAGAAAAAGGGGACTAAAAAAATATTGGTTCACACACATCAAGTTTGATTCTTCATGTCTTGGGTTTTCAGTAGACAGGAGAAAAGAGAATAGAAAAGGGCACCGACATGACCGTACCAGTCATTTTTTTTCTTTTGCTTTTTTCTGAGCTTTAAATATTTTAATTCTTAGATTTTTATAAATAACCGACAAGTTGGTATTCTCCAACTAAAATTTTTTTTAGGTTAATTTTCGTTTTTAAATACTTTTGCTTTCATGTAAAACGGCGTGGGGTGGGGTTATATAGTTTCCTGAGGCACTGTCTGTATGTTTGATCTCTAGGTTTATTTATATATAATCTAATTAAAATTGGAACTTAATAAAATACTTGATTTATTTACTTTTCAGGCGTTTCGCTTCCAGATAAAACCTTTGCTTTGCTTCGAAATGCCACTGACAAATTTAATTGTCAGCTGTCACCTCATTAGTTGAAGCTTTAATAGTTGGACTTACCGCCACGATGTTGCTCTCATTGTCATCTCCACACAAAGAAGTTTGTGGTGAAAATTCTGAATTTAATAAAGATTGTGATTCTAGTTTACTTTTAGTTAAAGTTTCTGCGTTTGCTGTTGGGAGGATTAATGTTGTTGCTTTAACTGGTTCAGCTTGGTGGTAAACCTCGTTAACGACAACTGGGGGCACCGGCTTTAAAGGCGGCTTTAGTTCTTCAAATACAATACAGCTTTTGTGAACATCTTCTGCCGCGGATGTATTCAGAGATGAGCTAGCTCTCTGAAAATTGCAACCATTGACTGGTGCAACATATGCTGCTGAGGCAGGTTTGTTTTCTGTGGCTTTAATGCTTTGTGAAACTGCCACGAGGGCTGTTGCTGCATTTCGATTATGTTGTAGTAAATCATTTATTTGTGATAGTCTTGAGGAACTGGCAAGCGGTGTTGACAGACTTATAAAATTAGCACTGGCATCATTTTCTAATGATGTGGTACCATTAGCACTGCAATACGGTATTGTAGTATTCTCTAAGCTAGTCAGACTACTTACACTGTGATAAGTTCCTGTAGCTTCGGTAGTTGTAGCTGTGCCAAAGGGTGGTATAGAGGGAACAGCACATGAACTGTATGTATTAGATGTGCTAAGGGATGTAGCGTTACTGTTGGCAGCGTTTATGTAGGGCGTGTTGTGATACGTATTGTATGGTGATGCCTGCAAAATGATGCAATATAAAACATATTAACAATATTATATCTATTTGAATTGAAAGCTAATTTCATCTTACTTGTGTTTGCATATTTTCATAATGATACGAGGACACAGGCATTAATTCTCCATATGAAGAAGTTGCTGCGGTACTGCCCCCAAACATACTTGTATCCAAGCTATCAATGCCATAATGCGGTGTTGTTGCAGTAGAATTCGCACTGCCATTATGTGCCATATCTAAGGATGTTTGTTGTCCATATAGAGTATTTGGTGTGGAAGGGTTTTGCGCGTGATAGTATGAATTGGCAGCCGATTGTTGAAGTATTTCAGAGGCATTATTGTAAGCAGGTGATGCATAGCCTGAACTGTAATTCGATTGTGGCTGCAAATGGGCTTGGTAGTACGAGGAAGGTGTTGGTTGTATGGGTGAGGCAACGGCAGAAGAGTAAGGATTTTGTTGTTGGCGGTTCTCCATCTCTAAGCGCATTAAGGTATGTATATAATGGGTACGTACACGAGTCGGATTAAATTCGACACGTCCAATTGTATTTCCACAAGCATCACGAGAGCAGCCACATGGAAACATATCACGATCAACTTGACATTTAATGCCAGATTGAGAACAAGCACAGGTTTCGGGATCGCAGAAATCCCGACACGTACAACCACAAACTTCTCGGCTATTACGAATATTGCGGCAATCAGCCTTTTCGCTGGGGTCTATTTTACGTATACCAGCTGCTTTAAGCAAAGCTCTTCGTTGCTTTGGCGAGACAGGCTGTAGGAAACCATTTGATTCTCCATCTAAGTCAGAACCACTACCTTCACTTAAATAATCTTCTTCAGATTCTTCACTTTCGTCGCTAGAACTACCTCTGGGATTAATTTCTTGTAACTGCATACGATGAGCTCTTCGGAGCTCGGCTGCATGTTCGGCTAAAGTTAAATTTTTATAGGCGATATGCCTAGCTCCCATGCCTAAAGTGCACCCACCAGCCGAGGGCACACAACTATAGCCCTGTTGACGTGGAAAGTAATAAACGTCTACTGTATCGAAATTAATAGAACGCTTTGGTTTCTTTTGTATGCTGCCGTGATCGCTAAGCGAAGATCCTGTGGATGTTAGAGAAGCCATACTTTCAATAGTTTCGTCGTCAACTTCCAAACGTCTTTTTAAATTTGATCGATATGGCTTGTGGTGGTCTTTTGGTGGTGATTTTGATAGTGGCAATACATTTGAGTTTAAAATGTTTTCACTCTCTGTTGCTTTTATCTGAGTAGGAGTTGGCGTTGGTGTCGCTGTAGTTATGTTCAAATGGCTATTATCTGTTATACCTGTTGTGCAGGTGCTGGTATGTAGGACTGATGTTTCGCTGCCTAAACCGGAATCTGAACCCTCACCATTACGCTCTTCTTTTTCGGAGGTGACTTCCGGCATGTTTTCGTTAACTTTTCTACTACATGATGGTTGGTCATTCTCAGGATCGGTTTTTAACCAGTTCAAATCTTCATCTGTGGTTGTTCTCGTATCTTCATCTTGAGAAGTTTGGCCATTATTCATTAAATCGAATTCTTCTAAAGTATTAGCTTTATCGGAAACGAATGCTTCTTGTTCTTCACAAACTATTGCTAAGGGGTCATCAGACGTGTTGTTCGTGTCAACAGAAGTGGTGGTGACATTCAAATCTACCTCGTCTAAAACGATTACGTTTCTATCTAAAAGTTTTAAATTTAAATAAAAATAATTATTAATTTCAGAACTTCAGAAACGAGTTAAATTTTTTTTAATTTGTAACCACTTTTCAGATTTTACATTAGGATTCAGCATGATCCCAATTTGCACGAAAGAGGTTCTCGTACTTGAAAGTTGTGTAAATGAGAGCGTGCTTGAGGAGCAGCCCGGGGCAGTCTTGTGGCAGTTTTTGTTAAATTATGAAACAATCGGCTGTTTAGACAAATAAACAATAGCAAATGAAAAATTTGATTTAAACCTACAAGAATAATGCGATTAAACTCCAGTTTCTGATTAATCTTTATTGTTTACTCTCCTGATTTCTTTTGGGATAGACCTTTGTTTTATCACCGTTCCCATACTTTTGCAATAATTTTGTCTGTTACTGAGACAAATTCTTTACTCTCATTTTATCCTATTGTAAAAAAATCGTTATTGTTTCTTTTGCATAAATAACTTTATGCTGCATTTGTTGCAGCATGAGGTAGTTAAACCCCGTATGCACTTTCAATTAATGCGTTAAAAAAGCAAAGCAATTGAAACTTCAATTGATGAGCAAAGTGCTTGAGTATATGTATTATTTTAAAAAATATACTTAAAAAAGTAAAGTTAATTAAAATTAAATTAATAAAGATTGGGCACATCCGATGTATTCTTCATATTTTTGTGTATGTATATCAAAAACAATAACTTTGGATTATTTATTATCCTATAAAATTCTTAGCATTAGTTTCTACTTACTTTTAAAATTAGCCAAATCTAAATATGGCTCTTCTTCATCTTCAATTTCGATAATATTGTTTTGTTCAACATAATTTTCTTCCTCAACTTCTAGGTCTGAGTCAACCATTCCTTTCTGATCAGCCACAGTTTTGCTGTCGCCTACTTCTTCCACTTCATCTTCGGTTGGAATATCGTCTAAGCTTTTCAAATCCTTTTCTAAAGCATCTTCTGCGCTTTCCACTGAACAAAACTCATCATCCGGTTGATTAGAGCAAGGAGATGAAGTTGTACCCAATGCTTCCATGGGGTCATGCCTAAAATCTTCCAATTCATCATCTATTGGACTCAAAGCCTGATTACGATTAAAATCATGGCTTATAACAATATTGCCCTTAGCATTTGATGACTTTTTCAATTCTAAAATTTCTCTAGTATTTGTGGCTGTAACTTTAACTGGTTTTTTCAACATAATACTACTTTCAATTTGTTCCTCAATGTCATCATCTTCGACTTCAGACGCATTTTCTATGCATACAGAAGACAACTTGCTAGTCTTAGTTTCGGAATCATTTATGTCTGGACTACAATCTTTATTCTGTTCACACATGTCTTTCTTTTCAGTTTTTGAAACATCTTCTTCTTTGTCGATTTCTTCTGTAATTTCACTTTCACTTTGTATGTTTGTTGCATTAACAGCTTCTATTTTTAAGTTTTCTGTTTCCATTTTTGATAATTCTTCTGTTGTGATATTTTCACCAAGTATTGAATTACTACTTGCATTCTTCTTTTGTATGAATGTTATAAAGTTTTTAATGGGTGAAAACATTATCCTTTAATATTACAGAGATGTCTAGTTAACTAGCAAGTATATATTTCAGAAATCGGTGTGCTGAAATACTTGCAAGATTAGCTTAAGCTAACTTGGAGATTTCTGCAAAGACACCTTTTACAAATGTGCATTTGATGCTGAAATATAAAAAAAATTAATGAAAAAATGTATTTACATGTAGACGTACATATGAATATAACGCCCAGAAAAACTATTTCCCAAAGATTTTGAAATGATAAAGATTACCAAAAGTTAAAAATAGTTTCAATGAATTCTTATGTGATCAAAAACAAAATTATATCATTATATGATTTTTTATATCGAAACGGTTATACCAGTATTTTGTAACTGAAACGAATTTCGGTATCGGGATAGATACCTAATTACGATACCGGTTGCCAGCCTCAACTACAAATTTCCGTGCATTATTTTAATGTAACTGATATAAAAATAATACAGCTTTTAAGAAATATCTTCTAAATGATTCATTTTTTTCTTACATTAATCGTAATACGAATCCTCCTAATTTTAATTACTACCGGAAAGCGAGAAAAAGCGTGGATATTAAAAATAATTACAAATTAACTATATTTTTTCCTTTTCTTTAGAGGGTCATGACAACTGCATTAAAGTAATACCATTGATTTCCATGAAGAATTATCAAGGTAATTTGAATTCGATTACGAATATTTTTATATGGGTATTTCCACGACAAGGATTTCCAAGGATACGACAGTGCACATAGGGCTCGCTAGAACAAATATTTGGTAAAAATTATTTTAAAGCCATATTTATACTTTTTTTAAAGAAACAGCATTTATAACCAAGCTTACGCTTATCTTCTTAAGTTTGGATCAATTTCTAAGGTTTAAAACCCGTTTAAACCTTTCATGCATATGTTGTATACATATAACATTTTTTTCCGTAAAATTTAATTTTCTAATGCTTTATTAATAAAAACGAAGTATGTCAAAAGCCAATAAAGTTTAGTGTCCAGCTTAAACCTGAGTTTAAAAATTTAAAAATTAAATTAAAAAAAATGGGTCACCAAAAAAAGTCTAAAATACAAAAAAGATTTTTTTGCTTTGTTTTCTTATTAGGGCCCAATATAGTCTGAAAAAATTCCAAAAGAAATTTCGAAATTTTTAAGGTTGAGGGGTTTCTAAAACAAGAATCACAAAAAAAGAATTTCGGAAAATATGCCTTATAAGTACTAAAAAAATTGCAAAATGATTAATGTTTTACTAAATAAGTAAAATATTAATTTTGGGAAAAAGTGTGAATAAAAAATTTAACACTAAAAAAATTTTTAATTTTTTTTAAATTAACAAAAAATTTTTAATAATAATTTAAAAATATATATTTTTTTAAAATAAATTTGTAAAATTTTTGCATAGTTATTCACGTATACCCTGGCTACATTTTTGTAGAATACTAGTAGTAAGAAATTTTGTGTCCCTGCAAGGTATGTATACTCAAAAAGTAAAAAAAGACGATTTTTGAGGCACAAAGGATTTTCGTGTGCCTAGACAGGCTGAGATTGTATCACTATGTTCACAAAAGTTGTTCGCCTTTGCCGTGGCTACATTTTTGTAGAACATTGTTAGTACAAAATTTGGACATAAATAACCGAAATCAGAAAAAAACTGATGTGCTTTGACCCTTGATTAAAAGTTGCTTCAAGAGCACCGTGTACGGCATATAAAAAGATGAATATCTCAAAAATCGCAAATTTTCGCAAATAAGGTGAAATGAAAAATATACATCAATATATTCTTTTTTTTAGTCGTATGCCAGCCGAACTGAGCCGCAATTTTAAAACTATAACGTAAATTAAAAAATCGTGAGAAATTCATAAATTTTATAATACACCAACATATTGATATTTATTCCCTACACCTTAAATATTTTGAATTTTTGTTAATGTTTTTTATAAACCATATACCTTCCAAAGCGTATTTAACCAGGTGACAGACAGCATTACAGCAGCTGACTATTCGTTGCGAATGTCAAAATACATACAGAATACTGTTATCTTTTTTTTACTTTTTTTCTTTGTTTTCTTTGTTTTATGGCTAAGGTTTTTGACATACGCAATGAAACTACACAAACAAAAATGCCTGTTGTTCTTGTATTGTTGTAATTGTTTTCCTAATCCTAGTTAAATACACCTTGATACCTTCAGCTTTATTTTCCATTTTAAACTTTAGAATTTTTTTTAACTAGAAAATATTTAAAAATGTTAAAAAAACACCTGCACTCAACAATTTTTTCAAGTGGACTGAAGTTTATCAACTTTAATGCTGTAATGTTAAACGGTAAATTGCAATTTACAAAAACAAAATGCATTTGTGGTTGCTCTGATGTGTTTGCTATTAGATTGAAACAACAAAATTATAATCGTAGCCCATGTAATATATTTAGTTTTGGCCACAAATTTGAATTTTGGGACCTTAGTGCAGTGGTACGCCTTTGAAGTGGAAAAACACGAAAGCTTAACTTTATTTTCCTACTAATTTTTACAAATTTTGAACAAATGAAAATTTTAATTTTAGTAATTGAATATACAATTTTCGTTTTAGGTTGAACGATAAAAACGTTGTAAAAACAAAACAAAATATAAAAAAAGCAACGGTACCATCAATACCTGTAGTTACAATTGAACGAATTAGATCGTCGCAAGTTGTTTTGTAAGTTTTAGCAAATATGAAATATCTCACCAATTTTCTGAAATGCAATTAAAATGCTTTTATTTATAAAACAATAACGAGAGTCGAAAACAGGGCTTCGCCAAAAAATCTAGTTTGCAATGCATGCAACGAAACTCAAACTAGATTGAAGGCAGAAAATGTGAAACGTACCGCTAAATCTTATCGTGCGTCGGCAAATAAATATAATGTCAACATGAGAGTCCAAAGTTAAAAAAAATCCAGCTGTCTCAGAAAAACAATCGCTTGTCATCCAACATCTTCTATCTGCTTTGTCACAATATCTTTTTTTCATCAATGATGATGCGAGCTATTTTAGAGTGAATGGACTCTAAGTGAGCGTTGTATAAACGAGCCGGAGTGCATATAATCGGATATAACTGGGAATGATCAAGTTTAAGTTATTAAATGTATTCCTGTTATAGAGAAATACCGTTAGAATGACAAAACCATATTTTGCCGGACTTGGCGTCGCCACATTATGCTAGAGTCACAGAGTCTAGCTACGCCCCATAGCGAAGGCCACTTGAAACTTTTTGAGCGATATGAAATAATTGTCTATGGGAAGGGTTACAAACCAAAAAACCTGGGTACTGCCCTATAAATAAAATCAATATATTCCTAAAGAACACTGACACAAAGATATACGCATGCTAGTCTCAGAATGTAGGAAAAGCTCATCGTTGCGGCTATGATTTTTTTTTATAAAATAAGTTTAGGTTGTGTACTTTAACATACATACATATGCATGTATATTTATATGCAGTTTTTAATACCTGAATAAAAGTTTTTGTTACTCTTAACTTTAAATATGGACTGAATATTTCATCCCGCGTTGCTTGATATAATAAATGAAATGTGTGAATAATTTTGTAGAAGTTGTAAATACGTATTAACCAAGGCGTTATGAAAACAACTACAACAATACAAGAACAACATGCATTTTTGTTTGTGTAGTTTCATTGCGTATGTCAAAAACCTAACCCATAAAACAAAGAAAACATATTCTAGTATTATTAGTTGTGACAGTGCGCTTATGAGTAATTGAGAGTTTTGCTTTCACCTAAATAGTATTATTTCAAGTTGTGAAGCTACTAATGCAAAAAATTTCAAGTTTTTTGGTTTACCATTTAGAGTTGTGTCTGTTTAATTGACAAAAAATACATACATATGTATAATCGCGTGTATTATTTTGACGACTGACACGTCACAACTCAAAATGATCTCTTATTTCCCAAAGTACATCACAAATTAAAAAAATAATAGGTAAACTTTCTTCTAAGACGGTTTTATATATTGTGGAGCTCAATTTGATTATACAATTACAACCACGTTTTTAAAAATAGTTTTTTCGTTGACATTTGTGAATTTCAAGTTGATTCTTTATGATTTAGTGTGCGATATAGATATAGAGTAGACATGTTCAACACTCACGTGATTAGCATGAATCATGCGTGATTAGTTTTACGTATCAACCACGTGCGCGTGCTAGAATGTGAGTATAAAAAATTGAGCGTGATTTTTTGTGTGAGTATTTCGTGATTTCTTTATCAAATTTTTTCAACTATATCGTAGATGTGACTTTTAAAGCCTACAATGCTTAGAAAATGACATTTTCAGCATAACTTTTTTAATAGTGGTACTTTTGTATCAAAAATACCATGTAAACGAAAAAAAATATTCAAGATGTCAACAAAAAAATTTTTTTTTTCATAAATTTAATTAACAATTCCAATTGAAAATTCAGGGTAGAAATAGTGACTAAAGTAAAAAGTTTAGGAATGCTACAAAAAACCCGATGTGACACTTTATGTCTATTTGAATTGAATTCATCATTACACAGTGCAATCAAAATTTATTTATGCTTTTTTGTACCATTTGAATTGATTCTTTTCAATTATATTTCTAATAGAAGTTTTTAATGTTTATGTTTAAGGATAAAGTTAAGTTGTAGACGTGTAGTTTTTTATGAATGCAGAGTAAATTTTTCTGCTTTGATTGCTACATTTTATGCTTTGAAGTCATTGGTACATTTATTTGTTTATGAATTGAATTTAAGCTCATACGATTTCTTTCTTGAGGGGATTATATCCCTTCAGGGAGATCTCTTTATTTTTTTTTTAAATAAATTTTAAAGAATTTGTATGAATAATAAGTTTTTTATTGTTCCTAAGCGTTTTTTATACCAGTTCTTTTTGTTAACTTTTTCACGGAACCAACAGATTTATATTTTATTTTTCGGATATGAGAAAAGTCCGGAAATTTATGAAACCTACTCCAGCAGAATATAATACGTATTTTCGGTGTCGCAACACATTTCGTTATCATTGATGAGTCCTTCTTCTTGGATTTCATTGAAACTTAAACACATACATGGAAAGAATGATGGCACAAATGCAAATTCCTATTCCATTTGTCGGCAAGATCATGGAATCGGTATTTTAAGATGTAATTTTAATTGGGTGTCTGCATAAAAAAATAATTTAGTAAATTTCCAATTAGACGTAAATGGTACTATTGATTTAACCGTCCACGCATCCTTTTTTGTATTAACCAAAACCAATTATTTAAAGTACTCAGAGCTTTCTTTTCTCCCGAATAGAATGTGTTTTGTATATACAGTCAGATTAATCTCGGGAACCCTAGTATGTAAAATTAAAAATACTCTTCTTATAGAACGTTTTCCATAGGATGGTTAACTCATTCTATTAGGAGGGAGGGAGAAGGCAGTTGGGATTTTATTTGGAAAATTAGTTAAAATAACTTACGAACGGGGTTAAAATCGGAATGTGAACATCAGTTTGTGTTAATATGATTAAATTAAAATTTAAATAACATAAAAATGAAAAAAGACAATTACCTTAAAAGAAATATCGTCACGATTTATTAAATAGTATTTACAACAAAAGATCTAAAAAAAAAACCACAAAATTAAGTAATTAATTTAAAGTTTTAACAAAGTAAAAGAAAATGTTTATTCATGTACATATGTACGTACCTTTTGAGATATCCAATATGCAGAAAAATATTTCCAACAAAAAGAAGGGAACCAAATGTATGCCCATTTAAGGCTATTGCTTTTTTTGTTGTTGATTGTTTCTAGCCTAATTTTTAAATGATGACGATATGTATAACGTTCGGGTTCGTAAACTTAATCGTTTTATCGATCAACACTTTTATGAGGGTCAGGCGAGCGACACTTTTCTTGTTCGTTAAAAATCCCTTCGAAACTTAAGAAAACGATGACTACAACGAAGCGGTGCTTCTTTCAACAAAAATTATAAAGAGGCTTCTTGAGTACGTATACGCAATGAGAAACAACTGCGAGCCACATACACAATGCTCAACACATTATTTTGCAAATTTGTTACAAAAAGAAATGCCATTAGCAATTGTTAATTTGTGTTAGAATTTTATAAATTACGTTGGATTGTAAATTTTTTTCGGTACCACGATTTTTTCTGTTTAGAAATTATTCCTTTTTAATAATCAAACTTTTTATAACTAATTGTGAGAAGCATTTTTAAATTAATTACAATCTTAGTTTTCTTAAAAAATATTTTTTTACGTAGATTTGCGTGATTTATTTATTTCTTCTTTCACTTTTCGAAGAGAACCTCAACTTAAGTTGTTTTTAATCATTGGTGCTTATTTTTCATATGCTTCAATTTAAGGTTTTCCCAATTATCATGAAAATATTTTTTTCTTGTTAAACTATTTTTTAAGAATATATTTTCATTGAAAATTTTTTTTTCATCCGTTCAATTCTTGTAAATTACTTAAATCTTTAAATTTATCTGCGTTTCTTGCATTCTTGTATTTTTCGTGTGCGACATTTCCATTACGTTAGAGCAGGGATGATAAATGAGAAAAGTGAATTCGTACCAAATGGATCCTAAAATAGTATTGGATAGCGGCTATAGTTAGTTATATAGTTTTGTGAATTTGAGAACGCCAACGAATAAAAGTTCACTGCTCTCGTATGCTAAAGAATATAACTACCAAGGAAAATTAACCATGTGACAGCATTGTTTGCTTATGTTTTATATTTCGAATGTCAACACACATACAAAATACATGTCTTTTTAACTTTTTTCCATATCTGTATCCTTTATTTTATCGGGGATGTTTTTGACAGAAGCAATATGAAAAAAATGTTTGTTGCTCTTGTATGGTTGTAATTGTTGTACTAATAATTTCACTTAGTTAATACACTTTGAATGTGGTATCATATTAAAAACATGCTTATTTTGATTTAAATATTTATAGTTTTTTAAACATTGCAGTCTTTAGTTTCGAAATTTAAATTTTTTTGGTAGTACATAGATAAGTATTGAAATCTTAAATTCACCAACAAATGCTGTTATGTACATAAATAGAACGATAAAAATAAAAAATCAATATCTGTACAGGAAAGTAGGATTATTTCTAAATTGTAACGTGTGGCTAACGACAATAATATCGTACATGTGTACCGATAATGTACCAAAAATAGTACATGAATATTCACTTCCATCCCCACAGTATGTTCATAACCCCATATTGAATGTAGCTTACGTTTTTTGTAGCGTTGCTACTACTACAGTGTTGCAAAATGTGTAGCAGAATAGAATTATGTCGTTATATTAATAATTAAATTTAAATGCTTTTATGGTTTTTGAGGAAACTTTTAAAATGTTATTTATTAATTATAAATGTGTTGCAAATAATTTGTATATAAAATGCATATATGTATTAAAAAATTTGATAGCTTCAACTTTAGTCGATAACGCAAGCTTCGGTCTAATACTATGTTCACATATAATGTTTCAAACGCGTTTTGTTTGTGTCTACATTAGGCATGAATTGCTGTTGAAACATTTAATTTTTCCATGTGCTGAGTTCGTACGATGTTAATGTTATGTCTAGTAATATTATTTTGAGATTTTGCAACAGAGATGAGAGAATTCGTTTGCCTGCTTTTTCTTTATTGCTTATTTTATGTAAGTCGGTTTTCCACGGGCAAAGTTTTCTTTTTTAAATTTTAATTCAACTGGGTGAGAGACAGAAAAACAAATACTTTAACTTTTTGGGTTCTCAAGGTATCAAAAACCATAGCCATTACCCATCTACTCATATTTAATAAATTGAAGACATGAAAAATATGCCTGCGAACAATCCTTCGTAATTGAATGCAATATTTTATATGTATATACAATAAGCTGTTGGCTAGGGCAAACGAAGTAATGCTACAGAATGACTTAAGCAGGATACACAATATCGAATATGAGTGACAGTTATGCTTAAATTTTGGCTTGATCGATAGTGTGAACACAAATTTCGTCAGTCAGTACTGAGATCAAAATAAAGACCAAGTTCTTGATAGGCACAATACCATCTCATTTCTAGGCAACCTGTAAGCTTGGCAACATTTTTCCCATAATTATTTCCCATATTAGAAAGGCAAAAAATATTGCCAAGCTAAAAGGTTGCCTAGAAATGAGATGGTATTGTGCCTATCAAAAACTTGGGCTTTATTTTGATCTCAGTTTTTTTGCAGCCGGTATTTTTGGATGGGACCCCGACCTTATTTTCACATTTATGTTTTTGTGAGGATATATTTACACTTTTTATTACTCAACTCTTTTTCTTGTTGGTACTCGATGCAATATTTATTACAACACGAATATTTTAAGAAAATATAAACAAATTATTTTCTGCAATCTTTTCCATATGTTTATTTATATTTTATTTAATTTTCGTGATTTTCGTAATATCAAAATAACACGATTTTTGCACTACACGTAGCTAGGCAATCGGTTAACAAATATATTGCAATCAATCCAGTAAGAATTTTGCTAATATGTTTTAGAAGAGCGTCACATCAAAAGTAGGAGTTCCACAATACTCTACATTATTTTGAAATGAAATGAACATGTGCTAATAAAGTTAAATATGCATACATATCACACCTTTATTGCAACGTAGTCATATCTGAAAAACTCGTTCCTCAGAAAACGAGTTTAAAGTTTTTAATTTTCACACACATCAATAGAAAAATAAAAAAGTATTCTCCCCTCAAGAGTTAAGTAGACAAGATATTTGTGTACATATTTGTGCATTCTTAACTCAAAAATAACGTTTGTATGTAATTGACGTGTGTGTTGAAAGTTTTAACGCAAGATTAATCCAGAACCCCCATCACAATTGAAACACAATATTCAAAGATTAACTTTAATTTAATCCCTAATCTTATAGTGAGAAGTTGGCCCTTGTAGTCTTTATTTACCGCATGCCGAAAAGGAAATAGCAAAACTTGGTTGTGTATGTCTTTACTAAAGCGGAAACGAAATATTTTTGTTTTAGCTAGCCTAAGAACCAACACTGGTTGATTCGAAATTGTTAGGATTAAACGGAAACTAAGTGTACATTCGAGTTCCCAGAAATTTTCTAATAAAAATGTATTTTACAGAACTACTAGAAATGAACAGAAATCAAGAAAAGTTGTTGTAAGATTTCTTATGTGTCTACATGTACAACAATTTTTGGATCAATACTGATTACAATAATTGACGCATGTTATTCACTAATATTCTATTTCATACCATCTGGAACACAAGGTGTTTTTTATTATAATATTGTTGTTATTCATTTACATATTTGCGAAATATAAAATTCCTGTTAAGCTTTTTTTGTTGTATTTTAATGTATCAAATCTTTAAAGCCTATTAATACACAGAGTATTGTTCTTTATATCTTTTGATTTTTTCGCGCGCTAACAATTTCACATTGAGGGTATTGACCGACCACCACAAGCCTATGATTTTAGATACATGGATGGAATTGTTTTTGATTAAAGACAAATACAAAATTTTAAGGTTCCAGGAATTTTAGTCGTATTATCTTATTCAAATTATTGCGGAAGAATTTTCTTGCTTATGTATAATGGATTTTGGCGCGAGTTTTAATACATCAATATTGCTATTGTTTTTTTCATAAGTTCAAAGAACACACATGTTGTATGTGAAAATTTGTATATTGAATAAAGACAGGGTTTATTGGCTTTTATTTTATTTTTATTACTACGTAATGTTAATGATGATTTGTGATGTTTTGCTTTTCGTATTTTTGAGTATATTGACACGAATAAATTATTTCAAGGATTTATGAAAATTTCGACAAAAATTTAACTTAATGTTTTCGCAATTGTTATCTATTGCGATAAATCGTTGACCTTTACAGTGTGAATCTCTTTTGAATTAATTTTATATAAAATAACAAACGAAGGCGAACAATTGTATTTAATTGAAACTTATTTAGTTTTATAATGTGATGACGGTGTATTTATAAGAATATAAAAAAACTTTGAATAAGTGTAAGTTAATATGGTTCTCTATAATATGTATCTGATAGTGCTCCTTAAAATTAATTTAAGAGATGCGAATACGAGTAATTATTGCATTTAACAATGTAGGAATGGGTCATACGGTTGCCAGGCAAAAACAAAATATTTATTATTTATATTAATTATTTGTTTACAATAATTAACAAAGTATTTATTTTTTATATTGCGTTGCTTCCAAAATATATAGTTTCATACGTAATTTTACAGTAGCGCATCGAATTTTGAACAGATAGCGATAAGCGAAATTATTCAAAAGGACAAAAAGGCTCGTCCGCGAAAAGATTGTCTCTCACGTTTTTTCTTGAGAGATACTAAGTGTTTGAGTTTTCAATAAAACTCTACTATATTCTCATAAATTTAGCCTCTGCACAGCATTATTGACAACAGAGGAGTATGAATGCCTCTTGCCACTTATTCTTGAAATAAATAACATTTTTGATAACGTTTTCCTTTGCTTTAAGGATATTTCCATCAATGCCCAACACCTCTCAATTGAACGAAGCTCTGAGAAATTTGGTGGGCTTACATATTTGGAAATGTAACTAATATTATTTTGTCATACCACTCCATCGCTCCTCTAACGTACTGGCTAGATCATCGCAAAATAGGACAGTACAACCAAGTCCTTGAACAAACTGTTCCTTTTTTTGCCATTTCATTCACCGAAGTGTTATGTTTTCTATTAAATTTTAGAACTGCAGTGTTTTATCACCATGTCCACGCCTTCTTTCGGAACCTGATTTTCTCCGAATTGATGACTCTTCACTTGATCGATGAAATGTCTCTGTAATTCTTCTAAGTGAAACGTTTACATACCGAGCCACAGCATTCTAATCAACGGACAGACATTTTAGCGAAAACAATTGAGATGCAATTTAACAGTTTGTGTACGGTAGGTACCCTAAAGATAAAGATATTAAATTAAGTGTTGACAAATTTTAAAGGGACTTTGTTTTTTAATTATTTTTCCACACAAAATTTATTAACTCTATACGTTGCGTTTTACAAAATAAGGTCCTCAAATTCTGTTATTGATAAAGCAATACTTGAACAGGATACTGTCTTCTACCTCTCTGGCTTAATAGCTTCCACACACACGTTTTAGAGCTAAATTTATGGTTGTAGAATAAGTATAATTGTTATTCGAAAGGACGACTTTTACAGTGTTACCATATATGAAGATTTATCTTATTTTTGAAGTTTTTTGAGGTGCCAAAAAGATTAAAATGTTTTTAGTTAAAAAAAATGTTTTTAATATATGATATTTTGCACTTATACTTGAGATTCCTGTTAACTAAACTACATATTTTCTTCTTTGCTTCATTAAAAGTGTGAAAAGAAGTTAACCGCTGCAACACTGTTAATTCCATCCATTAAATTGCAACAATGTTTTATTTTTACATACAAATTCATTTACTTTATAATGTAATTGTACGTGTTTTAAAGATATTAAGGATATATACTTGGAAGCCCAAATAACTATAACACTTAGTTCTACTCATAAATTAAGTTTTGTAACAGTTTATTAAAAAGGTTTGATTTTGACAGTGATTTTTCAAAATATGTTGGGTTTCTGGTACCTACTAATATTATGAAAAGCAATAATAAAAGTCTTTCCCAACTTACGAAATTCTTTCCAAATTTTATCGATTCAAATAATATTTAACAAATTGATGACGAATGGCGAGAATTGCTCCACTTCAACTTTAAAGAATAGAATTTATTGGATGAAAAGAATGTTGAAAAATTTTGTGAAATCATTTTGAATGCAAATCGTTGCGATGGCTTTAAAGCTTTCACTTGTTTCAAAGAATTAGTTTACATAGTTTTATTATTACCAGTAGCAACAGCCAACATCGAAAGAATTTTTTCTCAAATCAATAAGAACAAACTAAGAAATAAATTAGATATACCAACATTGTGTGGTGTTTTAAGGACCAACGACTTTTTTAAAAAAAATCTGATCGCAATTGTACAATTTTTGAACAAACTCTAATTATAGGCTTTTAACTTCAAATTTGGCCTTTTGGTTTTTAAAAAAAGATGTTTTGAATTTTCCAAAACAAATCCTGTATTTTTCAAATCAAGCCCAGCATTTTTCAAAACAAGTTCGGCATTTTAAAAACCAAAAAATAAAAATAAAATAAAATTCATTTGAAAAATGCCGAATTTGGTTTGAAAAATACTGAACGTATTTTGATTTGGGCAATTCTGAGTTTGTTTTAAAAAGGTTGAACTTTTGTATGTATAATCAATATTTTAGTTTAATTAAAATAAATTTGAATTGATTTTGATTTCAATAAAATCACCTTAAAAAAGATTTTTAATACAAAAAAAGATTTTTTTGGCCGATTCGAAGATTTTTGGAAAAAAATACATGGCAACAGTGGACTATTAATAAGACAATAATTAGGGAAGTGAATATAGTTGAAAATCTTTAGTTAAGATTTCAAAAATGTGAATTTAAAGCGCCTGAACCAATATGGTTCGTATAATTATGATAAAATAATAAAACAAACCTTTAAAAATCATAAACTAAATTGTAATTAAAAACTGTTCGAATATAAAAACAAAATATTAATTTTTTTGGGAAATAAATTCAATAGGATTTATTATGAAAAGAGTAAAAAGTATCTTTTAATTTTAAATATTTACCTGCACATACATATTCTCAAGAAAATTTACTCATTTAGTCCATGACTAAGTGCAACTACTGAAAAAGGTCAATAATTTAATTCACTGCAAAATGAAACTAAAATCGCATATGCCTGCCTCTCTCTCGATTTTATTCAGCCGTGCTTTTTTGATATATCAAATTTATCATTGTATTGTATTATTTACAATTTAACGGTATATTACCAATAAAATCTGACAGTCAACATATTGTCACTTATTTAAAATTTAACAAAAAAAATTAATACTAAAGTAAAATAAAAAATAAAAAAAAATTTACAAAGTTCAAGTACAGGTTACCAAAACATTTCAAGCAAAAAATGAGCCAAGATTTAACAAAAACGATAATAACCTTTAAAAATTGAATATTCGATTGGACATATTTACTGATTTTACAAAAAAAGAAAAAAAAAATGTCTCGCAGTTCGTAAACTTAACTTTAAAAAGTGAATTGAAACTTAATTTTTCCTTACCATTTTTTATTTTATATTTTTTGGCAAGATAGTTGACAACTGAAACTAAAATGCTGTTAAGATGATAAATACCAAAATATAAAACTTACCATCAGACAAGGAGTGAGTAAGTTGGTAAGTAGTACGAGCTATTCGTATTCGAATTTAGTGTTGGAATCTGTGTTTTGTAAAACACCTTTTTGTGGAGATTTTTTATTTATTTATTTTTTTGTTATGCTCTTGAGATTCTGCACTTAATACTAAGGTTGGGCATATTTTTCTTCAAAAGGGCTTTTTATGGTTTCGATTTTAAGTTTATCTCTACAATATGAAAGACTAAAGTTTGTACACAAAATGATTTTGTCACAAGCAACATTTATTTGTTTTAAGACCAGATTGAACAGTATGATATTTTTGTTTTGGCCTGATACTAATTGTACTGCAATTAATTGATTATTGAATTCCGGGAAATTAAAATTTTTCGTAAATATTTTATTGCTTTCCCGCCCGCTCTACCGCGAGAGGAAAAATTAGGGAAAAAAAGACCCTAGAACTCATAGAATGCTGCTATTCTGTTTTGCTTAATATTAAATATAAGACAAGTAAGTAGTATTTTAGACTTCCCCATTGTCTCAAAGACTAAAACTTGCAACACTGGCTCCTCGAGAATTTTATGATGTTTGATTATAAATTTCAAAAACTTTTGTTTGTTGAGGGTTTTTTAGCTAGTCTATATACATACATTTCATTGGTGGTACAAATAAGCATAGTAGGCTTTGAAACTTATTCAAAAATCCCAACAAACAAATTATATTATACGATATGAATGTATTTTATTTTCTTTACCAATGAAATGCATGTACATATAGAGTCTAGCTAAAAAACCCTCAACAAACAAAAGTTTATGAAAATCTTTGAAAAAAGATATCGAGGCAATCTCGATTAATAAATTTAAAAAAATATTTGATTATGAATATTCATTATCATATTATGTTTATATTTTATATATTATAACATTAATGTTATGCCTTAAGCACATACATAGAAGACTGTAGTTGCACAACATGCATCAAGAAAACAATATTGTGCACTCAGATGTACAAAAGAAATGTCTACTGCGCATCTACGTCATCATAGAATACAAATGGGTGTTTGTTGTAAAAAGTGTAAGATATTTTTGGCGAAAAACTGGAAATAACTAAATAACTTCTAAACGGGTGCATCGAATTGAACAAAATTTTTAAATGGACAGAAAGCAGTCGAGTAAAACTTTAGAGTTTGGGCTTAAAGCTATTTGAACAAGAGCTACCAAAGTTTTACATTTCGGCTTAATTTCCATACACAAATGTACTTTTGTTTACAACACATATTCTATGTCTACGTCACACCACAACACAATCACACACAACAAAATAACGGACAAGAGTACAAATGCCGTTGTCTGCATTCGTCGCCGTGTAGTGAGCTACTTAATTATAATGAAAACGGTAATGAAATACGTATTTCAGTGGTTAAATAAAATGAAATATTTTTAAGCTACCATTTATTTCATCTATTAAATTGGCAGCAATAGACCTTCCCATTGCTACTAAATAAAAAGCGACAACGTTAGCCGTGTAGCCGAGATGGCGTCAAAGTAATCATATAAACGTGTGTTATCTAGTTTTGACAGATTGCGGTCGGTAGCCTGCTGTCGTCTATGTGTTTAAAGTATTATTGTTGACTTAACTTAGGGGTTACATGATCAAGTTTTGCCTAACAAGTTGCAATACACTCATACTTTTAAGACTTGATACGAATTTGCTTTTGGAATTCTCTTTCTAGTTGTGTTTCTAGTATAGTGTTTCAATTTACAGTCAAGAGTAGAATAATTATAATTACTGTTGAGTATAATTTTTATAATTTTTTGGTTTGTTTTTTTTACAAATATTCTGCTGCATTTTAAAACTACTAATAATACTGTATTCAGAGTCAATATTCGGTTTATTGACAAAATTATTTTAGTGTTCAGATATACTAAATTTAGCTTACTCAATAATCATTTGAAAGTTAGAAAATAAAATTGTTTTCATTTTGGTCGTTGAAATTTGTTTTGAAAATTACTAAAATGAAAATAAATTCCTATTTGAAAAAGAAATTAATATTATGTATTAGAAAACCTGAGATGTCGTCGTTGACGTTTTCGGTTCAGGAGACGGAGAACACGGTGATAAGAGTGGCGATGGTGCACCAGGATACAATGCTGTTGATGAATTGGAAGCATCTGCATAAATAAAAATATTTAATAAAAAATAATACTAAAAACAAACAATTTTAATCAAAAATGAAAACACGAAAATAGGTGTTTCTTCTAATGAAAATGATTCCTTCAACTGGTTAGAATAAGATTCTTAAAAAGACTTGAATTTGATTAATAATTTTAAAAAGAAAAAACCCCATTCTCTTCTTCATTTTAACACCTATTTGTTTAAAAAGGAAATTGATTTATTTGTTTTTTATTATAAATCATAGATTTAATAAACTTACCCTCAACTTTACTCGCCATACTTTTAACGTATTTTTTCAATATTTTCTTAACATTTGCCATTGTAGATAAATTTGCTTACTAAACACACTTGTGAACAGTGTTGTATTTCAAGTTTTACTCAATTTTATAGCAATTTCGTACTTATTGAACAATAATTAAATTAAAATTTTGTATGGAATGTTAAGCTCAATAATGGTATTTATTGTGATAATCTCAATAAAGGTGCATGTCTGAACACCGTATAATAACTAAAATTAAATAATTAAATATGTTTGTGAATAAAAGTAATGAGTGTAATAATGTTATGCGATTTATAAATCAACAATTTGAAGCTGAAGCGTCACAGCTATCAATTTAACTGAATTTTGATAAGCAGTATGAGTGAAAAACTCAAAAGAAAAACTTGAATGTGTGGTTGCAGAATAAATAAAAATATAATTCATACAACGGCATGATTTGACCTTAACCGTATAATTTAATCATATTATGATTCTACTAAAATCATATGATTCAAACATAACAACCCCTGTGTGCGAAATTATCATATGTTAAACTTTTTTCGAAATCGATTTTTTCGCCAATTAGGTTCTCAATCCACTAATTCATCTGTTGATAAAATATTATAGCGATAAATATAATAGTTATGGAGATAACACAATGTACATTTTATCGTATGTACTAGTTTTATAGTATATAATAGTAATAAAAGCTATCTCCTTTAAAATTTAGCTTTTGTAACATACGATAATATCCCGCACAGGGGTTGATAATATGTTGCTTTTATACTATGGTTGCTTCAATAATTTTTTCTCTGCGTGCAGGTCAACAATTTTTAGTGTTTCATAATGCAAAGTTTTTTTGTACGGTTCGTTTAATTTTTCAAGACCTTGACTTCATACCAAAAATGACCTTTTGAAGTTCGAACGCCTCTACAAAAAATCTTTCTCGTGTTAGTATAAGCATACCGATGCTTGTTTCAGAAGAGACAGTGACTATTGCGGTCTTTGGAAGTGGGCACAATGAAATACCATCCATTTAAAAGCGGGCTTCTTTCACTAGTAACGACGTAGTAGCAGGATAAATGGAAAATTTTGGATTTCTATTATTATTATTATTATTTTTTAACAATATAAACTAAATTTTATGAAAGAAATTCTTTTGATACAGAAACTCAACTTGACCAACTTATTCCGTTTACATACATTAAAAGGTCTCTTTAGAGAAACTTGAATTTTCTATATTTTCCAACAAGTTCTTTTTTGGCAACTACAAACAAGTTGTCAAATTTAAATTCGCATATATTAATTTTTGTTGTTGATGTTGCTGTTTTTGTATGTATTTGAATGAAGCTTGATGTTTACAGAGGGAACGTTATGACATTTGCATATCACTGTCAATTTTTTAATTTGGCAGCCTTTTATGCTGTTTTTACCTTCAAAAGAATGAAAAATTGTTGTGGTTTATTACTAGTTTATTGTTTATCAAGATATTTAAAGATGGAAAATTATTAAACAATGTACATATTTGAATTTCATTGGCATTGGTTATCGGTGTTGTGGCAGAAAACTCATCTATTAATGTGATGAAATATGATATTGTTAACCTTACAAATGGCTAAGAGATTTGAGAAATATTTCAAATACATATCTACATATCTATACTGCCTGGCCCACGATGTCGAACGATATCGTTCTTATGTGAAATTACATTTAAAACAAAAACAATTTATAATATATTGCTGTATAAATGTAATTTCACATCGTGGGCCAGGCAGTTAATTTAATGAACAATTTTTGATAATTGCTTTAAGCGTCAATGGAGTCGGTTTTGAAGTGTTGATTATTGCAAAACAAATGACAAGGAATATATTAGTCAATCTGTTCTCTGTTCTCATTGTCAATGCGTACTAAAACGTCTATTTTCTTCTCCCAATTTTTTTATATTCAGAATATTTTCTCAACATCAGGGTCTTAATGCACATATTTTTATCGTTTAGCTCCAGCAAAATGGTCTAACTACGCCGATCTTCGAGTCCCCATAAAGGGTATAGGCAGAATTATGGGACTTTTTGTAGACAGCCACACAGGGCGAGCGCGATCTGTTCAACCACATATTATCGCAACACTCCGATTTGCGTAACTGTATATTTTTTTACACTAGAGTCCTTAAAACCGTAACGTAAAAGAATAGTCTTATTATGTGAAACTTTCTTTTATATACTTTTAGAGATACATATAGAGTTCTCTTTAGATTTTTCCTGAACAAAAAATATTTATCTAATTTAAGTTTGTCAAAGAATCTTGCTGCTTGTATGTACATCTGTGCTAAGGTTCAATCGGTATAAGGATAGTCTACCTGCCATATATTCATAATTTTAAAAATTGAATTAATGTATTAGTTTTTTGTGGAATGAAATATTACAAATTTTGTTTTAAAAGTCAGAATATTATATTTTAATTAAAATTATTAAAGATTTATATATTTTTGTCAAGTAAAAACATTTGGTAAACATTTACAAAATTCAATCCTTTAATTACATCGTCTACATCCGAAATATCAGAAACAGAACAAGTAAGTAAGAAATATTTTCAACAGAAAAGAACGGCACAGAACGGCAACGAAAAGTAAAACCTAATGAGGCCTTTAATCATGATCATGCAAAACAACTCAAGGTTTAGTAAAATTATCATAGTAGTGTTGAATGCTTCATTTAAGTAAAAGAAAGTCGAGTGATCGAACATGTTTTACTCACATTAATCATCATACAATAAAATGTTTGCTCACATTTAATCATGCAACAAAACTGAATGTTGAATACCTATAATCAGTAACATAGAAAATTCATTTGCTAAATTTTTCAACATATTGTTTTTATAATTAGTACAAAATCTACACATCTTTTTGTATCCCTGATATGAAATATGAAAATTAATACATACATACCTACATAAAATAATGCTAAGTACATAATAATAATATGAGATGCATACACGTTCATACGCACTCACTTTTGCCTTTTGTATTTTGTTCTTCATCAAAATAATTATCATTGAGCCAAACGAGCAAGCACGCGAAGTGATTGGTATGATGCGACACATGATTATAATCTAGACTTGGGTTCAATTCGTTCAGTCGCTCGTTTTAGAGAAGAACCTTTGATCAAACCTATTTAAATTACATGGACTTGAGTCCAAGTCTAATTGGAATGATAAATAGCAGCACCGAATATATGTATGTCTTTGACCAAGTTTGGTTATTTGAACACAAAGGCATGTTTTTTGGATTCTGATTATTTATCAGGGTTCCCAGTTTTATTTTATACCTTATCCTTAATTTGAAATTTTTTAATCTCCAAATTCCCCAAAATAGCTAATTTCTTAACCCAAAAATACCCCCAGATCTGTAATACGAATTTTTAAGCTTATAAGTTAACAAATAAGAGAAAGCTTTGTCGAATTCAATATTTCTCAGTCAGAACAAATAGATTCTTGTGGAATATTTAACATTTATTTGTAAAAATTCTTTAAACAATATAAACAGTAAACTGAATTATTTTTGAAGTGCATATTTATTCTAAGAAGAGCTTCTAATAAGTCATACTACATTCTTTTGCGAATTTTTTCAATGTTACCAGCATCAAGCAGAAAAATATGATTTGTCAATATGTACATGAATTTGAATACAAAAAAAGAAAAACTAAATAACAATATTTATAATATTATATTATCCCCAAAAAACCCCAGCGAAAAAAGAGATTTTCTCCAAAACACCCTGGCTATTTTACCGAATACCCCAATCACAAAAAAAATCCCCTATTTGGAGAAAAATCCCCAAAACTGAGAACGCTGTTACTTAAGGACATTTCACACTATAATACAAGTATTACGTAAATTAACGAAAATGCCACGCTTATATTGTTCTTTGAAAAACATAAAAAAACAATAACAATTTTTTATATCAGGGTTGCATTTTTGGTAATTTACGTAATACTTGTATTATAGTGTGAAATGGCCTTTATGAATATTTTTGCAATCAGATTTTGTCATTCTCTGATGCCTATCCTTAAGTTAAAGAGTTTAATTTAAGCTCAGATTATGGCCAGAATGAAGCAAACATAATTTTTTTTTTAAATTTGAGTTTAAGCTAAAACTATGATAGGAATGGAACACAAATCAATAAATATAATTATAATTGTGCTGTTAGGTTCTTTGCTAAATGTAATGATGTCGGTAGAAAGATATGCCTGCCTCCCATTTATCATTAGATTTAAACTTTAAATCAAAGGTAGAATTGTGGGCAGAATAAATAAAAAATTTCAAACTAGTATGTATTTATAAAATAATGCTGTTCGGTTCTGTGATACATTTTTTTTGAATCGGTTGAAAGACATGGCTACCTGCCATATATCCTTTATTTCAAAAATATTAAATCGAAGTCTTCTATGTAATTCTTAAACGATGCTGTCTGTCAAGTTTTGTGTCAAATTTTATTTCAATCGGTGCAAAGTTATGCCTAACTTCCATATAGGCAAATCCTGCGTGACGAACGCTACATTTGTATGCGTTTTCACATTAATAAATACAATTTTTTTGGACTTTTAAAAGTGGTACCTTCAACTTATGCATGGAGTTTAGTGGGATATAAGTATACTTTCGAATTGCATAAAATATAATTTTTTTATTAAGTATTTGTTGCGAAATAATTGATGACAAAGTTTTGTGGCGCACGCTAATAAAACGGAAGTAACTTTGAAAGTTAAAGTATGTTTTTTTTAGGGAATTTTTCATAATAAAGCACACTAAATCTAATTCCTAAAAGAAAGATGAATATAAGAGAATTCTAAAATAACTTATTAACAGCCAAAAGAATTTTTCGTTTTTTATGAAAAGACGCACGTTACATTTTTTCTATTCTATTTTTCTAATCTGAAATTTCATACCTAATTTCAATGTTTCCAAAATAGTAAACACATAATTTTTTTGTTGCTAAAATTGAAGTGAATTCAATGTATAAAAATATGGGTTTCGATCGGCCGGCCCATCTTCATTAACACTAAAGTAATGATATTAATACCTAAAAATTTATTTTTAATTTCTTGTATGAAATTAGAAGATCTGAGGTAGGGTATGATTAGGTAATAATTTGTGCATTAATGATCATCAAAATACATTTGTTTTATTTATAAAATTATATATCTAGTCTAATATTCATTAAAAAAAAAGATAAGTTTATATATATTATATATATATTATATATTTCAAAAAATTTTGGTTGGTGGACTGTTTCTGGGGCTTACCCATATATCTTTAAATTTCAAAATTAAATTTAGGCTATAACTATGATGAGAGAGCAACAAACACTACTAATTATTTGTTAAAATATGTTTGCTAGGCTCTATGCTTAGTTTCTTTGCAATCGGCACAATGACATTCCAGTTTGTATGCAATTTTATTTCGTTTATTGTTTTTTCTATGGAGAAGGGAATAAGCTATGTAGTTTTTTCTTTAAATGAATGCAACTAAAATAGGTATATGTTTAAACTGGCGGTCGAATTTCGACCACTAGGCGTACTCTAGTTTCTATAAAACGCTCAAACATTCCTCTATAGTAATGAAATTTTAAATTGATTGATTAAAATCACAACATTAATAAGTCCTTTTAAATGTCATTTTGAAGATATATATTAGTAAATTCTGTCAATTAAGCACCATCTAATAAACATTCAAAGTACATGAGCAATTTTAAAGGATAATATTAATTATATAAAAAATTTAAAATTTTAAATTTGACTTCCTGTTCGCGGATATTGAAAGAATTTTTTTTCGTTATAATTACATTTTAAACAAAAACTAAAATTTAAAAGTTGTTTTTGTTTCAAATGTAATCATTCGAAACAAAATTTTCTATCGATATCGATGAACAGGCAGTTACATTAGCATTTAACTACGTAAAATCAGTAAAGAGTCGTTAATATAATAATTTGTAAAACAATTTTTTTGGGTTTACCGAAAAAATTAAATATCAAAAGCATGAAAATATGTTGTGAATTTTCGATAATGCATTATTGAAAAATTTATACTTTAAAGCAATATAAAATAATTACATACATATAATAAAATGATTCACTAAGTTTACCATTTAATTTAGAATATTTTAAAGTAATTAAAAAGCTAAACGTCTACAAAGTTTTTAATTTTTATAATAATTTTCCTGCAGCTCATAAAACTAAAATACTTACATATGTATTTCTGCACTGCATTTTGTCGTAAGTTGTTATAGTTTAGCGCCTCCTCATGTTGGCAAGAAAAGGAAACTGAGAAATAAGAGTATATATGTAATTCATAATAATTGGTGAAGAGTGTTATTTCTAATTTTTGCTTTTTCAAAACTATTTGTTCTGTGTACTATATTTTTTGCATCTCATTATAAATCTATTTAATATTTTTTATACAAAGAAAAAAATTTTAAACAATTTGCAATAAATTTTAAAAACTATAATAAAATTCAATAAAGTTTTTGCTGCAAGTTCATAATTAATATATTGTTTATGCATGCAAATATGCACAAAAAGCTAAAAATATCCACGCGAATATGCAACACACACACACACATACGAATATGTATTATACACAATAACAACAATGGGTGCACAGATTCATTCTCTAAATCATAGAAATTTTAATTGAGCGAATAAAAATGTTTATATTCAATTTTATTTTTTGCAAATCATAAACGAAGCTCAAATGAATACAGCATCATTAGTTACTGCAGGCAAATATTGAAAAGAATAATTGTACTCAATATAGAGTGTCACCACAAAGATCGCATAAAAAGCCATTCATAAAAGTTTTAAATATTGTCGAAAAAAATGTCGACCAAGTGTAGGTGGTTGTAAATTTACAGACGCCTGCTGACTTGCTTACTTTGACTTTGCTTAACTCACTTGCATATGAAAAAGAATTACTCTGACACACGTTTATATTATGGCTATAAGATTTTTTTGTGTGCGATTTGGTGTCTTAGCTGAGTGCTTAAATTGAAAAAATCTAGGAGTGAGTGAGTCATTCTTTAAACATGCTGAACTTTGTTCCATTAGACGGACTTATTGTTGCGAACAATTGTTATACGAGTACGATAAAAGAAACTTCATGTGATTTTGCGTTTTAAAAAATTGTCCATTTTATTTTGTTTGTTGGTAATATTTTGGCGCCAAGCTTTTGGGAAATATTTCTAAAATTGACATTTTCATAGGAAAACATACACAGTGTTGTTAAAACAGCGTTTTTTTTCGAAATTTTCAGACGTTTAACGTTTAGGGAATAATGTTGTTGCATGAAATTTGACATACTAGGAATGTCAAATGGAACTGATTTTCATGAATCCAGATATTTATCGAGATTTTACCATTTCTGTATTTAAAAAAAACATATCAAGTAAATATTTTTTTTATTTTGTGCATCATTTAAATTAAAATAACATGCTACATTGCAGTTCACACAATTTCCGTTGTTTGGCCTCAGCGTTGCCGTTGTGACAATAAAGTATCACTTTTGACCCTTTTTCGTGCCAATTACACATTTTATGATCCTTTTTTAAATTTATCCCTTTGTATCATTTTAACAAAATTTATGCCACTTTTTGACCCTTTTTTGAAAATGCGTAAAAGTTCCAATATGCCAATATTAATAAGTATGAAGATATGTATATGTAAAATATCTAACGCCGAAAGGTTTTTGTTCGAGATAGGAAATTTAAAAAATTGATTTTATGAAAATAAATCTTCAAATTTATACGAATTCGTTACTTTGCCTCATAGTAGTGCTTCCACTGAACGAATTTTTTTTCAAAACTATCAATGATTAAAAATAATTTTACAATCAAACTTAAAATAGAAAGTTGTGAGTCTATGATTTCCTCCCTCTATTTGCTAGAATCGGAGCTTGAGAATGGACCTCTATAATATAGAATAGTAATTTCTAACAAGTGATAAAGATAATCAAAAGTTTTTGTGAAATCAATTTCTGTTTTTGATAATATGACTAAAGGCCTCATTAGTTTTTACTTTTCGTTGCCGTTCTGTGCCGTTCTGTGCCGTTCTTTTCTGTAGAAAATTTTTCTTACTTACTTGTTCTGTGTCCGAACTTTCGAATGTGGACGATATAATTATAGGAATGAATTTGGTAAATGTTTGCAAAATGTTTTTTATTGCATAAAAATATATAAATCTTTAATAATTTGAATTAAAATAAAATATTCTGACTTTTAAAACAAAACTTATATTTCACACCACAAAAAAACTAATAAATACAAACTCTTGGCTGTCACTTAACGTTGTATTCTATTTTCTACAGAATAGTCCGCAACAGAACAGAACGAAAAAGTAACAACAAACCAAACATACAGTTTTTTACCCTTGAAATAGTGCGATTAAAGATATTAGCAATTTCCATAAAAGAAACCAACCAAAAAATTAACACTTTTAGTTGGTTTAAAGCAAATAATTGATACAGCAAATACATATTGTGGAAGAGAACGAATCTTCCGAAAGGTGTTATTTTTTGTAATTACAGACTTTTGTGCTGTTCATACAATCCAAGCAATCGAATTGAGTAAACAATTTGTATGAGAACCACTCAGTTATTCGAGTGGTTTCCACACATAAATTTTCCATTCTAGTCGATTGCTTGGATTCTATGAACAGCGCATAATGTGCTGTTAATTTAAATAATTTTTCATTTTTTTGTAGTCACAACTTTAATTTAAATAATTTTTCACTTTTTTAGCAGCAAGGTTTAGTATGTACGTTAGTATTGTTAAATTTGTTTTCTATTTACACAAAATTCAAATGTAAAGCAAATTACAATTGAATATGAAAGCTTGTATGTACTAAAAAATTATTGCTCACCAATTTACTCGTATTATAACATTGGCAGCTGAATACGTTTTCGAATACATATTTATGCGGTTCACACGTTAATATCTGATGATATCAATTTAATCTGACATTTGCCACGGCAATAGTGGCCTAACTTTTTGCTCCTGTGTTCGGAGTGTAAACGATTTAGAAAATTGTTTCATTTGAAAGATTGCATATACTTCCCGATTGGTCCTGTTTTTTAATTTTTTATTTCATATTCTATATACGCTTCCATCTCTAAGTTATTTCACTCTCTGTTTTGCAAGAATTATTTTGCATTCAAGCAAATATTATATTAGCATTACTAACAGCAATGCACACACTTTTTCAACATGTAACTAGAGATGTGCACATGTAGGGATTTTTTCGTGTCACGCATTCGCATCAATAACAATAGATTGAAAAAATCATTACACTATGGTTATTTATATTCCGACAACAATAAATCAATTTATTATTTTTCATAATCGACACCAATACTGGTTATTTGATCTTTAACAATCTTTAACAATGCGTTACGTTCCAATTTGTGGTTTTCCCGTTGAGTGCAATCATACTCACAATGTGTTTTCCAGGTAACACCATTCAAATCATAAATCGTTCCGTTATTGAAAAAAATATAATAATTCAGTATTGCCAGGTTTCGGGTGTGCGAAAAGATTTAATCGTATGGGGTATGACTTTTCTGCATTGCCAGCCATCTGGCCGGTGTACAAGTATTTTCTTCTCTGCAGTGTATTCAAAAGTGGCGAAGGCCATCAATGTAGTGTAGAAAATCCCTGCGTCCGGCTGAAGACCGTTTAAGCTTTATTGAGAGCAGACTATTTTTGATATATCTAAAAAAAACTTTGGCATGACATAATCTATATAAACAAATAGGTTTGGATAATTTGAATTACAAGTTATATAATTTTCATTGAATGGTATTTGATTGGAAGTTATTTTACTGCTGTTGGGACTTTTTATGTTGGCCTTTATTTAATTTTTGTTGGCACTTATTTAATTAGGAGTAATTTCATTCCTTTTGGGATTTTCGTATAGCGAGTTTTTTTCGATTTTTATTTTATTACCTTCCTAAATTGGAGGTAAATTCATTTTGCCGTTCGGGTGTTACTTCAGTTTTTCCGGTTAGTTCTTTTTTCATGTTGTTTGGGAAAATTTTCATTTGCGGTTATTTCATGTTAACTTTTGAAACCGACTGAATGAAATAATGCCGAATGAAAAAACTCCCAACTAACAATGAAATCAGATCTAAAAAAAATTAAAGTCTCAACAAAATTTAATGAAATAAATCCCCAGATAATTTTATATAAATGAAAAACTCAAAATGAAATAAGTCCAAATTATTTGGAAATTTTCTCATACTGAATGAATACTACGCGAATAGTTTGAAATTGTCCCAAGGCACTCCCAAAAAATATGAAATACGTCCTAAAATATAATATGGGCATATGGGATATATGAACAAAATTATGCACAAAAAAAACTTGAGCTGGCGTAGTGTTTATTCAAAATACATTAGAGTAGAACAATTTTGTGTACCGCAACGCAGAAATGCTTCAGTAAGCGAACCCGATACCGGACATAATTCAGAAGAGAAAATCCTTGTGACCGACCGAAGGCAATACAGAAATGCCGTAGTAAGCAAAGCCTGAGTACAAACCCCTTTCACATTGCTGAAGGCTGGCATTGTAGATATTTTTCAGTAATTTAATTAAGATGTATTCAACTAAATGCCTCTGAGAAACTACCAAATTAAAGAAAACTAATTAAGTAAAGAAAAAAAACATGGAATGAAATAAATCCTAATAATAATGAAAATAATGAAATAACTACAACTTTTTTGGAGTTATTTCATTAATCTCTGGATGTTTGGGCCTTAAAATATTTTGTATCATACCATAAAAAAAATGTGCGTGATTGAAATTGTTGTCTTCGTGAGACTGCCCGATCGTACAGTAAAAGTCACTCACGCGCACATCTCTACCTGCATCATTATTGCACCTCCATTCTTATACCGGTTGACAATTGTTTGTCATTTGTCATGTTTTAGCACACTTTAGATACACCGTACTATTATATACTAATATACATACATATATGCACATGTATTTATTTCAAAGGTACATACATAGATACATACATACATACACAGATACATATTTACATGTGGATATGTAGTATTCATCGAACGGTATTTAGGTACTAAACGTTCATGTTACATGTTTTCTATAAAATTAAAAAAAATAACAAACAAAAATACTCGTACAACAATATCTTTTGATGTTGTCACAATGTTATTTTCGCGTTATTTTAGCAAGTAAAATAACATTATTAACACACAGGTCAAACTCTTAACATGACACTTGTAATGTTTAGTTAAACATTATTATTTTTTTCTTATTTTTATTTTTTTTTATCTCAAACACCAAAAGAAAAATATAAGCACTTTGGGTGTTGCTCGAAATTTTTGAGTTCTTTTTATTTATTTATTTATATTTATTTACTTTTTTATTAAGAGGGTGTATAAATCAATTATGTCAAATGTTTAATGTCAACAACATAATTTTTGTTTAGGTTGCAAAAACTTAAAGAAAAAAGAAAAAATAAACTAAAGGAATAAATTAAGTATTTAATAAGCCTGAACGACGCAGAAGAATGAAAAATTACTTTACGTTAAAAAAAGAGATTTACTTTTAGTAATAATTCCCCAATTTGGTATCGAGCCAATATTTATCCAGGTGTTAAAACTCTTTTATGTTTAAGCTACTTTTAATTTTTGGTGCAATGTTAACACATATCAAGTCTATGTTGTTTACTCTAGCAATGAAAATTTAAATGTATGTAGATGTACAATGTACATACATATACAGAAAAAAACTAAACAACATTTGAGTTGAAAAAAAATTGTGTTATCAATCAAAATTTTATATTAAATTTGCAACAGTAAGCAAATTGATAGTATTAAATGAATTTTTATAATTGAATTAATTGCATTTATTTACATTTAATAACAAATACAAGTGTAATAGAAATAAAGTTTTCAACATTGTATTTACATTTTTAAAAATTTTTACATTTATATCGCCAGGCTCAAAATTTATTAAAAGAAAATAATAAACATACATTTTTAATTCTAATAATCCCCATATCTTTGTGCCATCTTAGCATTCAAACGACTGTAACAAGTTTCATTGAATTTCTTCAAGAGCTGTTACATAAAACTAAATCTTTAAAGTTTAGATGCCATCTGGTAGGCGCTTTGTAGCCGAACATTTTAAAATAATTCTTCGAATTTATTGCCAAAACAGATATATTAAATTTTAAAAATATGGATGTGTAGTTCTTACAAAGCTATCACATCATAATTTTGATTTTTCAATGTTAAGGCGAATTTTGAAAATTTCCGCAAAAGATTTTCAAATACAGTAATTTACGGAAAGGCTCAAGTAAACCCTCTTTCGTCATATTATTTGGTTTTGGTTAACAATTTTATAAACCGTCTAGAGTACCACGAGAACGGATTGATGACAGGTGTTATTCACTTGCAGGAGGGTTTTGATTGGAGTAACAGCTTATATATTTTACCGATCGGAATTTTAAAAGAGGACATCAATTCCTTAATTATTCCAAGTAATTACTCTTTACCAGGGTTTTATTCTCATTCTGTCCCGGGTTCGAATAGAGGATAGAAGTTGTTTTTAGTTTAGATTTTCCTGTAAATATGTTGTTTTAGTTATAGTGTTAGTTTTCAGTTTTACCATAAGATCTCATTTTGACTATTAATCAGTCCTTGTAAACTTTTATTATACTTTTGAGCATATTATTATACTTATGTTTATCTATTGATGTAAAATCTCATATCTCAGTCAAGCTTAACTAAGCATGTATCGTTCTTCAGAACTAATAATGTCTTAAATATTTATTAAAATAATATTGTATGATTTTAATTTTATCATAATTTATGTTATTTTTGTTCATCTGCTTTGCGATCTAATTTTTGAAGTCTCAATAAAATCTAAAATTAAAATTAAATTTGATTTCTTAATAAAAAGTTAAGTTAAAATAAAATGGAGGAAGTAGTTTTTAATCCAAAGTGATTATTATTTTGGCAGAAGTTCGTAACATTTTTGTGGAAAGAATTGGATATGAGACAATATTTCAAAGGTATAAGGGATAAATTAACATTTATTAATTTCAACTTACACGGCAGAACAGAAACAACAATGTTTTTCGGGAGCCTCTACACTCCCATCATCAGTGTTCATGTGTGTTTCAATGTATCCGCCACTGTTTAGGTGGCTCGGTTGAATGTGATTTCAAATTTGTATTTATACAAATAATATCTAGAAAAAGCATACGAGAGTTATTTGTATTATTAGTTGTTTTTAGTCTAAACACTGCTTTACCACTATCAATATTCAAAGTTTACCATCACTAATTAACGCTAAGTTAACCCATGCTACACGTTGTTTTTATCTCATGTACCCCTTTTTTTTTAAATTTTTGTTTTTTACTTAAGACCCGAAAAAGAATACGAGACTTATTTGTATTGTGGAAGATATTGAAGACTTCAAATGGAACGTAAGGTTTTGAAATATTAGTAGATAGTTGAATATATATTTTCAAGAAAGCGTTAATTTATATGTTAAACAAAAATAAAAGTTGAAAAATTTAGATATTTGTTTGATGTTTTTCATAAAAATTTTATACTCAACCAAGCGCAGAGAAAATCGGGCAATGTTTTGATTCCATAGTCTTATAGTTTGTATGTATGATATATCTTCCGTGCTGTTGTTTCCAAATTATTTAATGTTATAATTCTTATTCAAATCAATACAAAATATTTGAAAATTTATTTTTAATATATTTTATCACTATCGTGTGATGCTTTGATAAATTAGGCCTCAACATGGTTTTAAAAATGTCAAATCTGTCCCTTTTTCCATACGCTTGAACTTTTCCAAAAGGTTTCCCAAAACAAAGGAAAATTCACTACGTTTGGTATCACTGATAATTGAAAACAAGCATATTAAAACTCCACACAGAAACATAAAAAAATTAAAGAAAGATTTTTTCCTTTGCGTTTGTTATTGGTTATTGGCATAATATTTGCTATTTACTCTATAAATAATCAAAACTTTAATAAAATCAATCGAAAATCGTTTTTTAAAGGGAATATTTGAAAAGGATATTGCAATAATTTTTCTGTGTGATCTAGAAAATAATTTCGAAAATACATGCATTTGTCGAAATAGTCGAAATAAGAGTTTTAAGACTAGCACTTGGTATATCTATCAAGATCTTTGAATCGAAATTAACGTCTGAATATGATTTCGAGTGCATTACGTATTCCAATTTTTACGTACTTTTCGCGTTAAATCAGTCTGTATTATTTCAGTACGAACGTGTTCAATTGTTTCTGTCTTATAGGCGTTGAGATATGATTTCCCGTATATCCAAAGATCAATTTCATGTACGATGGCAATTTGATAGTTCCGCGACTTTTAATACTTCTAAAGCAATAATCTTAAATTCAATACTGGTTATGTCAAATTTTATCTATTAATAAACCATTGTGGAATTTTAAGGATGCTGCGCCTGTTTTGACAGCCCTTGAATGTACACAGTAAAAATAATTTTTTACGTAAGACACCGTTACAGAAATCAAAAAAAGGATTAATAAATACTGTGGGAAGTCTGCACCATAGATTTCAATGGTTAAGAATTGGTTTCCTAAGTTTCTTTATGATCGTACTATCACAAATGAGACCAAACGTTCAGGTCGCTCAAAAGAGGTTGTCACGCCAAAAATAGTCAATAATATCCATGAAATGGTACTGGACGATTGGAGAATGAAAGTGGATGAGCTGCCTAAGGCTATAGGCATCTCATCTGAGCGAGTACATCATATTTTGCATGAATATTTGGATATGGAAAAATATCCGGGCGATTGTATCCATCTGGTCATATCAAAGAAGTATTTGGCGAGTTTCAAGCACATTCCGAACTAGTGTTTTTGCCGTTTTATAACTGTGGACGAAACGTGGAAACTCCCAGCATGGTCTCCAGACTTAGGACCTTGTTTTCAAATTTGAAAAATGGCTGGGTGGTAAGAAATTTGGATCAAACGAAGAGGTTGTCATTTAAACAAACTTCTATTTTGAGGGTGCTGAGAAATCTTATTATTTGTAGGGAATAAAAAAATAGAAAGACGCTTAAATAATTGTATCGAGCTTAAAAGAGACTACTGAGAAATAAAATTGTTTTTTTTTAATTGTATATTTAGAATTCAATTAAACAAGAAACAAGTTAGTAAAAATGCCCCTAAAATATTTATCATAGCTGATTTTAACCTTGAAGTCTGTACATTAATCGGGGCCGATATTAGTGACAATCCCCCCGATTCCTCTCCCGAATAAAGCTTCACAGTTATAAATAAAATCAAAAATATTCCTTTAATATAATATTAAACTATTAACAATTTAACTAAAGCACCATAAAACAACTCGTATGGGATGTAAATGTTTCAACAAAATAATTTATGATTTAAAACCTTTTTGCAAATAAAATTCTAAATTTTTATGTAGTCATTTGCTAGTGTAAACAATAACGAATATTAAATGCTAAATCACGTTCAAAAACTACAACTACAAAATGTTTTATGGTGTAATAATGATGTATGACTCCAACACGCTCCACCATTTAACGTTTGACTACTCATATTTTAATAGTAAATTTAACTACTCACATACTCGTATGAACGAATATCATGCCAATTTAACCAACTAAATGTATCACTTATTGCCATTTTATTAGAAGTTTTGTTACATTTTAATAGTCTCGATTTAAATGGTTTTACAGTTTTATTAATTTTTTTTGAGACACTCAGACAAGCGAAATCTCTATAGACAAGCTATACGAACACAATTTTTGGCCAAACTGCCAGTTATGGACTAAGCTGGAGCATAATGTCAAGTGTATTGCATTTCGGTTGCAATGGAATATTAATAGGAAAAAATATGAAAAAAGTGTTATAATATAAATTTTTTTCGCTTTTCATTTATTTCATGTTAATATTAATAGTTTGTTCATAAATTAAGTCAATATATGAATGAATTATTCATTAATAATAATTTGATTTATAGTTTGTTTCATACATTGAAAGTTCATTTTATTAAACTTTTAAAATGATAAAAGGACACGATGGAAAAATAGTAAAAATACTGAAATATACGAGTAAATATTTTTAAATTATTCTTTTTGTAATAGCAGATTGCAGTATATGAATGAATATAATGGCTATTTAATAGTTTGAAGAGCTTAAAACACGAGATTTTTTTATAAGTTGGTTTTGCTTCGGAACAGAGGAGCAGCCCATTAAAACCATGATTCTTTCCATAAGGAAAACAAAATAAAATTTCTTCAAATTGGTATCGTTTAGAACCTCTTTGATAGCTATTTACAAAAACATCGATTAGAAAATGTTGAGCCTAATTTTAGCGCCACAAGAGCTAAATTATTAATATTGTTACAAAATTCAAATGTAGATTAAAATTTAACGAACATGAAAATACAGCGATGGTTAAATACAGTTTAACTAACTGTGTATGCAAGATGGGCAGCACTAAATTATATAACAACAACATGTAATCCAAAATAACGGAAACAGAATATTCCCGAAAGATCTATAATTTGCAAGATTGTTCGAGAAATCTGTATGATGTATTGATAGCCACTGTAAGCTTCAGCAACATCGATTGATGCGAGTGAATATTATAATATGCTGTTTTAATTTATTCATTATCTAAATTGGCTAGAAACTTCCAATGTTATACTACATGCTAACTGGCAGAGCTGATTAAAATACGAGTATATGACGAACAAGCTATCTAGTTCATCTTCGAACCGTATAAAAAGCTTACACTATACTAAATACGAGGGCCGATTGATATTGAAGCTACCTAGCGCTATGTGGCAGCACGAACACAAAAACGTTTTTCTTAGAAATTGCGTTATGTTAAACGTCGGCTGTTAAAATTTCACCCAAATTCATCTATTAATTTATTTTTGTAGTCGTTTGAAGTAAGCAACTTTTGTGTTTCTTGAAAAATGGAAAAAATGAATTTCGCGAAGAAGTTAAACACTATTATTTGAAAGGGAAAACGGCGAAAGAGACAAAAGAAAAGCTCGATAAACATTACGGCGAGTTTGTTCCGTCAGATTACATGGTAAAATATTGGATTGCTGAATTTAAATGCGGCCGAACAAGCACTGCAACTATACCATCAACAAGAAGGCCAAAAGAGGTGGTTACTGAAGAAAATATCAAGAAAATCCTCGATATCGTTATGAATGATCACCGAGTCAACTTACGTAAGACTGTTGAAATGATAAATATTTCATATGAGCATTTTGCATGAACATTTGCATATGAAAAAGCTAAACGTAAACATGTGACGTGTTCAGCCTCAATGGCAAAGCTCTATGAATTGGGCTACGAATTGGTACCTCATCCGCCATATTATCCGGCTTAAGCCCCTAGTGACTACTTCCTATTTCCAAACCTAAAGAAATGGCTCGGTGGAAAGACATTTAGCTCCAACGATGAAATTATTGACCAAACAAATGCCTATTTGAAGGACCTCAAAAAATCCTATTTTTTTGGAAGAGATACAAAAACTTGAGAAACGTTGGTCTAAGTATATTGAGCTAAAAGGAGACTATATAGTCTCCTTTAGCTCTTTTAGTTTTAAATCAGTTCGTTTCTATTACGCAAAATCACTTCCGTTTCGTACCGTAAAAACGGCACGTTTACGAAGAGTTTTACGCAGAATTAATTTCTTCTTATTTTTATATGAAAAACTATGCAAGTGTTAGTGAAATGGCGGTCCGTATGCGGTTCGTTTTCGCTTCGCAAAATGCGTCACGTTTATTTTTCTTGGAGGTATGTTGAGAAATAAATGTTTAAAAAGCTAGGCTTGATTAGAAATCGCGCGATTTCAAAAATTAAAGTTTTCAACGCTTAGAATAATTTATTAGATCTTAAAGCCCATTTGACTACATCGTCCATTTTATAGCCCACGTATTTGGCAATGATTTATTGTGCGAAATAGCGTGATTTGAAATGAATCGATTTCCAACACATGCTTGATTGTCTTGTTTAAATGTCAATATAGGTCACTCACTCATCACTCGTCAGAGTGTTGTAAGAATTGAAACTAATGAATTTTAAATTTACATTTTTCTGCAGTGTTTTTCATCAAAGTATCGAACTTTTAGGTGAAAAAAGAGAAATCGTTCTTTTTAAAAGTTTTAAAAATTTTGTATAGGGTCTTGATCAGGTATTCATAAATATAAACTAGCCTATTCACAACCAGGTTACGGTACGCATGCGTAATAAATTTGTACGTTATTTTTCTTTATTTGAAAGCTTTCTATTTAACAAAAAAAGAACTTTCTATGTGTTTGCACCGAATTCGATAAAGTTTACTGTCAATATGTAAGAAATTAATGCAAATTTAAATTTTAAATCATTTTTAAATTTAATAAACTTTGGCATTGTTCATGAAAAGAATATGCGGCAGGCAAAAGTGTTCTTAATTCAATTATTTATTATTAGTTTCTATGAACTGCTTAGGTTTAAGTTAAAAGGAGTTGCTTGGCTCGACTTCTAATCATGATTTACAAATATTTTGCTATGTTTTGTTAAAGCTAAATTACTTTTATTAAGAATAATTAATAAATTAAGATAGGAATTTCGTACTAACAGAATTTGATTTAACTTGTAAAAATTAATATAAAATATTTTCGTATTCTAATTTGTTAAATAATTCGGTTAAATAGTTGATATTTCTGGTCACTACTATCCACCGTGACAATTCGTAAAATTGAATAAAAAACGCTTTTTAAAATGGCATAGCGACCTGTAAATCAGTACTCATACGTTCTTCTAATCTGATGATTGAAATATTCCAACATTACTTTCTTAATAAAAATAATTTTAATTTCTAAAAAATTCGAAAATACATGATATGAAGTCTAGACAAACAGCTTCCTTCAACATATTGGATAAATTTTGTAAATTTATAAAAAAATTATGAAAACACTTCAAAGTGTTTGTTAGCAATTTTTGCAAAATATTTTACTTTTAACTGCCTGGCCCACGATGTCGAACGATAGCGTTCTTTTGTGAAATTACACTTAAAACAAAAACACAATTTTAAATCAATAGTGTTCTTAAACAAAAGGCAGCTAAATCAAAACTACTGTACCATACAAATATTACCTTTTGTATCACATAAGCTCATTTTAATTGTTTTATTTAATTTTTCATAAAACAATATGTCCAGTATTATACTAATTAAAAAATGTTCATCGAGACAATATTTATGTTAGTACTTTTGTTTACTTGTTGCCATTGTTCGTATATAATACTGTTGTAGCTTTTCTTTACAAATGTCAAAAATACTGATTTTATATAGTTCACCTCTTTTATCTTCGCATACTGACTGAGCAACTGAACTATTAAACTAACTGAACTAAAAGAGTGATCTAGTTCAGTAAAGTGAGCTGAGCTGAGTTAAAAAGAGCGCTCACTTTAAAGAGCTGAAAAGTACAAATCTATTCTTTGAGTTCAATGGCTCTTTTTGCTGTAAAATTTCGTGGAAAAAATCGCCAAGATTAAGTAACTAACACTTTCCACGGTAGATTCATAGTCTCAATAAAATCATAAATTTTAAAATATCAAAAAATTTATTATGTATTTGTTGTGTTATAGACCTCAAAAATTTAAAAAAATGTCTTATAAGATCATAACGTTCAAAGAATTTTAAAATTCTATATTTAAAATTGACAAAAATCGAACAAGGGCTCACAAAATCGTGCAATCAGGCAGCTGTGCTCAGAATAAGTGTAAAAAATACGATGTAAAAAGACAACGTACATTTCTTAGTTAATTTTAGTCCCAGATCTAAGCAGGAATGTTTACAATATATCACCATTGTGTGTTGTAGACATGGCACGATGCTGGTGATATACTCGGTATCAATCGACTTATAGTCAGTTTGTTAGTCCGTGACCCAGCTGCGACATGAACTCATGTTAACGGTTGGTAACTTTCAATGCCATGTAAAGCGACTGCGGATCATAATATTTGCTGACAAGTCCACGGAGGGCAAACATATATTTCTCAAGGACACCACTACCAAGCGGGAACAGTAATGTAAACTAATTTTCTGGTCTAAGTAAAACGGGGTTTCGTTCATAGTTCAGAGTATAAAATAGAATGCGGAGATCAACAAGATACCAAGAGACAACGCAACTGATGTTTTTACCTGCCAAACGTTACACTACAGAAACATGAATGATGAAGATACGACAAGAAAACTTTGCGTGTGAATGTCTAAATGTGGATGTCATCTCAGACCCCATTTTATAGCAAATGCTGAAGATTATTGCCGACGTTTTGATGTGAAAGAAAGGAAAAATATAAAATATTTTCATTGAACTATTTTCTTAAAAAATATATTAAAAAAATGAGGGCTGACGCTAGTGCCTCTCTCTCTGCTCATTTCATAATGAAACGACACCTTCTTTGACATTGTTAGCTGGTGTGTATCTGTACTGGCTGGTGTATATCTGTGCTGCAGGTCGACAATTGGAAGGCGATTGAATCTTATTGTTTTAGAATTGTTAATTAATGATAACCACTTTATTTTCTTAAAAAAGATTTAAATTTCGTTAATATTTCTTGTTCATTTAATTATTCTCACACGTTTTTAATTTATTTCATGATTATTTAATACATATTGTTATTTAATATAAAGCGAAAGGAGATTCGTTGACACCACTATACCGCTCGGTATACTTTCATGACTTAGAAATTTATATCTCTCGTATCACTCATGTGCATATATTTTTGACTGCTACAAATTTTCTGTTCTAAAAATCGTAGAACCTAGAGAGTGTATGCAAAAGATTGTCTTAACTGAATGTTGTCATAAATACTAATAATCGTGCGTTTTTGTTAACAGTTTCTTTCCAGTACAACAAATGCCTCAATATTAATTACAATTTTATTATTTACGATTGTTTTAAATTTAATTGCATGTTTTCATGTCAACATACTCGTATGTTAAATTATAATTGTCTTCACCAAGTTGTAATTGAACACACTTCATATACGAATTCACGAATAAATATTCATACATACTCATACTCATATTTGTACATACATTATACATACATTATACAATTCTTGTAGTTTTCTAAAGTTTATTGATTTATTAAAATGACAAAATAGATACATGATCGCTTATATGTTCATATAAAACTCAAACAAGCACAAAATTAAATGTTTATACAAATGAATTAATTTTATTTCATTCATAAATTTCAAAACTGCAGTTAAGAGTGTCATTTGCAAAAAGACACACACACGAATAGTTAATTTAGTAATATTCATAAGATTTTAACATAAAACATTTTCAACAAGGTGTGTCTCTTCCCAGAGTTGGGGAGGCAACAATATGAATTAATTAAAAAAGAAAAACAAAAAGAGTGAACCTGAGTTTAGAAATCGACATGATTTGAGTTCTATTTGATATTTTGCTATTAGAACAAAGTATTTTCTATGAGAATTTTTAATATATTTTTCAAATGATTTAAATTCATTTTAGCTTGTGCTTAACTGTCATTTATGTGAACCAAAACTATCGGATTAAGGCCGAGCCACACAGAATCCGTCCTGCGTTATACGTTGCTTTTGTCAACTGACATTAAAGTAACGGCGGAGGAGATGGGCTCAATGCGTACTTTGTTGGCGGATATCAAATCAGCTTGATTTAATTAAATTACACATTTTTAATGGAATTCGAGGATATTTTTATTTAGTTTGATTCAATTTCGTCACCACATAACACAAGAATCTTAATAAAAACAAAGCAAAAAAAATATAGTTGCCAAAGTACTCAACGTACATTAAAAGTTGCCAACTTTAGTTGACGGAGACGTAAGGAATGGGCAAAAGCTGATAAGAAAACATGTATTTCAACTTAGTTGTCAGTTGAAAAAAGCAATATATAACGTACGATGGATTCTATGTACATCGGCCTTTAGTGTTATTTGAAAAAATTCGTAATAATCATTGTGGAAGCTGGTATAGAATTATGTAAGCATAATATTGTTATGCAAGATCAAAATATAAGTATCAATAGAACTTTTGCAGTAATTAAATAACTTTGATAGATTAGAATAAGTTAATAGTGTAATATAAGTAGCAATATGCTTAACACAACTAAACTTATGTTTAAGATATTCAAAAACAACTATAATTTGTTTTCCACAGCCAAACGTTACGGGAACAGCAAATAATTATAAATATTTTTAAATGAAAATGGCTTTATTGTTTTTTGAAATATTCCCCTTCATGATCAATACACTTTTGCATTCGTTCAAAGCATTTGTCATAGCAGCAGTAGTGACCATGTCATGACCAACCCTCTTCCTTACCTGCACGAAACCTACATTCGCAGGTGCAATAGGTTTGATATCTAACAAAAAACTAATCGTATCTTAAAAATTCCACAGTTTTTTTTTCTTTAATGACCCATCGAATTTGATATTCGGTTCAAAAGAAACGATTACATAATAGTGTACAACAATATTTCACACGTCATGGACAAATTATTGACACTTAAAAGAAAAATAACTGCAAATTGCACTTGTGCCTAAAACATGAGACATAAACTTTTTTTAGCAACAATATCAATATCAATATCAAGAGACATAAACAAACATAAACAAAGATCATCCTGATACTTTGAATATGCAACAAAGCAACAGCAACAAAACATCAAAATACACATATTGCAATACAACGCGATACAAAACATGATACAAGTTCACCACCCAGAAAAACAAAACCTAAGTAAACAAACAAATACACCAAAATGGAAGAAACACGGCTTAAAAGTTTGCAGCACATTAAACGATTTGCTATGTCGACACTCTTTTAGCAAACATAAAATTTCAATTATCCGCAAAATAATAAATGTGAACCACCAATAACTACAAAAATCTTGTGGAAAATCCTTACGCCACAAATGTGGAATACTGGTCAGAAAGCTTTGTAGGAAAATGTTAGAAAAAAAAGACAAACACAAAGAAACCAGAGCGAACAACTATAAATGATCATGAAATAGTTGTTGAATGTAATGAAAGTGATTTCTATACGATTAATGTTTCAATAAATGTTTTTACGTTAAACAAGTTTGAAAACATTTATTACAATCACAAACAACAGCCACGATCTTCTTGGTACGAGTGTGTAGTCGTATATACAAGTGTGCTCATTCAATAGAGATCCTCCGATTTAGACTGTGCTCTTTTTCTAGGATCACAATGTATATTAAGGACACAGTGGTAGAGAAGGAAATTTAAAAAGCGATCTTCACACTGTAATGAAAGCACAATTATTCGGGAAGGGACTTCTTAGCTAATGTAATAATAGTTAATATTTAGAAGTAATTAATTCTGGTATTGTGTTAATTGACAAGAGAAAATATCTGGCGTAATTTGCAAAATATCATAGAGGAACGAGGTGGCGAATTGGCCAAGGAAGCGAAACGCCAAGAAGAGAACGACAAACTGCGCAAAGAATTTGCTAAGCATGGCAGTCTGTTCCGTGAGTGGCTAACCGAAACTAGAACATCAATGATTGAAGGATCCCGTTGTTTAGAGCAACAGCTGGAAGCACTTCGTGTCAAAGCCACAGAAGTACGAGCACGCCAAGTTGATCTTAAGAAAATTTAAGAATTAGGTGCTTTATTAGAGTAACATATGATTTTGGACAATCGTTATATGGAACATTCTACATTGGGCATGGTACAGCAATGGGATTAATTGGATCAATTGTCAATGTGGGAGAATGCAATACAATTTAGAACAACAGATACAGGCACGCAATCAAACATTTCGACATGGACAAGAATTCAAATCCTGCTCGGCTACGATCTACCCATGGTTGAGGAAGGTCAAAGAATTTGTAGCCATTTTAGATGTGGTCGATCCCAATCGCGATGGCTATGTGTCCCTGCAGGAATATATTGCCTTCATAATTTCCAAAGAAACCAAGAATGTGCAATCCTTAGAAGAAATTGAAATTGCTTTGCGCGCTATTCTTACCTCCGATTGTCACTGTGCTACAAAGGAAGAACTACATTGCAATCTTACCAAGGACAAGGTAAGACTACTGTGTGCAGCGTATGAAACCATACGTGGAAACTCGCTCTGGACAACCTATCAAAGATGCTTTAGATTATATTGAGTTTACATGATCTCTTTTGCTGAGATCCAACTGGAAAGTGAAAAAAACAAAAATATGAATGCTCATGAGACGGTGTAGCGACCACCAAAAACACATACCGTAGACTGTAGTACCTTCTTAGTAAAAAGAATTTAAATTAATATGAACTTTTGTTCATACGGTTTTGGCAGCGTACGTCAACTTTGTTGTTTATTATTCAGTCCCTGATGCCAAGTCACTATGACTAATACGTGTAAGCGTTTCGCTGAAAAGCCATCTTTACCGAAGAAAGTAATTTTTGGATGAATGGATATGGTAAGAAAAATGTCTAGCCCATACGAGGTTCGCTAGGTGGCGATGCACATTGCAATGTTTTCATACAAGGAGCAGCCAAACATGGAAAGAATATTCGTAAATTCATGAATTTTGGTACACACATTTTTTAAAAGTAAATGTAGGTTGCGCACGAAATTCGGAAAGAATATGACAAACACTACGCCCATCTCCCACACAATTTCGAAGAAAATTGGACAATATTTTAAACAGTTTGTTCCATTTTGTATAACTTAAAAAATTACACAACCTCATTTTTGTTTTCGAAAATTGCATGATAAAAATTAATTTTGATTGCCAAAACTGCATTCCTTTCATAAATTTTTTTGCAAGCAGGTAAACAAATTATATCAGTGGTGAGCACCTGCGAAGTTAGCTAACAAAATGCAGATATCAGTATTTAATTACCAAAATTAACTAAAATTCAAATGAGATGTCTATAGTTAAACATAAAAACTAGTTTCATATCGTCATACCTTAAATGCAAACGGACGTAACTACACATATATTCGAAATAGAGTTTTTGATTGATTATGGTTTCGTCAAATTACATGTTCACGGACAATTTTAGACTCCTACGATCAAAAACAGCGCCTTTATCACAGAACGGGAGTAAATACAAGTGCATGTATTATTTAATGCAAAAATGTGTAACTACATACACTGTTGTAAAATAAAGTGTTGTCTGGTTCAAAAGTAAATAAGTCTCTATATTACAAAAAATAATTTTAATAATTGACTTTATAACGTGTTTAGCTTTTTCTTTAAATTAAATAAAAGTGCAGTTACGTCATTACTTGGCGAATTGCTTTGTTTCATTTATGAAAGAATAATAAAATTTCCAGTTCTGAGATATAGTATTAAGGTATTCAAACCTTTTAGGCGACGTTCATTTATTCGTTTTTGGTCTGCAATGGATGTATAACTCTATATAAAATATGAAGCAAAATGTCAACAAAACTAAATACAGATTTAAAATTATGCAGTTTGATATCGATTGCACATAATAAGGCAAATTTAATTCGCCCCTGCTACCACCTCATAAAACCATTTCGCCATAGTCAAAAAACACCTGAAACTTTTACATTGAATAAAAAAATACTTGAATAATCAACAGAAAATGATCGTCTCAGTTTTAATATAGTAAAAAGTAATTTTATTTGAAAAATATACAAATTCAAAAGTATTCGACTGAGCCGGTTTTTTTAATTGTTAAAAACCGGACTATTCGACATTCGAAAAATCAACATTTTGAAAAAACCGACAACCTATTGCTTTAAAAACCGGTTGAAAGCCCGAGTTGATCACCCTATTTAACAGGTATCAGAGGAAGCTTAATCGTGTACGCCTGATATTACATAATAATATAACATAACAACAATTAATTTTTATCATACAAATACTATATCTTAAAAAATATAATAGGATATTATTCGTTTAAGATTAAATTTATATTAATCGAGATTGCTTCGATATCATTTTTCAAAGATTTTAAAAAACTTTTGTTTGTTGAGGGTTTTTTAAATTCGTTTAAGATGCTTAATAGGCCTCTTATATCGCCTTAATTTTACATTTTACTCTAAAGTAAAATAAAAATAATTACTCAGCAGCTTAAACGAGTTCTCCTAATATTACTTATATAATAAAAATATTAATTCACTATTATCATAAAAAGATAATGGTTCAATTCACTAGCTCAGTCGTATGGCTTATCGTTTAAAAAAAGACGATATTTGTTTATGTGCTTGTGAACAGCCCAATTTGTTGTATCATTATTTTGACGTATTTTAAATGTCAATTCAATGTAGTCAATTCATTGTGAATAAATAATTTTAGTTGATACCATGAAATTAAACCAGATATGGGAATTCTTATTTTACGCGAAATAGTTAATAACTTTTTCGCGACAAACAACTTGGATTAAAATGGTTTGCAAATTAAATTGAAATGTATCAAGTATATATTTATCATGTATTTTCAATCATGTATTTCAATGTATTTTCTGGGCTTACTTATCACATATTTAAAAGATTTTTACAAATTAATCTAACAAAAAAATTTTTCCATACCTGGCCTCAATATGAAAATTACAAACAACAAAAATACAATACTGTATAATTAGACGATTACACAATACATACGACGTTAATACGAGCTTGTGAATTGAACAAATATAAATAAATATTTCAAATTCGTCTTTATAATGGGAAATATGTAACATGGAGACAAAAACAAGACTTCATTTATAAACAAATTAATTTTAAATTCACTTGCTGAGAAAGTTTTCATATTACATTTCTGTTTGGTTTGCTTTATCTTCCCCAAAGCAAGAATTATCTTTGTTTTTTTTTAATATTTTTTTTTAGAAAATATTAATATTACCATTAAGCTGTATCAATAAAATTGTAAGTTGCTAGATACTTCAAATGGAAGTGACGTTCTTATAATTGGTTTATTAATTAACTTAAAAAAATCAAATTATTTGATTAAAAAGCGAACAAAAGAACGCTGTTCCAGATGGTCTACTGAAACCAAAATCAGTCCTGATCTGATAGACTGATTAATAAGTGATGTAAGTAATTTTGACACTTCTGATATGAAAAAAAATTTTATTACCCCTGGGGGCTACTAGAATTTTTGACACAACAGATTAATTTTTGACAAGCAGCAAATTAGAAGCATGGTATCATTAAACAATGTGAAACCACCGCCGTCGTTTTTGAATTTTTGAGCCCAATACATAAAATTTTTACGGCTTTTAAAGGTAGTCAGACTGCGAAAAATGAATTGTTTATTTTAACTTGCGAAAAATTGTACATCATACTATACAACTTTTCGCTACAGCAGAGAAATTTATTTTATGTTTAAAATAATTTTCTTTTAAAAATTTTTTGCCTCGCCGCCGCAGCAATATTTTCGTCTGCTTGTTTCTCTGCTAAAACGAATTTTACATCTGTAAAATATAAGTAAACAACTACAGATGAAAAAATGTTAAATAAAGAAGTGTAAGAAATTTAGTAAAGCCGAAATAAAATTTTATATTTTCATAACAGGTATCATGAAAAATGCATTTTTTCACAGACATCAAAATTTTATAGTGTCAAAAAAGATATCATTTGACACAGAAGAAACATGAAATTTTTCCCCACAAGCAAACATTTTTTTACCACACTACTTTTCTATCGTTTCACGCCCTTAATAAAAATTATATGAAGTGCATATGAAGTTATCAAACGAATATCTTATTTCAAAAAGAAATTTCTGGTCAAATTTGAGCCTGAGCCAACAATACCATTCAACTTAAAATTAATTTATAATAATAAACAAAATTTTAACTTAAATAAAACAAAAACATATAAAAATTATATTATTAGTTTTTGACAGATCACACCACACAGTGCGATCTGCGCAGTATTTTTTCTCTTGTTACTGAGTAAATAGATATCTTTCATAAAAACAAAACATATGAGAGCTTCAAGAGCCAAGAATTTTAATCTCTATTTTGATTATATTCCTGGTGTTATAAAATGTGATTTATTATTAGTCTGCAAAAAATCAATCTTTTGTATACTTTTATACTTTTAAATATATTTTGATGAAATACTTTTTTTCTTTAATAAAAAAACTGTACGAGTATAATTTCTACAAAAAGAAGAAGACATTTATTAGCATATTCGAAAAAAATGCCAATCTATCTATAGCTTAAATTTTTCTTAACTGATAAATTTAAAATTTCGTTTAATATTATTTTCGTAAAATGCTTTAACTCCCATCCGAACCACTGTATTAAACTAGTATTTTTGTTCCAAAAACATTTTTTTTAAGCTTAAAACATTTTTAGCAAACTTATGATCATGTAACGATATTTTAGAGCAGTTGTTACTGCAAACAAATTTGTTTGGTGGTTTGGTGGCATGATGATGTTCACAGAGGTTAGAATTCAGTTGCTCATTGGTAGGCTTAGCATCTTCCAAATTTATGCCATATTATAATGTTTTCCTCTTCCCAATCCGAAGAAAAAGTTTACAAGAAGCTTGGAAAAAGTATTCAACTACTAGCTCTGATCTGGTTAGTTTACCTCATGTTGCTAGATGTCTAGCATGTTTTCTTCATCAAAATTGTTAAATATTCCATTATTCTACAAGATCTTTGAATGCAAGTTTTGTTCAAATTTAAATCTGAACAGTAACTAAATTCAGGATTAACTACGAGTATTGCCATTATTTAATGTTTTTTTTTAAATTGGGTTTTTATGTTTTTATATGTTTCTCTATTTTTATTTTTTATTTTTTGGTTTGGTTTGAGTGTCTGTTTATACATTCGTTTATGGCCAAAAAATATTTAAATTTGTGTGCATACAAACGGGAAAAAATAGAAATATATTTTGTAGTTGTTTTTATATCTGCTATTATTGTAGTTTTTGGCACAGGTTTGTAATTTAGAATTTGTTTTTAATTGCCTGCTTTAAACGGGATCATTAATGCAACATTAAATTGATCACGTTTTTGTAATCAAATACCATGAAGGTGTGTGTAATTCAGGTGTTTAAAACATTTATTTATTTAACTTATTTTAGTTGTAGTTTTATTTTTTTGTATTACTATTTCTTAAAAGAAGAAAATTGAATAAAAAATACAAGATGCAAGTGATGTATGCCATTAGGTAAGATTTGTTATGTTAATTATCAAAACTTATGCCGTTGAAAATATTTAAGTCTAATGATTTATTATTTTTATTTTTAAATTATTAAGATTTTTCGAAAATGCCTGATAGCCTACGAATCTTTAGGTTAGGCGTCTTAACCAGGCATTGATTGTCCTTAAACTGTAAATAAGAAGGTGAAATTATAGAATAAAAAACATTGATTTGTAAATAGCAGATGTAAAAATTTTTTTTAAACCTTTTTTTAAAACCTTGATATTTACTCTAGTTACTCTAGTATATTGGCAGAAAAGATCCATTAGTTTTCGCAGTGCTGGTCTTTGGACCAGATCTTCCTTTATTCTACTCTAGTACATATTTTGATTTGTTAGGATTCGTTAGTTGGATCACATTCATTCATTACAATGAATGGAATAACTTTCATCACGTAGGAAAATTTTCAAAATGCTGACAATGACGCATTTCTTTAATCGTACATGTTCACGCACAATACAAATTAAAATTGTTCTTTTACACAGTGCAAGTCAAGAAAAATAACCATATACTGAAGAAGAAGACCCGTGTCTCCCAGTTTCGCCCAAAGTCATGCATTTTTTTATGGGCCCCCAAAGATTTGGGGCCTCGGTGTAATTTTTGCAAAATACTGATCATTTTCTCGGGCTCATGTCTTTCAGAATTTTGATTTACTTTCTGAGGCAAAGTTGTAGATCTTATCATAAAGAACAATAACTGGGAACATATAAAATCAAAAAGTCTTCATCTTCAAGATGAAAATCGCAAAAAGTTAAAAAAAATAGATTATTTTAACCTTTTTTCCCCTGTTCAGGTCCATAGGTAGCAAATCGTTGCAAAATTCAAGAAAATAATTAACTACAAATGTACCTAAGATCTCAATTAACTATTTTTTAGAACAAATGAACTTTCTAGGAATGATTCTTAATACCGTTTAGGTAGCGCTTAGGTAGCCGCAAAAGTGAAAAATTTGCCGAAAATTTTTTAATTTCGTTTTTGTTTTCTTTACTTCAACATTGAGATACATACTACGCTATCTATTACAAAATTAATAAAAAATATTCGTATTATGTTTATAATGGTCATGGCCCAGGACTTGCAAATCGCACTCTCTTAAGTTGTGAATCTAAATCGTCGTTCGAATCGTCCGTATTTGACTTTGATTCAAATTCGTTATTGATTGGAGATTATTTTTCGATGGTTCTGTTTCAAGCTTGAAAGCAGTGTTGTTGCATTCGTCGAACCGAAAACCTTCCATTCCGCTAGCACTGGGTATTAACACGAAAGAATTGAGAGATATAATGAATAAAATCAATATGAATCTGATTTCAAATTTGAATTTATACAAATTATGACTCGAAATAGGATACGAAAGTTATTTGTATTGGGGAAGGTATTATTATTCGTTGTTTTTAAAGCAAACACGACTTCACCACGATTAATATTTAAATTTTATCATCACTAATTTACGTTAAATTAAGCCATTGATTGCTACACATTGTTTTTATCTCATGTACCATTATTCTTTCTAATTTTTGTTTTTACTTAAGACAAACTTTTTTGGTTTGATTAATACTTAAGTACTATTGCTTTTTTTAATAGTTTTAATTTAAAATCAATATCTTAAAATATGTATTTGTTTTTGAAAAGTTTTCATTTGTTTTGTCTCACAGACAGACATGCAATTTATTTTTTAAACAAACTTAATATGCTTAAGACTTTTTGGAAAGAATCGAATATGCGACCACTCTACTGATTAAGCCACATCATTAGTCATTTTTAAATCATATTCTTGAAAAGTGTCAAAGCTCTTAATTAATACCGGGTGGTCCAAGTGCAAGTATTTTTTTTAAATTAAATAAAACGGAATAACTTCTTTATTAGAAATAACAAATATGCCCACGATTTTATGGATGGAACTACCGTGGCTTGCTTCGTACTAGCTGATCCTGTTAGTGCAATTTTCCAAGACTTTGTTGAATGGCTTGAAACTTAATATCCTTAAGTGTGTGCATCGGTTCTGTCTTGTTCGTATAACATTAACGGCACGCTACAGCAACAAGTTTAAGGGTGTGATGTCTGATAATAAGTGTGAACAATTTTCCCAACGTAGATGAATCGTTATTTCCGTTCGCAGAGGTACAATTCAGACCGATAGCCAATATTTTGTACGGAAAAAATATATCAGTGCTTAGACAACTTATGATTTAAAAATGTATCATAACTGGTAGAACAATTTTTAGATATCAAATGAGAATTAGAAAAATTACAAGAGTATAATCATAGCGGGCCTTGAAACTTATTCGAAAAATACAACAAAGAAATTATATACGATATGAATCTATTTTATTTGTCAAAGATAGCATTTTAGTCTAAAATACTTTTAAGAAAGTTTCGAAAAAATCCGAGGAATTTTTAAAATTTACAAAACTTATAGAGAAAGTGTAAATTTTTCAGAAAATTAAATTCTTATTGGAATATAAAGAGAATAAGTTACAGGGTGGCAAAGTAGAGCACTTTGCCAAAAACATTTGAGTACTCGTCAGTTTTGCAAACATGCTACGTTTTTTATGAACATAAAACTTTTCAAAGTTGACAAAAAGGTAGTGAGAAAACATCCATACTTTTAGAACTTATCCGCTGCTGTTCAAAAAATATTTCAATTGTAAAACTTTTGCTTTTCGTTTTTCACAAATATCTTTCAAAAATCATTTTTTTGTAAAAAGAATGAAATGTTGACTTTTTGTTTGTTTTAATTTATTTATCGTAAATAGGTTTTTAGTAGTTTTTAATCCAAAGTGATTATTATTTTTTGGCTAATGTTCGTAACGTTTTTAGTCAGAAAGAATTGGACATGAGACAATATTCCAAAGGAACAAGGGAACATTTTTAACACTAATTAATTTCAACTTACACGGCAGAACAGAAACAACGTTGTTTTTCGGGAGCCGCTACACTACCATCATCAGTGTTCATGTGTGTTTCCATGTATCCGCCACTGTTTAGGTGGCTCGGTTGAATGTGATTTAAAATTTTTATTTATACAAATAATGTCTACAAAAAGCATACGTCGCGACGCACAGTGGCTGAAAATCGTTTTTCATTGGCCAAAATTCTGTAACTTTTGAACCGATCAAAATATTGAAGTAATTTTTATTTTATTGGATAGATATTTAGTTCAGCTTGACTCAGTTTAAATTACATTAAAATTGATTGAGGACTTTTTAAGGAATTCTGGGTCAAAGTTGAACTTTTGAATTTTTTTTACTTTTAGAGTGAAATATGGGTTTATTATTTTTTTATTTATTAAAAAATTTAATATTTGGAAATTAATAATAATTATAAATATTTTTTGTAATAATGGAATTTTTTAATGTTACACTTAAAAAAAATTTTACACTGAAAAAAATAGTAAAATCAACTGGAGATTTTGTTATTACAGAAAAATTAAAAATTTTTTGCTGACAAATTTGCAAATTTGTTTACACTCAAAGAATAGTTACACTTAAAAAAAACGTTAATAATATTATCTACAAATATTACTATTACTACAGAAAAATTTATTATTTTTTGCTGTCAAATTTGATAATTTTAAAAACATTTTAAAAATAAAAACTGCAATAAATTTAAATAGCATTTGTAACAATGGTAGGTTCGTTTATTATTATTTTTTACTAATACTATGTTTTTCGTACTTAAATAACAATGAAAGGCAATTATAATTATTATTCATTTGACTCAAATATTGATTGCAAATATTCCATATTTTGTTCTGTGCTATTTCTGTTCTTTAGTAGTTTTTTGGCTTCTTCATCTAAATCCCGATGCTCCACTTTCCATTGATTTCGAATACTGGAGATGAACGGATCTGACGTTGCCTATAATGTATTAAATAGATCTTCATTTGTTGAATTTCGTGAAATTTTTCTAGTATTGTAATCCTTGTTCCTTTTTTCCTGAGCCTCCTCTGATAGATCTCCAAGTGGCACCAAATGATATTTAATGACATCTTCTCCATGATAAAGGATTTTGTGAACTGTTGCAGACATATTTCTCCATGGGTAGTTGGTTGTATATATTTTTGCAGTTTCCTTAGCATAATCTCCAAATTTTCTAGAGTCAATTTCTTTATTGCACGCAAGTACTTCTAGGATTATTTTAAATCTGAAAATAAGGTTTAAATCCACTCCTGTTATTTCAGATGCTGTTTCTGGATCTGAAAAGAATCTTCTTGCGGTATTGCCATCATTTGTATTGCCTGACCCTTGTTTTGGCTGATCTATAATCAATCCTAATTTGCGATATTCATCTTGAACATGTTTCTTTTTTGCACTTCTTAACTCTTGTTTGACCTTTTACAGATTTTTGTGACTTTGATCCAGTATCGTCATATTCGCCATAAAAGTGTTCTTGCCAATCGCTTGGCTATTTTTTAGTATTTAGTGATTTTGTGCCAATCTTGAAGAATTTTATCTGCGCAACATTTTTTTTATTTTCGGCACGTTATTATAGTTTTAGTAATTTTGATTCCACTTTTCTAATTAGTAATTTAATTAAAAATGTGATTGGCATTATTTTTTTATCCAATTATATTAGTTGCAAGAAAGCACAAGACTTTTATGTCTTGTCTTAAAAAATGGCTCGAATAATTAGATTGCAAAGAAAATGTTATGTTTGCAATAAGAACCTATTTTAAAAAGTTTCCAAAATCTTACTTTGTTTTGAAAAGTTTAAAGTTCTTTGGATAAGCAAGAGCAAAAAGTAGGACTATTTTGTGAAAAACTAATTCAAATGATCGCAGATTATTTAGTTTCTTATATAAAAAGAACAACAAAAATTGCAAACAGTATTAGTTAGTATGCAGCTAAATAGCTAAGCCAACTAATGCTTACAATTAAATGTTAAAATTTTTATCCAAGACATCGAAAGAACAAATTGGCCTTTAAAAGTAAGTAGTGCAGCATTGTTCAAATACCGACTGTACACATTGCAAAATTTATCTCTAAACTCGTCATTAATGTACCTAATTGACGATAAAATAATATACAAATGATTCATTATTAAGCATAACATTGATCCTTGAACCTATTACAAAATGCATTAATTAATAAAACGTACAATTACTTCACTAAATAACAAACTGTAGTACACTATAACTAGTTAATTTAAAGAAAAAAGAATCGAACAACAAAACCTTAAAAGAAAAACCACCATAATGATCTGTGAAAATACCACTAGTTTCCAATAAATTATAATGACTATTTAATAAATTAAGCTTCGCCATTTGAAATTGTTTACTACATCATACAATGCACCAAGCGATTTTAATGCATTCGTAATTGCAAACAGATAACAATAAATGAATTAAAAAGGGGGAACAAATGCTGAACGAGCGAGTATTCAAATCCAAATTTAAATCAACCGCAAACAATAAAATAAAACTACTATAAATACAAAATACTGCTGACCTTCGACTCTGGTGTTGCAAACGATTGCTACCAAATGTTTTGCCGAAATTCAGTAAATTGTAAATACAGAACTTAAACAATTTGCAGGGGGAAAAATAAAATAAAAACACTATAAATGATTTTGGCAAAACTATTGTAATTTGCAGTACGATGCAAGTTGCAAGTTGCAAACAAAAACAATGATCAACCACAATAAAAACTATTTTATATATTTAAACAAATTATAATAATAAAAAAATAAACAAATATATTGTACATATAAAAAGATATTTGTGCAATGCAATAAAACGGTTTTTATTTTATTGGCTTGAAAGACAACAGCTACGAAAATTGTTTTCCTAATCATGAAATAGAAATCAGTGGCAACTTTAGTACCAATAATTTTGACTCATTCATACGCTGAAATCTTTTCGTATACAAAAATTATAGTTATTAATGTGGTGTATACATAGTTTGAAAATTCATACATGATTTCAGTTTGGAGGTCATAGATCATATAAAATTATATCATAAATATAAAAAAGCTTTGGAAAATTCAAATAATGTTTTCAATTTGCAAGAAACAAATTCATATTTATTCAAATCGATAATTATTTTCATTACACTTTGAACAACATTGTTCTACAATATTGTATTTTTTGCAAAACTTTTCTTTATTATAGAATTTTTCTATTAAATCTGGACTAAAAAAGATTCTCATTTAATTATATTTGTAAGAATTTGTTTTTGTTTTAAATGTAATTTCACAACAGAACGATATTGTTCGACATCGTGGGACAGACAGTTAAGTTTTTCTTTTTCTATGAAATTTGATAATTTTTAAGGTCTGTTTAAATTTTTTTTCTTCTGTTATGTACAATAATTTCGCTGTTGAAAATTTTTATTTGGAGCTTTGTAGTCGTACGCTTATACGATATGAGCTCAAAATATTGTTACTATTTTAACATGTGGAAGCGGCAGGTATTCAACTAAAAGTAATTACGACATTTTGCGTTATCGCTGAAATGATGGCATTTAATCCTAAAACATACAACGAAATGATTTTGTGAAAATGTTTTTTTTAGCATTTTCTGGGTTTGAGGTTTTTGTCCGGAAAAATTTGTCTAAAAATTAAAAATGTTTACAAATAAAAAAAAGAAATATAAATTTATCAAGTCGGAACGAAAAAGAACTGGGGGCAAATTATGGCAGTCGATATCGAACGAATGAAATTTTTTATGGGATTTCGTTTGATATCGAACGCCGTAATTTGCCCCCTGATTTTCGTTCAACTTGTAATACATTTTATTATTTTACTGACTTACCCCCTAATTCATAAATGATTATTAGCAGTTTAATATCACATTAATAGTCAAAAATCGCTAAATGTGTATTCATAAATGTTTAATAGCCTATTAAAGAATTGTAAAGTCTCTGAAAAATATAAAATTTTATTGTAGCCAATACCCTATATTAAGCGATTTATAAAGCGACATTTTGCTATTAATTTCCTTTTTTCGTGTTGGTAAAAAAATGTTGCCAATTATGTTAAACATTTTAATTAATAAAAGTGTAAATGTAAGTAAGTGTAAAAGTAAAAATGGATGTAATAAATTTGGTTTTCAGAAGACGTAAGTAAAATTAATTAGTGCGAAGAAATTTGTGTTTAATTGAAAATTATTGAGACGATCGCCGATATATCAGCTGCCCGCACTGGAAAAACTTTTAGAAAGAGGGTCAAGCCGTTCGAAATGTCGGAAGATAACTTAAAATCCAGATATAGGCTCAATAAATCCACCGTTACAAAAATTACTGAAATGGTTAGGAGATTCATTATAATCAAGATTGTGGTACCACTGTCGATTTTCAGGCTTTGGTGTCATTACGATGCTGGGGTCGAAGTGAGATACATGTGTAATGCTCGCTGTGTCTAACTTATCATTATGCACAATTTAAATTTTAAGGTTCAAGCTGATACTGCCGATCTTCACGGGTTATCTCAGGCAAATTTCTTTATACATTCACGCATGTGTTTTAGGTTATTTGCTATGCAAAATTAATAAAAGGGATATAGTTGTAAGGTGGAGAGGGAGCACTCCCCGTATTTTCAACGAATCAGCAATCAAACAACGATTCGAAAGCAGAGAGTTTAAAGGCCGGTTGCTAGGAGATAGTGGATACAAACTTTATTCACTTTATTTATTCACCCCACTTAGTCACCCTCAAAATGAAAAAAAAATGTTAAATATAATGCAGCACATAAAAACATATTTTATTTTCATTAAGGCACAAATATTCTGATTTCACAGTTAAAAACTTAACAGAGAAGCTTAAATAAGTTGATCTTATTTAGTGATGTATAAACAAATGTTAACAGTTGAGTATTCAAATACTTGTCGAACTTCAAGAACAACAAACATAGATTTTAAGGACACTTTTTTGCTTATTATAAATTTATTTTTAATAATTAGTACAAAAGGTTTGCTTCACTTCTTTACTTAGCAATTTGATGAAATTTTTTTATATTTTAAAACCCAATACTTACACAATAGAATCATATTGTATATTACATCACTAAACAAAATATGGCAGGTTATTTACAGCAAGGTCGCCAATAGAAAAGAAAAAATTGGTAATGTGTTTCATTTTCTAGCGTTATTAAACGTTTATGAATATACATTTTTATTACACGCTTATAACTCAAAATTTGTTTAATAACCAAGGCAAGATTTTTATGCTTTTTGCAAAAAAAATATGCATTTGCACATTTTTCAAATTTTTCCCAAAAGAGCATTTTGGATATAACTTGCGTAAATTTGCATATTACGCATGTTAGCAGCTCTTTTTAACAGAAATTACTTGTGATAACTGATGCAGCTCCATAAATTTGGCCAAAAATGTTGCATGTTACATGTGTGGCTCTTATGTAACATGGAATTGAAGATTTATTTGTAAATTGCAAAGCCACTTTAATTAACTGCATACATACACAGGATGTAGTTTTTTCCCAATTAAAGTTATTCTCTTAATTATTATCCATGCGCCCTCTTGTATCAATTTAATGCATTCTATGTACCCAAGTATGATCAATCCCCCAAAGTCCTGTTGCACTTGATGGAGATCATTGTTAAAGGCTACTATATAGTAATAAAAAAATAAAAAAGTATACAAATATTAACAAAACTAAATTGGAAAATCGAAATACAAATACAAATATGTCATCAACTAAAAATACATCCCCCGTAGATGATTTTCCGAACACCCCTAGCTGTAGACGTCTAACTCGAGACTCTATTGCTGAATCACCGTTTAAATTACTAAACTGTATGGAAAAACGGTTTGATAAATTTAGCCAGCAAATTTTAAATATGATGGACACCAAATTTAAGGAGTATAAAGAAGCACTTCTAAATGATATAAATGAAAAATTTAAAACACTGAAATCAGAAATTGCTTGCATTAATGAAAGAGTTACACTTTTAGAAAACACCACATGTGATATACAAAGCATGCAAAACGAAATAAAAATCTTAAAAACAAAAATAAAACAGCAAGAGAACCACACAGTTTCAACCGAACTGAGATTAAATGAAATTCCCTTTGCTGAAAACGAAAATTTAATGAATATCTTTTCTAATATATGCAATACTATTGGCACTGCGATACCAAATGTACAAACGATTTATCGGTTAAAGAATCATAACAATAAACATAAAAATGACTCCAGAGATGCCGTCATAATCGTTAAGATGTGGTCAGCTTATGATAAAAACTATCTCTTGAAATCATTGGCAGATTATAGAAGACGTAATAAAGGATTCTTTTTTACTCTCAAAGATATCGGTTTGAACTCGAACAGCAAGTTTTATGTGAACGAAAATCTCACACACCCCAATTTTAATATATTGCGATCAGCAATTCGCCTCAAAAAAAAGAAAATTATAAGTACTGCATTTACTATGCGTGGTCTCGTATTTATTAAAAAACATATTGATAGTGATCTAATTCAAATAGATGATATGCACCATTTAAACCAGTTATTTCCTGGTCAAGATGAACAACCTAACCGGCAGTAAAACTGCTCTATCACAGTCCATGTATTATAGACTAAACTTTTTACTCTTTTTTATTTTTTTATATACCATATACCTTTTTAAGTTTGAGTATTGTAATAATATTTGTCAAAAATGTATCAGTAATTCTAACGTCCTGAATGTACAAATTGTAATCTTTTGCGTTGCCAACCTAATAATTAATGTCTTTAAATAGTAATTGTGGTTCCAAGGACAGTTTGTATAATATGCTTCGGATTCTGAGTAAGCAGCGTATTGGGTTAAACATCGTACACATAAATGCGCAGAGTCTACATAACAAGATGGATGAGTTCAGATATCTCTTTGTGTCAGCGGGTGTGGATATAATATGCATTTCTGAAACCTGGTTTCCACTAGATATAACTGACTCAATATTTAATCTACCAGGTTTTAAGCTATATCGGTCAGATAGAAAAACTTTAATTAATGGAATCGAAACCAAGGCCAAGGGTGGTGGAGTTGCCATTTACGTTAGATGCGGCATCAATTGTGCAGTGAAGTTAAAAACGACTATAGGTAGTGAAATTGAGTACCTATTTATTGAAATAACTACCAAGCAAAAACAGAAGATCCTGGTGGGCAGTGTCTATAGGCCACATAGAGACATACAAGTCGACACATTTATAAATATATTGGAGGATATATCTATCCAATATAATAATATCATTGTACTTGGTGACTTTAACAACAACCTACTAGCGAGCAGTGCTTTAATTGTCCCCATGACCTCATTAGGCCTTTTTCCGGTCAATACAGTTACTCCCACACACTACCATAGATCAAGTAACACTCTTATTGACTTAGTATTTGTGAACAATTTGTCAAACGTTTTACTATATGACCAGATTTCTGCATCTGTGTTTTCGGATCATGATTTGTTATTTGTCACTTATGATCTCTGTGTTAACCTACAACCTGAATATTTCACTTATAGAGATTTCAAAAACATTGACTACAATCTTTTGACTCAACAGTTGGAGAACATTTATTGGGAAGACATATTCACGATGAATGATGTTAATGACCAGCTGCGTTTTTCGCAGAATAATATCAATACATTATTCGATTTAAATGTACCCCTTAAAACGAAACCGTTAAGAAAAAATCAGGAGCCATGGTTTACAGCGAATATAGAAAAATTAATACAAAAACGTAATGATTCTTACTCAAGATGGAAAAGGTTCAAAACTCCAGAGCTCAGGCAAATATTTCAATCATGTCGAAAAAATGTTGTTAACATCATTCGCCAATCAAAAACTTCCTATTATAAAAGAAAATTTTCTTCGGCTATTGGAAGTGCTGCGAAATGGAAAGAAATCAGGAAAATAGGGATAGGTCAAGCAAAAGCTTCCACTTGTGACGCTAACGTAAATGACCTAAACAAAAAATTTGTTAACAACAACATACCTCCACCTACTTGCAACATATACGATGATTTTTGCACTACTTCTATTGAACATAATTTTAGTTTTCGCTGTGTGAGTCAACAAGAAGTTTTACTGAGTCTTATGACAATAAAGTCGAAAGCTGTTGGTATGGATGGCATAAACCCTCAGTTTGTAGCAACAATAATACAAAACCTTCTACCTTTTATTACTCATCTGTTCAACACAATTCTCACAAAATCTGTATTTCCTGATGAGTGGAAGTTGTCTAGAATCGTTCCAATACCTAAACAAAATAATGATTTCAGGCCGATCGCAATTATTCCCTTTTTATCAAAGGTGATGGAAAATATAATGAGTGGGCAAATGAATGAATATATCGAACAACATAATCTTTTATCTGAGGTGCAATCTGGATTTGTGAAGGGAAAAAGTTGTATCACAGCCTTGACGGATGTAGTGGAAAATTTAAGAGCCGGTCTTGACCAAAACTTGTCATCCTTTTTAATTCTCCTGGATCACAGCAAAGCCTTTGACACAGTAGATCACATGATTTTGATAAAAAAATTAGAAAAAATGTTTTACTTCTCAAAAACAGCCTGTAATCTTCTACGTTCATACCTCATTGGTCGATCGCAAGTAGTGGAGTATCATGGCATATACTCGGAAGCCCTCAATGTAAATAGAGGAGTCCCACAAGGTTCAGTCCTTGGGCCGCTATTATTTTGTTTATATATAAATGATTTGCCAGCAATTACCGATCACTGCAAGACTCAAATGTATGCGGACGACGTTCAAATTTATAACTGTTGTAAAGAAAACAATATTCATACGTGTGTGAGCAATATCAATCGAGACCTTGAAAAAATCAACATCTGGGCTACACATAATGGACTTTGCATTAATCCAACTAAATCAAAATGTATACATATAACCAGAAATAACAGAACACTAAACGAAGATATTCAGATTAAAATAAATGATGATCCTATCGTATTTGTTAATTCCACAAAAAACTTAGGGGTCATATTCAATAATAAGTTAACGTGGTCCAATCATATCACTTCAACCGTTGGTCGAATTTACGGAATGCTAAGAAATCTTTGGGCAGTAAAACACTCCACTCCGTTCGAAACACGAATGCTGCTCGCAAAAACTTATCTTATACCTGTTCTTCTGTATGGTTCCGAAATTTATTCAAATTGTGACGCAAGTGACTTTCAGAAACTTAAAGTTGCATATAACAACATTGCGAGATATATTTACAATAGAGGACGTCGTGAATCCATCTCTCCTTACTCATACCAAATTAACAGAATGAGCTTTGGAAATATTTTAAATGCCTCATATATCTACACAAAATAATATATACCGAACAACCTAAATATCTTTTTGAAAAAATAAAGTTTGGTAGATCTGGACGAGGAAGAAAATTAATTCAACAAAAATATAAAACCGCCTTTTCCGAGCGTCAATTTTTCATACACAGCATCAGTCTTTGGAACCAACTCCCAAATCAAATTCAAGCAATTAGCAACGCAAATAGGTTTAAAATTGAGCTTACAAATTACTTTGCTTAATAGAAATTGTAATAAAAACAAAATCAACATATAAATTAATACTTTTGTAATACCATTTGTTATATTATTATATATTAAATTGTCTATTTTACTATCATTGTATGTAACTTTAAATAATTTGATCGTTTAAACACTCATGTATATTCTCGCTAGCACTCTAACTTATAAGATGCTTATCTTGTTGTGCTAGACTTTATAATAAATAATAATAATAATAATAATAATAATAATAATAATAATATATTATTGCGACTATTTTATAGAAATAAGCTGCGTTTAAAATGAGCTATCTGATGATGAGGTAAAGTCGATATGTAATGCAAAGAATTTATATAAGAGTTCATCAGTAACACCAGATTTTGCATACATAAAGATGCTTTTGAGTATATTTTCCACAATATAATCGAATTGGAAACCAAAGGACTTCCTTTACATAAAAGTTTATCCGTCATAGAAGTCGTAAAAGATTATCTTTAAAATATTAAGAAAAACTTCACTTAATCGAAATAGTGTCATTGAACGTTGAACACGATTAAAAACAACATATCGTTAGCTAAAATCCAAAACCACGTAACTAATCGGGTTTTTGATTGATTATAATGCAGATCATCAACATCCATGGCCCCACCAATAAATAGTAAAAAAATAGTCACTAACACATACTTATTTCAATTAAATTTTAAGAATTCATAGTAAGTATTGCAGTTTTTCATTATATATCTTATCATAGCTTTATAGGCAATTCCAAAGCTCTGTTTTAAGCTGGTGTTAACAATTTTCTATAGGGACTACTTACTATACTTGTTATTTGAAATTGTTACTTTGTTAAATTAAAAAAAATTCAAGCAAGAAATAGCAACATCTTCAGGATCCTAATCCATTTCTTCCCCCGAATTGTCAGTCTTTTTACAATGAAATTCCATTTGAGAAGCAGCTTATAGACTTTTTTATTTTCACAACTTTGCAAAAAATAAATAAATAAATGTAATATATTGAATTAAAACAGAAAAACTTTCTTAATTATTCTACATTTTACGAATTCAAAACAAATTCTATTTAAATCTTAAATCTCCAAAGATTAAATTAAAAACAAATTTAAGCCAAACGAATTAAATAACTTTGGAGCTTAAACAATTTTCGTTGTAGTTACGTGTTTTTGTTGAAGAAAATATGAGTTCAAAAGCACGTAACTAACGTAAGTCTTTGAAACATCAAAAAATTATAATTTTTATTTCAGAAATTAATAAATCGTTCTATATTTAGTAAATCTGCGACATTTGATTACGAAAATTGTATTTATTTTTCTATAAATAACATATTTTTTTTCTACTGAAAAATAATAAAAATGTTAGTTACGTGGTTTTGGATTTCAGCTGACGATATACAACAGTAACATCGACTGATGTTGAACGTATATTTTCAATATATTCGACCGTTTTATGCGACAATCGAAGATCAAAAACTTGAAAAAAACATATGATTATACTTTCTAATAAACATTTGTTTAAAGAAAACTTATTAAAAGTTATTAGTCTGTGTTTTTTCGGATGCATATTTTTGTGAATATTTTAACGTTTTTTAGGAATACTTGCATGCATAATTTAATTTAATTTGCGTCTATGTGCGGCTTCCAGTTAAGCAACGACCATGGTGAATATGTATTTAACATCCCAGCATTGCGCTACAAATTTATTATTCATTTCTATAGCCGTTTATATTTCCCTGCGCAATGCAAATGTAATGGGGGCCCATTCTTATTCGTTAACCTTCGCTTTCATAATCTGAAAATGTCGCCGAGTCAGTTATTAAATTTTAGACTTAAAGCAGAAAATGCAAACAAAAATTATTTTACTGCAGAACTTCTTATTTTTTTTAAATTTTGCCTTTTTTTCTTCTACGTAAGTTAATAGAATATACACGGGTAGGTATATACAAATTTGTATGAACATTTCTAATATAATGTCAAAGAAATTATCTGAAACTTTTGGAAAAATAATACATGATGTTAATAAATGGATTTTCGTTTGTTAAAATTAAAAATTATACAAAAAGTGAGAAAAAGTATATACATAAGTATGTATGTAATATTTATTTACGCATATTGTGAGAAGATGAAGATGGGCCCATATGACAGACAATATTCTTCTGGGTGAAGCTATGTTCTGCGCATACGGGCTTTTTGCATTTAACACATGCTTGCCGTGTAGCTCTCTTCCTTTAGAACATCTTTCGGCCTTGTTTGACATATTTTGTATTTTTCCCCCATACAATATTAAGGAAATATTTTTATATCTAATATGTGTTGACGTAAAAAAAATTCTTCATGAAAGAGAAGTTTAACCATTTTTTGTGATCACAAAAGAACAAAAATATACTACAATTGGTGGCATTTCTGAATAAAAATAATATCCAAATGTAGTTTTTACTATTTATTAATATTTAACACTTTTTAAGCGATTTTTAACAGTAATTTATTTTAATTTAATAGCCAATGGTTAACAACATAAATCGTTAATAAAAAATAAAAATTAGTTTGGGTATTTATAACAATCAAATATAAATAAATTTGCATGAAATTGGCGAATGCAATTGAGCTAACAAGAAAATATATATTAAAATTAATTATTGTTTTCTTACAAATAAAAAAGTTAAATCGGCTGTTAAACAAATGCAATACTTTTGGCCCTGAATAAATTGAGGGCAAAAAATGTAACAGATTTTGTTGCCCTTTCATTCGCTCATTTATTGCGACGTAGTCCTATCTCAAAAAACGTGATTTTTGAGTTACCAATGCAAACATATTTACCGAATCGCTTTTCATTTTCTGTAAAAAATGTATACAAATATCTTCTTTACTCACCTCTTGAGGGGAGAATCCTTTTTTTATTTTTCCATAAGGAACGAGTTTTTTGAGATCTGACTACGTTGCAATAAAGGAGCGATACATATAAAAGGACAAGTTATTTGACGGCATTTTTTTTTTGGTGAGATTTTCTAAAAAAAACTTAATGGGTCAAAAATGTGTTACATATTATTTATTAAAAAAAACCCTTAAATATTTAATCTCAGGAAGATTAAAAGCATCTTTGCAGCACAAACATACCATAAATATTTTTATGTGATACATATCGAATATAGCTTTCTTACTTAGTTGTATGAAATTTCAATCTATCCCACCGAAAACTACGGTTAAAGTAAAAACCGTTGGAGATTAAATCATTTTGTGCTTAAAAATATATTGAGAGATCTCCGCCTTGTTTTTGCACATCCTCGGCAGGACTTCAAAATGTGGCATTTGGAAAGCGTGCAAATTGATTAATGCTTCCAGAAAACTAATATTTTCTTGCTGGAATGTAATGCCCTCTGATACAAAACTAATAATACAACCAACAATATTTAACTTCTAGATTCTCAGTACGGGTGGTCCAAATACAGGTATCTTTTTAAATCACATATTATTTTGACACTGATTATTGATTTTTGCTCAGGTATAAATAAAAATTCAGTTTCATTAAGTTACATGACCAAATATAATTTCTATAACTAAACTAATAAGATCCATGTTACTAACGAGCAAGAATTTCAAACAAATATTCCACATTTGACCTAACAAAATCGTTGCCATAATTTTAAAAAATTTTTATTTATTTATATTTTGGCATTTTAGACTTCAATAAGTCTGTTATTGCCCACTAATTTGTTAAACAATTACTAAAACATTGTGTTCTTATTATTAAATTATAATGGTCAATATCAAAAGCATTTACTAATATTTATTTGCAACAATTCGTTATCAAAGGTTAAAGGTTTGTTTTGCCTTAGAAAATACAAAAACAAATAAAAAAATAGAAACTGGGCAAAAATACTTGTTCAGAAACGAATTCAAGCTAAAACAATTAACTAGTCTCAGTCTTTTCCTATCAAGGTTGAACTAGTTATATTTTGAAGAAAAAAAATTGGGTGTAGTTGGCACATATAAATAAATTTGTTTTGTTTTTTTCTTCGAAATATAATTTTTACAAACAAAATTTTTCATAGACTTTATAAAACGGCCAACACCTTTTTTCACAGATAATATTGGTGATATTTAGTGGCTACTACTAAGAAATTCTTGTTTTGGCCGCTTGACTGGCTAGTCAACGGTTTCATTTGTTGTCTAGTTATTTGGATAGTTGGCCAAGTACTGCATAAAATCTCCACACCATAAATGGGTGGGTGTTTAAATTTTACACCAGCTTTAATAATGAAAAGAAATATAAATTTTTTCGTATATACTCGTATTACCAAGATTGTGTTATTTTACTTCTTAGTTTCCTTAATTCTGTTGTATAGTATTTCTTGCTGCTTTTGTGGTTTCTATCTAACGTGATAATAAAGTGCAAATAATAGACATAAACTCTTAATATGCGAATATGTATGCAGTTGTAGGAGATTATTTTTATGTATACAATTGGGAGTTTCAAGCCAAAGGGGCAGAGTGTAAAATAATTGCATGATTTTTGCTAAAAATTCTTACATTAAATTTTCAAAAGTTCGATCTTGGATTATCTCCATTGTTTTGATTAGCATAAAACGCGGGCGGGTTCAAAGAATTTATAGTTTTTATTCAAAATAGTTTTTGTTGAAAACACTCGCCTTGATTAAATATATTTCAATTAGAAAAACAGCAACAAGGGTGTTTTTTTTTCGAGGTATAGTACTTTAAATTGAAATAAAACACAGATAAATTGCGCTAATTCCCATGTGTTTGGCTTTATTTAAAATATAATGCTTTGGCATTTTGATTTGAATATAACTTCCGACATGCGGCCATCTCGGCTGGCTGAAAGGAAGTCCAATTTTCGATCACTTTTTGCAGCAATGGCAACCGTATATCAGTGTGAATATGACGAATGTAAACTTGACGTCATCATATATTTGGGTAACTAAATTGGTCAGAGCAATTGGTCAAATTCGTCGTTTTGTATAATCTGCTGAACACATCTTACACCTCATTGGAAACCTTGTTTTTTTTAGTTATAAAGTTTTATTAAAAACCTCTCAGTAGTCGTAACAACTTTAGAGGGATATTCATGTATTAATTCTACAGCTAATGAGATTAAGAAGCAAACGAGTTAATTCATTAAAATTATCTTTGATAGATCAAAAAATATTTACGTTTTTGACCTTGACTTTATTTTGTTTTGCGCCAACTCCTTCGGTTATGCAAAAACTCGCCAAAAAAATGTTTTCAGATTTAAATATTTTTTAAATCTGTATCTTGAAGTTAGTATCGTTCACCATGAAATAAGATTCCTTAAAATTTCGATAAAAATTACCTGCATATGTACACATGTGTATGTAATATATTTACACAGGCTGTGTATTTAATTCATGGTATTCTGGAATTTTTTTATTTCCTGCTCTCTGGGAAACAAAAAAGTGCGGGAAATAAAAAACGCTAGTAACTGCAGAAAAAATTTATATGTTTTTTAAACTACTCGTATTTTAGTCGTATCACCGTCGTCAACAATTTATAAAAGTTGTTTGTTCTTTTATTAAAAATAAAAGAAGAAATTTTAGTTTTTAAACTTTTAATCGCACTATTTCCCATAATTAATATTTTACATACATATGCGGTAAAATATTAACACTTTTCTTAAAAACAAATTGGAATTGATTATTGAGGGGTATAGCTACAAGGGCGGATTGATATTGAAACTAACTAAGTAGGAAAAAACATTTTTATTTTCAAAAACCATTTATTTCTCAACATAGTCTCCTTTTAGCTCAATACACTTAGTAACACGATATTCCAACTTTTTTATACCATCTAAATAATAGGATTTTGGGAAACCCTCAAAATACGTGTTAGTTTCGGTAATCACTTCTTCGTTTGAGATGAATCTTTTTCCAGCGAGCCATTTTTTCAAGTTTGGACACAGGAAAAAGTCACTAGGAGCTAAATCTGGACTATAAGGTAGACGATAAACCAATTCGAAGTGTATTTCACGTAATTTTAGCATCGTACCTTTTGCTGTGTGAACCGGTGCGTTGTCTTGAAAAAAGAGCACTTTTTTCTTCTTTAAATGTGGTCGTTTTTTCTTGATTGCATCAATCAATTGATCCAATAATGCACGATAATACTTTCCTGTGATTGTGGATCTTTTTTTGGAAATAATCGATGAGAAATATTCCGTGTGCATCCCAAAATACAGTGGCCATAACCTTGCCAGCCGATTTCACTGCCTTCGCCGTCTTCGGAGCACCAGCTTCCACCCATTGTTTCGATTGATTTTTGGTTTCAGGTATATAGTGGTGGACCCACGTTTCAGCAACAGTTATTAAACGTCGTCAAAAATCAACAGCATTACGCTTGATCATGTCCAAACACTGCTGTGAAGTCCTCTGTCGAACTCGTTTTTGTTCGACACTGAGCAAACGCAGCATCCATCTTGCCGATAGCTTTTTCATATGCAAATGTTCATGCAAAATGTTTAACACACGTTCATATGATATATTTAACATTTCAACAATCTCATGTAACTTGACTCGGCGATCATTCCTAACAATATCGAGGATTTTCTTGATATTTACTTCAGTAACCACCTCTTTTGGCCTTCCTGTTGATGGTATTGTTGCAGTGCTTGTTCGTAGTTCCTACAATGTTCTACAATGAAATATTTTTATTGTATACATACATACGTTTTTTTAATGGATGAGGTCTTGATTTTTAATAATAATTTTGTTTTTGTCTTTGGGAAAGAACTATGGAATGCTTTAGTTTTAATAAAAGAAATCAAACTTAAATTAAAATTTTTGTAAGTTATCCGAATAAGGTTTGTTTTCTTTATTCGTTTCAATATTCAAATGTTATTTATTTAATAATTATATATTCGATTTCTGTGCAACGGGATTTGATCTTATATTTAAAGTACAAGAAAGCAATTATTTTATAAGTTACATTAAGAGATCACACATTTGTATAGATAAACTATAAATTATTTATATTATCGGTATTCAGTGTTTAGTGCATTTTGCATTGCAACTCCTTGCAAGTGCAACTATATTGTCATTGCAAAGTTGACTTTGACAAAGTCTTTTAAATTTTCGTTTAAACTTTGTTTCGTTTGTTGGATGCACATGCAAACCAAACATACACATGCAACCAAATGCAAGTATGTATGTGTAAACGACGAACGAAGATGAAAGCAACTCTGCGAGTACAGCAATGTGTGTGCTTACCCTCTTTCTTCTCTCTCTTATCACCAGCAAACACAAGACTTTGCAAAGTAAACATTGACTGTGGAAAAGCAGTCATAGCTTCACAATTTTCGACCATTCAAAAACACAACGCTACAGAAAATTAGCTAGATCAGTGCTATTCAACCTTTTTGGCTCGTGTACCACTAAATTCACGACAAACTTTTCGCGTACCACCAAAAAAAATATAATGTACTGAAAAAATAATTAGATCAATAAATACCAAACAATTTTAAAATTTTGTTGAACGAATATTTTACTTTGCTCATTCGTTTATTGGTATGGTTACCATTCGCTTACATTTGCTATTTTTTATTAAATGTATGTAGATGAGAGTGTTACTTAAATTTAAAAATTCAAAATTTTACAAAAAAGGTATACTTTTATGATGATTTTTCTTTTTGTTTCCAATTGCAAAATAGAAATCGTAAAAATTTTAAAAGATTTCGCGCACCACCTGGAAATTTTTCGCGTACCACCAAGTGGTACGCGTACCATAGGTTGAATGGCACTGAGCTAGATTATTGAACAGACCTATGTTATTGTATCATATTCACGATCAACAAATAAAATTTTTTTAATTTCACTGTGCAGTCTTCCAAACAATTTAATTTAATTTGTGGTAAATTTCTTACTTGATTTTTCTCTCTTTGTTTTTTTTATTGCATCAGTCGATTCCACTGCTTTTGAATTCTTTTAGTAAATAAATTTTGTTCTTTACTAACGACCGCTTTAGAAGTGAGTGATGACAACGCAATGTACATAGTCAAAAAAAAACTATACCATTTTCAGTGTTGCTAAATTGCAATAACGTGGCAAATGCAAATTCAGATACAAGAAGTCGGTGCAGGGGAATTATGATTCTTCAACGTCTAAGTAATCTGGAAAACCAAATTATATCACCAAGATATCGTGGAATCTCCGAATAAATAATTCTATGCAAAAGTAAGAATAAAAGATTGTTAAAAGAAATGCCGTATAGCTTTGAGGAAACATGTGACACATAATCATATTTTCCCAGACCATACACATATCTTACAATATTATTATATAAAACGTTCAGCTTCCTTTTGCTAACAGAATCGCAATTTGCAAAAAATTCACAAACATACATACGTTAAACCTGTCAGAAGATAAGATTTTGCAATAATTTATCTAATATTTAAAGGAGTATAGTATTGTGTAGAGCAAAGACACCATAGCTTTTTATAAGTTTGACCTACGATTTTGTTAACATGATTTGTCGAAGTAAGGCTTTTATTGAAAATCAGCCCAAGCTTTTGGCAGCAATTACAGTATTAATTTTTTCTCCGTTTATTAAAATATCATGAACGATATTAGAATCAAATATTCTATTGCGAATTATTATTCACTTGGACTTACAAGGGCCTAAACAAAGTCCATTTTCCATGGCCCAACGATAGATTTGATACAATTCATCGTTGAGGTTCACAATGTTTCCAGTCACAGATTGTACTACTAAAATACAAATGCACATCATCTGCGTACGTAAGAATTTTGCAGTGTTCAAGATGTTTAGGCAAATCGTTTACATAAATTCTAAAAAAAAATTTGATATTGTTAAAACTGACAAATTAATTGCAAATGATTTGAAAGGTAAGTACGTATAAACCGCGTTGAAGTTTTAGAGAAGTTAAAAAAGTGCCTAGGCTTCATGGAAAGCATGCTGTGATCAACCGTGTCAAAGGCCTTTGAATGATCAAGAATGACCAAGAAATTTAATTTCCCTTCATCTAATTCACGCCGTATATTTTCGGAACATTCTGATTGCTTATCAGATAGCAAATTATTATTCCTGATGTATGATTGAAAATAAAGAAGTTTTTCAAGGACTTTAGACAGGTAGCACAGAATAGCTGTTGCCTTAAATTCAGAATCATTTTCGGGTTTTGGCACTATTTTTGTATATTTCCATTTCGACGGAAAAGTACTAGTCATTATAATACTGTTGAATAAATGAGTTATATATGGCAACAATGGGTGCATGTTATCATGTTATTATATAAATTTATATTATAAAATATATATAAAATATGTATAAAATATATATATTAAAATTCTATTACTAACCTTTGTTCCAACCATTTAAAACTTGTTTAAGTTGAAAAAACTATTTAAGCTGCATGATCTTAGAGGCAAGTTTACGGCCCGATTATGAGAAAGTATTCGTTGATCAAATGTTTCTTTGGGTAAATTAATTGCTTAATCATTTTATTTGAACAATTCGCAGTAGTTGTTCAGGTGTCAGACTATTCATCATGAAATGAGTACCTGCTATCAAAATGCAGCACATATTAATCAGTGTTGGCAACAGCAAATGGAATGTAAAAACATTACATGTGACAATATATTAATTAAAGAGAGCAAGAAAAGTCAAGGGACTTACATACATAGATAGAAGAAATAATTATCACTGGTATTCAATTTCTGTCGATTGTGTGGCTAAAAATAATTTGATTCTTTTAAGCTAATGCATCCTAATAATGCAAAGTTTTAAATTTTTCTGTAAATATTTTTAGCGTTTTGTGTTTAACATTCATCCACAACTTTGGATTTTCAAAATTGTTAAGAAGTTTTGTTCCCCCAATATTTTTTTGTCTTTTCGTATATTTTGCTTATTTTGATAATTTTCATTTGTGTTAGAGATTATTGGCTGGTTGCTGTTGCTGCAAATGTTATTGCAGTTGCTATTGTTGCTGGTTACAAGATACGATATGGCAACTGTTGTTATTGCAAGTTTTTTTTCTAGTTAAATTTTAAATAGATATTAAGAACCACCGCCATAGTTGTTGTTATTATTGTTGCTATTCCTATTATTGTTGTTTTTTGTGTTTTTGTATTGTTGCAGCTTTTTATTGTTGTTGTTGTTGTTGTTTACAGTCTATGTCTATTATTATCTTGATGGAAATGCACCTGACTCGTTTGGTATTTGCACGTTTTTTTCTTCGAAAATTTTTTTCCTTTGTTTTGCACATGCGCTTAGCAGTTACTTTGGTGTTTTATTCATTGTTGTAGTTGTTGCTATTTAGTGGGTGCTAACAGAGCTGCCAATTCAATTTTTCAGAACTTTGATTTTGGTATTTTCTTTTGAGTTTTCATTTAATTTTTCATTTTATGTTAATTTTAATAGATCATACTGAAATTAATCTTTTATTAAAAATTTCGGTTTTTGGAAGAATTTTTAATTTTTTTACTAAAACTTATATATTGATAAAGTTTCAATAATTGCGAATTTTCTATTTTTTGAACCGAGATCAAAATTATGTTTTTGTTCGAAATTAAAATTTTTTATAGGGATATTGATACAATATAGGGATATATTAGATTTGAGAATATAAAAGGTAAAAAAAGTTATTATGTAAGGAATATTGCTGGGACGTATAATACCAGTAGGGGCGAAAGGATTTAAAAATGCTCTGTTGGTTTTCTTGCAATTTTGGTTTAAATTTTTTCTGCTAGATCGCAGTTTTCCTAAATTTCGATCATAAAAGATTTTTTTGATTTTTTTATTAAAACTTTTATTTTTGTGTACGATCATTACTTATTTCGAACTGAATATGGCATTGAAAAATTCTCAATATAGAAACGAAAATGCTTTGGAAGTATTTTTGACGAATTTTAGTAAATTTTCGATATTTTGGCTATTTCTTAAGTTTTGGTGAATTTCGATATTTTTTTTGAGATTTTTTTTTGGGTTATTAAGAGAATTTCCAAATTTTTTATGAGTCGCAACCGAATTATTTGAATTTGGATTTTTTGGTAAGTTTTCGGGATTTGAAGAATTAAACAAATCACGAAGTTATGATATTATTATGAATATATTATTAGAAATATCGGTAAAGTTTATAAAAAATGTGGTAGCAGACCATCAATACATATAAATTTAAAGTTTATTATTATTTTTAATTTTCATTTAGTATAAAATTTGAGTCACAATAACGAAATGGAAACTCTAATTTTCATTATCACAGGAAAAAAACACGTTAATTTCTTCCAAGTTCTTGAACAAACTCTTAACAACAAACTTCAACTCGAACTACAAAAAAATCCTAAACAATTTTACCAATTTTCGGAGTTTTTTTCCTTTTCCTAAAAATTTTATTGGCATTAAGATGAAGAGGAGGGCGAAACCGAACAGAAATAGCAACCAACATTAACAACCTAACAAAATTTAAATAAAATGCTGTAATTTAGCTGTTGGCAACGATTTACAACTGCAACAACAATAACTAAATACAACAGTAAGAACGGCAAAGGAACATGTTGCATTTTTACTTACTTGTGCTGAATGTATGTAGATGTACGAGTTTATAGGCAGTGCTCCTAGGAGCATCAATAAACAGAACAAAAATGTTAGAGGTATTGAAGCCAGCAACATTTTAGACAAGCTAGAGAAGAATTGTTGTTGTTGTTGTTGCCATTTTTGTTACTTATGTTGTTGCTGGCAGTTGCATTTGTTGCTTTACACGTCAAACGAATTACTTTGACTTGACGGTTACCCATTTTTTTCTTGTTTTGTTGAGCAATTATTCGACAGAAAATAATGAACACAAACATTTTTCAGTTGATTCAACTTTAGCCTCAAGTTCAACAACAAACAGAAGAAACAAATTTCGGTTTAAAAATCAAACTGAAATATACGGATGAAGGAAACGAAACTGATCTTTGAGTAATTGTGGTTGCTTTTTAGCTTTGTATTGTTGTTGGTTGCTGTTAGTGGAGGTGGTGCTTTTTCCAACCACAGTTTCCCATGATTTGAAAATTCCAAACTATTGTTGTTGTTCTTCTTGTTGTTATAGTTGTTGCTATTTTCTGTTTGCATTATTTGTTTCTAGGTTTGCAATAAGGTGCAAAGTAACCTGTTGCAGCAACTTTAACTAATCATTCAACCATTCATTCATTTATATACAATAAATAAACTTACACAAGTCGAACCGACACCTAAGTCAGAGGTGCAAAGGACTGAACAGTTTTTGTTAAATACATATTTGTTTTACACTTAAAAGTTATTGTTAAATCACTAAATAAGTGGGGTCGCATCAATAGTTCATTGTGTATAATAAGGATTCAATATGACTTCGTGTTATGTCAACAATTCATAATCGTGATGGTAAAATTTGAAAATTGACCGTGGTGTAATTTTGTTTGCTGTAAAAACAACTAATAATACCTTCCACAATACAAATACTTTTTCTCCGGAATGGAGTTAGTCAGTGCTTAACAGCCTCTTATTCCCGCTCGTCTAAACAAATTCTACAGAAATCTTCTTGCGTGCACACCAATAGGACATTGTCCGGTTGCGACTACTACTAATATGCGTAGCTATTGACAGAGGATCCCCAGTATAGTTACAGATCTTGCGTGATAATTTCGGGGCCAGATGGATCATAAAAGCCCATTTGAGTCTCAGTAGCCGATCGATATCCTGATCGATTCTCTTTAACTATGACTGCGGTAGCATTCTAGATAATATTTTATTTATTTTTTTAGAAAACTATATATTAAAAACACATTTTAAAATTGGTATCAGGATAGCACAATCTGCGATAATTTCAATTTAATTAGTATTTTGAGCAACTATGTCGCTTTTTAATAGTTAGTTTGATCAAAATCCTTTCGAAAATACGATTGGGAATTGAACTGTAAGGTTTTTCAATATAATTCAATGAAATAGTGAACCAAGCGTATTTGATGCATTCGAATTTTGTGTTGAATTGTTTTCCGGACTCGTACAATATCCTAGCCAACCATCCCAATACCTTCTCGATGATATTTAAGTCTGGCGAGTATGATGGATATTCAAGTACGTCAACTTTTTGGCTCCGAATCCACGACTTCGCGGATTGGACTGTGTAGATTGGAGCATTATCGGGCTGAAATGGCACTTTAGATTTACAAAATTCCAAAAAGATTTACACTGTTCTAGTTCTCCGCATTCAGTGGCATTACATTGTCTTTTCAGACGAAAAAAATTTTAATTTAGAAAGGCCTTAATATTTTCACGATCTCGTAAAGAGGATCATTATTTGGACCACCTACACAGCCGGGTGGATGGTGGATGAATAAAAATTTTAAGACTATATATCAATTGGTTGAGATAATATTTAACATAAACGGTTAGCGAAAGGGGCTGGGCTAAACTGATGACGCGCAGTGTATATGAGCAGCTTCCCAGAGAAGCTCCAGATTGGAGTGCTTCGCAATATCGCTTAGGTATGTCCGGAATTTCTTTATCAGCTTGGAATGGCCATTTAACGAGTTTATCAAAACAAAGCTGAATGGTTTTGCAATTCTGTTGCAATTGAACCAGTTGGTAGCTTTCTTTGTTGCCGATATTTCAACTTGAGATATAATATGCTGATGAAGTAGCCTAATTTGGAAATAAGGAATATGGAGACCACCACGTACTCCATTCAGTGCCTGACTTAGATACATCAATCAGTGTGTATCTTCACGTTGGTGAACGTGCCTTGTCATAGAGAATGTGCAAGAGTCTTAGGTCTATGCTTAAGATGGTACAAATTATTGTTGTATGCATATTAGTTAGGAAATTTTATATACTACAACTATAAAAATATACAATTGCACAATTCACAAGCTCGTGTTAACGTCGTATGTGTTGTGTAATCGTCTAATTATACAGTATTGTATTTTTGTTGTTGGTAATTTTCATACAAAAGTGTTATAATTATACGTTTGAATTTTATATGTTTTATAAATGGTTGTACTGAGGACAGGTATGGAAAAATTATATTTGTAGGACGAAATTCCGCAAAATTTAGAAGTCGAAAAGTCTTCTAAAACGAGATAGAAATGCAAGAAATGTGAAAAACTTGCAAAAAACTACAAAAATGACGAAAATTCGCAATAACTTTAAATCATTCAGCAAATTAAAATGTTGAATATCTTTTAAAAGTCGATGAAACAATAAAAAATAGAAAAAGTAACCCACATTGCCAAAAACGGGAAATTTCGCAAAAAGTTGTAAATTTTTGAAATAGCCAGAGAAATTTGTAGCCATGTACCCGTGTAGCCTGCTATCGTGAATGTGTTTATAACTTAATTTATCTCAATTTTGTACTTGGTAAGTTTTGCAATAGCTAGTGATATTTCCTCCGGCGACATCATTTATGTATATTTTATTTTTTTATTTTTGTTATTCAATTTTATTTCAAAAATTATACGTTTAAGTACATAAGTTGAGTAATAATTAAAAATTGTTGTCAAAGTCACTAATTCCATAGACTACATTGAATTGACATTTGAAATACGACAAAACGAGGATACAACAAATTTATCTGTTCACAAGCACATAAACAAATATCGTCTTTTTTTAAACGACAAGCCATACGGCTGAGCTTGTGAATTGAACAAAGATTTGAACTCAAGCCATAAAAATCTCATTTCAATATATACCTTAAAACAGTTCAACAATTACGTATAAATATTAATTATTAAAAACGAAGGCACCCGTCGTAAAACCATCATTTTTACATTGTCAGAGGTGGTTGAATACTAAGAAAGTCAACTACAAGACAAAAATAAAGTAAACAAAAATGGAAAACTGCTTGATCTCAAAGCCAATGGCTTTGGAAAGAGCAAGAGAGTGTGAAATATTTGGAATAATTAAAAATCAGAGATGGAATTTCGTACAAACCGAAATTGATTTAACTTGTAAGAAATGAATAAGTTGCACTTTTCGTATTCTAATTCGTTAAATAATACGGTTAAATAGTTGATATTCCTAGTCACTAGTATCCACCGTCAAAAGTGGTAAAATCGAACAAAAAACGCTGATGAGATGGTGTGGCGACCTCGAAATCAGTACAGATCCGTTCTGCTAGTCTGATGAATAAATTGTTTCAAATAAAAAGTACTCTCTTAATAAAATAATGAATTTATCCAAAAATAATTTCTTAAATTAAGAAGATATGGGTAAATTCAGATTTGAACTCAAGCCATAAAAATCTCAATTTAAATTTATACCTTAAAACAGTTCAACAATTACGTATAAATATTAATTAACAAAAAAGTATATATATAAAAACGACAAAACCAAACTTGTATACAAAATTACCATTTCTTGTCTTTCTCTCCGATATTTACAAATTTTTTTCTTTTACCGGGCTAAATTACACTATAATTTCAATACTTGAGTTAATTTTTGTGTATGACTTCATACCTTTAAATATCGGTTTTCTAGCTGAAATCCTAAAATAAAATAAGATAAAAACCCCTTAACCACTTTAAAGTGATTGACTACATTTAGTAGATTTTTAACTCACACTATAACACCTTGCAGCATTATTTAGAAATATATTTCTTATGTTGTATTACAAAGGACACGAAGTTCAAATCATTCCACCATTATTTTCCTCTTCCACTCATACAACGAGTACATCACACATACTGCATACTTCTCGATTACATTATTTATAAGCACTTTGCAGACTTCTTTGCCAATGATTGTGTAGCTGCGGCTGTTGTTACTGATGATGATGATGATGAAATATCACTTAAAGCTCTATTTTAAGTCTGTTATTTTAAAAATTCTTAGCAATTTGTTCTGTATAACAGCTTACAAATACTGACAAATACGTTTCTATAGTACGGTGAATATTTCAGAGGTTTTTCTGTATTCTTTTAAGTAGATTAATTGAAATTAAGGGCTTTCAATTAACTTTGTTTTTTGTGCTCTATTGTTGTAAATATTTTCTCAGAAGCCTCAAGTGTATTGCTTTGTAGTATATTGTTTGTAATCTACAGTAGTAAATTATAGTTTATATTTCGCAATTTTATTTTTTTTCTATGATTATTCACATTGTAATGGGGAGTGGTGGTTAGTGAGCTTATTGGAGATGGATTCATGTGAACTTGTTAAAATTAATTTTTGTAGAATAAATCTTTTTGAAGAGATTTTGTATTACTTAACAATATTCGTCTTTTCTTTGGGACCAACAATTTGTATACATTTATTTTTATTTCTTTTAATTAATTAGTTCATTTTCTTTTGGTGCTCGGAAGCTTTCAATAAATAAAATAAATTTTCTAACTCTGCAGCCACACGTTCAAGTTTTTCTATCAAGTTTTTCACACATACTGCTTGTCAAAATTAATTTAAATTGATTGCTGTGACGTAGGTTGCACGCAATTTTAAAGCAATTTTATTATTGAAAATGTCTTTGTCAAGAAAACAACGTAAATGTGTTATAGTTTTTTGTTTTACTAATTTTGCGAGTTATTGAAATAATCAAAAAATTTTCTAAAAAAATTAGCTAATAAAACAATATCAAATCTAATCGCACTTTGTTCCTTGGTTTTTATTTAAAATATATTTCATGATTTGGATATATGTACAAACATACATACTTATATATTTAAGAACTTTCTTTTAATCTACTTATTTTTAACATTTCGACTCGATTTTCAACAGGAATACAAATAATATTACATACTATTTATCAATTGTCTTCGCTGTGCTGGATTGCAATGCAACCTTTTCGTCCTCCTTAATTTCTTCACTTAGGGCAGCAATATCTATACCACCATCATAATCATCGTCATCTTCACTGCCACCTGATTTATTATAAACTGTAGGATATTGTGTAAAGCAGTCTTGCATAAATCGAAATCAGACCCTTTAGGCTGCAGGGAATTCAACACCATAAGGTCCGGTAGCCACATCACCCAGAAAGGGACAACCCCAATTAATTTCGGCATATTTTGTTATTAGGCCTTGAACCGGTTCTCGGGGTGGCAGATCTATATTGGGAGGTATTGCATGGTCTTTTTTTGTGGAAAATATTACAGTATCTTTGTCAAATGTTTGTTTTAAGCTGTAAGACATTTCGTGAAGTGTAGAGGGGTTTCAGAAGTCTTGAGAATTCGAAAAAGAAATGGTTTGTCTTGAAAATATCCTATCAATGTAATGCCAGCTCTTGTTTGTATATAAAATGCTTTTGGTACTTTTAAAATGCCTCATTTTTGTTGAACATCAAATTTTACCAATTCTAATTCAGTTTGTCTACCAATTTCTCCAAAAAAAATCCTTCAAAGATGATTCTATACTACCTTGGAAACAAGCTGGTGTATTAGCGGAAGAAGATTCTTCCTTCAGTTTCCTTTTTAGTGTTGGCCAATTTCAGATGCGAAAAGAAAATTTTCATCCTTAGTTTTAAAATTACAAATGGTTTTATATGAACTTACATTTCCACATCAAAGTAGTGATAATTATTCATAACTCAGTTGCTTTAAAGCAACTTATTCCCACATATTTTTATAACAAAAAAATCGCAACACATCATTACACTTATTACTTTTATTCACAAACATTATTTATTATATTTCATTTAAATTGTTGCAGTATATTTGTAAAAAAATAAAACAAAAAATGTTTTCTAGACAGTAAATTGAAAGTTCGTATCAAATTCTAAAAGTATGAGTGCAATAGTAAAAAAGTGTGAGTTTATTGATAGACAAAACTTGATCGTGTAACCTTTGTGTAAGAGTTTTTTAAAACACATTTTTTGTGTATTTTTGAAAGGAAACAAAATTTAATTTCAAATTGAACATAAAATTGCCAGATAAATGGATAGGTAAAATTGATAGCAATCTAGTTTTCAATTTAAAAAGTTTTACTGTGTGAGTTAAAAAGTGTGAGTGTATTATAAATTGAAAGGAATTGAAAGGCAAAAATTTAACGTGTAGCCCCCATGTAAAATAAAATCTAAAAAAATAGTTTTTCAAAATAAACTCATTCACAGAATAATAAAATGTAATAGACCAATTTCATAGAAACATTTTATTACAAACAAAATATATGGAGGGATTATATTCAAAACTTTCTATATTCCATATTCCCAAAACATTGATTATTACTCCTGCATCATACGTTCATGTTTAAAGTTTTCACACGTACTGCTTATCAAAATTCGCTTAAATTTATAGCTGTGACGTAGGCAGCACGCAATTTTATTTTTCTAGATGTCATCGTCAAGGAAACAGCTTCAAATGGTTGCTATATACATCGCAATATAATTACTTTTCTAAATAATAAACATATTTGATTATATGATTTTAATTAGTAGTTTTCAATTGCGGCAGAATATTTGTAACAAAGAAACCAAAAAATGTTTTCCTGCCTGTAAATTTAAACATTCATGTAAAGAGAATTTTACAAGCAAGTTCGCATCAACCCACTAAACCAAATGTTCCGATTTTGTAAAAAATTCGTGACGACTGGTCGACAAAATCTTCATATTTTGGAACCGAAATATTACCGATATCGTAACGATTTTTATATGAAAGGGTTGACATGACCTCGGTACGAAACAGCAACGATGTCTAAGTACGAAAACACAACAATTTCATTAAGAGATAAAAATTAATTTCCATCATTTTATTTATTAATTTATTATTTATGAGCTACAATTTAAATTAATATATGTATAAAACAAATCTCAATTTTTAAATTTACAGATTAGAGTAGTCATTGGTTTTCCTTTTTGTCTGGCTATAATTGTTGATGCACGAATCTGCAGAAATTTGGAAAATTTAATATTTGTTATTTACTTTTATATTGTGATTACAACGTACCTTTAAGAATCGTAATAAATTTAAAATTCTTCACGGCAATGTTTCTTCTATTCTGCCATTGCCGAACATTGCCTTTAAATCTTCAACAATAAATTTCTTTATGTCGTCCTTTGATTGCTTATTAAACTTTGTTACCCATTCAAAACAAATAAGAAAATAAACTTAATATAAGAATTTTTTGTCTACAGCTTAAAAGTTTTGTTATCTTTTCTGGTTCCTGTTATTGAATAGTTTGAGTAGATGTATTTTCTGTGGGTACTACTTTGTACACCGTAGAACCGCTTCATCGTTATGTTGCTGATTTCGTGAATATTATTTTCATATATTTATAAATGTTATAATTTTTCCTTTACATATCTTTAAAACAATCTAAAAACTTTTCACTTTTACTTACATTAAAATTAAAGTTTCGACAAGTCTGACTTCAGAAAAAGTCGAAACCTTTGGTTTGGTTGGAAGTTTTAAAGTATGAATGGATTAGTAAAAAAGGATGAGTGTATTGAAAGTTGATAGAAAAAACTTCTTGTAAATTAATTAATTTATAAATTATTTTAGAAACTATTTTTTTCAACTAAATACATTTTTTGCTATAATAAATACGAAAGAATGTCAAAAATATCCAAACTTCGCATTCCTATTCGATACACAATATATGTGTTTGACCATCTTCTCCTTCTCCGCATTTTTACTACTTTTGCAGAACTTATTGAACATTTTGCACGTCTTTATATTTTTGCATCCTCAATATCAATGCTATTGATTGCAGCTACTCTCGAGGTTTTCAGATTTCCTTGGATCATTACGAGTTCAAGAAATCTTGATATCGGGCAGATGACATTGTTTGGTAGCATTATAGATATTAAGGAATCAGAAGCCCTTGATGTTCTTGACACATCTTTCAAGTCTTAAAAGAAGCAATCAAGTGCCTCGGTATTTCAAGACAATGTAAGAGTTACTTCGCACTATCTAATCTACTGTTTATACCACCTAAGCCCGACTGAAAATGGAATATAGCTCTCATGTATGGGCCGGTTCTGCAAAGTCTGTTTTGAAGTTACTCGATCGTGTACAGGAGTGGGCAAAGAAGTTTAACGGTAAGAGTAGAGTACCCAACTATATTCATACACTGAATATCGTCGCATTGTGGAGTGTGTTTCGCTGTCTGATTTACTACAATGGAATGTGGTGTAATGGAATCAGGGAACTTGTTCCCGGTAACCGAACTTTTTTGCGTAGTACACGTTTTTCATTATGTGTGGCCGATTTGCCAGTGGATCGCACCAAGCATTACAGAGAAGATTCGTTTTTTAGTCGCTCAATTCGTATATGGACCGTACAAGAACAGTCATTTAACTGGTAATATAACTCGCATTGCTGATAGAAATACCGGTCATCACGTAGAACAAAGTTTCTATCATTTTCTTAAGGCCAATATGAACATATTTTTGTGTACGTGTGGTCTTGCATTTCTATCTAATTACCAAATTTTATCGTACATAGAATATATGTATGTATATCGGAACTGCTTACTCTTATGACTTTTACTGGTCAGCGCTGATACAAATATTAGTCACATTTGAATAATCAATCTTGATGTACATATCGGTCACCGCTGACTTGTAAAACTTGACCGACACATTGGTCACTGCTGAATTCATTCACCACTGTTGATGGACATTTCTGTTGAAACAAAACGCGATTTTTTTCGATTCAATTGTTATATTATAATTAAATATAAATAAATAAATATGCATAAGAAAAAACTCAAAAACTCTATTTAAAGTGATGCTGTGTAAAAAAACAGACAGCTTACACAACTTCTTGCATATTCTTGTAATTTCCTCGGTCAAATCAATGTTGTCATTAATGAAATTTTTATAAATTTATAATAAAAGTTTTAATTCTACATAAATAACTTCGCAATCACTTTCCTCGCCATTTGTAACACGTTTAATAACAACGGCACCTTTATTTGGCCAATTTATTCAATACGTAGTCAACACTATTATAATCCATTTCTGCTGAGGCTTGTTGTGCCTTAAGGCATTCCAGTTTAGTGCCATGGGGACAAAACTCCATGACTTGAGCAGAATCATGCGATTTAAATTTCCCTGCCACTGAACGTTCTTTGGCAGTGGGTTTTAATAAAAGCGCCATGATTTCCTCACGAACTTGTTTGATTTGCTTCTCACGCGTCGAGGGCATAGAGAGAAGGGACTGAAAGTATATTTAATTCAGGATAATTTTACACTCTTTAATTAAATACAGATGTACTTATCTTTTTGATGGAAATAAATATGTCACAAAATTGTAGCTTTAGTATTTTCAACTTTTACTGCTACCGATATCAATAACTCATGCAATTGTACTAAAAACAAGCCACACATATTCTGTCATGTAATCCCAAAATATGTGAAAAATGCAACATAATTGATCAACGGTGACGGATTTTTTATCACCAATGACAGTCATATGTTTGTTCAAATGTTAAATTCCTATGAATGTATTAGTATGATAATTGTGTATGTATTAGTTTCGGTCATCCATTTCTTGTAGGGGAGTAAACTCCCCGCAGCCTTTTTAAGCGTCCACAAGCACTACTCAATTTGTTCTCCTTCCCATAGGCCATTTTCCTAGTTCCAGTACAATGCACTGCATAAGAAGAGGACATCCTCTGAGTACTGGCCCTAAAAAAACGGAAACTAATGCGTCCGTATTTCCATAATTCGATTGGGCTTCTGACTTTTTTGTTCGTCCATAATATATTTCTGGGTTCGTTTCAATTCCCTACTACACATACTTCCTTTACTTATCTCGTATGACAAAATTTAATATGTGTTGAGGGTGCTGTGTTGTGTTGCGTGGTTGGCGCGTTGACTACAAAGCAAATAATGACTTAGAACGTTGGTTCGAGCCCAGTTTCAGAAAAGTCATAACATTAATCATTTTTCAGTGACGAAGGCATAGCACTGGTCACACAGCCACAGTACCGGCAGCAATTGATGATACTGGTGTATGTTAGTGTACTTCACAGCGCCCTCCTTCGTAGGTATTGTAGCAAAGTCGCCGGCGAAGTAAAATAATTAATAAAAACAGCTTAAAACAAATTTAATGCGCATACTTAACAGCAGAGGCGCTACAACACTGATCTAAAAACTGACATAATGCGCAATATCAGAGTTGTAAAAATTAAGCTTTCTTCTCACTTTCACCATCTGTCCTCTCTCAATATCCCTTTCCCAAAGAAGTTGATAACACACCTACTGGTTGGCAGGCATATTAATTGCCTTTGTGTCTTGGCCCCCTTCTATTCAGCATGTTTGTCAATGATATTTTTAGTGTTGTGAATTATGCAAAAATACATGCCTATGCTGATGACACAGTTGTACATATCTAATCGTGTTGGTCTTCTTGAGGATATAGATAGATTGAACATATATTGATTGAACAATGACCTGATTTCTATTGTTGGCTGGGCTACCCTTAATAATCTAATGCTTAATCCAGTAAAATCATTTGTCTTAACAGTCACTAGAACTAAATTAGGCTTCATAGATCTTCCAGATATTTACCTTAATGAAACTGTGCTCAAGTATGTTGACAAAGTGAAATACTTGGGTTGCTATATTAATTCAACTTTAACATGTAAAGACCATATTAATATTGTTGTTCGGAATGTTTTTCTTACACTTCGTAATTTGAGAATGTCTTCTGAATTTGTCCAAATAGCGGTTAAAAAGAAACTAGTGGTTCAACTTATATTGCTTCAAGTAGCTTTTAACAATGCAACGCGCTATGTTTACGGCATAGATCGATATAGTAGTATTTCTTCTTGGCGTAAGATAATCCTTGGATGCGATTACGCATAAGAAACTTGTTATTTTTGCATGGCTTATTATATAGAAAAACTCCGTCATATTTGTATGAAAAACTTACTTTTGGAACTTCCACCCGTTGTATGACTCTTGTAACACCAAGATATTTACATCTTAATACATCCAGATTTTTTTTTCGTTAATGCCATTAAATTGTCGAACACTTTAACCTTATATTTAAAATGTATCCAGCGAAATAACAGTTTTGCTAAAGCTATCTTTGACTATTTTTCAAGAAATAATTAACGTTACCTTTCTTTCTACTTTATTTACTATCAAATACTATTTTGTACTCATATTTGTATTTTTTAATGTTATTTTTAAAAATTATTGTATTAGCTAAATAGAAATTGATAATATTACAAAAATTTCCTTAGTATAATAATGTTTCGATGTATTTTTCTATTTTTTATGATTTGTTTTTTGAAAATGTTACTGAACTATAAAAGAATTATATTCTTAATGTTCATATGATAAAAATAAATAAAATAAATAAATAAATATAAATATCTCACCTCCAGTCTAAAGAGGCTGGATCCGCTCGCACGCACTCCAAGCACGTGTTTGTTATATATCGCAATTTTCATCATAGTAGACATGTCCGAAAACTTTACAGTAAATATTTTGCCGGGCGAAACAAAGTATCAGTAGCAATCAATGTTAGCCAACTTAATTAACAAGTGCCTCAAAGATTTCCAGATTTCTGGGTCATGTGCCAGCTATCTGGCATAAAATTACAATTGTATCTACCAAAAAATGTTTGATGAGGATACGATGCTGAAGTCCAAGTTATATGAAAGATAATTTTGTTTATTTGACACAGACTCACTTAAAGCTAAATACATCTGTAGCAAATTTAAATGTTGGCATGTATGCCAACCCCAGAAAGTGAAATTTTAACTTTTCTATATTGTTATTAATGTTGCTAACTATTTATACTGGCTCCCTATTCATATCCGATAAATTTTTGTACTCTTGTATGGCTTCACATCCCACAAACATTTCTTTTTCCTCTACATCAACTTTTATCATATCAAATGTTTATTTTACGTTACAGAATAAATACATGCACACTTATGTATCTGCAATAATTCAAATATGTAGTGCAACTCTTATGTTGCCCTGTAACATTGGGCATTCTTATCAATAATCAACAAGTTTTCAATATAAAAGGAAAAGGAAAAACTGAAAAATCATTAAAATCTCACTACAAATTTAAGGGATGCGAAATATTTCGTAGCATTTTCTATTGATTTTTTTTCTTTTGTTATGAAAGTAGATAGCAAAATTATAGGATACAGGAAAACGAAAAATATATAAATGGGAATTCAGCATTTTTGTACAATAGGTGACTTTAAAGAAAATATTGTTTATATTTTCGCTTTTGAGAATTTGGGAAGTATAAAATGATTTTTAATATTTTGCACTCCTAGTATAGAAAAATGTTTATCACTGTGATAAGTTTTTGTTTTGGTATTTGATATGCTAAGTTTGTGATATAAAAATATCTCGATTGATGGAATTTTTGTTTGCCAGAGCGGAAGAGGGGATGAATGAGGGGATGTTTATAGTTGTATCAGGTGAACTATGTAGCAGCATTTTTGGTGTTAAACACTTGAACTTTTGTTTTGTGCAATAATTGCACAGTCTGATCACACATTTAGTAATCAATATTTAGAACTTTTGTTATAAGTACTGAAATTGTGCATCGGATATTTTGACAAAGTACGTTGTCTGAAACATAAATAGGTGCTTTTTCGGTTGGGCATCGCTTTAACTGTCTCTATCTACAAAATATTGCCTGAAAATCTGCATCATTATTAAAGTGTTCAGAAGAACTAAACTCACACGAATTTTTTTTTTCAATTAAAAAAATGGTGGGTTTGAAAGGCGGTGTCGCTGTTAATTAAAACTGAGAATGATCCTGTTTAAGTCGTCTAAAGAAAAATAACTAAAATTTATTACGTTGCCTGGAAGCTATGGTGCGAAGGACGTATTTATAGGTACTCATACACATTTACAAATTTAAACATTCCTCTTTCTTGGACTTGGATCAACAACAGACGGTTATTAAAAAATAAGAATAGTTTTATGTATAAAAAAAAAATTATAAAGTTGTTCTTAAAAATTTAAAGAACTAAACACCATGAAAAAACCTGATTAGAAAATTGTCACAATTTTTGTTCATACCTGACGCAAAAGCGTTGCAAAAAAAATTTTATTTCTCCTTAAAGTATTTCAACATTTGATACAATAATTTACATCATAATTATTTCGAAAATTGTTAATACATTATTTCTGATAATAACTAGTATAATAAGAGTTTTCTAACAACTAACTAAGGGTTATTGAATATTCGTCATATTCAAATAGCCGTTTTTAAAATAACTTAAAAAAAGTATTTTTTTAAAATCGGTTTTAAATTTTTTCTATTAAAAAGTTTTTGAATAACCGTTTTTTAGTTTTTCCATGTTAAGAATTGAGGTATTAATTAATATTAAATGCATTTCAAATCAAGGTTTGAAACTTAAAAAAATATATATTGATGATTTGGCATAACCAGCAATGAAATGCATGTATACAGCTTAGGTCAACCCTCAACAAAAAAACTTTTTGAAGTTTTTCTTATAGTTATACTGGGTCTCCGCCGGGAAAGTACGAGTATACTACTTTGTGTTGCCGCCATTTTGGTAAACATTAGTCTTGACAGTTCATATTTGGCAGTCACACTATTTATCGTGTAGTGAATGATTTTGAAGAAAGATGGTATGTACTGCAAGATCGGCTGAAAACATTACTGATGCTCAAGAAAGTGTATAAAACAATCGACGCCGTGCTCAGGAGCTCGTTCTTCAAAGAACAACTTTGGCCACAATTTTGCACAAGTGTTTGCATTTGTTTCCATTTAAGATTCAGTTGACACGACAGCGTAACAGTAACTGTGAATGGGGGAGCGATATCGTGATATGATTGAAATCTTTTTAAAGTCACAAGTGCATGCTTTGGGCTTGATTAACATGTGGTATCAACAAGACGGTAGTTACTTCAAGGAATGGTGATGTTTATTGGCCTCCACGGTCGCCTGATTTGACTGCTCCGAACTTCTTTTTGCGGGGATATCTGAAAAGCAGGGTTTATGCAAAGAAACCAGAAACGTTTGAGCAACTCAAACAAAATATTCGTGATGAAAGTAATGAAATACCGCATGAAATGTGTGAGAATGTAATGAAAAATGTGTGAGGCTAACAGAGGAGGACATTTATCTCATATTGTATTCCATACATAGTTGCCGACATTAAATAAAACATTTATCAATATAAGATCCATTCTCTTTTATTTAATCAAAAATTATAAACAAAGAAAGTAGTATACGTTCCCGGCGGACACCCGCATCTTCATTGTCTATTTAAAAAAATGATTATAAATAGTGCAACAGATATGCATAATTAATCTTTCATCATTTAACATTTGGACTATTGGCTTACAATTTTAACTACATTTTATGGATTTTAAAATTAAAGGAATACATTTTGGCAGCTAGTGTAATATTTTTTCATAAGAGTTTAAATATAGAGTATTGGGTATCAAGTATCGAGCAGTTGCTATTTTTCGGCCACTCAATACTCATAGTTAGTTAAACTAGCAAAAACTTGGTAGTGTCTTGCAGCTACCAAATAACATACTCTTCAATGATATATTATATACAAACTTCATTACTTAGAAGTAGTTAAGCAATGAGTTACTATATCATATCATACTGTCTGGGTGCTTGCGGAAAATCGATATACATACATGAGTTCTGGTAAATTACGTATAATTGAAATACAAATGCAAAAATTTGACTTTTCAAGTTCATTCATTAGTTTTTAAATAAATTAAATGAAGTTAGTAGGAATCTTTGTAATACTAAATTTCATGAAAATGGTTTCATAAAATTACATTAACACGTAAATACAAATTAAAATAAATTCTATTCAACTATTATAATAATTACTTGAACTCCATTTCAAAAGGGTAACTGAATAAATACATATGTACATATTGGTCCTTATTATGAGTTGCGTTCGATATCGAACATCGAGTATTGAATGTTGAATTCGTATTATGAGCTGGCAGCACTATCGAAAATTTAGTTGTATGTACAACGAATGTTCAATCGAATACAAATTTGCTTTCGATGCTGTATAGCAGATTATAAAACTTATTGAAAAAATATGTAAGTATTTGTAAATTTGTCCTTTTTTTACAACTAACAGTTTTGAAATATTTAATTTTAAATTCATCCAGTTTTAAGGTTTTAAGTATAAATCAACAATTGGAATGTCTCATTTCTCTAGTTGAACAAAACCCTCAGCTGGCCAAAGGCGTTTTTTGTACAGAAGTTCAGGCTAAGTAATTAACAATTAAATTAGGTTTTTTCATTTATTTTTTTATTTTATTTTATATTTTTCTAGCGACAGCTGATAAGCATATACTATTGTGAACAATTTAATTAAGTGAAATTCACAATAGGGATATTTTTATCGAATAATATCAAGTGAAAATTCATTCGATCAGTTAATTCGACCACAATAAAAACTCTAAGGTTGCTCATAAATGGCACCATTATGTAAATATGTAGATATCGTTACCCAAAATTCAAAAGACCGAACAAACATTTTTAAATGTCTGTTTTTGTTTGGAAAGCAATTGACGTTAAAAGTTTAAGGTTTTTAATTTTTAGTAGCAAATATTTAGGATCAAAAGAACAAAAAGCCCAATACAAATTTATTCCACAAATCCAAAGTATAGCAAAAGATCAGTCTTATTGTTGTTTTGATTTCATTACAAATACAAATTGGACAAGCACGCATGTACGTTTTGTTTGTTTTACAACTTAAAACTGATACACGCATGTGTAATAAGTGAGTATGTATTAGTAGAAATCTTAAATGCTTATAGCTCCGAAAATGCTGAACCGATCTTAATAAAATAATGATTATGCATATCTGCAAATATCTATACAATGGTATAAGTTTTATTAAAATCGAATGTATAATGTGAGCATAAACTTCATTAGTTGTTCACGTCAATGAACATGAAACATTTACGGCCAAAATACAACTTTGTCTGAAAACACAACTTCGCTTAAAAATAAATCTGTTGAAAAGAATCCGTTAAAATTAGTCGGTTATCTAGAATTTAAAAGAAGCAGTAATTTCCAGCACTAGTTGAGAGTTTTTTGGTCGACCTTAAAGTAATAAGTATGTCGGAAAATGTTCAAACAAATAAAAAAAAATAAATAAAATTTGTAAGTATCCTGATACAGTTTTTGCTTGTGTATGAAAGCACAAACCTGTGATAAATATTTTTCCTGTGTATATTTTTTATCACAGCATCACTACTTCGTGTTGGAAATTCCAAAGCAATGAGTTGAAATATGTATTTGGAAATTATATGACAACTACAAAAGCGTGTTAAAACCTCTTGTGCTCTCGTACTCTTATCTGAAATTGTTGAGAGCCTGTTACATTTGAGAAACAAAATCTACTCTTAATTCTTTTTCATCAAATAAATGATATATAGAACTATAATATTCTCTTATTTCCATAGTACTTCTATTAGTTGGGGATTATCCTAAATTCAGTAGTACCAGCGAACACACACGCACAACACATACACAGTCACAAACTGTTATTGATAGCATGATTTTTTGCGGCTGTTGCCATTATAATTTAATGCAATTTATAGTTAAAGAACTTGAAAACCACAAAAATTCTTTTTTTATCTCAAACCCAAAAAATGTTTTATTATCAGGTATTTATTATCCTTAAGAGGACTTTGTTTTTTTTGTCTACATCGTAGTTAACATACAAAATTTTTTCAATTGAAAAATCAACACACGCTCAAAATATTGAATTTTGGCGCCTTCATATAATGGGAGAGCAGAAGTAGCCAGAAAGTAGAGAGAGAAACTGCGCATGGACCAAAATATGGTATTAAATAGATAAATATTTGTATGTTTAATGCTGTATAAGAGATGTTAAATTCCAATTGCAAATTTTAAGTACAACATTAGAAAATAGTACTTTTTCTTATATGCATATGCATATATGCACATAATGCAGATAATATTTTTAAGTTTGTTTTTTCAGTAAATATTAATTTTCCTCAAGTTATGTTATTTTCAATCAAATGATTATAAAAGATTACTAAGGACTTTCCATTAAATGTCTCCCCGTTTAACACATTGGGACCCAATACGATACCAACAGAAAGTACTCCCAATGTACTAAAATATTTATGTAGAATTGTAGCTGACATTTCATCTCTGCTCTAAATGAAATGTTTTTTTGTTATCCTATTTGTCTGCTGTATCAGTGAACTTTTGAAATTCATTGAAAACAATTGCCTTTTTTAAAAACCACCCTTTTGTTTGCAACAGCAGTATCCCATTTTTTTCTGTTGTCCTGAATTGTTTCCATTTCGCCTCTTTTTTTATTCTTAGAACTCTCATAGTCTGCTTAAATTGGTATGTACTTTTATATTTACCCTACATTTTCTACTGATATCCTTGTGTAAAGTTCATGGTTTTGTTGACCTTATTTTTCTGCAGCACGAAGGCTAACACCAACTGTATATATATTGTTATGTGTATATGCGTGTGTATTTTGTGTCATGACACATATCTTTTACTTTATTTTTCGAATGTATTATACTCTTTCCATACACATGATATTTGCCTTTTATTTTAAAATTCTATTCGTTATATTTTGAACAAATTCTACCATTTAATATTTATGAACTCCTGGTTAAATACATGCTTTTTGTTTTTGATTTCAGGGACATTTCGAAATGATTGATGGATGGTTTTCTGTTTCAAACAAAGTAACAAGTTTTTCGACTGCATTTGGGGCATTTCATTTTCTAGGAAATGTTTAATTAAAACAAAATCATTCTTTCCTGCTTAAATTTCTGGGAATTATTTGGTGCATTTAATAGTATTCCATTTCTAAGAAGTGTTCAATTAAAGCAAAGCCATGCTTTTGTGCTTATATTTATTTCTAAGAATTAAACTATCAAAAGAAATATTTTACAGTGAGCAGTTTTGCAAATTGAATAATAATAAATACACAAATTAACAGATACTGATATCAGTTGAGAAGACCTTTCTGGTATCAGGTCCAGTTTAAGTAAGAATGGTGCTATAGTGCATTCTAGGAATTTTATCCTTCCATAATTAGGAAAATTTAATTCTTGAAAGCAAATTTTTTTTTTGTAAGCGCCTGCTTACATTTTCCCCAGGAAAGTTGTTTTACTTACAATTACTTTAGAAATTTAGAAACAAAAGGTTGAGTGAGAGAATATTGGCGAATTTAACTCTATTAAGTGGAATAAATTGGAAAAATTTAAGTAACCTTAAGATGAACTGTAGAATTACAAATTGGTATTTTTTTTTTGGAATCGCAAAGAAATGGTCGCCATTTAGAGCTACGAAATCTTAACAGTTCGCTAGGATAATCAATTATCTGCCGAACTGAAACGCATTTTTTAGATAACTACAGCATCCGAAATGCAGAATTATTCACTACATGACACAGGGCAACAGAACGTAGCCCATGAAAGGCCCGATTTATATGTCTATTTTATTTCGTATTTTGTTGAGAGCGATTGTTCCGAAGGCCTTGAAAGAAATCTAACGAGATTTGTTGCGACTGTCAAAAAATCTAACGTACCATTATATTTTATTTTTACTCTATCAGATCTCAAGTAAAATGAAAAATATTAGTAGAAAATAAGCGACTGCTGAGCAGTTTCATATAGCTGGCAAACGTGCCGGCCTTTTATAATGTTTAGCAGTTAAAGTATATTTATACTATATATCAAAGTACAATATTAAATAACACACAACTTCATTAATTTTGAGACATGGTGAGATACACATTCCAAATTTTGTATGACAAAAAAAAATCCCATTAGAGACGGCACGCTATCGGCGGCAAAACAACCGACTGTTCAATTTGCTTTTATAAAAATTCAACCCTGATCAAATGAAAAATATTATCGCTTAGAAAAATTTCTAAAAATTGCAGCCTTATGGTATGCCGAATTTGTTATCGTATTTTATGTCATTTTAATAACATTTTGCTTTCACACTATCGCAGCATTAGAGTTTTTGACAAGTATTAATACAAAGTATTATAGTGTGAAAGGCCCTTTAAAGGTGTAGTCACGAATATTTTGAACAAATGTAAATAAGAAATTGTATAAGAGTTGTAGTTTCTTGCAGGCTTTTGCAATTCAGGCTGCTGTTTGGCTTAAAGGTAATACTTCCTTGTTTCTTGCTTAAAATGTTTTCTTCTTGTGTGGGGAAGAATTTTTAGGGTCTTAAGGAGGACGTTCTAAAATTTCCTGTAGTGAGTGAGCATGCATGATAAAAAATTTTCTATTCGTAATGAAAAACTATGCATATCCTAAGCGGGTTACTTCCAAAGGTTAAATCCATCTGCTTGGGTCTAGTTGGGTTTGACTATCAAAAGGAGTAAAGTGTCTTATACAGCGGTGAGCTAAAGAAAACTGGATCAGTTGTAAAATTTTTTCATACCGTTCTGACAGCTTCCGTAATTTTTTATCGTTTTTTGTCATATTTTTGTTTTTGAGTTCTGTCTTAAGATATCGAGTCTAAACAGCAGGCAAAGCTCAAGCGACAAAAACGAAGTTTTACAGGAGAAGGTTTTTTTATTTATTTCTTTTTTAAATTGCGTTGGAGCTACAAAATTTTGTATGAAAACAGAACCAATTGCTTTTTTATACCTGCAGAATAACAGCAATTTTTGGCGTTTAGTTGAAAAAAATAGTTCTTAGCTTTTGTTTTGTTTCCGCCTTAAAATTTTTTAAAAATAAAATGAAAATATATTAAAAAGAAACAATCTTAATAAATGAATTTAATGCAATATTATTAAACCATTCCTTAGATCGGTCATTGGAATTATTATGTAGATAAGGAATATGGAAATGCCAGCAAGTTTTGACAATACCAGAGCGTAACAACCAACATAACAAGCATGCCGTTTCCGGAGGACGCAAGACCCCCTGATCGTCGTTGATGTCGTTTTATTACACCCTTAATAAATGTTATACTTTACTAAAAATTATATATACTTTCCTTTCCCGTGATATGATTCATGACCGTTTTTTTCTATCTATATATAGAATAGGCAAAGACAAATTTTTAGATCCCTCTTTCTCCTTCATTTGGCAACCGATTTTCTTCATTCTCTTGCCAAATAGTAAACATTGTTGATCTTTATTGACCCGACTATATATTATTTGAATCGGCTTAGTATTAAAGGAATAAAAGGCTCATAAAGTTGACACCACTACAAATGCTAAAAATACACGTTTTTTTAATGGGGAATGGAATAAGTTATGTAGTTTTTTCTCTCTAAGTGAATGCAACTGAAATTGGTATACGATTAAACTGGCGGTCGAACTTCGACCACTAGGTGTACTCTAGTTATTATAAAAAGTCAGTATCCAACCGAACGCAGTTTCTCAGACCGAACCGGTTCCAAGGTCTTTTTTTAATCTTTGTATATATAATTCTACTGTACGTACATATGTACGTCACTGAACTCTTCCTAAACGATTGGATCGATTTGAATGATTTTTCTACCCTTGTGTGGGTGGTGCCCAGGATGGTTTAGATTTACAAATCAGCCCGGCAGATTGCGCTGCAGTCGGTATAAAAAACTCTATTTCTCAACGAATTTATCAGCAATTTGAAACATATAATGTACGTAGCCTAATCAAAGCACATTTTTTCCATATATGTATCTAAAATTCCTATTTACCATAATATAAACCGTGGTAAGAATGTTCTCTTAACCTGGAAAATTAACCAAAATGTTCACTAGAAACAAGTTCTATGGCAAAAAATTTTTTACACTGGTAAATTCTTAAAATTGACTTACGAACCTTACAGCACCTTAAGTCTGAAATTTACTGAAAATATTGCAAATCTATATTTAAAATAACTCAAGCAACATGATTAAAGGTCTAATGATAATTTAGCATAACCATAAGAAAATTACAACGACTAATTTAATACACGACTCATAAAATATTTGACTGCAAATAGTTGAACTAAATTCTCAAATTATCTTTACAAAAATTCTTTGTTGGCAGCAATCTTTCATAATGTTGAAAAAGTTTAATCTTTTCAGTTTTTTTTAGAAAATATGTTTTTTTATTTCTATCAAGATAACAATATTGTGAACTTGTCATTCTAAAAGATTCGATTCTCCAACAATTCATAAGTCTAGAAAATCTTTTGAAAATCATAATGAAAAAGTTCAACAAACTGTAACGTTTGCTTTTAATGATCTTAACAAATCAACACAATTGTCATTTAAAATATTCGTGTTACGAACTATACAAAAACCATGGAGCAGAGACTCTATTTGCAAAACAATACTGCAACCTGAGTCATAAATCCCTGGCACGTTTGCCCTGCTGTGTAATTTTCAACTGTTCTGTTGTCGCCGTTGATGATTGTGATTTTGAACAAAGTGTAAAAAAGTAACAAGTAGTTTATTGTATTTATTCATATTTTTTTTTAATTTTATTGTTTTTTCTACAGTTTTTATTTCACTAATACTTTTAGGAAGTTGAGTCTCCCAAAATATTTAAGATGAAACTAAAGAAAAATATCATGACAAAACAAACAATGCCTTAATAAGAAAAATATAAAAAAATTTATAAAAAGTTGACTTTTTCCGACAATGGTGATGGTAACACGGATAAAGGGAAATAACTTGAGGGGTATAAAAACATCATCACCAACAGCAACAACAATAACCTAATGACAATTGTTAAACAAATAAAATATTATTATCATAATAAACAATATACGTATGTATTTATTTACTATTCTATTTGGAAGACATCTCCAGAAAAATTTTATGCAGATCATTTAAAAAATAGTCATAAAAAAACTGACTGTAAGTAGTTATTACTGCTGCTCACAGTACGAACAGTTCATGTTGCGATTAACGTAGTGTATCCATGTATTAGACTACTCCACAACTTCTTGTATTAGATATAAATGGCAAAAAAGCGTTCTCTGGTTACAGATAGCAAAATGTATGTAGTAAAACTATGATTTCAATTTCCTTGCTTAGATTCGGTCTCGTATTTAATTATGATTTTTAGCCAGTACCAATAGAACGGATTGCGGAGTACCTATATCTATATCTTATAGGAAAGGGGGCGATTATTACTCTTATTTCACCGATCGACAAATTAAAATAAAGTTGTGTTGATGATAACAGCCACCACCTGGTTGATACAAAATGTCTAAAACCGAAAAGGAAAATGTGTTTTTAGCTAATTTTTTTTACAACTCAGATACCCCAAGTTAAAATATTTCTTTCTTTAGTGCAATATATTATTGTCTTTTGCCAAAAAAAGAACGGTTTAAAACACCAGAAAACGCAAATAAAAAAATCATCTAGCAAAACCAAATAGTCAGCTGTACTTCCAACACCACCAGTAAAGTGAATTCGGCTTGACTTATATCACATTGTGAGATTTGACTTGAATAGTATGACAAGTATCTTTAATTTTTTTAACTCCATGACACTTTATACTATTGTGATGTCAACCTTAGTTGGTCATCTTGTCATCAAAGACAATTATGGCGCAATTCTGTCATCATTGGAATGACATAGCATCACGAGATATCTAACGAATCCAAGTCAATTTAATGGCAAAATCTCATTAATAAAATGTCATTTTTATAATATGGCAAGTATCGTCGTGTGTGACACTTGTCATTCTCTTCATGATTAATCTCAACAATGCAGTTACCAACCTTGGTATGTAATGACAAGTTGTCAACGATATCTATAATAAGTATATGACATAAATTTGTGACAGAATATCAACCGCGAAATAATGACCTATCATTGATATTATGATGACATAAATAAGAATTACAATATAATATGGCATAAAAATAATAATTTTATTAATAAAAATGTTTTTAAAACAACAAAAAATAAACTAAATTTCAGCAAAAAAAATGTATCTAGAACAAACAGCACAGAACAGGGGGTTACACTTGCGATGCGAAAAAAATGTTACAAAATAAAACTATTTTTACACTGAAATTGCTTTCGCATCGCAATAGAGAGTAACCTCCAAGTTGTCTTCCATGAAATAATTTATTTCTTTTTTGCTTAGAGTATTTTTTTACAGACTTGTACATTTTAATGTTAGTTTTGTCATAGTGTGCATCAATGCAATGTTATTCTTTTAAATAAAACAGTTATATTTGTAATAAAGCACAACTTAAAAACATTAGTATAATAATTACTTTTTCTCATATAATACGCAGTATAGATTTTAATAATATAAAAAATGTGGGATCGAACTGATGCCATTAAAGTTATCGATTAAACTTCCCTACAGAAGTTTGTCATGAGACTGATGTCTATTTTGATTTATTGATGACATTTGTCATATAATTGATGACAGAAGTTTAATGACAGAGTGCAGATAACATTTGTTTGAAACGATGTAACAAATAGAGGAATCTAAGTGAAATCATCGAATGTTTATGTCATTATAAACAGGAAAATATGCCATTAATAATCGAAAATAATACCAGCCAAATGGCCGCCACGCTTGCAGAACCATATTTTTTCATGAAATTTCCATCACCGATTCGCACATCTGCGGCATCCTTGAGGTCTTGAATCGATTGAAGGCAATTATATTTCACGTGACACCAAAGAAAAACGTCACAAGATGTCGGTAGACAATTGTGAATGTCTCTTCCAGAAATCACACAGTCAGGAAACTTTTCGATGATATCGTTACTTGTGTGACACGTAACGCCACACAGAAGAGAATTTGAGCCAACAAAAAGTTGGCCAAAATTTTTAAACGTGCTTTTTGAATTGAAAGGTTGAGTCTTTAGATAGTTCTAGGTGTAATTTGATAATAAAAATCTAGTTGCAGTTTTTTTTGCTGTTTTTACAACAACCCCCTCCAAATATACAAACGCAGATTCATTTTTATATATGTGAACTTTTTCCATGTTATCTCTCGAAGTTATAAAACGGTTCTGAGAAAAATTGTATGCAATAACCCATATTTGTATATTTATACGTATAGTTATTGAGTCTGGTATCTGGGTGACCCATGTATTTTTTATACACCTGTATTTACTTTTTTTAATTTAATTTTTGTGAATAATGCTTTTAAAAATGACTATAGTCTGTACATATGTATATTTTTTAACAAATAATAAACATTTTGCGAATTCATATTTATAGGCAGGTAATCACATTGGTCGCGTTCATAAGACGTAGCTGTTGAGCTCAACTGTTGTAAAACTTTTCTCAACTGTTGAGCCCAACAGTTACGTCTTAGAAACGGCATGATGAATAATTGGATAATGAACAGTTGTTTAAAGTAAACAATTGAAAAGAAATAAAAATACTGTAAAAGAAATAATTTAAATTTGCTAAATTAATTAGTTTGGCTTACACTCAAAAGTATGGACAACACAGAATTTGCAATGAAGTTTTTCTTGGCTGGAATTTTCAAATTTTAATTTAAAATCTGCACCACAAATTTTATATTCACAACATAAAAAATGCACAGCAAAATACTCCAATAAAATTAAAAATTATATTTCAAAGCTATGCTAGTACTCTGTTCAAAAAATCTTCAAACCTTATATTGAATTAATTATTTAAAAAACTTTTGTTTGTCGAGGGTTTTTAGCTACATATACATGCATTTCATTGGTGCTAAAGCCAAATCATCAGTAGACCTTAAACCTAATTTTTAAATGTTTCAAACCTCTTTACTTATACAAAAACTTTTAAAAACTCAATGAGAGTTATAAAAATTACAATAGTATAAGCATAGTATGCTTTGAAACTTATTCAAAAATCCCAACAAACAAATTATTATATTCGATATGAATCTATTTTATTTTCTTTATAACCTTTTCATAATAATTAAAATTATTTTCTATTAAAAATAAAAATTGTCGGCCTAAAATTTAATGCAGTTGTCCACAATATGCAATTAAACAAAATGCACGTACACGATTTATTTTCTAACAAAAGTTTGCCATTATACACAATATTTTGTATTTTGTGCAGCTAGACGAAAAATGCAGTTAAACTAAATGCAGCTAAACAAAAAATACTGTATTAGCTAATTTCAGTTCCATATCAACCACGACAAGTGTATAATATACATTGTGGGATAAGTTAAAACAGCAGCTAAATAATATTTTCTAGAATTCATTCTCTTCAAACTCTGCTTGCATAACAAATTTTGTAAATAAGAAGATAGAGCAGTAGTTAGTGCTTTTTGTTGTAGTAGTTTTGTTTAACAATAAATGCCCTTAAAACAAATTATTAACGAAAATTTTAATGACAAACTTTTGATGTGATGTCACGATTTCCTAAAGGTGTAGTTTGTCTTCTGATTGTCTTTTTTTCGCTAACGTTTTTTCTGTTACTTTTTGTTTTGATTGTTCCAAACATATTTTTTTTTGTAAGCTAAAAAAGGAAAGAAAAGAAGTCGGAATACTTTTTCTCACGATTTTGTTACAATTTGTTTCTTATATTTTTTGTTCTTCTCTGAAAGTCTTAGCAATACAAAAACACAACTAAAAAGAAATTTTCTATAAAATATTTAATAACAGGATCTTTTAAAAATGTAAATTTGTTTAAAAAAATACTATAGCAACTCTAGAATATATTCGCAAAAACATAATGTTTAAGACTCAAATATGTTTAACACTGAAGGTTACAACTACTCGTAATTATGTTTATTTGCCAGGCAAACGACTACTCATATGCCATCTCCTGCTGAAATGCGGACTAACACACGTGCTAAATATTGTACAGCTTGTTCCCGAAACAAATTCAGTCAAATACATAAATATTTATGTTGACAGAAGGAAAAATTTACCTTTTTTGTTTTTTCTCAAGTCAGAGGAAAGCAGTAGTAAGTTTATTTAAATTGCAATTGGAAAATTTAATTTTCCTTCATTTAGTTTAAATAAGAAACATATGTATGGCAGAAGTGGCAAAAAATAAACAGGCGCCTCTTCTCATGAAATGTGGTACGTGTTAAAATTAATATTATCTTAAGAGGATAAAATCTTAGTAAGCCCATCTGTTAACAGAGCGGTGATAATTTTAGCACGTTTCTTTGATGTTAGAACAGTCATAGAGTATTATCAATTTATGTAAGTTACTACAAATAATTCTTTGGAATTTAACAATCACAGATATTTGTGCCACAATTTTGAAGTCATTGGCCTTGAAGTTGTCAGAGCATTAGACTGAGGAATGTGAACAATATTAAAAGTCAACATGAAAATTCATCAAGTAAATTAACTACACACACACACACGATACTTTATTGATAAAAAATATTTACTGTCCGCAAAAACATTTTAAAATCGCTTTTAATTATTTCCATTCTAACGGAAAATATTATGAAAAAGAAAAAGAGGCTAATCACTTTCCTTTAAAGAAAGAATACTTGTAAAAAATAAGATCAAATTTATACGAAGGTGATCGAAATTTAAAAAAAATTTAATGTATGTTTGTTTCCCAGTCCATTCAGGCACCCACAGGGAATACCGAATCAACTACGATGCAAAGTATGGCTAGAAATTTAATGTCACCGTTCCGAATAGGGACACTTAGTACTCTCCATATTAGACCAGACATGAACAATCATACGAGGGCAGATTGATAATGAAGCGCTAGATGGCAGCTCAAACACAAAAACTTGTTTTAGCTTTTAAAATTTCACCCAAATTCATCGATTACTTTACTTGTTGTAGTCGTTTGAAGTAAGCAAACTTTTGTGGTTCTTGAAATATAGATAAAAGTGAATTTCGTGCAGTGATTAAACACTATTATTTGAAGGGAAAACGACGAAAGAGACAAAAGAAAAGCTCGATAAACATTACGATGAGCCTGTTCCGTTAGATTACATGGTAAAATATTGGATTGCTGAATTTAAACGCGGCCGAATAAGCACTGCAGCAATACCATCAACAGGAAGGCCGAAAGAGGTGGTTACTGAAGAAAATATCAAGAAAATCCTCGATATCGTTATGACTGATCGTCGAGTCAAGTTACGTGAGATTTTTGAAATGATAAATATATCATATGAACTTGTGTTCAACATTTTGCATGAACATTCGCATATGAAAAAGTTATCGGCAAGATGGGTGCCGCGTTTGCTCAGTGTCGAACAAAAACGAGTTCGACAGAGCACTTCACAGAGGTGTTTGGACATGATAAAGCGTAATCCTATTGATTTTTGGCGTGGATTAATAACTGTTGATAAATCGTGGGTCCAACACCACACACCTGAAACCAAAAATCAATCGAAACAATGTAATGTGGAAGTGCTCCGAAGAAGGCGAAGACAGTGAAATCGGCTGACAAGATTGTGGCCACTGTATTTTGGGATTTTCTTGAAAAAGGATCCACAATCACAGGAAAGTATTATCGTGCATTATTGGATCAATTGATTGATGCAATCAAGAAATAACGACCATATTTAAAGAACAAAATAGTTCTCTTTCTTCAAGACAACGCACCGGTTCACACAGCAAAAGATACGATGCTAAAATTACGTGAAATACACTTCGAATTGGTTCATCGTCTACCTTATAGTCCAGATTTAGCTCCTAGTGACTTTTTCCAAACTTTAAAAAATGGCTCTTAGGAAAAAGATTAATCTCAAACGAAGAACTGATTGCCGAAACTAACGTGTAGTTTGAGGGGTTCCCAAAATCGAATTATTCAGATGGCATAAAAAAGTTGAAATATCGTCTTACTAAGTATATTGAGCTAAAAGGAGACTATGTTGAGAAATATATGGTTTTTGAAAAAAAAAATTGTTGTTTCTTACTTAGGTAGCTCCAATATCAATTAGCCCTCGTATATCCAACAAAATTGTAGATTTTTTGAATGCAAAGCCAGCTAATAGAGCTTTCTTGAGAATGAGATAGGATAAGCAATTAATTTAAGAATTCCTACTCGGTCATTTCAGACTAAACTATCCAATGTGCAGCGAGCTGCAATCGGAGATATCGGATGACATAAGGCAGTCAAGGTTCTATAGAATGTTTAGAATTTTCACCGAGAGCAAAAACACTAAAGTATCCTTAAATACAATGTTAAGCCATTTAACCGTCATCTTCATGGAACTGAAAAGATGATGAGTTAGGCGGCATTTAGGAAAAAGTCCTCAGAAAGTAAATTCAGATAAAACTATGCTAAACTTCATAATTGTGTTTGCAGAAAAATATGCTTTAAACCTGTAATGCCCAGCTTAAGAAAAAATGGGAAAATAATTTGGCAATAATTTTTTAGGGTATTTGTGGGTCTCAGATTTAAAATATATATATATATATATATTTGTAAGCCCGTAGAATAAGTCATTTACCTTCCAGGTGTGAAAACATTAATGAGTGCCTTGACGCACCCTTGGGCATTTAGTAATAAAAACCTTGTATTAACAAAAACCAACTGACAAGTATATCTCTCAGAAAATAAATTAACTTTACGATCGAGAAACTCAAAAGAACTAAAATTTATATTCCATAACACGACATGCAACTGCACAATTTTTTGCTCGCAAGTGCACATGCTTGAAAATAGGCATAAAAGATATAAAACAGAGCTTTTAAGAGCTTTCGAAGATTTTATAAATATTTTGCTACATCTTTTAGCAACTTTAAAAAAGGTTATTTAATATAAAAAAATTATATATTGGGAGTCACTGCAATTTTTACGAAGAAGTCCTTCAGGCACTCTTAGGCATTACAGGGTTAAACAAAAAAAAATATCACAAGCAAAACCGTTTACTGAATGAAATATAAAATTGCTTAAATTTTTTGACCACAATCAGTATTTTTTTATTAAATGCACATTTTACTGAAAAAAAATTTTTGTTGTTATTAGAAAAAGATTATAAACTGAAACTTTTAGTGAATCAAATAAAACGTTCATTAAAATTTAAAGTGTATTTCAAGCAAATATTTGCCCGAACAAGAAATTCAAAAACGTTTTGCTGTGTTGGATTAAGATATTTTGATCGTTGTGTACGAGTAGTAGTTAAAACGTCTTAAGTTACCGAACTTATTTTTAATGTTTTCTCAGGCCTTTTAACACACATTTTTAGCAGTAACAAACATATGTTTGCATATCAATTTTACAAGCCAAAATCAATTAATAAAAACGCAGCACCGATAAAATTCCCTTTTTACCTTCCAAAGGTCTACTAATGTTCAGAACATTCGTAGCAAAAGGCGCAAAATCACACCAAAAAAGTTAAAAATTTTTCGTTTTGGAAATATTCACATACGGGTGTAATTGTTTATTTTAAATTCAGTTCTTCTCCTTTTTAGTATATTTGAAAATCAAGTCGCATATGACCAACACATGTAACAAATTTTACGATTGGAAAAACTAAAAACTACCACATGCAGCCCTCGTGGGCATGTGTTCACAGCTTTGGCAAACAAGTAAATGAATGCATATTGCAGTAACTATAATTTATTTTCCTTTGCAAAAGTAAATAACTAATCTCAAATTTTCTTTCCTCAAAACGCAATAATTATTTTTCGAAACATATATTTTTCCAAGCAGATTTTCTATACAAAATGTTAATTTTTTTTTCAAATTTGCATAGTTTTCGACAAAACAAATTTTATTTTTAAGTCTAATGTTAATGTCAATGCCAAAGAAGAGTATTCAACTCTGTTTATATATGTACATATATATTTTATTCTGAAAATATTTGAATGCGTTTTTTTTTGGTTAAATTTTGCATTTGATTTTTATGGATTTTTTTAAAGAAATGAAATGATTTGTGGCGCCAAGTGTATTCCACCTCCGAACAAGTTCTTATGCAAAAATATTAGAGCTTAGAATTTTTTTTAACTGCATGAGATTTCTGATCAAGTTTGCAAGTCAATAATCTGAGATTTTGTGTAACCTAAAATTGTCCTTTCGAATAATCTTTTTATTTGTTTTGCAAGAATTTGATTTTCTAAATATTTACGATTCCAAATGCACATGAAATTTTTCAATATTTAGAATGAAGAAATGATGATTTGTGTAGAACAAGAGAAATGAATCAATTAAATTTTCTTTAAAATCTTTTGGCCAAAAAAACGTGTTTTATATAAAAGTTCAAGGCTGGAAACTTAATACGGTAATTATTTTCATTCCATTAAACCTGTTTCGCTTGGAAAACGAGAATAAACTTTGTGCTTCCAGGCGCAAAAATTTTTGTTTGGTTCCAGCCTTGAACTTTTATATAAAACACGTTTTTTTGGATGGACTTGGATTGGATGTGTATATTAAATAGCTTCATGGAGAATGTTTATTTTTGTCGTGTTTATGGTACAAAGAACACAACTAAGACGCACGACGATCTTCGCACAGCATGGCGAGCTTGAAGGCAAGAGTTCGCTGCGTAAATTCGTGGACTGAAACACAATCTAAATTACAAGTCCCTCCCAAATCTCTGACTTTCTTTGGATATTTATATAGCTTTTGGATACAATTTTATACAAACTGCACTACAAGGGAAGACCTGCTAACAGATGGAAGAGACTATTTGAATCTGAGGCACTAACAGCAGGGCGTACATGACTTTTGATGGCTTTCCACTCTTTGCAAGTTTTTACGAATTTTCGATATTTTCTCAAACATTTCTGAGTTTTAGGCATCCCCTTCAATTTTGGATATTTTCAATCAATTTTATGTTTTGTGTCCAATATTGAAATTTTTTGCTGTTTTTCCAAGGATTGCCCTTTTTAGAGATTTAGCAACTTTTAATCATTTTTTGATTCGGATATCTTTTCGGTATTAGAAAGTTTTTACGAATTTTCGTAATATTCGAGTTTTCTATGTCTTTTTGGTATTTTTAAATTTTTTGCGATATACATATAATCAAAATTATTTACTAAAACCTTTGAAAAACTAACTTATTAATTTAATTGCCTTCCTCGACGCAACTAATAGAAATAAAACTGTCTCAGAATTTGTCGCATGACGAATTTCAGTCGACATATTGTGCGCATTTTCATGCAACATGTCTGTTCAATGGTCTACGACGAATATCCGCTACGAAAAATTCACTGTTCGTCCTAGTTGTGTTTATACCATCAATCCTGTAAATATATTTCATTGTATTTGTCCTCTTCAGTGTTTTCTTTTTTTAATTTTATCTTTTACTGGCGTAGATCTTTAGATCTTCATTTCAGTACAGACTTGGCAATGGACTCGCTAAACACTCAGTTAGCGCACCGTCTACAATGTTGACACCACAAAGTCAACATGCATATACGAGTATGTATGCGTATAAAATGACTTTGAGAATAAAATTTTTGCGTTATTGATTTTTCCTCGAAAATGCATTTTTAGCCTTATTATGTTTTCCAGTTCCGCAATGCTTTAGAAGTTGTGAAACCATAATGGATTCAATGCTTAAGACTACATTTTATTGCAAGCAAATTGAAGAAGTAAAAATATATTTTTAATTTCTGCTTAAAACATAAATGACAACTTCAATATTTCTGCCCACAGTAATGAAGCTCACAACTGGGAGTGCAATTGCATAACAATCTGCCTCGTGGAACATGACCGCGATAAATTACCACACAATAGCCTGATCAGCAATATTATTAAGACAGCAAAACGGATTCACATTACGGCGATTATTGGGTGCATAGTTGGCTTTATATACATACGTTTTATAAAGTTCATGAACACCAATTTTGTACGCTCAATAGTTCATGCTATTTCTTTTCCAACAAAAACTTTGTTGGAAAAGTATTGATTTAAAACGCTAAGCGCTGATGAAGCGCTTTTCCATCTGAATGTCTTCGTGAATTCACAAAATTGTCGAACGAGCAACTGTTTGGTGCGGATTTCGTCAGGCGGCGTGATTGAGCCTTACTTCTTTTTTAAGATGAGGCCGAAATTGCAGTGACTATGAAACACATTCGTTACAGGAACGGAGGATAACGGAGCTCTTGTGGCCACAACTAGATGGCATGGATCTGGATGACATGGGATTTCAGCAAAACGGCGCCACCTGCCACAATGCGTATGAAGAAATCGATTTATTGCAGCAACGATTTCCAACAAATTATCTCAAGAAATTCTGATGTCAACTGGGCACCAAGATCAAATGATTTAAAGCCGTGCAATTTTTATCTTTGGTGTTTCGAGAAATTTTGGGCTTCTGCGAATAAGGCAGAAACAATTTCAGAGCTCAAATCCGATATCCAAGGTGCCATCGGTGTGATAGAGTCACATCTCTGTAAAAAAAGTCATATTAAATTTTGACGGATATTTTATTCCATTTTAAATCGGCACATGTCTTCTTTACAAATTTATAAAAAAAAAACAGTTTTCTCAAAACATACGAGTTTTTATTTTCAAATGAAAAAGTGCATTCTTTCTGAGACACTTTTTAAAAGCTAAATGTTAAAACGAACGCATGCATAATAAAACATAAAATACATTCCTTTGCTAAGGGTTGAACTACTGATCATATGTGTGATAAGTGCATGCTCTACAACAGAATTCTACTACTTCAAAGAATAATTTGCAAAGTAATACAGACGGTGTTTAATTTGCTTGGAAAAGTATGTTGTGCCTAACAGAAATTATTACCAAGTTTTCGCAGAGTCCGTGTAATACTCATATTGTACTCAATACATCAGAAACTATTTCGACGGCGACTGTTCCATACAGTGATGCTAGCAGAAATTTAACAAAAACCCTACATATCTCGAAAAAATTCTCCCTTTTTAACTACACACAAAAAAAGATCCCTACATTTTTCCCTGCTACAAAAATTCATTGATTTTGAAAAAAAACATTTTATTTAGGGTTTAAAAATTTTGTACATTTTGTATATCGTCAGACAAAAAATTAAATAATAATAAAAAATAATTAAATTTGTAATTTTAACAACCTAAAATATTCGCCTTTGTGCCATCATAAGACTGTACTAATTTCCGTTGTTCAAAAATGATTTAATTTTTAAGGGAAGTCTTTGGATTAACTTAAAGTTTATTGCACCATTTTGATTTCTTAAATTTTTAAAATGAAGATGTGGAGATCTTAGAAGATAATCAAAATCTTAATTCTAAATTCTTAATAAAATTTTATACAAGTTAAAGAAAATGTCATCCGTATGGAAAGAATGAGTTACTTTTTTGTTTATTAGAGCGCATTTGAATATTTAAAATAGCTTATTAATCGTACATATTTTAAAAATGTGTTAATTTATTTATCAAACCAAAAAAGATTACAAATTTTTCAAATTTGTTTTTATTTTTCATAAAAATTGTATTCCCAAGAATATCGAACATTTCTTTTCCTTTCGTTGTCTTTATACATATACTATTTACCCAAAATATGTTTTCTGTCTGTATGAAATATCTCACGTAATACTGTAAAAAAATTGAAATTTAGATTTTAATATGTATTATCAGTTTTGTGGGGTGTTTTACGCAATTACACGCGATATAAAAGGGAGAAAAACAATATATTTTTTATATTTTTATATATTTACAGTAAAATGATAAATCTGTCATATTTTCCTTTCCCTTGAAATTTTCCAATGAATTCCATACAAAAAGGGAAAATTCCCTACTCTTGACATCACTGGTTCCATATGAGTCGACTACGACGGCCCTAATAGAATCGTATAAAACTCTTTTTTTTAGTTCAAACAATCGATGTGCGGAAAAGGATTGTGTTCTATATTTTTTGATAATAAATAAAAATAATATACATGTTTTTTAATTAAAAAATCACTTTAATTTAAAAAAAAATTAAATTAAAAGAAAACACTTTAGTCAGATAAATAATTAAACGGAGATCGTGGAATAACATAAAAAACATTCGTCCAGCAGTCATCAAAATCACCGCCAATAATGCGTAAATGACGATTAACTCGTCAAGCAATCGTCAGATGACATTTTGGTGCTTTTTGCCGCTTCATTCGCGCGAAATTTTGTTAAATACGCGTTTTTTAAAATCGGATATTTTCAGTGCTTTTTACAATTTCTCATGGTGCCTTTTCTGCTTTTTTTGGTACAACTGAGAAATGTTTTTAGTTACAAAAATTGGCGTTACTGCATATTAAATACGGTTTAAAATATGAAAATGCATGTTCTAGCAATTTTCAACTGCCTTTAAATGTTTGTGAAGACAAAATAGATATATTTGATGGCAAAATAAACGAAAATGAAATAATAGTCGATTGAAAAACTATCATGAATTTCATTCGACTTTGAATTCTTTTTTATCGATTCCTTATTATTGAGAATTTACAGAAATTTGTATACTACACATCGCTCATTTAAAGCAACATGATCATATCTTAAAAACACAAAAAGGTTTAAGTTACTTAAAAGAAAAATGATGTTGAAGGTATTTCTTTATATGTAAAAAGTTTTTCAGAAGCATATGTACATATGCTCAATCCAAACCAAATGTATACCTACTAAAAAGCCAATACAGATCATTTACATACCTACTAACATTTTTAATATATCACTTTTAATAATTAACTACGGAGCAATAAAGGAGCGATATGTACAAAAACTTTTAAGTTTTATCTTAATAAACTATTTTATTTATTTTATTTTTATATACATACATATGTATGTAACTAATGTACATGTACCACATACATAAATGCTTTTACTTCTGTTTTTATTTTCTTACGTTTCTTTTTACTTTTATTAAATGAGTTGTGATTTTATTTTATTTAATATATTAATAAATTCTGCTATTTGATCTCAAGTCCTTTATTTATTTTGAAGCAAAAATTTTGAATTGTATTTTGAATATTTACTTTAACTATTTTGTAAATTTCTTAATATTTTTTGACATAACTAAAGTCTTTAAAATTTTTTTATGGTGTTTTTTACATTAATATTTATACGTAATTGTTGAACTGTTTAAGGTATATATTGAAATGAAAATTTTTGGCTTGACTTCAAATCAGAGTTTACCCATTTCTTTTTTATTTTTGAGAAATTGTTTTTGGATAAATTCATTATTTTATTAAGATAGTACTTTTGAAACAATTTATTCATCAGACCATCTCATCAGCGTTCTTTGTTGGATTTACCACTTTTTGACGGTGGATACTAGTGACTAGGAATGTCTACTTTTATCCTTTTTTGTATTTTTTTGCGCTTTTTACCATTTTTGGAACTGCTTAAGTTGCTTTTGTTCTTTCTAGAGAATATTAGCGCCTTCACTTCTTAGAGTTAAGCTAAATATTTGTAAAGATACCGTGAAGCAGCATACATACTTAAAAAGCATCTCATACATAAGTATGTATGCTGAGAAAAACTTACCAAAAAAATAAAGAAACAAAAATAGTAAAAAGGATTTTTTCTACCACCACTTGAGCATATGTTTCTTTTAAAAACAGCACTAACAAAAACATTATTAAGGTGCGATGCTCTATGTATTAAGTGCCACATGATATTTTTTTTTCTTAATTTTTTTTAGGTATTCTCAACCATCATATTGCCATCAACCTCATAGAACGAAAGCGCCATGCAATGCGGAACGTGGAAAATTTGTTAGACAACAACCAACTTCACAATACAAAGAGATACAAGGTTTTCAATTACACACATGTGGAAGTATACACGTGTGAAATATTTAGTACGTGCCCTTAACATGCCCAGTAACTTTTTCTGAATTTTCAAAACAAACCAAAAATAAAATGGTTGGAATTTTTCGCCATATACCACATACTATATTATCTTTTAGTACGTGCTGTTATTTTAAGAGTTTACCAGTTTTCTTTGAGAAATACAAAAATCTAGTTGGTTTTCCCTTTTAAATGCAAAAATATCCACACGTTTATGCATTATCTATTTCCCGTGGTTTCTTTTTTCAGCCTTCATGTTAAATATGTTTGGGAAATATTGGCGAAATTTTCCAATGGCCAACACAATTTATTGCCTGAGTTAATCAAACTATTGCGGCGATTTTTATAAGAGTCTGTCTACCACATGCATTTTTACTTGCTGTAGGTTAATTACTGTTTATTTCCATCACATGTGAGAAAAAACCTCCTGCTCAATATATTTTCCCATGCTGGCGTATGTTAAGTGTTTGTAAAAAAAAGAATTATCCAAATATGTGGGTTTTTCGTAGCGTACAAATGCATACGCGATGATTGAAGGAAAATCCTTATAGCACTATAAAATTTTCCTTGTCTTGCGACATCATGTTAATGTGCGACAGCAAAATGTCCAGAACAATAAAATAAATAATAGTGAAAAGCTGAAATTGAACACATTTTTATTTTTCAAACTGAAAAATATGATGTGGCATAAATAAATCTTGCAAAAGCAAAGCAGATGGAAAATATATAGAATTGCTGGTATTTTGGGAGCAACGGAATTAAGAACCGGGAAGTATGAAAATGAAAAAATTTTGTAGAAATAGTGCAGTAGCCAATTGAAATACATTCAGATTTTTAAAGGATATGTGTATGTACAAGGGTTTTCAACAAGAACTTTGTTTTCTAAAACAAAATAAAACAAAAAATTTAGCTGAAGATGATTCCAATTTTTACTGTATTACGAAGAAAACAGTTCGGGGCAATTATAAATAAAAAGTTATATCTGGCAAATGTCAACGCAGACAGATGTCGATTCTTTCATTAAAGTTTTTAACCACTTCACTTCTTGGCAAAATGGCATTGATCCCATCACGGACTTTGAGTTTCAAGGCTGCAATCGATTCGATTGGAGCCATATATACTCTGTTCTTAACATAGCCCCACAAAAATCCAATGATGTTAAAGCACACGATCTGTCTGGCCACTTAACAGCTGATATTTGTGAAATTATGCGATCGGGAAATTTAGTTTGCAATAAATTGATCGTTTCATTGGCTGTGTGACATGTGGCACCGTCCTGGTGAAACCACATGTCAGTGATATCCACGTCATCAAAAATAGGCCAAAATTGAGTTGTTAACATCCAGCAATAGCGTGATCCATTGACAGATACCGCATTGCCGGCCTCATCTTCGAAAAAAAACGGCCCCATCACGCCTCCAGAATACATAGCGCGCCATACAGGGGCACTTTGTACATGCAGAAGCTTATCAATAATCGCTCTAGGATTTTCAGAAGCCCAAATGCTTCAATTTCGCTTGTTGAGATACCCAGACAAGTGAAAATGGGCTTCGTCTCAAAAAATTATTTTTCAGAAAAACCTGCGGGTTGCTCCTGAATGAATTGAGCGAATCTACGGCGACGTGAATAGTCCTTTAGCTTCAATTCTTGCATCAGTTGAACCTTGTAAGGGTGCAAAGCTAAATTCTTACAAGAAATTCCCAATGTGGTGGTTTTGGATAACCCCAATTGTTGAGATCCTCGCGAAATGGACAAATTTGGATCTTCTTCAACACTGTGGTCACGGCTGCGATTTTTTAAGTCAAATGACCCGGTCGAACACGCGACCTATCGACTCAAATTTAACGATCAAATTCTTAATAGCGGTCTCAGAAGGACGATTATGTTGTCCGAAAATATCACGAAATGTAACTTTAACAGAACCACCATTTTCATAGTGGATTTTAATTATTTTAATGCGATTTTCGAGTGAATTTATATTCGTTATAACAATTGCCAATGCATCTACTACGAATACGTCAAAAAACTAAATCTCAAAACTATCATGTTGCTTGTTAAAAAACAAAGTTCTCGTTGCAATACCCTTTATATAGTTATTACCAGGGCAAGTTTTTATGGTTTTTGCATAAAAAATATGCTTTTGCATATTTTTGAAATTTTCCAAAAAAAGAGAATTTTTTAAATAACTTGCATAAATTTGCAAGATTAGTGTTGATAAGTGATGCACAATAAGCAGCGTTTTAAATGAGCTTTCTGATGATGAGGCAGAGTCGATATGTAATGCAAAAGCTGTATTTAAGAATTCATCGGTAACAACAGATTTACCACACATTAAAGATAGTTTTGAATATATTTCCTACAGTGTAATCCAATTTTAAGCCAAAGAACTTTCTTTACCGTCATAGAAGACGTAAAAGAAAAACTTCAAAATATTAAGAAAAAAATATTTATTAAAAAACTTAACAAAGTTTTTAATCGAAATGTTGGCCTTCAAACGTTGACCAAGATTAAAAACAACGTATACAGTAACATCGGCTGATGTTGAACGAATATTTTCAATATGTTCGATAGTTTTGTGCGACAATCGAAGATCCTTTCAATTTGAAAACTTCAAAAATATATGACTATACTTTGTAATAATTTTTTTTTAAATAAAACTAATTAAAAATTATCAGTCTGTATTTTTTCGGCTGCATATTTTTCTGCATATTTTAAAGTTCTTTTTTAGGAATATTTGCAAGCATATTTAAATAAGTTTTGTGCATATTTAAACTTGCCCTGGTTATTACAAACTTACTTGTGAACAGAAAAAATGCTGAGATGTTCACATTTTGGAAAAGAATACCATTTCGCAACATGTGAAAATATTGCACACAAAGTTTGTATGTGGGTCCATTGAGTCTGGTATCTGCAATAATTTTTAATCATTAGCAAATTGCACATAATACTCTACAAATGATTGTAACGAGCAATCTATTGTTGTTCCACCTGCCTAATAGTACAGTGGACTATCCGTCAGTCTACAAGCACAATAATGGTTGTTACAGAAATGTTATGATTGCGGCTAGCATCGTATTGTTGTGGCAAATATTTTATTGTTGTTTTCTTCTATTTGAAACCTAACTGTAGTTGTGATAGTCTCTAAGTTTAAGTTTTTGTATGCATTTTATCATTAATAGCAGCTGCAAAATGGTTGGACTACAACCAAATTTCTATCTATATGCAAACTAGTCATACTTATTTACACACTTATATAACACATTTACACACTCATACACTTATATACACTGTAAATCTCGTTCGGTTAGTACTAAAAATTACATCGAGAGCTTTATGATATTTTATTCATATTTTGATTATATTTGATTATAATTTGAACAATATTATGTTTATATTTAGCTTTAATATTGTTGATCTATGATAAGATATTATTATCTTACGTTACTCCTAGGTTATGACTAACTCAATCATGTTTTTTCCTTGCGTTATGTAAGAAAAATTATTTCAATATTCGATTAATCGATAGAAATGAAACGATTAAATTTTTATTTGATATCAAAAAACTTTTTTTAACTCTTTATCGCCCCATGTTAAAGATGTCTCACAAACGATTCTTAATAAAAGTTAATAAGTGTAGACAATTGTAGTTTTTATTTTAATTCAATAACTACTACAATATCTAGTTTCGAATTGTAGACTCACAGTTTAGCAATGAACTGTATTGCTACGACACAAAAATTTTTGAATGAAGCATATTTTCAAAATAAATCGATGTTAACGTTTTAAAAGCTTATTTTTCCAACGTTAAACTTCAATAACTTTTTGACCGCCCAGCGAATAATTGCTTCTAAAGTGGGGTACACATTATTGAACTTAAGTGACAGTCAAAAATTCATCAGTTTTGAATGATGGTGTTGACTGTTCAGACTATCGATCATGTTCGACACTCAAACCGCCATTCAAGAAAAAAATTAGAGACATAAACATGCTAATAAAAATTTTTTATAATGAATTATTTAAATGTTATCTTATTATCTAACAACTTTTTGTATTATTTTGTCATCACATCTCACATAAGCATTTCATAAAAGAAATATATGAATTGCGTAAACAATTTATTTTCGCTTCCTCGTTTTGTAGTTTATGTTATAAAAATATATCTTGACTGATACTTTTTGGTAAACACTATAAGTCAAAAACCTATATGGTCGCTGACTGTCACTCAACCGCAAAAAATTTCTGTGGTTGACTGCTGACTAACGAAATTTGTGCTTACACTGTCGATCAAGCCGAAATTTTAGCAAAACTGTCGCTCATGTTCGATGGTGTGTACCCCACTTAAGGTCTGAGGCACATAGAAACCTTCGTACGTTATACGTCGATTTTTTCAGCTGATAACTAAGTTGAAATACAGATTTTTTTATGAGATTTCTCAACGCAAAATATTAAAGTTGGGCTACTTTTAATTTTTAACGTACATGGAGTAGTTTCACAGTTTATTTTTTGCATCGTTTTTATTTAGGTTTTTGTGTTGTGTGCTGACAAAATTAAATTAAATAAAATTCAATAAAAATGACAGTTAAAAGAAACTCCAGAATATCCTCGAATCCCATTCAAAATGTGTACTTTAATCGAATCAATCTGATTTGATATCCGCTAACAAAATACTCATTATGTCAACCTCCTCCGCCGTTACTTTAATGTCAGTAGAGAAAATCAATGTTTAACCTACGGCAAATTCTATGTACCTCGGTCTTATTTACTAAAATATTATGAATCAAACAATTTTAAATTTGTAGCATTGGTTGTTAAGTTATTTGACATTCTTCCCATCTGCTTCTTTACAAATTTTCTCATCAATAATTTAATTTTTTTAAAAAATACTAGGACTAAAGTTTATACTTATATTACAAGCTTCTAGAATGTAGCAAACATATTATTTGCTATTTGTGGGGCTGTAAAGGGTTAAGAAAAAAAACAACGCCAAGTTCTACAAATTTTCAAATAAATTTAATTTGAATATCAACCACATTCGATGAATACCTTTTTTGTGTAAAAGTTCAGGGAATTTCAACCGCCAAAAATTAATAAAATTGAAAAACCCCAAGAAATGTAAACTTTTGAGAACGACAAAAGTGTTCATCAAAATGCTAATTAATCTTGTTGCTTAAATGCACCCTGAAATGTATTTCATAAATATATTTTGTCGCGATTTTTCTAAATAAATCTCTGCGATGCACTGGTTTTTTTTTTCGTTAACAAAATAGACCAGCTTGTTAAAGTTGTCTATATCATTAAGGATATTCTACGAGTATTATTTCATTAGCTAAAAGTAAGCAAAACCTACTTAACCCTAAAAAAGTGTATAGTTTTTGATTCTTTAATTTTCAAATACCCTTTGAGACATATTTTTAAAAATAAAAAAATACACACACATTAAGTCTATTTATTAGGATTTTTCCCATAATTATCCACTTAAAAATAAAAATTCCTTGGTAGTTTCCCTCAAAAATCCACTTGAATTTCGCAACATGATACCACTCCTTACAACCACTTATTAAACTAATTGTTAGGACACTGTTTGTTTTAACATCTCTACAGGTACTTGTCTAAATCTTTTAGGAAACACCTAAAATTAGCTACCGGGGAAACACGCGCCGTTTTGTAAAATTTTCCACAACATCATCATCATCATTGTCCACATAATAATAACACACACTTGACTCTATTTAATGTTTAAAAAAAAAAACTACTGTTTGTTGTTTTTCCCACTCTCCTTAAGCATCCTGGAATAACATAGCTAACTTTTATAAATCACAGGTAAATATTTGTATACTGTGCTATTTAAAGGGCGGAGATGTTAGAAAATAATAGCAGGTAAATATTTGCTAATTGTCATGCAGTACATTTTTCCAGTGGTTTTTTTGTTGAAATATATTAAGGATTTGCGATTTTCCGTGGTAGATTTCCCCTAGTTAATTTGGAAAAATTCATGGTTAAGATGTAAATTGATGTAAAATTCTTGTGTTAATGTGGGAAAAATAAAGATTTTGGCTTTATTTTAGTGATTTATAGTATAATTTGTGAAAGAAATATTGCTGTAGGGAACTGGCTTAGAACTTATCACACGACGATAGCGATCGGATCGAAGCGTTCTAGAAAGGTTTTGATCACTTAAATATCGTTGGCTTGGAGTGTAAACCTGCCACGAACTTCAAGAATATTTATCAAGCCAGACAAAGAACTTATAACAATTTATGTTTGCAGCTTAGGAAGCAAACCAATAAAAAATTTATACTGTAGAGTGCAACGTTCAACTGGAATACTAGATTGAAATTTAGAAGCATTAACAAGCGATCTGCGTGTCTTTCAGCCGGCCTTATTAGTCGTCGGAGGCGAGGTTCCATGCTTGTTGCTTCACAGTATGACCGCTAATACAAAATTTTACTGCATGCAATCCAATAAAATTTATGAAAAACGAATTTAATCAATAACGGAAAAATTAATTGCCCCCTTACCATGATTACTAACATTACCTTTATAATATTCAATGGCAATATATTTATAGTACTCATACTAACAGACTTAAAAAACAACTCAAATAAAATAAAAAATGGATTTAGCAGGCTTAGGCTTTAAGCCAACGATATGGCGTTTTTTAAAAAGAGGAGAAATTTGAAAATTTCAAATATAACATAGAAGATCTCTAAATTGTCGTAAATAATATTGTACACTGTCTAAATTTAATTCAAAAATCTAAAATTTGAAAATGGACGAAAAAATATTCGTAAAAATAAGAAAAAATTACCCGAAAAAACGAAACTCCACATATAAATACAAAATTCACAAAAAGCCTGAATTTTAGCAAAAATTTTCTATTTTACCAACTAATTTAATATTAAACGATTTTTTTAAGATTTGAGAGTTTTTCCGTTTAGAATATTTTAAAACCCTTTTTCCGGTATTAAATGTGTTTCTTTGAAAGCTTGGACCTATTATGACGCTTAGCGATTATTATCCTTAAAGTATTTTCTTCTATTTAAGTTTTGATTTTTATATACAATAGTGGTCAAAAGGTTTGCCCTGATCAATCATTTTAATATGAAAAATAAAGTTGTACTATATTTTTAAATTTGTCAATAAATTGCTGCACTTTACATTATATTGCACAAATAAAACCTTAACTAAAATGAAATTCAAATAATTCAGATATTATTTCGTAAAGTTTTTATGCGAAACTGTCCTACGTACATTTGAGACAATTTTAGTTTTTCAAAGTCTATTAGAAACCCTCAGATAATATGTCATCATATCTTCATCTATTTATGAAAGATCATTTCATGTACGGATAACTAGGGTATGGAATATTCTACCTATACATCTGAAACTATATGCGTTTAAAGATGCTACCTTCAAACGTAAACTTAAACTTTATTTTGATGCTCTTTAATTTGGTTTTTTATCATAATTCTATAATTTGCAAAAAATATACCTTCAACTAAAATTAAATATTTCTGTTATCAGCATATTATGGTATTTAAATATATATATGTATGTATATATATATATGTAGTCAAGAACCAGGCTCTAAGGGCTTGGTTGGCTCTTGAATTTTAAAATAAATAAATGCGCTTGTGGCACATACGAGTAGTTTCTGCTAGAAAATAATTTAAAAATAATATCAATTGCTCAAAAACAAAAGCACAAAAAATATGTAAAAGAAAAAAATATGCTGGCAAACCCTCGAACTCCCAGCTATGCTCATTCCTGAAGATCTTAAAATCTTGTAATTTCCCTTTCACTTCAGTTGTTGAGACCTAAAATAAAAACTCGTGTTTTTCGACAACAATTCTTTCGAACCATTTAGCCGATTAAGATGAAATTTTCAGTACTCCACTTAGTTCCTTAAGTCCAACAAAATAAATGAATCCGGAAAATTTATTTGACAAGAGCTTTTGTAGTTTTTAGAAAAAGCGCATTTTCGCAATTGTTGAAAATCAAATAACGAAAGAAGATTTCTTGCTAAACCATTTAATGCAATAGTTTTTTTTTTAGCTGAAAATTAAGTTAAAATTTAAATACAAAAATGTGATGAAAACTATAAAGAAAATCCCATATTTGTTTTTCTTCTTCCCAAGTCAACAACATTTTCAACATTATATAAAAATTAATCTGTGTTTGTATGTTCCTTATAGGGAAATTCAAGTAAGCTATTTTTTTGAAAAACATTGGGGGGATAGGGCACCCCCCATACAAAGTAATTTTGAATTTTCCCAATATCTCTATAGTTAAAATAGTGAGACTCTTCAAATTTACTGTGAGCGGTTCTTAAAAGAAAGTAAAACTTACAGACAAATCTTGAAGGTATCGGAGGAGGGAAACGGGTCACCCTCTTAGGAGGTAACTAAACTCGGCGTGTGTTGTTCTTCGAATAACGTGCGACTTCCAGCAAAATATTGGTGGTATAGGAGGGTGGAAACGGGTACACCATGTAGAAGGTAACTATTAATTTTCTCATATCTGTACCACCAATCTTAGCACCAATGAAAGGCACATACATATATAGACTAGCTGAAAAGCCCTCAACAAACAAAAGTTTTTGAAAATCGTATTAATAAATAATAATCAATAATAAATTAAAAAAATAACATTAAATACGCTTAGAATTGAACGGTCTCGAGCAACACGATCCATGATTAGTTACTCAGCGAATTCGACCTTCAACCGCAAGGGCCTCCGACGAAGGGACCATTATATCGGGCAAATATAATGAAACAAATGTGCTGCTGCCTCGCATTCCCACGATACCAATAGATTTGCAATTTGACTTCAAAATATTGCAGTTTCCTGTTAGCAATGGCAATCAACAAAGTTCACGGTCAATCCCTGCAAGTTTATGGCTTAAATTTATCAAGTACATGTTTCTCCCACGGACAGCTGTACGTTGCATGCTTCAGTGTAGGAAAAACAACAATTTGTTTGTTTACGCTCCGCATTTACAAATATTAATTTTATTCTCACTCGTATTCTTGAATCTCTAAGAATCAGTGAATACGAGAAATTTATTGTAAGTGCCGGATACTCTTGGTTTCATGATATGTACCCCACACTTCAATATGATATTCGCCCATATGTTTGCATTACTTATTCAGCACACGTCGTTAGCTTGATATTAACAGTTATAGGTGGCCTTCTTAATTTAAACGTTCGTGCTTTTAGTGGAAACAATGTTAATATTTGTACACTCTGTAACTATAATGAACAGGAAAATACTAATCAATTGATAGGCAGATGCCCTATATATGTATGTCAGTTACCGTTGAAATTTTCTTATTAAAAGATTTCTATCACCTGAAGAAGTGTATGAAGTATTAAACGTCAAAGATTGCATGCGTCTTTACAAATATTTATAATATTGTTTAAAATATAGGGATATCATTATCTCTGAATTTAATTAATTATATTTCAATCGCAATTCTATAAATAAGTAGTTTATAATTAATATATTATATTATGCCACTTAGACACATAACATTTCAAGTTATGTCTCTTACCATGATTTAGTTTAAAAATCTTTTAACTATATTTTTATAATCAGGGTTGTTACACAATCCAATGTAGTCTGAATTTGATTTGAAAACGATAAAATAAATACTTTGGTGTGATGAATTTCAATGTTATCGGTTTTATGATCCATCTAGAATCACTATCTATTTTACACAATAAACAGATGACAATGAAATTCATCACACTAAAGTATTTATTTTATCGTTTTCAAAACCAATTCCGACAACATTGGATTCTGTGACAACTCTGAATATATTATATTACTTTTTCATAAATCATATTCATTCATTTCCGATTATGTTTTGGTTTTTGAGGTGTTCAAAAAATCTAGTATAAAAAGATTCTACAGAAGAAGTCTTAAGATCCTGAACTTGTTGTCCGCATATGCATGTTATTGCAGGAAACTATCTTTATTTTTGGTGCATTTTCACTGCATCCGAAGTCTTGTTCAAGATGTTAGGAAATCAGAGGATTTCAGAGAATAATGAATAATCTTTTATTACTTTTATTGAATTACTAAAATTAGTTTTTTGTGAAATATTATCTTTGGGAGTTGTAATAATTAGTATTTTGCCGAAGTACAATAACTTATCTGGATGCTGTTAATAAAAACTTCCTGAAAAGTCGAAAATGCAGTGAAAAAGTAATTCGTTGAAAAGGAATCGAGGTAAAGTTGATGAATATTATGGATGGGTTTGTTCCCAATATTCGGGCTTGCTGTCACTTAAATGATTTCAAGCGGTTTAATATTAATATATCGTTGGAGATTGAATTTAAATTCATCAGAATAATAATGAATTTCTGTTTTTGATATTTTAAAAACGTTTCTGGAAAATTTCTCTTTGCGATTTTTCTCTACGATAATCGTTAAAAAATCCTTTTTTTCCATTCTGAATTATATTTGTTCCGCCAAATTCTTGAAAAATTTTGTTCCACAAACTATTTTCTAAGTAAATTAATTCTTGTAAAGCTGAATATTTTTACAGTTTTTAATAAAATGCGAATTCCAGAAACTAGAATTATGCAAAAATTCACATATTTTTTCATTAATATTTCTAAAAATATTTTGATAAACATTTTTTCATATCGAGTATGATAAATCTGAGTTGGAAATGTTTTAAACATTAAAGTTTTGATTCTTTCGCACAAAACTTATTTTACGAATTTGTTTTGTTATTTTTACGAAAAATAATAAACATACAAAAATTGCAAACAAATTGGGAAGTGATATATAAATGAAGTGTAGATATTCGGTTTCAGTTCCATTTGTTGTGACCACTACTTTAAGTTCATTTTCTCGATACACATATTTTATTGTTATATTTTGCGGAATTTCAATAAATTATTCCAATAAACCAATTTTATGTACTTTTCTTACCTTGTTGTGATATTTTAGAGTATTAAAGCAATTGGCATAATCTTTCAGAGAAAATCTTTAAATTCTAAACTGTGATCGTAATAATAATTAACAATGAAATAAAATTTCCATTTAATGCATTTAAACATTTGAACATTTTGTTCAAGAAAATTATATGATCCTTCTTTATAAATAAAATTCAAAATATATAATAGACCCATATTAATGAACAATTTGTTGCCAACAAGTTTAACATCACTAAAAAGATCTTTAAGTGATGAACAATCGAAACATCAAAATGGAAAACTGAAAAGAAAGAAAAAAATTAATGAACATTGGAAAATTCGTGAGAAAATAAAATTGATTGAGAAAACATTTCTCTGTGTGATTGATATAATTTTTATAAATTAAGTCCTTTTCAGGGGAATGTTTCCAGCGTATATTCTTTGAATTACTCTTCTTATTCACTGATAGTGACATAATGTGCCCATATTAACACATTTATTTATCAATTTCAATCGATTTGTGGAGAGACACAGTTAAAGCCACTACTGTGGTGGCATTTTAACCTTTCAATTAATTACAATCGAAAATAGTTTTACTTTTTCGTGTGCCTGTTGTTAACAGAAATAAATGAAGTTTTCGTAGAAAACAATTTAACGCTAAATTGAGGCGGTTAATACAAAAACTATGTTAATTTTTCGGGAAAAATAATGTTAAACAAATAGTTTAATACGGCCTGTGCTCAATAGTTTTGTATATTTCGATAAAGCTGGACAATTCTGTACTGGTAGGATTGATCAGCATCCCGATTTCCTTGGCGCAGAAAAGAAGAGGCTTTAAAAGTTCTTCAACGGAAATTTATATATTCCAATTTAGTTACAAGCTAACTATTAAAGCTGAGTTAAGTTAATTTTTGAAGGACCTTTTTGATATTTACATTTACAAATATTTCAATTTAGTATCGTCTCCTGAGTATTTATAAAACAAATTCAGAATTCAAAAACAAAACTCTTCTAAGTCCGATTTGTATGTTCATTATGAATGACTGACTTCCACTGCAAAAGTGAAAGTAATAAATAATTATCGAAATAATTTAAAATTTACATGTCAAAATATGTACATAAGTGAACAGTACACATCAACCCATTTAGTAGTAAAAACACACAAATGAGGATATCTCTGTTTATTTGAAATAATTTATTTCATAAAAAACATAAAACAATGGCGGTTCATGTGGCAGACCCAAACAAAATTCTTAATAATTTTATATTTTAATTTATATTGCTATTGTAATCTTGTAATCAAATTGTTCACGTGTGGCATTTATTTGTTTTCCTTTTCTTTTTTAGTTTTCCTTGTTTAGCTATTTGTTTAAGTCCAGGTGTCATCATTTTCACTTTTATTTGTCAGTTTTTTTCAAATTCAATTAATTTTTTTTTTTCGGTTTGACACCTTGTAATGTTGTATCAATTGTTTCTGTATAATATTTTTTTATAATCGATTTTTTAAACAAACTGTGTAATGAGGGGCGAGTTTGATTACAAAAGAAATCTTCATTTATAACTGATCGTTTACCCAAAAAAAAACGTAGAGAGTGAGTTTTTCAGGGAGTGCTTGGCACAAAGTGTTGTTAATTGTATAAAACGCGGTTAACTGTTGGAGTTACATATTTATTTATCAAACAAATTAAAAAAAACAAAATGTTGATCATATATAATATATTTTAATTTTAATTATAATTTAACGTAATCGAAAGCATCTAGCAGAGGAGAAGTCCAAGGGGTATTAAGTTATTGTTGATGTTGGGTATTTAAGTTGCGCTAAGGGCTTTAAATTCTCTTCAGATAGCGTCTGCGCTGATTGCTGAACGTATAACATCTCTGAATGAACTTCGGACAATAAGCTGACACTATGCTGGGTGCATGAGTAAGAGGTCCCTATGTCAACGAGCGCGCTGATAGTTTCAGAGGTATATTATTGGACTAGATCCATTTTCCTGCATAGTACCGAATGTAGAGAGGAAGTTTACCTTTTATGTTAATTAGAGATTTCATCGATTCAGAGAGTCGAAGCATTTTATTTCGCTATCTCGGAGGGGATTCAAAGGGCTGTTGACACTAAATAGGAGTGGCTTAAGAACACTACCTGACACTATGGCCTGAGATATCATCAGTCACTATTGGGAACACCTACATCAAACTGTGCAGTTTCTGCGAATTGTGCGACGAGACCTCAGAGCGTGTATTGTGCGAATACTCTGCCTTGCAATCTCGCAGTGTTAAGTTGCTTGGAGGCTACTGTATGGCACTTGGCTTTATTCTTAGCCTAGGACTTTAGCAGTAAAATTAGGGGCTTTACAAAAGGTATTTTGGTCGCGGTACGTTGTGCCCATTATAGATAGATAGATATATCACCTTAGTAGTTTCGCAGCAAAAAAATTTGATGCGAAAGTAGTGAGCTAAAATGCTAACAAAAATATGACGTACATTTCACTACTTCTACCCAAGCTATATATAAACTAAACGGTATTTAAGCCGTTCTAAAGTCAAGTATGTCGCAGCTTGATTTAAGCATGCAACTTTTTTCTGAGTGTATTGGGACATTTTTACTAAAAACTTTAACGATTTCATTGCAGGAAAGTGCTTACTACACTCGCTTACATAAAACGACTTAAAAATAATCATATTTAGAAATAATTGAATGTACAAAACACAATCAATATGAAATGTCTGCTATGAGCATTGAACTCTTGTATTTGAAATTATTATTCTCTTTTGTAGTGTTTTACGTAGTTTGGTCTGTTGTACATATTTTTCACTACAACGGCCTAATTTTTTTTTCGCGAAAACACACAAACAGGGCGGCCAGTAATATTTTCAGAAAAATCGTGTTGTTTTGTAATTAAAATCGTCAGTATCTAAAAACAAGTCGTCTAAAAATCGTCACTCAAAAAGATTCTGTTTTATATAACATTAATATAATTAATATAATATTATAATAAAATAAATTGTTAGATGATTTACAATAAATTTGAATCAAAATATAGGATTTTATAAAAAATAAAACAATTAAGAAAATACGATTATGATATTCATAAAATATGCTGAGAGTCATATTGTCAAAATGTACTAAAAATTTATAGATGAATATTTCATTTAAAAATTAACAATTCAACACAGATTTATTAAAAACAAAAAAACTTTAAACATTTATTTCAACTCAAAGCAAGATTTGGAGATATTTAATTTAAATAAAAATTCATGCAATATTCCTTCATACAGTTTTTCATAAACTTGCAATTCATGTGTAGAGTCAAATTAATTTTTCGATTTATTCGATTTTATAATCGTAGAAACATATGTACGTATAAAGTACGAAAGAAGGACTTTATGATATTGATTTAAATTATGTAATTACAAAATAAAATAACCTATACATGCATATCATAGTGATATTTTTTTTTAAATTTTTTCTAACATTGTAACTTTTAGAGGAATTATTTTTTATATAATCTTTTGAAAAAAAATAATCCCCTCAAGGCTTCCTGTTTCCAATGATTTTTTTATCTTATTTTTATTAAGATTGATTTTGCTAAATATTCTTTCAACATTAGCTGAAGAGCTTGGCAAAGGTTTTAAGTTATTTACAAATTCACGTAAATTTGGAAGAACAGGTTTATTGTTTGGTAAAATTAATTGACTTTCCGCTTTTCCAAAATATATGTACCTACATTTAATGCTCTGTTTTCAAAATCGAAAAATCTTACTTAGTTCTCTTATTTCAGGCTCAATATCTTGATATTTTTCTTTAGAGACTAGATTTGGAAAACCTTTTAATAAAGGAAGAATTTCGGCGTTTTGTTTTCAAAATCACAGATGGTGTAATTTAATTTAAATTTTTTATAATTTTGTCATCGAAATCAAATCTTATTTTTTTATTTGGTAAGTTTAAATTTCAACATCGATTGTATATTGACTTAATATTTCTTTTATATATGTACAGACCAATATTAACTTCTTCTTTTAAAAAACAATTAACGATTATGGAAATCAATTTTATTTAGTGGCGAATATTTTATACAATCATCTACTAAAAAATTTATTAAAACATTTTATAAAAGTTTCGTTATTTCATAGTGCGGGTTGTTGAATTCCTTCAGTTATGTTTTGATTATTCATCAAATAAGCACATATTTAAAAAAAAACAAAACTAAAGCTCGTTAATGTGATTCAAATTTTTAAATATATCTTTAGCAGTATCAGTGGAGCTTGACATTTTGCCATACGTATTCGTAAAGGTTAAGTAGCGAAGTCAAAAAATCGTCAAAGTATAATGGATACTAACCAAAAATCGTCACAAATCATTTTGTGAAATACACTATTAAATATCGTCAGTATGACGTAAAATTGTCATGTTTGGCACCCCTGCATACAAATTAAAAAACTTTGTTTCGACAGGAGTTGAACTGTTGATCACCAGTGTGATAACCGCACGTTCTACTAGTGCGCCTCTCAGAGAATGATTTACTTGTTTATTAAGTACCATGTACATAGTTAAAAAACTACCATAAAGTAATGCAGACGGTATGTAGTTTGTGTGTAAAAGTATGTTTTTCTTAACGCAAAAGCATTACGAAGTTTTGGGCAACCGGCCCATTAGGGTCCAGAAAAATAGGTCCCTTTGTGATGCCCGATATGGACAGCGAGAAAAATAAAAGAGTATTGGCTATCCTAAATTGTGGTCAGTATTGAACCAATCGGTTTTACGAATAAACTTGTTTATTCCCTTCAGATTGCATTCCGTAAGGTCTGCGAGTTCCGGTAAAGTTGAGTTACCTAGATACATGGCTCTGTGATTAGACAGAGCTGGACATTGACAGAGGAGGTGTTTTACAGTTTCTTCCTCCTCCTCATTGTGACAACTTCTACAGAAGTCGTTGAAAGGGAGATTTAGTCTATTTGCGTGGGCACCTATGAAGCAGTGCCCTGTTAGGACAGCCACAAGTATACGTAGGTGATGTCGAGGGATCCCCAGTATGATTGCTGATTTTGCTCGATCATATTGGGGCCAGGTTAATCTGGAGAGAGCACATGTGGGTTCATTGAACCATCTAGCTTGTGTTAACCCTATAAGTTTCCGCTAAAGGAGGATTTTGAAGCTTTTTAGTGGGGCTCCTACTAGCCGGTCTGTGTCCCGTTCTTGTAAACGAGATCCCTCCCTGGCTAGCTTGTCCGCAATTATGTTGCCAGGCACGTTCGCATGCCCTTGTGGAATGTGACGCCATTTTGATGGGTTATTATGTTAATTTTCACTATTCACCTTTTTACGGAAGGTAATTGCTTATTTTGACATTGGAAATCTCATAAATATTACTTAATCACTGATCAATCAACTCACGAACTTATAAAAAATAACCTGATTTAAATATTTTATATTTTTTTATCTACAATTAACTAATCAAAAGTAAATAAAATTATTGTTATTTTTTTCCTTCTAACAATTGAACAAACGAAACCCAAATCCAATACACATGCGCACAATAAAATTTAAATTTCAATACATTAATAAACTTAAATGCCGATAGAGTAAAGGAGGATATGTTAAATTCATGTGTATGGTGAAATGTGTAGCCGTACCAAGTTGAACCCCATTTCATTATCTACCCTAAAAAATCAGCAGACAAAAAACAAACAACACACATACAACAAAAGCTACACTTTATTAAATGCTCTTGACGTTTAAAGCTTGCAAACATGGAAAAAAACATACGAATACAATAAAGTCGCACTAGTAAAAAAATAAAAAATAAATAAAAATATAATATAAAAATGGAACACTTGGTCTTATGCTAATATTTAGAAAAATTAAAATGAGAAAAATACTAATGATATTGAGTAAAGATATTGCTGCTTAATACAATCTCAATATTTATTCTGTATGATACCTACAAACTCATGTCATGTATGTATTTGTTTGTATGAAAGACATCCAAAAGAATACAATCACTGGTCGGTTTTAAGAGTTGAGGGACTTGGATATAAAAATACAAATATTTCCATGGTACAAGATGTTTACACTACTAAAATAAAATGAGTTCTTAGCATGCAATATAATCTTTTATTTTCACGAAATTCAATAGAAAAATAGAGCAGACCATGTGATGCATGCAAGTAAAAATTTTGATGTTTCCCATTTGACTGATATGTATATTGTTAACGAAGTGAAATATAACGAAAATGCATTTGATAGAGTGTGGCCTGATGCACTTCTGCTAAAGCTTATTTCTTTTGGTGTCGCTGATGATTTCACTTGAATTATATCGTCGCACAAGGGCTAAAGGATTTCAATGAATATGATATTAATTCAGGGCTGCCGATTTGATTACACCAATTGGTGTAAATATAAATAAATACATAATTGTTCAATTAACAAGCTCGTCTTAACGTCTTTTTTGTTGTGTAATCGTCTAATTATTCGGTATTGTATTTTTGTTGTTGGTAATTTTCATATAAAATTGTGTTATAATTATGCGCTTGAATTTTATATGTTTTTTAAATGGTTGTATTGAGGCCAAGTATGGAAAAATTCTATTTTTTAGTTTAATTTGTAAAAATATTTTAAATATGTGATAAGTAAGCCCAGAAAATACATTATTCTTAATGATAAATATATACCTGATACATTTCAATTTAAATTCCAAACCATTTTAATCCAAATTGTTTGTCGCAAAAAAGTTATTATCTATTTCGCGTAAAATTAGAATTCCCATATCTGGTTTAATTTCATGGTATTAACTGAATTGAGTGTCGACTAGTGTGGATATAAAGATGTACTTACTTGAATCAATCATTAACATATCGAAATTATATTGGTGGCATAAAGCATTAATTAATTTATTTTTTTCTGTTTCACTATTCATAATATTTTTATTTGATAAAAAGAAATTTGTTGTTCGATATAAATTATTTAATCACAATGACTTGACTACATTGAATTGACATTTAAATTGACGATACAACAAATTTGTCTGCTCACAAGCACATACATAAACAAATATAATCTTTTTTTTAATCGATAAGCCATACGACTGAGCTTGTGAATTGAACAAATATAACTTTATTTTATGAAAATTTGATTGCACAGTACAATTATGTACGTATTTTTTATATATTGAAAGAGAAATGAACAAGAGCAAAATTGAATGCAATTAATGCAGAAAGCAAATTTCAATACACGCGTCCGTTATGGAAAACATTTTTGTAAGAATCCTGCGTATTTTTTCATATGATCAACAATTTTTAAAAATTTCATTCGGCTTGTAGTTTTGCAATGATTGAACACATAGTAATATTTACAATATGAAAGTTCTCTGAACCTTTTCGGAAACGGCATTTTTTATGATGTTTTACATTTTTGGTTGACAAATTTTATTTACAAAAACAAAATTCTGTATAATTGCGATCTCCCTGTGCAGTTGGAATTAACTTCATGGTCTTTTTGATAAAAAATAATTCAATAGAAGAAGTCAGTCAGAAAAACGGCATTCGGTGGCAAATTAGATTTAAAAATAATTGAAAAAAGGAGCAAATGAATTAAAAGCTATGCTCGAATGACCCCGCCAGACCAAAAACTCCACCAAACAGTCACAAATTGACGATGGAAAGGTTTTTCAATTATACATTTTGGATATTCAGAGTTCTGGATGCAGCAATTTTGCTTCTTAACGTATGTTGGCCTCATTAATCAACGTGGTTTTTCGATGAAACTCCGGATTAGTTTGAGGCATTTCAAGGCCCCAATTAACAGAGATACGATGTTATTGATGGTCAGTAGGAGTTACTTTTTGTGGTCACTGAACTTTGAAATTCTTAAAACCCGAGTCTTTAAGAAAAATACGGTGTAATATCATTTTTGAAATGCCCAATTCCAAAGATTGTCGAGAAATGGACAAACTTAGGTTTTCCTCAACATAATGGTCTACAACAGTAATATTCCCAGACGTTCTTGAGCGACGTACACTGGTTCGATTCATTCTTTATATCACTGACTTGTTCCAACAGCTTAAATTGTTGCTGGCCCAGAAGGTGCTTAACGAAAAATGCTTTAGTTTTACGAACTGTGACCAAGAAATTTCCATCATTTTTGTAGTGAATTTTAATAATTTCAATACATTGTTGAGTACATATCATTCCATTTTTATTTATGGCGTAGTTTCTAATTTTTATCACTCAATTAGTTACAGGTTGAGTCATGGCAACTGTTGATATGTCGGCCTATTCAAAATAAAACGTCTTATTGTAACAAACTGCTCAACTTATTTTACAATTAAAATAAAAAAAATCGGAATAAGGATTAATGCATTGCTGTGATCTAGTTCCTTTGAGTGTCTGGCAAACTCTTAATCAAGTTTATTACAATAAACATTGAAGACGCTACAAATAAAGAAAACAAAAACGCAAAAAGCTAGAAAAGAGGTTTATTTGGGTTGTGAAATGCATGCATGTATGTATGTATAGAAGCACACACGTGCATACTCAGATACACGCATACACACATACGTACATATGTCGATTGAAATGGTACTTTATTTAACCAGCCAGTTTAAAACAACACCTGGTTACGTTTTAAGGTGGACTGAAGTAGTTGATATAAACTGATACGCATACATTTACATTTTTCCTATTCAAATGTGTACTAAAATATTATAAATAAATATTCATACAAAACTGTTTGAAAGGAATCGAAGCGATTCTTTCGGAGTATTAAAATCGAAACAACGTAATAGTACATAAATGTGGGAAATTAATAAGAAATGGGTTTAACAATGAGACTGATTGTCGTCAATTGATAAACAAATTTTTGACCACAAGATTCAGTAGGGAATTTTATAAAATAGTTTTTTATTTAGGCTCAATTATCAAATTATAATATTGACTTTTCATAATATTGAATTATTTGTTTTATTCTTACCAATTAGCATACATTATCAATATATAATAAATTGCACAATCAATTTTTAATGTAAATATATGTATGTATGTACATTTTATTGGTGCTTATGCCAAATCATCAGAAGACTTTAAACCATATTTGTGAAAAGTTTACAAACTTCTTAGCTTATAACTTAACTTATCCATACAAGAAATGGGTGACGGAAACTAATACATACGTAAACAATTTTCATACTAATACATTTGTAGGAATTTAACATTTGAACACAGAGATGACTGTCATTGGTGATAGAAAAATCCGTCAAATTTGACCAATTATGTTGCATTTTTCACACATTTTGGGATTATGGCAGTAAAAGTTTAATATAATCAAAATTTTTATAAAAAATGTCGAAGCTAAAGTTTTGTGACATATTTCTTTCCAGCAAAAAGAAAGTACATATTAAATTAAATAGTGTTTTCACACCGCTGCACTTTAAATACTAGTTATTATTAATTTTTCAGTTGAAGATGGCGACATTCTGGAGGATAATGCAAGCTATGGTCAGCCGGACGAAAATGAATATAGCTCTGATTGCAAGGATAGCAATATCAATGCTGATTCAGATGGCATTATGATAAGAAAATTGCTGAAAATTACTGCAACTATTGAGTTTTTAAGCAATAAACAAAATTAATGTTATCCTAAATTTAATATACTTTTAGTCCTTTCTCTCTATGCTCTCGACTCATGAGAAGCAAAGCAAGAAAAGTGCTGAAGAAATTTTGAACCTTTTAACTAAGCCCACTGAAATTTAAATCGCATAGTGGCGCTCAAATCATCGGTTCTGTCCTCATGGCACTAAAGTGGAATGCATCTTATTTATTTTTACACTTAAATTTAAATTGTTAAAAACACTCTATTGTATATATTATTTTCCTACACAGATTTATTTATTTATATTTAATTATAATATTATAACTGAATTAAAAAAAATCGGTTTGTATTTTAACAGAAATGTCCATCAAGAGTGGTGAAGGAATTCATTAGTTTGACAAGTCAGCGTTGACCAATATATCCGTCAAGTTTTACAAGTCAGCTGTTGCCGATATGTACATCAAGGTTGATTAGTCAAATGTGACTAATATTTGTATCAGCGCTGATCAGTAAAAGTCATAAGAGTAAGCAGTTCAGATATTCAGACCTATGTTCTATGTACGATAAAATTTGGTAATTAGATAGAAATGCAAGACCACACGTACACAAAAGTATGTTCATATTGGCCTTAAGAAAATGATAGAAACTTTGTTCTACGTGATGACCGACATTATTATCAGCAATATCAGTCATATAATCTGTCAAATGACCGTGACTGTTCTTGTAGGGAATACAAAAATTTTCGAAAATCAAATAAGAATTTCAAAAATTGTCAGCGTATACATTTTTTACTCTTTATTAATTTACGAATTATAACTTGCAAACAATTACAACAAAGAATAACTTTGCTTTACTAGGGATTGAACAGCTAATCTAGTCTATGTTAAGCACGCGTTCGATTACCGTGCGTTTTAAGAAATAAACTGCTTCCTTATTTAATAATTCTTGAACAACTCCAAAGTAATGCAACCGGTATGCAGTTTGTGTTGAAAAGTATGTTGGAAGTCATCACCAAGTTCTTGCTTTGTATTTATTATAACTGAGGTGGTAGTACTAGTATCCAATAAATTCTTGCACATAGCAAAACTTCGTTTTGTAATCACAAAAACAAAAAATTGTAATTGAAGATCGAAGCTTTTTTTATTTCTCAAAGAAGTAAAAATGTGATTTTTACAAGAAACTTTATATAAATCACAAGTAAAAACATATTTCTGTTGTAGTCCAAATCAAAAGACAACAACCAAAAAAAAATAAATAAGACAATTCAGGTATATAAAATAACATAAGATTAAAAGTGAATGCATTAATTTTTATAGTTGTGTTTTTTTTCTTCAATATATCTTATATATTTTCCCTTTTACTCAATTGTAGTTTTAAAAGCAGCAGCTAAAGCAGATGTAGACAGGGTCAATGTCTGAGGAAGCATACAAAATCACTGTTCTTTATCATCGTGTTTTTGGAATCCTTAACAAATCTTATTTTTTGACAATAAGGAAGGGATGTTAATAGAAAACATTATTAGATTTGTGATGACGAAGTAGTTCAACAAGATCTTTAACACTTCCATGTTTATCGTTATTTTCGTAAAACTCCTGTAACATTTTTAATTTTTCTCTCTTTGTATGTGTTTAGGGGATGATGCCACCAGGACAGCTGTCAACTTTGTGGAAATAACTGCCAAATAAGAAATTACTTATGTATCCATAATTCTAAGTTCAAACACTGCAGCATACGCTGTGGCAAAATCAAAACAATTGCAAACACCAGACACCCCAAAAGAACCGGTGTTTCTAAAAATTTTATTTCAAAACTTTACTAATGAACGTAGGCAGGCCGATATGTCTTTTAAGTGAGCTGCCTAATATCTTTTGTGCAGGATTACGCAGAAACTCTATGGAGATCTTAAAGAAACTTTATTTGAACTTATTTATAAAACAGTAAAATGTGCAGCTTGTTTCTTAGATTTAAAAATAATGACCTTACTATATCCTTGTTTGAGTTAATTATGTGTAAAAAAAACTTATATGTTTGACCTCCATAAACACATATAAGCAGAACACTCTCACGATACTCCAAGTGAAGCATATACGAGTACCATTTATGTGTATGATAAACATATTTTTCTAAAGTAATTCTTAGATTTCTTTACTTATAATATGTTTGCTGATTATTATGGTGGTTTGGTGCTCCTGTCTCTTATATGAAAATACAAAACATGAATGTAAAGTGCGCAAAATGTTTTGAAGTAAGTGCGCCACCATTCTGTGGCAAGCTGCTAGTTACCAAATCTCAAACATTTCTGAATATCTGTTGCCAAGAGACAGATGCTGTTTGCAGGAAACATTTGTGTGTATTTGAAGAAATTGTTTAGGATAATGTCTGTGTGTGTGTGTGTGTGTGTCCCGTATTGTTCCGGATATATTAACCGGTGTAATTATTTTTTTGCGTTACTTTAAAATTTTAAAGGCAGAATAAAGGTGACATTTCCTTTAACGATTTCATGTTTACATCCAATTGATTTCTAAAGCTGAAAGGGGGTTGTCCTAAGAAGTGTTTAAACGTCGTTTTAATTATTTTTTTTTTGTATTTTTAAATATTTACTGATTCTAAGGCAGACATATTGTTTGTCACCTGGAGGTGCTAGAATAGAGTTTATTGTTAAATTTTTTAGCCACGAGATAACACACTTCTAATGAAACAAACTTTTTTTTGGCATAACCTTGTTCGGTAGTGAAATATTCAATCAGTTTTTAATTTCGTAGTACGGTTTTGTTTTTGAAGAACTTCAACGTTTCTTAGGAGTAGGATTTGTATACATATATAATTGTAATTATAATTAAAAAATGCTTTTAATCGCGATTAAGAATATTCGATAATTCCGTATTTTATTAAAACAAAATAGAGTTCGTAGAAAAACAATACTAAGGGAAATATTGTACATATTGCGCACACACAGAAAAATACACAATGTAAAACCAGCGAAAACAAGGTTGATTTTACATTTTTCGTTAATGATTTCGCTCGTTTCGTGTTAAATCAGCATGACGTTATGATAACTTGCAAACAACAGCAGCACTTGTCAATATAACATGCGTGTTTTATTAAATGAAAATGTACCCACATTAAAATATTATGTCGAATCTTGTTGAATCAATATTATTTCAGTTTGAAACAACATAAATTGCATATATCTAGATACTCCTATATAAAACGGAATGTGTGCTTGTATGTTTGTTTGTACTAGACCCCTGGACCGATCTTTCTAAAATTTTCATAAAATTTAACAGGGACTCCGGATTGAATTAGGCTACTTTTGCCCACACACGCATACTTTTACGCCCACTTTTTCAAGTTATGTTACTCCTTCCACATAGTTTTTTTTACAGATTTTATAATATAAGAGAGAAAGAGAGAGAGAAGGAGAGAGAGCGAAGAGGCACACCGGGTTAATCTAGTGCAATAGATTGAATGAATATGTTTTCAGCATGAAAATCATTTAATATGTAAGTAATTATAATGTTGAGTTAATACGATTCAATGATTGATCTAACACGAAACTCTTTTAATTAAAACGATTTCTGCTACGTATTTACTTTGTTAATATTTATTTTATTTACAAACATTTGGTGCTAACGCCAAATCATCAAGTTGACCTTAAACCATATTTTTGAAAAGTTTCAAACCTCTTATCTTATATGAAAACTTAAAATAAAATAATGAGAATTTTGTATGCTTCTGTAATTTTTTGTAATCTCATTAAAATTCGTGGAATACTTATTAGCAATGTTGATTTAAAATTTAGAAATGTTGTCTTTACACTAGTCAATGTTGATTTTATCAAATTCAAAGTTAATTTAGCGTAATAGTTCTTTATTATTTTACTACAAAACTCAACATTGCACAATGTTATTTTAACTACGAAAATTGCTCAACAAAGTCAGTAAACTATATGACATGAAATCGACATGATTTAATTTTGGTTTTACATTGATGTTTTTTGCTGTATGCATGAAAATATACTCGACTTTCTTCAATAAAAGAACTTAAGTTCTCACAAAAGACTTTAAATCACGCTAAGACAATTTTCTTTTAATATTATTTAAAATACAGATCTTCAAGTCGCATATTTTAGTATAATCGGCATATTTAAAAAATCTAACTTAATATTTTTATTATTAATTTGCAACTGATGGACCATCAAAATGTCAAAATACGCCGAAAAATTATAAATAAAATTTAAATAAAAATCGATTAATTGTGTTAAGTTTTTTCTTAAGGTGTGTTGTCAAGAATTCACAGCATTTATTTTTTTCGTTTCATTTGCTATTTTTATAGGTTCCATAAAATTTCTTTTGTAAAAATTTGTATTTAAATGAAAACTGCTCTTATCGTTTTGGGAGCATTAGGCCGTTCATTCATTACGGTTTCATTAATCATTTAAGCATCTGATGATTAGCGGATTGGGCTAAGGCATTGTAGTCTGGTGCTAGGGCTGCTAGCACACGGAGCGCATCCGAACACATTTATATAGCGAGCAGCTTGATGGCGCCAATGACTCGCCATGTCATTTCGAGTATCATTGATATTCAGAATTTAGGTGGAGATCAGTGCAACCAGATATTCCTCTGCGACTCTACTCTCGCATCGTTTTACTTTTCAAAAAAGTTGGTCCATTTATCAAGATTTGATTTTAATTATTAAATTAATAATACAAACGAACACTAAACAATTTTCTAGACTTTTGCTCATAGTTTTTAATTAAATTAAGAGTGCAATTATGATCGGCATCACTAGTTTTTGTTTTAGTAGCTCTAGTTTTAAAGATATAGTGACGTTTAATATTTGCATAATTCATGTCATCTTTATCTATTCTAAAATATTAATAAGCAAATACGTTGTTTTATATCCCTTTTACGGCCGCAATACTGAACTGATTTTAAAAAGATTTATACCTTTTTAAACGGTTTTATACATAGATGTTCACAATCTTAATTTTATATAAATGGGTTTGATATTTAGGGAGCTATGAGCGCTTAAAGTTGCTACTAACTTATGCACACTTATCACACATGCATGTATCCGCTTCAACTTGAAAAATAAACAAAGTGTGCATCTGTTTATTCAATTTGCTTTTGCATAGAACTGTGGCAGAGTTTTAAGTAGTTTATTTAGATTTTTTTGTTTTTGTATTTTATCGTATATATTTATGTAAATGTGAAATATTAATTTCTAGAATGCGGTCGATTGTGTCGGCCGCTGGATACACTAATTAATTGCTATTAAATTTACACAAAAGTACTTTTTATGCGAGTCATTTCGGCATGTGTTTCAGGATATCTTACTTGTATCGCAAGAATGTTCGAAATTGTGTTTTCATTTAGTTTAGTCCTTTAGTAATGCCATCGTAATCAGCAGAAGAATATACAAATTAATTAAGAATTCGTTGTCCAGGTCTTTTTACTTTATTTTTGTATTTTTATTTTATTTAATTTATTTCTTCACCAAATAATAAGTTTTCCAAAATTCGATTTTAAAACGTTTTATTTTATTTGTTTAAAATTTTTACTTTTAATATTCGACTACGAGTATGTAGAAGTTTCAGGGAACAAAGTTCGATATTTAACATAATCGTTTTCAATTAAATTTATTTTACAAAAATTTTTTTTATTTTTTTTTATCCTTTCAGAATATAACATTTAATTTTTAGTAAAGTTTTATAAAAAACTGATTTGATTTTTTTTGTAAAACTTGTCGTTTTATTTTTAATTTTTCACACAAAATTCTTTTTGTTTTATATGAATTTACTTTGCAAAAATTCTTTTTGCTTTTGCTCCTTTCAGGATCAAATATTTTAATTTTCTATAAAGTTTTATAAAAATAATTTCGTCAAATCCGCGATATCCAAAATCAAACTTATCAATTAAATCGTATTTCATTTTATGAATGAGTTAAGCTTACAAATTGATTTATGAATGAATAAAAAAAAACAACAAAAGAGCTAATATGAGCTTTTACTCTAAAGAGCGTTTCTTTAATGTTGTTTTTTATATTTTTAAGCCATTGCTATGCAAAATATTAATAAAAGAAAATCGTCTGAGTAACAAGTAACAAATTGGATAAAATTTCCATACACTTAGTAAAAAAGTTATTCAACAAGTCTGTTTCGTTAACTTACATATCGATCGGCTAGTTTTATAGGAGTCAAAGGGAACCATGTATTAATATATCTATATTTCATCATTTTTTATCAAGCATGACTTAATATAACAAATTAATGTGAGCAATGCAATTCCTAAAAAGCGAAGCATTTAATGATTGTCATCTTTGAGGAAATCTCACAAAGTTACCAATTATAGGAAGTGCAAACCATTCGATTTAACAACAGTTCTTCTACTAAGTACATACGTACGTATACATATCTGGTGTTCCCCAAGACAGTCATCTTGGTCCGATTCTGTTTTTTCTGTTTATAGCCGATCTTCCCAACGTTATCAACTTCGCAATATATTGATGTACGCTGACAATGTTGAAATTTTTTATTCGTTTAATCATTTTATTGATCACGTTTATCTTCAAAGTGACCTTAATAACTTTTTTGAATGGTGCAAACACAACATGGCGGAGCTGAATTAAAAAAAATTAAATGCATGAGCTTTACAAGTAGTAATTTTGTTGTTGTTAACTACTCCTTGGTAGGTCATCTGTTGGATTTGGTTGATTCATTTCTTGACCTTGGAATTTTACTGGATCCTAAGTTAAATTTTGTTTCTCATATTACTTTGACTGTAAATAAAGCTAGAGGTATTCTTGCCTTTATAAAACGTTAGGCTAAAGAGTTTTCTAACCCTTACATTACGAAGCAGCTGTACGTGTCTCTAGTTAGACCTATTTTAGAATACGGATCACAAATCACATTCATAATATTCGTATTGAATCTGTGCAAAAACAATTCTTGTTATTCTGTTTACGTGGCCTTGGATGGAGTTCCTTAACAAATTTGCCCTCATATACTAGCAGGTTAGCATTAATAAATCTTCCTACACTCAAAAGTCGTCGTACAATGTTAAATGTTTCTTTAAATTAATCTAATTTATTTAATATTTTTATTTATTAGATTAATTTAAAAAACAGAAGGTCGAAAATATATAACAATAAGTTAAATGGTTCTTTTATGATAAACCTTATCCATGGTAACATTTGCTCTGAATTTCTTTTTAATTCGGTTAAATTTAATATTCCTTGCCGTAGTATTCGTCATTATAATCCTCTTGTTATTAAGTTTTGTAGGTCTAATTATGCTATAGCTGATCCTTTAACGATATTGTGTCGTCAATGTAATTATTTGTCTGAACTTGTTGATTTTTCTTTGAATTCTAATATCATAAAGTATAAAATCACTGTTTTTCTTAATTCATAACTTATACATTTTTGTATAATTCTAGTAATTTAATACAATTTTGGCATCTAATTGACTAATTTTTAAATAAATAAAAAAAATCGAAAAATTCTTTACTTTTGACTTTTTGCTTTTAGACGGCACCCACCTTCAATAATAATTTTTGCTCGCCGAGACAATATCTGCTTTATATTTGCGCGATTTCTAAACATACTTGGTTTTTCAAAATATCTGTGAGCTCATCTTGCCGTTTGCTATAAAAATGAAAATTCCAAAATGGTGGATTTATGTTTTTGCACTCATCTTCAAACAGTTGAAATGAAACTCAGGTTGAAAAGAAAATTTATTAGCGCGGACGAACATAAACAGAATTTCTAATCGCAATCGAATGTTTCGTTTACGAGACCAATTAAAAGGCCCAATTAATCGCGATTATTATTTCGATTATAATCGATTTGCACGCACATTTTTTACACAATTAATGTTAAGCAAAATATATTAATATTCTCTTAATTAATATGTAAAAAGGACTAACTCTTTAAATATTTTTAAACAAAATGTATTATTTTATTTTTATTTATTTTTTATTATCTGATTTAATCGAAATTATAAAAAAGCTTATGAAATAACACAATAGTAACTAAAACTATCAACAACAAAATGTATTGTATTATTAGAGATATCCCAAATAGTTTTTATTTGTTGTGAGTTAAAAGTTTCGCTACCTGCTGTATTTTACTCAAATTATCTGGCGTGAGCAGCATTGAAATGCATAATGTTTTTAACTCTATATTACAATCAAAATTGTTAATATTCATGTCCTATGAGAGAGGACAACCAGGACTATTTCATGCAATTATTTTTTTTATACTTCCCAGAAATAGCGAATGCAAAAATTAGTCCTTCAATATTCTTTAAAATTTCGCAAAATGTATTTTTTTTTTGAAAAATACGAGTACATATTGAAAACTTGATTACTGAACAACACACACCGAAATTTCATATTTAATTTTTGATTCGTTTTCGACAGAGAAGGAGTTAAGCTTGCTGAATATAAAGGATTTTACAGACATATTTTTCATATTTAATCTTTAAGTTAACACATTTCAATAATGTCGCTGTCATCACTTAGACCGCACTGGAACTGATTTCTTATTCTAAGGACATCCGCTAAATACCAATCTGACTTATTTTATAACCATTTAATATATATATTTTAGTTAGCCTCACTGACAGAATAAACCATTTCAAATCAGCTTAACTATGCTTTATAACAATAATCATATTAACACTGTTTTTAAACTTCCTTTGGCTTTGCATGCTTAAGACGATACGCACAAGTGTTTTACGAAACTGACTCAGTAGAACTTCCATGACAATAGATTAAAAAATGGTGATGACTATAATAATGTCAAGGTATTGACAGGATAATTCAGCTTAAATAGGCTGTAAACAGGATCTTCTATTAGTTTGTTTGTGTAAAAAAGCCAAAAATGAATTTCTTTTGTTGTTTCTTGTTATTATGGAGTTGACTGAAAAAGTGAAAATAACGTTTTTTTTATTAATATTTTTTCCAAACAATAAGACAGATGTCTGGTGGTGTATTGTTTTGTTTTTACTTAAAAAAATTATATTGGGATCACTATTTTATTAGATAACCGAGTTTTAACAAATCCCAATGATAACTTGCTATCAAAGAACACAGAGATCATTGATTGGAAAATTTTTGATTTTAAACATATTATTATGTCTTGAGCGATATTATTAGTTCAAGGTGTTGTATGCCACTGTTAGGAAGATATCGCTCCTTTATTGCAACGTGGTCATATCTAAATAAACGTTATTTTTGAGGTAAGAATATTCGTCGTATCGCTCTTCATTTTGTGTAAAAAAATTTATACAAATATCTTGTCTACTCACCTCATGAGGGGGGAATACCTTTTTATTTTCCCATTGATGTGTGTGTAAATTCAAAACTTTAAACTCGTTTTCTGACCGACGAGTTTTTTTGAGATATGAGTACATTGCAATAAAGGAAAATATTTACAGATAAGCAGGAAAATTGAATTAATTAAGAATTTAGGGACACAAAGTTTGTGCATCGTTGTAGCTTTAATTAACATTTGTTGTTATATTATCCCAGAGAAAATAGTTTTAGTTTTTTTCCAACAAGACAACGAACGGAATTCTTTAGGTAAGTAAGCCTCTATTTTATTATTATCCTTACCTCTCTCATTTGCAATAAGCATATTGTATTGTTAAGCCTTTAGAGTTGGTAATAAGAAATTTATTACTCAAATTAAATTCGGAAATGGAGCTTCTTAAAAACTGGGCGCCGTGTCAGCAGTTTTGTAAGCGGAAGTTTCTAAGCATATCTCCCTCACAAATCTGCTGATATGAAAACTTCATATTTTCTGGTGTGTTGAAGATACACCAAATAAATTTATTGCAAAAATTAAGTATATATTTCGAAGTCCCAAAAAGAAAACGAACGATCTATAATTATAAGAGTAGTACTCTAATAATTCCCTCTCAACCGCTTATAATTCCGTAACTTTATAGCATGTGCAGCTTTATTCAATCAGTGCGTGCAACAAAACAAACAGAACAAAAATCAAACGGTTTTTCGTATTTTTTGTTTATTTTCCAGCTAAATAGGCCAGGTGATCCAACTTTTTTTCAGCCAACAATGAATGGACCTTTCTCCCTATTCATCTTTAGCATAAACAATGCGTTTGTGTGTCATCTTTTGCGGTACCGAGGATTCCTTTTATTAAGGCAAATTTTCTAAGAAGCAATTCCCTTTGCTGGCTTTTCAAAACATTGAATCCAATGTTGTTCCAATGATTTAATGGTTGTAAGTTATACCTTCTTCTTGTCTATTGGAATTTATGTGATTTGGCACTAGTGGTCATATATGTGTTTGTGTGTGTGTGTGCCAGTATGCTGAGAAGATTTTCTAAATATGTGTCCTTTTTAATTGTTATTGTGCAACACCGGTCGGCCAGTGGCAGTGATTTGATTTTTTGTTTGTTTGTTTTTTTATCTATTGTATTTAAAAATTTTTTATGCTTAGCAGCATTTCTGTATTTCTTTATTACTCTCGTAGTGGTAGTTATTTCTGCTAAAGATTCCTTTGTCATCCATATCACACATCATTTTTATATAAATGTAAGATATTATTTGCTGCAATTGTTTATGGGCTTCTGTTGTTTCAGATTTTTTGCTTCCATTAAATTTTTCTCTGGCTTTAGGATTTCAATTAATGTTGATGGATCTTGCTTTTACATCATACATCGCAATTCATTCATTGTAATGCGGTGAAAGATGTATGAATTTCTTAAGTGAACACCAGGCATAAGAAACAGTGGTGGTATGGTAGAATATTTCAAATAGGGTGGTCATTTCAGTGCTTATACTCTCCATATATTTACAAAAATATTTTCGGGAATTTTTCCTTTAGTGAATAAAGATACATTTTTAAGGTCTCTGCAAGGTATGAGATCCGTAAAATATCTTTTTATATTTTTTACTTTTGAAATCAGGAATTTGAAGAATTGGTGAAGAGAAGATGTCTTTGCTCCACTAATTGCGAGCAATTTTAATTTATATTTCTCATGTATATTCGAAAACATCGTGGCCCTAATCTTATCCGCCGATTTCAGTGTCTTTGCTTTCATTTTCCTTTGACTGTTGTTTTCCAGCAAAAAACTTATATATTACTCTATCTCTATTATTTGTAAATAGTATTAATAGAGCGTGTACATGATCAGTAGTTCAACTCCTGGCTAAGTAGTGTGTTTGTTAACTGTGTACGTGTGTTCGTGGAAACACATTGTTAGTGTGCAATGAAATATATGTGTAATATAATAGTAGATTATTCTATTGGGTATCAAATACAATACAAAAATTCATTCAAAAGCACGAGTTCAGTACATTTTTATTGTGTTTTGTTATCATTTTAGCTAATTACTTTGCTATCAAAGCTTTTTGCTTGGTTCATTCTTGTGTATTTTTTTCGATATCTGTATATTTGCGACAAAAAATAGTTGGGTCCACCGAAAAAAAAGTTCTAAAAAATTTAAGTCTCTGAATCAAGTGATGTGCCCGTCGTCTCAATTACTTTGATAATTTCCGAAGTGCCTGATTCAACTGGATGTCCAAAAAAAGGAGATTCACTATTTTTGTGAATATACGGTTGCGTTTAAGTTCATTTGTAGTTGGTTCTGAACGAGGGTGCAAGTTTTTATGGTGTTTATCTAACTTATGTTTAATATTTTAGTACTTTTCCGTTTCGTTTTAATTTTTTATCATGTTTTGTTTAATTTCCCGATTTAGAAAAATTTGCCTCAGTCAATTGATAGTTTAAAAATATTAAAAAAACAATCTTCTTCAGAATCTGCCATGTGTCTTGTCCAGCTTGTCGTTTTTGAGAAGCAAACTTTGTTTCAAGCACTTTGCGCTTCTTACATGATTTTTCAAAGACTAACTGAATATAAAATGTATGATTTCTAACGCTTCTTAAATTTTTCTTATAGTACCCTTTTTATTCAATATTTTAGCACGTTACTGGCCAGTTCTTAGGCGGCCTCAAAAAACCTTTTGTTAGTTTTACAACAAAAGACTTCGAGTCAAGGTGCAAAAATAGGATGAAACTTATAATAGATTGTGTAAAAAACATTTTGAACAAAAACAGAAAACTCCCTCGCAAAAAAACAAAGTAGAAAAGATTTCAGGACATCGAGTGTGGTGAATTTTAGCAAGTGTCCTATATTTCGAATAAGTTTTAGGAAAAAATATTCTGAATAGATGGAAGCGACACCTGCTACTCTAGCAATTGTAAAAGAAATGATTCTATGTACAATGATGTGGAAGTAGTCAGCATAACAATAAATATCCCAACAAGCATAAGGACATTCGTTTAATATATATATGATGGCTCTATCATTTGGAATTAAGCATTATTCTCAATACTTTTGCAAATCTAGACAGAAGTCTATATGCAGTCACTCTGAGGACATCACTGAAAAGTTTGCATATTGGTTATGATATTACTTGATATTTTAATTGGTCGGGTTAATTAATTGTCATACGTTGAAAACACGATACGGAAAGAAATAACTTAAAATTAATTAATAGATACTAAATGGTGATTTTTTAGCAACTTTCTACTCGGCAGCACTATTTCTGGCAGATCAGCTTGTTACTATTTGGTCTATAATTTGACAATCGACTTACAAACGAACAATGCTTGCAAATTATTGAATTTTATTATCAAAATTCATGCTAGGTTAAGAAAGTGCATTGCGGACTTCTTCCATTTTATGGTCGACTGAGGCAGCTATTCGGAATCTTGTGACTAAGTTTCGCACCAAGTTTACATTATTGGAGGCTAGGGTGCTGTTGGCTGAAGTAGTTAGCGTGTTGACTACACAGCAAATAATGTCTAAGAACGTGGGTTCGGCCCAATATCATGCAAGTCATGACATCCATCTGTTTAAGTGACGGAGGCACAGCACTGGTCACTGAAGATACTGGTGTATGCTAGCGTACATCACAGCGCCCTCCTTCGTCGGTATTGTACCAAATTCGTCGGCGAAATAAAATAATTGATAAAATGGCTTAACACATTTAATGCGTCTACTTGACAGCAGATGCGCTGCAATACTTATTTACAAACTAACTTAACCCGCAACATCACAGCTGTAAAACAATTAAGCATTCTCACTTTCACCATCTGTCCTCTCTCACTATCCCTTTCCCAAAATAGGTGATGCACCTACTGGTATATTAATTGCCTGAATGTTACTTCTCTTTAAAAAAAAACGAACATGCGTAGAGTGCGGGCAGAGGGAAATATTGCAGCTGTATCCGCCAGTTTTGTTGATGACCGTGAATTATCGATTCGCCGCCATTTGAGCACTAACGTGCGATGATTAAAATTGTTTCTGACGGTTCCACATGTCAGCATGCACCCGAAACAATGACTAATCTGAGAGGCGAGTTCTTTCGGCGGTTTCTTTCAGGTTTGGGGCCGCGTAGATCATGCGATTTAACGTCTTTAGACTATTTTTTGTGATTAAGGCACGTGTCTATAAAAACAAACCCGCAAATGTTGACGCAGTATAAGCCAATGTTGAAGAATTTATTCGAGAGATACCGGCCGATATATTGGAGAGAGTATGCCGAAATCCTTAAACATTGAATTATATAGACCATTTTATCGATTCAAATTAGATTTCTCTAAATTCCTGAAAAATTATAAATATTTAGATACGAGATGTCAACGTATGACCATCGATGTCTCATAAATGTGATATTTTCATAAAATGTTTATAAGTTTCAATATATTTCAATATATAAAATATTTTCATAAAATTAAATTCACGCTTTACCTAAGAATGATTAAACTAATATATATTATTTTCATTATATATATATTATATTATTTTTTGTTTGAAGCGGGAATTTGCAGGATGCCGGAAAATTAAAATAATTTTCTGGTATCCTGGGAATAGAAAAATTCTGTAAGGCAGAATAACAGGAGTTATTTTTAAATAGATTTAATTTTCCTTCTATGAACTTCAAATTGCGGGCCCCAGACCACACAGCCATATCCGAAAAGTGATGATATAAGAGTTGTGTACAACTAATTAACTGCCTTGTGACAAACTCTCTATTTTAAAAATATTTTTAAATGAAAGTGATTTAAGTGCTGTAATTAAAGTCTCCGAAATTTGCAGTAAAAGAATCTTTATCTGTTTGGATTTTTCTATTTTCAAATAAAATAGTTTGAAGTCAACAAAATATTGATTATGAATTTTATAAATTTGTAGTAAAAAAGACCAAAATTAAATTGGAAGTAAATTTTTAAATAATGATATTTATCTTAAACTATGCAGACTCAAATAGTTTTTAAAACGCTTATTGTTTGAGGTCATGAATCAAGAAGACCAGATTACGCACTCAGCCGAACAAAAAAATTTTCTACTGCTCATCTACGTCATCATAGAATACAAATGTGTGTTTGTTATAAAAAGTGTAAGAGATTTTTGGTGAAAAACTGGAAATAACTTCTAAACGGGTGTATCGGTTTGAACAAAATTTTAAATGGACAGAAAAGAGATGCAGTCGAGTAAAACTTTTGAGTTTCTGCTTTAAGATATTTAAGGAAGAGCCTCATATTTCGGCTTACTTTCCATACACAAATGTACTTTAGCTTACAAAAAATATTCTATGTCTACGTCACAACACAACACAATCACACACAACAAAATAACGAACCTGCGCAATGCGCAATCTTGTTTTCTTGATTCATGGTTTGAGGTAAAGTTTACTTAGAAATTGTTCTTACTTTGAGAACAGTATGTGTGCTGGGTTATGTAGCAAACTTGTCGAATTTTACTAATGAGTTTGTGTGTTTTAGCAAAATGCAATATGATAACACAAACAACTATGCCAAAAGAGACAAAGGGAATGTAACATTAAAGCAGGTACTCGCATACGCATACACTCGCATACTTACATAAATAGTTATGACAATTATCCTAATCAACAAGTGACGTGTGTCAAAACTAAGTAAGATATTAAACGCGGTTTCCGTAATCCAGACGATGGAGTTGAGTATAATATTTGTATGAAATTCTCTGAAATAATTGAGTGTCATTTATATAAATTTTTTACTTAAGACGAATGTCTGACTTACAGAAACCGCACTTATTTAATACAGACTTTGCTTTGCATATATGGGAGTGTATCTCAAAAACCAAAAATTACTTTAAACGAGTATATGTATGTATAAAACGGGGGGAAATACCACATTATTGAATGAACTACCTGAGTGGGTAAATTTCTTTATTAGTGGCTTGAAAACCCCTTGAAATACCTGAATTATGGGAAAGTAATATTGTAAACATTTCTGGTGGTTTTCTGTTTTGTTTAAGTCGCGGATATGAGAACGATTAAAATGATCAACAATGTTATACAAAATATGATACTGGATTTTCCAGTGCGTTGCAAACTGAGCGGGAAAGTTTTTATTTTTTATTAGAATAAGACTTGAATTTAGGTACCTGTAATCGTCATGGGACATACAGATGTTTAGAAAAATTAAGATATTTCCGAATTTTGAAAGTGTAGTTTGAATAACTGTAGGGAAAAACTTTACAGTTTAACAACCCTTAATTAAATATAAATATTGTCATAGTATTAACTCATTTAATAATCATTTGACTTTGTAATTGGATAATTTGGGAATTTGTATTGAAAACATTCAGTCATATTTAGAGCTCAGATATGTTTACGGATTCTCGTAAATAAAACAATGAATGTCTGTTCCAAAAATTAGGAAAATCCGTTTGGAAATTTTCATAATTTTTTCCATAAGGAAAAGTACACTAACATACATTTTTAATATTTCACATTAGTTTTAGTCGCTGGCACTCGTACATATGTATATTCATGCTTATATTTATGTAAATATGTACACATATTACGTATATATATGTACATACATATATATATTTGAACTGGCTGGATATCAGCACCACTCATTGTTATTGATTACGAGTTTTAAAACGGAGTGTCCTTTTTAAAATAATGTTTATGCGGGAAAGTCAATACTTTCTCATCACACCCTTGCAGTAGGTTTTTCTATAACAATATTTTTTTAGAAGTTTACGCGGATTTTTTCACATTTGGAATTTTACATCAAGTTGTGATCCTCATGTTATTTTTCGTTGGGTTTATCAAAAGTTATTCCACCTTTAGTTGTTTTTTTAATTAGTTTGGGTTTTTAAATTGCTTAGAGTTTTGCCAATGTTTTGTGTAAAATAGTTTTGTTTGTTTTACTGAAAGGATTTTTGAGCGTTCTTCCCAGAAAAGAAACGTTTCTATTGAATATCAGAAAATAATTTGATGCAGAGAAAATATTAAAATCCAAGACTTGCAATATTTTTTATTATTATAAAATAAAAAATATATTTGACAAAATAATTAAGCGAAAATATATATGTAATAAATATATAATTTATAACTATATAAAAGCAACCAACACTTTGACAAACAAATAAAAAGTTTGTGCTTTGTTTTGATTAACAAATTATTTAATTGTACTGAATAACATTACATAAGCAGTAATAATTCTCATATTATTTTTTCACAAATTGTGGAAATAAGACTTTCGGTACAACCAACATCAGCTGAAAAAGTATTGATAGACATAAAATACAGATGAACTGTGATGAAGGTGGTTTGCGACATCTAAAGATAATGTTGCTATTTTCTGCTAAGTAGGTTGGGATTAATTGCATTTTACTCTGTTCTTTGAAGTGCGCTCTTATATCCAATTCATTGCGAGTAAAATGTTTGAATGGCCCGAAAAAATTATGAAAATGTAAGCATTAAAAGGCATCAAAATGCATTAAAAATGGCACAAAAAGGCATAAAATAATGCAAACAACAATCAAAGATTTAATGTGATTGTATTTAATTTTTTTTACCTTCGCCGATATCGTAAGAAACTTTTCTTTCGTATAATTACATTTAAAACAAAATCAAAATTTTAAAAATTGTTTTTGTTTCAAATGTAAATTTTTATTTTTTTAGGTAAATATTGAGTTTTATTTACACCGACAAAACCTATTGTCGGAAAATTGATAAAAAATCTATTTATTTCTTTGTTCATGTCGTATTCTATTCGTTAAACAAAAAATAGATAAACAAATATATTTTATCAGTCAATACCATCCTGTAAGTGAATAAATTTTTAGTTGGATCTCTATTTTTTTAGGCTCAATTATGATCTATATGTTTTTCCGTGCACAGAAAATAATTATGATCTAAAATTTATCAAATTAAAATTCGACACACAAGTTAAACATTTTTTAGTCAGTACGACAAAAACCTATAGAAATTGGAGAAGTTTTTAATTTGATCTTCAGATTTTTAAAGTCAAATATGATTTAAAATTTTTTCTATCTGAAGTGTTGGAAGCATTATTTGGATAATATTACTAGAAGATATATTTACTGCAGATCAGCAATGTGTGTACAGTGTTCGTTAAAAATTCGTTTGACATTGCTTTTACTTTTTACTGCATGTCTGAAATATGAGTAATTTCAAAATTGTCGGAAACTTTGCTCTACTGAGTCAATTTTTTAATCTATGCACCACTATGAACGAAAGTTTAATATAATTCAAAACATATATATAGGATATTTACCTCGAGATCGATCTGAATCTACTAGTTCCTCAAACATAAAGGATTGTTGCACCACTATAGTGTCGCAAACATTAAGACACTGGTTAGGAGGACTAAAAGTTCGTATGCATGCGGTAACTTCTCTTGTTGCCACTTTTTGGCATTGCCAAAGCTGTTTGTTTGTTGCATGTAACAGTGGAATCAGATTGTAATATATTTCAAAAAAATTTCACGAAAGTTTTTTTCAAAAACAAAATAAAGTTTTATATATGTATGTGTCGCTATTTTAATGTACAGACGCCCTAAGTAATTTTTTTTTCACATTTCAATAGATGAAGAAAATCCTATTTTAATTAATTGCTATATTAAATTAACATTATATTATATACACTGCCATCAATATTGCCAGGAGTTGGAGGAAAAAGAGGCTAAATCGGATTTTTACAAAAGGCCAGAAAAACTTGGAAAATAGTGTCTCGGAAAATTGGGCTAACAAAATAAGGTACTGCGAATCTAGTCGCGGCAACCATATAAATGAACTCGTGCTCCATAAAAAATGGGAATATTTATTTCTATAATATACCAAAAGATTTGTGTAGGTTCATCTAAATAAGTACGATTACTCTTTCCCACCCTAAACTTTAAAAACAAACCTTAAAACAAATACATACATACAACTAAAATTTATACACTTTATAGCAAACAGCACATGCCACCATTATAATTTCACATCTATCAACTGCACACACTCCACCAGCACACACTGACTGACTTGTACTCAAAATTCAATCGCACACGTTTAAATAGAAACAACAACAAAAAACGATGATCATCATGCAGGTATTTGAGTACTAGAAGCAATAATATGTAAAAGTTGTTCTCAGTGTTTTGTGTTCCATTTCCCACATTGATACCTATTTGAGTCTATTTTTAGGACTTTCCATTCGTTTCGAAAATTCATATAAGAATTTCTAATTGGGGTGGATTTTCCTTTTGTTTTCCAGTATTTTCATAAACTGTAATTTTTCTTACGTTTTGAGTGAAAATGATCCCCCTTTTTGATTTTGTTTCTGAACATTATGATTTCCTTGGGACGGCATCATCTGTGTTTATGATGGAATTATGTGAGGTGTCATATAATAATTCACATATTTTAACATCTGCAAGTACGATTCGAGTGTGAGTATTTTTTTATATTTTCGAATGTTTGTAATGGAGCTGATCTTTAAATTGTATGTTGCTTTTACCACACATTTTTACGTTTCCATTGGTTTTCTCCGGTTTCGAGGTGTCTTTTAGTGTTTAAATATGTGTCAAAATTCGCATATTTAAAGTTTTCGTTGTTGTCATGGGGAATTGCTTAACTATAAATTGATTATTAGTGGGTTATCATATGGCATTTCTGGGAACTAGTAGTTTCTTTCAGTAGAATTTTCATGATGTTTGGGTTGACTTTAATTAATTTTTAAGAAGAACTAAAAATTGTAATGAATATGTTTAAGTTCGAACAAAATGAATTGCTATCAGCTCAATTTTCTTTATTTCTTATATTTCAGAGATAATTTTTTTCAGACATAAGCCTAACAGTGCTCCACCAATGCAACAACCTCAGAGTTTTGTTTAACAAGTTTTAGGTGATATTTTTATTTTTTTTAAGTTCTTGAAACTAATTCACTCATTTCAATACTTATTTCACTGCATGCTAAAAAGTAAATGAAAATGCACATGAAAAACCAGTGCATAAAATCAAAAAAGAATATTGAATAAATTTCCTTTAACTTTGCAGGCGTCTCGAGAGACAAAAAGAACATCTTGTTCTTGTGCCTTTGATTTAACTTTGTATTTACCATTTTTAAAGAGTCCGAAAAGATGACCCTCTCCCGATCCTAATCTTGTAGAGATCTGAGACGCAGATGCGTTTGTAATCTGACGCAATATCTTCTCATACCTATACTTGAAGAAAATTGCACAGAAGTACTTAAGTTTTCAAATGAGTTCTGCCGCATCTGAGATAATATTTGACATAGCAGCTCTCCTTCAAAGCGAGTGCTATTTTACATTATGCAACTTTTGTTGCTGCAATTTTTCTTTTTTCTTTCTTTTAGATGCATTTGCGTTTACGTTGTAAAATTTTTATTGCAGAATGAGTTTCATAATGTAAACGGGTACTTACGAAATCGTGTTTCTACGAAAAACTTGAGAATACTTTGTTTTTTTAAACAAAAATCTTATTATTATCAATTTTAAATAATAATCTCTTACGCTCTAATTTTGTATAATAAAAAAACTTAAATTCTAATTTAATCCGCGTATGGCTATCGTCGACTTTTTTTTAGGATTGGTATCGGCAAAAAGGCATGGCTAAAAAACTGCTTTAACTTTCGGGATGTTTAGAAATGATTAGTAGGCGTATGATCAATAGGAATTTCATTTGGAGCTACAAACTTACGAAAAAAATTAGGGAAAAATGCACACGATTTGTACTTTTATGGTAGTACAAATTTTCCAAATGTAATAAACATGCATACATAAATATGTACGTGTAACATAACCAAATTTTGTGGATCACCTCTGGAATTAGTTCGTCTCCCGCGGATGATTTAACAACTTTTGCGCTTAATTGAAGATGTCAAGTAAACTTAACGTTAATATGGAATTTTTGTGAGTGTTTCTAGGTTTTACATACTTTACATAACAAAATTATAATCTCTCGACTATATTATAATAAGAAAATTTCCCTCTTAACTTGGAAATTTTGTAAAATAAAATAATGCACTTCGGCTACCTGCTTTGCATGCTCTTCTATGTGTATTGAGGTGAGTCTCTTTGATTACCATCACATTGAGATACTTTGACGTATTTTCCACAACGAATTGAAAAACTTCCCAAAGTGAATACAATTTTATACAAATTGGTTGTTGCTTAAAATCTCCCTCATACTCCCAAACACGCATAAACGCACATACAAACACACAAAGTCATATACATAGACTAGAGCACAGGTAGCAAAGTAAAAGCCAGCAACAGCAGCCCTTTAAAGCAAAAGTAAGGGAGAGAAAACAAGAGAGGTAAAGTAGAAACGAGAGATAAAGTGATAAAACATATGTACGTGTTCTTACGGAAAATATTCAGAATCCACCACCATTCTTCTTCTGCCTGAGAGTTGGTATATAAAAAGAAGCGGAAAGAGCTGACCTTTCATAGCAGCTCCAATGCTCAAACGGTAAACAACATTGCTTATTTGTAAAATTAAACGTATTTAGTGAACACCTTTGAAAAACACGTGAATTTTTTTTAAATTTATAATTTCGGTTTGTTTTTGTTTAATCTGATCACCAAATAAAGAAATGGCCACCAATTACAAAAGTTGCCCATTGAAAAAACGTCCCATCATCTTTGTTAAAGATGATGAAGAACTCTTACAACAACAGCCTGTCAATCGGTATGAACAAGTAGAAGCTTTGGCTTTGATAAAAGTATCCAGTGAAAGTGACAGCGATGATAAGCCACAAGATTTATCATTGAAACGTAAGGCAAGTGACACTTTTGAGGAATACATCGCTCCTGCTAAGCGTCAGTACGTTTTAAATCTTTCCAACAAATCTTCATTAGAATTATTAGAAACTCGCTCAGTATCACCAATTAAGGATTTATCTGGGAGTTCTGTCATGTTATCTCCTCCTTGTGAAATGGACTCGAGCTTGGAATATCAACTAAATGATATTCATTTACGAGGACTAACTGCAGCAACCAGTGGCTACACTACCAATCCTTACAAATCGGCATTTGTTATGGCTGCCGGTTGTAATCCTATGACTACAATTTGGAATACATATCAACCCAATGTTTCAGCCATATATCCGTCACCAGCATCGTCAAATGACTCGACAGCATCACCACGCTCAGCCTATAGCTATCAACATATAACACCGCCTGCAAGTCCCGGCTCAGAAGTAAATTCTGAACCTGAGGATCTTTCCGTACGTAACGACATCCCTTTGCCAGCTTTATTCCATATATTCGAGGAAGCGCCTAGCCATCAATCTCCAAACTCATCTGGCTCTTCGGTCTACTCCCACAATAGTTTAACCAGTTCATCGGCGTCATCAGCCATTTCTAACTCATCTAATACAGGCAACAAAAATTATCGTTTCAAATGCGAAAAATGCAACAAGATGTATTCAACCTCAATGGGTTTGTCAAAGCACCAGCAATTTCACTGCCCAGCCGCTGAATGTAATCAAGAGAAGAAATTACATGCTTGTCAAGAATGCGGGAAACTCTATACCACCATGGGTGCCTTAAAAATGCATATTCGCACTCACACTTTACCCTGCAAGTGTCCCATCTGTGGGAAAGCCTTTTCTCGTCCATGGCTTTTGCAAGGCCACATACGCACTCATACCGGCGAGAAGCCATTCCAATGTCCCGACTGTCCCCGTTCATTCGCTGATCGTTCTAATTTGAGAGCCCATCAACAAACTCATGTGGAAGTTAAGAAATACGCTTGTAAAGGTTGCAGCAGATCTTTTTCGCGCATGTCTTTACTCAACAAACATGCCAGTTGCAATTGTACCATTACAATTGTCTGAATACTGGCATATCTGCTCCGTCAAACTACAACCAATAGTACAAAGCCTTGCCACAAAGACCATAAAGGAAACAACAACTTATTGCTAAAGGTAAACATTCCGGTGGAAAGGATTAAGCTACATACATACATATTATATATTTTTGATAGACTTACTTTTTGAAAGAAATATGCAAACCTCATTATTTTATTATCTAAATTAAGAAAGACAATAATTATTTTTAGAGATACTCACATTTTTAAGTTTAGTTCTTTTTTCATTAAAATCCTAGTTTTAAGTATTGATTAAAGGTGCTATTTTTCTATAGTATAAATAATATATTTAAAATGAACTTTTATGTTTTTCTTTTTATTTATTTAATGGCATTGAGTCTAAGCTCTAGTCTTTTATCTTAATTTTTATAATTGTAAATTTTTTCACAAATCGGAAGACAGCATTTTACCAAAATTGATATAATTTTAATTATTATTTTGTTTCTTAGCGATAAATTATAATTTTAGTTTTCTTATATTTTTGTAAATTTAATATTAAGTTTATTTTTTCTTGACTTTTATGGTATACATAAATACATACATACATATTTCCTCAGAAATATTTTAAAAACAAATAAAATGTTTTTCTTTTAAAATGACTCTCAAAATAGTTATTTGATTTTCTCCTTTTAGCGATATATAGAATTATAAAACTTTTGCAAGTCCTCAGGTATGCTTTACTTCTTCGTTGAAAATTAATAAAAAATTAAATTTATACTTCATTTAATGGCTCATGGATAGCATGGAATTGCAGATTTTGTTCGCTTTAATTTTGCAATGTTAACTCACTTGTTGCAAATTGCAAAGCTACTTTTCTTTATGTAGAACTGCATACAGACATAAGATGTTGGTTTTTCCCCAATTAAGTTATTGTCTTAATTAATTTCCAGGCTCCCTCTCGTATCAATTTAATGCATTCTCTTTACCACAGTATGGTCAATGCCCCAACGGCCTGTACCACTAGATGGGGATTTTGGTTAATAAGCATCGTCAAAATTTAATGAAGATGTTTTTATTTCAGAATTCATCAGCAAAAACAGATTTACCGTATATTAAAGATAATTTTGAATGTATTTGCCACAGTATAATCAAATTGGATACCAAAAGACTTCTTTTATATGGAAGTTTACCCGTAAAAGAAAAACTTCTAATTATTAAGAATAAAATATTTATTGAAAAACTTAAACAATTATTTAATCAAAATGATAGCCTTCAACCGTTGACCAAAATTAAAAACAACATATACAATAACATCGAGTGATGTTGAACATAAACATAAAAAATATGATTATACTTTGCAATAAACATTTGTTTAAAGAAAACTGATCAAAAGTTATTAGTCTGTATATTTTCGGGTACATATTTTGAAGTTTTTTTTTAGGAATATTTACATGTATATTTTAATAATTTTTGTGCATATTTAAACTTATCCTGGTTCAAAAGTTTAAAGAAATCTTATAAAAAATAATTTCAGAAATATTATTTGGTTTAGCTGTTTAGGATTTTAACGATTATTTTCTTTAGTTTCGATAAAACTTTTTTTATTTTTTAACACTTCTAATTGTTTCGATTAAATATGTTAAAAAAGTACATGAAATAAAAAGCTGTTGACAGCTAACACTTATTTGAAATGAAAATCAGTGAGCACCTTCTTTGTTTGTATAAAAAAATATTTTCTAAATTCATACTTTTATATATGAGACGAAACAAATAACTAAAAAAACAATGTTCTAACAATACAAAAAATTAAAAATTTTGTTACATCGGTTAATCGAGTAAAATTAACCGCTTTAATCGTTAATCGAAAATAGCAAACTTTAAAATTAACCGATCAGTTAATCGGTTAGTTATTAATCGGTTAACCGTTAACCGATTAACCGTTAAGCGAAAGTACACCCTAGGATTCACTCACAAAAAATTAGCGTTTTTTCATATAATTTGTATGACCAACTCGGCCGTCTGGGTTGTAGCAACGAAACATTAAATTTTTTTAGCATTTTCCTTTCGTATGTGAATAGAGAAAATACAAAATACAGTAATATTGTCTTATATTCCTAAAAATTAGATGCCCCATAAGTGACTTAAGTTTGGAATTACTGCATTACAATACCAGCACCTTTGAGAGTACTGAATTATTTACGAAGTACGCTTAACTATTATAAAATACACATTTTTAATTAGACATTTTACAACAAATCTTAAAATCAAGAAAATAATGTTTTTTTCAGTAAAACATCTATACATGAAATTGTATTAATTTTAAGAAAGTAATGTCTTCTTTAGTTGGAAAACTATTATTTCTGCTCTTAAGTAATTAATATTTTTCTAAAGCTTCCAACATTCGATATTAGACAATTTTCCTAATAACAAGAAAAAAAGTCAGTTAATTTCAACCGAAACGGCCGAGGATAACAAAGTTCCTTTCAGAGACTGCATCACCCCATCATTAGTGTTCTAGTTGTATGAAAATTAAGGATTTATTAAAAGAAAATAGTACTTGAATTTTTAATTATTCCAACATCCACAAATTCTTAAATAGCTTGAAAAAGGTATAATTTACCATAATAAATAATTAAATATAAGTCTCTCTTACCTGATGTGACTTTCGTTTCATTTTTACTTAAGTCAGACTTTTATTGCTTACAGGTGCAGGATGTGTGTTGTGTTTTTTTTTTCTTTTAAATTAATCTGCAATAAAAATGCAAAATTTAAGTTTAAAATCAGGTACACAAAACACCTAACATTTCAAAACAGGTGTGAGTATATGCATTTTTTTTTAAGGGATTATAATAATTATTTTCCTAGGAAAAATTTAATAAACTAGAAATTTTGCTGATACTATTTATTTTTTCCAGTTTAGTTCAGTTTATTCAAACATTTTGGTCAAATATCACATCAAATTGCGAAATGTGAACAAACACAAATCATGTTCTGCAGCGCATCGAAATATTGAAACGTAAGTGGAATTGGATAGGTCACACACTAAGTAAACCCACAGATGACCTAACACGGGCGGAAATTGAGTGGAACGCTTCGAGCTAAATTTAGATTTATTTTTTTATGTTTAACTTGAAATATTTCATTTAGCTTTTAGAATTTTTTCAGCTTTTTTCAACATTGTATCTAGCTTTTTCTATAATTTTAATTTCGTGTTAATAGTTGTTATTTCAAAATAAATAAAACAGTTTATCAAAATAAGTTTAATCTACGTACATAATCTTATGAAAATAACGAAAATCTTTAAATTAAATTAAATTTTGTATCTATTAAAATCAGATTTAGATGATTTTATAATTACACGCCGTATTTTAAATAAAATTTTGAACAATAATAGATCCTTTAACAGATAAAGAAATTAGATACATTTGCTGGAATTTTATTAAACAATTCATATTTCAACTAGGACAGCGTTTGCCAAATAATATTTTAAATTTACAAAACATAACTTCTTTTCATTAGAAAATAGCACTACAAAAGGCAAATTGTGTGAAAATTATGAAGAAGACATGCCAAATTTTATCGTGATGATCTACATACATACATAACTCTTTTAGAATTACAATGGCAAAAATTAAATTCCTTCAATTGGACAAACCAAAAGTCAACTACATAATTTTGGGTTCATATTTTTGCGCACAAAAATGCAGTGAATGTAAATCCTTTTAGGGAACTTTGAACTTTTGTGATGAAATTTTTAATTTTGCCTTTTAGTAAAATTAGAAAGAGATTTATTATAAACAGATTAATTGTAAACCCATGATAGTAGTTCTGAGAAGCTGTTATTTTTTATAAGTTTAAGATCTTTTTGTCCCGTCATAAAACTGTTTACTTTTCGTTCAAAAAATTTTCGTTTTCTCATTAAGTACAATTACATGAGCAATTTTATGAGCGACATTTTTGCTTAATAATGAATTTTATTTTGTTATTGATTCAATATTTTTTATTTAAATGAACCAAAATAATATTTTTATATTAAACTATGAAAAATATCGAAATAATTGAAAGTTACTATAAAAAATTTAGCTTTATTTTTTGGCTTTAAATTTTCCTTCTTAAGCTCTATTTCAAATGTGATTTAGCTTTATATTATTTTGAAATCTGGTCACTCTGATCACAAAGAAGTCCTGGAATGAAACAAATCATTAGTTTGTAGCAGATCAGAATGGAATACATTTGTAAAGGACATTCGCTCCAACTCTGAATGACCGGAATAAATATATTCATATATAATATCGTTTTAAAACTATTCCAATTTTTTCTATCATAATTTTTTTTCGCTACATTTAGTCAACATGTTGTGTTTAGCTCCAATGCGCTTTTATATTATAATGCAACGCCTTTTTGTTACGTGGCGACTACAAATTAATTTAAGTGTTGTGTTTTTCTTCCGACGGGGTTTGATGCAATTTGGAATGAATTTGTTAAATTTTGCATTACAAATGCGATAAAGTAACGAAAATAACGAAATAAAATTAAAATAAAAATTTCATTAAATGTGCGTCAGTTGAAAGTTTCTTCGAGTACAGTGCCGGCTTAGCGTTGAAATATAAACTACTATCGGCGCAGGTTTATCATTTTGTAGCAGTGTTTTGCTGTGCATTTTTATGTTGTGAATATTAAATTCGTGGTGCGGATTTTAAAATAGAAATGAAAAATTCCTGCCAAGAAAAACTTCATTGAATAAATATTCTGTGTTGTCCATACTTTTTAGAATAAGCAAAACTAATTAATTTAGCAAATTTAAATTATTTCTACGTCTTATGAACGCGACCATTGATTTAGTGCATAATAATTATATAATATATATTATTAACAATATTTTAAAATGTATTATTGCTCAATTCACAACTTATTATTTGAGGTGAAAGTTGTGGAAATGCAAATGGAAATTTAAAAACTTTTGTTTGTTGAGGGGTTTTAGCCAGGTGCTAATGCCAAATCATCAGTAGACCTCAAACCATATTTTTGAAAAGTTTTAATCCTCTTATCTTTTACAAAACTTTTAAAAACCCAATGAGAATTTCAAGAATTACAAAATTATAAATAAGCATAGTAGGCGTTGAAACTTATTCAAAAACCCTCAACAAACAAAACTTTTTGAATTCTTTGAAAAAAGATATCGAGACCTGTCTCGAATAATAAATTTAATAGTTGTGGAAATGTTGTTGGTAATTTCGGTATAAATATTTTCTTACCCTGCAGTGACATTAACAAATTGTTTTTCAATTCTCATTCAAGATTTTTTCACAAAAACCGAAAGCTGGACGCAAATTTAAAGCAAATTTTTTTGCAAGATGCCATCAATTTAAAATTTGTATGAAATATCTGCAATCAGCTGTTTTATTGACTATAATTTGAAATGCTCTATCAAATAAAAATTTGGCTGACTTCCAAAACGTCATTTGCTTTGTCTTAGAACAAAGTATAGTGTTTCATAACGCCGTGGATAAGTATTAGTAACACATTAAATAAGCAATCAGGGTATCGCTTTTGAAATTGATGCTTTGATTGTTGACGCCGTATAACTTAAAATAAAACGAAAAGAAAATGGCCGATTCTCAAGCGTAAGTTAATTTATTTATGGTGAAGTATTAAAATAAATTAACCAAAACATGTTTTAATATATTATTTTTCAGCGAAGAAAATTCCATTTACTCGTGCGTAATTTAAAATTTTATTGTTTTTGAGCACTACTTCTTCTTTTTTGTGATGACGACTGTGATGACGACAAATAAGGATTGGCTGTGATATTTTAATTAATTTGTGAAGCTTTTCTAAATTTTTTTACTTAAAATTTATTAAGCTTTTGTTTCCCTAGAGGAAAAAGAACCTGTCACAGGATACATCACGTGACTGGTTCCGAGGGACTAACAACCGGTTTGAGTTACGGAACTTTGTATGAGAGGTACCGGTAACTTTTGCATGGCGTTGTCATTGGAGGGGGTCAATTGACATAATTAAGATACTTTGTGACAGGTTCTAGACTTAATCTTTACGTACTTGGCCTATGGTAGTATCCTTGATACCTGTTATGGTTTCTCAAAAACCGGTAATACAACTGTCCTTGAGCATAATGTACCCTATATGGCTGGTATTACCTTTCCGGTGGTTATAACTTCGGTTTAGCTTAAGACAAGTTTCTAAAAATTTGTTTGGTCCAAATCAACAAATGCATTATTATTTTAATCAGATTATAATGTACTTAATTAAGGTAATCTATCACCATAAATACAATTTTTTTGAGTGAAGAAATTTGGAAAGCACTTTTGTTCTAGTTTGTGAAACGTCCCCTTTTCATCAGTCATGGCTCTATTCTCACCAGTCATAGGACAGTTACGTTCAGGACAATTGGTGCAACATTTCCTGTAGGGTTGTGATTGTTCTTTTTACGCAAAACATAACTGTGATATTTTTAAGGACAATGATGTAGAATTGGTCTAAGGAAGACTATATATATACAAAAATAAAATATTCCTTGAAGTTGGAAAATATCAACGAAACGTAGGAATAATATATAAAAAAAAATCTTTTACTAAATGACCTTGAAAGCCCAAATATTAAAAATATATTCATCAACAAAATTTTGGAATTACAGGAAAAAGGTCAAATAATTAATCAAATTGAAGCAAATTCTCGTCAACTTTTAAAAGCGCAGGTGTATTGGTAAAACAAGTAAGACAGAATTTAAAATTTCAAAGAAAATTTGATCGTGTGACTACCAAGTTAAAAACATATGGAAATTGTCAACAACGTTGATACAATTTACAACTCCTAAAACAGATTGTGGGTAAGTTTGCGTTTACACATGTCATGTCTTCTTGACATGATTGCTGTTTTATTGTCGAGAGAGTCGAGCGGAAAAGGAAGGAGTACTCAGATGCAAGTACTGTCATTACGTTTTGTTTTCTCATTTGTAATTTTAAGGTTGAAGGTTTTTTCAAGTAAATGTCTACAACTTGTGTGAACAACAATGAAAGTTCAAAGAAGAAAAAGTAAGAATCATCTCAATAAGACATGACGCGCCTAAACGCAGCCTAAGCTAATCTATAAACATGTACAAGTATTCCTTACAAATTTAAAAATGTTAAAAGCTGGGAGTAATCTCAGAATTATTAATGCAATAAACAGGGCAACCTAAATTATGATATTAAGTAATTATCTGTACGTTTTGAAATCTTTTAAGTGTTTTGGCATCAATTTGTTATATTAAAAAAATTACATTAAATTAAAAAAAATTAACTTTTTCTCATCTGAAAAGTAACTAATTGCCACTCGTTGTACAAAAATTTTTGTATTTCTGCGAATTCAATTCTACTAGCAAACTTTGTACTTCTACGATGGTGTTGGTTTGATATAGAAAATGATCAATGGTGCTTAATATTTGTCGTTACGTTGCGCTTAAGGAAATGAAAGTTCAACGCCTTCGAATTTATTCTCAACATTAAAACGACTGATTTAGAGACAACCGGATGAACGTTTACAACATTTCATTTCCATACAAAAACTAGTTAAATCGGAACCTATCTTTACATTTTGCCTCGTTATTATGCAAATGATGCACAATAATTATCAAATATCATTTCAATCTTTATCGACAACAACAATCTCAACTCTTTAACATTACAACAACACTACTACTGATTAAACATGAATACAGCGCACAAAAAATTGTATACGAATATCCTACCTGTCTTTAAATTTGTCACGTTAGCTCTGTATTAATGAGTGCTTCAATGTTTAGTTGTTATCACACAGGAAATATTTATAGCATTTTATGAGCCCTTTCTTTTTTAAAACTATTTTTTGAAAGGATACAAAACCAAAATGAAATCAAAATTAAATATTTACACTCTTTATTACTTTTTTTATATCAAAGGAGCACATTGTTTGCCAAGCCAAGCATGAGTAAGTGGCAAGAAAAGCAGGTGATAAATGTTTGATATGTGGATGCAGTGATTCTAGTTTTTTGTGTGTGTATTGTCTGGCAGCCTGCATAAACAAATTCTGGCGCAAAATTTTAACAACTTGTAATACGAATAAATGTCCTGACGTAAGTATTGTTGTTTTGGTATGATAAAGGGAAGAATGATTTTTAAAGTAGGAATAATGAGAGAGAGGGAGATAAGAGCTAGAAAGCTTATTTTGCACTTTTAGTCTATTACTTGAGATTCCTTTTAACTAAACTACATATTTTCTTCTTTACTTCATTAGAAGTGTGAAAAGAAGTTAACCGCTGCATCACTGTTAATTTCATCCATAAAATTGCAACATTGTTTTATTTTTACATACAAATTCATTTACTTTATAACGCAAAATGAAATTCGTCGTCTGTATTTAAAAATATTTTAATACATTGTAAAAGATGAATATATCTGTTTTTGAAAATTATTTATTATATTATTTAAAAAGAATATTTTATTTCATATGCGTAAAATATTACCTGAGGATATATGATGCAGCATTATATTTCAAATGCTTGACTTTGTGTTTAATGGGTAGCTTTGTCAACTCACTAACTCTAATAAGGTTGTATTGATAACCACAGTTTCAGTTGTGGTCACTACTCTTCTACATAAACAACTTAATGCCTTGTTTCCACGGTGCATGCTTCGCTCTCTACTCATGCTTCAATCCTTAACCATGTGCGAAGCAACTTGCTTCGCCATACAAAATTTTGAGAGCGAAGCAAGTAAATTCAATATGAATCTACTTGCGAAGCACGAAAAATTCTTGTCTTCTCTAATTTTATCGCAAGTTTATCTGAACTAGCTGTCAAAACCAAGTATTATTAAAACAAAATTATCAATTAAATTAATTAATTAAAAAAGTTAATTTTTTAACATAAATAATCTAAAAAAATGCAATGGATACAAAGAAAAATTTAGTAAAGCGGTCGTATGCAGAACACCTTCCAATGTTAAGGGACCACAGAAATAATCCAGATAATTAAAGCAAGTATGTGAGTCGTATAAACAGCATGATTCATAAACATGATTGAGAAAGCGAAGCAGGTGATTCAACTTGAAGTGGAAACAAGCTATAAAACTCTGTCTCATTTCTATGCGAAAGCCAATTGGACAAACACACATGCACACTTTCTTTATTTTTCAAGTTGAAGCTGAAACATAAGTACATGTGTAATACGTATGCATGTGTTAGTAGCAACTTTAAGCGCTTATAGCTCCCTAAATATCGAACCGATTTAAATAAAATTAAGAATTTGCACATCTATGTAAAAATCCATTTAAAATAATATGAATCTTTCTAAAATCGGTGAAGTATTTCGACCGTAAAAACGATCAAAAAAGTGTTTCCTATTAATAATATATACAAGTTTCTCAGGGTTGTCACAGAATCCAATGTAGTCGGAATTGGTTTTGAAAAGACGACATAAAATACTTTTATGTGATGAATTTCAATGTTATCGGTTTTACGTTCAATATAGAATTGCTTTATGTTTTGAACATAAAACAAATACTATTGAAATTCATTACACAGAATTATTTTTTTGGCGTCTTTTTAAATCCAGTTACGACTATATTGCATTCTGTGACAACCCTGTATAGAATAATTGAAAAATAAATTTTTATAATTCTCTTTTACATTTCATTGCAAAGCAATCATATTGTTTTTGCGGTTGTGACCTTAGCGGCACAAATTCTATGTGTCATTATACCAAAGAGACATCAAATTATTTGAACTTAACTCTATAGGGATGCCTTAAAGCTTCTAGGTTAAATAGCAGTTTAGAATTACACTTTGTAACTGTCATATTGGTTTCATCAACAAATGAACAGATGAAAATACCACAAGTATTTCAATCTGCTGTTAAATACACAGGGGAAAATTGTATAGCATTATTTAGCGATTAATTAGAAAATTAAGATTTCGGAAGATGTGGATTGCTAGATTGGGCTGCCTGAGACCCGTCTTGGACACTCTGAGTGCATGGCTGATTGACAGTTCAGCAGCGGATTAGTTCTGACCATTTTAACTGGCTGGGTATTAAACGTACAACATACAATACCTCGTTTAATTTAATGTTATATATAATTTAAGTGTTTTTTAGCTTTTTAACTGTCAAACAGAGAAACCAAGGATAAGTACCAATTTACCAAAGGATGAATATGATCCTGGAAAACACATTCTTATTGAGTATGTATGAGTTAGCAATACAGTTTTGTATTCGCTGGCGCTCGCAACGATGCAACCACAACGGCAACCTCAGCGCTGAAGACGATAGTTTTTTTAAACTGTCTCAAACGCTTGGTGCTGAATGGGCGCTCCACAGAAGTACACTACATTTCTGCCGATATCTTATTAAAATCCCTGTTGCTTTGGTAACAAACATAGAGAACAAGGTTATTGCCGGCAGCAACTTGTTGACCAATTAAACATTTTGTTCTATAACCTACGGTTTGATTTGTACATTTTTCTTCAGTGTAACTTGCCACTACGATCTAGCATCAACAAAAACATGCTATTTTAAACAATATTTACGGCTTACAATGATATAGAAGGAACAAAAAAAAAGAAAACTCAAATCAACATGCAACGTGCCTTCGCTCAAATACCTCAATGGCAGAACAGCAAGAGAGAGAGCATTTTCTTACGATTTCTTTTTGATTTGCTGATTTGCAAATGCTGATAAAAAAAATTGTTACTTGTCAAAGTGCATGTCTTTAAAGTTGTCAATACGATGTTAAATGCTTTTGTTGTTGTTGCTGTTCTAACAAGCAAATATACTTTTTGTTGTTGTTGCTGTTTAAGTTTTCCTTTAACAGATGATAATAATCATGATCATCGCTATTTTCATCATGATTGTTCTCTACAACAACAAAACCAACATCATCTGCAATTGATGGGCGGTTTTATATAAAAAAATGACATATCGATTGTTGTAGTTGTTGCTTTCTACATCTTCTTGATGCAAAAGTAACATGTGAAATCTTAGAAAGACGATGAAAATGGCTAAAATAAAAACAACCTACTTGACTGACGGACAAACTGACTGATAGACAATAAAGACAAGTTGTTGGCAACTTTACTTAAATTATAAATATGCAAAAGAGAAAAAGCAGGCCCTTTTGCTTTAGATATTGTTGGGGTTTTTTTTCTTCTCCTCCTCTTCTTCATTCATCTGATCACGTCAAATCTGTGGTAATGTCATGTTGTGTTAGTACGGAATAGAAAAAAAAAGAAATAAGAAATGTTTGAAAACACTGAGCAAAGTTGGCTGGTGATTTTCTATTGAAACTGTTAATTGTGGTTTTTAACAAGACAATATCAGATTACAACTGATTTAACTTAAATAACTAACAATACATACTTTAAGTATGTAGTACAACATTTCAGTGGATAACAGCAACTACAAATAGAAAAGCATTTGCAAATAACAACAGCAAATGACTTGTATTATCTGTAATTATTTGCCATGTGGAAAGAGTTTTTTTTGTCTGCACACTGCACTGTGTTGGTAAAGAAAAGTTGGTAAAGAAAGTTGAATATTAAATTTCCTGGTTAGGTAATTAACCCTGTTTATGAATAAAAACTTTTCGTATTAAGTGCGCCATACTTCGATAAAAAAAGTTTTAAGCTTTAATTGTCAATAGAATCGATGTCATTAATTTTTTATTATAACTAAAGATTGCAGATATGATGTATGATTTGATATATTTTTCAGGGAAAAAGTTTCATGTATAATAAAATTTTTAATAATAAAAAATGCCATTGAGAATAGAATTTAAGTTTTGATGCACGATAGTTTTTTTTGTGAATACAAGTGAAAGTAACGATGAAGATGACATTTCCAAAATTAGTTTATAAAATCTTGCTCATCCTTTAGTTTGAAAAACTATTGTGAAACATTTAGGGCAAAACGATTGGTAAATTACGTGAGGGACAGACAGTAAATAAACGACAGTTGCATTTAATTTGAATTCGAAGAACCTTCTTCGTTTGACATGGCTGTTAAATTTAATTTTATATGACACTTTAAGCAAAGTTTATATACTCTCGAGCTAAATCGATTAGACTTATTGTCACCTGACATTCGTAAAGCAAAAACAAACATCAATTCAAATTTCTGAGAATTTTTATTCAATATATTTTCTTTTAGGAAATTGCTTAAGAGACAAGTTAGTTAACACCTTGCAAATGCTAACAATTTTATAATTTTTTTTAGCAAATTCTTTTTAAATGACATCAAAAACACAAGTACGACAAAAGACCGGAGCAAGTATTGCATAAAATGGAAAATGTTTTTAAAATTCTTGGAAATCACAACAAAAAATAATGATCATCATGATAATGGAGTACAAAAGATCTTAAAGAAATTGTAACAAATCGAGTTAATACCGCACTAAACAATAGAATGAATTGCATGAATTCCATACAAAAACAAAAAAAATCTTGGCAAGAAAAAAAAATAATAAAAAATAAATAAATAAAACAAACTCAGAAGAAGTAGAAACAATAGAATTACGGTAATTCATTGACAAAGGATTGGCCACATGAATATGGAACAAGACTATATTTGCTCACACACAGTCACACATAGTTCTTAAAGGCATCTATTATGTACTATATCTGTATGTGTATAATCTATACTGTATGTGCAATAGTACATTAACGCCAACACCTTGTTGGCCTTGTTAGCACAAAACACAAGACGAATGTTTGCCAGCAACATGTGCAATTTTAGTGAATATGTCATATGATGATAAGGATGATGCTGATGACGCAGACAATAAACATGGATATTCAGGGCAGTAGCAATTTTTGTTAACACAAACGCCAGCCCTACCAACACAAGTACATACGTATTTATACAGTGAACAGTGTGGTGGTGGTGCAAAAAACCTGTCGTCCTTTAGTCTACCAAAAAAACAGACAACAAGTCGTCTTCTTTAGGGATTACAAAATGCAATAACAAAAACAAGGAAAGTTAAAAAATGTCTCCTGAAATTAGGTGTTCATGAGTTTTAGCAAGAAATAAACTAAAGATTTGTTCTGGCTGTTTATTCATCTCAAGTAAAATTGCAGCATTTCATTGTTTGATTTCGGCGACAGGTTTTTCTAATGGCGGCAGATCAAAAAGTACTTTTTTTATTCTTTTTTACTTCTTATCAATTAATATTTCTTAGTATTTTAATCTTCTGCGTAGTTTTTATAAGCATATAAAGACTACAGTACTTTAAGAAAAGGTACCTGTTTTCTATAAATTCAATTTTGATTCCAAAAATCTTGTAGAAATATTTGATTCTAGAAATCTTGTAGAATTATTTAATTCATTTTCTGATTTTAGATATTTGTTGCTACTTTTTAACAGAATTTTGCGTATATTTTATTTCAGTTTTAATGTCGGTTTTCTTTAAAGATTTTTCCAATCTCTTGTGAACAAATCTGTTCTTTGTTGATTTTTAAATTTGAGAAATTTTAACCCTGAGGCTTTCAGCTTCGTTGAGTTTTCTGTTATTTCAGAACGATGATAGAGATTAGTTACAATCCTGAGCTACTTGTTGGTTTCTTTTCAATAAAAATTTGCCAAAGTCAGTTTGTACAGGTGAAACTATTGAAAGTAGCAAGAAGCTATTTATATTTTTGATTAAACCATATTGTGATATTGAAGATTATATAAGACAATTTATTTTCTTTGTTGCTTTTCTATATAAAGGCTAAATTTTAAGAATATTCTAATATAATAATTAAAAACAAGTTCAAATGATGCACACTATTTGATTGAAATTAAAACATATTTGAAGTTAATTATAAAATTGATATTAAATATTAAGTTTTGGAAATGCAGCCTATGTATGCAGCCTCTTTGTAAAATCAAGGGGTTTAGCTTTGCGAAAATTTTAATATAAATACATAATTAACACATAAATTAATTTTCTGTGTCAATTGGTCAGCTAAAGACATTTTAAATGTTTAATAAATGCAAATAATTCAGTTATTCAATAATTTACAATCGACATTTTTCATAAGATATTACTTATAAATTGGTTGAACAGTTTTGATCACAAGGGTTTTAATCTCCACTCTAAAAAATTGCTTTGAGACTTGCGCGGATGATTTTGAAAATCACAGATTTAGGTCTCACACACATTTCGTTTTATACAGTTTTAATTTGTATTTATTTCACTCTAAAACACTATATGAAATCTTTCATTTAATTAAAGATATCCTTTAAAAAGTATGTAATTATCTATTTTCTCGAAAAAGAATACAACATAAAAATCTGAAGTAAGTAACCGGAAACGAACATCACCTTAGATAAAAACTACCTGAAAATGGGTGATAAATACTTATTACAATCTAACTAATAGTGTGAAAAGAAAATACCAATGTTTTTAGCCTGGACAAACATTTTAACAAAATATGCACATATCAAGAGCAGCATAGTTTTAATTAAAATCACTTCCTTTATACAAAAGTATGTAAAATGAAAGGGGTGATTTAAAATGAACATAAATGTATATGAATAAAAAATCTTCTCATAAATGCAATCTGAGATCCACCCTACCGGAAATCGAAGAAATTTGTCGCTTTCTTAATGGAAATTTAAAATGATGACAAAACATTTCCTCACAGTTCATATAAGTTGGAGTAGAAGAAAAAAAATAAAATAAATAAAAATGTATGCATCATTATGCATGAATAACTAAATAAGTTGAGTTTGAGGCAATTAACATAAAAACTACATGGGTTTGATGTGTCAGTTGGACGAAATAAATTTTTTTGGCATTTTACTTATTTTTTTGGCTGTGAAAGAAATTAATTTGAATTTTATTTTATGTAGATTGTTGTAATATTTCTACGTCATATGAATACATCTACGTATGAATTTTGGAAGATGTGTAAGAATTAAGTGTTTATAAAACAGTAAAACAATGAAATTAGTTCAGTATTTTTAGTCTTTTTTGCATCTGTTTGACACACATTATTTCTGATGTTGAGAGTGATGTCAATTGCTTTTGGATCGAAAAAAATCGAAAACTTTATTAAAAGCAAAGAAAACAAGTGAGAATATTATAGTAGGTCATTGAAATTCAAGTACATACACCCTATTCATAGTTATAATGTGTAAAGTCAACTGGCATAACAATGACGACCAGTGTTACCGTTCGCATGACTAAAGTTGCAATTTGAACCTTTATTAGTGGTCTACGACTTTTTGTGAGACTTTTTTTATCACCGACTTTTGCGACTTTTTTTAATTTTGAGGCGCCTTTTTGTCCTTTTTTCTTACAAAAAATATTTAATTTAAAAAAACGTCAAAATAATGCTGTCACCTTTTTGCACCTTATCATGTATGTATACAATGTATTTAAAAAGTTTTTTTTGGCAATTTTTCAGAAAAGGTTTCAAAGAATATTTTTAGTGAAAAAGATTTTTAAAAAGAAAAAAAATTGGTTTTTGCAGTGCTTATTTTACAGAATTATTTCTAGCCGGCGAGTCAATAAAAAAAGAAGTTGTCATAAAACATCGACGAATATGTACCAATATGTGAATATTCTGCTATGCTTAAAAATAAATTAACTAATAAATTAACAGTAAAAACATGCAACTCAATACTGTCTGCTTTAAATCTAATAAACAAAGATAGAGGAAGACTGGAATACATGTAATGAACTTATTTTTAAATATAGAAATGAAATGTCAAAAAAGTAGTTTTTATGTATGTTAAGAAACAATTTTTCAAGTACAAATACGGTCACCTAAAAAATATAAAATATGGTGCCACAAGCAAACAAATGGAATTAAAAGATAAAACCTCACGGGGCTTTAGATGGAACTGTTTAAATTTTGTCAAAATTATCTTAACTTTAACTTTTTCAGCTTGCTTTTTGCTTAAAAATTTATTCTCCAATGAGCTTTTTGTTTCGTTAATAAAAAACGTTAAAAAACGACGTGCAACTTTTATTTTCTTAAACGACTTTTGTGTGCGACTTTATTTTTATAAAACGACATGTTGTGCGACTTTTCGAAAATTCGCTCTAAAGATTCTTTCTTATCTGCTTTTCTACGCTCACTATATTAAATTTGCAACTATGTGTTTACACATACGAAATATATAAAATAAATCTTATGATTGCAATTGCGACGAGGGCAGTTCTCAACATAGTCTTCGATACAGTTAGTCAAGGCTCTTTCTAGTTTTTTCATTCCCTCCAAATAATAAGATTTCTCATGACCCTTCAAAAAGGCGTTTGTTTATTGAAATTCAGGGAATCTTCATGACAGTTTCATGCAAAATGTGAGGTATACAAATATTTTTAATCACCACGCAAAATTCACTTTTTGCCATTTTTGTTAAAATTAACGAGATTGCGTATTTTCAATGGATGTCAAAATCGAACTAATAGATGCAGCTTCCTCAAAATTCGACGTGGTCTAGTAACAGATAACAGTTAACGGGATCAGAGTTGGGCTTAAAGTTGCTGCTTTGGAAATAAAAAAAGTCATGAGGTTATCAAATTAATTATTAAAAAAAAAATCACAAAATTGTTTACATTGATTTTTTCTAAAATTGTTTGAGCAAATTGCTGCATACAAAAAAAAACAATAAACAAAAAGTGTATATTAAAATTGTGTTCACACATTCTAACATATACAAAAAATTTAACATTTTGTTTCCTCAGTCTTGGCTGTAATTTTTTTTATTTAAATTAATTTTATTGTTATTTTATTACATGGTTTTGCTTAACACCATCAACATCACCTCCAACCAAAACAATAACAATAAAATTACGATCAACTACAACAAAAACTACAGCAAATCAGCATCCATCATTGATCAATAACGATCATTGACCTTTTTTTTGATGTCGAAGACAATTTGCTAGCGTTGTCATCCAAGCCAATTTTTCTTTATGTTTTTTAACGAAGATGTTGCTACATTAAAACAGCAACAAAAATTGTAGTAATATGTAGTGCAACAACGTGTGTAGCAACAATTGTTACTTAAATCGATACATTGGTGTAGTTAGGCAAGTTTTCTAGGGGGGAACTAAATTTTTTTAAAGGTTTTAAGGTTTCATATTGAAAATATTTTAACTTGTTGAATTTTTGTAACTTTATAGAAAATTAGCATCAATTCGGGAAGCTTATCGGCATTTGTTGTGCTCAATAATGAAACACATTTTTGGTTAAAATCCATAGAATTTCAGGAAGTATCTTTGCTCAAAAGACCTTCAGAAATGATGATGGTTAGAACGATACAGTCAACGGGAAACTTTTTTGTGGCTCTATTGGAAGGCATTAGCTACCACGTCGCTCATGCGATTAGTCTCTATCAGGTTGTTTTCAGAGGACATGTAAAATCGCTTGGTCACACCGATACAGCAGCAAATAATGAACACTTGGCATCTAGTGAGCTCCCATCAGAATGGTCTTTCCACGCCTATGAGTGTATGCAAAACGATCAAACAGTCATGAAACCAGTCGGCAAGAGAAAACAAAGATGCTGATGACGTTGTCAATTGATTTAATATATAAACCAATAACCGTTTATAAACCTTTCTTTTTTTGAATGGTTTGCTTTTGTGTATTCCTATTATTATTTTTTTTTTCATTTAAAATATTTTTCACCTTCTCCAGTTTGTATTTGAGTTTTGTGGTTACAAAGCGAGATTTTCAGAAAAGATATACGAGTATTTATGCATATATTTTAGTAAAATTTTAACGTATTCACATGTTTTACATGCGGTTATTTATGTAATCGAATCTTACACTCTGATAATAAGCGAATAGTTTGATATGCTATTTATTTTTGTGTTTAATAAAGATTTGGTGAGTTGAATTGAAAAATCATCATTCTTCGAAATACTTTCTGTTGTAATAAAGAAATTTGCCCTAAAAACAACTAACTTATAACAATTAGAAAAACCAAAATTTAAGGATACATTTTAAATAATTATAGCTTCGTGCGACAAGTTAAAAAATGTTTTAATTTATATACGCTTAAAAATTTGAACCAATTAGAGTTAAGCCACACTTACAAATTTTTTGTTAAAGGACTCAAAGTAATAAATTTTTTTTAATATCTTTATTTACAATCTGTTTATGCAACAATAAGCAAATTTTATAGTACTTAAAAATTAACATTTGTTCTTATATTTATGATATCTTTTCACTGTATGAATATGTTAGTATACTCGTATTATATTGTAAATTATGAAAAAGGCAAATCTAAAATATGTAATCTTTTAAGTCTACGTACTTCTTCTGTTTCATCTGGTAGGCTAATGGCTAATAGATTAGTATGATTACTCAATCTCGAAAGGGACCTGGAGCTGAACTTTTTTATGGTTTCCTTAACTGTAGGTGTGTTGAGATCTTTATAAGTAATAAATTAAAAAATACATATTTCGAATTACTATTTCTATATGTCGCATGAAAGAAGACACCCACAAATATTTTTTGGCATTATGTTCATCGGTCTGAGTAAAACAGTACGCAGATTATCAACTTTAAAAACTGATCATTCAATATCTTTTGAAAAATTCAATTATATGTAACATTTTTGAGAAAAATATAAATTGAGAACTTAAATATTCAGTGCACATACCATAAATTTTTTTCAACCTTTACACATGTAAAGAATAATTAATTAGATTTTGTTTATTCATGTAATATAATTCTCAAATGAATTTCTCTATCTTTATATTTCATTAGTAAAGCCAGAGAGATTAAAGTTTAATGTAATTAACTCAAACTTCAAGTGAATTATCTGTATCCATTTTTGCCTAAAGCAGTCCTCTTTCATGCGGCAACAGTATTGACAATAACGGATGTAAAATATAGTAAATTTTTTAAATTAATCCTTAGAAGCTTCGAAGTTCTTTACACATGAAACCAGGTCTCGAATCGTCATATCCGTGATCGTATCGGCAATCGTTCGAAAGAAGATTACGTGCTACGTCAATCGTATCAACTGAATGACATGATGACTTACGATTGCAAGTGGATCGTAAATTTTTGTGAAAAATTTCAAATCATACTTTAGGGGTGTTCATTTTATATGTTCGTTATGAGTGTTTGCAGAAAATATTATGGTAAAATATTTTACAGGAGAAAATTAAATTGCATCCTTATTTCGTACATACAATATTAATGCATACAGCTCAGGAAGATTGTTCTAACCGGGTGTCCCACAGACACTACAAGCTTTTTTATTTTCAAGTGATAGCGAGGAAAATTTCTTCATCAATATTCCTTACAGATTCGTAAAAACGATTCAAAGACTTTCAAATGCAACAAGAGTTTCACTAGTGCTGAGTAAATTTTGTAAAACAATAATGTGAGGCAAATGAGAATGATTGTAAGAAATAATTGATCCTAAAGCATTGAACCCGGTTGGGTGTAACTTTTCCTGGCAAATAATTTGATCATTTGATCTATTGCATTCAGCAAACAATAATTTATGAATTACCGTTTTTTCGGAGATACATATGCATTTGAAACTTCATATATAAAAACATTAAAAAACATAATTTTTGTATCGACTTTAACGTTTGCATGACAAAGTATTGCGCGTGCACTGTTATCATTTTCACAAAATAGTTGTTCGAAATTTGGCTTAAAATTATTATCTCCAGTAAGGTCCTAAGAAGTGGATACAAGTTAGTAGATTTTACCAAGATAATAGAAATATATAGAAACTCTATGTGATAAGTGTTGCCAATATCAAAAAAATTTTAATGTTAATTTCCATACAAAACATGGAAATAATTTATTTAAAATATTTTGTTTCATTATTCGTTGAATTGTTGTCCAATTTGTTTGTTATCCTGAAATATTGAACATAAATTTGCTTGGTTGTTTTTTATATAAGAGTAACCTCAAGGTCGTTATTTAATTGCAAAATTATATATGAGGAAAAAGTCGAAAAACTAGTTATTAATAAAGTAAACACACTTAAAACTGGGTAGTTTTGTATTCTGTAGATAAAAAATATTAGAACTTATTTGACTGTGTTATTTGCAGGTTTGCACTCTAAGTCGACGATATTGGTACAATTTTTTCAGTTTGGTCCTTTTCGAGTTTTATTATATTATTTTCCCGATTTCAGGTTTTTTTTATTTGTTTTAACAAAAAATTCATTTTTTCTGTTCCATTTTATTTCTGAATTTCTGAATTTCTGAAAACATTAATAATTTTGTTAAAAACAAATTGAAATTGATTATTGAGGGGTATAGCTGGTTCCTATGCGCATTTCACTGTTGCTAATGCAGATTATCAGGGAACTTTACCCAAATATTTCTTAGAACAACTGGAGATATTATAATTAACTTTCATTTATACAATTCTGTTTATAAATAAGCAGAACGCTTGTGATCACTGTGATGTAAAGACATTTCCAATGTCATCTGCTCAAAAAAAGAACGGCTGAATAATGCAGATACCTTAGAGGGATGTAGACAACTTTTCTCTGTTTTAGATCATTTATATAAAAAAACGTAATCAGAAGACATTTTAAGGTTTTCGATTAATATTATGACTGCGGGATTGATCAAAGTTAATGAATTTCGTTACGTAACCCACATAAAGTTCAAGAACCACTGGTTATCTTTCTATGCTCACTTCTTTTGAAATATACAATTTCTTTCATTCATTCATTGATAAATTTTGACCAATTGGTCACAAAAAATTCAATAAAAAAAAACAAAACACAAAACACAAAAACCTAAAAAATAAGTATATTCAAACATATATAATGTGGGATTGAGTGGCTGAATGCTTGACGACTGACTGACACGTTGTATGTTATGTATTGTATGCAAGTAAAAAACATGCACGAGTTTTATAAAACAATATATGAAATGAGTGAAAAAGTAAACGAGTGGCTGACTGAATGAATAAGTGAGTGTAGGCATGAGAAAGTTATTTGAAGACAATTTGTTGTTGATTAATTTTTGATACCAAATTGTAATTGATGATTGTTTGCACGAATCCATCATTATCATCGCCATAGACGTCATCATGCTCTATGATCACTATTGAAATTCAACATAAGCATCATTTAAAATTGAGTTGAATTATTTTTATTTGCATGTAGTTAATGTTGGCTATTTTGGGTAGAATATATCTTTCATTTTCTCTCCTAGTTTTGTAATATATGACGTTTGATTTTTTTTTTGTACATACAATTTTGTTTATTTTTTATTTTCCATATTTGGTTATTTTAGTCTCGCTAGTGACGTTAATGGTCTGCATAATTTTCGAAAGTTTTCCTGGCAGTTATGATTCGCATCTTTAATTGGCTTCGAATGCGTTATACCTATTTAATTTTTTTACTATCTCTTTTTCTAATGTGAATTTGAACCAATGTTTGTATTTTTTAAGTTCGCTACTTAAACTAATTTTTAAATCGAACTGCTACAAAAAACCAACCTTTGCCCCTTCGTACTAAAAATTTCACAGATGCCAAAGTTTGGCATTTTCTGACAAAATTTAGGTTTTTAATAAAATTCGTTAAAATATACTGCCATATTTAATATATCTACCCCTGCGCGCGATATTATCGTATGTCACAAAAACTAAATTTTACAGGAGAGCGTCTTATTACTATTTTTATTACTATTGTGTAATAAAAAACTGTTACATACGATAAAATGTGCATTGTGTTATCTCCATAAGTATTCTATTTATCACTATATCAGCAGATGAATTAATGGACTTAGAACAAATTTGCACAAAAAAAGTCGTTTTCGTAAAAAGTGTAACATGCGATAATTTCGCACACAGGGGTCAATAAACAAACAAAGAAAAATTGTAAACAAATTATTGGCATTCTTAAAAAATATCAACTAGAAACTTGAGATTTTTTAGGTATGTACTCAGATATAAGGATAAATTTAATAATATGTTGACAAGGCTATTAAATAATTGCAAAGTTAAAAAATATACCGGTACAAAATATATGTTAGCCAACATAAGTATTGATGTATCTAGTAAATATATTCATGCTCAAACATATGAATGTTTGTGAGTGTGGGCTACATGAAATATCAAATTTGTATCTGAACAAAAAAAGCAAATATTATGTATTTAATCATTAAATCGACTACTAAATTAAATATCTTGGCAACAAAATCTTTTCAAAATTTAATACTTAAAGTATATAATACATACATACATATGTACTGCATACAGATGCACATACACATAGCCACTAATATTATGTAATAACTTTTTATTTATTTATTATACGGCAATAAAATTATATAAAATTTAATGCTTAAGACACCCTACTGCAACGAATTGAAGTTGTAGTTATTTGTGCTTGTCAGCTCACATATTATTAAAAATCAATTTATTTTTAATAAAATTAACACAATTAAAAAAAAAATATTAATTTTACTACCAATTTAACCAAATTCATCACCTTAATAATTAATTGTGCCATAAATACAGCAGAAAAAATAATTTTTTTTTCAGTTTTCTAAATCATAGCACATCTTTAAAGTCGCTAAGGTCCTGCATTCGCCGCCTTCTCTCAAAGTTATGCTTCCTTTTGCATATGCAAATATTTTAAATTGTCTTAAATTACCCACCAATAAAAAAATATAACACAAGATCATTCATAGAGTAACTAAAACTTTCTGCACTAATATTTGTAAACAACTTGACTATAAAAATGATCGCATATACATACATATGTAAGTATATGCATAGAGGTATATCTAAATAAATCTCTATGTATCGATTTTATTTATAAATACGTCTGTGATACGTGTGCTGCTCCACAATTGTCTTTATCGCGATCTTACAAAATATCAGTTCAAAATTTTGTCTTAAGTTCAATTCACTTAAAAGATTAATGTTGATGTTTTTTCAATTACACATTTTGCTCTAAAGTAGATTTGAATTCACCAGCAAGCAACAAACTGTAGCAGAACTCATAGCTTAAGGAGGAAAAAAACATGTCTGTTTAAGCAAATTTGGCATTAAAATATTTAGAAGAAATAAGAAAAAAAACGAAGCTTCGTAATCCTAAATGGTTTATTTCATTTTTATATAGTTTTTTTTGGTAACATCCATATAGATTAAAATGAAAAAACTTCATGTATCTGTAACATTACAACTAAAGTTTTGTTGTTGCTATTTCGTATGTAGATCGATAAGTGTTTTTTGTCTTATCCATCCCAGTTTCGATATTGAATTTCCTAATGCTTGTTGTATTTGTAATTTGTTCATTTGTTTCTTAAAAAGTTTTAAGTGACATGCTTGTTGTTTCTGTTCTTGTTGTGATCGCTGTTGTTTGACTATTGTTGGTTCCCTTCTTAAACACCCTACAATAGCTGACTCTTTTTGCTGGCATCATAGAATGTCAAACATATTTTTTAAATTGCTTCTTTTTATTTTTCACAAAGAAGCTCTGAATTTTTTGTAAGTCCTCCGCGGAGTAGAGCATAAAAACGTCCTCGAAATAGACTTCTATATCTGGAATTTTTCCACAGAATGTTTTCTTCAAATTTGGATAAATAAAACAAGTGGTTGCTGGTTTTATCTTATTTTGCTTAAGTTGCCCGGTCTAAAAGTCAATGTTCTTTTTCCCATTGCGGCGGACCAACTTGATAAAACCATTTGCTTTGAGCGTTGTTTTATTCCTGGCGTTTAGTAGTCAATCTCAGTAAAGAATATCGTAGATATATCTCAAACTTTATCTATTTTTCTTGAAACAACATTTTCAATTGGACTTCCTGAACGTTATTTATGGACATTAGCCTAGCTTAGACTTATTGGGGGGACTTACAAAGGTGAGTAAAAAAGTGATTAAAGGGTGATTTTTATCATCTTCTTTTTAGCTATATTTTTAAACATGGTCAGCTTGGTCCACAATTTGCCCATGAATCGACTTACAAATTATTGAATTTTATTCTCAAAATTCCTGCTCGACTAAAAAAGTGCATCGTGCATTTCTTTGATTTTATGGTCATGTTGGGCGACCAAATTTACATTTTTGGTCATTAAGCCACTAACACGCATAAGCAGAGTCAGAACAGAGGAAGATATTATCGCCAATAGTTTTGATGACCGTGAATGTTCGATTCGGCGCTGTTCGAAGCAATTGGGTACCTGTTACTCCACTACTTGGAAAATTTCTCGAAAGGATTTGGGTGTAAAACCTTTTAAAATGCACCTCGTGCAAGAAATGACGTCACACGACGGCAAACTTTTGGTGATTGGGTACTGGCAAAGTTTAATGATGATCCACTTTTTTATCGGATAATTGTGCTCAGCGACGAAGCTCATTTCTGGTTGAATGGATACGTGAACAAGCGATATTACCGTATTTAGTGTGAGGAACAGCCAGAAGCATTGCAAGAACTGTCAATGCATTCTGAAAAATGGACTGTTTTGCGTGGATGTAGGGGCCGGTGCCATCACTGAGCCGTACATTTTCAAAGACAATGAAAGCAAGATGATTACAATTAGCTGCTGGCTTGAGTCTTGCAATGATTGCTGCACTTTGTCACATATCTAGTTAAAATTTATCAAATAAATAAAAAACTCAACAAAAAGCAGTAGTACTTAAGCATTAATCAAACTAAAAAAGTTTGTCTTAAGTAAAAACAAAAATTAGAAATAAAAATGGTACATGAGATAAAAACAACGTGTAGCAATCGGTTAATTTAACGTTAATTAGTGATTGTAAAATTTGAATATTGATCGTGGTGAAGTTGTGTTTGCTTTTAAGCAACATATAATACCTTCCACAATAAAAAATAATTCTCGTATTCTTTTTCGAGTCATAATTCGTATAAATACAAATTTGAAATCACATTCAACCGATTCACCTAAACAGTGGAAATACAGATGATGGGAGTGTAGCGGCTCCCGAAAAAGAACGTTGTTTCTGTTTGGTCCTGTAAGTTGAATTTAATTAGTGTTAAATTTTCCCTTGTTCCTTTAGGATGTCGCATGCCCAATTCTCTCTGACTAAAAATGTTACAAACTTTAGCCAAAATAATAATCACTTTGGATTAAAAAACACGAAAAAATTATCACATTAAAAATGATTACAATTTTTTTTGCCCAAAAGGGAAGAACTAGACTTGGGTGACTTACGGCTCCAACAAGATGATTCCACATGCCGCACAGTACGCGAAACAATGTCCCAATTGAGAGGCGAGTTCGGAAAACAGTTTATTTCACGTTTGAGTCCGGTCAATTGGCTACCTAGATCGTGCCTTTAGACTAATTTTTGTGGAGCTATGTTAAATCCCAAGTGTATTTGGACAAGCCTGCAGCTGAAAGCCAATATTGAGGAAATTTATTAGTGAGATATCGGCCGATATGTTGGAGAAAGTATGCCCGAATTGGACCTAGTGTATGAACGATTTAAGGCGTAACCGCGATCAACATTTACATGAACTCATCTTGCAACATTGAACTAAATAGATTGTTCTATCGACTCAAATAAATATTTCATACAGTTTTCTAAATTTTATGCGTTTTTTATTGAAATCCGAAAGCTTTTAAAAAATCAGTTCTTAACTAATTTCTGCTTTATTTATTTTGCGTATATAAATGTCTCTTTAACGACTTATATAACGTTTTTTACATGTTCTCAAAAAAAATATATAAAAATTCAGATACGAGATGTCACCGTATGACCATCGATGTCGCATAAATGTGATATTTTCATAAAATTAAATAAATAAATTCAGCTTTACCTAAGAACGACTAAACTAATATATATATATATTTAGATTTTTGTTTGGAGCGGGAATTTGCAGGATGCCGGAAATTAAAAATTTATTTTCCGATTTCCTGGGGTGAAAAAATTCTGCAGACCTTGGAGAAAAGATAACAGAAGTTATTTTTCAACAGATTTAATTTTCCTTGTATGAACTGAAGTGGCTTTGGATCACACAGCCATATTTGAAAATTGATGATATAAGAGATATGTACAGCTAACTGCCTTGTGACAAACTCTCTTTCCCATCGTTTAATGAATTCAATTAAAGTGCCTTATAATTTTGTGTTTCTCGAACATCATTTTATTTAAAAATACTCAGAAGAAGAATTTTATTTTAATTTACGTAAAGATTTTGAAATGAAAGTGATTTGAGTACTGTAATTGAAGTCTCCGAAATTTGCAGTAAAATAATTTTTATCTGTTTGCATTTTTCTAGTTTCAAATACAATAGTTTTAAGTCAACAAAATATTGATTTCAAAATTCAAAAAAGCACCCTTTACTATTAATAACATATACTTTTTATCTATTTATTGCAATAAAAAGGCTTTTAGCTTATTTAGTTCTTTAAGGCATTAATTGAACTCCTTAAATAATAAATGCAGTTGTGGTATGCACTCTGTGATGGTAATGCAGTGCGGCCTGTGGCAACACGCCGGAAACAGCTGAGCGCTATTTTTCTTTTTTTTATGTTAGGGAAATATTTGACAGAAAAAACTAAATATGGAGAAGTTAAAGGCGAAAGGTAACGAGGTCTTAGCAAAGATTAAGAAAAAAAATGGAGGAGGAAGTTTTTTTATTTTAAGCGAGCAGAGGTTAGTTGGGTCGCCATAACATATAGAAAGGTCTATTTGGGTTGAAAGCGAAAGTGGACAGATGTGGGTGGAGTGTGGTGTGTGCAACAAAAAATATAAAAAGTATAAAACACATTAAAATTTAATTTGAAAATTTTATTTAATATTAGATTAAATATATGAAAAGGTGAAGTGAAGTGGCCGAGTGTAGAAAAGAAACATATATTGTTTCAACAAAAACAGAACATATGATTACAAATAAATTTAAAATCATAAAATCGTAAAACTTAAGGGTAAAATAACCTGCAAAAAAATATGAAAAAAACATAAACTTAGAAAAATTGGAATTTTAGCATTTTAAAATAAACCTAAAATACAAATTCAAGAAGTATAAAAGAAAAGACAAGGAACATAAAAATACAAAGTTAAAATTTAACGTTTCTGAAAATACAAAGACGCACTCCAACATCGCCAACACATCCAGCGCGAGAACGAGTCAGCAACATTGGGTACACCTCGTCAGCCCAGGCTTCGCAAGGTTGGCCAGTAGACCCCGTACGGCACACGAACGACTGGAATGAACCGCATAAATAAATTATATATGTATATATCTCTATTCTTTTTATAAAAAGTAAAAGTAATGTAAACACTTAAGCGTATAGTACCTCCGCGGTTAGCAAAGTCCAGAGATTTGTGTGGGACAGAAAGACCGTCGACACAGTTTGAGTTCAGGCTAGGGATGGGCGAGTTTTATTTGCGCCGGGAAGTACTTGTCCAGTCAGGTAGATAGGTGATTGCCCCTGTATATTCCTATATAAAGAAAGGAAAGGTTATATATATATATATATATATATATATGTGAAGAAATCTTTTTGAATAAACAAAGACCAACCCGAACAGAGCACATACCACGTGCGCACAGCAGTTCATATTTTAAGAGCAAATTTTAAATAAAATCAAATAGATATCGTTTTAAAATAATTTTGAGAATAGTTTTATTTAAAAATTGTTTAGTTTTGTATAAAATAAAGTATTAAAATACAAACTAAATTTTTAATAATGTATATTTAAATGATAGATGATGATTTTTTTTTTATTTTATTGTAATAAAAATTTATTGAAACCAAAATGTTAAAACAAATAGTTGAGTTTTAATAAAAACATGAAGTTAGGTTAAGGTTTAAGGAAGGCGTTTGAAGGCACAGCGGGTATGTATATGGGGGTAACGTCTAAATTTAGGCATGATGTTACCAAGGCGGAGTCCGTAAGGATTACGAGTGGGGGGTGAGCCGATGCTGGATAACATCGACCAGCTTAAAGTGGCCCTAAGTGACGAGCAGGACACGGCGAGTGTTCGGCAGTGACGGTTCTTCGTTTTTCCCTTTTTTTATTTTACTTTGTTTTTTTTCAGATCCACTCCATTCCTGGCATATTTCCGGGTTCCCAAAAATTAAATCTTCTAGAGTAAGCAATGCTGGCATTAAATATTTCTGTATTATGTGGTTCGTGTAAATATTGGTAAACAGACTGGTTGGAAAGGACACTAACCGAAGTTGGCGAGCTTCAGCCGGAGCAAATCGCCATAATGCCAGCGTCGCCTACAGTCTGGCAACAACTTCCGCACCATGTGGCATTTATTTAAAATGCACAACAGCTACACGACACTTTCCCATAATACTGTAATCGAAGCAATAGAAGCTAGAGAAAAATGTGTCTTTCTGCCCAAAGTCACTCAATCCAGAGTACCAAATAATAAAGGGTGAGTATGTCTGGATATCTATTAGAGCAAATTATAATTGCTAACACTTAATAAATAATAAAAATCTGAGAAACGGATTATTAAATTAAAAGAAATAGCCCACGGCCAAATCCGGAAGTAGTTCCATTTTAAAATTTAATAGAGTAACATTCACAATACAATATAAAAAAATGTGGAAAACGTTAGACCTCTCAGTCCATCCTTGGAACTTAGCGCAGCCCCAAAGCGGTTAACATTTTATAAGCTTTCTCACTCCAGTTTTTTTTATATAAAAAATACAAAAACAGTTTCTTTGAAATATTTCATTAAAGATATCTGTTGGACCATTTAACAGATTTATATGATATTTGCGATATTCAATCCAAAAACTAAAAACTAAACTAAATTTTCGAAAACTTATGTAAAATCCCTAAGCGGAATTTTCGTCAATGGTGCCTTTGTGAGCTGTTGCAAATGTGCCATGAATTTTTTCTTTTTTTTAATATTGGACTTCATGAATCAGTTGTTCTTCATAAAAAATTGAAAGTTGCCTTTCACAGCTTTACATGTTTCAGAAGCTTAGTTTGCTCTTTATATGATTTTGTACAAACTTTTTTATTACCGCCATTATTATTATAATTAAAATTTGTATAATTTTTTTACACTAAAAAAAACAATAAATAGTACAAAGTTTTTATAAAAATAAAGATTTAATTGATTTTCATATTATAGCTTAGTATTTTAAAAGTGTAGCTCTCTTGGATTTTCGCCAATGTTTGTTTCTAATTTATTTTATTTTATCTTATTCGCTGCTACTCTTCCACTACCACTCTTGCAGGGCAATTTTTATCGCTTACCATCGATTTTATGCTTTTTTTCTTTAACTCTTTCATACAGTGATTTTATATCGATCGTTTACAAATTTGATCGCATCTTGTTTCCAAATCGTTTTAATGGTTTGACTGGCTTGTCAATTGCAATTTGTTATAATGTTCGCTTGAAATTTTTTCCTCTTTACGAGTACTTGGCAAAAGGAGTCACCAAACTATTCTTCTAGTATGTGAGTAGTGGAGGGGCAGATTATCAGCTTCAATACCGTCATCATTATCATGATGTTGAAGATGATCACCAACATCTACATTTGTGGTAAATAGCTGGTTGTTTGTTGGTTGGTTGGCTTGGTGTGTTGTGCTCTGTGCTAAAAATGATCATGACAAGTATTTAATGGGTTTTAATGTCTACTATTATTGGGGTATACATCTCTTTCAAAGGTGTTAGTTATGTGTGCTCTTTGTAATTTGTTATAATTTGCTTTTATTTGTAACCGATTTATCTTGTTATTTATATTTTTGAAATGAAAAGCTTATTAAAGGAATTAGTACATTTTGGGAACATCGAAGGAATTTAGTTTGTTTTAAATGCATGACCAAAAAAGAAGGGTTTTATACGTTTTACATTTAAATTTTTTAAATTGTGGAGCTTTGTGTCTGCCTGTAGCACTGTAACTCTTAAGCGGATAAACCAATTTTGATTTAATTTTTTTTTGTTTATTTGAGAAGAGACTTGATCGAGATCGTTTTTCAGATTTCTAAAACTCAGACGTATGTAGGCTACTATGCCATACATTCACATCTATACGCTTAAGGCCCGAAAAGGAACAATTTTTCTTACGAATTCCAAATATCACCATATGGTCACCTGTTTTACTTTCTAAATCTTATCATTACACGATCAAAAATCTTTGTTAAACATCTACAATACTTTTAACCCTTTTTGATAGACACACCTAAAAAGTTTCATTTAACTCAATAACATGTTACGCGGCTTGGTCGCCATATTGTCACGCTTTTTGGGCGCCCTATGGTTGCGTGAATTGGGCACCAATTTGTTGCGCGACTCTTGGCCGCTGCGGTTGTGATGCCAGCCAGCTCACATGACATCCTCAGGGCAGGTTCCAACCTACAACCTCAGCAGAACCACGAACAACTAAAATTTTTGTCAAAAACTATAATCCAAAAAAAAACTACACAAACACGGAAACACTTAGGAGAGTGGACACGGTGGACGTCCACTACTGCCCTCCCTACCTGGGACACAAAATATTCCTATTAAATTGATGGTTGGTCCCCCAAATTCCACACACACTCACTTCACTCTACGGCCTCACATTTCCTCACCCGAACACGAAAAAAACTCAGAACACAAACATATTCTTTTCACACAAACAAAATAATTCACATATTTATTAAAGAAAACTGAAATTATTTTTTCTTGTTACAAAAAAACTAAATAGATTTACATCAAAATATCAGAAAAACTTCATAAAAAAAAATAAACGTTTTCAAAATGGAACCTTAACCTAGAATTATACTTTCATACATATATATATACTAATCTTACTCTAACATAAAAAAAACTAGCACTTGCTATTGCCTAAATAAATATAGTAATAGACCGTTAAGAACCGAAAACAACAAAAAAAAACTAATACTACACGCACGACTACACTTATTTCACCATCCTACACTAAAACTTGTAAAGTTGATCTTGCCAAACTAATTAACTAACGTTTTTTGCTTCTACCCTACCTAAATGAGCTCGCTTAGGTGGTTAATATTTTTCCTTTACAAATTCTAGCAGATTGTAGAAATTCTGCGTGTTAAATTTACTTTCTATTAAAAATTTTTCCTTATTTGTTTTTCTTTCCTATTCAGGCATTAACAAGACTAACCTATTAACACATGCGATTTACTTTACAATTAACACAAAATAATTAATCTTAGATTATCTTAGATGACTAGGGATTTATATTCTTAGTTAACTAGTATTATTATTATTTTGTTTTTTTGAATATTTTCTAAACCTTTTTTCTTATTTTTTTTTTTGGATTCGCGCCTGAACGGACGCGCTTATCGCGCTATGATGCTACACAGCGTCTTGCTTTGCACACGAACAACAAAAACAACTACAATGGTGGACGTACTGGCGGGATGTTATAAATATGGCTTTATGTACTTTTGTTCTGTACGGTAACTATTTACTTTTTATTACGGGATCTTCAATACAGATTACCTGTTGACTGGCTTTTACTTATGTATTTTTGTTTTCTTCTTTTTTCCTGTCCACAGATTCCGGGTAAGAATTTAGCCTCTTCCGATTTGCCCGTGTTACCCACCCGCATTCAGTGGTCCACTCTTCACTAGCCTTGTAGTTTTGATCAACACAAACTAATTTTCTGGTTATAAAAAACTACACTTATATTTATGTCATTTGTTTAGCTATTTTATTTTTTCTATTTACCTGGTAGTTTTCTTGCCGAACTATTGAAATGGTTTTATTTAAACACTTTAGTCAGTTACTTTCTGACTAATTCACACAAATAAAAATATACTTTTTACTCTCTATGCACACTTTTTAATTTTATGTTTCTTTCAGGTTTTATTTTGTACTTATCGCTGCGGTAGGTATTTTGCTAATGGCGACTTTTCCCTAACCAATCTCAAACCAAACCTCTTCTTTCTTTCCAACCTTTTCCCGTTTCAGCCTATTTTCCACTAGCTTACAAAATACATACTAACCATTTCCACTTGTCAAGACATTAAACATGGCGACATTACTTGGTGTTATTTCTGGGTACATTTATGAATGAACACCGTACATTTAATACAACACTGCGTTCACTCACAATAGACACATTTCTACTATTTAGTACCGATTCCCAAACACTTCCATACAAAAAATCTACTACGATCCGCCATATTGCGATTACTACCACCGAACATCACACACCAAAAAAAAACTAAACATTTAACATTAAATACAAATCTATAAAAATTAAATATGAAAAATTATTAAAATAAAAACTAAAAATTTATACAAAGTTCCTGCACCAACAAACACCAAAACAACACAAAGGGCATCACACAGGAACCGAGGCAATTACTCCTCAGCTCAAGACGCCAAGAGCACCACCACTGGACTCCACGCCTGCCAACCACCATCCACACACACGCCACCTCCCGCAGCCAACAACAGACGCTGCAATTTAGAACGGCTCCTGCCTCTCCCATTGAGGTCTGTTGCCACAAAAGTGCGGATAAAACCGGCTGTATGTGTGTCGTGTGCTACCACCAAATTTTCATTAGGGTGGCGTCGGTTGCTAGGTTGGCTGGGTATGGCGCAGACGCAACAAAACTCCGTTGCCACCAAGTGTACGTCGGGGGAAACGGTGTGCGGCTGAGCCTTCGTATGGGCAATCAGGTTGCGATCAAACGTGGGGAACTCCCACACCCTGAAAGTCTCACGCCGGGCAACAAATACAGGTAAGTATATGAAATATATATGTATGTATGTGTATTTATGTTTTTCTTTTGTTCATTTACCTAGGTTATTAAGGTGGTTCACCTTTTTCCGGGAGTTTCAGCGACTGTAACTTTTCACTTTGTGAGTTTAATTTGTTTCCTTCTAATAAATATATCTAATCTAATTACTAACAAAGACCCTTTTTTGCCGCATCATTATTTTATATGGTTTTTGATTAAACTCGGGTACACGAAATAAAATTTGACTTTGTTTAGCGGACAATTTATTACTTAGGGTTTTATCTGTAAACAGAAGTCAGGTGTGAAAAATAAACGGGACAGACACAACATAAACTTACATCTATATTGCACCTTAACCCTAATATCACAGACTAACTTATGTTTACTAACCCTAAATATCACAGATGAAAAGCTATTGCACTAGTTGTTATACCTTGATGTCTTTTGCATGAAAAACTCCAATTGGTTTCCCTTGGAGCGACTCGAGCTCATACATATTGTTTCCTATTGGTTTTCTTATGCGACATTTAAGATATTTACGACAAAATTTTGAATTGATGTTGTTTTTAAAGTCAGACAGTGCAAAGTTTTTTCTGTACACTTCTTGTCCAGGCCTAAAATTTACTACTCGCGCTCTCTCGTTGTATTTACGTGCGCTTTTTTCATATGCGTGCGTGAGATTGTTTTTGATTTTTTCGCGAATTAGAGCGATTTTATCGGTTTTATCTAAATTCACTACCTGATGTTCTGACAGTGATTTTAGTTTCCTGGCCAACTTGTAGTCGGCTCCATTGGAGTAAATATTGTGTCCAAAGAGGGCAAAAAACGGTGTCACTCCCGTAGCAGCATGTATGGATGTGCGCACAGCACATTCTATTTCGGGCAGGTATAAATCCCAATCCCGGTGATCCTTTTCAAGGTAGGCCCTTATGGCTGCCAACACGGATTGATTTACCCTTTCGGCCGCGTTAGACTGCGGGGAATAAAATGCAGTTTTCAGATGTTTTATGCCATATGTCTCTATCATTTCGGTAAATGTTGCGGAGATGAATTGTTGCCCATTGTCGCTATGCACAACTTCTGGCACTCCAAATTTTTGAAAAACTTCCTGGACGAGGAATTGAACTACATTTTTGGCTGTTGCCTCTTTCATCGCCTTCAAAAAACAAAACTTCGAAAAATGATCTACCACGATGAAAATATATGCGTTTCCGGTTTTCGATCTGGGGTATTTACCTAAAAAATCGACATATATTTTCTGAAACGGTATGTCGGTTTTTACTGCCTCTCCTATAGTCGGCATTGGATGTTGATTAATGGATTTGGTTTCTTTGCACGTTTGGCAGTTTTTTATATAATTTTGCACCTGTGTTGCCATTCGCGGCCAATAATAAAATCTTTTTAAACGGTCTAGTGTTTTTCGCATGCCACCATGGGCTGCTGTGAGGCTGTCGTGTGCTTTTTCAATTAGGATGTGGGTGATATCCTGGGGAATCCACAATTTCCAAATTGATTCGCTCCCGGTATCGAGGCTATCAAAACTCGTTTTTTTATATATTTTACCGTTGTCTATTTGCAAGTCAGGTAGCTTAGCTTGATTTTGCTCTACATTTCGGACCAATTCTAAATATTCTTCAGATTCGAAAGCTGTTGTTTCGAAATCAAAGAAGCTTTCTTCAGTCATTTCGGCTATGTCTATAGGCATGCGGGATAGCATATCCGCTACTACATTCTCCGCCCCTTTTCGATGTTCGATCACGAAATCATATGCCTGCAGCTGTAATGACCATCTAGCAAGGCGACCACTAAGGTCTTTTAACGACATAAGCCATTTCAGGCTCGCATGGTCCGTGATGACCGTGAAGTTCATCATTTCGACGTACGGCCTGAAACGCTTTATTGCCAATACAGCTGCAAGGCACTCTTTTTCGGTGACCGAATAGTTTCTCTGGCAGGCTGTAAGCTTTTGGCTATAGAACGCAATTGGATTTTCGTCACCTATTGCGTTTTTTTGAAACAACACTGCCCCTATTCCGCACTCTGATGCGTCGCACTGAATAAAAAAAGGCAAGCTGAAATCGGGGTGGCGTAAAACAGGGGCGGTCGTGAGCGATATTTTCAAAGTTTCGAACGCGTCAATTGCACTAGGTGTAATTTCGAACTTTTTCCCCTTTTTTAGCGTGTCAGTTAGGGCTGCTGCGATAGAGGCAAAATCTTTTATGAAACGCCTATACCACCCAGCAGTCCCTAAAAAGCTTCTTACGTCCCTAGGCGATTTCGGCAACGATATTTGCTGAATCGCTTTGACCTTTTCTGGGTCAGTCCTCAATACGCCGCCACCTATGATAAACCCTAGATATCTTAGTTCCCTAAAGCAAAACATTGACTTTTTTAAGCCTATAGTTAAATTGGCCTTTTGTAGACACTCTGCAACTTGCTCCAGCAATTTAAGATGCGTGGAAAACTCTTCGGAAATTATCAGGAGATCATCCAAATAAATAAATACATTTGGCTTTAGTCTAGCAGGTATCACCCTGTCCATCAGCCGGCATAGACGTTGCGCCGCGTTGCATAGACCAAACGGCATTACGCGGAACTGATACAGCGGTCGACCTGGCACCGTAAAAGCGGTATATGGCTTTGCTTCTTCTTCTAGCTCAATTTGCCAGAAGGCATACTTAAGGTCGACGCTGCTTATGTAGTGTGTTTGATCTATGCGACTCAGAATCCCGTCTATGTTTTGTAATGGATAGGCGTCTTTTACCGTGACCGCATTTAATTTGCGCGCGTCAAGGCAAAAGCGATTTTTACCCGGTTTTCTTACTACGGTTGTCCTATTAGACCACGGGCTATTACTTTCTTCGATCACGTTTAGTCGCAGCATGTTATCCAACTCCTCGTAAACTATCGCCTGTACTGCAGGAGAAATCGGATAATGTTTATCCTTGACCGGATTCGTGCCGGGTACTAATTTGATTTCATGCTTTTCTAAGTGTGTACAGCCTAGACCCTTTTCTTCGAACGAGGGAAATTTTTTTACCACCTCATCTAGTTGTTGCTGTTGTTCAGGTGTTAATACATGTTTATTTAGTTTGTGATTATCTTGCTCATCGTGTAAACTTTGTGCAAGTTCCAAACTAATTTCGGCCGATATTATTTCTGGCGCTATCTCAAACGCTCGCCAGAAATCTATGCCCAGGTAAAGTTCCTGGCTTAGTTCGGGGCATAAGAAAAATTGAATTGTGTGTATTTTACCGTTATACTCGACACTTAATTGGCTCTTGCCTAGCACGCGGTGCTTTTGACCGCTAGCGGTGCGCACGTTGCTATACATAGGCATAAATTTTGCGTTTAGTTCGCTGATGGTTTCGCGGCAGTTTTTACCTAATAGGCTCACGGACGCGCCTGAGTCTAGCAGGCCTTTTATTATTTTACCGTTTAACCGAACTTCGGCATATGGCCTCGGATCCGATTTTGAGCCACAATGTTTTACAGATGCGGCCAATAGATGTCGCTGCCGTTTTCTTTCAATAAAATCGCTTCGTAGTTTTAAAATGTGTTGCCACTTAGCTGAATTTGGCCCGACATTATTTTCTAAGTTTAAATTTTGGTCTTCGCTGGTACTGTTTCCTTCCGATATATGGTTTGGGCTAAAAAACTTATTTGGGGGATTAAAAATGCGTTCTTTCACCTTTTCATAATTTTCTTCCCTAATCGCTAGGGGTACTAAATGTTTTATTTTGGAAAAGTCAGGGGATTTAGGAGATTTATTGGGAGTTATTTCGGGGCATTTTCGCTGGACCGCGGCCCCCCGTTCATAGCCGCGCCCCTTCGCGAGTTTCCCAGGTCTTTGGAGCACTGGGGACACTTGGGTGTTATAGTGTCAGGCCTACCACACCGGTAACAAAATAGGGCTCTCTGAGTGGACGGACATTCTTTGAAAATGTGTCCTTCTTGTTTACAGTTCCAACAAAGTAGTGGGCTGTTAATGGCGGAGATTTCACTTTCTTCAAAGTCAACCATCGCTTCACTCACATATCTCGGAGCTCTGCCGGGCTGTGGCGGAATATTCCTAGTGGAATGGCGCGAAAAACATCTTTCGGCCTCAATACACTCCATGCGGAGATTTTCGACCGAGCTGACCGACATTGGGTATACTATTCGGGCTATTCCCTCCCTCAGATTTCTTTTCGCTATTTTTATCATTTCGCCCTCCGCTACCGGCGTTTCTAACCTGGCCCTTAATCCGTTTAGACTGTGGAAGTAGTCATCGATCGACTCGCCTGGCATTTGTTTGCGCTCCACGAGCTCCTGCATGAGCTCCCAATTCGACCGTACGGTTTTAAATCTGTTAAGCAAGGCTAAGCGTAAGGTGCTCCATTCTGATATGACTGTGGTCTGGAGTAGAGCCCAGTACCACTGCTGCGCCGCTCCAGAGATAAGGAGATGAAAATCCCGAAGGATTTCCTCCCACGGAATACGATAGTGGCGCTGCATGTGTTCGAGTCTAAAAATAAACTCTTCCACAGACAGCTGGTCACGCCCCCCTTGGTTACCCTTAAACTCTATTCCAAATTTATCGATTCGAATTTTCCAGCCGTCATGAGCAAGGTTTGCTACTGGTGGCGGTGGAAAATCGTACCTGTGGGTCTGGTGGTTTTGCACAGGTGTATTTCTATTTGCGGACGGGTTAAAACTTGGCCTTCCTGCAGCACGATTACCATCCCTATTTGACAGGCTTCTAACAGCGGCTGCTAGCTGAGCGATATTCTCGTTTACCTTGCTCATTTCATATGTAATCCGTTCATCTACAAATTTATTTATCGCCCGGTCTAAATTAGATTTCATTTCGGTTACACTTTCGTGGACCATCGCCCTAACCGACGGAGATAAATCTTGCTGATCTGGTTGCGGTGTATTTATATCACCGGGGACCTTACCCACATTTTTAGGCCTGGCTCCTTGAGTATTAATGCTCCCTGACAAATCTGTAATTCGTGGATTGTTGGTAGCCATTTTAATTGAATTACTATCTTTAAAGTATTTTTCTTTTACCTGAGGTGAAGATCTGTTTAAATCAAACGATCTGTTTCGCTCCCTATGCCTCTTTAGACTATCTGACCTTCTTGCCAAAGTTTTACCTTTGTCACTCGAAGGTTCGGCCATAAAAGACTAAAAATCACTGTCAAAAACTCGCCCTTAGCTTACAAAAAAAAACTATGTTTAATTGAAATAGTGGACAAAAATTTTTGTATAACGACAAAACGATTTTCAATGATGCCCGAAAATCCGAGATGGTTTCGTAAAACAAAAAAAAATGTAAATAAACCAATAATTAAAAATTTGCGCAGTACGAAAAAAATGTGCTCTGGCAACACTCGACCCTTATTAATCAAGGACCGACACTAAATACACAAAAAAAATTATTATTACTAAAATCAACCACTACTTTACTAATAATATAATAATAAAGACAAATACTATGTTACGACACTTATGAATTATTTACTAAACATAAACTAAAATAGCATAAGTTGATTAGTAGGAGCAAAAAAAAAATTGCAAAAAAAATTAAAACAAAAACTTCGTAAAACTACTAAAAAGTTATTGTATTAATTATAGATGAAAACTAATTAAAAATATAAGTATAATAGTTAATAGGGCTAATTTCACACATAAACTAATATAAATTGACTGAAACACTGAACGAATCAAATTTTTAGTTTCAGAATAGTTGGTTTTGTTAACAAAAATTCTAATGATTAGTTTTAAAAAAAAAACGACAGTAAAATATGAACTCTTCGGGTTTGGTTATGATGATGACCAGTTACCTGACGTGTGTGGTTTACTTGTTCTTTAATAATTTTTTTAGCACCCTTTTACGGGTCTCCTAAATTGTTTCCTAGGCAAAAATCTAAAGCAACTGCAATTTGCCAATGCTATTTGGCTAATACTAGAGCCTAAAATTTTGACTTTAGTCTTGCACGCATCTGAGGCTTAGCTCAGAGCGGATACCAAAACTCCATTTTACACTCCGGACCAAAAAAGCATCGCTCCCCCTTTTATAGCTACCATACTACAGACCCCTGAACCTTTCAGAGCGGCTATGGTAATTATATTGGGAGTATTTGACTCTAGTTGTGTTTTAATGGTCATGAAAATACTACAGGCTTCTGAATATCAAATTTCAAAACGGTTATTTTCATTCCCTATTTCACACAATCAGATTCCAGACTGAGACTAATAATTTAAATTTAAAAACAAACAAAATTTATTACACTTAGGTCGTCCAATAGGATGTTTTCATTATTTAAAACTCCCAAGCTAACGCCAAAAAGGTGATAATGTATTGGGAAGACTAATAAATTGTAAATTGACATTGTGGTAAATCTACCATTTGCACAGCAAACACTAATTTGTATTTAGTATTTACGGCCTATAAGCTCATGGCCTATGGGGTAACAAATAATAAATTGCTAACACGCATCAAGTACACTTTAATGTCTATTGGGCTATTGTATAAAAAAAAAACTGGTTCTATTGTAAAACATGTACTTTGATGTTTTGTACACACTAACTCAAAAAAAAACATCTAGTTTGGGCGCCATATTGTTACGCGGCTTGGTCGCCATATTGTCACGCTTTTTGGGCGCCCTATGGTTGCGTGAATTGGGCACCAATTTGTTGCGCGACTCTTGGCCGCTGCGGTTGTGATGCCAGCCAGCTCACATGACATCCTCAGGGCAGGTTCCAACCTACAACCTCAGCAGAACCACGAACAACTAAAATTTTTGTCAAAAACTATAATCCAAAAAAAAACTACACAAACACGGAAACACTTAGGAGAGTGGACACGGTGGACGTCCACTACTGCCCTCCCTACCTGGGACACAAAATATTCCTATTAAATTGATGGTTGGTCCCCCAAATTCCACACACACTCACTTCACTCTACGGCCTCACATTTCCTCACCCGAACACGAAAAAAACTCAGAACACAAACATATTCTTTTCACACAAACAAAATAATTCACATATTTATTAAAGAAAACTGAAATTATTTTTTCTTGTTACAAAAAAACTAAATAGATTTACATCAAAATATCAGAAAAACTTCATAAAAAAAAATAAACGTTTTCAAAATGGAACCTTAACCTAGAATTATACTTTCATACATATATATATACTAATCTTACTCTAACATAAAAAAAACTAGCACTTGCTATTGCCTAAATAAATATAGTAATAGACCGTTAAGAACCGAAAACAACAAAAAAAAACTAATACTACACGCACGACTACACTTATTTCACCATCCTACACTAAAACTTGTAAAGTTGATCTTGCCAAACTAATTAACTAACGTTTTTTGCTTCTACCCTACCTAAATGAGCTCGCTTAGGTGGTTAATATTTTTCCTTTACAAATTCTAGCAGATTGTAGAAATTCTGCGTGTTAAATTTACTTTCTATTAAAAATTTTTCCTTATTTGTTTTTCTTTCCTATTCAGGCATTAACAAGACTAACCTATTAACACATGCGATTTACTTTACAATTAACACAAAATAATTAATCTTAGATTATCTTAGATGACTAGGGATTTATATTCTTAGTTAACTAGTATTATTATTATTTTGTTTTTTTGAATATTTTCTAAACCTTTTTTCTTATTTTTTTTTTTGGATTCGCGCCTGAACGGACGCGCTTATCGCGCTATGATGCTACACAGCGTCTTGCTTTGCACACGAACAACAAAAACAACTACAATGGTGGACGTACTGGCGGGATGTTATAAATATGGCTTTATGTACTTTTGTTCTGTACGGTAACTATTTACTTTTTATTACGGGATCTTCAATACAGATTACCTGTTGACTGGCTTTTACTTATGTATTTTTGTTTTCTTCTTTTTTCCTGTCCACAGATTCCGGGTAAGAATTTAGCCTCTTCCGATTTGCCCGTGTTACCCACCCGCATTCAGTGGTCCACTCTTCACTAGCCTTGTAGTTTTGATCAACACAAACTAATTTTCTGGTTATAAAAAACTACACTTATATTTATGTCATTTGTTTAGCTATTTTATTTTTTCTATTTACCTGGTAGTTTTCTTGCCGAACTATTGAAATGGTTTTATTTAAACACTTTAGTCAGTTACTTTCTGACTAATTCACACAAATAAAAATATACTTTTTACTCTCTATGCACACTTTTTAATTTTATGTTTCTTTCAGGTTTTATTTTGTACTTATCGCTGCGGTAGGTATTTTGCTAATGGCGACTTTTCCCTAACCAATCTCAAACCAAACCTCTTCTTTCTTTCCAACCTTTTCCCGTTTCAGCCTATTTTCCACTAGCTTACAAAATACATACTAACCATTTCCACTTGTCAAGACATTAAACATGGCGACATTACTTGGTGTTATTTCTGGGTACATTTATGAATGAACACCGTACATTTAATACAACACTGCGTTCACTCACAATAGACACATTTCTACTATTTAGTACCGATTCCCAAACACTTCCATACAAAAAATCTACTACGATCCGCCATATTGCGATTACTACCACCGAACATCACACACCAAAAAAAAACTAAACATTTAACATTAAATACAAATCTATAAAAATTAAATATGAAAAATTATTAAAATAAAAACTAAAAATTTATACAAAGTTCCTGCACCAACAAACACCAAAACAACACAAAGGGCATCACACAGGAACCGAGGCAATTACTCCTCAGCTCAAGACGCCAAGAGCACCACCACTGGACTCCACGCCTGCCAACCACCATCCACACACACGCCACCTCCCGCAGCCAACAACAGACGCTGCAATTTAGAACGGCTCCTGCCTCTCCCATTGAGGTCTGTTGCCACAAAAGTGCGGATAAAACCGGCTGTATGTGTGTCGTGTGCTACCACCAAATTTTCATTAGGGTGGCGTCGGTTGCTAGGTTGGCTGGGTATGGCGCAGACGCAACAAACAACATATGTATGAATATGCAACACTAACTTGCCTTCAAAATAAACCCACAACATGTCCAAGTTTGAACGTGTTTTAAAAAATATATCTTCCTTTAAAATTATAGTATAATGACCTCTCACAGGAATGGAAATGTAAACTCAAATCAGAAGGAGAAACAAACTAATTCATTTGGGAAAAACTAAATGTCAAATTTAATAAATTTATTTTTTTATAATTCCTTCTTTTTCTTCTTAAATATACATACGTATTTGAAAAAAAAAATAAGTGAAAACCCTCATAATTAAAATCTATACAAACAAGCAACAAAAACCAACCCTTAATGGATTCGCCCGTGTAATAAAAATTTTCAAGATGACCATGTGTTGTTCTCTTTTATATTTTTTTAGTTTTATATTTAATTGAGAGGGGTTTACATGCAACATATAATTAACAAATTTTTCAATTTATAAAAATCCTTAAATAGTTAACAGAAATAACAGCCAAGAAACCCTCCAAAGGTCAAAGAAAAACTCGTGGCCAACACACTTTTTAACAAGCGTAGCGTGTTAATTGCCTTTAACTAAGACCTGCCGCTAGAATTTTATCAAGATCAAGCAGACCCATTGCCACTCTTAAGCCATATGTTGCTAAAAAAGAAACATAACTATAAGCAAACTCAAAATTATCCTTTTACTTTTTTTTACTATTTGGATGAGTAATAAATATACTTGTATATTTGTTTGGAATATTAGTGGTCAGTTAGAGGATGAACATTGAAAGGTCACTATTAATTTAAATGAACTAATTCATAGTGAGTTGCACTTAGAGAAAAGAACAACAACAATTTTTTTAATGTAAAATTTTTAAGAATATGAGGTATGATTGGCATTCGGTTCAATGTTTTCTACACAAATATTTTTTCTTTGTACACTGTCGACGACTTGCAATGAATTGTGACTCTTATTTTGTTAAATGCTTAAAGTTGGCAATTTTTTAAAGTTTTTTGAATTTCTTTTTTATAAAATGTATCAACACTAGACGTTACGTTTTTCAAAATAAGGCCACTTATATTTTTAATTTACATGCTGTATAGTTGGAAAATATTTTGCATTTGATAATTTCTAATCGATGCGAGCCGTCACTTAAGTCAGGCAACAAAAAAATATATGTACTTATAGGTGTTTTCAGAAAACTATTAAAAAACTTTAATTATATTACTGGGTGCCCCAATAAGACGTTTCATTTTCAACCGCCTGAGGTTTCAGAAGTTGTCATGACTCAACCTGTAACCACTTGACAGACCACTACGCCATCAATAAAAATGGAATGATATAAGCTTCGACAACGTATTAAAATTACTAAAATTAACTACAAAAGTAGTAAAATCTCGCGGTACCAGTTTGCGAAACTGAAACATTTTTAAGTTATCTTGAAGGGCCTCTTCAGCTAGCATTGTGAAACGGGTGGACAAATTTAAGCTTTTGGGACAAGTTAGTGATGTGAAGAATCGAACTCACAGACCGCTCTCAAGAACAACTCGGAATATTGCTGTTATAGCCCACAATGTTAAGGAAAACCTAGATATGTCCATTTTTTGTCGGTCAAACGAAACATCATATTGATTGATGAGGCCCATTTTTACCTTTCCAGCGTCGCGACGCGTCGTTAACAAGCAGAATTGTCGCCTTCAGTGCTCAGAAAACCCAATAGTGTGACCTTACTTTTCCGAAAATGAAGCTGGAGCAACTGTTACGGTGAATGAATTGCGCTATCGTACGATGCTCAATAGTTTTGTATGGACTGAATCAGAATATATTGATGTGGACGAAATTTATTTTCAGCAAGACGGTCCTTTATTGCGGAAAAAGTCTCTTGACTCTCGAAGATACGAAAAAAGTTGGTCACTGGTATCTTGTGATTTATCAACTTTGAACTCTTTTTCTGCAGGTCTAGGTGATAGATAGGATCTCTCCAAATGACCCACAATCGAGGCCTCAGAGATGAATTTCGTGAAGTTATCAAGGAAAGAATATAGTTCTGTAAGTGTATCCATTTGGCTGATATTGTTTTCAATTATTAACGACACTTCCTCATCGAAAACATCCGATGAATTCGCTTAAAAATACTCGTTTTTTACATATCAAAATGAAAGCTCTTATTGAAAGACACTGCAAGATCTTTTATAAGTTCCTTATTTATTTGTTTGCTTATTAGACGACCTATTATTAAAATTATGAGCTGGTAATTCTTATGGAATGTGATATTATAGTCGCTCGACTCAATATTTATGAGAAATTTACTTAAGTTTACTTAATTTAATTACACAGAACCAAGATTTTTTTAAATTATTTCATTCTTCATTAGTATTTTATTAACTTTTATAATTTTTGTAGAAATTTCTAAAACGAAAACTGTTGATTTTAATTTATTTTATTCTTAATAATTGTAGTATTTGATTTTACTAATGCTGTTATGGAAAAATAGAAAAATAGCCAACAGTAGCTTGTATTTTTATTAAATTTTTCTTCATTCTTTTATTTGTTTGTTTGGATTTTGTTTCAATAAGAATAATTGTACTACGTAATTAATACTTTTTAGGAAATGATTTAACAAGGACAAAACATTTTTTAAATCACATAGAAGAGTGAAAGACAGAAAAACGTTGGTAATACCAGAAAAAAATAACTTCATATACTTTTAGAAAGCATCAAAATTTTAAAAATTTTTATCTGAAAATTTCGTACAGCCTGCAATTATTTATACTTTTTAAAAAGAAATTTCAAAAGGCACAAATTCGTATACGTTTTCGTGAATTAATTTTTTAAGTGCCGCTTGGTTAAAAAGATTTTCTGTTAAATGAAAGTTTTCTCTGTGTATCGAAAAAATGAATTCTAACATTGAACCCGCCTATAACGGTTAGCGAAAGATCTTTTGTTTGAAAAATATCCAAATTACACCGACACCTGATGGTTGATATGTTTAGGTCAAACATCAATGCTATCGAAGGAAATTAATTTGAACATCTTCGTTACTTCTATTTTCACTTTCTATGCTCAAATCACAACAGGTACTTATAAATATGGCTATTAGGTATTTTATGTTTTTATTTTTCTTTTCGAAAAGGATACAACATTATCTACAAATTTTCTTTTACGTTGATACATGCGTATGTTTGTAGACAGTTACGAAGTAATAACATTAATGAATTGTGCTGAAGTTTTATTTTAACGATCTGTTAGTTTATGATGTGCGTTGCTTCTAACACTTATGGACTGACTGTCTTGAAATCATTACAAGACGAACACAATTCGTTATGCGGCTGTTGTTTGTTTGTTTGCATTATTGGCTGGCTGCCTTCATGGACTCTTCTTTAAACAATTTTTAAATTATCTTATAAAGTTATGAGCAACATTTGTTGTGATGTTTATTTCGTTGGCCAGTTTGTTTTTGAAAACGTATGCTGGTTTCGTTGGAAAATATTTACCATTTGGTATTTATGACTCTAGTAAAGTTGGCACGTAATAAAAATCACTTGTATTTATCTATAGCTTATCTACTACTGTTAATATGTCTTTTATTGAATAATCAACATTTCCATACATACTAAGAAATAAGTACACAGTTTGTATTTTAACCAAGAGAAGATAAAGAAAATAGAAACAAAAAAAAAATATATTAATGGACCCATTCTGTAAAATGAATTGTTTGTAAACGTTTAAAATTTGTTAAAATTTTTTTTGGATTTTAAATTTCCATAAAATTTTTTCACATTAACTAAGATGCCACTATCGGGGCAATGTACCGATTAATGTCGCAATTTATGTACCGATAGTGTGAACGCAAACAATTTTCTAAAATGCGACAATCTGCGTCGAAATTGTGCTGAGTATGGACAGTCAAAATATAACTTGATGCGCCGCACTGTAGAGCAATTTACGAGAAGGCGGCCTAATCTAATTTTTTTATGATCACCGATTGTAAAATATTAAACTTCATTCGAAAGTAGACACTAGTGTATCTCGGGAGCCAAAAAATTAAAACTTTATTTCAACTATATCGCAATTTTTATTTTCAGTATTTCGCTAAAATTAAAAATTTCTTATTAAGCTTTTGATTTTTAAACATCTATATTTTTTTTGTTTTAAAAGATTTTAAAACGAAATAAATTTTGTTTATTTGCCTAATTTGTTAGCTAGTAGTGAGTACTACAAAATGTGTTTATGACTTTTAGAAATTTTTTTGTTTGTTTTTTTAAAGGCCCAAATTTTCCCAAGCTCTCCCACTTATTAGAGCATAACTTCTAAAGTTCGCAAAAGTTCAAATATACATTAAGATTTTTTTGTAATCCAAACATCCTTCTACACACCTATACCCCATTGTATACCCAGCCCGATCCGGCCCTCAGTACTGGAACAATTTTTCTGACACAGGGTCAAATATTTCTTGCAAATTTTGAGTAAAAGAGTTAAAAAATATTTTTTCTGTAATGCTCGTTTTTGAAGTATTTTATATTTTTTATAAAGTCACTTTTATGAGAGATGATTTTTAGATAGATATGCGTATTTTTAAAAAGAAAATAAATTAGTATTTTCTTAGTCAATTTCTGAAAATGGCCACAAAATTATTTTGACTACTTAAAATGAAGTAAATTTATATAATTCAGATCAAAAAAGTACTTTGCTTTTTTAATTGATTTACCATGGTTATAAAGGTATAAAATAGTTTTTTTTTCTCGGAATTGTTAAACTGTTTTGCTTTGGGAATAATATATGTATGTATGTATATGTTCACAACTGCGCACAATAAGAAACAGATATCAACTAATTATGGTAAAAACCACTGATATGTAGCAAGCGCTCTTACAGGTTGTTATGATTTGGATTTTGCGTAAAACAGTGAGAAAAAATATATAAGAGAAGTGAAGAAAAAAGAAAGCAAGAAAAATGCAAGAAAAATATTTAGAACCAGGCCTAATGATCGATCTGCCAAAGTAAGGAGAAGGAAACACAAAAGGTGGAAATACTGCAAGAAAATTTTTTGAGATCCAGAAACTGCAGCATATATTACATGTGTAGACTTGGAACTAATAAGGCGATTCAACATTACATTGAAAATTCAAAGAAAAGGCAAAAAAACAGCAATATTTTATAACGAAAAATATTCTTGGAGATATATGCCATCTACAGTTTATAAAATGTTGTACCATGGGGAACAAATAACACAGTGAAACAAGATAAACCAGCCTCATTAACTACAATGGGAAATGAAAGTTCATCATTAACTTAAAAAACTGCCACACGGTATTGAAAAGACAGCTCGAATTTAATTTTTATGTCCTCTAGAATTGGGCCATTTTTTACCATTTTTTGCACTATGAGGGAAAATTGAAAAGTAAACATATAAATATATAAAAATATTTAATGGAATATATTGAAATGAATACGAATAAATATTAATTATTTAATGGAATGTAATTGCGCGTACTTATTGTTGCATTGAATCCAATCAAAAAGACTTCGAACCATAAAGTTTAAAATATTTATATTGGTTCCAGTGAACAAAATGTCAACTCTGAGTTTGCTATTGCAATAAAACTTTTTGAACAGATTTCTTTTAATATAACAAAAAATCTTAAAAATTGTTTTTTTTTCAACATATTCAGATCACATTCTGAAAATAAATTGTACTATTCAATAAAATTTCAGATACATTTGATCCAGAATAGTTTCAAATTTTATAAAATAAAAATACATTGAATGTCATGTAGTGCATTTTAATCCAAAATTTATAATTTCTTTATATTTGACCACGTCTATACCGCCCACCATTTGTTGAAATAAAGGAAATGATATATTTTTCCACATTGGATTCAATGCAATAATAAGTACGCCCAATTATATTCCAATAAATATTTTTATATAATATATATATATATATATATATATATATATATATATATATATTATACGTTTTTTTTTTAATTTTTACTCATGGTGCAAAAATGGGCAAAAATGGCCCAACTTCAAGTGGCCATAAAAATTAAATTCGAACTAACTTTTCAAAACCCTTTGACAGTTCTGTTTACTTAATGTTCCACGTTCATTTCCCGCTTTAGTTGTTGATAAATATGCGCCGATTTTTATCGACCAGTCGTGCCGATAAAAAATGGTCGATCACAGTCGACAATCAGTGCCGATATAATTAATTAATGTTTTTTTAACTTAATTGTACCAAAAATAATTTTTATAATCATTCTGATTTTTTCGACCTTTTTATAAAATTTTATTAAATAATTTATTCAAGCTTTAGGTCCAGAAAATAAATATAAATGATTTATTTAATCCGATATTTCGATGTATCCCTGAAGAAGCTTTCCATTGAGAAAGCGAAATATCGGATTAACTAAATCATTTATATTTATTTTCTGGATCTGAAGCTGGAATAAGTTATTTAATAAAATGTTTTTCATAATTTATTCTTGTTCCTCTAAAGACATTCAACTTAAAATTAATTCAGTAGAGTTATAAAACTGTATTTTTTTACTACTTATATCATGAAGGTGGATACAATTATATTTTTTTGGCGAATGAGTAGAGAAAGGTATGCAAGATTTTTACAGTGGGCACATCGATTCTTGAAAAAAGTGAATATCGAAAAGTGTGGAGTTGACTCTCTTAAGAGGAGGAACCAGTGCGATATTAAATATTAAATAGAACATTTGTACTGTTGAACAAAAAAAAAACCAATAAGATTTTAACAAAACATTGCAGTTGTTCTGATTTTGCAATTCCTGCTTTGAAAACACCTGTTTAGAAAACAACAGGAATAAAAAGTACGTGCTGTGTAAAAAGTTTTAACAAAATTCATTAATGCCGAACGGTACATGCCAAACGTTGATACACTGGAATAGCTTTTCGAAAGATATTGCTTTTGAATGTATGGAGTGGTTAATTCCACCAATTCGATGAAATTTCTTTCACTCACTCGTACATAATTTTTGAAAAACTGTAGACTTCATGAAATTCTCGTAAGGTACTCCCATAAGCACCATATTCATTCACCATATTGGCTACCCACTGGGCAACCCAAAAAAAAACTTACTGGGTTTTATTGGGGATTTTATTTGAAAAAAAAATATATATAAAATATACAAATTTACTAGGACAAGATAGTACAATTTTCACTTTTTCTTAACAAGAAAAACACACATAAATACACACTTTCGAAAAATATTTTGTAATTGAATTAGTTATGCATTCAGCTGTTTAAATCGACTGCATAAAATGACATCAAAAATTATCACCTGTGCTAAATGTATAAGTGTACGGAAATGATCTCACATTCGATACGGAAATGGTTTATACGATTCTACGTTCATCGAATTTTTGACGTTGAGCATTGCTTGTTGTAATTTAGTAATTTAATGAGCCTTTCAATAGTAGTCAGTTATTTTTGACAACTTTTTTGGAATTGTATTGACTTGACGTCGATGTTGACAACTGGAACAAGGATGATTATTTTTGACTAAAAATGCAAACTTATGCAAGAGTTTATCTCAATGAAAAAATATATAATAAATGTATAAACTAGTTCACAAATGATTAATAAAGTTATAGTAGGTGTAATGCACACATTAACTTTACTAATCGTTTCTGAATAAGGCCATAAGTGCACTTAGTTTAATTTAAACCCAATAAAACCCAATATAGTCCAATAAAACCCTTTTTTTTATTAAAAAAAATCCGGTTTTTGCCAACACTGTCTCTTGCCCAAATGCTACATTTTTTAAGTGTTCTTTTATTTTTTCTTTGTTCCTTCTTTTGAAACATTGAAGCCACAATATATGCGGCCAAAGCAGTCTTCTATTTTGTATAGTAATCCATTCAGAAAATTAAACTGTGTCTGCCAACAAGCAAATTAACAAAAATATTATGATTTAATTTGCCCAATAAAGCACGATTACCGATTATTGTCAGAATTGATGTGACCGATATGAATCGAAAAAATTGTCGCAATATGCGACGATAATGGGACCGCTCAAAAATAATTTGAACAATGTTTTTACATTTGCGCCGATATAGGACGATAAAACTAGTTGCAGATTGTGCTGTATGCGCCGTTAGTGGGATCTTTGCTTTAGAAACTTTTCATATTACACAATTGCACCTTGTTCTAATGTTGTGAATTAAGCGATCAAATTCCACTTTCATATAAATCAAAACCAATTTCGCCCTTTTACAGCCGTAATACTGAACCGATTTCGGAAAGATTTATATGTTTTTAATGGGGATGTTAGATAGATGTGCACAATCTTAATTTTATTCAAATTGGTTTAGTATTTTGGGAGTTAGAAGCGCTTGAAGTTGCTAACAATACTTGCATACTTATTACACATACAAAGTGTGTATCTGTGTTTGTGCAATTTGCTTTGTTTAGAAATGAGACAGAGTTTTTTCTATATGTATTTTGTAAAAAGAGATAGATAAGTAAAAGAATTTTAAGTTGATTATTTAGAATGTTTTTTGTTTTTGTATTTTACCGTATATATTTATGTAAATGGTCAATATTTAATTACTAGAAACCGGGCGATTCGCCGTCGACCGCTGGATATTACTCGTTTTAATAATTCACGGTAGTTCCAAATTGCTTACAGAGTTATAAGTGCTATTTATTTATCTCATTGTTTTCTTATGTACGTATAAAAATGGTGTGCGGTAGTCCCTTTGCGGACCACAGAAGTCTGAGATGGCTTACAATCGCCTTTCGGACGTAAGATTGAGATTATCGATGTACATGAACCGTAGTATTTCAAGCGAAAGCTTAAGAAACTTTTGCTGCGACAATTTAATGAACGTACATGAATCTGCGGCAAGTAAATTTAAAGACTTTAAATACAATTTTACTTCATATTGTAGCTTGTTTGATGCATATAATCCGGTTCAAGTGTACTGTTGTTACACAAAATATTTTCAAGGACAAGAAGTTTTCTCGTCATGACCGATTTGGTATCTGTAATTACTAATATTTACAATTACCTTTTTGTGAAAATGTTAATGTTTTGTGAAAGTTAAGTATTTAAATAACATAGATATGGTGATTGATTTTTTTTTCAAAGACTTGTTTATAGTCAATTGTGATATTTTAGCACATGACCCAAACATCACTCTACAAACAATACATTTTGATATATGTATGTATATTAATTTTAGAATTATTAACCTTAAAAACTGTGACAGTGTTTGAGAATTGGATATTTAGACCCACATAATTTCGTTGTTTGATGTAATTTTTGACTTTGTTTTGGTGTTCTTGTGTATTGTTTTTTTTTGCTACAAAATGTAAATCAGCATAAATGACTGACTTACATTTAAGGTTTGGTCACTTGTTTTGCATTAAATTTGAATTTTAATTGTGTAATCTTATTGTGATGTTGTTGTTATCGCTGAACTTTTTAGTTGAATTATATACAACAAACATTTGCATACATTTTGATAAAGCGAAACAACAATGAAACATGTGTTAAGTCATTCATATAACATGCTCGCACTCGTTCAACACAACCGATGTCTCCACTCTTCATCTCTCCAATTTGGGGTTTATTGTCTCTCTCTTTTTGCTGTAAGGTTGAATTTTAAGGCGCCACTGCACATATACGATGCAAGTAATATTATAAATGCAACAATATAGATTTAAGCATTAGAGTTTATTTTTTATGAGTTGTTATACATATTGTTTTTATGATTTCTCTGCGAACAACATTTGGCATCAGGTGTGGGTGTATGGTGCTAATGTGGTTGTTGTTCTTCCAATAAAACTTTTTTTTAGTGTTATTTAAATTAAAGCAGTGTGTGAGTAATAAAAATATATAATATTCTAAAGGTGTTAATATATGTTTTTGTCAATTGTTTTGGTGCTTAATTAATTTTTTTTTTGTTATAATAAAGTAGACTTGCATTAAAATAAGTGTTTTTCAGTTTGAACAACAATTGAAACGTGTTTTTCTTAATTACATAAATGGCATTTAGGTCTGTGAGAAACTTTAATGGCATTTCGGCAGAACGCTATTTGTTAACACTATAGTTTTGCCAGTGAAGTGAGGTTTTCAAAAATGTCTTTTTATAAATTTTTTTTTAGATGTTTTTCTGTTTTTTTTATGGAGGAGAACTTTAACAGGACCTCTTCCGGTGCCAGTTCTCGATTATTTCTTTGTGGTTAATTCTATATATGAATTTATCATGATACTCATAAACTCTGGAATAACCTTTAAAAATGTATATATTTTTATTTTATATATAGTTAAATTCAAGAAACTCATTGGTAAAAGTTGGGCAGCAACCATCCACCAGCCATTGCAGACACAGCAGTACACCCTGAGAAGTCATCGGCTGGAATTCCTGGGAAAAAACACAACCATTTTCCAGGAAATATAGCCAAAAATTTTCCCGGAAATAGGAAATTAAATTATACGTTATTTTTAAAAAATTTCCTTTAAATATTACCTAAAGTTGCGTTAAAATTATGTACTCGTAAGTGAAATGATATTGATATGATGCATATTTCAATTTCATAATTTTTTAACTTCTGGCTTTCAAAAACGGGAGGATACTGATTTTAAACCAATTTTTACGTATATAATACATACGTATATGCACACACACACATATATATATATATATATATATATATATATATATATATATTGAATTTTTTTACTACTTACGAGGGCGGAGTGATATTGAAGCTACCTAATTAGGAAAAAACATTTTTTTTTCAAAAACCATTTATTTCTCAACATAGTCTACTTTTTGCTCAATACACTTAGTCCAACGTTTCTCCAGTTTTTGTATCCCTTCCAAAAAATAGGATTTTTCGAGGTCTTTCAAATAGGCATTTGTTTGGTCAATAATTTTATCGTTGGAGGTAAATCTCTTTCCACCGAGCCATTTCTTTAGGTTTGGAAATAGGAGTTAGTAGTCACTAGGGGCTTAAGCCGGAGAATATGGCGAAAGACTGACCAATTCGTAGCCCAATTCAGAGAGCTTTGCCATTGAGACTGCACATGTCACACGTTTACGCTTATGGTCAATTGAGAGCATACGCGGCACCCATCTTGCCGATAGCTTTTTCATATGCAAATGTTCATGGAAAATGATGAACACACGTTCATATGATATGTTTACAATTTCAAAAATCTCACGTAACTTGACTCGGCGATCATTCATAACGACATCGAGGATTTTTTTTATATTTTCTTCAGTAACCACCTCTTTGGCCTTCATGTTGATAGTATTGTTGCAGTCCTTGTTCGGCCGCGTTTAAATTCAGCACTCCAATATTTAACCATGTAATCTGACGGAGCAGATTCACCGTAATGTTTATCGAGCTTTTCTTTTGTCTCTTTCGCCGTTTTCCCTCTCAAATAATAGTGTTTAATCACTGGACAAAATTCGTTTTTTTACATTTTTCAAGAATTACGATAGTTGCTTACTTCAAACGACTAGAACAAATAAATTAATCGATTAATTTGGGTGAAATTTTAACAGCTGACGTTTGACAGATCGCAATCTTTAGCGCTAGGTAGCTTCAATAACAATCCGCACTCGTAGAACGAAAATTGTTTTAAAATATGTACTTAAATTAATAAAACAAATATTGATAATTTTGTTTATATTTTATTTATTTACTTATAACTTTTAGATATCAAACTTTTACAGAATCTAAGTTAACAAACCTAGCTATTCCCAGCAAAACATGATATGTCGACTTAGCATGTTTTAGAATGCAGCTGCCGATATCATGATCGAAAGATTAAAAAAATTATATAACTCTTATATAAAAATTGTTTATTTGTGCAGCGATTTAGACTTGAAATTAGCGAAAAGATCCAGGAATGGCTTTTAAGATCAAGTATTTATCATATATCTCTTTCAATTTTAAATGGTTTATAAAATAAATTTCCTTACACAATGTTTTTTAATGTTGGGCAAATGTGATAAAAAAAAAATAAATGTTGCACATTGTTATATTTACAAAAAAAGTTAAATAAAATAACTGAAGGTAATTTACGATAAAGTGATTTTCAATAATAGTAATAAAATCACATATTTTACAAAAAGAAACTTTTTCGATACTCCATAAAAGCAATAGAAGATATATTTTTATGGAAATAAATTTAATTATTTCTTCATTTAATTATGGAGAGTTATTCAATAAGGATGAAAGTAGAAGAATTTTCAAAAACCTATTGGAGCACCCAATATCTTCCAGGAATCCGACACCTCGACTTCGTCAAACAAAGAGTTCTAGACACCATTAAACATTTCTTTGCTCTTAAAATCACAACCGTACATAAGTCTACGAGGAAGGGACCGGTTGCTGCCTCAAATTCCCCGGGAGGAGGAGACTAACGTTTCGACTTTATTTTTGAAACCGTCAGAGGCCTTATACTCCACAAGATATTTAATCGAAAGAGGGAAACTCATTTTTAATACAAAATTTACCATTTTTATTACAATTTTTAAGCTCAACTAATTATGACTACTATGATCACCAGGTGGTCGAAATGCAACCACTTGTGTTAGTATTATTAAACTAAAGCAAAGAATAACACAAGGTTTGTGTATATGAATGTCCATAATTTTCCATTGTTATTTTTCAAGCAAATTTAAAACGCTTTTTACCACTTTTATGGAAAGAATTTTGAAAAAAAAAATTATATTTTGCAAATGTAGAGAAAACAACCTTTTAAATCATCATAAATATTGAAGGACAATAACATGTTTAAAGGTATACCACCAAAAAAAACGTTTAACCTATTTATATATCGTCGGCTGACCATGCAAACCTGCTAAATCCACTTTTTAAGTAAATTGATATTTTGATACCGAGTGGTAGAGAAAGATAAGCCACGTCAACTCGCATATAGTTTTTATTCAATTTAATTCTTTAAGTGTGTAAAAAGTTTTGATAAGAAAAACTGCTAAATCCACTCACAGAAAAATGTTTATAAGAGATACTGCTAAGTCCAATACATTATTAGTTCAGTAATCATCAATAATTCCAATTAAGCTATTTTTTCATTTGCGGCAACATGGGCAGTATTCTAATGAAATATAATTTTTATTCCTTGTCTTTACGGAAACAAAAGGAAGATCACAGCCAAAAACTTCGAGGACTTACAATATTTAAAAATATCACATTCCGAAGATCATCGTTCTTTTTATGATAATTTACTCCATGAGTAAATTTAAAAACACGAAAAACTATTAATATTAGTTCTTCTGACATAATTTTGTGTTCATGGAAAAAATATTTTTGTTGTATTCCACTTAAAAGTTTTAATTTTATGATTATTTTAAATTTTTTAAAATATTAAAACAATATTTTTGTATTTACATGTTCTCTTTTTTAAATGAACACTACTTGTTAATTTAAAAAAGAAAACCCGATATATTCTTTAGTAATAATGTAAATTTATGTGAGAAAACCTGCTTAGGTACAAAATAGTTTATAACTTAATAAATACGATTTTTATTTTTGTATATTGTAGTCATAGATAAAGGATACTACCAAATAAACCAACTATGTATATATATAAATGTAGAATAAGTTTTTTATCTCACCTGTAAAATGTGCTGAAAGGGAATTAGACCGTTTGTATATTAAGCCGACAATATAAGATTTTAAAACTATCGGTTTTTCTAGTGTTAATATTTTTATTATTATTTTGTCATTGTTTTATTACGACTATTTCAACAAATGATAATTTGTTGTGTTAAATATGATTAAAACGATTTTTTATGGCTACATTGCAAATCAAAACTTAATCATTGTCATTTTAATGCAAATTTCTTGTTACCTTGATAAACATTAAATTAAATTAAATAAACTAAATGAATTTTCGATTAATGGCTTATGATTTTAAATTTACTTGGTTTATGTAAATATTAATTTGTCTTTGAATTATATACTTATTCGATGGTTGGACTGTGGTTATTAAGAATGCTAATCTCAAAATCCAGATCCCTCAATTAACGGAATTCATTGGAATTAACTCGATATTTTTAAATTATTTTTTTTAGCAAAATCTTTTAATTTGTGGTATAAGTCAATTGAAGAAAGCAAATTTAAAACATTACTATGTATGCTTTTAAATGTAATAATACAGATGCCATTTTGCCAAAAACTATAAGTTTTTAAAACTTGCTAATAAACAGAAAAAAAATCTCTTGAAAATTTTAAAGCCAAAAATGCCAACATACAGTCGGTTTCTTTTGAATCTTCACGTTCTCCATGCTTTACATTTAAATTTGTATAAGAAAATTGGATAAGAAAAAACTAAAGCAATAAATGCAAGTGATTGACTTCACGCCTATTTATTTTCAACTAACTTTACAAAAAGGAGGAAGCAAACAACTATTCCAAAAATTATTTTTTTAACGTTTCTTAATTCAGAACTTTTAGATTGGATTTATTGTTTTGTGGTTTGTTTTGAATTTGATGTTTTCATTATAAGAAGATTTAGAAAATTTTTTTTATTCACAAAGAAGGATTTTTTTCCATTTTTAATTCGGTGTCCGTCTGCATGTATGAAGTTCTGCATGTGTGTGCATGTTTTTTATTTTTTTTCATAAACAGATTTGTTGTTCCTAATTTTAAAATAGCCATTTCCGATGTCCATTTCTCCGCTTAATTTCTGTATGAAAGATATCTCTTAATAATGTATCAAAATTAATATTTGATAATCTCAGGATCCTGAGAATTGAAATTTAAAAATTCAAATCCCAGGATATTTGAAAGGCAGTAACATTTGTCTTCTCTATTGTGAATGATTACAAAACTAACGATTAGCAGTGAAATCAACTTCATACACTTAAAAAGTGTGTTTCAGACGCTTAAGATATGATATAAAAAACGAGAAATATCCACACAAAATTGTTAAATAAGTATTTATTTTAAAATATTTATTTAAACAAAAACAAAATATTTTAATTCAGTCTCATAAGTTAAATACAGATGTTTTGTCTTATTTGTAAAAATGCATTATACATATCGCTCCTTTATTGCAACGTAGTCATATCTCAAAAATACTCGTTCTTTAGAAAACAAGGTGACAGTTTTTAATTTACACATACATCAATGGAAAAATAAAAAAGTATTCTCCAATCAAGAGGTGAGAAAAACAAGATATTTGTATACATTTGTATACAATGAGTTCTACTGCATTCTTAATTCAAAAATCAGTTTTTTGAGATATAACTACATTGCAATAAAGGAACGACATATAGAATTTTAAAAATGTTGTGATTTATTCACATGTAAACAGAAAATTCGTTTTGTATTTTTAAATGTAAAGTTCAATCTGTTTTGTATATTCAAAAAGACCTTTCAACATCTGCGGATAAGATTGGTACAAATTTAAATTATTCAAGTTCCTTAGTGGATTATATTTCTTTAACTGAATGATTACAGAGAATTGATGCAAAAATCTCACATATTAAATTTACATATTTTTATTTTCTTTATTGCTGTAGCGTCTTCTACATTAAAGGCTTCCGCAATATCTTTAAATTGATCAACGTACTGGGCATCATAAGCGACATCCTCTACCCACATTCCCCAACTTGTAGCTGCTGGTTGAGGTGGAAGACTTAAATCAAGTTTTTTTTTATTTTAAAAACGTTTATTCGAGAATTGGCTTTGAGATATGTTTTTTTCATAGAAAGTAAAAAGATCAATTTGGTGCTTTTAGCTACACTACAGTTACACTGGAAACAAATCGTCCTTTGGTTCCTGTTGTCTCAGCAACAGAGAGCCACAAAAAATTTTCTTGTAAACTCCATTTACTCATTGTAGCGGACAAGCACATATTTTTTTCTAAGTTCTAATTCTAATTAATAAGAGAGATTTAACTTACTGACTTGTTCCGTACCTCTTTCTACTCCATTTCTATTCTCAATTCTTTCTTTAGTCAGAATCTTGTTGATTGTGTCTTGCCAATTTACTCTTTTTCTTCCTCCGGTAGAAGTAAAGATCGGTCTTGCTTTTAATACTCGTCTCGGCAGGCGGTACTCTGACATTCTGGCAACATGACCAAACCATCTAACTTGTACCTCTGGATCCTATTATTTAACGGTTCTGTCGATTGGCGTGCTCGTATTATGTCGTTTCGTATTCTGTTCTGCCGCGTTTTAACTGCCACACGGCGTAAATATTTCATCTCCGATGTCTGAACTCTGTTCTGATTTTTAGATCTGAACGCCCATTATTCACGTATGTATGTGGAGTTGTATATTGCAAGTTTTGTTCCCTTTGAGACTTCTCTTTTACCAATAATATTTTAATTTTAGGCGAAGTTTATATTGACAGTTGTGGCTATGCTGCGGTTCAAATCCCTATCCGCCTTCCCGTTTTTGCTAATTGTGACTTTCAAATAGTGGAACTGTTCGGCTTGCTTTAAAATTTTCTAATCATAGTCTCTGTCTTTTTCGTGTTAACAAGCAGGCCTCTTCTAGTCATTTCATCAGTGAAAATATTCAAGTTATGTTGCAGAGATTGATCTTATTTTGACACTTTTGTAACGTCATATGCGTATGCTAACATTAAAATTTTCAGTAATTGCATGTTCCAGTTTCCAATTATCTAAGGGATAAATGCTTCCTTGCTCCTTTTAATTACATTGTCAATCAGTATTATAAAAACCTTAGGTGTTTATGAACTCTTCGGATGTAGTGTTCCCGGTTCCCACATAGTTACGTCATATTTCGTAAAAACTTTTGATTCGCCTAATCAGTTTATTATCCGCGTTCCTTCTTTGAAGCATCTCCCATATTTCTCTCCATTTTACCGAGTGGAAAAATTTTTCCAGATCTATAAAGCAGCAATGAGTATTTTTATTAACCTCTATGTTTTTTTTCGATATTTTTCTCATCGTGAATATTATTAGATCATGTGTTCCACGATTTGATCTAAAACCACACTGTTCCTCCTCAAGCTTATATTCTATATAACTTTTAGTCCTTTGGTGACTATTCTTGAGTATATTTTATCCGCTTCAGTTAGAAGTGATAATCCTCAGTGGTTCTGGCATAGCTGGTTATCTCTCTTTTTGTAGATTGGATTAATTATTGGTAATTGGCAGTCGCTGAAAATTGTTGACTACATCCTTGCCTATAACTTTGAGTAGCAAAATTTGTCCATCCTCGCCCATATATTTCAGAAGTTCTGAAGCTATAACATCATATCCAGCAGCTTTACAAAACCTATTAACTTTATTTTATCAAGAGCCTTTGTAACTTCATCGTTTGAGATCTGTCCCGGGTCCTCATCATCTTCAGGGACTATATATTCCTCGACTAACACTGCCATTGCAATCTCCAATCAAAAGTTCAATTAAATATTCGCGCCATCTCTCCATTATTCCTTTGCCTTCTCTCAGTAGCTCTCCATCTTTGCTTCGGATTAATTTTATGGGATAAATTTTAGGTCTTCTTAGATTTTTTATAGTTCTTCTCATTATAGTTTCTTTCTCATTATGATTTTCTTCGCGGAACCGACAAAGACTAATTCTTTTACCTTTATGCGTTGTTCTTTGTAAAAGTTATATTTTTAAGTGGTTTTATCGCTTAGATAGTTCTTCCACCTCACTATCTTTTCATTTAGTTTTCTTTTAAGAGCCTTATTTCACCATCTAGTGCATTTAACACATCTTCCGCCGCATTTTGCTTCCCCACATACTTCTTTAGCAGAATTAAGAATTACGTTTTTAAATATATTCCATTTACGTAGCCAGTTTTTTGATATAGACGATCCAACTTCCCTACACTTTTCGGACACTATCTTATGGTCTTAGTTTGTCGATAAATTTCCACATGTTGTCTGTCTAACGACTTAGCTTTTTATTAAAGAAGTGAAAATAGCAAGAGGTTAAAAATAAAAACGCAAAATTAAATTTTTAAGGTTGTATGTCTTGGAAAGCATATGGTGCTTCAATGATACATTTTTCTTAAAAATGTTAAAACCAAAAGTGACAACAACATTTTTTTTTACCAATACAATAAATTTCGGTTGACAAAAGTCGGAAAGTCTCCTCCTCGATTGAACTTTTCTGTTTCATATAACTTCTTCTAATAGTTTATTTTATTATGTTTGGCTCCACTGTGCATGGCATTACAAAAATCATACAAAACCATTACTTTCAATGGACATGTCAAAAAATCAAAACACAAATCACAAAAAAAGCATATTAAATCAGCATAGAAAATAAACACCCACTGTTTTCATTCTAAAGTCATAATTCCAATCCATTTACATGGTTAATTTAAATCTAATGAAAGCAAACTACAAATTTGTTATTTTATTTCTCTAAATGTGCATTATTATTTTAGCATAAATTAGTGTAAATTCATTTATTTTCTTCTCTTCCTGCTATTTGCTTTCGAAACTTGAGCTAAGGAAATTCCATGCAATTTAATAACTATTATTTAAGCAGTACTCACAACAAAATTGTTGAATAAAACATTTATTAAACTAAACGTCTTTAATTTGATCGTTTCTGCAAGTTTCTGTTTTCATTGATTTTTCCAACGCACTTATTCCATTTCATAAATCTTATTTGAAATTTTCTTCATCTTTTGCAGTGTGCCGCTTAAAAATCATACAAAGTAAACAATAACGATGGAATTAAAATAGATGGAATGGTGTCTTGCAGGCTGGTTGAAAGAAGGTATGGGTTTCAGGTTACCTGCTTGTTGGATAAAGAAAATTTCAGTAACAGTGAGAAATAGAGAGAAAAAAATGAACAACGAATACCAACAAACCATCACTGACTAATAAGACTTAAACCAAAAACTAATAAGAAGGTTGATCACAAACAATTTAACAAAAAACTTATAAGATATTACTGCAAATGAAATGAACTAGTTGGCGGTGGCCTAAGTAGATTTTGGAACAGTGTTTTATAGAGCGAAAATAAAATAGATATATATTTCTATGTAGTTGTAATAGAAGTTTTTCGTTTTTTTTTAATTGATTATGGTTTCTATTTGTTAAATCAACAACAATGAAAACTTTCTATGAAATCTCTATAAATACAAGATTTTTTTACACTAAATTTCATTAAATGATTTGTGCTAATTCACTTCCAAACCGCCCTTGGTATAGCAGTCTTCATTTTGTTTAATCCGAAAAGGCCATTCTGTAATCACTACGTTTGCTGTGGTTTTGCTTAGTTTTTTCCTTTATGAAATTGATAATATAGTATATATATATATGTACTTTCATTTAGCGTTTTAAATAAACTATGCTGTAAACAAATTTTCTTTTATTTGAAACTTTCGAAATTCTTAGATCCACATTTCACTGTCGATTCTCCACAACATACATAATTGATGAATGAACACAATGAAGCACAAGGAGGAAAAAATTAGTTTGTTGCTGGCATAAAATGTGCGTGAGTGTGATGCTGCCTAACTGTGGCAAAAAATCACAAAAATTATTGTAAATCAAACTAAATATAAACCTACAATTTCAAAACATACAAAAGAAACTCAAAAGAGTGAGAGAGAGATGAAAAAAAGAAACAACTTGTGGGTTCATAAAAGTAACAAGTAATGAAAGCACAGATTTTCATTTTCGTACACAGTCAGATAAACATTCAGTCAGTCAGTTGAATGTATTCCACTTCTAGGAACAGTATGTTAACCATGGATGTCATATGGAGCCAAATGTCTTCAATAATAAATTGTGGCAAATCAGGCGCATTGGCACAAGAAAAGAAAATAACAACAACAACAACAACAGGAACAACAGCATCGACAACATCAACAAAACATCACAAGACATCATTATAAAGGAAGAGAAAAAGCAACAGCTCCACCAGCAACAATAACAGCAAAAATCAAATTAAAGCAAATGACAACAACATGCAGAGTTGTGTGGTTGCAAAGCCAAAACAAATACACACTTGCAACATACCCGTACAAAAAGAATTTGTAAGTTTCCCAGCAAAAGCTTAACATACTTTTCGAAACAAGCCTCATACCGTCTGCATTACATCACTTTAGCTCTATAACTAACTACTTATTCACCGCGCAGTTCAAGCCTTGACTTGGATTTTTTTGTTTGTGTGTGTGTATTCGTGAAGAAAAGTTTTTTGTGCATAATAAAGATGGAAGTAAAAACACTTGACATAAAACACAGCATTAATTTCAAAAGGACGAATTCAATATTCACAACAGATGGGAGTAAAAACACTTGACATAAAACACAGCATTAATTTCAAAAGGACGAATTCAATATTCACAACAGACATTATATTCTTATTGTGTATTCAAGGACTTTTAGGTATTTCGTTTCTTAAGTCGTTGTTTATTATACATGTGATGGTGTGTACTTGTAACCCAAGACATCGCCATGCTAAAGTAATGAGTTAAAACTCCAAAATAGAAGTAGTTTGCACTCACTACTTAGTCATCAAACTTTTTGCTGGGTTTTTTGTTTGTATGTACACATTTTTTTTAGTTTAATAGCACAACTAATACGCATTTGAAACATTAACAAGTTGTTTGGTTTTTTTGCAGTTTTTATTCGTGTTACTTATGGAGGTATAAAAATTCAAAAAGACAAATACCGGAAAGTTGAACATTTTCTAAGTGGGATGTGATGCGTGGCCTGCCACATGGCATGCCATACAATAGCATGCAATTGGTGCAACAACATCAGCGTTGAAGACAAATATAAAATGAAACAATTCGTTAGAGAGTAAAGTGCAAAAAGTAGTTTAATAAAACTCAAAATTATTTACACTATGGGTGAGAAGATCTTATCAAGGAAGTTTATCACACAATTTTTTTAAGATAATTTTGATCTTAAAAAGGACCAGAGAGAGAATCAGAGTTATAATGTGATGCTTTTAAAATACCTCAAATAGTTGTTGTATAAAAAATGTGTATTTTCTTTTCAAAGTTGGCTCTAAAGTATGAATTTTTTCTTGTTGGAAGTTTATATCTTGTATGAGAAAAGAAGGAAATATAAAATATATGTACTACACTCTCTTATGACGCCCTATGTTTTACGTGAACATCTTATTTAAATATTTATTTTAAATTTTTGTATTTATATTATTTTTAGATAAATAAAGGACATATACATATATATATACTCTCCTAAAAAATTGGAGTTGCTTCTAGAATATTTGCTAAGTATTATTACAGTACGCAACTCTGTTGCAAGTAATTTTTATTTTAACTGAAAGGTTTGAAATAGAACTGTATTTATTTTGCTGTATTTTTCATTTAAAAAAAATTGCTTGCAACAAACTTGCTTAGTGTAAATATGGAATTGAAGATCCCTTAAACAAAGTTTAAAGAATACAATTAAATGAAATTAAGTTTAAAAAAGTTAAGAACAATTTAGAATACTTTTAAACAATGGCAGAAATGTGTAACTGTCCACTCTGCGACGAGAGAACTTATTACGAATTAGAAAAATTACACTACGAGTTTCTGTAGAGGCTTTGGTGCATGTTATTGGTCGCTGCCCGATGTTATAACGCCACAGGCTAAAGCAAACAACTTCGTGGCAGGCTGAGAGATAATGCGAATTTCAAGCTGAAGTATACAATCGTATTCAGCAACACTTTTAGATATGCAGCAGTATTTATTGAATCCACTTCTCAAGCTAACTTGACCTAAGAAAAACTTTTTTTAGGTCCATGATGACCACCTTATTTAACAGAATTATTGGTATTTACTACATGACAATCCATAGTGCATCGGATTAATCGTTATCTAAGCGTGTTTGTTAATATTAAAAAAAAACAAAGAAATTAAGGCGGTTTTAAAGCTTTTGAAGTATAACTAAAATAACAACAATACAAACACAAATAATACTAGAAACAACAACAACAGTATATTGAAGGCTCCACTCAACTTCAGTTTGAAGAAAATTGACGACGACCGCCCGCTCTGTCAATTAGATGATGTGTGCAACCAAACGAGGTAACAAGTGGGTCTATAACTTTTCATATTGCAACAACAACAAATAACACTACACAAACTCTATCATACAAATACATAGAAAATAAACTGCTATGCAATGCAAAATGGTGTATGCATTAGATGAAGAAACACTTGCAAGGAACTTTTTTATTTCTTATTTATTATTACTAATAATTTGTGCATTGTGGCATGCTCTACTACTCTTTATGCTGCAAAATTAAAATAAAAGGCAACGAAAAGAAGAAAAAAAAAACGTTTTTAAAACACCGCCAAAAGCCAATAACACCACCACCACCTCCACCAACTTCGACAGCATCAGCCGCATATAAGCTGTGGTCATTGCTGTTGCTAAAAGTCAACAACATTATCTTACATAGACCCGTACAACAATATAAATGTTGTTCAAAATTTTTCAAATTGACTTTGTTAATAGTGATGTTGTCAATTTGTTGTTTGTTGGCTCTTTGTTGCTGTTGTTATATATAAAAAAAATAATGAACTCATAACTAGATGTATTGTTGTTGCTGCATTTGTTTTATTTTCTTAACAATTTTTACTTGCAATATCGTCGTTGTTTTCTTCCAATAACATGTCATGTTGTATTACGATCATTAAGTTCATATAAAAATTATCGACAACTAATGGTTTGACTTTTATTTGCTCGTACACTTTATTAGACCGAGTAATATTATATTTTCATACTCGTACTTATAATGTTGCATGTGTGCTTTATTATTATAGAAAATGTTGTTACCAATTGCTGCTTTTACTCCATACATACATGCCAATTCAACAACAACTTCTATTGCTAATATTTTCATCATACTTCTAAATATTGCATGTTGACTTCAATTCCAGCGATGCACTTGTGTTTCCGTCGTTTGTGGTTTTTGATAACAACCGCAAACTTATTAAGGGACTGCAGCCATTAGTACATGCAATAGTTTGATAGTCTTTTTATTTAAAAGATTTCCTTAATAAAGTCATTCCTTATGGAAAATATATGATAAAAATTCGTATTAAAACAGTTCCTAGTGAGCGGTACCTTTAGTTTAAAAATTAACTATAAGTTGAACTGATTAAGTTGTTCATTATTCAATTTTAATGCAATTATTTTTATTTTTATACTTTTTTATGCTTGATAGCAAAAAACTCTGTAGTTTAAAATATATATATATAACTCAAAAGTAAATTAAAAAAATGCTAAATTAAAAATACACAAAAAAACTGTTTAACTCGCAAGATAATAAACAAACAGACAAAGTATTTTTCATAATAAATTTAAAAAAAAAATTGTTAATAAATACGTATATTCTAATTTTTAGTTTTTCCACGATAATGCTGCCTTTACACACTATGTGTTTCACAGTTTGGTTGTCAAATTTCCCACTGGAGAATGCATACATTGTGTGTAAAAGCAAAACAAAAAAATGCTTCTGTAAATGACAGGCCGCTTTTACAGTGCAAAAATTATCAATTAGAGCGTGTTCTATTTTCAACTGACAAAGCATCTGACATATTTATATTTAAGACTATATTTAAGAGTTATCACATATTGTTTAAGACCGGAAATACTCTTAAGAAATAACTCTTAGCTTTCTCAAGTTCTATTGGTTAGTTATTAAACTACCAATTCCATACAAATAAAAAATATGTTCAATTCACAAGCTCAGTCGTATGGCTTATCGTTTAAAAAAACGATATTTATTTATGTGGTTGTGAACAGAAAATTTGTTGTATCGTCATTTTTGACGATAGTCAATAGTATCGTCAATTTATTGTGAGTAAATAATTTATGTCGAACAACAAATTTCTCTTTATCAAATAAAAAAAAAGAAGCAAAGTGAAACTGAAAAAAATTAGTTAATTAATGACTGATGCCACCAACATAATTTCGATATGATTAATTAATTCTCAAATTTTGTTTTCATTAAAATGTTCTTCTTCCACAATAGTCGACACTCAATTCAGTTGATACTATGAAATTAAACAAGATATGGGAATTATAATTTTACGCGAAATCTATAAAATCTGAAAAGAAAGTGAAAAATCTCAGAAAAATCTTGAAGTTATCGGAGGGTGGAAACGGGTACACCTCAGAACTGTACAACTATAAGAGTGAAGTTTTCTAAATTCGGCATGTGTTATTCTTTGAACAACGTTTGATTAAGGGGTACCCCTCTTAGGAGGTAACTATTAATTTTCTCATATCTGTACAATTATAAGAGTAAAGTTTTCTAAAATCGGCGTGTGTTGTTCTTCGAATAGTGGAGGTATAGGAGGTGGAAACGGCTACCATCCTTAGGAGTAACTATTAGTTTTTTCATAAACTGTAAAAATTCGGCGTGCGTAATTCTATGAATAACTTTACCCCCATACAAAGTTATCTAGATACATAAAAGAGAAAGCGTGTTTGTATGTTTGTTTAATTGTACCTTATAGGATAGCATATCTCTGGACCGACCTTTCTAAAATTTTCGCAACATTTATCTGGGGCTCTAGAATCATTATAGGCTACTTTTACAAACTAAGCCTACTTTAACACCAACAATATTATGGTACTCCTTTCACATACTTTTTAAGAGATTCTATAATATAGACAAGCATTGCTTCGCCATTTGTAGACCGATTTTCAAATTTGGCCGCTAAAAAATACCAATTTTCAAAAAAGTTTTTTCATATGGAATATCTCTTTTTCTTCTTGGCAAATTCGGAAGGAGGCGTTGGTGCAAATTCCTTGCCCCAACAATTTATTATCAAGCAAGATAACGTTATTTCCGGACGCATTATGAAAATGGTTCTAACATTTATTTTCTAATATTTTTTAAAAATTTTAAATGTGCACGGAAAAAATGGATTATCAAATTACTTTATCTATTGTAGGCAAATTTTCAAAATTATTTTTTCACCATATGTGAACCAATTTTCAAAAGAGAAAATTAAACACCAAATACGCCTTAGAATTGAACAATCTCGAGCAATATTATGCATGACTAGCAACTCAGCGATTTCGAACTTCAACCTCAAAGGTCTCCGACGAAGGGACCATTATATCGTGCAAATATGAGGGACCAAATGTGCTGCTGCCTCGCATTCCTATGATACCAACAGTTAGCATTACGTTGCATGCTTCAGTGTAGGACAACTAAACAATTTGTTTGTTTATGATCCGCATGGACAAACTGCAAATGTTGTTTATTTTAGAGTATTACAACAGTTAATTTACATATAATAAAATAATTTTTTTAACTACATAAACATTTTTATTTAATTTTATAATCATGGCAAAGCACACCGGCTTAAGCTAGTTCAATATAAAGTAAAAACATAAGTTTTTTATACTCTCAGAATTAAGATTTTTATTTTGCCATAAAGAATCAAATTTTATTTAATAAAATATCTTATTAACTACTTTAAGTTCAATTACCAATTTTTGTCAAAATATTGCACTGTAATGTGTGCTTAAATATTTATATTTTTCTTAACCATAATTGTATTTTTTTTTTTCAAATATTTTTCGAATATCAAAATTGAGTTATTATATTTTTCGACTTAGGCTTTTATTGCTTGTGATCACAGATTTTAAAAGCTGTATTTTAAGATTTTTTCATCGTTTTCAAATGTGATACCTTATTACAAGCACTCCTTTAGTTACATCCTTTTTTATAAATGAGAGAGTGCTTTTGTTTTCCTCTGAATTCACTCTTTTAATGCGGAAACATTTACGATGCGAGAAATAAAGAAATTACCCAACGGGAAATGTTCTACCAATTGTGAAAAGGGAATGGTACAAAAGGTTTCTGAGTCGTGAATGGTGAAAAGAGGACGTATCACAAAACTAGAACAAAAGCGGAATATATACATTTTATTTTTTAAGTTTTTCAGGAGAAAAATCTTTGAAGTATCTTTTTATATTTTTTTATATTTATGGGCATAGCTTACATTAATTAAGATATTATCTGATTAAAACAATAATGCATTTGGTGATGTAGACCAAACAATTTTTAAAAAACTTATCTTAATTAAAACCGAAGCTATACTGATTGAAGAGCTAATACCAGCCATAAAGGGTACTTTCTTAAATGCAGTAATTGCAAAATAATCGAAGCTTAGCGTTCGGATACCATCACCTTGCCATATTTTTTTTTTACCAAAAGTCCGCTAACGCAAATTATTGTCCGTGCTGCAACTATAGCAGCATTTTATTTACTGCTGCAATATTTTGCAGACCGTTTACCCAAATTTATTTCATTTACGATTCTACCCAATAAAATAATAAAAAATATTATAAAATTTTTATTTTCTAAATACATTTTTTACATAGATTTATTGTTGTGAAACTTTTAGACTCGTTCGTTGATAGGTCATTGAAGGACTAGATTTTATACCAGGTCTTAAGGAACTACTCTGTTGCATGTTAATTGAGGCCTTGGACAGATTGCTCTAGCAAAGTTCTATTACCAGTTTTTAAGAAACCATTATTGAGACTGGTACGAAGAATACCTCCAAAGGACAATTATGTAAAGGTTAGGTCTAGAACCTGTCCCAAGTATCTTAATTATGTCAATTGACCCCCTGCAATGACAAAGCCATGAAAAAGTTACCAGTACATCTCTTATAAAGTTCCGGAGCTCGTACCTGTTGTTAGTCCCTGGAACTAGTCACGTACGTGTCTTGTGACAGGCTATTTAGGGGAAGTACAGGAATCCAATAATTTATAATTTGTCATCAACGACTCGTTTTCACTACAACTTGAGTTGACATTTATTTTAATATTGCATCTTTATTCTAATTTTTTAATGGAATTTTTTTTTTGTACAAAATTTATAAATTAATTATAACAACTGAAGTGCTGATGGCGACACACTTGTGAACTACTGAAAAAAAGTAAAAATGCAACCTGTGAGCTGCGTGGTTACGGTTTGTTTCGCTGCCGTCCTAAAGCTGTTAAAGCACAGTACATTTTAAAACTATAAATTTTAGTTGATATCGTAAATATTTATAGGAAAATTTTTCTCATGTTGAACTCAATTGTTTTAAAAATTATAAACTTTTTTATGGAAAGTAATTTATAAACACCGATATTGCTCATACGCTCTCATTGACAAGCGATATAGAGTTTGACTAATGGCGTCTTCTGTTTTTTTTGTAGAAAAAAGTGCCCAATTTTTTTTACTTTTATATTGAAAAATTTGCAATATATTGATTTTTTCAAATTGTGAGCTTATTAAAAATCATTGTATTATCACTTACGAGTCGAAATTTTTGTCTTAAGAAAACTTTGAATTGCAATGCTGTTGATAAAAAGTAAAAGAATTGTTACATTTTTCAAAATCATTACCAAATTATAAAAATTTACTTATTAGTCTGACTAGTATGTTTTAATTTCTGATTTGTTTTTTGCATTAGCTAAATCTCTTTAAATATCTTCTGCTTATAGAAATTTTTCAAACAATTTCTGAATTCGTAGACACAACACACGTCACCTTATACTTTATAGTAAATATTACTTAACGAAAACGGCTATTTTCAATGAATTGAAAATTCAACTTCAAAATACAACCTGTTTTTGCATGATAACAAATGAATTTGTATTAATTCCCTTGAAATTTTTATTTGTAAAGACTCGCCCACACCCATCCATCATTTCCGCGTTTCACAATTGCACACGGTAAATTAACGTAAAATGGAATTTTAAAAAACAGGTTCAATTTTAAATAGCCAATCATTCATGAAATCTTAAAAACTAAAAAAACTCATTCGTAGAAAAAAAAAAACTTATTGCTTAATTAACAGTTTAAAATTCCTTTTAATTGCCGATAGTACGATTGAACATTTACAACATGACATTAAATTTATATTGTAAAATTTCCATTTACTTCAAAATACTCGTAATCATATAGTCAACTCAATTCCATTGCAAATAAATAATGCACCAACAAAAAAGTTTATTTGCACAAAAAACTATATATTTTTTATTTCATTTGCAAATGATAACATCTCTGGAAACAATTCTAAGCCACACACCTTTTAATCTCTAATAGATACATGAAGCAAATATAAAACACAGTAAATAGACAACAAACTGTAGTATGTATCTGTGTATAAATTGAATGTGATATATCTTTATATAGACACTTTTGATATGAATACTGGGCAAAAAAAACAAAAAACATTACACTCCTTAAGAGTCTGGCATTAGAAGATATTGCATACATATTGTAAAAAAACTTTAACTACAATTTTAAAAACTTAAAAAAATATATAAGCTGAATCATTATGGTCACTTGCTGGGTCTATAAATTAATTACAAATTGCGCCATAAAGCGCCACAGTAATATGCAAATGGGGGGTGTTTCCTAAATAAATACAACAAGAGATAGATTAAAATCCTTAACTGGGACTTATAACATTAATATGTTAGACATTGTTTGTTTTACTGCCATATTTCTTATTTTTTCGAAAACGTTTTATGTTAAACATCCAGCACCATTTTACCTTTTAACCCTTAATGGTCAGACCACAGACCACAAATTAAATTTTATATGCAATATTTTATTTTGTACTAAGAGTTTTGAAGAATTAAGTATATGAATTCTATAAGAAAATTGTTGTGAATCGAATAAAACGAATTTGAAATCAATTAGGTCACATGGGGCGACAAAAACCCCCTATAACAAAAAGTTCGCTAAGTGAACCTAATAATGGTCTGCGTGGACCATAGTTTACTTCTATGAATCTGCATTGACCTTGCGATTTTTTTAAGGGCCTTATTCGGCAGTTGCGTTTTCGTCGTTAGATTGTTGTTGTTTTCACATATGCAAATCAAGAACTATGCGAGAACGGCAAAGTCTATTTTCTTAAAGTCTGCTCTCACGATCTTCTCTATATTTGTCTCCAAACTCAAAGTAAAAGCAAAAGTCTAAAGCAGCGAATGTTTTGGATTCTTTATGGATAGAAAGAAACCTGCACTAAATTATGCGATAACACTTTGACAATCATTAGCGTAATAGTAATATTAATTACTGTTGTTTTTTGCGATAATATCGTTTAAAGATTTTTTTCAGTTTGTTTTGTGCTTCATCAGTGTTCTAGTCAAACTATAATACTAATTTTTGAATAAGGACTAAAAAATGGAAAGTGATAAAGCTTCAGATTTAAATATTGTTGACATGTTAGTTAATAAATAAGCTAAATTTTAGCGTCTTACACCTGCTGAAAGACAAGCGGCTGAAAATATGATGATGGCATATCTATGCAATAGTGATGATGATGTAGAATCGTATGCTACAAGTGATGAAGAGGATGATTATGTGCTTGGAAATGCTGCCATTGATTGTACGTGTTACGAAGAAAATTATATGTGGAAGACGCTGAGGAGTTTGATGAAGATGATTATGATGATGTAGAAGAAACTGATTCTGAAAGTGGCGAAAAGTTTTCCAGCCAAGCATGCTTATTGTGGAAAGTAAAACCAACAACAGGTGGTAGACGAGTAGCACACAATCTGGCTGTTGCTATGAAAACTGGTCCATCTCGAAAATTTCTGCCAAGCCCGCTACAAATTTTTAAGGAAATTTTTGCACCAGATATGGTGAATATAATCGTAAGGAAAATAAGCCGCATAGCGCTGAAAATAGATCTTGATGTGTCTAACAATCAAGCTCAGCTAATTACCGTCCGTAGTGCGTTATTTGTAAAGCTATAACAAAAAGTCAACGAAAGCTCGTTTTCGCTGTGTATATGCCTTCAACATGGCTAAAAGACACAAACATACACTTGCAATGACTCTTTAAAAAAATTATTTTAATATATTGCAAAATAGTCGTATAATTTAATAAATAAACACAAAATAAGTACAAAATTTAGTTTAGTTTTCTTATTAATCTAGGAATTTCGACTGTGGTCTAGTCAGGCGATGAGGTGCACTTAGTGGTGAAAAGGTTATAGAACATCCTAGCGGCAGTTGCTATTCATTAGTGTTCATTCATTATTATGTCAAACTTGTCGGAGATTTTCGTAAAGAGCCAAGGATGCACTTAGTCAAGATCTTGTAAAAATCTCTGAATGGTCTTTTGCGAAGTGGATCGATTTTAATACTCGTAAGATCCAGTGTTGTTCACTAACGCACAGACCTATGAATTTTAGAACGGGTGTCATAAATATTAAGGGATCTGAAGGTATTGATGTTGATGACCTGAAAATTTAATGAGATGTTGTATGGACTTATCATATTTTTGAAGTCAGCTGACAATTTATATCTCCAATCCGTTTTAATATTGTTTAGCTTTCTGCGGAAGAATTAGAAAATGGTAATGTTAGAAGAAATTTTATAAAAGTTTTTAAATTTGGGAAGAGAGTCCCTCCAGTACAACTTTTTATTTTAAAAACGTTTGTGCATTAAATTTCGACATCTACGAAATATTTAGCTCTTTGTGGTCCAAAATTGCATGTTCGCGCCACTCATTGTCTAATTTTTGGTAATCTATTTTAACTGAAGGAAATCTGGTTGTACAATTTCATAACGATTTTACATCATCATTAAATTTGAATATTTTTTTTAATTTGCGTAATAACTTCAATGTAAAAAATTAAATAGTTTCTTGTGCAGCAGCAACAATATACATTTAATTTTGTTATATAAGAAAGTTCATTTGTGTGATTAATCAAAAATAATTATTTTTGTTTTATAATATCTGTTTTTATATAATTAGCAAAAAATTAAAGCGTTTTCATAACTCAATTTTTTTGTTTGTATAACATTAGAGGTTCTGATTGAAAAATTATTGTTTAATTTTTTTTATTTTTCTGCACTTAGTAGAATAGTACAAAACCGGTGCAAAAATTTCATGGTTACAAATATTTTTAAATAGTACAGTTATTGTACTATAATACAGAAAGTGGCAACGCTGATTTCAAAGTAACTTGACTGCGAATAGGAGAGAGAGAAAAGTATCATCGGTGACATTGTTGTAGTCGGCTCTCCTTGATTTACTGTCTAACCAGCTCTGCTTGGTTTGCGTTTCACTGTTTCATCGTTACTACAATGAAGTGTGATCTTATGAAGTCTGTTAACTTGTTCTCGAGACCCGAACTACTTTTTGGTTAAGATCACATAATTTTGTGCAAGATTGGCCAATAAACCGCACTACAAATTCCGGAGAGAATTTATTCTTTAGTTCCACAGCTCGTATGTGGAATAAAAACCCTGCTGAGGTATTTTCTGTTGCTTTCAAAGTTGTAAAGTTAAAATTGAAAGCCCACAAAACACTATTCACTTCCTTCTTCCCATAACACAGTTCCGACCAAATACACTTCATCGGCAGGAGTTATCCTCCCGTGCTAGCGCTACAAAACCGAACTAGATTTTGATATAGGCGGATTGATATTAAAGCTACCTAGCGCTAGATGGCAGCACAAACACAAAAACTTTTTTTTTTTTAAATTGCGATCTGTCAAACGTCAGCTGTTAAAATTTCACCCAAATTCATCTATTAGTTTATTTATTGTAGTCGTTTGAAGTAAGCAACTAACTATAGTGTTTCTAGAAAAATGGAAAAAGTGAATTTCGTGCAGTGATTAAACACTATTATTTGAAAGGGAAAACGGCGAAAGAGACAAAAGAAAATCTCGATAAACATGACGGTGAGTCTGCTCCGTCAGATTACATGGTAAGATACTAGATTGCTGAATTTAAACTCGGTCGAACAAGCACTGCAAAAATACCATCAACAGGAAGGCCAAAAGAGGTGGTTACTGAAGAAAATCTCAAGAAAATCCTCGATATTGTTAGGAATGATCGCCGAGTCAAGTCACATGAGATTGCTGAAATGTTAAATATATCATATGAACGTGTGTTAAACATTTTGCATGAACATTTGCATATGAAAAAGCTATCGGCAAGATGGATGCTGCGTTGGCTCAGTGTCGAACAAAAACGAGTTCGACAGAGCACTTCACAGCAGTTTTTGAATATGATAAAGCGTAATCCTGTTGATTTTTGGCGTCGATTAATAACTGTTGATGAAACGTGGGTCCACCACTACACACCTGAAACCAAAAATCAATCGAAACAATGGGTGGAAGCTGGTGCTCCGAAGAAGGCGAAGACAGTGAAATCAGCTATCAAGATTATGGCCACTGTATTTTGGGATGCACACGGAATATTGATTATTCCAAAAAAGGATCCACAATCACAGGAAAGTATTACCGTGCATTATTGGATCAATTGATTGATGCAATCAAGAAAAAACGACCACATTTAAAGAAGAAAAAAGTGCTTTTTCTTCAAGACAACGCACCGGTTCATACAGCATTAGATACTATGCTAAAACTACGTGAAATATACTTCGAATTGGTTAATCACCCACCTTATAGTCTAGATTTAGCTCCTAGTGACTTTTCCAATATGTAGTTAATTTTACAAACATGATATATTTTTTATGTTTTAAAAATGCAAGTATGGGACCCAACTAAATATTAAAATAATTTTCTGCATTTTTTTGTGTACAACATCGTAAATAAGTCAAAAACAGCTGACTGACTACAACATCAAGAAAATGTGTTTTGTATGTGTCTTTTTTGAGTAAGCATTTCAACATAATAAAGTGAGTACGTATATGTAAACAACTTTTGACAGCTTCACAATGTTTGACGATTAAACAACAGAACGCTGCAAAAACTCAGCAGGATTATTGCATAGACCTGTTATTATTGGGCCATGGTCACCTAAGTGATAAGTTCACCGGATGTGTTTTTTATTATAAAAACCAATTCAAATAAAGCAAGAACAATATTAGATTAACGAGTTTGATTGCAATTGTTAAAAATTAAAAATATTCTGATTATCAACTTTACAATACTTAATTTCACTTAATTTATTATGTGCTAAGTTGACAGCATTACATTGGTGCTTATGCCAAACCATCTCGAGAGTATTAGCATGGTAGGCTTTCAAATTTGTGTAAAAAGCTGTGAAAATAACTTGTATACGATATGTCCAGCAAAATCTTTGATGCCACAGTAATGAGCTAAAACGCTAATAACCACAATCTTCATACTACTTCCACTTTTGTATTTATATTTTAACATGACGATGCCATTTGAGGTAAGTTTTTACCACTCTCGTTTAGATATTACGATTTCGAAATTTCATTGTCTGTAAGTCACTGGAATAACTATTTATGAGCAATCTTCTTATCTTTTATTAATATTTTTAATAAAATCAAATATGCATCGGATCTTAAAAATTAAACATTAAATGGCCTTAAATTTGAAATATCTTTAGAATTTGCTTGCGTTTTTATTAAACGTGATCTGCCAGAATTTACGTCAATGTTATCGAAGCTACAGAGTACCATGCAAAGTTGTTAAATGTATTTGATGCAGTTGCCATTTTTGGGAATTTTGTTTCTCCAAAGCTAAATACTTATTTATTAGATGATATGTAAGGCATTACTTAACTACTTCCATGCTATGTAGAATGTATTTAGTATGTGCTTAAAAAGTATGTTATTTGAAGGCTGCAAACATTATCAAATTTATACAATTCAAATGTAATAAATGTATTAAATAAGCGAAATCGCCAAGTAAAATGTATAACAAATTTACGAAACATGTTTGCTTATGAAATCTGCCATATGTGTATGGTTTCCTTTGGCCAAACACACACATTTAAGATACTTTTTTATGTTGTTGATTTTTTCTATACAAATATATTATTATTTTTTCTTTATCATTTTCATGAATTTGCATGCATTTCAAGTTCCTGGACCACCGTCTATGTGTTGAAAATATCAATAACAATATACATACATAAATATATTTAAGATTTTTTTCCAAATTTATAAGCTATTAATATAAAATATATGTATGTAAGCATATGAAAGCCTTATACAAGCTATCATTTTTTTGTTTTTATTTAAAAGTCAATTGAACTTAAAAATTAATGGCCATAAATTTAATATTTTTGTTTATAAATTTAAGTTTTCAAATTTAGCACGTGCTTTAACGGCGAGTTTAATATTATTTGTTACACATACGAGTACAACATACATAAATGCAACTTTTGGCAGGATTGATATTTATTCTAGACCACTTAGAACAATTCCGGCGGTCAGACTTTTGATATATTGAATAAATTGTTCTGTTGGCAAGAAATCAACAAAAATCATGAACAACACATTAAAAAAAATATCTTAAAGTCATGTAAAAACTTAATACGTTTTAAGATTTAAGCGTTTGATATAATTTTTTGTACCGAACGTGTTTTTTGCGCATACTTTTTGTGGAAGACTTAATTAACTCATATGATCTTATCGTATTTAAGTTTTGCTAAATATCACCTTAATATCAGCAAAAATTGGTTTTAATTTTTGAAGTCATGGTTGCCAAGATAATCGAAATATCCACAACTTGTGTATGTATATCTTAAAATCAATATTTAAAGATTAGTATAACAAGAGATCTTGCAGAGTCCCAGAAATAATGTTGTTTAAATCTGTTTAAACAAGCCTTTTTACATTTTGAGTTTAAATTTGTCTTAACAAATACCTTTATATTTTTTTAATTTTCGCCATTCTGTCTAAGGGGCCCAGTATTTTTAAGCCTGTTTAAGCAAATCCTTAATGAATATGTGAATTTAAAAACTATCAGTCTTCAGCAAAAAAAAAAAATACTTTAGGCTTGAAGCTCACGTCAGCTACCAGCGACTTTAAGGCTAACAAACCTATATTAAGAATGAGTATACAAAAACACTACCCTTACGCCATGAATCAAGAAAACAAGATTGCGCATTGCGCAGGTCCGTTATTTTGTTGTGTGTGATTGTGTTGTGTTGTGACGTAGACATAGAATATGTGCTGTAAACAAAAATACATTTGTGTATGGAAAGTAAGCCGCAATGTAAAACTTTGGTGGCCCGAGGAAGCTCTTCTTCAAATAGCTTCAAGCCGAAACTCAAAAGATTAATTCGACTGCATGTCTTTTCTGTCCATTTAAAATTTTGTTCAAATCAAAGCAGCCGTTTAGAAGTTATTAAGTTATTTCCAGTTTTTCGCCAAAAATCTCTCGCACTTTTTACAACAAACACATTTATGTTCTATGATGACGTAGATTCGCAGTAGAAATTTATTTTGTACAGCTAAGTACGCAATCTTGTTTTCTTAATTCATGACGTTAACTAGTGTATGCTTCAATAAAGTTCACATGTTGATACTATCAACATAACCATTCTCTCTCGTCTCTTTGTTGTTAATGATGCAAATAAAACGAATATTATTTTATATTATTTTTTTATTGGGCTTTATTTTATTGGGTCTTGTTTCATTTTCTTAATTGGGCCATATTTCATTGGGCCTTATTTCATGCCGCCGTTGTAATTGTTAAATAATTTCAGGAGTTATTGATTTCTGTTTTTTTAGTTATTTGCAAAACTTGTCGGTAATATTTTTAAATTTGAGTTTTTTTGTTTTTATATTATTATTTTATTTTAAACATATATGTAGCACATTTGTCACGGACACTCAAATAGGGATGGTGGACACAATAAACGTGGACAACGAAACGGACACTTGTGAACGGTATGTGGCATTAGAAATAAATTAAGTCATTGGATATAACTATTCGTTTTTTTAAACCAGGGGGCAAATTACGGCATTCGATATCGAACGATATTTAAATATAAAATCAAAAAATTTTGTATGGGATCTAGTCCTATATCAAATGCCGTAATTCGCCCCCAGTTTCTTTTCATATTAGTTTTTCAGTTATTTTTATAAATTTGAAATCAATAAATTTTTCTTTTAATTTTTGTTTTTCAGAAACTCTATCTCATGCGCTTTAATTTTCCTAAATGTGTGCAACATATTTAGTTCTAATTTCTAATGTCAATGTCATAGAAGTGTGTTCACCTATGCAAAAAAAAAAAGATTTTATTTATTTGATTTCTAAAATATTTTTAAGTTACTTTGTGTTTCATCTTATATTTGCATTCAAGTAGCATTTTTTTGAAGCTCTTGCATGTCCAATGGCGCTTAGTGAATCTTATTTCATGTTAAGAATATTTTTTTGGAGACTTTTGTTTGACAATGAAGATTGCGAAATTTTGCGCTTTGAACTTGTATTTCGTTTTATTTTCTATTTACCTTTTTCAAGATATTTTAACTCAAACCGTATTGTTTGTTTACAAATGCATAATATGTTTTCTAAATGCATACGAAATTTTGCATTATTTAAAATATTTAAAAGTTATTTTTTTTAAAGCTGTATAATTTTTTATTGTTATGGTTAAGTTTTTCGTTTGAGAAGTTTATTGAAAAGTTCAAGGATATTTGGCGAAACGTGTTAGAAAAGTTAATTATTCAAAACAAATATTTGAATTGTGCATTCTAATAGACCACTCATTAAGATTTTTTGTTCAGTGTAGTTATAAAAAATATATTTATTTTGTTTTAGACATATAACAAAAATATAGAGAAAATTAGTTTTTGGCGTGAGTTTATATATAGTAAACAAGGGATGGAATAAATTACGTTTTCAAAATCGTATGACATTGCTCGTGGAGTTTTTTTTTTTACAAACTTTGCTGATTTTAAATCAGGTATAAAGTTGGTACAGTCGGGGTTTAGATATTCATTTGGAATTTCAGAATGAAAAAGTTGAGTGCTACTTCTTCCTACTAAAACGAGCTTTCCAAACTTGATAGCAATTTTAATATAAATAAAAATCAATAAATATATTATTTTACAAGTAAACTTTTAATAAGTTAAAAAATTTTTCTTCGATATGTCCCCCAAAAGATATGCTAGCAACTGGCAATACTTACAATTAAGAAATATAAAATAAAAAAAAAATAAAATTACAATTTAAATCTTAGATAACACCTTCCAAAATCACATACAAATTTCGTGTTGAGTAATTTTTATGTTTGTAATTTTCAACTACAGTGTTTTTTCAGAAACCTCACATTATTTTTGATCAAAATCAAAAATTATCACATAAATTTTGATTTAGAAAAAATAAACTCTATACATGTTGCTTGACATGACAGTATCAATGTTTTTCTGTTTTTAAGTTTTTTCTTTTTTTCTAACTTTTTTCTTCAACTGATCTCTAGACAAATGTATTTCACTCCTTCTGCCAGCTAATGTAGATTTTTTGTTTAATTTTTCCACATAAATATTCGACTGTATGAAATGTTTACAGCTCGCATAGAAAAATAAACTAAGTATTTTAAGTTGATTTTCTTTTTGGTCAATTAAGCCATTTTAGCTTTTTATATTTGTATATGTGTGTGCCTGTATGTTAGTTTATCTGAGTGTTATATACACATGTTATGGATACATAGTGTTTTTCAAATTGACTTGAATAATTGCATTGTAATTGCAATTAATATGACTGAACATATTTGGCTGTTGGCTCTATAATTGTGCCAACACTGTGACTTGCATATACATAATTTTTATATATTTTTTACTTTTCACCTGGAAAAATTAAGTAATTTAAGAGGATTTTAATTCCAAATAACTGGATTACAATTTTTGATTTTAATGCTAAATTATCATATGAGAATGTTACTTAACTCTTTTGATACAAAAAGCATTTGATAAAGGTCCGTTTCCTGCAACTTATTTATGATGTAAGAAAAACATTTAATTTCTTAGTAAATTTTTTCAAATAGATTTTTAATATGTATGCAAATTGTTTTTATAAGGTTTGTTGTGTAAGTCTTTCATTTATGTAAACTTATTTCTAAAGCAACTATTTTACTCCTAACGCCGCACTGTGGCTGAAAATCGTTTTTCATTGGCCAAAACTCAAATTTTTTTTTGTCACCGATTTTTAAAATTTTTACGCCCTTTTGCAGCTAATATATCCAGATTAAGGTAGCCAAAAAATTAGGTTAAACTATTGATAATTGTGAGCGTGGCATGCTGTCAAACTCAACGGTTTTTTTAATTTCAGAAAAAGGTGTTTTTCTGTTGTTTTTTATCAAAAATAAATGGTTACTACTCGCAAGCTATCATCGATAATGGCCTGCGGTCTTTTTTATAATATTGGTAGGATTATAGTCTTTAGTTTTTGTAAGTGGTCAGAGATCTAGCGTTTAATATTAAGGGCGTTACGGAATATTTATGAAACTACTACATTTTTCTCAAATTTAAACTTTAGTGGAATAGAACTTCTAGGGAACAAAAGGGAACAAGAAATGTATACCACCCGGAGAAAGGTGAAAGTGTCCTCTTTAACGCTATATATACTTTTGCACCCGCGACGAGCCGTCTGTAGAACACTTTTTTCATTTTAATGAAATTACTCCAAAGTACTCGTATACAATGGTGTATATAATTTTCACTTTTTTGCCTAAAAGTTTATGTTTTTTACTTTAGACTACGTAAAATTAAAAAAATTAAATATAATACCTGCGAAAGGGTTTAATGGCTTTGTTTTGATCAGCAAAAAATAAGTCATAAAATTATCACAAATTATCACAAAATTCTACAGTAAACATATGATCTGTTTCTAAATTTACCTGTTATCAAATGTTAGGGTCAACCAAAGTCATAAGCAATTTTATAACAATAATCGGGACATTAAACCACTAAAAATAAAAAAACAACCCAACAACAACAACAAATATTGGCGAGATACTAATTAGTTTTACCTGATATTAAGGTCTGGACAACATGTGCAGTTTTGTGCAATTTAAGCACTACCTGCTATGAAATTAAAGATCAATGTGTGAATAACATGTATCTAAAAATGTATAAAACTACGGATTCGATAAGGGATTACTCAGTTAATCCTCTAAGTGTACGGATAAAACATAACAGACGCAAATAAAAATATTCAGAAAAATATGGAGAGCTTCAGTTATAAAGAACTGGCCGAAGAGTATTTTAGAAACAAAAACCAGGAAGATGTTCTTAGCTACGTTAAAATAAAATTAAACTTAAATTCGTGTAGCACCGAAATGCAAGAGCAATTATTTAATTTCGTAAAAGCACTAAAAAAACGCTACAAAGAAGTTAGCTACAGTAAACAAAAGTTTTATATAAAAAGTGCAAACTGGTTAGAGGGCCAACTTACTGTCGCTGCAGAAACAGCAAAGCAAGATAAGGGTGGAAGACCACGCAAATCATTAATGGGCAACTGCAGCGATAGATCTAAGAGGCGGAAACTTAAAGATATTAACGATGCAATTGGTTGTACAAATATAAAAGAATCTTTCCTACATCAATTACGATCACAGAACCAATTAACAAAAGTGGATATCATTGAAAAAGTTGTTAAAGCTAGTCCAGTGAGAACAAAACGGATTCTTAAAAATATACCAACTCCGAGTGATGCAATACAGTACACAAATGAGGAGGCATTAGCGTTATTTCTGGATTTGAAATTAACAAAACAGCAATATATTAAGCTCAGACTGCGTGCGATTGAAAAAGGCTCAAATATGTATCCAGCATATCATTACATAACCGCTGCTAAAATGGACTGTTTGCCATCAAAGGACACTATTACAATCACACCAATTTCGGCAGAGGTACAACTACAATCTCTACTTGATCACACAGCAGAACGCTTGCTACAACCAATAACAGGAAATGAGTTAAAGAAATATGGAAACACAAAGTTAATTCTTTTTTGTAAATGAGGATGTGATGGTTCTTCGGGACCAAAACAATACAAACAAGTTGTATGTGAAAATATTTCAAACTCGGATATGTTCATGGTATCATTTGTACCGTTGCGATTGAAAAAGATTTTGGAAGATTCAGAGCCTTCGACTAGTATAACGCAAACAATGGATATTTGGAAAAATGAGACACCATCTTCTACGAAATACTGCAGGCCAATCAAATTTGAATTCAAAAAAGAAACTCATGATGCAATTAACAAAGAAGTTTGTGATATCAAGGCCCAAATTGCAACACTACAGCCATTACAATTACAGTTAAATGGGCAGCAAATTGAAGTAAGCTACCAATTAGTGCTGACAATGATAGATGGAAAAGTAGGTCAGGCTTTGACTAACACGAAGGCTGCATCCAGCTGCATTATATGCTAAGCAACATCAACCCAATTAAACCAAGTCCCGACAAAATCATTAGATAATACCGATGCATATGAATTTGGATTATCACCACTACATGCAAGAATACGACTTATGGAAGACATACTAAAAATCAGTAATGATTTGGATTTCGGGTCTTCAGGATCAATAAGAAACAACGAAACCAACAAAGAGTTAAGAAGTTCAAAAAAGAAACATGTTCAAGATGAACATCGCAAATTTGGATTGATTATAGATCAGTCAAAACAAGGGTATCTGAAATAACAGGAGTGGATTTAAACCCTTTTTTTAGATTTAAAATAATCCTAGAAGTACTTGCGTGCAATGAAAAAATTTACTCTAGAAAATTTGGAGATTATGCAAAGGAAACTGCAAAAATATATACAACCAACTACCCATGGAGAAATATGTCTGCAACAGTTCACAAAATCCTTTATCATGGAGAAGATGTCATTAAATATCATTTGGTGCCACTTGTAGATCTATCAGAGGAGGCTCATGAAAAAAACAACAAGGTTTACAGATTTTATAGAGACCACAATACTAGAAAAATTTCACGAAATTCAACAAATGAAGATCTATTTAATATATTATTGGCAACGTCAGATCCGTTTATCTCCAGTATTCGAAATCAATAGAAAGTGGAAAATCGGGATTTAGATGAAGAAAAATTATCAAATTTGACAGCAAAAAATAATAAATTTTTCTGTAGTAATAGCAATATTTTTATATAATATTATTAACGTTTTTTTTAAGTGTAACTATTCTTTGAGTGTAAACAAATTTGCAAATTTGTCAGCAAAAAATTTTTAATTTTTCTGTAATAGCAAAATCTCCAGTTGATTTTACTATTTTTTTCAGTGTAAAATTTTTTTTAAGTGTAACATAAAAAAAATTCCATTATTACAAAAATTATTTATAATTATTATTAATTTCCAAATATTCAATTTTTTTAATAAATAAAAAATAATAATTCCATATTTCACTCTAAAAGTTAAAAAAAATTCAAAAGTTCAACTTTGACCTAGAATTCCTTAAAAAGTCCTCAATCAATTTTAATAAAATTTAAACTGAGTCAAGCTGAACTAAATATCTATCCAATAAAAAAAAAATTACTTCAATATTTTGATCGGTTCAAAAGTTACAGAGTTTTGGCCAATGAAAAACGATTTTCAGCCACTGTGCGCCGTAGTAGGCATGTGGATGGTCAAAATAATACAATATAAACTTGATTTGATCAATCGGATCGTGCACTATATTTTTGCCTTTCACCAAGAAATTTGTTTTAACTTCATGGTATTTTTAAATTTTATATTATTTTATTTTTATCTAATTGCACATTCTTTTTATTTTCGGCTGATTTCTAATGAGTTGTCTTAAAACCAGAAAATAAAGGAAATTTTTAATGCAATTATTTTCCAAAACCCTTTTTTTATGCTGAAGAAAAAAAAGAAAAGAAAATAAAATAGATTCATATCGAATATAATCTACTTGTTGGGATTTTTGAATAAGTTTCAAAGCCTACTATGCTTATTTATACTTTTGTAATTTTTGAAATTCTCAATGGTTTTTTAAAAGTTTTTGTGTAAGATGAGAGCTTTGAAACTTTTCAAAAATATGGTTTAAGGTATACTGATGATTTGGCAATAGCACCAATGAAATGCATGTATATAGATAGACTAGCTAAAAACCCCTCAACAAACAAAAAGGTTTTGAATTAAATATTATCTTAAAAAGAAAAAAAACATCAAACATATAAACGAAACCTGTTGCAAATTTGAAGAAATATTATGATACTTTGAAGCTCGGCATTATTTGGCATAATATTCGGAATTTTTTGGTCTAAAAAATAAAGATTAGTTGGATTACGGAGTCACGATCTTTGAATTTAAGAACATGTACTCTGTACACTATTGCTGGCTTATTTGAAAGGGAAATTTTTTACTCCCTTTTGGTTTTGATTTATTAAAAAGAAATTTGCAAAAGTAAATGCCATTTACTTTTACAAGATTATATCATCCATTAGCTCCATTTTCGTCATACTTTTTCAAGCATTTTGGCTGATATCTTAAAAATAGATTTTTTCCCACAAATTTTCATTTCCCGGTAAAGCGGTAAATTTTTTTAATTTCCCGGGATCAAAGGATCCCGCTCCATGAAATAATAAAAATTAAATTTGCTAGGCATTAACAAAAATTGTATTAGAAAGTTTGAAATACTTAAGCCCGTGATACACATCATACACAGTCGCACGTTTCATTCACTGGAAAATCTGACAGAATTCTGTCCCACATTTGAAAACCGCATTGAATTTCCCACACTATTATACAAAAAAGATGCAAACACATACATTTGTATTTTTCACTCAATTAATTTTAGATATAATTGATTTTTTGCGCCTAAATAGTTGCAGATTTATAAAATAGATAATTTTAATTTAATTTTGCTTTCGTTGCAACTTAATACCTTAAAAAATGTATCTCTGATCGCATGAAATCTATCATCTTATGGAAATTTTCATAATTATATGCAAGTCGGAGAGACTTGTCAAAAAGTCTACCTCACAAGTGTATTTTATGGCCACACTACGATAATGCATGAGCACAAGTCAAATCAAATCAAATGAAATGAAAGTTTTTGCAGTTTTCTAAATACCAGTAAAAGCAGCTATTTCATAGAAGTTAAGTTGTCAATTATTGTTTTTTTACTATCACGGGAAAGCGGGAAATCTTTAGATTGAAAAACTCTACTCACAAATGATAGCAATAATGTTGTCTTCCAGAACTAAAAGTGTGGTTGGTTTGCTCTTGTACTCGAGACCCTACGAAAAATATTCTAGTGGGATTAAATTGCGTGATCTTGACGGCCAATGGACTGCTCCAAAAATAAGATACATTTACCAAGCAAACGGCGTTGTGGCTCGCCACCTGGTTTCAGTTCTTGCAGCATTGACAGTCTTCACACATGGGTGCTTAATGTCAAATAAAGTGAAACTGGTTCGAAATTTGGTGATGGTAAAATGGAAAATGAACCAAAAATGGAAATTTTTTATGTTTATTTATAAGTAAATATTCAAAAAATCTTTATCATATGTGAAAAAAACTAAATATGTAATTGTTAGCTTGGAAATATTTTCTTCATAATTCCTTCCTATATCAGAAAGTTAGAAAATATTGCCAAGTTAGCAGGTTGCTTAGAGTGAGATTGTATTGTACCAATCAAGAATTCGGTTCTCATTTTATCTCAGTACTTTTAACGTATAAGGAACTTGGCCTTATTTTATTTATATATATTTTTGGGCAGATTTCACTCCTTTTTGCCAAGTTATTATTCAAAAAGGTGCATCCCCTTAATCAAGTAATAGAGGAAGTGCTCCATAAAAATAATGGACCCATGAAGTACTTATTTTTTCTAAACTGATGAATTTCTTTTTGATTTCTGCTTTGCAACTATTTTAGTTTGCTTTGACATATCTGAATATAATTGGTATGCAGTACTTTATGCCGAACTAAAGATTAATTCGAATGAATATATATAAAGATCTTGTCCTTAATGTACTAAATTGTTGTCCATGTGGCTCATTATTAGATTGCTTACTTATAAATTTTATGTTCAATGGTGCTTAAAACATTTGTTTTCCAGATGCCAGAAAATCATTACTGCGACACAAAAAAAAATAATTTGAGTAGTCAACTTCTTTTATTAGAGGCTCTTTGCACACAAACAAGGCTGCTAGTAATACTTTCCGAAAATTCGTCAAATTTTGGAAATAAAATCGTCAAAATCATCAATATCTAAAAAAAATATTTTATATAAATAAAACAATCTTTCTTTTGGAAATTAACAATTCAACGGATTTATTAAACACTTCATACTCAAAAAAATAGGAAACTCAATATTAAGAAAAAGTGAAACTGAATACTAAGAAAGTTAACTACAAAAGACAAAAACAAGGTAAACAGAAATGGAAAACAGTTTGATCTCAGTAGCCAATGGCTCTGTGAACAGCAGGAGAGTATGGAATATTTGGAATAATTAATCATCAGAGATGGGAACTTCGTACCAACCGAAATCGATTTAACCTGTAAAAATGAATCGATTGCACTTTTCGTATTCTAATTCGTTAAATAATACAGTTAAGTAGTTGATATTCCTAATTACTAGTAAACATCGTTGAAAGTTCTAAAATCCAACAAAGAACGCTGATGAGATAGTGTAGCGACCTCGAAATCAGTACTGATCCGCTCTGCTAGTCTGATGAACAAATTGTTTCAAATAAGAGTAGTCTCTTAATAAAATAATTAATTTATTCAAAAACAATTTCTTAAAAATTAAGGAGAAATGGGTAAATTCAGATGTTAATTTTTTTGTTATATTAAAGGCCTTAAAATAAGAGCATGCATGGGTTAATGAATTTTATCGCATATTGTTTTTTTTATTTTAAAAGAAGTAACACTCACGCAATTAGTATGCCTACCAACCCGTAGATGTGTTACCTATTTTGGGAAAGGGATAGTGAGAGAGGACAAATGGTGAAAGTGAGAATGCTTAAGTGTTTTACAGCTGTGATGTTGCGCGTTAAGTTAGTTTGTAAATCAGTATTGCAGCGCCTCTGCTATCAAATGGACGCATTAAATGTGTTAAGCCATTTTATTAATTACTTTACTTTGCCTGCGATTTTGCTACAATACCGACGGAGGATGGCGCTGAAATGTCCGCTAGCATAACACCAGTGTCAATTGCTGTCAATTGTACTCTTCAGTGAACAGTGCTACTTAAACAGTCCAACAACAACAAACACAATGGCACACTAATGCACATCCGAAAAATTCCTTGCCTGAAGCTGCGCTCGAACCCTCGTTTTTAGACATTATTTGCTTTGTAGTCGACGCGCTAACTAATTCAGCCAACAGCAACCGTGACAACCTTTTTTGGGCGACCTGTACGTTTGCCATCTTTTGCGCTGGTAACCACAACGAAACTCAGTAATCCCCTTTTTAACAATTGAAATTGTATTCCCAGATTACCAAAGTATTTATCAAGCCTTTCTTTTGTTTAGATGAGATGGGGTTTTTACTTAAAAATTATTGATTATCTGACAACGATGTTTATATTTTTTGATTATCGTTAAAACTAATGATGTTGTGTACTTTTAATGGATGTCAGAAGAAAATTAATAGACGCAGCATCTTCAAAATTCGACAGTAGCCTAGTAATAGATAAGACTTAACAGGTTCAGTGTTGGATTTATCGTTAGTACTTTGGAAATATAAAATTCGCGTAACTATCAAACTGGGTTCATAGAAACCGCAATTCATACAGCTCTGATATTCGAGTAGATATTAAAAAATATGTTCTTTTCATTGTAGCCACTAATATAATATATATTTAAAGCAATTAAAGTTTAATTGGGAGGTCTTAGACTTAAATTTGGTAAACATTTCTGCATTCATCAATCGGCTGTTATAATAAAATCAACTTATCATCCACAAATCCACTCACTTCAATGAAGCAGCAGTTTATTTGTTAATAAACGTTGAGCCAAAAAAATTATTTATTCTTAAAATAAATTTTAGTCAAACTATTGAGTGGGTTTTAAATTTTATACTATTTTCTAGTTGATAAAATTTCCTAATATCAAATTACAAACTAACAAATCAAATACCTTTAAAGTACGTATTTGTGTATGTGCAAGAATATAATGAAAGCTCAAACATTTAATCATCGTTGACATATGCTGCCATATGTTAGAGAATGACACTTTTTAAACTTACCGCCACAAGACATCAAAAGGCACTTGCTCACAAAATTTCATAGACATTTGGCGCCTATTCAAACTTTAAACGGCAATAAAAACAAAACTCAATACTTGCACGAAAAGAAATAAAAAGTCCTAAAATAAAAATTATGCACGTACCACCAGTACGAGTGTGTGTCTTTATGTCAGGATTTATTTTTAATGTTTAAAGAAGTATAAAAAATAAATCCATTAATAAAAAATATAATTTATAGCAGGTCGTTCTAAGAAAACTAATGGGAAGCCTAAAGGAATTTTGAAAAAATATGGGAAAAAATAAAAAGATTCATAAGATGATCAATGTGTTTACAATAAGTCAAGGATTAAATCGAGAAAAAAAACTACCTTAAATGTTTTTTGTTTAAGCTTGTATGAAGTTTTCATATCTTTTTGCGGTCATTAAAATTGTATTGCTTGCAACATTCTTACAAATTTGTTATTTCGATCTTGTCTTATTTGTTGTACGTTTGTTTGTTTTATTTGGTTGATCATCACTCACCAGGCGTAACGAAGGTGCACCTTCAATCAAGCCTGACCATATAAGGAATTGACTTGAAATCCATTGAAGAAAGATGCAACTCTTCCGATTCATATGATTACAATCTACTACATGCTTAACACACTTTTATATAGATACTTGTAAGTTTATGTGTAGAGCTTTTTAAAGAAAAACCAAGGGGAGCAACTTTATAATATAAACAATCAAACGGAAAAGTGTTGTTGACATTTTCAATGCATCAGGTAAAACAAAACAAAAATTAACAAAATTCGTTAAGCTTGGCAGACTTCGGTGGGTTGTACATTTAAAAAAATATGCAATGCCGATTTTAATGTTCTTGAATAATTTTTATGATAGCACCACAGTGAATAAATTTTTTAAAACTTCAAAGGATTGTTTGGAGTTGGTTAACCGCAATCCAAAATAGTACCTCATCCGCCATATTCTCCGGACTTAGCCCCTAGTGACTACTTCCTGCAAACCTAAAGAGATGGCTCGGTTGAAAGTGATTTAGCTCCAACGGTAAAGTTATTGACCAAACAAATGTCTATTTTAAGGACCCCGAAAAATCCAATATTTTGGAAGGATACAAAAACTGAAGGAACGTTGGACTAAGTGTATTGAGTTAAAAGGAGATTGTGTTGAAAAATTAATTTTTATTGTGCAAAAATAACTTTGTTTTAAACAGTTTCATACAGACTTATTGATCCGCTCTCGTATATGATTTCATCAATTGAAACGTTTGTGAAAGTCAGTTACGTGTTGTCAACGTATGACCATCGTATGTACGAAGTGGTTTCACATTAAATGCATATTTTAATTAGCTCAAATGATTATTTTAAGACTAGCGATATTTAAGTCTAGGAAAAAAATAAAAATTCATGTGAATACCAATCAGAACAATATGTCATTGACAATGTGTATTTTTCAACGAATTAAACTATTAGTTTTTATTAAGTTTTTATTTTTCTTGAAAGAAGAATTAATTAAGAATCTTCCCTGCTATGATTGTAGATATTTTTCATAAAAAAAACATTTTCGGCTAACTCCCTGAACGTAGAAAAAAAAATTTATTACTTTATACTGTGTGGCCAGGATGGCTGCGTATAGAAACTAAATTAGCGTAGGGTTTTGTATTTGGGCATATTAAGCGCATTCTCAAACAGTTTAAGGAAAATCTATGACTTTTCTGTTGCATTTATTGAGTTATAAAACAAAACTTATTCAAAAAACATTCTTTTGGTGAAAACCTTTTATATTTGCATGGAAAATTCAAAAGAAATTTTTTTGGTGGAGGGCTGAGTGTTTCACATAATTTTTAAAGTTTTTGTATAAAATACAGCTCTCGTATTTCAATAACATTCACAATTTTCAATAGCCCACCAGTTAATAGAAAATGGAACGAAATATGTTTCAACAGTGCGTTGATGTAATTAAAATTCACTACAAAAATTGGTGCAAAATTCGCGATCACTTTTCGCGAAACCAAAACATTTTTGGATCGTCGTGAAGCAAGCAACTTTTCGGTCAGCAGTTGTAAATGTGGTGATCAAATTTAAGCTGTTGGGACAAATCAGTAATGTGAAGAATCGAATTCGTGCACATCGCTCAATAACAACTGAGAATATTTTCCAGGTTTGCCAATTTCTCGTCGATCTTTTGAATTGGACATTCCACAAACGAAATTACCTCGTATTTTGCATTTTGGTTACTCAGTTTTCTTTAGAAATTATTTGACTTCATCGATGCAGTCAGTATTAGTGAAAAAGTCATATGTAATTAATCAGAATTCTTTACATCTCCAAATCAAATTCCTATTGATCGTGCGGATAAATTAAAAAACTGAGACAGATGTCTTTTACATTACAGCTTCCACCCTACTTCATCTACCACTAAAATTAATAAAGGAGTACTCATTCATAGTATATCTAGGCCGACTTTGACTTGTTATAGCGTACACAAATAAATTATTTAAATGCAAATTTTTGAAGTTTTCTTTTAATATTGTAGCTTTTTTTTTGAAAAAAAATACTTATATGTTTTTAAAGGAGCAGCTTTTTAATACAAATACAATACAGATACAGAAAAGAACAAAAAGAATATAAAAATAAAATTGGTTGATTACCTGTAGTGGCACGGTGACTAAACACTTGTTTCGCTTCAGTAACGCACCATGCGTCTTTAATAATATTTTTTCGTCATTAAGTTAAATGTCGTTGTTCTAGAGTCGTATAGCGTGTCCGTCCATGCATTCGTCTTTAACCAAAATAAGAATTAAATAAAAACACTCAATTAAATGCCTGTCGTGAATAATGTCGCAGTGCAGCATAACGTTGTAGCTGGTGGTGGTGGTGGTAGTGTTGGTGGTGAACGTAGTGATGTAGTCATTTAATTGTATGTGTATGGATTGGGTTACTCCTTATATTTTTGCTAGTCTGATAATTTAAATATATTTTTTTCTTTTTCAATTTTAAGGTGTGATCTGTTGAAATTGTGTTCAGCACACTTATCGTGTTTTGCACTGAGCCACTACTTAGCATTAATGAATAAATATGCCTGCCACAAAACAAACGGAAGGTGAGATAGTCTGTTTATGCGACCGAATATGGAATTAGTTATATTTTTAATTTCTTTCTGAATTCATTTCACAACTGATTGCGTCTTCAGGTCAATATGAAATGAGTATTTCTTATAAGTTTTAAATTAAATGAACCATATCGCACACAAACTTATGTTCATAAGAGAGTCTTATAAAAAAAACTTCTGCTAAAAACACGCGCCTTTCTTGATTTTTAATTTAAAATTTTTTTATTTTTTACCTTTTCGCTTCCTTCTTTCTAGCGATAAATTAGCAGTGAATCATTGATTTCTTATACTTTCAATGTTTGATATTTAACCTGATCATTTAAAAAAAAGCAGAAAAACACAATCAACCGATACATTTAAAAATGTATCAGGTACGTTATATATACTGAATGCTATAAGCTTTTTTTGTGTTCTTTACGCTTTTTGGAGTTTTTATTTCTATTTTAATAATTATTATTTATTTTTCATTATAAATGTGTTTAATGCTTAAGGTTGTTGAATTATGAGAAATTGAATAAAAGCAATCCAAATGATAATGTTTTATTCATGAGAAATTTTCATTGCAGTTGATGATTGTGACAATTATGACAACAAGTCAAGTAAATCGCCTTTTTAAGGTGTGTCTTCCTTTTTTTACCTTACTGCCTCTTAGATTATGACATATCTGCCTACATAATACATACATTCAGATATCATCATTCAAATATAGTTAAATTTAAATATCTGGAATTCCGTTTAAGCTGTAACGATTTTTTATAAAAAAAAGCTTTGGTATCAAGGTGTAAATAACTTGGAAATACCCTGCCAGTTCAGTCAACGCAACACTTGGCCAACGCATCTCCTTGCTTATTGCAGCTCACAAATTGTTTACATTATTGGCTCAGCTCTATGATGATGCTGTCCCCATAGAAACCCAAAAAAATTACAAGAACAACGAAACCGTGGTACACAGAAAGAAAAACGGCGTACTAAATTCAAGTATTTTCTACTTACTTTGAGTACGAGTCGTGCTCAAAATTTGAATACAAATAGCCATAAAATGTACTTTAATCAAATCGACAACGAGATTACTTTAGATAACTAATCCTAGAGTTTTTTAACATTTGTAAAAAATTCTTTAATCACGTGAAAAATCTCGAATCAACTAAAAGATTCTTAAATTGAATTGAACATTTGAATCCGTCCGTACTTAAATCAATCTTTCTGTACTTGATTTTAGTATATCTAGGATTACCGTACTTTTAACACCGCTTGGGATTAATTTAATTACGGATGGATTGATTTTTCTTTTGAGTACAGCGTCGTAACTAGTACAACACTGCTTGTAGGTTCGAAGTTGTCAAAAATTACAAAAGAAAAATGCAAAAATTGTGTATTCACATGTGTGTTTGGTTGCATTTTCTGTTCTATAAAGAATTTTGTTTCTTATCCTTTTCTTATTTGCATTTGAAACAAATGTTAAAGTGTGCTTATTTTATAGTGCATAATCAAATTTAGACACCTGCGAACCCCAAAAAAAAGTCCGTTACTAACTGTATTATTCTAAGATGATACTACCATACAAGACCTTATACGACGTAGATACTTAGTTTACTCACGATAGAACTGAATAATGTATTTGCTAATGTTTTGCGGGCAACGAGTAATGACGGACAATACGACAGGAATTCTGTTTCTAGTTACATTGACACCGGCGATCTGAGCTTGTTTCAGTTTTCATGTGTTAGCCAACTTGAAAATTTTTCCAGTTTTGCACAAATAAAATCTAATGCAACTCGTAAAAGTAGTTTTACCATCTCTCTTTCCTTATATAACACACTTATTTAATATCATCATCGCCACTAGTTCTTTTTCGGCCAAATGGAAGCATGCAAAAATAATTCCAGTTCCTAAATCCAACAATGAGTATCGACATTAAGCTTTCTTTCAAAAGCCTTGGAGAAAATTTTACACCACCAAACACATGATTATATTCATAAGCATCACTTAATGACTGATATGCAATCGGGTTTTCGATCTAATTACAGCCGCATAACTGATCTAGCGGATGTAACAGAGAATATCAGACGTGGCTTGGATAATATTAAAATAAACTTCTTAGTGCTTCTTGGTCATTCCAAGGAATTTGATACAATTAATCATTTGCTACTATTTAAGAAGATTAGATCTTTTTTTTTTCAAATTTTCATCGACAGCTGCAAAACTTGTATCATCGTTTCTAACTGACCATCTTCAGTCGGTACATGTAAACAATACTGTGTCTCATCCGTTAAAGTTAACAAGAGGTGTTCCTCAATGCTCGATTTTAGGACCATTAATTTTCTCGATGCACATTCATGACCTGTCTCAACATTTATCTCACTGCAATGTTTATATGTATGCAGATGATGTGCAATTGTATATATGCAGTCCAGTGCAGTCAATCTCGGAAAACGTTAATAAACTCAATACTCAATTTCCACAACATTCATCGCTGGGCATCTGCAAATCGCTAAAAAGTTATTTTTATATAACGACCGGAACGCAAACAAACAATCTACAAATGCTTTTGGAGATTTTAAATTTCGAATTAAACGAATTAAGTTTCCAAGTTTCAAAATTTATTTAGTCCCCACAAATCGTGGCCTTTGCGCTCCAAATAAAAATTTGGGATTTTCGAAAATTTTTGCTTTGTGGACTTATTTAGTTAATTGGCGACACAAGCTGCTTTTAATGCTGGATGTTGCTGTTGGACTGTATTGTAATATGTAAATCTGTTCTGGATTCTTTCAGTCAGAATAAAATGGAGCTTATAAGTAAATTGTATTAAGGCGGGAAACGGAAAAATTTCGCTTGCAGTGCTGCATGCAATAGTTATTATTTCTATGAGAAGCTCTCTGAAGTCACTGAAGCTTGTCATTTACCAAAAGCGTGTTATATAAAGGATAATGTATTTATTTTTGATTGGTTCGATAAGAATCAATTAAGATTAAAAGTTTTTTTTGGTTAAACAAATTATATTTGTATACATTGTTTTTCAATCATTTGCATTTTTTTCACTTTTCTTTTCGAATGAAAATCATCTACCTAATCAAATAATTCACCGAGATTATATATTCACAAATTTATGTAAAAATTTAAAAAAATATATATACAAACTGTAATTCATTGTTAACTTTTTCGGAAAATAAAAAATTCCCATGATTACAAAAAAATAAACAAATAAGATCAACTAAATATTGTCCATTCAGCTGCCTGCATAATTTTTCGCCTAATTTCTTGCAAGCTCAATGATTAAACAAAAATTTTTACATTATTTCATAATACCTTGAGCAAACTCAATCAATATAACAAAGACTTACAAAAAGAAACAAAAATATACAAAAAATTGTAATTTCAGTTTCGTATTGATTAAAATGAAACCATCGTAACCTGTATTATTTGCCAAAATAAAAATTATAAATTTTAAATCAACAACTATAAAGCAGAAGCTGCTTAAATAGAAGTCAATCTAACAATCATTTTGAATAACGAGAAATATAACTTAGAGCAGTGTTTGGCTTATAAAATGTTATTAAAAAAAATCAAAACTCATTTTGAAGTAGAAAAATCACTTGCAGCCCTATAACAATCACCCATGGCCTACATCGTGTAGATCCTCTTAAAGTTAAGCAAACTTCCACCAACATGAAATACAAAAACGACAATCAGTCAAAAATAATATGAAAAAAAAAACAAAAACAAAAGCAACCAACTCAAGATGATTAACTGCAAACAAACATGACAGCTCAATTTCAAACTGAAACTTTGCGATTGCAATATTAAAGTTTTTTATTTGTACTTTTCAACTTAGAAGTAAAATTAAAAAAAAATATGATATTGCGCAATTTTTATAGGTAGTTTTTTGCAGCTTTTGACTATAACAAGGCAAATAATAACGGCAAAAAAAGTATGACGACAACAATCTAATAATCGCCCTAAATCCATCAATAATATCGGCCATCACGACAAGTTATTTTTTATTTAATATTGTGTTTTCTGTTGTATCCATTTTCAATCTTAATACAAATTGTTCATGTTTCTGTGCGATTAAGGCATGTTTGCTTAAATCTTCATTAATGAAAACCCCGAACATAAATAGCAAAACCGACTAAATCTGTTTGGCTTGCTGGCTGCTGCAAACCTGGCCAAACAAGAAGCATGTTATGAGAAATCATGCTAACAAGTTAAGACCCTTAAAACATAAATTACTTGTTTAAAATTGTTTCAAAATTATTATATGTCAAATTGTCAGTTAACAATTCTTTTTTGGCTGCAGCATTAATGAAAAATTTGTTTTGGCGTATAAATTGTCACTGGATTTTTGTGTTTGCAAAAGTAAAAAACCGCAAAGAAACTGTTACTGCAAATTTATTGACAAGTGAAGGGTTGCATAGTTCGAGAAAAATTATTAAAATAATTAAATGATTGTCAAAAATTTAATAATATTGCAAAAGCCGTTGGTCAGATTTTTTAGTGGGCTAATTAATTTGAAATTTGTCGGCATAGACATATTTGTTATCTTGTTGTTGAGGGTGAAACAAATTAAAAATAATTTACTATATTGATAGTAGGGTGATCGACACGGTTTTTCAACTGGTTTTTAAAACCGGATTTTCTACAATACGGTTGTCGGTTTTTTCAAAATGTTGATTTTTCGAATATCGATTAGTCCGGTTTTTGTACAATTAAAAAACCGGCTCAGTCGAACACTTTTCAATTTCTATATTTTTCAAATAAAATTACTTATTCTATATTAAAACTGAGACGAGCGTTATCCAAGTATTTTTTCAATGTAAATGTTCTAGGTGTTCTTTGACTATGGCGAAATGATTTTATGACGTGGTAGCAGGGTGAAATTAAATTGGCATTGTTGCGTGTAATGGATATCAAACTGCAAATTTGAAAATCGTTATTAAGTTTTGTTGACATTTTGCGCCATATTTTATATAGAGTTAGACATCCATGCAGACCAAAATAGAATAAATGACCGTCACTTTAAGGTTTGAATACTTTAACACTATATCTCAGAAGCACCAAGCGAGAATTTTATTAACTAATCTTTTATAAATAAATAAAGCAAACCGCCGAGTAACGCCGTAACTACATTTTTAATTTAAATTAAATAAATTACATTTATTTAATTTAAAGGAGTAGGTAAACACGTTAAAGTCAATAATAATAATAGAGTATTCCTTGCAATTCTTTAATTTTTTTTATAATATTGAGACTTATTTACTTTACAACAAGACAACTCATGCTTTTTTTACAAGAGTGTAAAAAATACATGTATACATACTCCCGTTTGAGTTTCTGTCACAAAGATTCTGTTTTTAATCACAGGAGGCTAAAATTTTCCGTAAACATTTAGTATGATGAACCATAATCAATCAAAAGCTCGACGATATGAAAAAAAAACCGGTTGACCGGGTTTTCCTGAATTTTAAAAACCGTAACAGGGTTTTTCAAAATTTCAAATATTCGAACTATTCGAAAACCGGTTTCTGGAAAATTTAAATTCTTTTTCTCTCCTTTGTTTGCTGCCATTAATTCTTTTACCAAATGGTAGACTTTGTTGAGCGTTAGTGACCCGAATTTATATATTATTTAAATCGGTTCAGTATTAAATGAATAAAAGGCTCCTAAGGTTGACACCACTACAAATGCTAAAATACACACATACATTCACGTATGTATATAAGTATCAGTGCAAATAAAAACATACGTATGGATGTGTGCTTCAAGCAAAAACTTAACAAAATAAATGTGCACGTTTTTATGTAATTTTATGAAATTAAATGAATGCAACTAAAAATAGGTATACGTTTAAACTGGCGGACGAATTTCCACCAGTAGGCACACTCTAGTATAAATAAAGTACTTTTCCGATTTAAAGAACTTAATTAATAACGTCATCTTTTTTATTCATAACTATCAATATGTATAGTTTTTTTTTATATTTTAGTAAAATTATAGTAATTTAAAGTAAATATTTCTTTAAAAAAATATGTATTAGGAAAGGAAAAATTCATAAATACACTGCAATACAAATATAATTTATTAAAAAAATTTTGTAAACACAGTCTGCTTATTGGAGTGGATATCTTTTATTTGAAGGCATCTTCTTGAAGCTCTCTCAAAAGACTATTTTGCTGAGCCCATTTAATACAATTTTCGATGTGCTTAATGACATCTTCGTGTTTAATTTTGGGCGCTAGAATTTCAGTCTCATCAAGCTCTTCATCATTTTCGTTTTGTTTTAACATTTGTTCGTTAAACCCAGTACAAAATAAAATTTTTATTCGATTGGTCCATCCATATTAACAGCCAACAAATTGCAAAACACAGAAATTGTCATAAAAACGGAAAAACTTAAATTTAAGTTCATATCTAAAAAATAGCAATTACTTTTATGTTTGTCATCAGACTTTGTTTTATGGGGCGTATTTATTGTCTTAATTAAAGTCCGTTGATTACACGGAGTATAAACAAAAATATGTATAAATTAATAATAATAATTTGGGCTAATTTACGGCATTCGATATCCACCGAAATCCTCACTTAAATTTATTTCATCGAATGTCATAATTTGTCTCCAGATTTCTATAAAAGTGAACGATTTAAAAAAATACATGCAAAAAACAGAAGTTAGATTATGTTTTGTAGTTTTACTAATGTTGGTTCAAATTTAGTTAAGAAAATATTTGTTTTATCATTAGCATGTTGTTCGTTATTTTATGTTTACATTAAAATAATCTTCTCGTCATGCAAGCGAGTGCTTACGATAAATGAAAGTTTAATGACTCCGGTGTTTGTGAATTCCGTCATCTTTCCGAAAAAAAATAATCCAAAAAAAAAAGTGTATAGATAAAATTATAAAGAATTTTCCATTAAGAAAAAATAACCATGTATTTTTAATTAAAAAAAAGTGAATCCTATCCTGAATCCTGGAGTAGATTTAAATATGACGATTTTCAAAAACAATTAATGGTAATTTCTCAAATGATATTTTAAGTTCTAAGCAATACAAGACTACAGAGACGACTGTAAAACGTTTGCTGTTAGTGAAAGGGGGTTTCGAGTAGATTTAAACGCGAGCTGATCTCATTTCTATATTTAATGTTTAAACCAGTTTTAAGCCCATAAAATTCGTTTATATTAGAAATTTGATATTAAGGAGTCGGAGTCTAAGAAATGGAATGATGTCAACAGTTTTATCAAGTTGCAAGTATGATACCCAAATAAAATGATTTGAGCAGAAAAAAGATATATTTATGTGAACAATTTTTCGAAAAATTAAGCCTTTTTAATTTAATTTGCAGCATTAAAAGTTTTTTTTTATTGTTTGGTTTTTTGGAAGAAATATTTTTCCTCAAATTTGATTTTTAAGAAATTTTCAAAATATATCAATTCGAATAGCATTATATTCACACTAAATTTAAGTAAAATTACACTTCTTCGAATACTGTAAGCTTTGTTTCGATCGGTTCGGTCCATCAAGAGTTTTAAGAGGCTTTCATTTATAAACACATTCACATCATCGTCAAAATGGTCAAAATAGGCTCTTAAGACCTGAAAATATGAAGAAAACTGATTTCTGAAAATCGTCGTGAATAACGTATATACATATTTTGTAAGGCACCATGCTCTAATAACTTAAGTTCTAGTTCCAGTTGTTGCCCAAAGGGGAATAAAATTAAGACACGCATGAGAAAAATTAAAAATCAACTTTAATGATATTGTTTGCATCAAGTTCAATTCTGACTTTCCCAATTTCTTTTTTTTAATCTAAGAAATTTATTTTTGAACAACTTCAAAGTATTATTATTAAGAAATTAATATTGTAAAAATTTTTCATCAGACCAGAAGATATCAATACTTATACAATACAATACATCTTATCAGCGTTCTTTGCTCGATTTAACCACTTATACAACCGTAGAAGAAAAAGAACCTATTCCACGACACGTCACGTGACTGGTTCCCAGAGACTAGCAACCGGTTCGTGTTCCGGAACTTTATATGAGATGTACCTGTACTTTTTCATGCCTTTGTCATTGCAGGGGGTCAATTGACATAATTAAGGTACTTGAGACAGGTTCTAGACCTAACCTTTACATAATTGTCCTGTGGTAGTATTCTTTGTACCAGCCCCAATAATGGTTTCTTAAAAACTGGTAATAGAAATATCCTAAAGTATTCTGTCCCACTCTAGTCCTCAATGAACATGCCACAGAATAGTTCCTTAAGGCCTGGTATAAAATCTAGTTGTTTGATGATCTTTGATCAAACGAGTCTTAAAGTTTCACGATAATAAATCTGTATAAAAAATTGTATTTAAAAAATAAAAATTTTATTATATTTTTTATTTTATAAGGTACAATCGTAAATGCAATAAATTTGTGCAACCGGTCTGGAAAATAATGCAGCAGTAAATAAAATGCGGCTGTAGCAGCACGGTTAATAATTTCCATTAGGAGACTTTTGACAAAAAATTATTGCAAGGATATGGTTTCCGAACGCTAAACTTCGATTATTGCACAACTACTGCATTTAAGAATGTACCCTATATGGCTGGTATTAGCCTTTCAGTCTTTTTAGATTAAGATAAGTTTTTGGTTTCTTTTTTTGTCTAAACCACCAAATGCATTGTTGTTTTAAGCATATAAAAGTTTTAAAAGTTTTTGCTCCCGAAAAACTTAAAAAAATGTAAATCTTCCGATGTTGCGCACAGTGAGGGAGCTTTCTAAGCACTTTTGTTCCAGGTTTGTGATACGTCCTCTCCATTCCAATTTTCACCAGTCATTTGGTACAACATTTCTCCAAGGGGTAGATAGTGACTAAAAATATTAACTATTTAACCATATAATTTAAAAAATTAGAATACGAAAATTACTTATCCTCATTTTTACAAGTTACATAAATTTTGGTGAGTATGAAGTTCACATCATTTATGATTAATTATTCTATATATTATTATTACTTTGCTTTTTGCCAGTGCCTTACGCTGCTCACATCAAGATACTTTAAATTTTTTTTAATAATTAATATTTTTTGAATTTATTAATCGATATCTTTTTTAAAAGAATTTAAAAAAGTTTTGTTTGTTGAGGGTTTCTTAGCTAGTCTATATACATGCATTTCACTGGTGCCTATGTCAAATCATCACTAGACTTTAAACCATATTCTTAAAAAGCTTCAAACCTCCAAAAATTACAAAAGTATAAGTATAGTTTTAAAAATGTATAAATGGAATACAAACTGCCTAAAATTGCTTAAACTAAAATAAATATTTATTTTCTATTTTTTAACCGCTGCAGCACCACAATTTAAAGTGTTTTTACGTATTTTTACAATGGCTGTCATGATAATCGAGTTTTAATTAGAAAGTTTGAACAAAGTTTTGGTGATATGAAACTTAGAAATATTTTCCAATGTGCACTGATCTGCAACATGGTCCCATGAAAAGGAAATAATGTGAATTTTATAACTTTGGAAACTGGGATTCTCGATTATTTTCGAAAATAATATATTGGATGCATTTTTTTAATTGTTAATAAAACATAATTTTTTTATAAATTCAATATAAAATAATGATAATTTTTTTATTATTATTATTTTTGAGAGGATTTCTTTTGCAAAACTTGCAAATTTGAAAAAATCAAAATAGTTCGATTAGAATGAGTGATTTTAAAGGCGAGTGTGCAAATGAAAAATTTTGTTTCTTAAGCCGCTTGTATCATACTTTTACCTCTTTAATTGACTCTCCACTTTTTGAAATTCCACACTGTATAAAATCATAAAATTTGTCAAATCTACCCTGCATTGCAATGACTTTTATTTTTTGCTCAATGTGTAATTAATACCTTATTGATCAGATTGCAGGTGAAAGGATTTCTTTGTGGGTATTTTTATTTATCTTAAAAAATAAAATTCACACAAAATGAGCTGATGTCGGGCGCATGCCCGCATTTACGTATACAATACGAACACACTAAAACTGCAACGTCACAGGTCAACAATGCACAGCACAAGACAGAGGCAACAAAACAAATAAATGTCACATGTACAACACCTTTTAGTACACATTTAACAGGACAAGATGAACAATAAAAACAATTAAATAACCCAAAATATCAAATATCATTATAAGATCCTTTAACGCTGATGGACACACATGTGTCATGTGGAACAAAAGGTGCAAACACCCCCATGAGCAGAACAATGAATCTTTGAAAAAAAAATTATTCTTGCCTGGCGCACTATTAATTTCTTTGAAATACTCGTACAAGAGAGCGAAAAAAATATTAACAACAAACAATTAATGATCAATTAAAACCACCTCAAGAAACATTATAGAAAACATAAATAAAATTTCAAAATGATTTTCGTATACTTTGTGATTTTTCAAAGAATATTTATAGATTTAAAAGGATGCTGGTGGTCGGTCGGTGCAAGGCAAATTTAAATATGGACAGCTGGAAAAATGAAAGGGTATTCTGAAAATGCTTACTGTGTCACAAAGAATGAGAATTTTTAGTAGGTTGCTGTATGATTTAATTTAAGAGACGCATTCAGGCATAAAGTAAACAAGTAAATACTTTTAAAAATCACTTTATTACATGAATGCAACAGCAGCCACATGTGCTTGTGCCACATATTAATATAATCTGTTTTAATGCCAGCACAACAAACTAAAATAATGACTAAAGCAGCCATAGCCACAGCCACAAAAAAACAGAACACTTGAGTTTGGGTGTATTTTAGTTGTTGCAAGAATACGGTAGTTGGGAGCACAGTGTCATAATTAAAATGCTCCATTAGCCAAGTAATGTATCACATTTGATTCCATAAATGACATCAGCGACAAACTCAAATAAAAGCCACCGGAGTTTTGACTTAACAAATTTGTAGCAGAATTTCTACAGAAAAAGGAAAAGAAAAGCAAATGAATGCATCAGTTTGAAAATGAGGCTGGCAGCCAAGTGATTTTCAAATCACAGACATTCTTTAAAAAATTACATAAATATGAACGACTACTTGTAGAGCGGTGCAATCCTTTTTAATATCCGATATACCTTGACTTTTCATGAATAACCGCATAAGCCTATTTATGTTTATTTAGGCTTTTAGTGTAATTTTTTCCAGAATTTTTTTCCATAAGTGTAAATATATCATGCCCGTTTTTCAAATCTTTTTATTTGATTAACAATGGCATATCAGAGATTCGTTGTTATATCCGAACATATTTTGAAATTTAAAAATTTTTTTCTCATATGTATGTATATCACTTTGTTAGTAACAGTTTTGTCACCATAAGCAAGCGGTTTATATCTGCACACATTTGTAGTAAAAATTTCGAAAAATTTCGTACCATTTGAAAGAGAATTTGTTTCGGTTGTCCTAAAAACATGAATTTTAAGACTTATGTCGTTATTGTTGAAATCCACGGATGGTTTTGTTTCTCTTCATTAACCAATCGAGCGAACATTGACCTTAATCCAATCACAACCACGGCAATCGACTTTAGCAATAAGCATATTTACCCTCTACAAATGTTTGAGTTCTTCTTACACGGAAAATGTCATCCCAATGGATTTCAATAAAAGTCGCACAAAACAAGCCAAGACACTAATGAGTCTCAGAACACTAAACACGCACGCCTTAAAGAAAGCAATTGTCTTCGGCATCATTCCAGCACTAACCCATAAATACCTGTTGCTCAAGATTCTTTTTGATATTTTACCGTCAACGGGCAGGCGCCAAAAGCATGTTGGTTGATTTTATTCCGAAAGAATTTCTCGCATTATTTTCTGCTTACACCAAAAACACATACAAGACGAACAACGCCTTATTGTGAAACTGTGGCAGAGTATGGCATGATGCACAGCATACGGTTGAGTGCGCATGAATATGAATTAATCATCGATTGTCTGATATGTCCCCAATTCTTAGCATCCTTAATATTTTTACCATCTTCATTGAAAGAGAATTGTGAAAAAGCATTACAATAAATGAGAATTAAAAATATCTAGCATATAATTTTTTAAATTCTTCTTTAAAGAGATAAGACGCACACACCCAAGCACATTCGTAGTCACACATGCTAAAAATTTTTATATCTTTAGTTGCAATGTGCAACATACTTCAGCTTCAACGACGCATCATCGTCATAGGACGGGGTGTACGTATGAATACTCATACGCACACATTTTATGCGCGTGCCAAACTTGAACATTCGTGCCTTCGCTCACTTATACAACTGTTGCTGCGCACCGAAGTTGACGATGATGCATTCAAACAAACATTTTTGCATTTTGCTCACTTTTTCTCTTCATCATCGTCATCATCTTCATCTTGCCATGACCATTTTGGGTCTTATCTTTTTTAGTTGCTACGAGTACATTTATTTTGAATTATTGCTATTTGAAAGAGTTCATTTAATATTAAATTTATAAAATATTAATAAATATTGTCTGCTGTATTCATAATAAGATAAAATGTATTTGAAATGTTTTTTAAGAAAATTTTGTACATTAAATTTGAACTGAAATACATTTCAAATAAATTTTAAATATATAAAAATTTGTATGACAAATTTTTCTAAAAATACATTTCAAATACAATTTATTTTTTATGAATACGGGCCTATGAATATGGATGGAGGTGAATGTTTTAAGTTCCAATGAATATTGACTTCAAATATTATATGTTCTTCGTCTACACATGCAATATTTGTTTCTGCATTTTTTTAGTTTTTAGACGAATGAGGTTAGAAGAATGAGGACGATTACACGGTTTTGTATGCTCTGCTATTCACCTTTCTTTTCTTCGTCATAGTTATAAGCAATAACAAGTTAAATGTATTCAAAACGAAAATTGCTATTATAAAGTTGCAGTGTGTGAAAGCAAACGCAATTCGCAAATGAAAATGTAAGAAAATTGTAGAAACTAAAACTGCATTTGTATACGAGGGATTCTAAATTTCTACAATTAAAGCAGGCTACATGGTCACATGACTATAAATGCCGCTGGCTACAAATGTCGCTTTATAGCCAGCTACTTCATTATCTTAAAAGAGACAGCTTCATAATAAGCAGCTGATTCGTTTATATATCAGATTTTCCACTTTAAATTTCTTGCTTTTTTTAAATGACAGAGGATCTCTAAAATCGAGAAAATAGCTAAAAACCGCGAAAAGATATTTTGAAAAAATCGTAAATCTTCCTAAATGAAGGTTAAAACATTTCAGACATTTTTATGTCTTTTTAGAAAATTTTACGGCTTTTGCAAAACTTTGCAACATTTTGCGGAACTTTGCGTTTTCTTGAATGTTGGTGAGTTTTTTCTATATTTTATTGTTTCATCGACTTTTAAATGATATTAAATATTTTAATTTTGATTGGAAGTTATTACGTGTTTCCGTAGATTTTTGCGAGTTTTTCGCATTCCTTTCATTGTTAGCTCGTTTTATAAGATTTCATGGCTTTTTCTATTTTTTGCGATATTTCCCATATTTTTGCGATTATCGCCTTTTTATTGCATCACTGAATTTTTAAGATTTTATAAAAAGATGAACAGGAAATATTGTTCTAATAAGCATGACTTTCATTGCCTTATCTTTTATGTAAAAATTATTTTTAAACAAAAAGTTAATACCAAAAAACAGCAATTTTCGCAATTTATTTTACATTATAAAATATTTTTTAGCACTTATTCGCTTTAAATATTTTGTAATATTGTCAACTCTTTTCTGTTTCGTAGCGAGAAATAATAGAAATTAGTTGTAATTTGACTACACGACAAAAGTAGCATGGACAAAAACCTGCAGCAGTGTAGTCGCGTATTCGTGAAAATAATCATCATATACGAAATACATACATGTATTGTATTTTTGACAGATTGTAGTCGGTAGCCTGCTGCCGTGAATGTGTTTATGGCTTAAGTTGATTAAATATTGGTGCCTAGCCCAGTGATGCCAACTTTGCCACATTTGTGGTAGATCTATTTTTTAGGATATCTCGCTCAACTCTACCACTCCTTTTATTATTTATAAAAAAAAAATACTGCTAAAATATTGTTACCTGCAGAATTCTAACTAATTTAGTTTAATAGCTCAAACAATAAAATATTTTATCATGCGTCTCATAACGCTCAAAACGCACGATGGATGGAAATATTTTTCATTATATTTTAAAATTTGAATAATAAAAAGTTGCAATATATATCACTACGAAAAATACCCTATCTTGCAAACTGCTTCTGATAAATTAGCTTAAAAGTAATTGAACAGTATCAGTAAGAAAGACCCAAGTCTATTTGTTTAAAAAAATGATAATTTTTACTTTTGGTTTGTAGTTTAGCAAAACGAAAAGCCCTATCTGCACAAAATTTTCTTAAATACGTTTAAACAAAACTCAATTTAATTTAACTTCTAGTATATCCAGCGACTCAATCGATCGCGTTCTAGAAAATAATATTAATCATTTACATAAAAATAAAATACAAAAACAAAAAAATATTTGATATAAACAACTTTATTCTCCGCCTCATTTCTCTGCAAAAGCAAATTGGACAAACACGTATTCTCATTTTGTTTATTTTTCAAGTTGAGGCTGAAACATATGTACATGTGTAATGAGTGTGTATGTGTTAGAAGCTACTTTAGAGATTTATAGCTCCCTTAATATCCAACCGATTCAAATAAAATTAAAATTGTGCACATCTATATAAAAAAATTACTGTTTAAAAACATACAAATCTTTCCGAAATCGGAAAGGGATGCTTGTATCAAAGAATTCAAAACTTTTTGAATTCTTCGAAAAAAGATATCGAGACTTGTCTCGAATAATAAATTTATTAATTGCTTAATTAACATTTTATTTTCCGTTTTGCCTTACTAAATACTTTCATTGTCACCCAAAGGCCGTCTAATTGACTAAAGATTGTAAAGAAAATAAAATAGATTCATATTGAATATAATTTGTTTGTTCGGATTTTTTAATAAGTTTCAAAGCCTGCTAGCTTATACTTTTGTAATTTTTGAAATTCTCATTGGTTTTTTAAAAGGTTTTGTATAAGATAGGAGGTTAGAAGTTTTTCAAGAACATGGTTTAAGGTCTACTGATGATTTGCATGTATATGGACTAGCTAAAAAGTCCGCAACAAACAAAACAAAATAAAATCTTGTGTTTTCGCTAATTTTTATGTTTCAAAAGTAAACATATTAAAAATAAAGGAAATTAATTTCCGTATGGTATATTGACATAAAAGTAATAATAATCTCATGGCAGCTTTTCCTTCAAGTTCGGGAAGTGTTGTCTTCTCTCTAGAAATTTATAATTCATCCATACGTAACTTGGAAGGATTAACTATCTTAAATATCAAAAGGACCACAATTTCTTCATAATTGTAAACATATGGTCATACCTTTTTAGTGTAGTGTATCATATTTTTCTTACAGATCAGTTGGTACCTTTTGCATTTATAAAGCAGTCGCTTTTGTAGTGAAGACAATTAAATTATATTATACGATCAGAAGAGCCTGAATCTTAACATGAGACTTAATAGATCATAATATATGGAAAACGATTTAAAATTTTGGGTTAGACATGATTTGTTTATGCATTTTCAGAAACTGCATGTACATATGTACATATTTGTAAGTTTTTTTTTAATATTTTTATTTCATTTCATTACAAACATGTTAACATCTTAATAACATAACACATCAAATATATGTATGTACATATATGTAATTCTAAAAAAACATTATGAGTTAACTTTTGCCAAGTTTGGGTATGACATACTCTGTCACAATCTTGATGCCGGGTTAGGACCAATTTGATTACAATACCAGGATTAAATTTTTATTTATGTATGTTATTTTCTATTCTAGTTTTAAGTAGCAGAATTATCTTACAGACCGTTCATGGAACGCGTCAAAAATAAAACGAAACTGGGCGGCACGTTAACGACTACGTAACAAATAGGGTTTGTGTAACGCGTTTTCAATTGTTCTTTGTATGACCTTAAAATTATTATTTTTAAAAATTTTTTATATATTTTTTTGAATTTTTATTTATTTTTATTAGTTTTGCTTTCAGCTGTTTGATATTTAAAAACTCGATACACAGACCAAAAAATGTGCCACTTGTTACATGTTTTGTTTAAAAACTTGACATTCGTTTTGCATGAACCCAAACAGGAAAAACGTTGATATTTTTATTCGTTGTTTTAGTTAATTGTGTTCGATAAACAGGCTGTTAGGCTCCCTTTCATGTTAGACGAAAATAAATTAAGAATATAAAGTTTATATGTTAAGGTGTCTTAAATACCCGAAAAATAACAGTGATATGATCTACCTCATTAGGAAACCAGCTCTTCTTTAAATCATGCCTGAGAGATATAAAGGTGGTATCTCCGTCTGTGACGTATAGAATGTCACCATTCTGTAACGGTATATAGCACGCCAAGCGAACTCTGATGAGAAGTAGAGGTGTCTCCGAAAATTAACTCGTTGTTTTAGTTCTTCTCCTTCGTGATTGTATCATAAATAATATTTTTCTCTAAAAATTAATAAGAAATTAAATAAAGTTTAATCGTGCTTCTTATGAGCCATTTTTCATAAAAATAATTTTACTAATTACACCGTAGCACAAATTTATTATTTACTTTCCTAATCTTTTGTCGTTTTGTAAGAATTATAAATTTTTTAAGAATGCTTATTTATTTATTTTTTTTTCATATTGTCTTGTAATATTTTTTGACAACTAAGGTACCAAATGTAAGTCAACGCTTGCATAAACATAGCGCTATACGGTTTTCTTCTCAAAATTTATCCTGCTTTATTTTTGAAATGTTTTTGCCTTCAGTGAACTTTCTAAGACTTTATCATCCTATATGTCATAGTTTTTAAAATAGTACAGATGTACCATTTTGCTCTATATACCTTTTATTGAAATCAAAAGTTTCAGGTCACAAAAAAGTTTATTGTTGAAAATATATGCTTATTTAAAACCAAGTTCGCACTTGGAATTTGTATATTTGTCTTTAGATTATTTTTTTTTTCTGCCAAGAAAAGTGTAATATGGTGAAATTCAGAGACTAAACACAATTTTGTTTAAAAATATTATTCTATTCCGTCTAGGTTAGGTTAGGTAAGGGTAGTAGCGAGAATCACGGACTCACTTAGACCGTTTTGGTCCATTGTGATACCAAGGGGACTCTACTTATGCGTAGTCCCCACCGTCGAACCTACCAGAGCAGATTCCAATCTCATACTATACGAAATTCATAACACTTAACAGTCTTCTAACCAAGTAAACATAAAATGCTTTCTAGGAGATTTCGACTCAAATAATACAGATTTGCGGAGAAAGTGAATTGTCAATACAAGCAACAACGAACGTCTTGTCCTGCGGCTCCTCATGTATTAATTCAATAAACTATAATTTAATTTGATTTATTCAAAAAAAGTGTTAAATTAAGTAACTGAAGCCTGCACTTAAAACTGCTTGAACTAAAATGAATGAATTACTGTGAAACTCTGCTTACAGGTTTTACAATATGTTTATTGCCTTAAAACGAAAAAAAAATATGTTGTATCTTTTGCATTGAGTTGCAAACAATTAATCAAATTCAGTATTTCTGTTCATTTGTCTGTTTAGTTCGTTTGCTTATTTGTTGTTATTTCTTTAAATCGTCTGTTAAGTTGGTGTAGGAGTTGATGTTCTTCGCCTTGTATGTCTCCTTGCCCGACAGCTTGTTCCACACCATTCCATTAGATGCTTTTGGTGTCGGCTGTGTCCAAGCTGAGTGCCACTTGCAGGCGTAATTAGTTGAAAATTGTCTTAAGTGTTCTGCATATAAAAATGCTTAAAAATAATAATGTTTCTGTAAGTGTTGTGGTGATTTGATAAGTTGATATGGTTTCGGTATTTTTTACTCCTTTTTATTTTTGTTCTTTTTTTAAATTTAGTGGGTTGGGCCCGTTGTGCTGTTTTTCGTCTGTTTTATTTTATTTTTATTTATTTTTCTTTTTGCCCATTTGGCAAGAGAAAAAGTGTGTTTTTAGTTCACCAAGTTATTAAGTCATTAATTATGCAAAGTGGTACAAATATTGGTTGGAGTAAAAAAAAAAACGACAGGTGATTAAAAATGTATATAAAAGAATTAAATAGTCCTCATTAGATTTTAATGGATAGATGTAGTTTCTGTAGATGAATATGCCAAGATGTCTAACTAGATGGAATTTTGAAATAATTGTCACTCCTTGAATAACAAATTTGTCTCATATTTGGAGTGAAACATTTATTAACTGGTTTTAAAATAGAAAAAAATATGTTGATTATGAGGTTGGTCGTTTATATAGTGGACTTCTTTAATGAAAACTGTCAATAAAAGAAAAAAATAATAATTGAAGGTGTGATTAAGGCGTTTGTAAAATTGTTCATTTTAACAACATAGCTGCCGAAAACAGTGGGACAATTCGACTCTTTTTTGTTGCACAAATGATGGATTTTGAACTAATTAAGTTAGTTTAAAAATTTCAAATGCATGCAGGTCCTTCAAAATATTCTGTCGAACTTCAATGCTATTTTAGCAACGAATAAAATTCCCTTTAATTTATAATACACGAATTTTCTTGGAAATAAACATTCTATTTAATCCTTAGATATCTATAAATTTTAAGTGATCTAATTTTGAAACATTTCCATATGATTGAGTCACTTTAATGCTTTTCAACATTAAACATTAATTTCATATTAATCTATTTTTTATAATTTACGTGTAAATTCCTTTACATCAAAATAAATTCCTTTAAAGTTTTCATGACTTTTAAAGGAATTATTTGATCTTATAAGTTTATAGCTTTTATTTTAACACATTTGTTTCAGTTTCTGCCGTATACAAAACGTCATGTTATATTGACGCCATAACCTCTGCATATATATATATATATTTAATGATCGTATTATTTTATTTATTTTATTTGATTTTTTAATGTGTATTTATTGCGTATGTAAACATAATTTCTGTCCAGTAGCTGAAATTTATTACATGTCGCCCACCAAATTTATGGCTTGAATGGAGAAATTTACAATAAACATCTTAACATATGTACGCCAGAATAAACATAAATACATACATATTTTTTAATATCACATAAAAGTCCTAATAATTAATATAGAAAACGTGTAGCGAATGATTGAATCATTACAAAGTGATTTGTTTCACTCGCATATCAAATGTGAGTATGAAAGCCCAGCTTTTTTAGAATTAACAATTATTTAGTTTGCAAATTTCATAGTCAGAGTATATTTATTTATTAACATACATATGAAAAATGTACTGGTCATAGCCGCCTCAGAAGAGCATTGCATGGTTGTAGTGGAACCGTCCAATGATTGAATTATAAGGTTAAATTCATATAATGCCGTTTTATGCATCATATTGTTGTTTCAGTCATTAATAATTTTTGCTCATCTAACAATAATATTATAATTAAATAAAAATGTAATATAGTAATGAATAATCATAATATATTATAAAATTATTATTTTTAAAAATGTAAAGGTCCTTACATAAAATTTTCAAGTAAACAACATATTTTAATATTTTTAATATTAATAACATACAATATTTTGCAAAATTAATGCTGTAGATGACATTGATGTAGTGTATATATGTATGCATATGAGAGTATGTGTAATAGTTATTTGCAATGTTCATAATCATAATTTGATTGTTTATCAATTATTATTAAAAATTTTTAGACCAACCAGATTGCACTTGCTATTTATTGTAGTAATTAAAAGATAAAATACAAACAAGAATTTGTTTCTGACGACTATAGTTATTTAGAAAAAACGAGTTTCGACCTGAATTTCAGAACAGCCGTAAATCATACAATACTCCTGGATACCAGCAACTCACTGAGACTTTTCTTATATGTGAAAACCAATGGCATTTCATTTTTCTTTATTAGTCTTGAATTTTTCCGTGAAATTGCTTTGTATCGAAATGTTTTCTCCCTTTTTATTTAATGATAAATTTTATTTTCTCAGATAAAAACATAGAATCTGAGCCGAGTGCATTTTTTATAAAAAGCACATCTTTCTTTAAATAATAAAATTCTCTTAAATGTTCTTTCTCGTGCTATTTTTTATGACTTTTTAATGTTTGAAATAACTTGTTAGCAAAGACTTTTGATTCATTTTATATGAATGAAGAATTTTAATAGTTTTCTTCCTGTTTTATTTATTTTTTTTGTTAGTTTTTCCAGAAAAGAAAATCTTCTAGATCTTAAGTAATATTTTTTAAATTTAACTTTAGCTCTTTATAATTTTTCTGTCAATAGTTATAAATACGGGCAGAAGTACATATTATATATATGTATCTAAATGTGTATAAAAGAAAGAAAAATGTGTGTATTTGGTCTTTTTCACTGTTTGTGTTTATAAGAGGTGTTTGAAGTTGAGAGCCAATCAGCCATTCAGTCAAACATTTATCTACTTCAGCTGGAGTTTTTATGACCATTTAATGTCTTGCATTTAACACAAAATCCCACATTAATATTTTCATATGTTTTGCTGATTTGTCTCAATATAATTGCTTTTTAATGTCTTATCTTTTCCAAATGTCAACGCATTAACGAAAACGCTTAATGTTGGGGATTTTCATTAATTGTTTTTAATGATGTATATTATAGTTGAGTTTTTTAATTTTTTTCTCCTCTGCTCTGCAAGTTTTGAATGTTGATAAATATTAGTTGTCACAATCACTAAAATATTTTTCTTTATTAATTTATCAGTATTTTTAACGGTGGCAAAGAATTGTAGGTTTGAATTTGTTTTATCTTAACTATATTTAAATGTGCTTATTTAAGCTGTCTTGAAATTTATAAATTTAACAATATTAGTGATGAATATTTTAGCAGAGACTTTGTAAGAGCAGGATTTACAAATACATGTAATTTTTATTATTACATGTTCTTACCGCTCTTGCATTTGAAAGATGGGTTTTTGTAAAATCACCTTGCAGAGTCTTCTTAGAGCACTTTTGGTGATCAAAAACTGATTAATCACTTACACGATCAAAAAGAGGACTCGTAAATGATTCGCGTCAATGGGTAAAAAGAGTTCTATTTAAAATACATTAACAAATTGTGTAGCAATCGTAAATTAATCATCCAGACATTTAAGATGTGACTATTATTTCTGTTATTTATTATCATATTTGGCTCATCGGGAAGATTGAAAAATGCTTAATCAAAAACAAATCATGCAGGTGCTTGCAAAGTGATAAATAACAATAAAAAGACTCCTAAGTAGACAGATAAATTACTCACAAAAGATTCGTAAGCGATTATAAATGACTGAAAGACGACTCGAAAAAGAGTCACAAATTCGTTTTATTAATAAATGATCAGAAAACGATTCAAAAATGCTACTCGAAAAGAAAATACTCATGAATGACTTATCAAGAAGAGTCGCGAGTAGTCACGTTTTTCTTCCGACAAAAGTATCTTTTTACGTTCAGAAAATGAGCGCTTTTTAATCGATCAGTAGAGTCAAAAAAAAACTCGAATTTGATTAAAAATTCTAAAAATGCTGACTGGAATTTGTCATGTTAAAAAAAATGAAATTGTTTTGATATTAGTTTTCAAATCATAATTCAAAGGCTAACAAGAAATGTCTCAGTAAAAACTTCTGCTCCTCCCGTAGCAGGATGTCAACTGAAAGGTGTTGAATATACTGATTCGAAACGCGCTTCCAAAAGAAAAGCGTTTTTCGCAATGTCGTTCTTTAAAAAAATTTAATTGAAATCGTCGTCAATCAATTGCATTATCGTTCAACTTGTTTTCACACTTCTATCGACTAAGTAAAGGATCAAATTCCTTTGATTTGCGCATCCTCTGAAGCGCTTTTAAATAGTTTATCATGGAAGTTTAAACATTCTGTTATAGTTACAGAAAACTATATAATATATCTTTTGTGACATTAAGCTTGCTACGTCCCAAGAAATAATTCCTAAATGAAATAGCTGCCTAAGAAAAATTTACGAGTATATAGCACAAAATAAATGTATTTTTTCAAAAAGTTTTAATTTGTTGTGGGTTGAGCTAGTCTGTATGCATTAAGGCCTTAAAGGTCTACTGGTGATTTGGGTAGAGCACCAATAAAATGCTCAAACCGCAGCAAATAAAAATTTTTGGAAATTAAAATTAAATACCGTAAAATATCTTAAATAAAATCTTCATTAAATAAATTTATATTATTCTTCCAATTGAGCTTGAGTTGACCTTTTTATAAAAAAAATTCAAATTTTTTCTTTCTCAATATTTCGTTACCCTTTGGGTAACTTCTTCAGGAGGAAAAAATCGATAAACAATTTAAATATAAAAAAATTAACAAATTATAAATCAACAATAGAGAGATTATCAAAGATATTTTAGTTAATAATGATTTTCCTATTGGACTTGTGTACGATTTGATAGGACAGTATATGAGACAGAATAGAAATAATTTAGAAAATGACAGTATTGAACCAAAAACTTAAAAATCTCTGATTAATATTCCTTTCATTTTGGAAAGATTAGCAAAGTTAGATATTTTTACTACTAATAAATATAGGACATATAATACTTTAGGTAAATTAACTAGTAAGACAAAAGATAGAATACATAAATTAGAAATATCTAATGCTGTTTAAAAAATGCAGTGTGAGGGTAATGATAATGAAAATTGTGATGAAGTTTATGTAGATATAAGAAAAAATTAACTTAAAACTAGAAGAGCAGGACATAAGTCTAATCTAAAATACAGAAACTATACATAATCGCAAAAAACACCATTGTCATTACATTGCCGTAAATCAGATCACTATCCGAACTTTGATGATGTATCTATTTTGAACTCAGATAATAAGTATAAATGTCGTTGTATGTTAGAGATGTTACAGACAATTAATATACCCTCAGATTTAAGAATTAATTTTAGAGCTAATACTGATAGTGTAGCACAGAATTATATACAGGTTGGGCCAAAAATCATGCCTGAGTGTAAAAATTTAATATCGTTTTTTTATTATAGGATAAAATATAGAATAAAATAAAGTAATACAATATCAATGTTTTAAAATTTTAAGTTTGTTCATATCCTCATTTTTCCAAAAAATTTCAAACAAAATTTTTCAATTGGCAACCAATTTTTAAACCAAAACGGAGAAAGAAATTGTTGATTTTTAATTTGTTAATTTTTTTATATTTAAATTGTTTATAGATTTTTGCCTCCTGAAGAAGTTACCCAAAATTGAACATAATATTGAGAAAGAATATATTTGAAATTTTTTTTATAAAAAAGTGAACACAAGCTCAATTCGAAGAATAATATAAATATATTAAGAAAAGGTTACTAAATAAAAATTACTAAATATTTTTTTATCCGAAATTTGGAGTTATTTAGTAGTGAAATAACTCTCAACTCCTTCTTTAATTTTAATTTTTCTGCTTCATTATGAAATAAAACTCAAATAAAATAATTCCCATAGAAAAAACGGGTTGTTTCGGGAATTTTAAAATTGGAAAAATATTCAATTATTTTATTTTGGTTTGAGTGTTATTTCGTTTTATTTGTAGTTATTGTTTTTCCGTGAAAGTTGTAAAGGGTATCCTAAAATTAACCCAAGATGTTAGTTAAATAGAAAACAAAGGTTTAGTGTTTTTTTTTATTATTTTAGAGATTTTTCAATGAAATGAAAGAACTTTGTTCTGCCGCTTAGCTTTTAATTTTTGACAAGACCCAAACTGTGAGCTGTCAAATTGTTTTTTTTAGAGAAATTAATACTGCGAGATATTTACTGCATAAATGGCGGAAAATTCAAATATTGCGATAATTTTGGGAAAACCTATATATACTTTTTTTCAAAGTTGTATTTGATAAAACTCGGCCATTCTTTTATAGCGGCTCTTTATACTGAAATAAAAGTTTTTAGAACAATGTTTATTTTCTCTGAATCTGAAATCTTCTGAACTAAAGTTCAATTTCCAGTTACTCTGTGTACGAAATTCATTAGAAAAATTATATTTAAAATGCATACCCTCCACATAAATTGCTTTATTACACCTTAACATCTAACCCTTCCATTAGAAAACCGCATGCATACATGTAAAGCTAAATGGCTTTATATACATACATTGAAAGGCAATATATTTGTCTATATTGGAATATTTTAGTTTTGGTCTAGTGAAATTAATGGCCGCATCGTTTGCTTTCATACAAATAGTTGGCGTGCAACATTTGTTTATTTACTTCAATGAGCCGCAACAGTTGGTAACATACTCCTACATTTCATAGCCTTGAAATTTAGACAGAATCAGTATTTGTTTGCTCTAAAGTTAAACAAAAGGTCGTCTATTTTGTGAAAGTTAATTGAAAAAATAATTTCATTTCTCTGGTATCTGGCAAAAAAATAGAGTGTAGCGTGAGAACTTCATTTCTATACACCTTTTCACTCAGTTAATAATAATTCATATTAAACTTTCCGATAAAATAGAAAAAATTTTATGTATTTATTACCTATAAATTAAATAAATGTCACGTGTTTAACGTTACTTATGACTAAATGTTTTGTTGTTTGCTTGCTAGTTTATCAAAGCAGAAAGCTTCTATGAAATAAAGGGAATTATAAATATTTCATAGAATCCATTTAAATATACTAGAAACCCTTTTCGCTAACAATCGACAATTAATTCCTGTTGGCTGCTAATTAAGCATATTTGTATTATTTTAATGTATGGCGGCAACCATATCTACTTTAAAAAAAAATATGTTACGCATCCTGCATTTCCCCGGGCACGCTTCTGTCATTATATAGAACTTATGTACATTCACATTTAAATATTCAGACAGTTGCAATGTTTTTAGTTTAATAACATTTGTTTGTTCGATAAAAGTGATGGTCAAATTGATATTATTATCCCAAACAGTACATATTGAAATTAAAAGTACCAGGTATTGAAAGTTTAACTATTGTTCAATTCACAATCTCCTGTATGAGTTGTCAGTTGTTTAAATACTTTCCACATTAATATGTTTTCAGCAAATATTTATATCGCTTCTTTTTTGCAACGTAGTCATATCTCAAAAAATTTTATTTTTGAGTTAAGCACGCAGACTAATTCGTCTTATTGTTCTCCATCTTGTGTTAAAAATTCATCTAACACGTAATTCTTTTAAAATTAAAACGATACTCATATTAAAATAACACTAAACAATTGTTGGTTGATGCCCTTAATTAAATAATCCATAAAAATTTTAATAAAAACGACTTATGCTATATATTTACTTTTTTAATATTTATTTCATTCACATATATTTGCTGCTAACGCCAAATCATCAAGTTGATCTTAAACCATATTTTTGAAAAGTTTCAAACGTCTTATCTTATACGAAAAATTAAAAAAAACCGATAAGAATTTCTTATACTTTTGTAATTTTTGCAATTTGTGGAATACTTATTAGCAATGTCGATTTAAAATGTGGAAATATTGTCTTTACACTACTCAATGTTGATTTCATCAAATCGAAAGTCAATTTAACGTAATATTTATTATATTATACTACAAAGCTGAGTTGTGAAAATTCAACATTGTACAATGGTATTTTAACTACGAAAAATGCTCAATCTACAAAGTCAAAATTGTTGCAAAATTTACATAACACGAAATCAACATTGTTCAATTTTGGTTTTAAATTGATGTTTTTTTCTGTGTGTAGATTGTGGTCGAAATTTCCTGAGAGCGCGGAAGGGACAAGAAATCTTGACATTCGCAATAGTGCCAAACGTAATACGCTATCTGCTCTGTAATTGTTTGAAGAAGTGGGACCGAGTCTTACAAAATTAAGTAAATCACCTCATAATGTTTACTGCATAACTAATCCCACCATCACATTTAAACTAAACACTAGTAGTAAGTAACACTTCTTCCGAATGTGACAGGGTTTCAAGGACATTTTAATAAGTGTCATCACTCCACTCAGGTATTTAACTATAAATAGGCTGCACAGAAATTATATTTTTTCATATGGCTTGGAGAACCACATAATGGTTGTGGCAAACAGGGAATTGGGTTAGCAAACAATCTACTGTTGCGTTTTTAAATTTTAGACACAGTTATTGTTGTGTTTTGCTGTATTATAATTACTATCCATTGAAGCTGCAACACTAAATTTTTATTATAGTATATCCAAAAAGAATTTGTTATTATTGTCATCAAACTATAGGTTAAAATCATGTATATAATTAATATTTATACGTAATTGTTGAACTGTTTTAAGGTATATATTGAAATGATATTTTTATTACTTGAGTTCAAATCTGAGTTTACCCATATCTTCTTAATTTAAGAAACTATTATTGGATAAATTCATTATTTTATTAAGCGAGTACTTTTTATTTGAAACAATTTATTCATCAGACTAGCAGAACGGATCAGTACTGATTTCGAGTTCGCTACACCATCTCATCAGCGTTCTTTTGTTCGATTTTACCACTGGATTGTTTCAAATAAAAAGTACTCTCTTAATAAAATAATGAATTTATCCAATAATAATTTCTTAATTTAAGTAGATATGGGTAAACTCAGATTTGAACTTAAGCCATAAAAATTTCATTTCAATCATGTATATATTTACCAGATAAACACCCTCGTATATGTATACACCACTTGAATGCCATGTATTACATATGTTTTGCATTTAAGTAATATATGCTATAATTTCTATTTGGTAAACATTAATAATGAATCATAGATTTCTGCAACACTTAAACTTGTTACAATGACTTCTCGAGAATCTTATGATATGATTCATATTATATATAATGTAGTTTTTGGCCATATTATGATTATTGATTTATTTAATGTTTAATATTATATTAATTTTTATATATAATATTTTATATTCTACATTTTCGTAATTATAATATTATCGTTCGATGAAAAGTATTACTATCAACTTAGAATAATTTATACAACGGCAATGGTTTGATAATATTATGATTTGGTTTAACCATATAATTCAATCATATCAAGCTTCGGGTACAACCATATAATTCAATTATAGTATATTGCTCTTACATTGTAATCGCCTCAATCTATTCGGATTATAATCGTTTTCAAGAGCTTTCTAACTTAGAGCCAAATCAAATCAATAGAATATTTAGGGGGTAATATGCCACAAATTAGATTTCATTAAAATTAAAGGCAGCTACTTGTCGCGTAAAGCGTTTTTTACTGCAACTTAATTAATTCTTGAACGATCAATTCCCAACATTAGATATACACGAAATAACTTTGTTTCTACGAAGATCGGAAGTAATGACCGAAAACTTCGTAGTATTTTTTCAATATCTTACAAGCTTCCAAATATATTATATAATTTTTTAAATTATAAAAGTACTTGCTTTTTACACCCTTTTGGTAAATATATTCGTACGTACATATTGTAATTGTTTTGCTGCACTACGTACATATCTAGAGCTGAATAACAAGTACTTTTAAAGGGGTTTATTTTAAAGGTTTTTTTTATGGTTCTTTCAGCGCCATAATGTTGTTTATATTTCAATTGTAATTGTTGTTGTCGCTGTTGCTGTTTTCTTGCTTTTGTGATATTTTTATTAACACCGCCACCATATGTTGTAATGTTTGTATAATTTTGGTTTGTTAGCCAATGTTTGACATGTAACACTTTTTTATATGACGTTAAAGTTGGCTGTCATTTCTGTACTAAGTTTACCAATGAAATATAATTAGTTATATATTTAATTGATTTATCAATTTTTTAAGTTTGAGGATTGACGGCCATAATGACGATATAACTGTATTATTTCTTTAACATTAAAGGGAAAACTACTCGTATGAGTCAAAATCAAAAATGCGGCAGAGGTTTTTTTGATTTCATATATATATATATATATATATATATATATAATAATATACACTAGTTTTCTGATTTAACGAACCTAGTGGTTGTCAGGCCTGTTCGTTAAAGCGAATTCTTCGTTATATTCAGTACTAAATTAAAAATTAATAGCAGCGCCTATTTTATTCATAATTATAAATATGCATAGTGGTTTTTGTTTTAATATTTTATCAAAAAAAAAAAGAAAAAGAAAATAAAATAGATTCATATCGAATATAATAATTTGTTTGTTGGGATTTTTGAATAAGTTTCAAAGCATACTATGCTTATACTATTGTAATTTTTATAACTCTCATTGAGTTTTTAAAAGTTTTTGTATGAGTAAAGAGTTTTGAAACATTTAAAAATTAGGTTTAAGGTCTACTGATGATTTGGCTTTAGCACCAATGAAATGCTAAAAACCTTCAACAAACAAAAGTTTTTTAAATCTTTGAAAAGAGATATCGAGGCAATCTCGAATAATATAAATTTAATAATTAATATTTTATCAAAATTATAGTAAGTTGAAATAAATATTTCTTTAAAAATATGTATAAGGAAAAAAAATTCTTAAAAACACAGTAATACAAAAATAATTAAAAAAATGTGGATAAATTCAGTCTCCTTATTGAAATGAATAATATCTTTTTAATGGCATCTTCTTGAAACTCTCTCAAAAAAAAAATAAATTTGTGCTACTAATATTGTTTTACTGAGTCCATTTAATACAATTTTCGAAGTGCTTAACGACATCTTCGTGCTTTATTTTGGTCTCTAGAATTTCAGTTTCATCAAGATCTTCTTCCTTTTCGTTTTGTTTTACATTTGCTCGTTAAACCGAGTACGAAATAAAATTTTTATTCATAATACTTACTTAGTAGAAATAAATATTTGAGTGTTCTTTAAATGCGATGTTCATTAAATCGAATGTTCATTAAATTGGAAAAGTTCTGTGTACTGTTTTCAAGTTTTGATTGTAATTTCTATGAAAAATATTTATACTAAATATAAAAAAATATTCAAATGTCATATGTCAAAATCCAAAAAGAAAACGAAAAGCAAAATATTAGCATTTGAAATTTTTAGTATTAATAGTTAATAAAATTTCTTAAAATCCAAAAAAAAACATGTATTCAAATAGATCTATTATATCTCTTCTCGATGTCTAGCTTATAAAGTCTGGATGTTCAAAAGTTTCATAGTTTTATTCGATACAATAGATTGAACCGGTTATGAATTGACCAATTTTTTTTGAACAAAAATAGTATTAAGAATCGTTAACCCGGTAGAGAATTGATCTGAATCATTCGTGATTACTCTTCTCTGACTACTTTCAAAAGTCAGTTTATACAAATACATATTTACATATGTATATAAATCAATTATTTTATATACATTTTTGTTTAAATTTTATATATTATTGAGAATGTCTGTTTTAATATAGCATAGGTTTTTATTAAAGAAAAAATAAACGTTAAACAAAAAATAAAAAAAATCATGTACATATGTGTATATGACTCATAATGAATTTTTTCCATTGAGTGTAAAATAATAATAAAATAAATAATAATCCAATTCATTCCGTTTTTCCTGGTTTTTTTTTCGATCGAATAGTAATTTTTCTTTGGCGCCTTTATGACCATTGATAACTAGATTTTTCTAGCGGTATTGTTTTAAAATCAAACAGTTTTATTAGCGTTTCGTTTATTTTGGCCACTATTTGTATAGTTTTTGTTTTGTTGCCAATACTGGGGTATCTTATCTGTTAAATTACTTTTACAAATCAACAATAAGAACTAATTTATTTATTTATGTTAAATATAAACATTTATTAAAAATATTAGAAGTAAAATATAAATAGACTCTAAATCGAAAAAAAATCAAGATTAAAAAAAAAAATAGTTTCTTATGAAGGAAACCCCAAGTGTTTTTATTATAAAACTTTTGGTAATATTTTTATTTAACTTTTTTTTGTTATGGTTCTAAAACACAAAGTAATACTTAATAGATAGTATAAATTAAAAAAAAATAAAAGTTCTTATTTCATGTTTCTGGTTAATTTGTTTAAATACAAATTTTATGATTCTTTGATTCTGTTTTTAGTTAATATTTTTGATCGTTAATTTTTGCATGATATTTGCACTACGCTGATATTATATTTATTAAGATTAAACAAGTCACTTGTTAGTTATAAGTTTTGGCTAAGAAATGGTATGAGAATATGGGCATATAAAGCGTGAGAAAAAAACCAGTAAGCTATTATCGGTTAGCTTTTTCGCGGCTATATTTAACTTTTTTGTTCGTCCTTATGCTTCGAAATTTTTGTTCTAGCTTTGTGATCTTTTTGTAGCAATTTTTTAATTTTCTATTTAGCTTAAAAAATATAAATTTCTTACTTTTCCAAGCATTTTGTGTTTATAGGATTAACTGCTAGTATTTTTAGTATATTGATAATTTTATTTAATTGATGTTGAAATCACAACATAGCACTCGAATAAATGAGTGCTTCTCATATAAATTGTTCACTAAATCCGATTGCTTGGATTCTATGAACAGCACATTAAATTTCCTTAAAACGTTCATGATTGCGAAGAAACCCAATTATTAATTATGTATATACAAAAAAAAAACAAAGGGATTACAAAAAGTGAAGACGGGATAGCAATGTTGTTAATGAAATCTTCAAATTAAATTTGTTAGTCTTTTGAAGTGTATTTTTTTGGATTTTTCTGGCCATTTTAAACAAAACACTTATTTTCAGCAGCACTGGATTTTATAAAAATAAATAAATATTGCGAATGTATGATGTCAAATATGACTTCGCATTTAAAAAACGCTCCCAATTTTCACGAAAATTGGATTTCGCTTTATTTAAACTGATTTATTTCATGAAAATCAATTCATTTTCATAAAAATTTTACTAAAAATTTTCTTTGGATCCTGAATATTTTTATTTCGGGTAATGTATGGTGCAAAACAGTTGACTAGAATGTAAATAGATTTCTTAAATTACTTATATATTGTTCTTGTCAGTTTTGTAAGAGAAGTCCGTATTTAGCCGCAGGATATTTTTTTATTGCGGTGAATTTTGTTTAAACATTTTTGTTTTTGTTAAGTGTGTCAAAATATCGTTTATATTTTATTTTCATATATTTTGATTGTTCATGATCTTTTTCAATTTGGCATTGTGGAAAAAAATTATAGTACTTCTGACGATATTTTGTTGTTGTTGTTGCTTCAAGAGTTGTATTCCTTTATTTTTTGTTAAACATTATTGTCTACGAATGTATTAACTAGTGGTAGAGTATAGAAATCAAATCAAACAATCCAACCATTTAAAGTTGAGAAGCTGTCATAGCCGGTGGGCCAAAAACGAAATTACCAGCCAACCAGCCAGTCACACAAAAGTCAGAAAGACAACCAGCCAAAAAAGTAAAATGAAAAAAGCTTGTGGTTTATTTGGTGGGGGTGTTTGTATAATTTTTTTTCATTTATTTTCAATTCGATACTTTTGATTATTTTAATTCTATTATTATTACAATTATTTTATATTTTCTATTTTTTGTTTGTTTTATTTTCCACGTCCCTGCAACATACATCTGCATAATTGTTATTTATTATTGTTTCTAAATATTATTATTTACTTGATTTTTTTACGATTCAGTTACTTATTTTGTAGTTTATAATTTTACACAATTTACCAATTGTTTAAGCTTCTCATAAATTAATAAAATGCTGCTGTATGTCGTTGTTGGTTTTTTTCTCTTTCCTGTTTTACTTGATTATAAGTTTTAGTTTTTCTTCGTATGAGACTTATTTGAAAATTAACGGTTTGATTTCAGTTGGTTGTTGTGGGTGTTGCCAATAAAATTTTGTAATTTGTCTTGAAGAGGATTTATAGTGCTGTTATTTATTTAAATAAAATCAATTGGTTTTGTGCTAAAGTGTTCTAAGAGTCAGTATTAGTATTCAATCGACTATTGCGTGACCAATTAAATGAAAAATCAAGTCAAGAATTATATGATCATGTAGGAAATGCAGAATTTCCAAAAAAAAATTTATGCGAGTAAATAACGTCGCGTAATTAATAACTCGATTGAAAATTCCCAAATACATTTTTTGAATATTGAAATACAACCGTAAAAATTCTGGGAAATTACCTAATCAATTGGAATGTTATCGTTAAGTGGCCGCTTGATACAGCTATCAAAAGTATGTTTATTCAAAAAATTTTTAATTTAAGAAAAACTTACTTATTTTAGGTATAACACCAATTCGGTCCATATTGGCTTTTTTAATAAGTGCACAAATTTATTTTATTTTTTTACTTTTTTTAATAGTCTGCGAGCAAATTACGGCATTCGATATCGAACGAAATTTCAATAAAAATTCGAAAATTTTTGTACGGGATTTCTTTCGATATCGAATGCCGTAATTTGCCCCCAGTTTTCAATTTTTTTTGCAAATAACTATTAATTTAATTTGGAATGAATTTCCGTCATCCCACGTCAAATTTGGTTGATAAACAGACCGGTTTCGGCTATGTGCCATCTTCAGTGTTCTGGCACATAGCCGAAACCGGTCTGTTTATCAACCAAATTTGACGTGGGATGACGGAAATTCATTCCAAATTGCATCAAACCCCGTCGGAAGAAAAACACAACACTTATTAATTTAATTGGTGCTTTTTATGGGAATCGTAAAATTTTAGTATTTTGAATTTTTATTCGCACTTTTTCCCAATATTAATATTTTACTTAGTCAGTAAAACATTAACAATTTTGTTAAAAACAAATTGCAATTGATAATTGAGGGGTATAGCTTGTTCCTATGCGCATTTCACTGTTGCTAATGTAGGTCATCAGGGAACTTTACCCAAATATTTCTTAGAACAACTGGAAGGTCGTCAGGGAACTTTACCCAAATATTTCTTAGAACAACTAGAGATATTATATTAAACATTCATTAAAACAAATGAAAAGTTTAAACAATATCAAAGTTGTAACAAGAACTCAATAATCAACCAATTGTTTTTGTTTTCTTAATTTACCATTTCTACCTAGGCTGACTTTTTTTCAACTCTAATTGTAGTTGTAAGAGGTTTGTAGAAAATGAAAACACAACAACTGCTATACATTTGTATAGAGTGATGCCAAACAAAATTTTGTGAACGGCTGATTAATTTATTTAAATAATAAAGGTATGGTAAATGGTGGTCGTTGTACTTTTATTCAATATATGCCATCAAAACCTGCTAAGTATGGTCTCAAATTTTGGCTAGCAGTTGATTCAAGTCAGGATATGTATGGAAAATCCAACAATACCTTGGAAAACTAAAAAATTAACAGCCTGAAAAAAACCACGAGAATCGGTTCGTATTGGATCTCACCGAAGGCTTGAAAAGTCAAAATATCACAGCTGATAATTTTCTTTTTATATTTTGAATTAAGTAAAAAGTTTTTGGGAGGGAAGTTGACATATGTTGACACAGCTCTACAAAATAAAATTTCAATGGTTTTATATATCAGCCACAAAAATAAAGGTAGTATTATGATAAGTACCATGCATAAAACTGCAGATCAAAAGAAAAAGCCAGGAATACTTTCCTACTATCACTTTACAAAAGGTGTATAGCTTTATCATTAGGAATTTATTGCTGTTTATTTTTTCTTTTATTAAGAGGTGTTGATACCGCCGACCCAATGATTGGGTACTATAGTAAACAACGACAAACAAACCGATGGCCAGAAGTTGAATTTTCCCATATGATTGATATATCCGCATTGATTTCGCTTATATTGTTGTCTAAAATTGATGTTTCGTGGGCACCAATGGATAAAAATCATAAGAGAGCAGAATTTTTACGGCAGTAAGCTTTATCTTTAGCTCAAGCCTATATGACCCAAAGATCTGAGCTACCTACAAATAAATTTTCAGCTGAGCTTCTTACCGAAATAAGAACATCATCTTCTGATTGTACAGGATCTATTAACGATTTACCAAAAATAACAGCTGCTGGAAAACAAGGAACTTGTAGCTGCAGCAAATCTAAGTGCGATAGCAAATGCATCATGTGCAACAAATTTATATGCAAGTTGCAACGGAAGGTAATTTGCTCATCATGTACATAGAAAATTTGATTTTTCCACTTATTCTGTAAATATTTTTCATATCAATAATTCGATAAATAAGAATGGACCAAAATGGTCGTCAGCTTAAGTTTCGTAATTTCTTATTTTTCTAATTTCCTTTATATCATTCATGATTAATAATTTTGCAGAAGTAATAATATATAAAAACACCACATTAGCTAGCGTTTTAAGTTGACATATTGAACCGTTCCGAAAAGAAAACAAAAATTTTCCAAAATGGTCCAAACCTAACAGCAGATATAACAAAGGCAAATATCTTAAATTTAACAGATATTAATGAATTTCTTCTATGGCTAAAATTAAGTACAAATATTGTTTTTTGTTTTGTTTTTGTTTTATTAATAAAAATTATAGAACTGTATTAAAACTTGTTTTTTTTTACTTTTTCATCTGAGCATAATAAAAAAACGATAAAATTTTATATTAACTCGAGTATCTGTGAAATTACTTGAGTAACTCTTGATTCGGTTTTCTGAGTAGTTTAGGCACCTCAATTTCAGGTAATTAATTAATCGAACAGTTGAAAAGTCAATTAGAATGAATATGCCAGTATGAGGCCCACTGTATTCGGTGCATTTAAATCAACTGAGACTTTTTTTAAAACAAAACAACAATATTCATAAATTTAAAATTTGTATATGATGATATGGCTGTCCTAAGACTTTAGAACCGGAAAAATATAATCAGCTAGTTAAGAAAAATAGTTTGTATATATTTGAAAATACACATGACGGAAAATGTTTAACACATTAAATTTTTTTTAATGACTCACAAAACTACCAAAAATTCTTTTAAACTTAACATTCCTATAATATCATAAAAACACTTAAGTAAAAAAAGTTTCAATTTAAATTATTTAAATTACCCATTAAACTTCCTAAAGACCTGTATAAAATAAAATCCAAAAAACAATTTTACAATTTTGTTCATTAAATAAATATTCATCAACAAGAGATGTTAAGCTACAAAAATGTTACACATTTTCTCGTTTTCGTCCATACGTTGGCTGTTTCCTTGCTCTCATTACTTACGAAAAAGTGAAAAAATAAAAAATAAAAATAAATAAATTTCTTTAACATTCCAATAAACAACTTCAACATCTCCCTTGAACTTCTCTTCATGTTTCATACTTTGTTTTACGTACCAGCATTGATGTCATTTCAAGGAGCCGATAACAAATGTCCTACAAACCCATAACATAACTTAAACATTCACTTTTAATGTCATTTCTTGGCTACACTATCCCATTCGATTCCACACCACATTCTGCTCATGACAAACTGGTATTGTCGCTGCGCGTTGAAGCAATGAAGACGAAGAGTGCGGTAAACGAAATTAAAACAAATTAACTGATGATCAGTGTCAATTGGTATGCAAAAAACACGTAAATTCAAATCTTACCGATGAAAAAAAAAGAAAAAAATAAATATATCGAATACTTTTGAGGAAAAATTCACAATTTTTATGAAAATCTTGGTGATGCCAGATGAGCTGGGTGCAGGAATTCATGAAAAAGAAATAAAAAAATTAAAAAATAATCTTTAGTTTTGGGCTTCTAGCTTTAAAAGACTTTAACAAACAAACTATAATTTTTATGCTAAAATATTCTTATTAAGGTGGAGTGATTGCTCCATGTTATATATATCACTTTATTCTTTATTCAGGATAAATAGTTTGTTGCATTCAACCAAGGCGAATTCTTAACAGGTAATTGCAAGAGCACAGGTGATTCTATTTTTCGCCTTGGCTTTTCCATTCCATTCTGTGAAAATTTGTTTACATTTTGAAATAAACAAAAATTTTAATGTAGAAAGTTTTCAAGTGTGTTTGAAAAAATTAAAGTTAAAGTGAAATTAAAACAAAATAAGTAAGCGGACTTGTGCTGTGTGCGAAAAAAAATATGAATGTGGAAGAGGTACCTTTTTCCATTCGCAGAAAAATATTGGCAGAAGGATTTAGTGGAGTGAGATTTGCGGACATAATTTAAGAGCCGATTACTTCCAATATAGCAACTTGCGGAAACTAAAGTGTGCTTTTACCTGTTGCTGAGCCTTTTCTTACGAAATCACAAGATGTGAGTGACATTTCAAAAACTGCGTAAGAAGATTTCTTGGAAATGAGCATAAGTGCATGAAAAATAAACTTATAAATTAGTTTTAACTAAATTTATAAGACGGATTTGTTAACAAAAACAACAACTGAGTCTTGGCTTTTGACGCAGCCATTTTGAAATGGTCCTGCATCTTTGTTTTCTTGGGAGGAATTGACCAGTAACGTAGAGCCAATGTTTCAAGAAACACACAAGGAGCAAGAAACTCAAACTGAGTAATTTTATTAATACTTTTAGAAATGGTTTTTCTACTAACTTCCTATATCCTTGATTTTAACAACTAATGAAATTAATATTCAAAACAAGTTTTAGTCCTTCAATTTTTGCCATGGACCCCGAAAAATATAGAAGCAGAAATCAAGCCCTTGAATCTGAAAATAAAGATTTCAAAATTGAGCTACATCAAGCAAATGTAGACATTGGAACAAAAGATTAAAAGTTCAAAAATCAAAGCAAAATGCTTAAAATTAATTATTAAAAATCATTTATTCCATAAGTATTGAAGTTTTCCGTAAACTACATAGTTAAAGAAAGTCATTGAATTTAATTTTGTAATTTTATTTTTTACAAGGTCCCAGTCTGATGATAAGATAATTCTTTGTCTGAGAATTCAAAATCGAACCGGCGTTAAAGTTCAAAGAACAACATCGACTGCAGAAAATTCAATTAAAATACAGATTCATTCTTTCAGCAGATATCATGAAGAAATATTTTTTAAAGTTGCTGTATCTTCAGAACTCAAAAAGTGCATGTGAATTTGGCTCTCAAGATTCATTTAATTTTTTGATTTTGAAAAACTGTGTTGAATGACGAAAATGGTAAAATGGTTCCAGAGATATCGCTTTCTAAATTTGTACGTACTTAGTGCTGCTGGTCAAACATATCTTACGCTAAGATATGTTGCCATTCAGAAGAATTCTTTGATATCGAAGCTAAAAGAATTTTCAAAAGATTTGCCAAAGTTGAGCGCTCTTTCCTAAAGCCATGCTGGAATGGTGAAAGATATGCCGATAGCTAATGCGATGTGATTAACTGATGTTTTATTTTGAATTTCAAGCATTTTATAGTTTATTCCAATATTAATATTTGTGTAGCAAATCAAGTTGTTTAATGCACAATTTTAAAATTAAGAGATTGAAAAATAATATGGTTTTTGAAATTTGTATTTCTTGAGAATTCCTTTTCCGAATCAGTTGGTAACGTCTCTCCAAAAGAAAAGAAAACGTAGTGTTAGTTGTACTGCCTTTTTCACAGACATACAAGTAGAGATTTGCAGCTATAGTCTGCAAAGGAATGGAACTGGCAGGTTGTGCTAAAATACTAGTTTGTCTGTGTTTCTTTGTATGTATTAAAAATCATCAAAGCCATTGCAATTTTTTTCGTAGTATCGATGAATTTTAAAGATATTTGCAATTAATAACTGTCAATGTTTATTTTCAATTTAAGGCATTTTTTGCTGCGTTTAATAAATTAAATATACTTATATATAAAGGAAATTTAAGATGCCTCATATAGATGTCTGTACTTAGCCAGAATATAACAGCGGCTCAGAAAATTATCACGAAAGCAAAAAAAAAAGAATAAAATGTTTCTAGGTCAATTAAGATTAAATCTGCTAGTATTCAAATTTGTTGCTATTCAATTGATTTTTCTTAATAACTTTATTTTATTTTTCTAATATTTATTTAATAAAATTGTTAATGAACACATTAAGTTTTTTATAATATTGTATTGCACAGAATACGGTAACAACATCAACCTCCCCATCATCATCAGCTACGCCATCTATTCATCTTCTGAAAGCAACTCGTCATTATTATTGTTATTATTTTTTCATTTTTTTTGTTTATTTTGTTTTACGAAACAATTGTAAGATTTTCATATTTTATTGAACTATACGTACATTGAAACCAATGGTTATTGATTTGAACTTTGACATCCATACAATTTAAGTCCGTTACTGTAAATAAAAATTGAGCAAATCAGTTTTCTTAAAATATATAGCTTTGCTTTTTTTAAATCTTTAAAGAAAAATCAGCGTAAAAACCCCCACAGAAATGTAAGAAACAAATGGTTGCACTTTTTTTATGATGATCATGATGTTGATGATGCCGTAATAATGGCTTTGACCATTAAAAATTATAATGTCTAAAGTAAACAAACTAGACAAAATCGAAGCACTATAAAAAATTATATTATAAAAATGATGAGATGATTTAACAAGATACCATGTGGTAAAATTGTGTTTAATAAAAAAACAAAAATTTAATTTGTTTTTGTTTTCTTTATTGAAAAATAAAAGAAAAAGTATTACAAGGTACATTTTAATTTTGTATTGTTTTCAAAATTGGTTTCAAAATAATTCACCTTAAGCGGAACACGTGCTGGGTAGTATAATTCCTAAGTTTTCATTTTGATATGTAAAAAAACGAGTATTTTTAAATAAAATTTTTGAATATTTATTTAATTATAAAAAAGAGGGACTGCCATTAATATTCTCTTCATGAAATTTTCAATCACCAATTCGCACATTTGCGGTTGCACGTCCTTGATAACTTTACATGATTAATCCTTGAGATATTGAATCAATTGTGGGCCATTGGCATAGATCTAATCTTTCACGTAGGTCCAAAACAAAAAAGTCTAAAGGTGCTACATCATAGAATCTCAATGACCAGTGGCCTCTTCGAGAAATTACACGGTCAGGAAAGTTTTCAAGTAAAATACCGATGATAGGTGTGAGATTTTGTGATAACTGAAATTTAACAGCCTTAAGGCCGAAGTTTTTATGCGAAATACGATGGAGCTAAATTTGTAGAATATACAATTCCTAAGATCGACGAGGAATGGACGTCCTCGGATTTCTCTCAAGAATATGGGCTCTTGCAGCAATATTATCAGCTGTTCTTTAGTGGAGTGCCACGAGTTTGATTCTCCACTTGTCCCAATAGCTAAATTTTTTTCACCAGGCAAGAGAGATATTAAGCAATAAACTCAATTACAGATGAGCATGGCGAAACTTTTTTAAAGGTCCTAGGCTATACAAAAAGTTTAATGGAAAAATCGTAAGATAACGTCTAAAATAAAATACAATAATACAGGGTGTCCACCGTGAAGGTATACTACTTTGTTTGTTTATAATTTTTGATTAAATGGAAGAGAATGGATGTCGGCAATTATGTATGGAATACAGTATCAGACAAATGTCCGTCTCTGTTAGCCTCACAAATGCGAGCCCTTTTGAGCACATTTTTCTTTACATTCTCACATATTTCACACGATGTTTCATTAATTTCAACACGAATATTTTGTTTAAGATTAAGCGTTTCTGGGTTCTTTGTATAAACCTTGCTCTTTATATATCCCCACAAAAAGAAGTCCAGACCAGTCAAATCAGGCGACCGTGGAGGCCAATCAACATCACCATTTATAGAAATAACTTGTTGTGGAAAGAGGTCTCGTAGTAATTCCATTGTAATCCTGGCTGTATGCGATGTGGCACCGCTTTGTTGATACCACATGTTAATCAAGCCCAAAGCATGCAGTTGTGGGGTTAAAAAGTTTTCAATCATATCACGTTATCGCTACCCATTCACAGTTATCGTTACGCTATTTTCATTTTCAATTGCACATCAGACTGTCACTTTTCAATGGCTGCAAAGGTGACTGATGAATAATTTGAGGGTTTTCCATTGCCCAGAACCGACTATTCTGTTTATTCACATATCCATTCAAATGAAAATGTGCCTCGTCACTCATTATGATTTTTTCATGAAAATCAGGGTTGTCATGGGCGAGCTGTATTGGCATATGTACGGCGACGAAATGGTTTTGTGGTAGAAGCTCTTGTGTCAACTGAATTTTAAATGGAAACAAATGCAAATCCTTGTGCAAAATTGTAACCAAAGTTGTTCTTTGAAGACCACGCTCCTGAGGACGGCGTCGACTTGATGGATTGTTTTGAAGACTTTTTTCAGCAGCAGTAATGTTTTCAGCCGATCTTGCAGTAAGTTGTGGTCCATGCTTGGGCCTATCACCTACAGACCGTCTTTCTTTGAAATCATTCACCACACGATAAATAGTGCGTTATGTTTATTTCTCCAAAAGATTTCACGTAACTTTTTCGTCGTCACAGTAATCGATGAATTGATTTTGATAAAATGTTTTAACAATTAAATTTGCCACGTGTCTACTTTACGACTGCCAAATAGAAACTGTCAAGACTAATGTTTAATAAAACGGCGACAAAACAAACTAGTATACCTTCTCGGCGGACATCCTGCATATAATGAAAATTTAGTCCCCAACTACGTTGTGGATAAGAAAAATCAGTTAAAAAGACATCTCAAAATTCATTAGTTTTTCAAATCAAATTTTAAGTAAAAAAATTCAAATTCCTTTAGCAAAAAATGAGCACACCAACGATCAGTAAAATTATCAATGAACTGAAATCTAGTTCTGGTGAAACATGAATGATCACGTAGTTGTCATAGCACGGAAGTGATCCAAATATTTTAACATTTAAATTAAATTGTTGTTTGTGTTAAAGTGTTGTCTGTGTAAAATGTTGCTGAAAAACAATCTGAATTTTCGTGTAATCTGATGAATTCGTGTAACACCTCTTATACTTAAGAACTCTTAAAATATATTTAAATATGTATTGAAAACTTTTTTATATCCTCTTAAAATTTGGGTTGCTAAAGTTAATAGGTTAAACGAATATCTTTAATATTATATTCAGTAGTTTTACTTGGTATAAATGAAAATGGCTTAGGAAAAACATCCGATACTTTTTGCTGGGTCTTCTGAATAATTTTCTTTCATCATTATTATGTTCATTATGTGAGTAATAACAATATCATCAATTAACCATAAAGGGCAAAATAAAGCCAGACTTAGTTTGTACGTTCTGTTCTGTTAAGGATCAGCTGTTTTGCTCCTCTTCAATTGAAAAACTGTGTGTATGTTTTGTTGAAACTTTTTCATTTTGTTCTGTTGCGGACTAATCTGTAGAAAATAGAATACAACGTTAAGTGACATGACAGCCAAGAGTATGTATTAGTTAGTTGTGGTGTCATATATTACACATTTTTTGTAAAGTCAGAGGATTTTGTTTTAATTCAAGATTTTTTAGAGATTCATTGGCATTATTCACAAACGATTAATAAAGTTAATGTGTGCAATACAACCGGGTTTCCCATATAATAATCCAACATTAAACCTACTACAACTTTATTAATCGTTTGTGAATAAGACCATATTTATATATAAACTTGTTGTATTAAAAATAATGGTCAATGAAAAGCTTATGAAACTTTATTGTTTGGTGCGTTTTGTACACATTTATAAGACTCATTCCTACAATTACATCGTTCACATCCGAAAGTTCAGCCAGAATGATTCCAAATATTAATTGTTTAATTATTAATTTGTTTCTATTTTTCTTGTTTATTCAAACAAAAGAATTTTTACGAAAAGTTTTTGTTAACAATTTCAATGTATTTCTTTTGATATGATTTCCTTCACACAACAAGTAATTAAAAAATATTTTCTACAGAAACTAAAGTAATAAACTAATGAGACCTTAAAGCGAAGCTAGCCTTATTCTTTACTCACTCGTACACCTTACAGGTTGTTCTTGGAAAATCAATCAGCAATAAATACAACTTTCCAAAATAAAATTCTTATGGGTGGTAATAAAAAATAAAATCTTTCGTGTTACATGAATTAATTGAGAAATAAATTTAGATTAACAGAAAAACCTAAAGAAAATTGTCACCAGCCAGTGATAATTTCTAATGAAAAACATCTGTGGAGACAATAGCCGATCGGTATTCATGTACATACCACCACAAAAACAAGTGTTAAAATATTAAATAAAGAACATGCATGTATTTCTTCTAACATATTCTCAAACAATAAAATGCAATTTATGTTTGGTTAAATATAGGAAAGTATGTATTCGAGATTTTAGTATTGGTATTTGATGAAATAGTGGTTGTAATAAGAGGGTTGTATCACATGTAATTCTTTTACTTAAATTCTAATTGACTGGCATATTAGGGAGCGCCTTATATGTATGGGACAATTTTTTTAACGGATTGGATCGTAACTCCCCCTAAAAATGTTCTATGTATTAAAAAAAATGCATTGTGGAAAATTATCGGCAGGTTGTAATACGGGAAGGCGTGCCGCATCCGCCCACATGTTGGTAATATATATTAACTTCAATGAAACAAGTTTAAATGTTAAGTTGGGGTCGGTTAATAAAATGCTGGTAAATTTGATCTAGATTATAATAAATTTATTCGACCTGAATCTTGTTCTTTTTACAAAATAATAATAATAAGGATGAAAAATTTAAAAAAAATGTGTATTATGATTTTTAGAATATGGTGATTTTAACAGTAAATGTAATTTATCGGTTGTAAGCTTAAACAACAACTGTAAATTATGTGGTTAATTAAGATCGGCAGGGGTAACTGTTCACTGGTAAAATGTTGCCATCGTTGATGGGTAGGGAACACATCGATCATCTTTTAATGAAACAGAGCAGCTACTCGAGATCCCAGCGATAACTTCATTTACTGGAAGACAGCAATCAACGGCTGCCTTTGACTTACTCAAAGAATGGAAAAGCGGAAGCCCTGAGCTGCGATACCACCGCATCAAACACAGGACGAATACAAGGCACATGTGGGCTTTCGGAACAAATACTAAGAAAAGATCTTCTGTATTATCCATGTCATCATGACATATTTGAAACACTTTTACGCAGCGCTTTTGATGCGAAAATATAAGTATCTTCGAGTCCTAGTATCAAAATATTACATAGATTTAGAGATGCCGGTACTAAAATAGACAAAAGCAATTTTAAGTCTGGAGTTGAAGACTTACACGTGCAAAATGTTACTGGGGATACAACTGAGATAATAGAGTTTACCTTGGAGATTTTAAAAGACATGCAACCGCGAGAAGATTACAAAGACCTTATCCAATTGGCGGTCATTTTCCAAGAAGGATCACTTCCAAATTTTTCATTTCCAATGCCTGGAGAGTTCACCTAACACGTTGAATGTTCAAAGCAATATATAGTTTAAAAATTTACTTCATTCATTTTGGCTGACTGTGAGGTGAATGGAATTAAATAATTATTATACAAATGTATTTAAAAGTTTGGATCAAAGCTCCCATGGCCGTAAAAGATCCTTACAAAAATTTGACATTGCTAAAAAATTTACACCTGTTATAATTTAGTTGATTAAAATTTAAGGCGGGTGTTAATTCGTAAATTCTGCAATCATTTATGGTACCTATCGCAATTTTTTGATGAAGGATCCTGGAAAAATCGGCTTGGAAATAGTTGGTAAATTGGACGTTATCAATGGTACTGCAGGAACGGCTGTAAAGCTTATAGAAGAATATAATCAAGTTTTGTCGCGTGATGAAGAGGAGAAACAGTTGATAATGCAAATTGTAGTTGATTATCGGAAACAATATCCAAATACAAGCAAATTGGTTTTATTAAGCATATAAAATGACTTAAAACTTGACTACATTTAATTACAAAATTAAATTCAAAAAACAAAAGTAATTACTTTTGGTTGAATGTTAAAGTGTAATAAAAAAGTTGCTTAAGAAAATAAATAAAACTTCTTATTCGCTTTTTATAAGTTTTGTGAATCTAGAATACAAAAAAAAAATATTTTTTACATACAATTTAGATTCAGCATGTAAGACTGACTATATTTAAAATTTTCTTAAAATATTTCAATATTAAAAAATACATTGATGGTTATTTTATAGTGATTTAGAAAAATTTGAAAGTTTGTTGGCGGATGCGCACGCCTTCCCCTGATGCAATCTACATAAAGATTTTTATAACATACTTTTGTGTTATGGAGGACATTTGAGGGGGCTGTTAAGCCGCTATTTCGCTTTCTTCTAACTAAGGTGCACCCTACTGGCAAATAGAACAATTTGCATGAAATGTTTTTAAATGAACAAACAATGTTCGAGAGACTTTACTGCCTGACTGGTGGTTTTTAAGATCGAGACTATCATTCCTTTCAGAAATGGAGATGACGTAGAAAGTTTTTTTTAATATTTTTCCTTAGGCAGTTAAGAGCGTAGAGCGTATACCAGTCATGATCGCAACTCTCGTACAACCAAGCCATCTGAATTCCTAAGCAGCACTGGTTTTTGTATCATGGGGATATTTTTTTATTCAATTCGAAGACCAGTGCTATATGTTTTTTTTACTTTGTAGTTTCGTTAAGTAACCTGGTGCAATGTTCGATGTTAAATAGACTAAGTACCACAGGAGGTGATTCTCCATACATTTTTTTTGTTTATGCCCAATTAAGGAAGTGTCCCTGAAAAATATTTAAAAAATTTTATTAAATCAATTGAACACGCCATGAATACGGGACACCTTAGGTGAGCCATAAGCTGCTACGATCGGTCAATCGCCCGAATAGTTAATCGAGTTATTAGTGTAATCGGTTAGTAATCTGTTAATTTTTGAATAATCTTTCAATTAAATTACACGGAAGAAGAAATTTTGAGTATGTATTAATAAAAAAAAAAGCAAGTGGAATTTTTTTATAAGTTAATGTCATAGTTCATGGAGAGGAGTATATATCGTCGTCCCGAAGTTATCTTCACGTATAGCTCAAAATTAAAAGAACATGAGACAAGACTGCTTCTCCTAAAAGCTCAAGACTTGAAGAGTCAAATCTGACATGTGTGAACTGGGTCTAAAATCCAGAACTTGTGCTATGGAAGTAGTGCGCATTGGGATCATGTAATATATTTTTTTCAAACTCAACTTCCCAAGGACAAATTGTTTGGAGATACGTGAAGATAACTTTGGGATGACGATATGTTTAGGTTTTAAGCGATTTTTTTTTCAAGATTAAATTAAGCTCTTGATACCTTAAATAGTTTCGATCAATCTCGTTAAAATAATTAAACACATAAACATTTTTGTGTAACCGGCGCTTCGGATAGTCGACCCATGTTTAATCGTTGATAGAAGAAATAATTTTAATTTAATCGAACTGTTAATCATTTTGCAATGAATCCGTTAACTGACTTACAGTTTACCAATTGAAGAACTCAGTTAGTATATTCTACTTAAAAGAATGTGACATTGTAAATATTAAGTGCCTTTTTAGTATTGAAATTTGCTAGTTTAAAAAGGGGTTTGTATCAATATATTTGATATTGTTATAGAATTTAAAAATTCGGCCCAAAATTACTCTGAAAGGAAAAGGCACTAGAATATATCAGCGTCATTGTTAAAACTTGCCATATGATTTCTGCTTAGTTTTTATTTTTGTGCTTATTTACAGAAATTACAAGATCTTTAGCGGTAGTAGTAGATGTGTAGTTTATTTTCTTGTATACAAGTTCGATCTTTTTCCAAGTGGATATGCCGAGAAGAGGACCAGTTTCTGGAATGAAATGCACTTTGGTCGCCATTGGGAAGGTATTGAAATATATCTCAAAATTTACCCTCAATGGATAAGTTGTGTTCTTTCAGTCTATCAATATTATATAAAGATCCTGTGAAGTACTTGATACCGCAGGACATTTTTAGTGACTTTCTGTCTCTAATGTCCCATATACTCTTATCTTTTGGATTAGGTTTGCATGCTCCATATAGGATGATTTTATTTATGCCCATTATTAATCTACACTGATCTTCTGTACTTTAACCTTTATATTTTTTTAAGTTCTTAGTGGTCTTGATAGCTGCTGACCTAAAACTTGTTTACTTTGAAATTTTAGAAAGAAATCTAATCATGCCCGTATTTTCAACTTTTCAAGCACACCTAAAATACGGCACTGCATTTGAAAATATCTTCTAAATGCAATTTATAAAAGCGTACAATTTTCATTAGAAAGAAAGTTATTTTCATTTGATCCAAACTTTTTTTGGATTAAATTTAAATTCTGTTAAGAAATTAATTTCTGCGTTAGCTCCTCTATATGTAAATCCTTTTCTTTTCATTGACACCATAAACACTTGTTGGCAATCAAAAATGCAATTATAATAAAAGCAATGAATTACTCTGTGTTTAACACTTTCTTTTCATGTATTTTTCTAGCTTTACAAGAAAATTTATTTTAAATACAATAAAATATTATTTTAACTTCCATTCAACTGAATAATTCCCTTTTTAAGAACGAAAACCAAATCATTTGTTTCCCCCTTTCATGTAAAACACCTTGAAACAACAACGTATGTATCAGTACATAGAAAACTGTGTGACATTTAAAATCCAACACCTATTAATTTGCTGTTGTATTCCATTGTCATATGGTTTGATCAACAACTTTATCATATTCTTGCAAAGATTTGTATTTTCATCTTTTAAGACATTTCAATGACTCGTGTTATGAATGTGTTTTGAATTTATTAGACCAAGAAATATTATTTTCTATTGCATTCTATTTTAAACAGAAACAACTGTCTCTCTGACTAGTAAGCAAATACATTGTATTTCAGTTGTGTTTGTCTCCCCTTTTAGTAGTTTTTTCATGATCATTACATTTTCACTACTTTATTTTCGTCATTTAATATTTTCTTCTGAATTAAAAGCAGTTGTATTAAATTTTGTTTGCCTCTGCCGCTTGCAGCTGTGTAGTATAAAAATGTGTAATTAACCATGTTAAGTGTGTTTAGATTTAATGCTTCTTTTCATTTGTACTAAAGGGGAGAAATCTATGTGTGATACGAGTAGTTAGATGGTAGGAAACTATAAAACTTAATTTTAAAATGATTAATATGATAGCTTAAGAGTTTGGACTTGTCTCTTAAAGTTCTTTAACTAAGAAAAAAATGCGATTTTTTCATAATTGATTGTTTCGGACTATGAATATAGTTCAGTAGTTTTTATTAGAAAATCAGTCAAGAGAAATGTGACAGTGAGAATGATGTTACCAAACTTTGAAAACGTTTAAGCTTTTAACAAAACCAGGCAATATTGCGTTTACCGCATATTATAAAGTTCATGGGAAAGGGAAAAGCACATTCAAAATTGAATAGAAAAATAAGGCTTGCCGCCTTTTCTACTTGGCTTCGATTGAATTCTCTCCATGCAGTGGAGCAGTTATTTACTGTCCAATTTACAGAATCAGGATCTGTTCAACAAAATAAAAGATTCAGTACATTCATACACGAAATAAAGATGAAGAAAATTCTAAATCATTTCGTCGTTTAGTTCCTTTGACATCCCTTTTTACTTCAGAATATCATATTGAAATTTTTCATAACAAACCTTCAACACTATAAATGCTGACAAGAAAGCAAAAAAAACAGCTGAATAAAAAATAAACGAAAAAACCATTAATAAAAAGTATAAGGAAACTAATTTCATTTACTACCCTTAGGTGCAAAAGACAATTAAATATTCGTGATTTAACGATCATTTTGTAATGGCTTTTAAAGCAACACATTAAATGATTACTTTTTTTCCCATTCTATAACCTCTATTAACTGGAAATTCTCCATAAACTTGAAATCAATACCAAAAACCTTTAATAAACAACGCATCAAGCATGAAACAGAGGCAAAAAAGAAAATTTTGCTATTGTTGCAAGAAAGGGAACTGGGCATGAATAAGATGTATACCACAAAACTAACTAGCTCATCACGCGATTAAAGAAAGTAGGAGGAGTTAAACGTTTAAAACGAAATAGCAAAAATTTATATATTTCAACTAACTGTATTATGAAAATGGAAATTGGACTAAACTGGTTAAAAGGCCGCTTACAGGAACAGGTAAAATACAATTCGATTACGATGTCAGAAACAAAAAAAAAACTAGATGTTAACATTTCGAATCAGGATAGAGGTTTTCTAGTTGATTTCAGAAAAAGGGGAAAACTAAACGTAAAAACAGTGAACAGTTTTGTAATCTTTAAAGAAGCAGCATGATAGGGAAGATGATGTTATTAATGTATTTGAAATAACTAACTGCATGTCATCGAGCAGTTTCTTTGAAAATATTAAAATACACTGAAACAAAATGTTTAACCATTTTTTTTATGTTGAAAATTACCTACGATAATATAAAATCATATATTAAATAAAGAAGATCTCAACTCAAGGCAAATTCATAACAGGTAGACTCGCCACAATTCGCTTTGAAAAATACCTGCTTTCTTTGTCAAAATCATTGTCAAACACTATATACATATACACTAAACATAAAAATATTTTGACAAACAAAACAGATCAAAATACAAGAAGATGCAAGGAGCAAAAACTAATTAGCTGAGCTGTCAAGACCACCCGTTATTAATTCGCCTTGATCTCAACTCTTTCAGTAGAGAAGCAAACCAGAATATTCCAAATTTTCTGTAGACCTTGAACTATAAAAACTTTTTGAAATTAAATTGACAGAATATCTCAAAGAATAAGTTTACTAAATGCTTTTGTTGTATATTTTATATTTATATTTTAATACACTTTTTTAAAGTGTAATGGGAGTAAATATTTTTTTATTTTGTAAATAACGGCAGCTGTTATTAAAGTCAAATATAATATTCACAATGTTAGTGACGAACTTGATCTCTACTGGCACAAAAATTTTATCCACCCACAAAACGTTGACGTTTTACCTTATTTTTCAAATATTCAAAATTTCTTCCTATTAAGGTTATTTTAACCATAAGAAAATCAATATTATATGCGACTGCTAAGGTGGTCAAGTTCATGATGCATCATCATGCAACGTAGTAGTAGTAAAATTCTAAACGTCTCAACGTTAACTCTGCCAACATGCACATTTAAATATTTTGAATAATATTGGTTTTAGCTTTAACAATCAGATTCAAATCAGGTGTAATAATTCTTATTGGAGACGCTTTGTTTTTTGTTTTCACATTTTTTAGCTGGTATTTTAATACTTTTTTCGCTATTACTTTTACAAAGATTTGCATATGATTTTTCCATGTGGAAAATTTATATTCATTGATTCTATTCTATTTTAAGAAGAAATAGTCTATACAATTACTGTTTATGAATTTTTTTCGCCGTACTGGTAACATTATAGATCATGGAGTTTAGTTAGAACAACTAAAGAAAAATAAAACAACTTTTTAGACAGTTTTAGCACGACTCTTCATATTGAAGAAGGAGTAGAGAGGAAAAGCTATAGTTTTGCTTTTATATTTGATTGATCGTGCATGCCAAACTATAAATCCAACGTGATACATTCAGGCGATCAGGCAAAAAAAAGGAAACAGCAAGAAAAAAATTTGGTTACTTTTAAAATGTTGCATCGTTTTATTTTAGTTTGCTTTTTTTGGGGTCCATAACGACGATTTAAGCACACATACACAGCAGTGTAATCAAATTTGAATACACCACAAGTATCAAAGCAAATAAAAATAATTCTTTTAGGATACTAAATAATTTAATAAATCATATACGACTTTGTTTTACTCTACTTCAGTATTCTGCAATCCTAGCGAAGAGGCAGGGCCTGTCATATTATAAAAAAACTCAAGTTTTAGTATTATTCTTTAGATAGTCTACATTTAAGCATTTCATTGGTACTTATGCTAAATCATCAATAAAGCGTAAAACATGTTCTTGAGAATTCCAGTTGCAGTATACAGACTTTTTGAAACCACAACAAATAAAAGCTTTTTGAAATATCTCAAGTTATAAGTTTACTAAATACTATGATTATACTCAAGATTAACGTGTTGATTGATTACGGTCGATTTATTTATTTTTTTAACTCAACGTCAATAGTCGGGTTAAAATTAATTTATTGCACTGTTCACTCCTAATCAGTGTTGCAAAGCAATTGGGTAATTGCGAAAAAAATCAAAATTGTAACCCTTATGTGAATGGCAAAAGAAACGTCTTTAACAGTATTGCGAGGTACACGGGTACCTACATGAAAATATTATTGGAAATTAAACTTTTTGGAAAACATGTGTATAATCACATAAAATAACTCTGACACTTAGGTTAGGTAAGGGTGACAACCAGAAGCACTGACTCACTTAGACCGTTTTGGTCCATTGAGATACTACGGGGGCTTTACTTCTGCAGAGTCCCCACCATCGAACCAACCTAAACTCAATATAAAGCTACTAATACGTTGCAGTTCAACACTGGCTACGTCAACTAAGTTCCCTGAACTCAAGAACGCCCATTGTGGTCATTCTCTGTTTTGCCAGTCCAGACAGTGTCAAAGAAAATCTTCTACACTCCCCTCTTCATCGATATCTTGGCACCTGTGGCAAAAATCATTGTTAACTCTGACACTTACAATAGATGTGCATTTATAGTCAAATTTTGCTGCGCAGTTTTATATATATTTATTTTAGACAAATATACACTACCTATTTTGCCTTTAGCAAAGACGCATCATTGTGCTCTTATGTACCGAAATAAAAGAAAGCTGACTATGCATATAAAGCCTAATGTAAAATCAATTTTTGCTGCTAAGCCTGAAATCATTATCAAAACAAAAATCAAAGGAGCAATTGATAATATGGAACAACTATTAGGAGAATATTCCTGCAAGAGCCAAACGAATCGATGGCCACTGTCATTATTTTATAATACCATGGATGTAGCAGCACCTATAGTATTTTATATCATATATATGGAAAACAATGCACAATTGCATTCCACAGATTGTCGTAGGCACTTCTTTGAAAGAACTAAGATATAAATTGTGTAAGGAAAACGACGCATTAAAAGCCCAGAATTCATTACCCAATCATTAGTCAAATTTGCAATACAGAGTGTGCTTGAGCAAGATTTTGAAGCTTCAACGCCAAACATTTCTGGTTTGCAAAAAAATAATAAAAGCGGCCGTACACCCGTTGGAAGGTTTTGCACGTGCGCTCACTCATACCTATGAAGTAAAGAAAAGCCTGTAAAACTTGCACCAGATGTTCCAAACCGATTTGTAATGAGCAGGGCAATCTTAAATAAGCACAAATATTATTCAAATACGCATACAAATATTCCTAAAAAAGGTTTAAAATATGCACTAAGATAAGCAGCCGAAAAAACACAGACTAATAATTTTTCATGAGTTTCCTTTAAACAAATGTTTATTGCAAAGTATAATCATATTTTTTTCAAGTTTTAAAATTAAAGGACCTTCGATAGTCGCACAAAACGATCGAATATATTGAAAATATACGTTCAATATCAGTCGGTGTTACTGTATATGTTGCTTTTAATTTCGGTCAACTTTTGAAGGCCAACGATTAAAAACTTTGTTAAGTTTTTCAATAAATATTTTATTCTTAATAGAAACTTTGACATAAAGGAAGCCTTTAGGTTTCCAATTTGATTGATGGCAAATACATTAAAAATTATCGTTAATGTATGGTAAATCTGTTTTGCCGATGAATTCTCAAATAAACCCATGCGTTATATATCGTATCTGTCTCATCATCAGAAAGCTCCTTTAAAACGCGCTCATTGCTATAAAGTTGTCGCAATAATACATAACTGCCATTAGCCAAGATCCCCCACATAGTGGTACAGGGCTTTAAGAGGATTGATCATTGTGTCAGCTACCACAAGCAAAGTTTGTTAAATAGAGTCACCAATCTGCGTAATATGCAAATTTCTGCAAGTTATATCAAAAATGCTTTTTATGGGAAAAAGCATAAAAAACTTGCCTTAGTAATGAATGGACTTTCAACAAACTGTCCAATATGCACAAATTGTTTGCGAAGCAATCAGTAAACATTTTTGTAGCTTATTGTTAATATCTGCTTGTTTCATTTATTTAATTATGTCTATTTGAAAAAAAATAAATTTTTGCTGGTTTTTCTTTCACCAAATATAAGGTTTAATCTATAATATTTATAACAACTTTCTTTAATTTTATTTTAGTAATATTTCACTAAAAATATACTTGCAATAATGGTTTTTTCATATTGCACCACCACGCCTTTTCGAAACAATTTTTAAGCTGAAAAATAATGATAATATAACCTTCATTAAAAGTTAGGAGTTCAAATAAGTGGACCTTCTGTTTCTATAAACAAAAAAAATTATCTGAAAACACCAAAGGTACCCGGGTACCTTGCCATTCACGTAAGGGTTAAGAAGGATTTGGTTAGTTTATAAAATATATACATCTGGTAAACGATTGTTAGAGCTAAGACGTGAGATACATTCGTTAGATACTGATATCAATTTTCACACACTCCATATCATAATTATAGAGTTATCATAGTGGTTTTTGAAGTTATTCGAAATATAGGGGTTTTTCACCATTGCAGGGGTTTTAATATGTTTAATTTGGTAAAAAAAACAGAACAAATAATTTATAATAATGTATACGTCAGATATTAAATTAGCGTAAAAAACTGATTTTTAGTAGACAAAAGCAAAGCACGAGTTTTAAAAGTTACGTCAAATATTTAATAGTTTTACATATTTATAGTTTTTTGAAGAATATAATATTTAATTAAGTACTGAAAAAGGAATGGAATTAAATAATAGCCAGCCGCTTCAGATAGATATATTGTCACCTAAAATGCAAAACAACTTAACACAAAAAAATAAAAATTTTAGTTTTTTATTGATTACGATTTACTACATCATATTACATACATATGTGTGCAATATTTCAAGATTTTGTTAGCAAAAACCAGAAATTTATGACACAAATTGAAAATAACGTATCATCAAGTGAATGATTTTACTAAACCAAAAAAAAAACGCATCATCATCAGTGCTGTCAACTACTTACATCAAAAACACGCACACATGCTAAAAATTCGCTAGAAAGCTAAAGACCGTGAAAATATGATTTTAATATCTCAAACAGTTTCCATATTATACAGTTTTTTGTTGCTCCTGTAACCTTATAAAAAGCGATGTTACGTTATTTTGCATTTAAATTGACGATATGTAGAAGAAGATAAGCACCACAGCCCAGAGGATCTTTTGTCCAGCTCGTGTATCTCACTACGTCAGGTGCAGGCTACGTATAAGGCCAATTACTCTGCTTGGTGGAATATCAAAAATTAAGGTTGGGCTTATGATATGCCTCACAAAAAATTTTCGCAGAGCAGATATTCTGGCGTTTCATCATCAGCCTCGCAGAATCTGCAGCTTTGGTACTTACATTTCCTAATCTAATCTGGTGGTACCTATATAAAATTTCTTTAACCTTCACAATGTGCTGTAGTGTAGGGTATTCAGATTAAAAAAAACAATTCAACTTAAAATATACTCAAGAAAAATTAGTCGAAATCTTGTCCGTCAATGTTATTTTTTCTACTCATTCATTCCTTCGCTGGTTCATTCGTTTCATTTAAAGTCTAACTGCTTATAATGTTGTTAGGCTAAAACTGTATTATGTGGCCTGGCCGTAGATGTTGTTTTGTTGCATTATTGCTTTTATTTTCAATTTCCGTTAGCATTAGTATCATCATTTTGTAGCACCAGCAGCTTTGAACTTTGGCCACTTTATAATGAATACTCATAAAATTCGCTAATATTTTCTTTTCGTTATTTGAATATTTTTTTCTTTATTTAGTTTCTGCTGGCCAATGCATAATTTAATCTTGTAGATTCTGTTGAGCAAGTTGTTTAGCAATTTATTTGATAATAAAGGATCGATTTTTGAAAAAGGGGTTCCGTTTTCTGAGACGACATTTATACGCAGGCGACTTTTTTAATTTCCCTTTTGTACGATGAGTTTTCCCTTAATGTATTTTTAAAAAATTTTCCTGATCTTCTTATTGATAAAATTACAAATTCAAATTACAATCACATAAAAAGTGACAAATACGAAAAATGAGGTAAAATTCAAAAACAAACATAAAAAATGCATATGGTCTATTTTCAGTTCATTTCCAGTTTGCTTCCCTAGTTCGGCAGCGAACACGAAACTTAAATCTGAATAATGTCGTCTTATACTTGTGCCGTTTTCATTTAAAAAAAAAATTTAACATTTGTTTTAGTTTTTATCAAAAAAATTGCTAATAAAAGTTTTCTTAAGACAAAAATTTTGCCTCGTTAGGGATGATACAATAGGTTCCAATAAACTATTTCAAAAAATTATTATATTGCAAATTTTCAACAAAAAAGGGCAAAAAATTTTGCACTTTTTTTGAAAAGAAAACGCCATTTGTTTTTAATTCATTTTTATTTTGATTGATAAGTGAGGCAGCTTTATATTACGGTCTCCACAATGCGATCACTTTCAACTTTTTACCCAAAAATGTTGCATGTTACATGTCTGGCTCATGCAGATTTTGTTCGCTTACATTTTGCAGTGTTAACTCTCTTGTTACAAATTGCAAGGCCATTTTTCTCAAGGTATTATGTAGTTTTTTCCAAATACACTTATTGTCTCAATAAATTTCCACGCGCCCTCTTGTATCATTTTAATGCATTTTATGTGCCCAAGTAGGATCAACCCGCAGGTGCCCTGTACCACTAGATGGAGATCTTGGTTAAAAGCTGCTATATATTATTGCGCCAATTTTATAAAAATAAGCATCGTTTTAAATGAGCTTTCTGATGATGAGGCAGAGTCGATATGTAATGTCCTTTACATGAAAGTTTATCCATCATACAAACAGTGAAAGGAAAACTTTAAGAATAAAATATTTATTGAAAACCTTAACAAAGGTTTTAATCGAAATGTTGGGCGTCAATCGTTGGCCAAGATTAAAAACAGCATATACAGTCACATCGACTGATCGTATATTTTCAATGTATTCGATCATTTTGTGCAACAATCGAATATCCTTTTAATTTGAAAATATGAAAAACATATGATTATACTTTTAACATTTTTTAAACAAAACTGATTAAAAATGATTTGTCTGTGTTTTGCATGCGTATTTGAATAATTTTTGTGCATGTTTAAACTTGCCCTGGTTATCAGTGATTAAAGTGTTTCATAAATTAAGTCAGTGATAATTGTTTAGACTCCACGGTTGCTATTAAATAATTCTACAAGCAATACGGCTTCAATTTCGTTTAATGATCTCTCCTGGAGTAAACCGTCTGTCTACCTTATTTATTATGTTGAAGAAATTGCATTGGCCATATTTTTTTAACTGCATATATTTCCACGAACACCTCTACAAAGCTCGACGACAATATATATTTCATTAAGTAGTGGTACGCCTGGGAAAAAAGGAGCATATTATTTTATGGGAATGGCTCTAGAACTCTTACTCTAGACTACAAAAACGGAATTAATACAAACTTACCAGTTCCACTAGATTTCTAGCGCATGGTCTTATACTGGGACTCCGTGGCAATACTGTGGAAGAGAGACATCGGCAGTAGGTCACAAGAAAGGAATGTAGCATCGCTTAAATAAAGGGGATACGCTTATCTACTTCAAAAAACCGGAGTAAAAAGTATAAAATCTTAACAAAATATGATGCTGGGTAACGTTTTTACTAAAAAAATAAAAAATGAAAATAAGTATACAAAAATTATTAACCATTTTAATTGAATTTTTTGTTAGCATCAATTTAATGATGAACATCACACTTCTGGCGATATTATTTGTTCATAGTTTGCATTTAATGGAATTTTCATGATCTACTCATGATCATGGTGATGACCAACGCCACCAAGTGGCTCGAGTTTTAAACACAGCTGGATGGTACTTTAAGCTATAAAAAGAAAAAATATATAAATTAGGCGCAAGCACTAACATCTAGGAATGACAATATTGAATTGACCTTTGTGTGGTTGACCCAAAGACTAAATAAAACCATTAAGTACAAGGAATAACGACAAAAGCAGAATTATGGTGAAGATAAAGGTAAAGGTAACAAAAGTAAAGAAGAAATTTTAAAATCCCAAAAGAGATGCTTGATGGTTAGTGATTTTGATAATGACTTGATTTTGCAATAAGAAACTGACATTATGATAAAATATTTACACACTTTTTAAAGTTTATATTTTAAAATTTATTAGGAAAAGACAAACTTAGCTTCAAGTTATATAAATGGTATGTAAAATGAACATCTATTACTAATATCTATTTCTTTAATTCATAATTTAAATAAACAGTGAGTGTTTACAGAAAATTTGGAATAAATGAAAAACGTAGTTTTTTTAAAAAGCGAAAAATGGTTTCAACCTGCTTATCGGACAAGTGTCCTGCAATAACTCTCAATAAACTTATTCATCACATGAAGAAGGAAACCAGCACTTAATGGAAGTAATATGTTGTCTGGAATTATTTGGAATCTGACCAAGCAGCTTACTGAAGATCTTCTTCAAGTTGTTCCTGCAACCAAAATGTAATTTTTTGATAATCTTAGAGTGCAGCCTTCCTTGATATAAAGAAGAGTAAATTTTAGTGAAAACTGTTATAAATTCACCACATTATAAAATCTGTTAATGGAGATTGATTGACAATAGACATCTATTAATCCTCCGGCTTATGTTTTCTTCCATTAATTTTGCACTTGGCTGTTCTGATGTCTCTACTTTACCGGTATCCATCTTAAATTTATTGAAATTGTTGCATCTGTGATCGACACTTTGTCAGTTCAATGAAGTTAAATTTTATTTTCGCTTTTTGTTATTCTTCTCACTTGGGCTTTTTTCCTATTTTTTCCTCCGATAACAATGGAATTAAATTAATGTTCGTGTTTGTTTGTAATTTTCCAAAATACACACTTGTCTTCATTAACTATCTGTTTTGTTGTAAGCAGAAAAATTTTAGCTGATGACGACTTCGACCCCACATACCATGATCATGTTGGCAAATCATTACAAGATTCATGTTTTATTTTTTATTTTTCATTGATTGTTGACCACAATTTCATTAAGTGTCAATTGTTTTGTTAGAGTATTTTTATTTTCTATATTTCTTTTGTATTGTTGTGGGTAAAATTGGTAATTGTATGCAGTCTTCTTTTGATTTGAACAATTATGCTCAATTGGACATTTGATGGTTTTTATTTTGGCTCTGAGGTTGGTTGTTGATGGTTAAGTGTCAAATTAAATGAATATACTTACTTTTTTTACAAAAAACTTTCTCTTTCTTGTACATTAAATAGATAATTTTAGGAATATTAAATTTTTGTTTAAGGTCATCATTTTTGGTTATAACTAATTTGAAGTTCCTTGATTTAAACTTACGAGTATATATTCGACTATTTGTAGTTATATTTTCCATATAATTCAGCACATAAGGATTTCAAATAAATTAATCATGTGATTTAATTTAAAAACTAATAAAAAAATGTATGAGCAAACGATACAATAAAGTTGAAACTTACAAATAAAATAGCCATTAATCGCACTTACAAATAAAATGGCCTCCACATACAAGGCTAAGGAAATTATAGAAATACAAGTACGATCGAGTTTTTTATATGTACATCAATTACATAAGGATATACTTAAAGTGTGATTTTGCAAAGATGCGCTGCGATTCGTCGTAGCTTAGAGAACATTGATGTGAACTCCGGCAGATTAATTAAAACACAAGCAAAAAACAAAAAACATTTAAGGGTATTTTATATTTAGTAGCCATTAAAGAAAATAATATAGTTTAGAAACGTTGAGAGCTATTAACTATTCCAACGACTTATATGTATTAATATTTAGAATTCTTTAGCCGTAATTGAGACTGGTAAGTATTTGCCCCCAAAGGCCAGTTTGATGTTAAGGTAATTACTATAAATGCCAAAGTAGAAGTAATGTACTTTGTGTCTATTAGCGTTTTCAGTCATTACTTTTCCATCAAAGTTTTTGCTGGATAGTAAATACTTTCTACTATTTTCCGATTTTTTTATTTTGTTTTTAGAGTTAGTTTTTTGCGAGAATAAATTATTTTGAGGTTTTAATAAAAAATTTAAAAAACCGCTTAATGATATAATGTTTAAATCAGATACGAATTCGTTAATTCAAATTATTAAATTAAATTGTTTTTATTATAAAAAAACATAGGAGAAGCTACTAACAATATATCAAAATGTAATATTATGATTGTCACTGTTTAGCCCGAAATGTTAATATATCTATTGTATTTTTTTAGCCATTTTTATTTGTATTTTACATTTTTTAGCCATTTATTCCTCTTAAGCATTTATTTTTAAGGGACTTACTAGTAAAATTATAGAAAATCACTTTTGAAGTATACAGGGCAATCCAATAAAAATAGGCCGATATTTAACAGTTCTCATGTCTCAAGCTGTTGCTACTGCATATTTGTGGGTCATCGTTTAGTACCTTCTTTTGCAAGAATAACTAATAATGTTGCTGTTGTTGCCCATAGGTTTAACCCTTTCGCCCCTACTGAGATTATATGTCCCAGCAATATTCTTCACAGTCTTATTCTTAAATCTAATATATTCCAATACTGTTTGAAGCATTATCTGTAGCGTAATTGCAGAAAACCGTGCTTAATTACACCGGTATGTCAGTTGAGTGCAGATCTTTTATTAGAAAGCACGGTTTTTTTCTCTGGTCGTCTCATAATTTCATTAAATAAGTTGCAGTTTTTGTGTTTTCATTCTCAATTTTATATAATTAAAAAATGTAAGTAGTGGAACATTGTTTTTATCTTTTTGTAGCAAAAAAATTTTTTTTTCAAAGAGTAAAGTGCTAGAAATTTTTTTTTAATGGGAGGTATTGTCCCAATAAGATTTCGTGTGGTAGTAACAGATGGCAAGAAAGAGATTGTCGGATAACGAATTGGCTAGAGCACGATGAAAGCGAAAATTATGGTACTGACTTCAGTGACTCAGATTATAATATGTGGACTGAACTTTAGTCATATGCAACTACAATCGAATGATGTGTGGGGTTGATCTCACCGACCAAAAAACATCAGTACACGACATGAACAGAAAATACGGACAGTGGTGGAACAAAGTTTTTTTTTAAATCTAAATGGTATGTGTTTGAAATGAGTGGATTCTAGGAGCATCATCACCATAAGGTAACATTCATTCAGTTCATAGTTCCATTGGCTGAAGCTGTTATAGCTGGTGGATTGAAACCAAAGAACTAAAAAGGCGTCGGACAAGCGGCAGTCCTTCTTAGCGACCGAAGAAGGAGCTTTTGAATATTGGCAATGATTTACATATTGAAAGCGAACTGCAACAATGCATCGTTGCGTTCGATGCACTTCATGTGTACAGGCTGCAGCAATGCTCTATACCCTTCTTATTTCATTGCACCATTCCACCAATAAAACCAATTTTTCTTATATTCACGCTATGATTTTTTAAAGTTCTTTTATCTAATTTTTTGTGTTCCTTTGTAAGATTTGAATTTGAGATTTTTCTTTGTTTTTCACATAAATAAAAATAAAAATGTATATTGATCAACAATTTCTTCGTTTTATTTTAGCTTTATTGGGATATAACTTCCCGCAATAAAATCTCTTTCCCAATAAGGTTTCCTGCTCTTAAAGTTATCCAGAATAAACAGCTGCTAATGTGCGAATTCGTGATGGTAAATTTCATGAAAAGCATGTGGTTCTGCAATGATATTTTTTATTAATTATTTCTTATCCTCTTCTTTTAACTTAAATAAACATCAGATGATTTCACTTAAAAATACTAATTTTTTATACATATATAAAGAAAAAACATCTTATTATAAGATATCATATTTTCCAAATTATAAATTTATTTATTTAAGGCCGATATACAACAGAACCGATTTCGGTTGGAAATGTACAATTACAGACAAACTGGTGGAAATATTTAAAGAAATTGATGGTTTTATTTTCAAGCTGCTCTTTATCCCTCTTTTATGGACAAATGCTGAAAAAACAGAGTTTTCATCCAATTTAATATTGTTAAGAATTATTTATAAATAAAACTATTTATTTATATTGAATAATCTTAACTCACATTATTGTGACAAAATAATATGTGAATTGTTTTCTTTTATTATCGTTTACTACTCATCTTGTTTCTATATACATATGTAATATTGTTTGTCGTGTTGTGAACACTTTTTGTTCAATATTTAACTTTTTCTAGTTGTATATTTTTGGCCAATCTGGATATCAGTGTTCAGGTATTTGATTTTCCATTTCAAGAATGCTAAACGTGACTTTTATATACTATTCAGCTTGTAATAATTTCTGAGGACTGTTTTTTTTGCAAAAGTAACACTCAAGGAATTATTATGGCTACCCACCAGTAGCTGTGTTACTTTTTTTCAAAAACGTGAGAGTGTTTTCTATGTTTGTCCTTATTTTATTAATAGAAACTTGCAAATTGTCGGTGTCGATACAAATTTCTAAAAGTTGAGAGCACCTAAAGTCAATGTTGTTTAGATTTTTAATTGGTATAAATGTTTTTCCAACTATCATCAAGAAGCGACTAAGGCGAGGCTTCTCTGGCCAACAATTTTCTAACTGCTTAAAGGGTGTCTGTGATTTACGGCTTTCTTAATTGCGAGTATGAAGAGAAACAAGCAAGCAAAATACAAAATTATTATAAGCATACTCGTACAAGCATTTTTCGATCAAATTCAATATTCATAAGTTAATATGAGAAGTAATACAACCGCCAACTACAAAATCATGCCAATAACAAACAACTAACCTGTCATACTACGCCAAAACGGCGCTTGAAATGAAAATTTAAAATATAGAAAAACTTTTTTTTACAATGTTGCATATTATGTATTTAGTTTTTTAGGTTTCTGCTGCATGTATGTATCAGCTGTGTGTTCATATTCAGTCGGAGTTTTTCTTATGATTTTGTAATGCTTTTATGGTGGGATATTAAATAATGTTTAGTGAGCGTAGTGTTTTTGCTTAAAAGCATAATTCATTAAATGGCCATTACAAAACAAATAATATTAAAATTGAATATGTCAGAAAATTTTGGCAGTTGAATAGAAAACTCTATTCATTTTTAATATATTAATGTCAGCGTAAAAAACTTTTAAAACTAAGGAAAAAATATTAGTAAAATCTTTGAAATGTAGGTCAATGTATCTAGTTGTGTTCATATACAGTATTTGTTATAGAGCGTTGACCAAAAATAACAGCCCTGTATGAGCTGATATATTTCGTTTTCCCCCACTGTAACTATAGAGTTTCTTAACCTGTCACAATGATCATTCCCGTGTACAACTTTTAATGACTTTATGCATCATTTTGCTCTAATTAAAATTACAAACAGCAAAACAAACAACTCAATATGACAAGCTGATTAAATCTCTATTGCAAAGTGCATATCCAATTGGCCTTTAGGCACGAAATGCAAACATTTCACTGCCAACAGTATTTCATAAATCAAACAAGAAAAAGTCTTTTTAATTTCTAAAGCTCCTGCTAAATCCTAAATAATTTGTTTTTAAATCTTTTGTACAAACTTCAGTTACAGAATTAACTCTATTAAAAAGAAAATTTGTACAACAAACTAATGACGAAATAATTTTGCATTAAAAACATATGTTCTCTGCTACAATTTTATGTTACGGACGATACGAGTGTACTACAATAACACACCCTTGGTAGATCTTCTAGCATGAACAACCCTTACAGTGAGTAATAACGAAAAAATATTTGAATAAATGCACTTCTGTAGGAAGAAAACTTAATTTTTGAAGTATGGTAACGCACATAAGTGCATATACGAACGCGTGTCATTCATTCACTCACATAAAGAAACAACAAGTCAAACCGGAAAAACACACGTACCCATTTACAGTTAAAAATCTAACCAGGACCTGCCGCTATAATAAATTTTATATGTATGAATTGGTGAATGCAATAAACGACTTACAGTGATGATACGGCATGCCCTGCTGTAAGGCATGATGTCAACAATGTCATTTTGTTTTTGTTTGACCGTCCGTTGTTTGTTAATATTTTAATAGACATAAAATATTAGAAGGGTCACGTGTGTCATATTATAGACAAAATACTCATTCTATATATATTGAAACGTATGTCAACTGTTCGCAACCGCGATAAAGTCAAAGTTGACATTGAGGCGAACAAAGGAATAGAAACAGGAATAAGCGAGTCAGTGTATCAGATGGGCCATTGCAGGGGTGTGCAGAGATGCATAACATTGTAAAATATGAGTATTGAAGTTAACATAAAAGTGCCACACGACCCACCTAAAGTTTCTGCTGGTTGGTTTATTCGTGTTGAAAAATAAAACTCAGTACGTAAATATTCATAAACGTCAGGACATTTTTGAATAGTATGCAGTTTGTAAAAGGACGAATTTATTTCTTTTGAATTTTTAGTGAAATGGAGTTGGTTTCTATTAAGCGTTTGATTAAAACTATAAATTTTAAGACCCCTGTTTTCGATGTGAAGTTATTAAAATCGATCGTTTTGGTTTTTTTTTCATTTCGGAAAATACGTATAAGTACAGATAAGAAATATTTTGGGTTTTAAGATAAACTTTAGAAGAAAACTATATGTTTAGGATTTACGTATAAAAGCTTATGAAATGCTAATGAATCCTTTAGACGATATTTTAGTTTTGTGCAACAGTAAAAGACGAACTGTTTGTCTTCCATATTATCTTTTTGGTAGAATTAGTACTCAGTACTTGTACTACTTAGTACTTGTTTTGCGTTGCCTAGATAAAAAAATAATCGTAATAATCAAAATAACTTGAAAGAAATCTCGTAAAACGACTGAAGTGGACATGGTAAGTATGTATAATCTCACAGCTGGCTTCTTAGGGACCCGGCTATGTGGTTCTTAAACAGTGTTACGCTCGCGTCACATATAAACTCTACTTTCATACATTTAAAACGACAAAGTACACACAAATTTTAATGTATCCAAGCGCAAATGTTAATTAGGCATGATCTTTTGCATTATGGGGTATAATTGTTCCCAACCAAATAATATTAAGCCTTTCAGACGCCTACGACAATCCTTATACCCTTATATGTTAATTTTCTTTTAATCAAAACTAGACTATGGTAATACCGATCTACATAAAGCCACGAATGTCATTCCCCAACTTATAGATACATATTTATATGTGTAATAAAAATAATAACATATTTATTGAAAAAAAAGGATTAAGAAAATAAAATCTTAAGACAGACGTATACATGAAGGCGCCATGAAATAAGTCCCCACGAAATAAGTCACATAAGCAACGACGACGGTTTTCGGGGACTTATATCTTCTTTGTGGGGACTCATTCCTTTTTTTGGGCCTTCATATAAAATAACTCCCCAAAAGTCTGTGATGAAGTAAATCCATAAACAAATAGAATATGTGAAAAATCGTTATACAATAGTGTAACAAAATAAGTCAGTAGACATAAATCTTGCAAAGGCAGAATTAATCTTGATTCCGATGCATTTTGTTTGTTTTCGTCGCTAAAAACTATTAAATAGGTTAAAGAAAATATTCAATCATCGCAAAAGAGATATCTTCTGGATGCTCTCTATAAAATTGCTCCAAAAGGGTGTTTTTCCAGCTTTTAGTTATATGCTTATCGCTCTTTTATTGTAACATAGTCATATCTCGAAAAATGTTTTTTTAGTTAAAAATGCAAAATGGAATGGTTTTTCATCTTATGTGAAAAATTTGTACAAATATCTTGTTTACGTTTTTATTTTTCCTTATATGACTACGTTGCAATAAAGGAGCGATATATTGAATATTTTGAAGATGTAAGTGTTAAATACAATACAAAAATTGTACTTTTTTAAATGCCGTTTGTATTTTTAGATTTTTCGCATAGTTCAGTTCTTTACTGTAATATATAAAAGACAACGAATGTTATTTGGATCCATCTATATTCGTAACAGGCTCTGAACACAAAGGTGACACGAGACGGAATGCTATTATTGTTATTTTGCTGACTCTGTCACAAGAAATAAGTTAAACAAAGATTTATTCTTTTTTAGTTTTTATCCATTTTCTGCCGCAAGAAATACTTAACTCTTATTTCTTTAAAACTTTCTTTTATTAACAGATAAATTGCTATTTTATTTACAGGAAAATTAAAATTGTTCTGCATTTTTCTGCAGCAACTTTCAATAAGCACTCTCGTTGAACAAACTCGTACATGCAAAAATGCACACACACCCACACATCTAGGCTTTTAATATTAATTACACTAAACAACTACTAGCACTTGCACGACACATTTCTCACTGCACACATTTCAATAAAAGAAAAAATTAATAATTCCTCTGTTTTATATTAATTATTTTATATATTAAATTGTAAAAAGTTTTATAATTTGTTATATTTTTCTCCTTTGCGATTTAGTTACTTGCAATAGGCTTTAATTTTGTTTTGTTCATTTTTCATTATTCTTATCTATTTTTAGCAACAAAAATCATGTGAAAAAAGCTAATTTGCTCCAAAACATAATCACAAAGTTTCATCTCTGGTCTACCCTGTGCTATGGAAAAGCAATGATAAATACTATTTGCAATATATTATCACGAGCAAATCAGTTGGGTAGCAGGTAATTAAAAAATACATACAGGTGGTTCCGTTGCTACTACTAGCGGTACGATGGTCACTAGGACAGCTTCAGCTCTACAGTAGGTTGGAAATTTTTATAAAAAGGACGTTATTTAAAATACAAAGTCTATTTAGTATTAATAAACATGAATAATTTTATCTATTAATCTCACGCGTTTATGTAAGCAAACAAAATAATGTACGTATAAAATTTTACAGTTTAATACAAGCAAAATCAGTCACCTAATCTCGCGAGGTCGCCTGTTCTGAATTCGTCTTGTTACTTACATCAAATTCCGATATAAAATTATTTGTTTATTTAAATATATATTATATTAATATTAGGGCTATCGGCTTGGTAAAATTATTTAATCAAGGAAATAATATTACCGCACTGTTTTAAAGATTTTTAACAATTGAACGATTTATAAATGTGCCAACGCAATAGATCCTACCACCAAACTTGTATTATTTCTGCAATTATACATGCAAATGCAGAGGAATTAAGTTCTTTCGTCTAGTATGAGATCTCTTTCTATGCATTAATCAAAGCGTAGTTACCAAACTGAATACTTCTCAATAAAAGTGCATGGGAAAAATATCTCATGATAAAAAAAACGATTTGAATAACTTGGTTTTTCAGAGTGCGCTTAAAGTCAAAGAATTTCTTACAAAAATAAATGAAATCGTAACAACTTCTACACCCAGAGAAAACATTAAACCATCAGTGTACAAAATAACCACATACGGTGTCAAAAGTGTATCAACAACGTATGTGGTCATATTGAACACATCGTTGTCAATTCGACAACGAAATGTTGTTAACGACACACCGGAGTCAAATTGATACCATACTGTTGTCGAGTTTTAGGAACCTATTCTATTCTAAATAATATTAAAACCATTGCAATGTATTGTAATTAATTTATTTAAAAAAAGTGTTTTATTTATATATACAAAACTTAACAAAGAAAACTTTATTTTCTTTAAAACCTACCTTTATATCGTTTTCAAATGGGAACACGGCACGAATTTCACCCAGTAGCCGATTATAGTCTTGTGTGCAAAGCACTATCCCTCTGCTAAGAAAATCTTCAACAATAACGTTAATTATTGAACCTCTATGTTTACTATCTAATTTTTTGTTGTGATCAGCATATTCAGCAACTGATTTCCCTTTTGTTGTTTGATGTTAGAAGAGCCTTCAAATCCTAAAATATTAATTAAATATAAGATATTTTATTTAGAACATTTTCATTTATCTTACCTTTGATAAAATTACCCCATTAGTTGTGCAAAAATTAGAAGTATCATTACTCCAATACTCCACCTTGGATGGTAGAGACATTATGTCATCATCAATGCCAAGCCATAATTTATACAGATTAAACTTATTTATTATGAACATAATAAAAATACATTACCTCTTTATTTGCCACGCAAGGAGCTTTTCTCTAAATTCCACTCGTAGCCCTAATGTTGGAGCTGCCTCCTTTGAATCTTCCTTTTTTAAATAAGGTAAGCTACTAAATGTATCTTGTGCGGCTAGAAAAGTACAAAGTCATGTTAAAAATTGAGGTTCCAAACTGCGATGTGCTTACATTTCAAGTTATCAAAAAATTAATTATATATTTAAGGTAGCGAGGAAGTCCTTTAATTTATTGTCGTCGCTATATTCAGCAACATGGCTAATTGCAAAACAGGTAGCGCTGACCACTACAATATCTTAGTATATTGCACCGAAATCACCTTCGTCTTCCACCAATTGGTACTCAACTTGATCCATTTTTTTTATTCACAAACTAAAACTTCCCGAAATAAGACTTTGAAAAGAACAAAACATAAAATTTTATAACTAAAGATACAATGCTCATTTCATTTTCATCTACTTCTTCACGCACTCTCAACGCAGCATCAACTTGAAACAGAGTCATATCTCCGTCACCAGTAATGTTAATTAATATTCCTTGCGCACCTTTCATTGATACATTATCAGGTAATGGATTGGATATTGCAGATTCCGCAGTACTAATTGCTCTATCTTCTCCTTCTGCCTCTCTGGTGCCGATCGTCGCTTTGCCAATCTCACTCATTATTGTATCAATATCAGCGAAGTCAAGATTATTAAGCATGACCATTAAGTCAGTAATTTTTTTTTAAAGTTTTCCTCATTCCTCGCATTTGTAGCTCGTTTTAGAAGATTTTACGACTTCTTCTAAATTTTGCAACTTTTGGCGGAATTTCGCGTTTTTTGCAATGTGGGTGACTTTTACTAAATTTTTCAGTATAAATTTTAACATATCGTCTAAATTTAGCTTTACAAATAAAATTTTTCCATACCTGTCCTCAGTACAACATATAAAATTGAAACGTATAATTATAACACACTTTTGTATGAAAATTACAAATAACAAAAATTCAATACTGTATAATTGTGAGTTGAACCATAATATTGTCAATTTGTAAACGTGCGGTTTCAAGAAAAAAAGTTAAAACATAGTGCTATCATATTGTTCTCATTCGTTGTCAATTTTGAAACGTCTTTTTTCCCTCAGGGTACATATGCAGTGCATTGAACTTGAACTAGGAAAATAGGTTATGGGAAAAGATTTTTGGATATTCGATCTTAATTTTCTTACATTTCTCATACGCAAACAATGCTAGTAAAACACGAATTCTCTCTGTACTGTGCAGTGCGATAATCGATATAATACGTTTCATCGACTTTCCAGTTAATAAATAGAGCTGTCTACCTTAGTGTCACCGGTGAGCTTCTTAGGACTCTCCTGTACGCGGTCGAGTAACTTCTTAACAGACCGTGAAGAACCGGCTTATACATTGCAATTTCGCTTGGCTGTAGATAGTATAAACAGTAGCGAAGTGTATCTTACCCCGTATTAAGAAATCGATTCACTGGAATACTTGGACATCAGACTGGATCATCAGATGGTAGTGGTTTCCTTAATAACTAAACGAAATACAATTTCAGATGGTACTGCATCTGTGGGTGTATGCATAAGCATGCAACGTTCTGTCTTACGAGTGTTCTAATCGACTACGCTCGCATGAAAGTTTGAAGGTCGCTAAGTAAATAGAAAATATGGCAGGAGAAGAACGGAGCTTTGCCTGAATTAATTTACAGCTCTTTGAATGGAATTCCATCTATGGCAACTTGTTTAGTGTGATCCCTGAGAAAGCTCGATATAAATAGAAAGAAATCACGATTTTATCGACAACTTAATCTTACGTGTCAACATAGCGATTCTCTTGCGGCAATTGTACAGCCTAAGCAATACCCCTTAGGTAGCGCAAGGTTCGTTTTCAGATCCTGCTTAACATTTACATTTCAAGCTTATTGATATTCTTAAAATTTATACACAGATGATTTAGCAAAAACATATTTAAATTTTAAATATTGAAATATATTTTAAGTTTAACTAAAAGTTGAATATTGCATATCGCAAAAAGGACGTTAGTTCGTCTTAAACTGAACAGCAATTTCTAGTTTCTATCACTTAAAAATAAACTCGTCACAACTCTAGATTTCGATTGGGTAAAAACAAAGAAGTACAACAAGGGCTTGTAGGGTGGAGCGATATTGTCGCCGTGGGCTATTTTAGTGGCGTTTATGAAATATCTTGTATATTATTAAATCACTAATTTGAGGTCACTATGGCATGTTATCCATTTGAGCACAACGTCCTCATGGTAAAACTAAATTATAGAAATGAGTGGTTGTTAAAGCAAACGCTTAGAGCATTGTGCAGATCATAGCAGACAGGCCTGACGTTCGGTTGCGGTAATAATCATGTCAAAGGAACGCTAGATAAATTGCGGCGGTTCTGTGCGTCAATCAGCGAGCGCAACAATGGACATCTATATCAGCAGCTCGCACAAGAAATAACGAAGTTTTTGTGTCCGCATCAAATTATTTATGGTATGCAAGAAAAATTCTATAGAAATCTTGCGGAACGATAAATATCTAAAGGAATTTTAAAGATAAACTCTATATGCTGTTTTTATGTATACCATTCTTAAAACTTTATTAATAAAAACAATTTAAAGTAAAAAATTTCTCAACATAATCAAAATAAAGAATAAATACTTTGAAGTTTCTGCTGCCACCCTTTCTTCTGCATTTCAAAAGGGTCATACAACAGCAATTAAGAACATTTTTTCGTAATAAATGAAATGAAATGACAAGTAAACAGTGTGCTGATTCTATATGTTTTTAAAATGCAAACTAGAAACGCGGGTGAAGATGCTCCTTAACTTGTTGTGGGAATATAAAAACCACCCTCTCCGCTAGCGACGATTTTTTTCTTTTTTCTTTTTAATAACATTGAAAAAGGGGGTGTGCCATTGGCAGAGTGTTGCCTTTTAATTTAGATATAATTTAATTTTTTTTTGATAACATTGACGTTATTGTTAATTTGGTACTTGTTACCCGACTGCGAAATAGATGGTGTTTTCTTTTGGTGAATTTGTAGTTTACAGTTGTTCCTCTTGATTAGTCGTCCAGCAAAATTCTTAACAAAATATATTTATTTGTGATTTGACAATTTGTGGGAATTATTGTTAGAATGAAAAAAAAGCGGAGAAAATAGTGAACACAGCAAACAATATTGTACTTGTCACATACTGTGTTGATGGCTTATTCCCTGTTGGTTGTTGCTGCGACATCATCCCTGATTTTTAGCTTACAACTTTGTTTCGAGTACTTGAAAATATGTTGTATAAGCTACAAGTTTAATGAGGCATTGTGGGAAATTTATTATAGCGTTCAGTACAATTTCCCTTAGAGTTGGCCTTAAAATTTGTGTAAATTTTTTTTTGTATTTTTTTTTGATTTTTCCACCAAATTTCATTCAATTACTTTTCATTGGAAACATCATCATCACCCATTACCATTATAATTGTCTTTATTATTTTGATTATAATGACTTTTACAGTGATGCTTAATGGTTTGTTTTGTCGTGTGAATAAACTTGTTAGAATTTTAGATATGTTTTCCATGAAGTATTAAATTTTATGTAAGTAGTACAACCTTTTTCGGCTTGAATAGTTTTGTTGTAAAACTGCGGTGGAAAAAAAAATATTTTATGACAAAATTATTTATGACAAAAGGATGAATACTGTGAGAATTATTGTATGTTAATTGATCCATAAATTTACTAATCATTGTTATTAGAAATAGATATATTAAAAGTTTAGAAAAAAATTTACAAATTATTAACCTGCAGTTGTATTGGTAAAACGAATTTTTTTTTATAAGCGTGAAGTTTTGAAATATTTGTATGGTTAGCTGCTTAAGGACAGTAATTATAATGCTTGGTATGGTTATGATTTCATAATGTTTAACTTTTATATGAGCCATTCATCTATTTTTATTAGGAGAACAAAAGTTGCTGTATCTAATGCTGAACTCTTCGGTATAGTTTTTTTAAGTTTTTCAAGACCTGCTGTTTAACGGTGGGCTGAGCTATTAGTAATGTATACTTAACTTAAATATGTATAAGATTTTCGAAAATCATTTAATTTTTAAATACAAAAAATTTACTACATGACTCCATATACTGTCCACTTTCATTTATTTGATCTTATAGAAACAACCACACTATTCTATTTAAAAGAAAAATGCACATTCAAAATCATGTATAAATAAAAAATAAATACCAGTATAAAGAAAATCATTTAACTTTAAACAAAATTTATGCTAAACTATTAAAAGTTGTTATAATTGGCAATATTAAATGATTTAAATGCAATAAACCAATAACCATATTAGTACATATTTTAAGTTTTGAACGCATGTTTAAAATGCAGGTTGGTTCCAACTAAATCATGAAAAAACTTAAAAATTCAATAAAATACAAGCACCAACCACGTAAATTTTAAAACGCACAAAACATTTGGCTCAAATCATTGAACAGGCAAATAAAAATAAATGACAGGGGAGGAAAAACGGGATACAAAATTTAAAAATTTTGTTACGAACAAAAATAGTAGACGCCAAATATTATTTATGAGTTGTTTTAAGATATCACGTAATATTACTTCATACATTAATGGTTGTTTCTTGAATGAAGTTAACTTTTATATATCATTTGTTCAAAACCGAATCGAAAACCATTTCAAATAAATGTTTCTTCAAATATGTTCACTTGTTTCTAGTTTCCTTTCAACTTAAGTTATTTATTTAATATGATTTCATTAGTTTGATAAGGAAAGTGCTAAAATGTGTTTAAATTTTGAGATCAACTTAAATAGATTAAAATGTGTAAAATTAAAATTTATTATGAAATATTTCAAAAATAAACACAATAATTATTAAAATTTATGCAAGATATTCTTATCCTTTTTTGTCAAAACATAACGTGCGTAGTCACGTGATTGATTCCTAAGTGGTAGATGCCAGTTTGCTTTCTAGCACTTCTAAAGACGGCCAGTCGCTTTAGCATGGTGATAGCCTAGGAGGAGTTCAATTAGTACGTCTTATGCACCTTGAGACTTTTCGTTGAATAATCTAAATGAAACCCGAATGACAGCTGAGTAATATTAGATAAACATGCATATAAAGGAGCATGAAACTACAGGATAATTGACACATTTTGTAATTTATCCTGTTCTATAATCGGGGAAAATATATAAAGCCTTCGGTTTTTAATCACAGTTAGAACGTTGATATGACATGCAATTGAGCGTAATAAAAATATTTATATTTTTTAAACAAAACAAAAATTGAAATGAAGGTTTTGTAATTTGTACTGTGGTATTGGACAGTTAGTTATGTATTGGCGTTTCATTTTATTTAACACAAAATAGTACATTCTTCTCAAATTGTAAAGTTGTTTGATTCTTTTCAATTCTGGTCAAATGTGGTCAATGCCCAAAAATGGTGCAGGAACTAAGTAAACAATGAACTAAGATTCAAAAAAAGAAATGAATTGAGTTCCTATTCATTTGGTTGGTCTTTGGCGAGTATAGCGTAACCGACCGAAGCTACTGCGGAACATAAACAAAGGAGAAAACACATCAGCCAGAGTGAAGGACGGCAATCAGAACAATATTTACTCTAAAAGGGCGTTTTCCGGGGGTTAATCTAATCTTTAAAATTTCTTTTAAATTAATTAATTCACAAAAAATTGGATGTTGTTGGACTATATAAAAATTAAAAAAATATTTTAAATAGTTTCCTTAATAAAGCAGAACGCAAACTTAATTTATATGCTCTTTAAAAGCAATACATTAATGTATTTTTTTTGCTGAGAATGTAATTTTGTAATAATTATTTTTCAATTTAGAAGTGTCTTAAAAATATCGTTCATTGTAACTTAAGCGTTTGATATTAATGCTTAATTTTTTTGTAATTATAGATAGAGATTTTACTTAAGCTACAAGAAGTCTAATGGAACCAAGTCTCTTGTAGAGCTAGAAAAATTGTTTAACTAACTAATAATTTTTGTATATCCTTAGTACTAAATTGTTCATGCAAACATGTATAGTTCATCATAAATTAATAGTCATATGTTAATTTATTACATTAAAAATATTTATATGTATTAGCATTCTCCACACCCGCATCGTAGCAGCTTTTTTGTAAAGTGTTTAACTTTTCTTTACATTTCGTTCTACAGCTAAAAGCTATAGGATTATTTTTTGCCAGACCATGGTCTAGAAAGAAGTTGAGACTCATGTATGTAAACCTGCTTAATTTTTTGTTATATGTAAGTGATTGTAGTTGCTGCAACGAAAAGTTTTAACTGCAATAAGGAGTTTACTAAAATTGTTTACTTTTTGCTTCCAAAATGTTTATGTTAGCTAAGCAACAAATTTGAATTGGCCGCTGCTTTTTTCTGTTTAAATAAACTTTTTATTTGTTTTTTTTTCTCTTTAATATTTTATAGCCTGCAGCTTACTCAAGTTGTTGGTCACTGGAGTAGTGAATGTTTATCACATTATGAAAAAAAAACAGTCGTCTATCTTTGGTGCAGGGAATAACAATATAGGAGCAATACAAAATTAAACTAAAATAAACAAGGTATTGAAAATGTGTTATATCTAAGAGTTGGTAAAGTTAAGGTACCTGGCACTAACTAATATAACAATAAATGGTGTTTATGAGAAATATTTTAATAATTTATTTAAAATTCAAATCAATGCTAAATATTTATCTGTGAATGAAAGAGCTTAATGACAATTCCACTTGTAGTTTTTAAAGATCATTAAAAACAGATTAATTTAGATGGCCCCAGTAATAGTAAACTATTTACCAACTCTGCTATAACGATGACAATATGTCTTGGTCACCTTCTGGTTAATTGATAACAAGCCCCCGAAACCGTTTGTTACAGTATTGATAGCCTGCGTATAATATTCACTTAAGGCGAATCATATCGAATAAACAGTTTTAAAGCCAAAAGCAAAGGTTACCAAATTTATAATTTCAAAACGTTTTAAATTTCTCCTTAGATTATATAATTTTCTTGACCACTTTGTTTCTGGTTGCATTGCTTCTACTCGTATGATTCCCAGTATATGGTTGCAACTTACACTGTCGATCGTACTGCTGCTGTTGATTTTGTTGTAGCGACTCCTGTTATCCACTTGTCAACATATTTGTTTAAAGCGAAAAGCTTAGGCTACGAATTCAACTCGTATTGAAATGAAACCAAAAAGACAAATTTTAGCCATATAATAATGTTAAAGGTTTCGATGGTTGTGCTCCTAATAAAAATTTTTACATTTACTTATAACTTTTTTTCTAATACAAATTATTTAGTTTATTTTTTTTAGTTCTCCAAAATTTTATGTTCAATTGTTCGTACGAGTCCTATGTTTGATAACTTTAATTGTTTATTATATTTTTCTCCATCCAAATAAATGTATGTAGGTATATTTAATGACATGCACTAACATGAGTTTTCCATGTCCACTTTTATTGTCTTTTAATAGTTTGGTTCCTATCTTTCTTTCTGTTCAGTCAATTTCATTTTTATGCCTTTTGATAGCTTTTTAATATTGGCTGGGTTTGGTAGCTCGTAAATGTTTAGTATTCAATTCAGTTCAGTAAGTTTCTTATTGTATTATTAGCAGTTAAGTTTTTTTATGCGTTTTCTTTCTTTTATATTTTTAAGTTTTAATTTTTTGTCAATTCAATAAACATTTATGTTTATTTTTATATCATGAACATTTTTACAATTTCATTTATACATTTCCAATTTTTGTGTTGTATTTTGTGATATAACCGTTAAATTTTTGCAATTTCTAGTTAAATTATCTTTTAGGATACGATTCAAATTATAAAAAGTTATATATGTTTAATATCGTTAAATGAAAATTGACAATTTTTTTTAAATTCATATTAAATTGAGTTCAAGAAAAACCGTACTCTTTTACTTTCACCCACAGAAAGAATTTTTGTAACATTGGCAGCTGTAACAGATGTGCAAGTAATTTCAAAATAAAAATTAAAAAATTTTTAAATGTGTTTTAAACTTTACCTTTTACATTTGCTTGCTATTTAAACTATATAAAATACGGTTAACAAAAAAGTTTTGTTGAACTGCGTTATTTGAGAATTTCGTCTATTTAAATATAAGAACTATTAGGACTAATTCTTCGGAAATTAAATACAGTGCAGGTAATCATTGTTTTTAATTTAATTTTAAAATGACAATTTCACTATTACTTCTAGAAATATTAAAAAATTTTGTAAACAATTTTATACAACTCACATACAACCGATACACAAAAATCTCACCTTCTGAATTTCATTGTACATTTCTTATTAGCTTTTTAGCTTTATTATTCAATTCCTATCACAACAAGATTTAAATCTTATAATTTGCATTGCTAGGCAGTTTTTAGGCTATTAAACACAAAGTTGTATCATTAAATGAAGAGCTACTTTTATATAAAAAAATAAATGTAAATGTAAATGATATTAAAGGTTTTTAGAAGAAAGCAATAATTCCTTATTAAAGGACGATGAGTTGCTTAGTCCTTGAAAATTATTTGAGAATTCAAATTATTGCCGCTTGGAGATTTGGCAAATAGAACGGTCTACAAATAATTCAAATAATACACATGTCGGCCACAGGTTTGCCGTTGAAAATTTCGAAAAAGTGTCATAAAAAGGGTATTTAAGAAAAAAGGGACCAAGAAAAAGTATTTTAAAGTAAAATAAGGTCAAGTTTTTTGTGAACAAAAAAAAAAATTCTTATTAGAATTAAAAAAATAGACCGAATGTTAAGAATTAATTAAATACATTAGACTAAAATAAACGTAATTATACATACATGAGTTATAAAACAATGTTAAAACTAAAAAAACTATTCACAGTGACGTTCCAATATTAGTTATATAATCAAAAAATAATAATTTTACAAATACAGGGAGGAAAGCATATTGTGAGTATATTATATATTATAGTTTCTATTTATAGTTTGATTGTAAGTTTATTTTTAATCAGTGATAGTTTTGAAAGAATTCGTTCAACGAAAGCACTACTGTGAGGCAAAGTAAATATATGTATATGTAACGAATTCTTACAAATTTGAATATATATTTTCATCAAATCTATTTAGCAAATTTCTTATCTCCAACCGAAACTTTTCTGCGTTAGTTATTTTACGTATACGGGTCATAAAAAGTGTCATTGGCATGAACAAGGGTCAAAACTGATACTTTAGCATCACAACGGCAACGCTGGCCGGCCACTTTATATAAAACGTTTGTTTCTTAAGTCTTTTGATTTGGAATGAATTTTTAGGACGTTTTCAAAATAAGTACACATTGATCTGCCTTCGTTGCAAGTTTCGAATTAGATTTTATAGAAATAATTGGTACGACGCTACTTGTAAAGGGTGTCTCAAAATTCACACAAGATTTTATTTTGCCGCCATTTGTGCGCCTCGCGTTCTAATTGTTAAGCATAGTAGCTTTCCAATTACAATCCATTCATTCAAATATTTTATAAAATATATTTTAATTGTGTAATTTCTTATTTCGGGGATAAGAATTGGCTTCTTTTATTATATGATTTGCCATGGGTCTATAAGAATATATAAACTTAAAGATCTACGTGATAAATTCAGCATCTAACCGTGCATTGTAGAAACTTAATACGATGTACTAGTGAAATCGTCCAAGAAATAATTCAACAAAAAAGTGCCGATATGCCAGCGAAACCTTGAAGAACATTTGAGAAATGTGTTATTACGTATACAAAATATTTTGCTTTAAATAGAAAAAATACAATTTAAATGAAAACTATATTTTTTTATTTAATTCAAGTTCGGCGCTATATTTGCAAAGCCTTTTACAAGGATATATTTTTTTATTGTTACCTTAATTTAATATAAAGTAAGGAAAAGGAGAAAACTTCTTAATAGAAAAACTTTAGAATATTTTGCAAAATGTGTCCTTGCAGAATTGTTTTATTCATTTTTTTGCAAGCAACAGTTTATGTATTTGTAAAACGCAAAAAATTCCGATAGAACGAGCAGAAAAGAAATCATATGTAAATAAATTTACCCTGTAGAGCTCAAAGTGTATTAATAATTAGACATATTGTTTAAATTATTTTCCTAAATTGTCAATTGAAACACCAATAAAATTATTTCAATAATTTTCCCAATTTTTTTCGAATTTTAAATTTTCACTTATATATAACTTCTTACAGCACTTAAAGTCTGTCTCAGTAAGAATGCACTTTTTAAATTTAGTGTTATTTTTGCTGCGCAAGTGGTAACTCTAAAATTTGGCAGCCGTAAAAAATTTTTCTTCCGATTACTAAAAATGTAGAGCTTTACGAAAGAGCAAACTTATTACAAAAATTTGGAAAGTTATGCGGAGACGGCTCACAAGCTTCGAAGAATTTTCAATGAATAAAGTGCACCCAATATGTCAATCAATCGAAGATTTGTCTAAAAATTCAAAGAACTTGGGTGTGTTATGAACAGTCAAACAGGAATAGTCACAGTAACGGCCGGTCTCTTGGAAGCATTGCTGCAGCAAACGCATGTCGCCGAAAACCTAAAAGCTTCATTTCGGCACAGCAATCGACAACTTCAAACTGCAAAACGGAGTTACCGTGGCCTTAAATAGACGGCAAGGATCTAAATAATATGTGGTTTCAACAATACGGTGGTATCTGCCACACCGCAAATGAAATAATCGATGTATTGCAGCAACGACTTCCAGAACATATTATCTCAAGAAATTCTGATGCCAACTGTCCACGAAGATCATGCGACTTAACGCCGTACATTTTTTTCTTTTACCTTTTCTGAAATCTCGGGCTTATCTGAATAAGCCAGACCCAATTGCAGACATGTCTTTTTTACAATCTAATAAAAAAAATATCACAACTATCTCGAAAACCAAAAGTATCTCAGTAACTCCTTACATTATTTTTTTTTGAACTGGAAACAGAATTACTCTATTGAGGTCAATAAAAAAATATTTGAATGCACTTGTTAATAAAATATTCGTATTTCATAATTTCCGTTCCCATAAAAACTGCAGACGGACGATATGTTTAGCGACAACAATTGATTTTTAAAGGTAATTTTAAGTTATAAAAAAAAATTTAGTTCTTATTTTATTGTGAACCAATAAAGTTGGCTTCGGCCTCTTAAAAAAAATAAAATTAATATAATTTAATATAACCGGCTCCCAACGCCTTTGATGAGTGCTGACAGTGGGAAATCCTTAAAGCAAAGAAAAGTATAAAAAGCCGCAGAATAAAAAAACTTTAATAAAGGTGCAAAAAATTTAATCACTATTAATAAAAAATATGAAAAAGGACAAGATAATTAAAAAAATAACTGTGAAACTTTTTTAAAAATGTGAAAATAAAACACAAATTAAGTATGGAATTTAACCGCTATAAAAAAAATCAAAAAAAGACAACATAAATGAAATAAACCGTGAACCACAATTTTAGTAAAACTATTGAGAAAAAACGAAGAAAAAACTGTGTGCTATGTCCATCTCTAACCATTGCCATCAACAAGGGCCATTTTCCTAGAGTTAATTAACCAAGGGTCATCAAACGAAAAAACCGAGCGAGGACCCCAAGTAGCTGTAAAAGGATAAAACGGACAATTCCGAACCAGCTGTGCGATGAAATTTATTTTTTTAGTAATATAAGTTATAAAGCAAAGAAAAGACAGCAAAAAAATTCTAATAATTTTAAAAATAATAATCTTTAAGATTATATTTTATCGTATTCTTTATTGCGATACCTACCGGCCTCTCCAATAGTGGAAATCTCTAGCGATAATGAAAAAGGAAAATTTTATAAATAGTGAATTTTGAAATAAAATTTTTCATAAGAAAGATTTGTCTGAACATAATAAAATAATAATAATGACAAAAATATCCGTAAGATTTTATTTTTTATTGCGACACCTACGTTTCCCTCCAATAGTGGAATATTTTTATTTAACTTTATATAAAACAAAATCCAAATATTATGAATTGACGGAGTTCAAATAAATAATTCAATAATTAACCCTAATTCTGAATTTAACGGAGTAGACCAACTGAGAAGCAAAAACACAGTGCAGATTTAGGAGACTTTGAAAAAAATACCTGATATCGTCAGGAGCCCTGGGGACGACATATTGATACTTAGTGAAAATGAGTAGAGCACATTCAAGACATCAAAACATGGAATATGAAAGTGGAACTAGATAAAACTGAATTTTTAAAGAATTAAGTAGAGTTTCTAGGTTTTATTGTATCGAGTGATAGCGAAAATGAATTCTGAAAAATTTTCCTCAACCTAATGCACTGAAAGATTTAAGATCATTCAGGCCTAAGATGTGAAAGCCCCTGACAGCCCTGTTAAGGGGTAGGACGGCACCGAAGATGATGATGACACTAAAATTGGTGGACACACTGAAGAAAATGTGCCCTTGAATATTATTTCTAGCTCGGATGATGATACAGACTCAGAACATGAATATGAACAACCTACGAAGAAAACAAGATCATCAGAACCACAAGCGTCAACTTCAACGAGGAATTTGTAAAAATGAATGAATCGGAATTTTTATTTTCATGCAAAATAAAGTTTATAAAGAATAAATAACAGCACACATATTTGTGGATTCGTAATCCACTTATTGAGCAAAAAATGGGGAAAATGGGATTTTTACGACTTTTAAGGCATTGGGTGCACCACGAACAAAAAAATTCGTAAGGCCATTAAATTATTAATGCAGCCAACTTGACAAAACGAATGATACAGAAGATCTTATTTTTGGAGCTACCTTCATGTGCATTTTTCAGAATTGCATTAGAAAGTCATGTGTTGTACTGTGTAAGGAATAATTTTTTGATAATAGAAAATTTTCTAAAACTTTGTAGTTGGTTAGACTGAATATTTGTTAAGGTTGAGCTAAAAACGCGGCGCTTTATTGAATAAATAAGAAAATAATGCTCAAAAATGGAAATTGTTTTAAAACTTCTAACTATTTTTTTAAGCACTCTTAAATACTTTTGTCTATTTTTCTATAACATTTATTTACCTTACAACTTCATATAAATCATACATAAGAAAAAATACAAAATTTGTTTTCAATTTTATCTAATGATCGCAAATAAAATGTTTTTTATCTCGCCATTGATCTAACAAATCTTTAAAGTGCCTGCATGTGCTTCAAGGAAAAACATAAATACCAAAGAATTAGTCATTGAACTAACATTCAACTGTTAAAAGAAATATAAAACAGAGAAAACAACTGAACTGTCTGTGAGCCAAATATGAAATACGTGAGTCCTAAAACGAATTATTAGCACTTGTTGCAATAAGAAATATTTACTGTATCAATGGCAACTTAATACAGAAACAGTAAAATACTTAATATGAGACTGAAATTCGTTGAAAAATATATGCAAATACTTTAGCTGAGAAAGGCACGTAGTAAAACTTCCAAACGGTTACATTGGGAACTGCAAAGATCTATAGATGTTTGTGGTAGTTTCATGGTTTTGTATTTTTGGGGGCGTTACAACAACATTAACAGCAGAAAATAAAATAAAAGCGTAATGATACGAACAATACTAAAGTTGTATTAATGTGGAACAAAGTTGTTATAAATAATTTTGTTAAGCATGTACAAAATTGTTTAGCTTAAAACAACTTAAACGTTTGTCTTTAGATTCTGTTTGGAAATTAGACTTGACAAATAAGAGGTCATTGTTTGGGCCACCAGGTGTCATAAACATATGTATAACTTGTGATCTATATATATTTAAAATCTATAAATTTCTTGACTTCTTTTTTCGATGAGAGGCGTTTGCAATATGCAAATTATGTTACAAACATATTTTCCATATTTTCTCTAGGTGGTTTTTATTGTACTCCAGCCTTTGGGAATCTAAATAATTAGAGAAACTACATTTTCAGTAGTCTTTTTCCTGCAAACACTTGGCTAACTATTTATTTTATTATTTTGCATATTCCCATATCGTTAACAAATATCTTAAAGATTCCATAGACTTGTGGAATTGTAATGGGAGTAGCTGTTGTATATTCATATTTTTATTATCATCCTTTACTACTTGTTTACCAATATCCATTCAACAGTTTATTGCTTCATTTCATTACTTGAATACCTTAAGGGGTAAAATTATGATGGTGTATGTATGTACGTGGGTAAAGTTAAAAGAAAGTTTGTTAATTTTAGATAAGAAAACCTCTTTAAATGTGGAGCCATATGTTTATCAAGCTCAGTTTTATATTATTTAAAATATAAATTATACCGTGTTTTTGTTAATATTTTTTAACATCTCTTCCCATTCGTTTATAAAATATATATACAATTGTTTAAAAAAAAATTTCGCACACATACACATTCAGCAGTCCTGACTTCTATTTTATTCGTTTAAGTGTATTTGTGCTACTATTATTAATATAATAGCTTTTGGCTGTTTTTCATTTTGTTTACGATTAAAGATAACAATTCTTGCATTTTAATATTAATGATAAAGCCTAGTCTAGTTTCAAGCGTTGACATTATAATTGTTAATATTTGTCAATATCATTTAAATAGCTCAAGGATTTTGCAGGTGTTTTGCCTAATTTTTGAAAAAGATTGTGAAAACTCAATTTGCATTTCCTTTACGGTACTTGGATGTCAATTAGATAGCAAATATTAATAAGATAGCAAATATAATAAGTAATGATCGACTGTATGATACTCAACGTCACTTATAGAGCCGAAAGTATACATTTAATAAGAGTGCTTTTGAAAGGCTAAATAACCTGTATCTGTATCTCTATTTGAAAATTATATTTACTGTAAATGCACGTTTCTAAAAAATCATTGAACGCACAGAAACAAAAAACATATATTCGATGAGTTTTTACATAAATAGAGTGAATCTAACAAAGAAAATTTTTAAATTTTGTCTCTTACAATGCAGCAAAACAATTCAAAAACACATTTTGATTTTTTAATTCATAAATACAAAAATAAAAGACACTGCGTATGAAATATTTTCTATTATTTATTAACCAAGACAAGAAAGAATAATACAGGTATAGTTATGATTACAACAAAATTTTGTTTATTCGTGGTTGTTCTTATGTTTAAAAATAATTGAAAATATATCTGACCCTCGTATTACGAAGCAGCTGTATATGTCTCTGGTGATATCTTTTTTTAGAATATGGGATCCATACTACAACATTCATAATATTCGTATTGAATCTGTGCAAAAACAATTCTTGTTATTCCTTGGATGGAGTTCCTTCACAAATTTTCCTTCATATACTAGCAGATTTGCATTACTAAACCTTCCCACTCTCAAAAGTCGTCGTACAATGTTAAATGTTTATTTTATGATAAACCCTATTAATGGTAATATTTGCTCTGAATTGTTTTTAAATTCTGTTAAGTTTAAAATTCTTCTTCATAATAATCCTGTGGCTGATTGTTTTACGAGGTTATGGCGTTAATATAATTATTTATCCGAATTTGTTGATTTTTTTTTAATTCTAATGTTATAAAGTATAAAATCATTGTTTTTATGAATTCATAATTTATTAATTTTATTATATTTCATGTAATTCATTGGTAATTAATTAATTCATTCTTAACAATATTGTAATTAGTTTATAAGGATTATATCAATTGACTATATTTTAAATAATGAAATAAAAAAATTAACCACTTTTGACGCAAGAACTTACAATTATATCAATTACACTTCGAACTTTTTTTTTGTGTGAAAGCCAAATTATTTTCAAATAATATTCAATAATTTTCTTTATGAAAATTTTATTAAATAACTTCTTCAAGTTCAATTTATTTATGATCCTGTCGTGCAGAAGTGGTTATAAAATTAAGTGTTCTAAAATAATAAAATGAAAAAATATGCCGAGAAAAAACAAGCAGAATGTAATTTCTCTTACACTCTCTCAAATTTCTTCTGTTTGGATAAGACAAAACAATAAACATGCCTCAAAAATTCTCATTATTTTAGGACGTTTTTGTTTAGAGCACAACAACTATTTTTTAATATTGTGGAATATTAAGACATTATGACAATATGACTTCATAGGACACCGTTTGAATGCCCCAATTAAGTTTTTATTTGTTATTGTCGTTTTTACACAAAACTAAACTGTGATATTTTTAAGAAGAATGATGTAGAATTGATCTAGATAAGATTATATGTAAGTGTAATCATACTTAAAGTTGGCATTGCTATTATTTTATGTTTATTTTGTATTTTCTTGTCTTTACAGTCTGGCTCTTGATCGACACCAGAAGTTAAGTCCTCCTCGTCATCGAATAGGCGACCATATAACTGATAGACGAATTCCATTCTTTCATTTATGGAAGAGTATTTAAAATTATAGCTTTTGGGGAAGTTTCCAGTATTGAAATTAAAGTATGCAAAACTTTTGGGCGACGTTCATTTAATCGTTTCTGGTCTGCGATGTATGTCTTATGTATATCATATAAAATATGAAGCAAAATGTCAAGAATACCAAAAATTACTTTTTCAATATGGAGTTTGACATCTATTGCACACTACAAAGCCAATTTAATTCGACCCTGCTACCAGCTCTTTAAATTATTTGCAATATCTTAAAAACACCTAGACATTTTACACTCAAAAAAATACTTGGAAAATCAACAGAAAACGTTTCTCTAAGTTTTTATATAGTAAAAACTAATTTTATTTTTAGCTTTTATTTTTGGGTTATTTTGCTTTTTATGGCCTTTTCAAAAAACCGATTAAGCCTCTGGCATAACTGTATGTCAATCGTATAAGTTATTTATTTTATTCAATATTTCGCTTTCTCAATGGAAACCTTTTTCAGGGATATATGCAAATAAAATTATCCATGAAGAAGCTTTCCATTAAGAAAGCGATATATGGGATAAAATAAATAATTTATTTATATATTTTTGACCTTAAGCTTGAAGAAGTTATTTAGTAAAATATTAATAAAAACGTCAAAAAATTAGAATAAGTTTATTTTTGAAATATACAAAAAATCGCAGAATCCAAAATAAATTATGTAAATTATGTACAATTACAAAGCAACAGTATTATCCCACTGAAAAAGCAGCTTTCGAAGAAGTCAATAGGATCTTCGTAGGAATGGTGCGATTTCAGCTTGTTATTGCAAGAAGTTTTCTTTTTGATTGGATTTTAAGTGATGTGCAGAATGGTAAAAATTAATGATTTTTCGGAAGTGCTCCAAATGTTACTTGTCCCAGAGTATATTATACATCATCGCTATATTTAATTCTTATTCCCATAGTTAAGTTTGTTATATAGATTTTGTTGACTGCCAGAAGTAGGGCTCGAAACATCTAAAAAGGCAACGATATGAAGTTAACATAAAGAAACATATAATTTCTTTGGCAGTACTTGAGATAGTAAATTTGTTCAGCTGAGAGGTTTGAGGAGGAAGTAGAATAACTTTTAAATTAATAGTCTGGATGTTGTTAACACAATTTGTAAAGAAGTCAAAATGGAAAGTCGTTCCTTAAAAATAACTTTATTATTTTTTAATTCTAAAATATTTTTATACATTTGACAATGGGCTTCAAAATTAATGTACTTTATAAACGGAATATATGGGTGATTAGCGTGAATCAGCATGAGCGTGAGTATAAAAAAAGTTAACGTGAGTGAGCGTTCATGAGTAGATTTTTTGCGTGATTGTTTCGTGTTTTATTCGATTTTGGAGTTTTTTTTTCATATTTTTAATAGGTCCATGGTTTCAATTTTGTCATGAAGACATAAAACGTTGTGCCGGTATGTATTAATGTACTGATGTGAATGAACGAGTCAAAGTAGCATTATAAGTTCGACTTTCGACTGGCGAACATTTGGAAGAAAAACATCTGCAATTCGCTTTCGTTTTTTCATTCGCATTCACACAGACGAAAAAGACCTAGAAATTTTAAGTTTTTTGAAAAAAGCTAAAGATCTTCTGCTTCTGCAAAAATTGGCTAATCAAATACTGTGTGTACCATCCAGCTTAGATACAAGCGAAGGAGTTTTTTCAACGCCAAGAGAATACTTCAAGGGAAGTGAAACAGACTTCTCGGGAAAAATGTTGACAAAATTTTATTTCTGCATATATCTATTTATCCATTAACGCTAAAGTACAAGTTCCTACTTAATCTTAATATTTTACACAGATTGTTTATGACCTAGAAAATGAATGACTTTATTCAAAATATTTTAAATATTTACTCGTACATACATAATTTAAAATTTCACTTCAAAATTTTAAAATAAAAGAAAATTTATATTTTCTTTAAGAATTTTCAAATGAATTAAATTTTAACTACAAAGTTTGAAATCACATGATACAAATGTACATACATACATACAAACTTATGTGTAAATCCTGCGTGAGAACCCTACATTCGTACGCTTTTTCACATTAATATGTATTAGAGATGAAATCATGAGTGACTTTTCACTCACGATCATGCACGCTCACGCTCACGTGAGAGGAAAAAAAGTTAGTCACAATCACGAAAACTCACGCTCACGAAATACTCACGAAAAAATCACCCCCCAGTAACAGACCACTAAACAAAATTTTTTGAAAGTGATCCAACTTATTTTTTATTTTTTTACGGAATCGCGATCCCATCTCTATATTAGATAGTTAAAGGTATATGAAGAAAGTTAATGCTACTGGCAACACCTATGATATTGATTATGTATATTGTTACAATAAATTATAGTCTATAATATGAAATATCTATCCACAAATAAAAACGTAGTGAACTCCGAGACGGTATACAAAAGTATACAATAGCTTTTTAAGAACAATAAATACTTATAAAGCAGGCGAAAACAAGAAAATTCCAAAACTCTCAATTGCCAAAATGATCAATTGCTTGCAATAATAATCAGGTACAGTTGCAGCCACCCTAACTAAAAATCCCGAACACAAACAGAAAACAAAATAACAATAAAATCAAGCACCCGTAAAAAAACGGCTCACAGTGATAACACATAATAAATCACCGAAAATAAAACGAAGAAATAAAACTGTAAAATATTGAATATAAACCAAAATATTTTCCCAGGCCGAAAACAAAATTCTACCAGAAACGGTCTCGCTCTTACACACATGCAGTTGTCATACAACTGCGCAGCTGTAGGAAGGATGGCTGATGATAATCAACCTACCGAACTTTACGGGTTCAAAACAATGGAATGTTATTTGATCTAAAACGGACATTAAACAAGATTGAGCACAACAACAATAAAAGGAAATCAAAGCGTCAAGCAGCAGGACTACACCAAACAAACGTACACACACAAATAGGGAAGCAAATATTGTAAGACAAGGGGTGGTTTGGTGGTACATACAATAAATAATCATATAGACAAAACGACAACAACAAGGCAAAATATTGCTTTTTTTGCTTTTGGTGGGAAAATATAAAGTAGTGTACACAAGCATACATACATATGCAGTGATTCACTATACACGCAAATATGTATGTGTTAGTGAAAAGCTGGTGCTTTATGGTAAAATAATCCTGTTGCTAATGATGATGCGCAACATATTGTACAGGATGCTAATGGAATTTTTTTCGCTGGTTCAAACATTTAATACTGCTGCCAGACGGGTGGTGTTGTAGAAATGCCAGGTTGAAATTTTCATTTGTTGTTTTTCAAACTTTTAAGGGTGAATTTTAGGTACGAACGAAAAAAGTTTCTCACATATTGTTGTTTTTGGTTTCGAACGGTGCGCAGATTTGTTACTTTCAGTAAAGCGCAGGTATGATATTAAGTACCAGACGTTTAATTGAATTTCTAACCAGTTTTTATAATTGTTATTATTTTCGTAAGGAACCGGATTTGACATTTAAGAAAGGGGTTGCAGAAAAGCTGTTCGTTTTTTAAGTTTGAGAGCGAATTGTTTGTTTTGGAAAGATTTTTGCAAGGTGTGAGCGAAGTTAGAAGTGAAAAAATGACAGTTAAAATTCAAAAATATTTACGAATCAGAAGTGGCAAAAGAGAATTAAAAAAAACTTGTTGATGTTTTCAAAGTCTTGTGATTTGGTGGAGGTTCAAAAGTAAATGCAGGAATGAAAAGAATTTAAATGAATAGCAACAGGAATTGTTTATACTAAATTTGTATGTATGTAGAAAGGAAAGTAAATAAACTTGTGCACAAAAATATAAAAATAAATTTATTTTGGTTTATATGTTATTTTTCAAGATACTTTTTGTTTTTTAAAATTAAAACAAGAACCTTTGAAAATTTATTTTGACAACTAAAATAAATTTTTGAATTTTATTGCTGTATGTGTGTACATACATATATAATAACATTAGATTTTTAATTATTAAATTTATTATTCGAGACAGGTCTCGATATCGTTTTTCAAAGAATCTAAAAAACCCCCTCAGCAAGCAAAATTTTTTGAAATTAGATTTTTAATTTTTTATTTATTAGTTTTATTTTAGTTCTACTATTGTAGCATTTGGCAAAGCAAGTTTTTAGGCTTTTAAAGAGAATAATGTAGCATAGTTGACCCGATCATGGAATATTAATCTTTTTGTTTCGATCCACTTTACTCTATTAAGGATAAGAAACATTTGGTAAATCGTTTTAATAAAGGGTATGCGCCAACAATTCGAAACACAAACTGCTCATGTATAGACTCGAGAATTATTTTCATGAAATGACAGATTATTTTAATATACTTTTTTTCTTGATTTTTTTAAACTAAATTGGCTCAATAATTGTGGGTGATATTCTCCATTTGTTGGTTTTCTTATTTCAGAAAATTATCACCTCAACCTAACCAGTTGGCTCAAGTGTTTTGGAATTTATGTTTAATCGATAATTATATATTCGTGAAGAAACTTCACAGCATAACGGTGAAAAACCTCCAATCTCTAGCCACTGAATTAATCGCGCAACAGTCTTCAATATCAATCGTAATTAAATGTGGAGCACATCCTGTGGATAAGTTTTTTTTAATCGATTTTTCGTGCAAAAATCAAACTCACTGATTTGTGTGATATACATATCAAAGATGTTAATATCTGACGCATTTAAAATTGATGGTCGTTCTAAATTATATGGTGGATTTCGTTGATTATATCTAACGAAAATGTTTCAACTGCAATTGTTTATCTTGGGGATATACAGTGACATAAAGTGTCGAAGTCACTGAACGAGTCAGTCCCATATAAATTAAATGGATTTAATAAAAGGTGTGCGATTAGAACAAGTGACTGAACGAGTTCGACACAAGCTTAGTAAATATTTTTATTGGCTGGTAAATATGATCTATTCACTTTCTCTAATTCATCTGGAGCTTTGCTAAGTGTTTTGCTTTTCAAGCAGAAGTGTTTGTTGGCATCTTGAGCGCCATTTAACAAAAGTATCCTTAGTTAACACAATTAAGTAAGATATTGTTTTCCTTATTCAAACCTTATTTGTTGTGTTTTGCAGTTTTTTAGTTTAGATAATCCTATATTGCACAATGGAAAACGGTAAAGGCAACAGTGCTCAAAAAGGACACTTTTCTGTCGGCTGTTCCGCATGATGCGTATCTGCATTGACTGATGGGAGCCTTTGCTGTGTGTTAACGATTGATTCTTTTTTTTTTTTTTTTTTTTTAACTTGGACCAGCACTCAGGGGATGACCCCTACATATGCAATGCATTGTGCCGGAACTAGGAAAATTGGTTATGGGAAGGAGGATAAAGGGAGTAGTGTCTGTGGACGTTCGATTTGAATTTTCCCACATTAAAAGTAACAGGAAAGACCTCTGCAGGAAGTTTATTCCACATGCGAACTGTTCGGCTAAAGAACGAATTTTCTCTGTAATGCGCAGTGCGATCCACTGGCATATCAACCACAAATGGATGCGCTCTTAACGAAGAACGTGTTGTTCGTACAAATGAGCGGGTTTCGGGAACAAGTTCCCTGATTTCATTAGAGCACATTCCATTGTAGTAACGATAAAACAGTGAAATACATCCCACATTGCGTCGATGCTCCAGTGAGTCAATAGAGTTGGCTACCCTACTGTCACCGATGAGCTTCTTTGCCCTCTCCTGTACCCGGTCGAGTATCTTCAAAATAGACTTTGAAGCACCGGCCCATACATGAGAGTTGTATTCCATTTTCGGTCGGATATAGGTGGTGTAAATATTAAGGAGATCAGATGGAGTGAAGTATCTCTTACACCGTCTTAGAAAGCCGAGGCACTTGAATGCTTCTTTTGAAACCTGAAAAATATGATCAGTCCATCGAACATCACATTTAATTTTCATGCCAAGAACATCAAGAGTTTCTGATTCCTCAATATCTACACCACCCATTATTACATTTTGGTTTTTGGTACTTGGGTTATTTTAGAGGTATTTTTAGTACAGCTGACTCTCTTGACCTTTAACATGCGTCCCGCATGAGTTCTAGCTCATTTTGTTGTTTTTTTATTCTGTAATCTATTTTCAATTATTTACTATGTTTTACAAATATAATTCCAAATTAAATTGCAATCCTTTTTTAAACTGCAGAGCAGAGCGAAATGAAATGGAACGGCATCGGTTATCACAAACACGGTTAGCACGTGCACAAGAAGAGAGAGAAAATGCAAATGAAGCTGATATGCATCGAAAGAGAATTGATCGTTCAATAGAAACTAATCGCGTGGCAATGTATTTAAATGATCATGGAAGAAGACAAACAAATATTGTGTGGATTACTTATAGATCCTCATTCAGTTACGATATGACAATTGATTATAGTGCCGATGAAGCCGTTGCATTGGATCGATGAGGGTTGTGTGCCCACAATGTAAGACATTGAAATACAAAAATGATACTCCTGGATTGTGTTGCGCAATATTGGCAGGCGATTTTCGCCGAACGTTGCTAGTGATTCCATGATCAACGCCAGCCGATGAATTGAGTGCGTGTTTCAAGTAGACGTTTTAATGGAAACACGCCAGAAATTTAAATTAAGTACAAATATGCGTGTCTAGTTGCAGAACAACCAATCTGGAGAGCTATTTTCATAGCAATTAGTAAACATTAGTATTGGTAAAATCGGCGTTGATATTGCGACTGGCTACATTAAATTCTCTGTTATCTTTGGCCAGTTCACTAAATCGAAGAGCGAACGCATTCTAAAGGTGTTCGCAAATATTACACAAACCATGTGTGGTTGAGCGAACGTGAACATTGATGTAGCTAATTGATGACGTACAAATCGGTGGATTCCATTAATAACAAAGATGATGTCATCAACAATCCAACCGAATTTTAAAATATCAACCAATCATGACTTTGTTATCGCACCCGGCTAGCCGCGAAAAAACTCATGAACAACGTTATCGAAGAGAAATTGAATTTAAACGCACGCAGTTTCCGATGAGGCTTGCATTATTTGCAATGACAATAAACAATCACAAGGATGGTGGTTGAGTGTTTACAGCATAATCCTGAAAAGTCCATGCCTTTCGTATGGTCAATTGCATGTCGCCTGTTCCGTTTTGGAAAACAACGAAAACTTGCTTGCGTTTTTGAACATTTAATGATAATTTTCCGCTTAGTATAATAGTCTCATTCTATAGCTAATTATGATTGAAGATTGTTTATTATAACTTTAGATAAACACCTTTGGGGCTACGTGACAGATAAGGTTCATGCTTCAACCGATGCAAGACCTCAAAGATGGAATTCGTGAAATTATCAAGGACATTCAGCTGCAAATGTGGGAATTGTTGATGGAAAATTTCACGAAAAGGATATGGTTCTGAAAACGTACTCTCATGTTTACAATTAAATAAACTTGCGATTATTTCGCTCTAAAATACTCCTTTTTTATATATCAAAAGAAAAACTGTTCTTTTTTCCTTTTTCGTTTATAAAATTTATACGATTTAAAGCACAGAAAAAATTTTAAATAAAAAATTTTTAATTCATCTTCATTTCGTCATAAATTTTTAAAGCAGGAAAAATATGTCTGTTTCCCCTGTATAAGAAAATTAAATAGTCTTATGGTGGCACTTTCCTTTCATATAAAATACTTATTTACAAATACATATGTACCTACGAAACTATGAAAAAAAGAGAAAAAAATATAACTACGGCTTATACGAATATATGTGTATATGCACCCCTAATCTTTAAAATGCATGAGTCCTCCTAACACATACCTTAAAGAAAAACAGATACGAGTAATAATCATGTTGGCATGTTTTTACTTATTACATATTTATTTGATCCTAATGTTTACTTTTAGAACTATTTATGATAATGAAGTTTACATTTCCATCGTATTTAATAAAAAAAACAACAAAAAGTAAATGTATTAAAGGCAACTCTAGAAGAAAAGCAAATTGATATTAAAATTCTTTAAAAAAATCGACATATGAATGCATTTCAGAAGGGTGACTCCTTCCTTTGTGTATCATGAAATTACACTAGTTATTTGATTCCTTTACCAATAAAGTGTATTTATAATGTATGCAAATTTTATGAAATAATGTTTCCGTGGCCCAGACCAGTTAAGTAAAGGTTTACCGGATATTTACATGAATGTACTTTGATATTTCTTGTACCTGGTTGGCATGTTGTCCGCTTGGAGAAAATTGATTTAATGGCGATTTTAAATTGCTTGATTTGCTTATGAGTTTTAAATGGTTTTTTAGCAATTTAATTTATGCTAATTCATTTTTTTAATTCTATTTGTTAATCACTTTAATACGACATTGACACTTAGCTGTTGCAAGGGAAATAGGTATTCCCACAGCACTTAATTACTGAGTGGTGAGAAAGATTTTAAATTAGTCTGTTTAAAGTTTTTAAGAAACGTTTCTGAGGGTCTTCTTTTCTGCAGACAATTTGAACACCTGAAGTCATTATTTAGTAGAATAGAAATAGGGAGCTGGCAAAAATTAAGGCAATTGTATTTATGTTTCTTTATGTGACGTATAAACATGGGAATGTAGTATTAATATTTACTCATTATATTTAGGTTGAATTTATTGGAGTACAAACTTTTAAATTATTTTTGTAAAAAGCAGAACAAAAAAATTTTAAGGATATTGCAAAAGTCTGCACTGAATAAATATCATAAAATTTATATTTGCTGACATTAAATATTTCATGAGAGCCATTAATTGTTATATTTTCAACATAATCAACGAAGTGATTATTATAGTCATTATTTCCTCAATTTTTTCATTTCCAGTGCTTCACATTCACAAATACTAGTTAAAACAATTAATATTCACAAGGTAAATTTAGGGGTAAAAATAACGTCTGATTTACTTGTAGTTTTTAATCCATGGAACTCTGCTTATGCGGAGTCCCCACCCTTGAACCAAAAAGGGCTTATTTAATAGCACTTCCATCTTAGCACCGTAAAACTTAAAATTGATTATTGTGCTGTTCATAGAATCTAAGCAATCGACTTGAGTAGAAGATATGTATGGAAACCACTCGAATAACTGAGTGGATTTCATAAAAAATTTTCACTCAATTCTATTGGTTGGATTCACCTCGATAGCTTCACGAATTCCAACTTTGAGGTCTTGAATCAACTGTGGGCCATTGTCACCACTAAGAAAAAAGTCTAAAGTTGTTAAGTGACAAGATCTCGGTGGCCACTTGAGACTTCCTATTCGAGATATAACATGGCCAGAAAACAATCAGCAAAGACTCAACATTGTTGATCGTTAGCAGACATGAACTTTTCTGAACTTTAAAAGCCTTAAGACCTAAGTCTCTATGCAAAATACGGTACAATGCCGTTTGTGGAGTTCCCAATTTCAAAAATCGCCGAGAAATTGACAAATCTGCGTTTTTTCTAAACATTGTTGCTATTGAGCGACTTGCACGAGTTCGATTTTTCATATCACAAATTTTTTTTCTACCAGTATCATAATTGCTGGCCGAGAAGATGCTTCACGACTGGGACCGCGAGATTTTACCACTTTTGTAGTGAATTTAGTAATTTGAGTGCGTTGTCGAAGCTGATATCGAACCACTTTTCTTAATGGCGTATTTTTTTCTTGTCGTCTGTCAAGTGGTTGAGTCATGACAACTGTTAAAATGGCGGGCTATTGAAAATGAAACTTCGTATTTAAACAGCCATTGACAAAATATTTTATTGATTATTTTTTTCTCAACAAGACAGCGTGCACTCCCTACAAAAATTAGCCGTTCTTGTTTGTTTCACATATATTTTTTTGGATTTAAAAACTCATAAAAAAATTTCAATTTAATATATCGTTGAAATTTTTTTAACATAAAACGATTACAATTCTTTTTAAATCAATAATGAAGAAATAAATATTAAAAATTAAAATTTAGCAGAATTTTTATACTGGTATACAAAATGCATCTGAAAATGTTACTATTTTTAACAAATCTGCTCTTCTCGTCACATTTTAGAGTGGGCTGGTAACAATTGAAAGCCAGATTAATTATGTTTAATATATATCTAATATATAATTTATAAACAAAATTTTACAACTAGATGGGCGTTATTTTTTCTTAAGCGATTACCGTAGAATTTCGTTAAAAAATCTCGATATTCGTCCAATGCTGAAGAAAGCGTGCATGTCTTAATCGACTGTAGAGTTTTTTGAAGTCTAATCTTTTAAAATATTTGAAAAGAAAACTTTTGGTTTTGAAAAAATTTTGAAAAAAACGTAAAGCTCAATTATTTAGCTATTTCATAAACTTGAATTTTTTTTACGAGTACAATAATTGAGATAAATTAAATTTTTTTTTTTTGGTAATTATTAGAAATAGTGTGGAAAATCATATAATATTTTCATTTTAATTTTATCTGTATTATAACAGCAGATATTCACAAAATTGCGAGCAAAGTCAACGCCAAAAAACAAAATTTAAAAATTGAAAGTCTAATATCTTTGAAAATATTAAAGACACTTTTTTAAAGTAAAATGTATTTTCTTTGTCTATTAATAAGCAAAAGTTTGTTAAAAACAAGTAATATTTGCCCGAGGTAGTCGATTTTGACACCCTGTATCCCATCGTATGTTTCAACAGGGTGCTTCAAATTAGAACATCCATAAAGCTTAGGTTTTTTCTATGATTCTTCCATACATAGTTTTGTAAGCGGATACAGATTTATTACCCTTTTTCCAATTGGAACCACTGTGTGGTGCTCTATTGCAAATGGAACCGCCTTATTTAAGCACCCATTAACAAAATAAATTTTTTTCAATAGTTTTCTGAAAACACCTATAAGTAGTTTCAATTTTACTTTTTGTTGCTTGACGTCTCGTGTCGATAAGATATTGCAAATGCAAAAAGGTCTTCCAACTTAACAATTGCTTCACGACGACCCAAAAATACTTTAGTTTTGCGAACTCCGACCATGTTTCACCATTTTTGTAGTGATTTTTAATAATCTCAAGGCGATCTTGGAAACCAAAACGTCTAATTGGAACACACTGTAAAAAAAATGTAAAAATTAAGAAAACAGCAAATTGCAGCGATTATTGATTCTTGTATTTATTTTGATACTATGCAGGCTTTTTTCTCATTTATTCAAATGAGAGCTCAGAAACACGATTTTAGAACTTTTGGTAAAAGTTTTCGGATGATCTGCAGTAGCAACTGTGACATTCGTATAGAATCGATTTTCATATATGTTTGTATCGATTAATTACGAACACTAATGTAACTTCTTTAAAAATATACGATTGTAATAAAATATGATTTTTGAGAAATAAAAACAAATAGCTTTTAGCTTAATTGATGCACTTTCTCCGATGAATCCACCCTCAAAGCACAACAACATATTTCATTTTGTGTCATTCCCGCAATCGGCTCACATTTCACATTACAATACCTTAAGGACTAAATTTACTATAAAAATATATTTGTACTGATGGCAAACATTACGGTTAATAAAGCGTTACTGTGGAATATATTTGTTTACTGTCATTGAATTTGTACGCATTTCAAAGTGCTTACCATCTGACTACATGACATAATGATGTAAAAATTATTAAAAGATATCAACCACCGAAAACCACTAGAAAATATTGTATGAAACCTGCAATCATACACCATTTCTGGACATCAACGCTTAATAAATATTGGTCATACCTCTAGTTTAGTTTCTTTTCGCTTCATCCACATGCTCTGCAAATAAAACAAATTGAAATTAAAAGAAAAAAGTGTACAAGGAAAAACATTCGTTTATTATAGAAATACTTATAAATTGAGTCCCGTGGGATAGAATTTATAAAAAAAAACAACAACAGAAAACCCTTCTCAACTACGCTTATTTGGAATCAACCTTTAAAACTAAAATCTAACTTGTCACGTGATTCAATAAACAAATGAACGCATGTATTCTTCTTTAATAAATAAATGCTCGTATAAAGAAATAAAAAAAAAACTTGGAAGGATCATCCCTTAAATCAATAAAACAACAAAAACAATATGCTGCTGTCTGCAGATGACTGACTGACTGTAGGTTTGGCAAATAGCCGCGAAATATATTTAGAAACCAGAAACCAAACCCACATCGTCAGAAACACTAGCAAACTTTCGTTTTTAGAGTGTGTTTTGTAAACCGTGGGTAAAATTATTTATTGAATACTCACTACTGGTGACGATACTAGTGATTATGATGTTTTTGTTTTGCCTGTTTCTGGTTAAAAGTTGGGGTGTTAATTTCTTGTTTTCCTTTCTCAGGAGTATCTAGCAGGGATGAGTAAGTAATCAAGACAATTTCCAAGCATAGTTTACGAGTGTGTTTTGAATTAATTTAATTTGACCAGTTCTCACGCCGTCATCCTGATAGGATATTTATTGATTGTTGCATTTATTTCATCGCATTTAAAGTGCTTTTAATTGTTTTATTATTTGGATAACTGATGGTTGATAATTGATTTAAATGAATTATTTTAAAACCATGTTAGGGCGTCCTTGTAAATTACGTTTGTGCTTATTGGTGATATGGAAAGAAAATTAAGGATTAAAAAGGAAAACATATAATTTTTTACATTTTTTTTTATTTTCCTTTAAATATTACTTATTTATTTATTTTTTGACTAATTTCTCTGTTTTAAGCATTTAGATATTTTCTTACAGTCAGTAAAATTAAGCTGTGTCGTACTTGATAAAAATTAGTATAATATTATGAAAATTAAACCTTTACTATTTAAATAAAACGAAGCGATGTAAAAATTATTTTTCCAAAATATAAAATTGTCATCGTGATTTTAGCATTTTCAAGCTTGACGGATGTTCTGCATGTTTTTGGCTTCTCTCTAGCACGATTAAATTAATTAAAGTTTTTACCGTGACTGTAAAATTTAAGTTTAATTTGTTTAGTTAAAATGCTATCGGAAATATCTAAATAATTGCTCATGACAGGCGCTAAACCAGTAAAGGGGAAAGAGATTTTCCCGTCTAAAACGATCAAGTGCCCACCGGTCTTCCTCACACATAGGGCGACTTTTAAAAAAAAATTAACGTTTTTCTGTTATTTATATATTAAATCACAGAAAATGCAAAGTGCCAATAGGTCTAACAAATGATAGTTAATTGAAAACTTTAAACAGAATTGAAATTTATTCCAATTAAAAAATATAATCCCACATTTATTTAAGCTTTGAGTACACAAAACAAAATTAAATAGTCTGATTTATATTTTTATTTAACTAATAATTTGTGATTCCTTTTCTTCAGAAATTGTTAAGATTTTAGCGCATGTCATCGCTAAACTATAAAAGACAAACTCATCCCCTTTTCATTATATTTTCAGTTTAAGTTTCTCTGTACAAAACAAACGAACAAACAAACAAAAAAAAAGACAGTTCAATATGTTATTGTTATATAATAGATAAACATGACAGTTTTGCACCTTAAATCACAATTACATATACATTCAACATTTATTATCTCCGTACATTTGTTTTATGTAATAATTTTTAGAAATTCCTAATTTTACTTTTAAAAATTTTAAAAACTCCTTTGACTTTAATAAACCATTTATTAAATTTTAAGCGAGCTGGCTCGGTCCGTTTATTGCAAAAGCTCTCTTATATGCTTCCAATACAGACTTATTCGTAATTCTCTCTCTCAATAGTTTTATAAGTTTACATATATGTATGTATATATGGATGGCTCAGAGCTGAAAGGAATCAAGTTATAAAATATGAAAAATATCTAAGCTAATGCGAAATTCTTCGCAAGTTTAACTCTATTTAAATCTGTAATAACTAAGTAAAAAAGTCTTTCATTCCTAAGGTAACGGTAAAAAACCCAAGTCACTGGATCTCATTTCATATTTTATTTATGCCTGTTCATTTACTGAAACTCAAAATATCTTCGAATTGTCTTTTTGTGACATGGCTCACTTCAGCTCTGAGCCCTCCATATGTAGCCAGTTCACGTTTTGAATTGCAACAAAGTGCTTTCTTTAATTCTTCTCTCAAATTTATCGAAGTTTGCTGTCCGTTCGAATATTTAAATTTCGAAACATTACATTATGCTTTTTGGAAAAATTCATTGGAAATAAAATATTCCATAGTAAATAAAGTATGAATAAGAAAATAATTCTTCAAATGCGAAATGCAAAAAAAATTAAGTGAACAAGAGGAAAGAGAAGATAAAATGTACAAACGAATTACAAATAAGTAATGAAAATATAGTCACATTAGTTGACAGGACAAATTAACTGCCAGGCCCACGATGTCACATGTATTCTTTCTTTCGTACAATTCTAAATTTAGTTTTTGTTTTAACTGTAATTGTCTGGCAATTAGTAGTTCAATCTGTAGTGAAAACACGCTATAAGTGCTTGAATCACATTTAAACACGAAAAATAATTTTGTTTAAAGAAATGAAGTCCGCAGTCTGAACGGAATAATTTGTGCAAGACCCATTCGTTTCATCCAAAGAGATAAAGATGATCAAGAAATAAAAAAGCCTTTAAGGCTTTTTGTACTTTTTGCTTTTTAACTGAGAAATTAATGCCAATGCTATTTTTGTACTTTCCACTTAGTTAAGGATCTCTTGAAAAATCTTATACCTTAAATTGATTGATTATGTGATTTTTATAATAACATATAGGTAGGACTTAATTTTCACATCTTCTACGGAAGTGGACCCCATCAATGTTATAAGATGTCGTCTGACAAAAAAAGACATTTTAGTATAGGAAGTTTTTCGAAATGCATTCTGTGAACATCTTTTAACAAAATTAATAGTCCAAGCCGAAATTTTATGCCAAATGACAATTTTTCATATAAAACGCACAGGTTTACTCATTCTTCCGAGGTTAGCCTTGTTCACATCTCAGACGTAGTTACGTAAAAAGTTGGCTGTTCATACTGCCTATTTTTTAATTTTTATTGCTATATGCAGTCGTTAACGTTTTTTAATAATATAACTATCTCTTTTTCGAAAAGGGAAACAAAAGTCCGAGTAAGAATTTATACTGAAAGCGCAACAAATTTTCCTGTTTTATTATGGTTGCAATATTAATTCTCACTCACGATTTTGTTATCATTTTCTAAAAGCGTGCAGCAATTACACACATAATTATCTTGCTGTTGAGTACAATAACATATTTACCAACAAGGTTTTCAATAAATATACATTGAATAAAATTCGATCAAATAAAATTTGTAATACCACTCAATTACTAACAGTTACTCTTCATACATAGATATTGTATTAGTGAAAATACTTTTGTTTATTTTATGATTCCAAGTTCCAGCCCGGATAAATTAGGTCTGAAATTATAACAAAATGTGTGCAAATAGAAAAACTAAATAAAATCATATATATAAATTTTTATGCAAAAGTAAATAAGGTAAAAGGTTGAAAATGCGCATTAGGCTAGAACATCGAGAACACGTTACCAGATCCTATATTCGTCCAAGGACCGCATGCTTAAACGCAGTACACGACGGGATATGCGGAGAACATAGCGTCAGATGCTCAAGGTGTAGACAATACACACATAACGGAGGATCAATAAAGATTGGCAAAGGAAATCTCAGGTAATAACTGATCCATATCTTATTCCCTGAAGGGTCCGATGAGGTGGTATGTGGACCTGCAATTGGTTCTGATATTGATATATTGTCAATATTAGAACCCACCACAACGCTACAATGTCAGTGTGTAACAGCTGACATTTACATATAACCCAAGAAAAGGCGGAAATAGTTAATGTCTTAAAATCACTCAAGAATGGTAAAGCAAAGACAAATCAATGCAGAATTGCTTAAAGCCGATCCCAATCTTCGTTCTAGAATAATACGGTTTATTATCAAAAACTTCTGGACTTCGCATGAATTTCCCTCAGAGCTCAATATTGGTGTGATAATAAAGGTCCAAAAAACGTGATCTGACAGAACGTCGAAATTATTAGGATAACCTAATAATTTACAAAGTATTAGCGCATATCATTCATGACTGATTACCTTCCTCAATGTCTTCCCAACTTCACTCTGAGCCGGTTGATTTTAGGGATCATCACTCATGCACCGATCACGTAAACAGCCTTCGGTATTATTGTTGAACAATTAGTGGAATGGCGATTACCTCTATATTGAATATTTATAGAATGTGCTAAAGCTTTTGATACACAGGCTATTAGTAAGCACTGCAGTGGAAACGAGGACTGCAATGGAAACGAGTACAACAAGCCTGTTTTTTATTTCCATTGCTCTTCAATATAGTACTTGGCTTTAGAATGCTTAATGCAACGACCAATAGGTCGGACCCTCAGGGCTTAACAGGACGCCTCGAAGATCTCGATTCTGCCGACCACATACGTGTCCAATCCCAAACATTCATGTATACGGCAAATGATGCAGGCTTACATATAAACATAAAAAACCAAGGTCTTGCATTTAAATACCACCAACTCCCAAAAGTTTTACATCAGTGTCATATCAACATCAGCCGGATATTACAAATCGCATATAAAATGCAAACCAAGCACTTGGGGCTCTGCAAAAAGTATGGAAATTACTCCAAATTCAGCTGAAGACCAAACTCCACCTCTTTTCATCTAACGTGCGTTCCGTTCTGCAGTATGGCGTTGAATCCTGGAACACCACAGCTAGTAACTTGCAATCCTTGCTGGCATTTATCAATCGATCGTTACGAAAACTGCTCAAGATTTTTTAGCCACATGTTATCTCAAACAGAGACATTTGGGAATAGGCCTTTGAAACACCAATACGTATTCAGATTATCAATCGTAAATGTAGCTGGCAACGCTATTATATTTAATTTTCCACATATTCAAGCCTCTTATTATAGCAAATATGTGAATTACAAAATCATTGTAGCATTTAAGATATTTATGGAAAGAATTACACTTTCATAATTTTCATAATTTTTTTTAAATTCTATACTTCTTGTGTGGATACACCAAATAGTTTTATAAGAAAATGTTAAAATATTAAAATTTTTCCACGATTTATACATTTTTGGAATACTTGCTTTTACAACAAATGGTCACGTCAGGTGATTAAGAAAGAACGATGCCATTAATTTATATCCAGAGTTCATTTTTGTAAACTAAAATAAACTTTGTTGAATAATAATAATATATAAATTTATATATTACAGCAATTAAAATAAAAATGAAAACGATTGAAAAATCATAAATATTCAGTTTATATTCATCCAAAGAGAAGGGTTGCTTTCTGATTTCAATAGTTTGTGCTGTTACAAATTTTTTTATATAGAATGTTTTAAACAATGTTTAAAAAACATTTTTAACAATTTTTAAAATGTTTTTCTTCTGCCAATGTTTTGTGATTTTGTCACGTTCAATGTTAAATGTTACGAGATTTTGATGATCATGGTCTTTCTTTGGGTGCTTTTCTAGATGTTTGGCAGGCTGACTGCGACTTTCCGTTGTTATACAACAAACAATTTTTTTAAATTTGTAACATTTTGCGTTGTTGTTTTATATCGTTTTGTTTCTGTTTCAAATGTTTTCACTAGGAAATACAGTGTAAGGAAAAATTTAGCTAACAGCTTGGTAAAAACTTGTATTACCATGATTAATTTTAAATTAAAAAGTTTTAAGTTTAATTTTTCGAAATGAGTTACGAGAGTATATCTTGGTTCACATAAGAAAATATTCTGTTCGATACCAGCGATTCAAGGAAGTAGCCTTGTTGCGCCCTACAGCATGCAGCTACGTCAAAAATCTGAATGTCAAACCAGTGCTGCCATATTTCTTTTTCAAAAATCTTCGAATTGAACAAAAAAATCTTTTTTTTTTTTGCATTAAAAATCTTTTTTTAAGGTGATTTTATTGAATTCAAATTAATCTCAAATTTATTTTAATTAAACTAAAATAGCTATTGCATATAAATATAAGGCAGATATGGGTTTTCAACTTTAAGTTCACACTTTTCAAATCAAATTCAGGTATTTTAAAACAAATTCAGAATTGTCCAAGTTAAAAAACATTCAGTATTTTTAAACCGAATTCGGAATTTAAAATGAATTTTAACTAAAACGGACTGATTTTGGTTTTTAAAATGCTTAACTTGGCTTGCAAAATGCTGGGTTTGATTTGTAAAATACGGAATTTGTTTTGGAAAGCTCAAAACATTTGTTTTTAAAAACCTGAACTGGAAGGCCAAATTTGAAATTTAAAACCTATAATTAACGTATTTACATTAAATTCATAAATTTATTTTTCTTTATTAAACTATTCATTCATTTCTATTTCTATTTCTATTCATTTCTTTTGTTTGTTCAAAATTTGTACAGATTTGTTCAAAAAACCTTTGGTTCTTAAAATACCACACAACGTTGGTATATCTAATTTATTTCTTAGTTTGTTCTTATTCATATTGATTTGACAAAACTGTGTAAACTAATTTGTTTAAACAAGGAAAAGCTTCAGAGCCTTCGAACGATTTGCATTCAAAATGATTTTCCAAAATGTTTCAATATTCTTGTCATTCAATAAATTATATTCTTTAAAGTTGAAATGGAGCAATTCTCTCAATAAATTTTGTTGAACTTTACATGCATCGTTTGTGATGTATTAAAATATTTTCAAATATAGACGACGAATTTAATTATAAAGTAAATGAAGTTGTATGAAAAAAAACATCGTTGCAATTTAATGGATGGATGTAAACAGTGTTGCAGCGGTTAATTTCTTTTCACACTTTTAATGAAATGAAGAAGAAAATATGTAGTTTAGTTAACAGGAATCTCAAGTAATAGACTAAAAGTGCAAAATATCATATGTTAAAAAATATTTTTTTTTAGCTAAAAAATCTTTTAATCTTTTTGGCACCTCAAAAATCTTCAAAAATAAGTTATATATTCACATATGGTAACACTGGTCAAAATAATCAAGTTGTTGAATTGACAAACAAGGTTCTTGTTGAAATACCCTTCATATATAATAATCGTCTTATCATCTTCGGTTTGGTCAGAAGAAGATGGCAGATTTTTCGATCGATTCAAAGCGCTGGCCGAATACGATATGAAAAAGCAGAATATTACGGATTATTTGTATGAAGCATCTTTTTTTTATAAGTAGTTTATAAGTTGTGGTAAAAATTTGAATATTTATTGTGAGCAGCATTACATTTTCAGCATTGTTAAAAACAATGCATGTGACAAACTCGATCAATTTAAAAATATGGAGGATAATAAATATATTAGTTGAGTTCGAAAATAACTTGTGCTATTAAGAGCGCCTGTTAACATAATAAATAAGTTCTAACTCTTATCATTATTCTGCTAATTTATACAAAGCTTGGAATTTAAATTTTTGACCAATATATTAATAAAGGATTAAAGTTTAGAAAAACACTGCAACGAAAACGGGAGCACAGAATAAATAAGTTTCATTGCTGTTGGATATTATTTGGTTTCTAGTTTCAAACGCTTTTCATTTGATCCAAATATAAAAACATTTTTCCATGGAGTACAACATGAGGAAATTAATAACTCCTTAACGGCAAATAGAACACTTCTTCGGGTTAAATCGAGAAGAGCTGCATGATGAATAGACAATTTGACCAATTTGCTGAGACTTATAGACAAGTTCATTGGATTAAATTTGCTGCTACTGATTTTGAGCACTATTTACCACTTGATTCATCTTTACGTATGCATATGAAATGATCATGAATTTAAATAGCAATAGGAATATTATGTGTATGCTCACTTTTTTCTTAAACTGTTGTTTTCATTTACAATGTTTGTTTATTTGTTTTCTTCGTATGACGCTTGTACGGAGTATCTTGTGGGTGTGTGCATTTTTTTTCTTTCCAAAAATAATTTTCTCTATTTTATTTACAACAGCAGGTATAACTCACTACTTTGGAAAATTGTCTACAAAATGCTATTTGAAATTGGATAATTTTCTTTGAAGGGGCACCAAGAAGAGACCTTTAAAGTGCCCATACTTCTGTTTCATAAACGTATAAAGCTTTACACTAAATACAGAAGGTGACGACAAAAACAACAATACTACACTCCTGAGACATATTTTGTTTTTCTATAATTCCCCTATTCGCTGCTTTGCTCCAACATTTTACTAAACATTTATACAGCCATCACACTCGTACTGTAAAATCAAGATCCCTAGATGACTAGATAGTGAAGACTACATCATATATGAAAATGTATAAGATTAATTGAATTCCCGCTGTTTAGCTATTAATCTTACTAGCTGCATTTAAATGTATACTTTTTCTCATGTGCAACGTTATTTGCTACATCTCACTTTTTTCTGTGTGTCGCTTTTTTTTCTACTTATGCCCTGCGTAATGCACTTACAGGTCTTGTCCTGATCCCATACGCTTCTTGTGAAGATATTCATACTTTATGTATTTGATATTATTTCGAGGATTTTTTTTTGTAAAATATTGTATTGTTTTTTAAGTTTTTTTATTAGATATTTTTCTTTATGCGTGCCCGGTGGTTGCTTTAGTAGTGTCAACTAATGGTTTTTATATATCAAATACAAAGGAGACGACGGCGATTAACTAAATTACCTTAATGGCCATTCAGTGTTCATTAAAGATTTTTTTATTTGGGTGTTGAAAATTTTCATGACATCATTTTTTTCCTATTTATTGAATTGTTTTTTTAAGCTAAGTCGATGGCATTTTAATTTGTTTACGACTTGGTGAGGTGCAATTTTTTATTCGTCTAAGTAAAAAAAGTAGAAAATGCCTTCAAAAGGCTATTAAATAAATAAAATGATTTTTAGTTCAAGTAAGTGGCTGCACAAAAATATTTCTTTTGGGGATTACACTTGTGACTGCAAATATATTTATGGCATTTCAGTTGTAATATTTTGTCAGGTTTTGGGATTTCCTGTCAGGCTATCAATCAATTTTATTGGCTTTTCTTTGAAGTTTTGTTGTACCACAATATCCGTTGATGAATTATATTTTATGTTAATTGTTGGAGTTTAATGAACTATACTTATAATTATGAAAATTGTTTGGCATTTTGATTCTTTGTTTTCAAAATATTATATATCTAAAAAAATAAAAAAAATTCATTAAATAAAATTAAGTAATAATTATTAAGATTATAATCTTTGAAATTCGTTTTTAATTATCACAAATATTATTTTTGAGATCATGTGATAAAAAGCTGCCAACGTTATTCTATTAATTTCGCTTTGCATGTCCGGCAGTCACAGCAGCGTTGTAATAATAATAATTTTTTATTTCTTAAATTCTATACGAAACTTTTTAAAAAGAGGTCAACGATTAATAGTAAGGATTCCAAATTAATAATAGGAGTTCACTATTTATCAATTTATTAATATATTTTTAAAAATTTATTTTTTATCAGAAGTTTGATACATATTTTCATGTTAAAAATTAAGAATATGTACGGCAGGGTTGGCCGATTTGTAAGAACAAAAATTTGTCGATATTGTGCCATAGATTTTTGAATAGCTTTTGGTATGAGGAAAAAAAGTTCCACTACGACATATCAAAAAAAGTATTTTCGAGACGCCCAAAATTTCAATTCAAATTTAGAATTTTTATTAATAAACAATTCAATTTCATCAAAAATAATTCAATAATAATTAAAAATAATAACAATAGTAATTCAAAACAAATTTCACCTTGGAAAGGTAATATTTAAAAAAAATTAAATCAGCAGAATATTTTTTACTATCTACTAAAAAAACCTTAAAAATAAATTTTTTTCCGTATGCCAATATCGATTGTTAAATTGACCCACCCTAATACACAGCCTTTTACAATATAGTTTAAAAAACTAAACAAATTTGTACATACATACTATGTATGTTTGCGATTATTTGTACAAGATGTTATAATTTTTTACATTAATTTTATAAAACTTTTTTTAAAAGAGATTAAATATGTATGATAATTATTCTAAATTAAACAGTGCTTTTTACTGTACAAAGATTTTTTTCTCACACTGAAACAAAAAGTTGTGTTGAATATGCTTTGGTGCCACCAAAAATTAAAAAAGACGCCGAAATTAAAAAAATGCAACGCGCACCAACTAAGGAATTTCTCGCACAAGAAATTTTAAAAAGCACCGAAAATGGTTCGAAACGCACCCAGTTGACAACGCTGAGTCACAGTGCTGTTTCTGTTTTAAGCCGCAAGTGAAGTCACTATTTTTACACCGTATCTCACTTAAAAAGAACCATTAAAAAAACTTAATAAAAACAGAGCTTTTGCTTCGATTTTAATAACGCTTTGACTTTTTGATTCCTTTTCACTGAAATTAAATGTTAAGAAATATATTCTTTAAGTGGACCCGTACTCCGAACTCGTTTCTGCACAAATGAGAGAAGGCGTAACTTGCATTTTTCTTGTAATTTGAACTTACTCACTCCATACACCATTTTAATATTTATTTATTTAAAGCTAATGAATTTCATATTTTATTTATATATAAAAATATTTTTGTGCCATCAAAAATGTGCTCTTGACTTTACCCGCATCACATAAACTGCATAATATTTCTGTATTGCGTATCGCAAACGTGTTCTTTTTATAACTCAACAAATAATAGGATATTAAAAAAATGGTATCTCTAAAATTATTTGACTTACCTTGAACTTGATTATAAGCATTTAATTTGTTAAATAAATTTAAAAGGATGTTTATGTTCAATCATAAAAATAAAATTTTAAAACATGAAACACTTGGCAAAGATAACAAACATATCACTGTAAAAAAAAAACAAAAATGAATAAAAAGATTTACAAAATTTCAAAAGATTCATAAGTTTGTGAAATTAAATAATGTGAATCATTAACTAAATAATCAGCCAAAATCATATTTCAACATTAAAACCCAAATTTTAATAACCTCCACGATATTTCAATTCTGTAGTTAGTTTGTTTTTTTTTCTTGATAATTTGTTTAATAAAAAGGGGAGTCTTTTAACAAATATAATAAAAAATATTAAATTTAAAAATACAAATTTACATAAAGTTGATGTTAATCGGTTTTTTTTAAGAAAACCTAAAGTTTACTAATATTGAAAGCAATAAATTTATTTTTTTACATGATTCATGAGCTTGAAAATAAAATCAATATTATTTTTGGCGAAATGAAAAAGAAACACAAAAAAGGTTAAAAATTTTGTGTTATTCAACTGTGCTGCAGCAGTGCTACTACTTGCTGTAAAACTCTACTAAATTTGCTAGTGATTTTATGGGAGACAACTCTGTATGTGGTCTCCTACTAAAGCTCAAGCTGAACCACAAAGAAAAAATATATATTTTTCTTTAAAAAGGTTAGAATTTAAAGGTTCCCAGAAGATTAATATCTCTCCGTTTTTGTTTGTAACTACTTCTGCCAATAAAAACAGTCATTGACAACAAATTAACAAACAAATAATAATAAAAAGAAAAAATCAAAACGATACCATATCTCTTGGCTTGGATGTTTATTAACAAATCTTTTCAGATATTAAAATGTATATTAATTAGTGATCGATCTTTTTCTGCTTCTTTTTCCCCTGAACCACACACATAAAACAACTCTGCAGTAGACTCTAGTAGTGGCGACGATTAGTTTAATATTATGTCACTGTTTTTATAATATAAACGCCTTTTTTATTATTGTTATTTCACTCATAAAGTCACACGCTGCCCTGTACGCTTACAAAGCAGATTTAAAAGCGACTTAAATTGAAATAAATTACATTGATGCCATAGGAGATGATAAAACAAATTAACTTAAATTATAACTCTTATTAATAAAAAAACTACTGTTTGTATAAATTAATTTATTTTTTTTCAACGGAAATCACTGGGAGTTGACTTTTATTTATTTCGAAAACTTTTTTAGTCGTAGATTTTGTAACTTAAGATTTTAGATAATTTTCTGAGAAATTGTTTGAAATAAAACAAATCTGTTAAGTTTGCGATATATTTATTAATTTGATTTTTTATTTACCGCCTAGATAAATAATGTTGGAGAATAGTACCTAGATGCTGATTTCGTAATATTTATGTTACGAGTAATTGAAAAATATTATAGAATATGTATTGTAAATGGATGAAATAAAAATATGCTGCACTTATTTGTCCAACCAATAATATATATATCATTTATTTAATTTTTTTTTATTATTGCAATGTAATTTCGTTTTAGTTTGTAATGTAATAATATATTGAAATTGATTTTTGGGACTATTTTTATGGGCTGCACGAATAGTTGCCCAAAACAGCTAAAAATAGAATTGCCTAAAAATTATTATAAAAAGGAATTGCCGACCTTGGCCGATTCTACATTTCTTCGATATTTAAGGGTTTGTTCATAGTGAACAATTGGGCGGTTCTTCATTCGATCCATCAGTCCTTGCCGTATGTTCATCTATTCTAATGAATAACTCAACTTCGCTGACAAAGGATATTCTGCATAGCCAGCATGTATCTTTTTTGCATTTCGAGCACCAATCTTCTGTAAAGGCAGCGCTCGGACGCGCTTAAACATTTTCTCCTCTCGGTACATCGAATGGCGTCTTTACTAAATTAAGCCTTTGGTAGAGTACAAAGATTTTCTTGGGAGCATTTATTTGGTGAACATAGCGAAGGAACCCTCTAAGCCCTAAAGACTAGTAGGCCGAACATCTTTACTCAGCGTAACCGTACAGCCTAAGGCCAGGCGAAGACGATTACATAAAATATCATTACAGGACGACAACGCCAAATTTCTGAAAAAAATTTAATGATCCAAATTAAATTTTTGGGCGATAGTTAATTCGAATTTCGGTAGGTTTTACATAATGAATAAACACCTAAAATATTGGGAGATTGTTCATTTATAGTTTGAGCTATGTATGACTTTTTTGGTCGTTTGCGAAAATTTGTTGGCGTTTCTCCACTGCGACGAACACCCAACAATTTTAGACGTGTCCTCATTTTGATGTTTTGGATGGTTATCCGTACTATCACTAGGGCTAATGCAGATCACTTCAAATGAATTTTAGGATCAGTTGCTGTTGGTAACATGAAATTTGAAAAAAGTAATACAGCATACTGCGGTCAACCATCATGGTCTATTTGTGGTTACCAGCGGAAAGAAACAAGTGACATAAAAACGAAGGGAAGAGTTAAAAAGGATGAAAAAATTAGTATGATAAGATTCAGATGTACTGCAGGATGGATCGTGTATAAATGATGCCAGGTATGGTGATGATGTTGGGGAGTCATCAGGAGAACCACTAACTTCCGCAGTTGCTTTCAATAAAGGAGTTTATATTTTTTAAGTTTCATACCCGACAATTAAAAAAGCACTGAAGGATCTTAAGCCCAGGAAGTGAAGGCGATGATGTTTCAGTGCTGGAAAGAGAAGATGCATGTCAATTTATACTTCCTCTCTATCAGCTAAAGCAATAATTTTTTTACAAGATTATTCTGAAGACATTGCCTAGAATGGTCCTGCATCCATGCACTCATTTGAGATTGATATTTGAGCGACGCACAATTCTGTTCAGAAATGTTCGATTTTCTTGTAGTTGTTCATAGGTGGTCCTCAAAGCGACCCTATTGCTGATCTGCAGTGAGTTATAATTTGGATATCTCTGTTTGGTATACGATGAAATCTTTGTTAGTGAGTTGCTCTTTTGAGGACAAATATTCCTGCTTTAATGGTTTTACATTCGTTTAAGAGCCAAAAGCACATTCCGCCCAAATAAAAGTTTTATATGATACCTTTGGGTTTTCCCCAAAAAAATTAGTGTAAAGTTTCTCTCTTTATTAATTGACTTTCAAGATGGGATTACATTGTTAGTTTGCTATAATCTAAGATTGTCACAATTTTTGCGAAATGCAGGGTGTCTGCCGGGAACGTATACTACTTTGTTTTACCGCCAGTATGGTAAACATTAGTATTTATAGTTCATGTTTGGCACTCGTAAAGCAGACACGTGGCAAATTTATTATGGTGAAATATTCTATAAACCAACGTGTTTATCAAAATCAATCATCGATTACTGTGACGATGAGAAAGTTACGTAAAATTTTTGGGAGAAACAGCGTGCCAACAAAACGCCCTATTTATAGTGTAGTGCATGATTTCGCAATAGTTTCCATTTAAGATTCAGTTGACACAAGACCTTCTTCCACAAGACCATTTACGATGCCGTATATATACCAATGGAATTACAACCCCGATTTTCATGAAAAAATCATAATGAGTGACGAGGCACATTTTCATTTGAATGGATATGTGAATAAACAGGGGGCAAATTACGGCATTCGATATCGAACGAAATTTACATAAAAATTCAAAAAATTTTGTATGGGATTCCGTTCGATATCGAATGCCGTAATTTGCCCCTAGAATAGGTTCTGGGCAATGGAAAACCCACAAATTATTCATCAGTCACCTTTGCATCCATTAAAAGTGACAGTCTGGTGTGCAATTTGGTTCGGAGGAATAATTGGACCTTACTTCTTTGAAAATGAAAACAGCGTAACGGTAACTGTGAATGGGGAGCGATATCGTGATATTATTGAAATCTTTTCAACGCCACAACTGCATGCTTTGGACTTGATCAACATGTGGTGTCAAAAACGACGGTGCCATATCGCATACAGCCAGGATTACAATGGAATTACTACGAGACCTCTTTCCACAACAAGTTATTTCAATAAATGGGGATGTTGATTGGCCTCCACGGCTGCCTGATTTGACTGCTCCGGATTTCTTTTTGTGGGGATATCTGAAAAGCAAGGTGTATACAAACAAACCAGAAACGCTTGAGCAACTCAAACAAAATATTCGTGATGAAATTAATGAAATACCGCGTAAAATGTGTGAAAATGTAATGAAAAATGTGCTCAAAAGGACTCGCATTTGTGAGGCTAACAGAGGCGGTATTTTATTCCATACATAATTGCCGACGTTAAGTAAAACATTTATCAATATAAGATTCATTCTCTTTCATTTAAACAAAATTTATAAATAACAAAAGTAGTAAACCTTCCTGGCGGACACCCTGTATTACGACGAAACTCTTGGAACCACAGAAGTTTGTCGTTATAAGCGACAATTTGTTATAAGCAGTGAACATTATAAACGAACTGCACTGTACTATCAATAACTTCTCTTTCTTAGTTTGATGTTATGTGGATATAAACTTACTAAATAAACTCATAAACAATATAATATTTTATAATTTGAAATCCCATTTGAACTCTAATAATTCTAGTTAAATAATAAAATATTGATTATGAATGATTTACTATGAGACTTTTTCAAATCTTATGAATATCAAAGCGCCTACATTCAGGTATTTTAATGAATGATTATCTTAACAAATAAATATTTTCTTTGTGAAATGAGTGACTGTGTTCTTGTATATTACATTTTATAGATTTAAAATTGCCGTTAAGTTATGTAAACTTCTTTATGGCTTTCATTTTAATCCAACCAACTAACTAGCTTTGCTAACTAAACAGCCAACAACCATATCAAGTTACAATGAAAGACAAATAAACCTTTTCTTTCTTTTTCATGCTTTATCCTCCTAGACTATTCTTATGATCAACATGATCTTCATCATCATCGGGTTGATTGTCAACTTTGTTTTGTTGGCGGTATATTTTAACTCGTCCATCTATTAGAAACATACGTATGAATGTACGTGCATACATGTATGTTGCATGAGCACACATAAACATGTACTAGATATACATGAATGTACTTGCAGATACTTTTTTCCATATTTATTGTATGTGTTTACTGACCTGATAAGTGTTGTTCAGCCATGGTATGGTTTGATGATTATGCGCATGCGCCCCGTATTTATTGGCAGCTGTTTTTATTTATTTATTTATTTATTCTTTTTACGGTTCTTTTGCATTCTTATGCATCTTTTAGCTTATATTCCCTTTGCCTTTATCTTCTTGGTATTCGCTCATTTGGACTCACATGAATGTGTGGCATTTGATATCAGGCGCCAATATTTCTAAGATCTTTTTGTAAAGATTTTTGTTCCGTTTCAGATTTAATTTTCTTTTTGTTTTGTTGTTTCTTTCATGTTTTAGGACTTTTTTCTGATTTAACTGTTCGTTTATGATTTGTTTGTGCAATATTGTTCAGTTAATTTTCTAGGCATATGTGCGAAAATGTTGTCTCTCTTTTGATTTAAATTTTTGTTTATAACTCGTGTCAATTGTTTTGGTTTCAGTTACAAGATCAGCTGTCTTATTGTTTCTGCGTGCTAGTGGCTAATTATTTTGGATTTTTTGTTCTATAAACTCTTAACCACAATTGTTTTTAGGTCAATCCGTTAAATATGCTGGAGTACTCTGCTTTGCAAATTTTTTGCCAACCATACGGTTTAGTAAACAGAAAGGCTATTTTTTAAACAGTTTATACAAATTAATAAAATGTCTCATAAATAATGCTCATCGCAATAAAAAATTCAATATGAACCGCTGTGCGACGTTATAATATTTTGATGTTCTTCTTGACAGAAAGTTAATTTTGGAATCTGTAACACAAAAAGCTTTTTGGGCGGTAAAGAGTTGTGATGTTTGAAACTTGGATTTGAGACACAAAATGGTCGAACGTCAGGCCCATCGTAACTTGACATGCCAATTAAGAAACTCATTAAAGTTACACAGTTGGTGTGCATCTTAGCTATTGGTCGTTTATTTAATATTCAACTTGTCCGTTTTTTACGTTGGAAATAGACATATTAGGAGCCAGTTGGTATGTCTAAAAAGAATATAAAACCTGGGATTATTAATAGTCACAGAAAATGTTAGCCATTTGGAAGATATTAGGATGCTCTTGGCAAATGTACAGACCTATGTATATTATAGATATTTTTATATCGATTAACATTTAGAGCACTTTGATTATTAAATACATTTCTTTCTTCTTCAAATACTTTTTTTTTCAATACAATAGATAATACTTTATAACAGTACTGATCCTTGAGGCTTACTGCTTAAATACAGCTGCTAAAATTTATTATAAGAAAACAAACAGAGTTTTTATATACACAAATCCAAAACGAGTACCGTGGTCTATTTCAATAATTATCATTTTAAAACAAAATAACGTCAATCATGTGTGTGCAATTTCAAAATAAAATACGCTTTTTTAAATGAGCAGCCTCTCAAATACTGGCAGTAGTGGTTGTACATGTTGTAGCAGGCATAATTAAAAATATGCAAACCAAGCACAGATATTTACACTATTTCACTCTCTCAAATATTCCAATAGCAGCTGCCACCTCATTTCAAATAACAACCACCCAAAAAAATTTATGATCCTCATCAAGAAACATGAGCAATATGATCATTTTTGATCAAAAGCACATGTGTTACTTTTTTTTGGTATTTATTTGCATTACCTTGCAAACACATGTACCTGGAAATTGTTTTTGTCCTTCAAAAAAAATAAAAATAAAATAATTAATAGTCGTGGTGCAGTGTGTGCCTTTAAAACTACCTGGTTTCAAAACCAAAACAATAATGCACCTCTAATCTTTTGAATTGCATTTAATTCATCCCCTTGGCCCCTTTTTATTTCCTGATTTGGATTTCACATTTTGTTATTGCATCGATTCAGCAACAACCCTTAATGTCCTAGACTATTTGATTGTATTCTTCTCATTTTTGGCAATTCGGCTGTTATTTTATAAATATTTGTTAGAGAGGGTTTCATTTTTGTTTGAAATTTCTTTAAGAAAATTTTTCTACATCTGCTAAAATTTTAATGCACGTGATCCTGTAGGTACTTATGGAAGCGAAAAAAGTCGTTACAAATTCTTGTTTTTAATATTTTTTGGCGCCAAAGTCGATTGTCTTACACAATGTCCTGCAAAAGAAATATCAACCGGTGTGAGATTTTTTCTCTTTCATAAACACATATTATTTTATTTAATTTTTGAGATTTTATTATCTATAAAAATAGTTTCAACGAATATAAGACTAGTAATGCTCTTTTAAATATTTATAAAATAAAAAAATTGCAGGCACATCTCTTGAACTAGATAGCTGTTACCTTTCCAGCAATAATGTCGAACATGTTTAGCAATCATTTAAAACTGTCCAACATTCGATGTACATTAATTATTGCTGCTTGTATTACAAGTAAGGTGATCGATTATTCGACATTTTCCAGAAACCTCTTTTCGAATAGTTCGAATATTTGAAATTTTGAAAAACCCGGTTACGGGTTTTAAGATTCAGGAATTCATTAGAAAAGTTTCATTGTTATTTGCTTTATTAAAAAAATAATTAACAGTTCATGTAAATGCTATAAAATAATATAAAAATTAAAGGTTAAGCATAAAAATTAGCTTCATATCGTTCATATCATAGAGTTATTGATTGATTATGGTTCGTCGAACTACATGTTCACTGAAAATTAGACTCCTACTATCAAAAACAGACCCTTTGATATAGAACTTCAAACAGGAATAAATACAAGTGCATGTATGTTTTACACTCTTTTAAAAAGAGTGTTGAGTTGTCTTCTTCAAAAGTAAATAAATCTCTATATTATTCAAAATATATTAAAGAATTGCAATGATTACTCTATTATTATTGCCTTTATAACAAGTTTAGCTTCTCCTTTAAATTAAATAAAAGTGTAGGTTCGTCGTTACTCTGCGAAATCCTTTGCTTCATTTATGAACGAGTAGTTAATAAAATTCTCAAAGCCAGGGATTGATTCAGTCATAAGATTAGACTGATTCTCGATAGTGGACGCAAACGGCATCTAACTTGTCGATAGATTTTACATACACGATTTAAGAAAAAATATTAAAATCGGTAAACTATGTGATAAATTCGTAACCCCAACTAATGCACTAACTTTAAGTTATTTAAAGTATATCAAATAATATGAGGTTTGTCATTTGTGGACATAGTGTCACGTTTAAGTCCAATTACTCGATTAAAAAATCAAGGAAACTGGTGTAGTTGTGTTTGGACTTGCTCTGACTCTTCTTTGATTTTCTTGGTGTTCTGCCTTTAAAATAGAAGTTATTGAAAATAGGACGAAATACTTTTTTTCTCCATTTTTCAAATATAGAAAAATTTATAACATCCGAAAAATTTGGGATTCGTTTTTAGAAACTTGACTTCGCGAATATTATGTTTATTGAATAAAATGCTAATTGGAAGAAAATATCCATATTTTAGAAAGATTTACAAGATTTACTTTACAAGATTTTTAGATTTCCAGAACTGAAAGTTGTTCTTTAATTATTTGAGACTCTGCATCTGAATCTGCACTCCGGTTTTCATACGATCTAGTTGTAGAGTTATACCACAGTATCAAAAATTAAGGCACTTGCACGACATACATAACATGATAAGATTATATATAAAGTGTGCAAATAATGTCTTAAAATTTGCCCAATAGTGTTGAGGAAATAAATTATATTAAAAATACAACGAACTTTAACGATAGCTCTGAAACTGCTGGACAAATTTAGAAACAATGTTTGCATGGATTGCAGGTAAGTTTGTTGTGAAATTTCGTTTTGTTTTTAAGAAATAAGACCAATTCTTGTTATGCTAATATATGTCGTGCAAGTGCTTTCATTTTGAACATAATGGTGTATCTCGAAAACTACCTCTGATAAAAATATATAGTGTAGATTCAGATGCAGCATTCCAAATAAACAAAAAAACAAAGAAAAAAAATTTTAAAATTGTAAAGTAGTGTAATTAATAAACTCATATTAGATTATGGATAGTCCCTCGTCTTTATATATTTTTAAATAAAATATATGCATTTTGCAAGACTTTCAAAAGAAACAATTTAACCTTAAATGCTGAGGAGCAGAAATACTAAATAAAGTTCCCGGGTAGTGAGCTTCGTCCTTGGGACATTTCCAATTTAAAAATGTTAAGTACATATATAGATAAAAAACATCAACCTTTGAAATTAAATACAACAAAACAATTTTTCGTTGCATTATTTTGGAGACATCTCTCCCGTGTAATGCTTTGCGAAAACTTAACACATTCATTGCATCTTTTGAAGTTTAGAGAATAATTGGAAAATTCCATCTTGAACTTTCGCAATCTGCTGGAACTTTTTTGGTACATTTCTACAATATATTTATGGTTATCCTTTTGTCGTGTTTTAATAAATTCACAATAAATTTAAAACAAATATTCATAAAAACCTACACAAATGGTGATGTTGTTCTAGATGACCACATTAAAATTTCAATGTCATATGAAGCAAAAATAAGAAATTTTCATAAATTATGTAGTATGTTTAATTATTCTAAATCAACCTGTAAACTGGTTCAGTCATATGTTTGTGCAAGATCACAGTTTGTGTCAGTTAACGACAGGGAATGAATGACTTAAGATGTAACTAGCGGTCAGCCTCAAAGGTCAACGATTGGCACGTTTTTGTTTATGATGTGTATGAATAATTTTGTTTATTTATTTGATTATAGGTACTTCAACTAGAAGTCTTTGCGGATGATGTTCAGATTTTATTCTCGTCGGAAAACCAATTTTTAGATGTGTTGAAGGCAAATCAGTATGTGGATGAAAGAGAATGGGTTGGTGGTTAATTCTGGTAAAACCAGGACAATGTGCTTTGGGTTGGATTCATGTGATCTAAATGCATCTTTCGATAATGCCAGGCTAAACATTGTCGCATATTAATCATATATGTGCTAGAGTGAATGTGAAAAAACATGTTGCCAGTTCTCTTTTGATGTCGCAGTTGATAGATGTATGCTATGGAAGAAGACTGTATCTTACTGTCAATCGTATTATTATATACATTTACAAATTGGGAATCAGAGATCATGTTTCTATCTTTGTATACGATTTTCCTTTAAAAAATTTTATTAAATTAAGAATCCTCTTAGTAATTCATAAAGCTATTATGCGAAAATTTAGGACAGCTTAGATGATTTTAATTTTTCAAAGTCTAGTGATCTAGTCTAGTGATTTTTCAAACTCAGATGATATGTCATTGTATATCTTCATCTATGTATGAAAGATAAATTCATGTAAGGTTAACGAGGATGTGAGATATCCTACCTATACATTTGAAACTATTTGCATTTACAGATGCCGCATTTAAACGTGAACCTAAGCTTTATTTAGATGCTCTTTAACTAGATTTTTTTCTCATCATTCTATGATTTCCAAAAACATATAGAGAAAGTGCGGATAATATGGTATACCTATTTGTTTTTATATTTGCAGATTTTTAGTTTTTGTCTGATTGAAATATGATTTACGTGCTACATGTGCTGAACTTCTGCGAAGACATTTTCCAAAAATATTAAATGTGGGATATTTGAGAAAATGTTGTAATTCCCAATAACCAATACCAAATACCAATTGTATTAATCTTTGAACTGAGAACTTCAAAATACACCTTTAAAACAAAAACTTTTTTTTTCAAATTTTGCAAATAAAATCATCAAAATAGACAATATTTAAAAAAAATCGACAAAAAAAACGTCAAAAAAATGTTTTGTTTTATACAACAACCAATACTATTTTATTTAAATAAAAAAACATTTCTTTTGAAAATTCACAATTCAACTGATTTAATAAAACTTCAAACACAAAATAGAGGAACACCAACAATATCTTAAACATGTTTCAGCGATTCAAAGCAAGATTTGAACAGATTTTTGTCGAAATAGTTATAATACATTTTCTAAAATAAACGTCAATTTTTCATATGATATGTTTTATATTTTAGTTTAATATTCATTTCAATATAAACCTAAACAGTTCAACAAATAACGCATAAACAATAATTATTAAAAACGAAGGCACCCGTCATAATCTCCATGTTTACACTGTCATAGTTGGTTGAATACTAAGAAAGTTAACTACAAAAGACAAAAACAATGTAAACAAAAAATGGAAAATATCTTGATCTCAGCAGTCAATCGCTCTGGAAATATTTGGAATAATTAATCATCAGAGATGGAATTTGGTACTAACCGAAATTGATTTAACTTGTAAAAATGAATAGATTGCACTTTTCGTATTCTAATTCGTTAAATAATATGGTTAAATAATTGATAATACTAATCACTAGCATCCATCGTCGAAAGTGGTAAAATCGAACAAAGAACGCTGATGAGATGTTGTAGCGACATCGAAATCAGTACCGATCCGTTCTGCTAGTCTGATGAACAATACATTGTTCCAAATAATACCACTCTTAATAACATACTGAATTTATCTATAATTAATTTCTTAAAAATTAAAAAGAAATGGGTAATCTCAGATTTGAACTCAAGCCAAACTATAAATATTTTTTTATATCCAGATTGACATTTTGCCAAACGTAGAGGTTATGTTCAGTTAAAAGTAGACAAATCAAAAAATCGTCAATGTATAAGGGATACTAAACAAAAATCGACAATCGTAATTTTATGAAATGCGCTCTAAAAAGTCGTCAAAATGAAGTAAAATCGTCACGATTGGTAGCCCTCGCCAAACACCAAAGTGAAAGTTTCAACTGCTTCCCAGAATGCCTTGCAAAAATAAAACAAATCATTGCCCTCTTGATTTTTTGAGAGCAGTTTGAAAAAAAATTCTATACCACATTACCTGTAGTTATTCTACACGAATCAAGAAGACCAGATTACGCACTCAGCCGTACAAAATAAATTTCTACTGCGGATCTACGTCATGATATAATACAAATGCGAGTTTGTTGTGAAAAGTGCAAGAGATTTTTAGCGAAAAACTGGAAATAAGTAAATAACTTCTAAATGGGTTCATTGATTTAAACAAAACTTTAAATGGACAAAAAAGAGATGCAGTTGAATAAAACTTTTGAGTTTCGGCTTGAAGCTATTTGAAGAAGAGCTTCCTCAGACCAACAAAGTTTTACATTGTAGCTAACTTTCCATACACAAATGTACTTTTGTTTTCAACACATATTCTATGTCTACGTCACAACACAACATAATCACACAAAACAAAATAACGGACCTGCGCGATGCGCAATCTTGTTTTTTTGATTCATGGTTACTCTACATATATATGTACATACATATAACTAGCATACATTTTGTTCTGTTATCGGCAATTTAAATTTATGATCTTTATATTTTTGGTTATTAAATTTTTTAATTTATAAAAATTAATAGCTTTAAGATTTTGGTCAATATACATATGTACATATGTAAATATTGTTACCTTTTTATGCATTAAGCATGGAATTATGGAGTAGTCTATGAACCATATTTGGACCCGAGGGCTTAGTTCTTGAATCTTGAAATATATAAAAAAAATAAAAAAAAAATTATATTGAAAAGTTGGTCTAACAGATGAGCGTTATCACTTAAGTGTTAAACAAAATATTTAGTTTTTGTCCCAATAAGAAACAAACAACAAAATTTGTTGTTACAAATAATAAGTACATACTTCCAGACTTTATAATAACCTTTCTTAAGTTAACGGAATTTTTAATTTACCTAATAATTTTGTAATCGAAAAGATGAAATAAATAAGTAAACTGTCAGTTTTACAAAATTATTTTTTAAATAGAATGGTTTAAAAAGTTTCCAAATCAAAAAGTACTGGAAAGTGTACAGTAGTAAAAATTTAATAAGTATGCAAGTACATACATATGTATGTATGTATGTATATATGTCCGATCTTCAAAATTTAATTTAAATGAAAGTAAAGTGTAAAGTAATTTTGACTTAGATGCTCAATCATCTTTGCCCGATTTTTTGTTCACATATGTACATATGTATGTAAGTCAAAAATGTTGTTATGTATGTATGTATATATGTATGTACATGTAAACAAAATAGATGAATTTTAATGATAACTTGGGATTTGTGTGACTTGTTTGCATTTTTTTATTATAAATGGCTTAAGTTGGATTTTTATGTGAAAAAGTGACCACCATATTTTTTAATGTTTGCAGCTAACTAATTTTTTATATGAAAATATTTTAAAACTTTTAAAAAGTATGAAAATAGACGGATATACAAAATGTACATAATAAATTTCAGGAATAATAATTACAGAAAATATATGTATATTTTTGGGCAGTTAAGTCAAAACGCAGTTAACGTTGATTTTTTGTATGAAAATAATTTTAAAACTACAAAGTTTTTAGGCTTTTATCTTATAGGTATGTACAGTTACAAATGCGCACTTAAAAAGGAATTTGCATCGGTTTTTAGAGAATAGTGATGGAAATTATTAGTTTTATGCAGTTAAGTATAAAGTTCTCTTAACCAAAAGGCAGCTAAATAAAAACTGCTGTACATTTAAAGTTTAAATATACACTGTACTGCTTCACTATATATTGATCTGCTATTTCTAATAAAATACTGTGTCTTAAATCCCTTGAAAGTTAAACTGGAAACGAAACACCAAGTAAAAGAGCTAAAAATTATAAACAGCTTTTGAAAATATCTTTACTCTTTAATAATAACAAAGAGTACATGTTTTTTACTCATATTTAAAACACGATCTTAGTAACCTGTAAAAGCCAACATCTGAGTTTTAAAAGCTAAAAGCATAACAATTGAGCAAAAGCCCAAGACATTTCTGTATAGTAGATATTATTAATTTTTAAATAAAGAGAATTGTTTGTATATAATATACCATATAGTTCAGTAGGAAAGAGACAGCTCCACCCAGTAAAACACATACAAAAGTCATGCAACACAAGAAAATAAACTCCAGGTGCTCTTTTAATAAAAAGGGGAAATATTTTAAATTAAAAATCTTAAGAGTTTGCCAAGAATTGTTGTTTCTTTTGCGTTGGATTGCGTATCAAACACTAAATCTCTGTAGTGATGCTGATGATGATCGTTTTCGTTGTGGTGTTTGCTGCAGTCACATATGCTTGCCTAGGTTTGATTCGATCGTTAAACGTGTGTAACGGGCACGTGCTACCAGCGCAGCACTTTGTTCAGCTTGCCTGTGAAGAACATCTGGTGCTTTTTTATTTTCCTTGTCTGAAAACAATTAAGGTGGTTGAAAATTAAGATCACAAAAGAGTATAGAGAGTACAGCGTCTAACAATAGATGCTTTATGAAAAATCGGAAGTAAATAAGAACCAAAAAGGGGAGGTTTAGGGTTGAAAAATGTTTTTTGCTTGCAGGGATTTTTAAAGGATCATCACCAACTGCCATAAGTATAAATATTAAAGTGATCGTATACAATTACATCATTCGTCTAACGAACCTTTAGCGAGAAACATTGAGATTTTTAACATAAACAATAATAAGAAAAAATATATGTATGTATATTAAAATATTTATGTAAATAATTTCTCAGTAATAATTAATTTAATTTTAAATAAAAAATAATAATTACAAAGCTATAATTTCATTATATATACAAAGTGTTAAGTGAGTGTGTTAAAAGTTTGTTGCTCTCGAATATTACCGGAATATCTTTTTCTTTGTTATGGACAAAGCAAACTACAGCAAATGCCCCTTGAAAAAGAGACCAATTTTAATGATGAGTCATGATGATGTTATGGATAATGAAGCTTCTTTTGATCCAGGTAATTTATTGATAGATTTTTTATAACATTTAAAACTCAACCTCTTGTTTTGTTTTTAATACTAAATTTGCAGACGAAGGTCCTGTTGATTTAAGTAAAGCTTCTGCATGTGTCGCATCTCCCACATGGACTAAATTGGAACAAAATGATGCCTTAACTGTGCCTAGCTTAGATGTACAACATAAATTGAATAGTCAAAGCAAAGAAGATTTGGCTCGTCGCATTTGGGAAGAAACACGAGAAATTGCTCGCGCTTTCCCAGAGGTTTTTACGCGTGAAGAAATTGCCCGCAGTTTAGCACGTTTGGGTTATGGTGATTTCCCTTTACCTACAGAAGAGCACATTAATGAAAACTATCATAATGAGAGGGTACAAGAAATTACACCCTCTCCTCCTTTACCGTGTGCTGAAGCTTTTTATGGTGTCAATATAAAGTCTGAACACGTTGATAAGTCTTTTGAGGAAGAAAATGTACCCATGAGAAATTTTAATAATAATTTAATGAAAAGTATTGCCGAATATGAAGACTGTTTAAGACCTCACAATTTTTCCAGAGAAACCTCACCAAAATTATTGCAAGACAGTGAGCCTTATTTGCTGCAGAACTCTTATTATGAGCCGGAAGACTTAAGTTTGCATTCTAATAAAAATGTTTTGAGAGAAAGCACAAATTTACACAACGTGGCCAAAGCTTTGTTAGGCTTACAAAACTTTAAGCCTGAGACAAGTTTTACAAATGCCAACACCGAAAATGTTAAGCCTTTAAATAATAACAATGTAAATTTGGGCTTAAAACTAAAAACGAGCAATGATTTGTATTATCAATGTCAGCAGTGCAATAAATGTTATTCTACTTATGCTGGTTTGGTTAAGCATCAACAAAGCCATGCATTTGAGAGCACAGAATACAAAATCATACGCAGTAATCCAGAAGGTGGAGCCACTACGCATGACTCTACAGAGTTTACCACAGACCAGGCAGCGGCTTTGATACATGCCTCAGCTTTGGCCTCTTCTCAATCTATGCAGAAGCCAGTTGGAGTTCCACGATATCACTGCACTGATTGTGGCAAATCATATTCAACTTTTTCTGGTCTAACCAAACATCAACAGTTTCACTGTCCCGCTGCTGAAGGTAACCAAGTTAAAAAGGTGTTTAATTGCAAGAACTGTGAAAAGACATATGTATCTTTAGGGGCCTTGAAAATGCACATACGCACGCATACTTTACCCTGCAAATGTCCCATATGTGGAAAGGCCTTTTCACGACCGTGGCTTTTGCAGGGCCACATACGCACTCATACCGGAGAGAAACCCTTTAGCTGCCAGCATTGCAATAGAGCATTTGCAGATCGTTCTAACTTAAGAGCTCATATGCAGACACACTCAGATGTTAAAAAATATTCGTGCCCTTCTTGCACAAAATCCTTTTCGCGCATGTCTTTATTGGGAAAACATTTGCAAAGCGGCTGCCAAGCGTCACCTGATTCTCATTCCTCAAATTCACCGCCCTCAGATCAAGTCAAGGGTTTCAATCAACAACAATTGCAACAACATTTGCAAGGATTACAAAATATATATTCAGGCTCCGACTACAACGAAAATATGCATCCCTCACAAATGCAACAAAATCCGCTAAGTATTTATTATGCCGGCAGTGTGGAAAGTAGTGAAAATGATACTGAAGAAGATTATGGCCCACAAACTTCACGAGCACTTCCACTTATTAAACAAATATGTAATTTTTAAATCTCAAAATGAAGTTTATAAAATATTCTAAATTACTCTAAAGAGATATAATTGTTTAGTTACATAAAGGTTTAATACAAAATTTGGAAATGTCCTTTCCATACTCGTCTTTATACCAAAAATTTTAAAACTAACAAACTTAGCGTTGCTTTTATCTGAAGAACATCGTTAAACTCGTTTTGAAATTATCATTTAGTTTAGTATCGACGCCAAAAAGTCATAACATATTTTATACAACACTTTCTAGTTGGGTAAACCAAAGTTAGCTTAGCTTAGTAAATAGTTTAATATGTAAGTATTTTGTAAATCATTGTAGTTAATGTTAAACCAAAGTTAGCTTAGCTTAGAAATCGTATCTTTTTTGTGGTGACACTCATACCACGTGGCAAATAATTTTCAGTAGGGCGTTATTTGAACTTAATTTCTATATCATTGAATAATATATCAATTATTTATTTATTTATTTATTTAATGTTATTTATTTTGAACAATATCATTTATATTTTTTATAATTAATACATTGGAGACAACTTAATTATTTTATCATATTTTTTCTAATAATTCTTTTTCCAAGTGTCTATTGGTTGTCTAGTCACACCTTATTCTACTTTTTTTCCTTAACATTAATATTAGTAATATTTTGTCTATAGCATATTGTTTTTTTATATTATTATTCTACCTCTCCTATTTTAACTCCAACTACCGTTTAATATTTAATTTTATTTAATATTAATCAAATTGTTATTTGTTATTTATTACATTTTATTAATCAATCAATATTTTGTTATATTTGTTCTTATAAATATTTATTCTCATGTTACGTATGTGGGTATTTATATTGTTAATTATATTTATATGTATATTTATTTTTATTTATATGTCCTATATTTGAATAACTAAATATTTAATGAATAAAAATATAAGAACGATTTTTCAATAATTCCTGTGTACAGTAGTGCCATTCTTTATGTTAAGTGTCTTGTAATAATAATAAAAACCCCACCGTAGTGTAAATTTGTTAATGCCTTTGAATAGAAAAAAAAATATTATATTATGAGAAGTTTAGTTTTTAATTTTCCAATAAAAATCGTAATAAAAATTTGTAATTTTTATGTCTAAAATTATATTGTTTTCTTCTGTCCAAATAAGGAAGTGGGTATTTAGTTATGATTACCTTTATGTTGCTATAAATACCTTGCCAATGATAAAAAGTCTTCAGATCTTAAGCTATTAATACTTTTTTTATACACCATGTATTTTAGCCGCCCATAAAGTTAAAGTTCGGGAGGTCCCTAGAATATGTTTATATTGTAGAAAGGATCTTGTTGTGTGTCTTTGCATTAGTTGAGAATTATATCCTTTTAGATTGGCGACGATAAATCAATGCAGGCAAAAGTGGTGTAGATGTTATTACGTCACCAAAATATGATCATCGTTAAACTACCACTTTAGAATTTATTGTTTTTTTCACTTTTTTCAACTTCTAAAGTAGTTTAACTCAAAATGGGTATTTTGCATCATATACCACTTCAATTCCAGGCTAGCCGACTATTCCTTTTATTACACAGTGCAACAAGAAAAACCAGCCTCAACAACTCCAACTGGAAATGAAAGTAGACCATTATCTACACAGAACTGCCGAAGGGTTTTGAAAAGTTAGATAGAATTTAATTTTTATGGTCTCTTGAAGTTGGGCCATATTTGACCATTTTTTGCACTATGAGTGAAAATGGAAAAACGTACATATAAAAATATTTAAGGGAATGTAATTGCGCGTACTTATTGTAGCATTGAATCAATTAATAAGAAATTCAACAACAAAAGAGCGTTATCCATCTCTAATAATAACTTATAATTGTTATAATAAATTAATGCAAGAAATAGAAGCTCACCAAAAGTATCTTGATATTGAAATTAAAAGCTTAAAAGCCTCGAAGGATATTCAAATATTATTATACAATTTATTTTTATTCGAGCTGTATTTTTTTTTACAAAAATCAATTTTTTTATGTAAACTGTTTATGTTTTACTGAACATTGTAGAAAAAAATCCAACTTTTCATAAATAATAAATTTGTTAAATACAAAACTAGAAACAATAAATTTCTAATATTCTTGCGGTTACTCTAAGATGACTTAAATATTGACAATGAGATTGAGCTGAAAGCGTACACGATAGCAAAAACAAAAAGCTTTATTATAATCTGACTGAGAAAAGCTATAATTATGAAATGTTGAACAAAATTTTCAGCAGAATTCTGAGTTCTTTACTTGCTTTTTCTTCATTTCTTAAATTTTCTTCCATGTTTGTTAATTGTTTATATTCCGTCTTATGATACTTTTTTGGGTCATAAATTTTAATTATAACCTGTTAGTTTTTGTTATTAGAAATGAAGAAGTGTTTTATGAAGCTTTGAATTTTAAAAATAAAAAGATATAAAAATGTCATCCCTTTTGCACAAAAGCACTGTGATACGAAGAGGGTTCGTAAATGGATCTGGTTCATTAAAATAGATTTCTTGTTCGAATACATTATATTGACTGTTAATTAATTTCTAGTGCAAAGTACAGTTTCGGCAGCTATTTTAACAAATAAATTCAAAAGAATCGAGCTGGTAATGTTTAATGAGCCAGTGACATGACTGCTGTGTTCAGACAGCTTTTTCATAACAAATTTTACTTGGAAAATTCAAATCATGGAACAATTTGTAATGCACATAACTTCAATTAGTGCATGAACTGCGATGAAAAGGATATGGAAGATTTAGTGGGTCATGATATACGAAGGCCAAGCAGGCTGTTCACATTTAAAATAATTCCCAAACGCTGTGTTTTATTTATAATTTGCAGCTGCTCTTGCATCACAGTATATCCTTTTCAATTAAAAACTGATCTTTTGATATTACAGAGAAATTATAATACCAAAAGGTTTCATTTTCATCTAAAACTAAAAGAAATCTTAAGCACATTTATATTATTTAATAAAATTTAGTTGAGTTCTAAGTATTTTGTACGGCACTAGCGGTTGACTCATGTAGTTCAAGCAATTAAAAATTGTCGTTAGTAGGCTAGATTTTGTTATTCTACTGTTTTTTGTATTATTTCCATAATTTAAACTAGAATAAAACTTAAAGCTACCGATATATAATTTCGTATCCGCAAAACAACAGCAATAGCAGTAAGAACATAAACTAAATCGAAAAAGGCCATGGCGTTTAGCTTACAAATATATTTAAGTTTAGCATAAGGCGAAAAAAAGTAAAAATAAAAAAAAATAAGTATACTAAAATAACGCAAAATATAACTAAAAATAAAACTTAAGTTAAACATAAATACACGAACCATGTAATGGTTTACGAAACGTTCGAATGAGTATTCAACATTTGTTTTTAGAAGTAAATAAATTGCGTGGACGGTATTTATTATATTAATGTTGTGTCTTTAGTTGCATTTATTATAACCACAGCATTTAATACTTGCAACAAAATACAAATGAACAAACGCAACAACAACAACAATAATAGCAACAACAACAACAATGAAAGCTTCAACTGCTACAACAACACTATCAATATAGTGTATTTAAGGTGCGGCGTCATCAAGCAGCCGGTCTACGCTAAATTGTTAAATAAGAAAATACGACTTACAACGTACACACCGTCTGTCTACGGCTAATAATGTGTGTTTGTATCACTATACTCTTAACCACCTTGCTTGTGCGACTTTAACTTCCACTGCCCCCAACATCATCATCATCACCATTATCGCCATATCCCCACCACAATTGGCGTCATCGTCATAGTTGTGAGTTTGTTTCACTAATAAAGCATGTTGGTAATTCTATTTATTGCGGAAAAAATCTTTGAAAATCTAAACAAACTTAATCAATGTCTTAAAAATTGTGGTTTAATTCTGGTATTAAACTTGTTTATTATTTATTTTAGCTTATATTTTTTGTGCTGTTGTATTTTTTCTTTCTTTGAATTCATTTTCTGTTTACAATTATGTTTTGGTTAATTAAGCGGAAAATGTGAATTAAAGTAGTTTTAAAAATATTTGTAGATCTATAAAAAACGGATGGATGGGTTGGTTTAATTTAACTAGAAATTTAATGGATGATTTTAAACGGAAATTTAAATTCAAGTTTTAGTTATTTTTAATTACATTTTTCCATGCGTTATTCTGTGCAACTTATTTACTACTTGTTCGCATTTCAGCAATTATTTGTTTAATATACTCGTACTTTAAAGGGCAGAATTCACTCGCCCCTGGAAAACTATAGACACACTCACTAAAGCTATTGTGAAAATAATTTCAAACGTTTTTGATGCTTGAAGAAAGGAGCTTAAGATAGAGCTTCTTTACTTATGTGTTTGTTGATTACACACAAAACTCCCTTCGCATAATTGGATTTTATAAACTGTCGAACATTGAAAAATTTTAGAATTTTCTTTCTAGATCATAAACACTTTTAGTTTACAATGATTCAGTTATATTATCAATTATTTAATCATACATTTATTAAGCATGCAATAGAAAATTTCAATGGTAAGAGAATTTATTTAACTACCTTGCTTAGAAAATTATATAAAGCGAACTAATGTTGACAGCTCTTGAGTTAACTGTCATACTTGCGTTCTTTAAGTTCAACAAATGTATTTTGATATCTCTGTTTTAGCACGCGCTGTGCAATGATTTTGTTTGTGCTGTTACTATTTCTTTGTTTGCATGGTTGTCTAATGTGCAAACTGTTTTTTATTTTTCACGTTTGCTTTAAAGTCTGAATTAAGATTTTGACAGTAGGCCTGACTTGTTGGGCAGCCTTTTTTTCTTCAGAAGTAGGAAAATATCTTTGAAACAGACACACATAAATTGGTAGCGACACCCTCGAACATGGCCGTAGAGTAGCTAAATGGTAACTTGACATCATACAAACTCGTCTGGTTAATTGCATCTTAACTAATGGGTCAAATGTCATAATATATAAATATATAGTTTGAAAATTGTGTATTTTTAAGCGATTATTTATTTATTCATTTCTTCAGAAATATAAAAAAATGAAATATTTTGTAATATTGCCGCCAACAATAGCAAGTGTTATGTGATATTACAGTTTAAGTCTTAATTTGTTATTAGATTAATTTTGCTTAGAAACATGCATAAACTCGGCTATGACGAATCTTATATACCTTTTAATTTCGTCTGAAGATGTAATTTAATTTTATTATCTATAGTTGGGATGTGGCGGCACTTTCGAAGTAAAAAATTTCATTTAATTGTGAACATCCAGATTGGATATTTAAATTAATGTTTCCGCTCTGTTATCTGATTTTTTTTATAAAATATGCTGGAATGTATTTAATAATATTTGGTACTAAAATAATTATTCAGCCGTATTCTAATTATCGTAATCGTAACATTACCACGACATTTTGCATCGACGGCTTTCAATTATTATTCCAGTTATCGTAATGGTCATTTATCGATAAGTGTTTGCTAATATTTAGCATTCTATAAGAAATTATGACGGCGTTATTGTATTAAAAGGACTACGATTTTGTAGTCACAATTTTTATTAACGACTAGAAAGGGATTTGAAAGAGTTGTAGGATAGAATGGAAATATTTGAAAAAATATAGTGACCTATATAATGAGTTCCAAAAACTTGTGGAAGAATCGGAAAAAAACTTCTCTTGCAGTAGGATTTCATAGAGGCACAATTCCCACCGATTTCATAGCAAATTGAGAAGAAATTGCAACGGAGTTAAATGCGCTTGGTCCACCAAGAAGATTAGCGGATGGGTGGATGAAAGTAAGATAACCATGATAATTAGTACTGCATTACAGTAATTTAATAAAATTTAGTCATAGGTCTGGGGAGACTTAAAATTTCAGGTAAAAAAAAAGAAAATGGTAACCAACAAATCTGAGTGCAATTCCACCGGTGGTGGTAGGCTTAAAAAATGTACTCTCAGCCCTCTGGCAGCAGCTGTAGGCTGCGACTAACAAAAATAAAAATTACTTAACACGCTGAGTTAATAGATCCCTGGACTTAAAACCATAATGTAGCTGCATATTTAATTTCTTTAGAAATGAATGTAGATCAAACTCCAATCTTTAAATCGCATTCTATAGCCTCCAGCACATACTTAGAAGCTGCTTTATTTAGTCGAAAGTAACTTCCAAAATTGTTTATGGAGATACTTAATTTTCATCTGGTAAATTGTAGATGTGGGAATTCTTTCTAAAAAGTTTTCTTGCTAAGATAAGATTTTTTCGTTTTCTTCAATACTTGATTCGGCATTTAAATCACAAGCAAAAAACATTTTATCGCAAAAAATAAAAATAATAAATTAAATAAAGATTTGTTAAAAAAATAACAAACGATAAATTGTCGTCGTCGCAATAAGGCTGTTATAGAATACCAAATAATAACGATTACGACTCACAGTGACATTTAAATACAAACAAACGATGACAAAATTTACAACCACGACTGGAATAAGGATGATTGTGTTTGAAGTATGTGGTATTTGAAATACAATATTGTAAACTGTTAAAATGTCTCCATCCAGTGATAACACACCAATCTGTGCTACCAGCAGCCACTAATTTGTCCTGCATAGTGTAGCGTATTATTTTGTCTGTGTTATATGTGTGCATACATTTAATTTCAATAGGTTGAATGAACTTGACTTTAATTGTCTTTGGATTTCATTTGTTTAACATTCTTTTGTGTTTTTCGTGTCGAATTGTGTATCGTTTTTTTTCTGAGGTTTTCTTTTGTATAATTTTTTTAGGTTAATTGGCATTTTTTGGCAGGTTTTTTTTTGGATATATATTTTTAATAATTCTTTTAATTTGGAACTGACCGACTATAAAATACCACGCCTTGTTATTGTTTTCCTACATCAACAAATATACATTTGTATATAGAAAATAAAACAAACAAAAAGTATATATAGAAATAACTAAAGTGAACTGTACAAGGAAAATTTTAATCATATTATGTTGGTGAACATTTCAAATCAGTTTTAGTGTCCAAATTTTGTTCTCAAAATGTTTTTGTTGCTTAAAGTTTGCTTTAATTTTTTTGGAACCTAATCATTTTGTATCTGCAGAAATATACAAAGTAAAATGATTTTTTTGCTGCACGCATATTGTTTAGTTAATGCAGCTGGAAGTTAGTTTGGTTTTATTTTTTTTACTCTTTGGTTTTTATTATTTTTGTAATTGTGTATCCATGTTTCAAATCGTGTTTTTCCGCTGTTGTATGCTGATTGTGTTGTATGTTCATTAAGTTAGCGCGCGCGTAAATTGTTATTTAATTATAGAGTGGCGTTGAAAACACCATTTACTTTTCTGATTAGTTTTACAATTTTGTTTTGTTATTATTGTTGTTGTTCTTGCTATTTGTTACTTATCAGAAAATTAACTTTTATTTATTTTCTTAATACATGTAAGTAATTAATTGAAATTAATTTAAGTTTATAAATTTTTCTATGCTTAGAATAATTTGCAATATTTGGGTTTGTCTTTTGTTAACAGCAAGTTTATAATTTTTTTTTTGAGTTTGTGTGCAAAGTCTTTTGTTTGCAGCAGAGGACAAAATAAAATTTATAAGAGACTGTATTTGTCTTTGCGCAATGTATTTACAGCAAATTAAGCTACATTTTTCAATGTGATTTTTTACTTTGAGCTCAAATCGTGGTTTTCGTTAAATATAATTTAGCATTTTTAGGAAGAAAGAATTGAGCTTGGGACTACATTCAAGGAACGAACGAAAAATTTTAATCAATTTCAACTTACAAAAGCAGAACCTTGTTTTGGGAGGACGCCACAGATACCATAATAAGTATTAAAGAGAACTTACAGACACCTTCACAAGTATTCATGAGAACCTTTTCTATTTCACTACTTATTAGGCGGAGCAGATTTTAAGTAAATTTTCACTATTATCAAAATAATATATTAAAGTTTTATAAAGGCCCTGGTTTAGATGGCATAAATATTATTATCCTAAAAAATATACCAGATTGTTTTTATGACATTCCAAGTAAAATATTTAACAACACAGCTACAGGCCGTTAAGCATCTTAAGTTTACTGGACAAGGTCTTTGAAAAAATTATTCATAAAAAATTAGTAGATATTGCAGATCAAAATAATATTATTAACCACCAACAAATTGGATTCCGTAAGCAGCACTCTACCGTAAACTAAATAAAGCGAGTTGTGAATTATATCGAAGATAACAAAAGAAATCGAAAGACTACTGGCGTTGTTTTCCTTGGTATAGAAAATGCGTTTGGTGCCATCTGGCACAATGGAATATTATGTAAACTCAATTTGTTAGCTTTCCCATTGTATTTACAAAAATTATACTAAGTTTTCTAAAGAACCGTACATTTATTGACCCACAAGGGTCAGTATTGTCACCTACACTCTACTCCTTATATACGTCTGATGTTGTGGTCCACAGAAATCAGGAAGCCGCATTTTATGCTGATGACAGTATTTTTATATGCAATGGGAAACTTTCAAATGCAATAATCAATAAAATACAAGCAGCCTTACCACAAGCCAAAAATATTTTAATAAGTGGAAAATAAAAGAAAATGATAATTAAACGCAGGCCATAATATTTCCATATAACAAGTCACCAAAACGTATTCCTACTAAAATTCTGTACTATCGAGGAAACGCGATCTTCATCAAAGATGATATCAAATATTAAGGTATCACTTTAGATAAAAAAAGTATAATGAATTTATCAAAAAAATGTCTTGAGCTATTGAGAAATGGAACTTGAGCCAATCAATTCCTTTCAATATTAAAGCTTTTTTCAATCATAAGAAAAACTTATATAATAAAAAGGAGTTACTAAAGTTTATAATTTGCATTAAAATATTGGTTCCACATCAATACCTGTTTTATTTTAATCGAAAACTGTCTAACAAAAATATCAAAATATGACCTTTTTCCCTTTCGTTTATCTTTCACCAAATATTTGACCAACCTTTATATTTGTGTGGCTAACTTTAACAAGGCACAACCTTTTAAACTAAAATAAGACCAAATAAATGAAGTAAGTAACATATAATAGTAAATTTATCATATAACTAAAAGTGGCTTAGTATCATTCTAATAGACTTCAAAAAATCAAAACAATATTAGTATCAAACAAATAACAATTTTAAAATCAAGTTTGCTTTAGCCAGCATGCATGAAAAGTGCTAAAACAAAAAATTACTAGAAAAACTTTTTGTCTAGGTTTGCAAAAAAACAACATAAACTAAAAAATTAAATTATCAAACAACATGATGATTCATCATTGTTTACCTTTTCCTCAAACAGCCGGTATTACGGCAGCAATAGCAACAAATATACTCGTATGTATTTTTAAATCTGAAGTAAAAGCCACATGTTGCCAACAATTGTACACTCTATAAAAACACTAGACACTATTTACGCTAAATGTTGATTGTCATTTGGCGCGCGCAATCTTATACACAGCTGTGCAAAATAGATTTGTGATTGTGTGTGTGTGTGTGTTTTTTTTTTGTTTTTAATTTTGTATATGCTATGCAAAAATCTACTCGATGTAGAATACAGAAATCTGCAACAAACAAAACAATATTTATCATATTAACGGCAACATTAAAAAAACGAATGCAGCAATAAAAACCACAGCAATAATAGTGATTTCATTTAAATTTTGACTAGAGTGTCGAGAGGGAGTACTGAAAGCAGTGCTGTAAATAATAAAGTCTTTAGAAAATATAAAAACTTTAATTTATAGGCCCTTAGCCTTTCTTCGGTGGCACTGTCAGTCAAATTAAGCTGACGATGCAAGCATGGCCCGAACTAGAAATTCTTCACATGGACGCTCACAGCCCAAGAGATTTGCGACCCTGTACCGTGGCAGGGCAGGTAGGATATTTCCACTTGAGAAGTAGAATACTTAGGCTATGTGTTGAGTTATTTACTAAGCACAGTTGTTTTGGATACCACCAATTTATAATGGGTAATGTAAGTACCATAATATCCAGATTTTTTAAGGATGATGATGAAACGTTAGAACATCAACTCTGCTGTTACCCCGCCTTTGAGACTTCCAGGCAGAGATGTTTCAATGCAAATGATGAGCCCAACTGAAGCTTATGGTTTTCCACCAAGCAGGGTAATTGGTATTATACGTAGCCTGAAGCTGGAGTGATGAGATACTCGGATTGGACAAAAGATCGTCTGGGTCCTGGTGATTATGTTTGTAATGATAATATGTTACATTTTATTTAAGTATAATAAATAAACTAAATTGATACAAATAATTAATTTGATGGTATATAATATTATTATATATCGAGAGTGCATAACAAAGCATAGCATCCGCGCTGGGTCACTTTTTGAACATCTTTGGTTCTTTCTAAGTGGCCCAACCACTAAGTAGTGCTCCATTATAAACGTGCTTTAGTGATTTCCGAGCGACTACTACTAACTAGATAGGAAATTTCACTACTTAGTGCCTGATAAACAACATAATTTAAATATGATAGAATGTGTTTCTTAGTATAATGGTGGTCAATGTAGAATATTAAGAAACATCATTCTTTTTGCGGTCTCTTCTTCCTCTAGACAAAGTCTGCAAACATCATTATCCCCGATATTCATCTCTGTAATATGATATTTAAAACCGTAATTTATTTCCCACTGGGTTGCCAAAAAAACCATTCAAGATTGTGTGCAGTCAGTAGCATCCTCTCATTATTTTAAGTTCTTTGGGTTCAATAGGTCAATTAGGCATGGCGACGCTGCGAAATAAGGCCACAAAATAGAAAACGTAAAAGAGCACCAAAATTTATACAGAAAACAATAACACGAAAATTTTGGGGCGAATCCGTATATTTTTTTGGAATTTTTTTTCATTTCTTAATGAAATAATATTTTATATTTTCGAAAACGAAATATAGCCTTAAAAAATGAAAACGAATTAAGGCCCCACAAAATATAACCATTTTTTTTAATTTGGACTTATCTTTCATTCGTCAACTACGTAGATAACACTAAACGTTAAATAAATGAAGTAAAGTCCCAAAGATTTTATATAAAGTTTTGGGACCTTATTTCGTTTTCACTTATTTAAGATACTTATTAAATGTAAATATTTTTTAACAGTATATTTAACGATTTTTATTTTAATATTCTTACTTTTGCTTTATAAACACAAAATGAGTTTCATTTATTGAAGTGTTTTTAACGTGAAAGGTAGTGCAGCTTACATAACTTAAAATGGAATGCGGGTTTTTCTCGGGAAAAAGATCCAATTCAACGCCCCTTTTCGTCAAAGAAGAAAAAATTATATATAGGAAGAAATCTTCTTACAAAGATGACGTTATTGTTGTTGTATTTGTGTTTTTTTTTATTTTAGTTAGTAAAAATTGGGATGTTCATTAAAGATAACTTAGTGAAAATGTATGTATGTATATATTTTAAAATTCGTGCGATTTTTACTAACTAAAATAAAAAAGCACAATTACAATTATGTATATCCAGGGAGAAATTCTAAGTCTAGATAATCCTAAGTGCAATTTTTTTTTAAAGGTGATTAAAGTATTTAATCAATCACCTATCACTGAAATATCGCTTTTTATTAAAATATGAGCCAAATTTTCTCCTTTTGGATTTCACTATTGCCAAGCTATACGTGAGACCTTCTAAAATTGCTTCGGTTGCTTATTATAAGATAATGGCACTAGTACTGCTTCCACATAATTTAATTAAATATACTTTTAATCAACTTAAAACGGGAATTTATATTATGGACAGCGAAAATAGATTCACAAGTTTATAAAATATTTAAAAAAATATTAGATAAGTCAGTCAGTCAGTTGAAGTGTTTGAAATTTAACATTGATTAATTTATTTGATTAAGTTTGGATGTGAAAACTTTAGTATTTAAAAACAAGATACCAGTACTCTATTTCATGGTTGTTTTTGTCTAAGATTTTACCATACCACATATGAAATCGTTTAAATAAATGCCTTTGCGTTTTTATTATAAATAAAAATACTGAGTAATACATTTTTAATTTTATATAGGAGGAGTAAGTATTTAAGCAAGGCCAGAATTTATTAAAAACTTCATAAGAAAAAGTATGGCCTGTATGCATTCTGCACTAAGCTCCTCATCTATTTTATAGTTTTTTGCACTTTATAATAGAAGTTACATTTGGGGCTTACTTTCATTTACTCTACTGGGGTGTTTTTTCATAATGAAAAATTGTCGCAAGTTCTGGACCATATTTCATTATTGCTTTGGGGTTTTTTTCCTTATTTTCGGACGCTATTTCATAAAAAATTTTGGGGGTATATTGCATAATAAAAGATAATCTCAAATTAGAGACCACTATTCGATTCGTGTTCTTATTTCGCAGCACCATGGATGGCAACCAAATCAAACCTCGGTTGTATAGCTTTTTGTTAAAAATGCTATTACGAACGGTAATTGGTACCTAAGATTTAGCAATTTAAGTACCTATTTAGTGATTTGCTAGCGTTGCCCTGAATTTCAGTTGCCTAAACTAATTGTCATCTATGCTAACGTACATTACAGCGCCTTCGTTTGTCGGTATTGATACCACATGTGCTGCAACACTGGTCTGAAAATAACAAAACTTGAAATAACAAATTGGTAAAACTAAGCAAAATTAAGTAAGATTTCTAGTTTTCAGTATCTGTATTCTCTCACCAGCACTTTCCTAAAGAAGATAACACATCTAATAGTTGATAGGCTTAAAATGCCTTCCTAAAAAAAACTACCTGCAAACAGGGCTGCCAGGAATGCCGATTTTTTGGCATTATGCCGTTTTTTCCTTCAAATAATTGCCAAGTGCCGATTTTACGACTTTGGGTAAAAAATTCGGATTTTTATTAAACCAACTGACCACGGTAAATCCGATTTCAAGCCACATTTTTGTGTCTTGGCAATGATGTACTGGAATGTTAAAGGAATAAAATATAAATTTTTTGGCAATGTATTAATAAAAGAGAAAGATATAAAATCAAGGATCTCTTGGTGATTGAGTATATTTTTATTAACCTAAAAAAAGTTACAAAATGAAACGAAAAAGGTGACGCAATTTATAAAGGTGAAAAGCATTTATAAAATCACACATACTGATTCTTTCTGAAAATTAAAAAAACCAAGCAATCATAATGAATAAAGGAATCAACACTATTTTTAATATTCTTAAGGAATTTCAGAATTTTATAGATGAAAACGATAAACCAGCGTTACATTCTGAGTATCGAGCATTGCAATTTCTTGAATTTGATCACATATTCGAAAAAACTGAAAATAGTTTATTTATTTTTTGGCAGTTTTTGGCAAGACAATTCAACAAAGGCTTTGCAGTTTTAACAGAATTTGTAAAAAAAATTTATGGTTTTGCCACATTCGGCCGCAAACATCGAACGAATATTTAGTTATATTTACATATGTTAGAAATACATTAAATTAATAAGGATTGTTATTTTATGTTTTCTTATTAATAAAAATTAATCAAACTTATACAATGCGTAGTTTTATTTATGCAGATTTTCTTGCCGAATTTCGAAATAAATGTACCGAAAATGCATATATTTAAAAAAAGTGCAGATTTTCCATGAAAATCTTCTGGTAGCCATGCCTGTAAGCAGTATATAATGAGAGGGTAATATTTTAAAAGCTATCCGAAGATCATAAAATTTGGTGCGCATTTTCAGACTGAATAAATTAGGGGAAAAATACAAGTGTGAAAACTATCGCAACAAAGATTCATATTCCTTCCATTTCTATAAAAATTGATGAGAATAAAAGATTTTTCTTACGAATTCTGAGACTTTGTCACAATTAAAAATTTTTGTTTTAATCGAAGCAATCGTACTGTCTTATATACTTTTTCACTAAAAACGCCACAACACTAAAGCTTTGTATATTATGAAATTATTCAAGAATTAACTTTGCATTAATATAAAATTTTTGTTAAAATAGAAAATTTTCACATAAAGAAAAATATGTATTGTGTAATTATATTACTCATACGTACCATGCAAATACGATATTCCTCAACATCCGGGACTTTGGACAATATATTTCCATAAAGCGGATTTTGGATTTTTAATACTAAAGGAAAACTATTTTTTAATTAAACACAAAAAACATTAACTTAAATAGAATACGGTTCACCTTTCTTTAACTTAAAGCTTGCACTTTTCTTTAAAAAACACACCAAGTAAACATAAATTTTAACTTGCATATTTTTCTATCATTACTTATCCTTTGATAATAATGGGTGATTTTTTAACAGCTTTCGGATTTAACAAAAAAAACACATGAAATTTAAAGAAATATATGAAATCAAGGAATAATGAAATAGAACATTCTACATAATTCAATCTTTAAAGATGACTTCACGTAAAAGTTGACCGCGGCTACGCCTCAAATGGTTCATACGCTGAGTCCAATTTTGGCATATTAACTCCAACATATCGGCCGGTATTCTTCAATATTGGCCAACCGCTGCGGGCTTATCTCAATAGCTATGAGCCTTAACATAGCCCCATAAAAATTGTCTAAGGGCATTAAATCGAACGATACAGGCAGCCGATTGACCGGCCCACTGTGGCTGAAAATCGTTTTTCATTGGCCAAAACTCAAATTTTTTTTTGTCACCGATTTTTAAAATTTTTACGCCCTTTTGCAGCTAATATATCCAGATTAAGGTAGCCAAAAAATTAGGTTAAACTATTGATAATTGTGAGCGTGGCATGCTGTGAAACTCAACGGTTTTTTTTAATTTCAGAAAAAGGTGTTTTTCTTTTGTTTTTTATAAAAAATAAATGGTTACTACTCGCAAGCTATCATCGATAATGGCCTGCGGTTTTTTTTATAATGTTGGTAGGATTATAGTCTTTAGTTTTTGTAAGTGGTCAGAGCTCTAGCGTTTAATATTAAGGGCGTTACGGAATATTTATGAAACTACTATATTTTTCTCAAATTTAAACTTTAGTGGAATAGAACTTCTAGGGAACAAAAGGGAACAAGAAATGTATACCACCCGGAGAAAGGTGAAAGTGTCCTCTTTAACGCTATATATACTTTTGCACCCGCCACGAGCCGCCTGTAGAACACTTTTTTCATTTTAATGAAATTACTCCAAAGTACTCGTATACAATGGTGTATATAATTTTCACTTTTTTGCCTAAAAGTTTATGTTTTTTACTTTAGACTACGTAAAACTAAAAAAATTAAATATAATACCTGCGAAAGGGTTTAATGGCTTTGTTTTGATCAGCCAAAAATTGGTAATAAAATTATCACAAATTATCACAAAATTCTACAGTAAACATATGATCTGTTACTAAATTTACCTGTTATCAAATGTTAGGGTCAACCAAAGTCATAAGCAATTTTATAACAATAATCGCGACATTAAAGCACTAAAGAAAAAAAAAATAACCCAACAACAACAACAAATATTGGCGAGATACTAATCAGTTTTACCTGATATTAAGGTCTGGACAACATGTGCAGTTTTGTTCAATTTAAGCACTACCTGCTATGAAATTAAAGATCAATGTGTGAATAACATGTATCTAAAAATGTATAAAACTACGGATTCGATAAGGGATTACTCAGTAATAAGTTAATCCTCTAAGTGTACGGGTAAAACATAACGGACGCAAATAAAAATATTCACAAAAATTGGAGAGCTTCAGTTATAAAGAACTGGCCGAAGAGTATTTTAGAAACAAAAACCAGGAAGATGTTCTTAGCTACGTTAAAATAAAATTAAACTTAAATTCGTGGAACACATACTAAAAATCAATTATGATTTGGATTTCGGGTCTTCAGGATCAATAAGAAACAACGAAACCAACAAAGAGTTAAGAAGTTCAAAAAAGAAACATGTTCAAGATGAATATCGCAAATTAGGATTGATTATAGATCAGCCAAAACAAGGGTCAGGCAATACAAATGATGGCAATACCGCATGAAGATTCTTTTCAGATCCAGAAACAGCATCTGAAATAACAGGAGTGGATTTAAACCTCATTTTCAGATTTAAAATAATCCTAGAAGTACTTGCGTGCAATGAAGAAATTGACTCTAGAAAATTTAGAGATTATGCAAAGGAAACTGAAAAAATATATACAACCAACTACCAATGGAGAAATATGTCTGCAACAGTTCACAAAATCCTTTATCATGGAGAAGATGTCATTAAATATCATTTGGTGCCACTTGGAGATCTATCAGAGGAGCCTCAGGAAAAAAGAATCAAGGATTACAGATTTTATAGAGAGCACAATACTAGAAAAAGTTCACGAAATTCAACAAATGAAGATCCATTTAATATACTATTGGCAACGTCAGATCCGTTTATCTCCAGTATTCGAAATCAATGGAAAGTGGAACATCGGGATTTAGATGAAGAAGCCAAAAAACTACTAAAGAACAGAGATAGCACAGAACAAAATATGGAATATTTGCAATCAATATTTGAGTCAAATGAATAATAATTATAATTGCCTTTCATTGTTATTTAAGTACGAAAAACATAGTATTAGTAAAAAATAATAATAAACGAACCTACCATTGTTACAAATGCTATTAAAATTTATTGCAGTTTTTATTTTAAAATGTTTTTAAAATTATCAAATTTGACAGCAAAAAATAATAAATTTTTCTGTAGTAATAGCAATATTTTTAGATAATATTATTAACGTTTTTTTTAAGTGTAACTATTCTTTGAGTGTAAACAAATTTGCAAATTTGTCAGCAAAAAATTTTAAATTTTTCAGTAATAGCAAAATCTCCAGTTGATTTTACTATTTTTTTCAGTGTACAATTTTTTTAAGTGTAACATAAAAAAAATTCCATTATTACAAAAATTATTTATAATTATTATTAATTTCCAAATATTCAAATTTTTTAATAAATAAAAAAATAATAATTCCATATTTCACTCTAAAAGTTAAAAAAAATTCAAAAGTTCAACTTTGACCTAGAATTCCTTAAAAAGTCCTCAATCAATTTTAATAAAATTTAAACTGAGTCAAGCTGAACTAAATATCTATCCAATAAAAAAAAATTACTTCAATATTTTGATCGGTTCAAAAGTTACAGAGTTTTGGCCAATGAAAAACGATTTTCAGCCACTGTGCGGCCCCAAAAGTGAAATATATTGTTTGTGAAATTACACAGTACAACACTTTTCAGCTCATTGATTTGAGACTCAATTCTGAGAATTGCACGTGAAAGTAGCTTCAAAATAAGAACATCTGTGTCATTTGTTTTATCAAGTCGGCTGCATTATTAATTTAATGTACATTTTATAACCAGAACACTGAATATTTTAATTTGGAAAATAACAAGTATACGTACAGTATGCCGAGATATAACCGTGTTAATATATAGAAAAAGTGATAAAAATCCGCCTTGAACTCAAAAGTGCGTATGACCATTAAATTATTAATGCAGTGAACTTGACAAAACGAATGATGCAGAAGTTTTTATTTTTTGGAAACACTTTCACGTGCATTTCTCAGAATTGGATCCCAAAATCATGTATTGTACTGTGTTATAGACCAAACTGAAACAGCTGAGCTGCCCCAAAAAGCTGACCTGCCAAAAAGAAAGTTGATAACAAATCACCATTATCGGGAATAAAATATTTCCCTAAAATTGCGATTTCTTCTCGATACGGGTGAAATATGTTTTTCCCTTTTTCACGCTCTGCTTATAAAAAAACTCAGAAAACGTAAATTTGAAAGTGTGCCAATATTTTTCAAATTTTTATTAGTTCTTAATTGATGTAAGACTGTGAGCAAAATTGTATAAATCAGAAAAGCTTTTCCATTTTATTCCTTTATCGTTACATAGTGATTAAGCGTTGAAAGTCATCCGCCAGCTGCTCAGTGGCAAGACGAGAACACTTCTCTAATAGCAGTTAATCTGGCTAATATCTTTCAGATGTATTAGATCTTCTTACTTTCTACTGCTGTTTGCTAATGGATACGAATGGAAAGTGTTGTTAATTCGAAGTAACTAAGAGGCAAAAAAAGGAAAAAAATACTTTCCTTCGCCTTTAATACATTTTTGAATCTGTGAAATTCAAATTATGGTATATATTACTACATGTCAACTGTCTGATTAATTACATTAATAACAAACTCTTTTATTGTACTACAAAATCTTGTTTTCATGAACAAACACAGTTCGAAAGAAAAATAAAAATTTGTATGGCCTTTAAAGTAATAATATTCAGTTTTCTAATTCCAATTTCCCATTCCAGTAAAAAATTTCAAGGAATTTTTAAGAAGTCTTATTGGAAATATTTTGTACATATTAAAAAATTACATAAAATCTTGTAAAAACATTGTTTCAATTATTACAGAACTTTGTGATTTGGCTATGATGCTACAGGATACGATGTTTTTAAAGAAAATTTCAAGATAAAAGTTTTAATAAAAAAATATATTTATTTTAATGAAATCGTATGAAAAGAATGTTTTCTGCTTACATTCACATACGAAAAAACAAAGTCAGAGAATGAGCCCTTTAAAATATGAAAAAATTATAAAAGTCGAGTACTTGGTTTTCGTAAAATAGTCCAAATTGCTTCCATTTCGGTGAACCTGAATAAAAAATAAAAACTTTTTGCATGTGTAGATATTGCCGAATATGAATTTTTTTGCGATGCATTTAATTAACTTTTTCAAATTATCCCTGGTATGTTTTTACTGGGAATCAAATGGATCACTTGTTAAAAAATTTATATGCTCACTCACTAATATGTAATTAACTTCTTAAAATAAATACAATAGCCATATTGCTTGTTATTAAAGAGAATATTAATATTAATGGCAAATCATTACGAAGTTTTTGCTAAAATAATGCTTCATTCATATTTGCTTTTAAGGTTCTGCCTTTTCCTAACATTCAATAAAACTGCACTTAATGCATAAGTATTGAATGTTATTGCATGATTTACATAGTAAAAAATCCAAATATTATCATATGGGCAATTAATTTTTTATTCCGATAGCAAATGATTTAAAGTCTTATTAAAATAAATAAAAAAATAAATCCTACAATAAACCAAGCATTTCTTCAGAAAAAATAACCACAAAAATTTTATCGAAAAGTATGTAGGTACTCGTATAAAAGTACATGCTTTTAAAATCTAAACTTAAACAAGCTCATCACTTTACATTGTCTGATGTTTTATTGGTTGAATGAATATTATTTTTTTTTGCTTAAACTTTTGTGTAATTTTTTCCAGCATCCGCAAAACGGCAATAACAGCAGCCAGCCGACATGACTTGACCCAAATTTTCAACATGAAGGGATTTTTGAATTTATTTTTAGCTTTTATTTTGCATACTTTATTGTTGTTGAATTCGATATGAAAATTTATAAGTACAAGTGTTGTTTATGCTTGCTTTTTTATGTTGGTGGTGTTTGGTTAAAAATAAATTTTAAAAGTTTTATGTTAAATTTAAAACTCCAGTTTTGGTTGCACTGAAATGTTCGTATTCGTATATATGTGTGTGTATGTAAATGTGTCTCTTCAGGTCAGTGTCAGTGATCTGTGTTGCAGCTTCTAACTTGTGGCAAATCACTAAATTTATATGTTTTCCGATTTAAAATATTTATTGTCAGATATGCATTTAACTGTTTTAACAGCAAAAGACATGTGATCACTTGGAGAAATGCAGGTATGTACAAGATCGATGATGTAACTAAATATTTTTAAGGCTTGAATTTGGAATAAGAGATAAGAAGCTGAGTTTGTACATACGTACATATTATCTTAAAGTTCTCATATATAAGCACATATCTAGAGAAATCAGGGGTCAGGGAGTTTTTTTTTGTGAGATTTTCATCATTTTGTGGAATTTATATTGAAATTTTGAATGGATTAGAAAGTTTTATAGACCAATTGCAAGGCATTTCAAGGTACTTTAAAATGCCTTATATGTGTGTTTGGATTTTAAAAATTAGTTAGTCAAAATATTTGAAATACGTTTAATTTATCAACTTCGTCTATTTTCGTTTACAATTGTTTATTTCTCAAACTATTGTTTGATTTGTAAGACCCATATACTCAACCTTTAATCAACTAATGACAGTGGTTTAACTAACAACATTTCATATGAATGTCATTGGTTAAACGGCGATCATTAGTTAACTAAAGGTTGTACGTTTAGGCCTAAGTTAAGCAAATGTTATTGGAAATTTCTTCATAAACATTTGTCTAGAATCATATTTGTAGCAAAATTAACAGCAATATTTATACAACTTACAACTCAGGCAATATGTTACGAATTTTACAAATATTTATTTTTCTAAAATAATTTATATCATAATTGTGCTGAATTGCAAATTTTAAACTATTATGAAAATAAATTTAAAATTGATATTCAGGTTTACAAATTCACCCTTGATTGGAACACGAAATTAATATATTGAACTATATATTATCAATTGGACTAGAAAACTTATCAGAAAAACTCGAAAAACTAATATTTTATATAAAAGTATATATGTGTGTTTTATTGGTCTTTCTTCTCATTTTATATAACTCATTCATAAGCCTTAAGTGACAAACTTGAACTTTACAAATTTTGAGCAATGCTGCCAATTTAACCATTTTTTAGTTAAATTTAAAAATTGTTTATCCTGTTTAAAAAATTATTACTTATTAATTAATTAAGTAAAATTACATAATTTTTATTTAATTGACTATTTTTGATATTTTCTTTTAAATAGTATTTTCAGGTATTTTATTATAATATTTTAAAAAGCTCAATACACAATAATTTTTACTACCGAAAATTATATGAAATACTAATTTTAATTTTATTTATTCAGAGCAATTTTTTTTTAAATACATTGAATTTGATTATTGGGGGTATTAGGTTGTTCCCATGTGCATTTCATTTCTGCTAATGCAGATTATCCGGGAACAGTTACTACAAAAATCTTAGAAAATTTTATATAACAGATTTCATTTGCATAAATAAAGCATTCATAATATCAATGTTTAACCAATGACGTTGTTTCTTTTTTTTCTTACTTTCGCTCTCCTTTCCAAATTTTTTTGTTTACCATTTTTTAAAGAGGACATTTTAGCAATTTCGAATTTTCCTAATGGTGCTAACGAGGAAGTACTAAAAATATAATGAATAAATTGAAATTACACAATCGATACAATTGCGTTCTGAGATCTGGTGATAAAATAATTTTCAAACTAAAAATCCATATCAAATATCTCACTTGATATTGTCAGTACAGGGAATTGCTTCGCATGCACAATTATCGGTTTATACATTTTTGGTCTCTTAGGTTAATGTTTTTTTCATCGACCAAAATATGAAAAATTTATATTACATCGAAACAGCTAAATGTCGCCGCTTTTCTATAAACCCTAATTTTGCATTTATTAATCTTAACACATTTTTTCAGCTTCCCAATCTGCGCAAAATTATTTACCTTTTATTTTTAGTTTTGCATATGTAAGTATTCAGGATATTCTACTAGTTTTGCTAAGAATTTTTAAGTTGTCATTCCTTAGTTTTCGAAAAATTATGTCAACATCATCTTTTATTAGAAACTTATGTGTAGCGTATATTAATGGCCTTAATCACAAACGATTAATAAAGTTATAGTGGGCTTAATGTTGCATTTTTATATGGGAAACCCGGCTTTAATGGACACATTAACTATAGTAATCGTTTGTGAATAAGGCCATAAAAATACAAGTGTAAAATAGCAATTGCAATTCGATTGATCGATGGTAAAAACTTTAGTTTGCATCTATTTTTCAGGACCAAAGCAGCAAAATACTTTGTCTGTCACATTCTTCATGTTATCTACTGAGGCTTCATCTTAAAACTAAACAGTAGCAATACTTACATATGTAGTAAAAATTGTTCTCCTCTGCTCATACTTACGCTTCCAATAGTCAAATCAGGTTGCTCAGAAAGAAATAAAGTCTGTAAGTCTGTTAAACATAAAAGTCATGGGCTTATAGCCAAAAAGGGCTTGTTGAAATTAAAAATATATACATGCATACACATATACATACATACATACATACATATGTATATACAAAAATATTGAAAAGAAATTTGTATTACAAAAAAAAACACTAATAAATGTGTATGGAGCGAAAACAAAAATTAAAAAGCAAAACAACGAAAATTAAGAGGAGGACATAAAAATTTACAAAACGTATTTATTACGGAACCAAGTGATGCGTCGACACATATCCACATATAAATACAATGATCACCATGATGCTGAAATCACGATGAAAAATAAACAAAAATAAATCCTTAAATTTAAAGTGAGACAACGTACGATTTTGTATTTAAGCGCGAAAATCCATACGTTGTTGTTATTCGGAGTTGTTGTTGTAAGATTTTTTTTGCAAAAGTTATATTTACAGATTGATTCAATGCTTGACTTGTAAAGTTCAAGTAGAGGAGGTTGAAAATGCTGGTAAAAAAAGAATCAATTCTGTATTTATAAGAGCCACACCAAATAAAAAGTTAAAGATAATTTTTTTTTGCAGAGATTTACAGTGTTTTCAAAAAATTGGAGGGAGAATTCTACGATTTTTATGATGCCGAATTACAATTTTCTTGATTTCGCCTGAAAGCAGCTTGAAAATAAGTAATTTCCCGTACATTTCCTCGTTTTCCAAATTAAGTCTGCGTTTAGATGGCTCATGTCATTGTTGTTCACACGAGTCATGTATGTCATGTCGACGACATTTACATGCAAATACCTTCACGCTTAAAATTATGAATGAGAAAGCGAAACGTAATGACAGTGCATGCATTTGTGTACTCATTTCTTCTCCCCGATAAAGTAGCAATCATGTCAATAAGACATGACGTGTCTAGACGCAGACTAAGTCAGACTATCATCATTTGAGAGAAAAGTACTTGAAATTACGATGTGCATCACTGTTTTACTACTACGTTTTTACCACTGTGGAGATTAAACATTTGGCAGCCTTTGTTTTTTAAAAATTCAATATTTGTTTTATAAAATAAAAAGAAAAAATTATTCAAATGCAAATAATTAAATTATATACAAATTTAGAAGCAGAAATATATAAATGTGAACAAACTGTCATAATCGAAATCAAGTCAAATATTATATAAAAAGGGTTAATTTGGATTCTAGTATCGGCGTGAAATTAGGAGGTTTTAGTGGAGTTTTCATTGGCTATTGGGTATCAAAATCTTAAATTAATAATAACAAAATTAGTTATACCTTCAGTGCTTCTAAATCGTCACTGAGTCCAAAGTAATTTTATTCAAGTACACGTAAAAAAGTAAAATCGTATGTATGTCAACAAACTCCATATAAATATATTCCTTATTCATAATTTTTTAGTAAAATCTAGCCCATTATAAGAAACATTGACTCACCACATTCTAAAGCTAGTCACAATAATTTATTGTTTCAGGTTTGGCTGAAAGAAGCATTTTAATTGTTTTTAATAGTTTTTTCAATTATCTTTAAAACTAAAAATTGGTTATAATTGGATTTAGCACCATCAATAGAGCTAACCAGGGGCCATAAATTATGCTAATAATTAAAATAAAAATCTAATTTATTTTCATATCTTATCTACTTTTATTTTTTATATGGAGTTTGATAAACAGGCTATATATCACAAATTAGTTGTTGTATAGTGGCATATACTTAAATAAATTTACTTCGATTAATTCTGATCTAAGGAGTTGGCTAGGTTTTTATAGCAGAGCACACTTTTTTCAAAATATTTTTAATTTTCGTAAAGTTTTATACTTTTAAATAAGGTTAAAAATAAGTTAAAAAAAGGCTCATCAATTTTAACTTAAACTTTACGTTTTTGCTAGCAAGTATGATTTACAATTTAAAAATTTTTTGCAAACCCTCCTTTCGTGGTAAAATTATTCTACTAAATAAATTTATTTTCGATAATTTAAAACTGGAACTTTTTTCTAATGAATTTTCAAAAAATCAAAAATTTTAAAAGCACATCGAAATGATTTTGTAAAAATACATACATAAGTATCCATTTTTATATTTTCTCATTTTGAGTTCTTGTCCAAAATAATTAGGGCGAAAATACAATGAGCGGGCGAAAAAAAATAATTTTATCACGTTTGAAGTGAAGCTCAAAATGAAATAAAAGGCAAAACATGTCCATGAAACAGAAACATTAATTTCGGGGCTAAATATAGTCTCGAAAAGACTTAATTTAAACGCTGCTACTTGTAATCTATAGTTTATTGATGAAACAAAACAAAAGTGTAACGTCGACTGAAATCATTATGAGAGAATCGATGCGCATAATAAAAAAACGACAGGATAACAAATTTTTCTTTAATTGTATCAGATTACTGATTTCCCCGTTTATTTTTATTCTTCGTTACTCGATTATAAGTTTTTGTTTAAAAACGGAATAAATTTTTTATGAAAAATTACAACTACAAAATACAAAAATAAAAGTAAACAAAAAAATGGAAAATTGCTTAATCTCAGAGCCAATGACTGTGGAAAAACCGCGAGAGTATGGAATATTTAGAATAATTAATCATCAGAGATGGAATTTCGTACTAACCGAAATTGATTTAACTTGAAAGAAATGAATGAGTTGTACTTTTCATATTCTAATTTGTTAAATAATACGGTTAAATAGTTTATATTCCTAGTCACAAGTATCCACCGTCAAAAGTGGTAAAATCGAACAAAGGTCGCTGTGTAGCGACCTCGAAATCAGTACTGATCCGCTCTGCTAGTCTGATGAACAAATTGTTTCAAATAAAAGTAGTCTCTTAATAAAATAATTAATTTACTCAAAAACAATTTCTTAAAAATTAAGGAGAAATGAGTAAATTCAGATGTTAATTTTTTTGTTATATTAAAGGCTTTAAAATAAAAGCATGCGAAAGAAACTTCTCGAAATATAATATTTAAAAATATAATAAATAAAATATAAGCTAATAAATAAAATTTACAAGTCGATGCCATAGTTGCTAGTGCTTTTAGATTTTGATCTATTGTAATTTTAATTATAAAAAAATTGTATAAAAATAAAAAAAATTTTTTGCACCTTTTTTTTAAAATTTGCAAAAAAATTTTGTCTTAAGAAAACTTTAAAAAACAATTTTTTTATAAAAAGTAAAAAAAATTACATATTTTTAGAAAAGAAAACGGCATTAGTTTCTGTCCAGACTTGCATTTTTTGTTGCAGCAATTCTTGAGTTCATAGATAGGACAGTTTCATGTGCTCTGCAATTCCCTTTTGCTTTTGCTTTGAAGTTTTATTATTTTTTATTTCTCACTTGTAAGAAATACAACAAAATTTTGTACGAAATGATGTTTCACTTTTAAAAATGTCAAAGGATTCTTATACATCCTTTAACATTTTTACAAAAAAATTTATTAATTTTATGAACACTATTAACTTAAAAATTTATAATTCATTAACAAAACCTACAAGTTTTTGTTCATTTCAAAATAGAATATCAGAGTTTCTGAAAATAAAAATTAAAAAAATTATAAAATTTGTGAAAATAATTAAAACTAATGTATCAAAAACAAAAAAATTATAAATAAACAACTTCAAACTCTCTTACTTATCTCTTTCTTATTACAAAATACATATACAAAAACTTCTGTCTCATTTCTACTCAAAGCAAATTGGACAAACACAAACACACTTTGTATGTGTAGTAAGTGTGCATGTATTTTTAGCAACTTCAAACGCTTATAGCTCCCAAAATACTAAACCGATTTAAATAAAATTAAGATTGTGTACATCTATCTAAAATCCCCATTAAAAACAAATAAATATTTGCGAAATCGGTTCACTATTACGGCTGTAAAAGGGATCTCAAAAAAACGTGTGTGCATATTAATAATATAGATAGATTTTAAAAAGTTACAGAATTTCAAATGAAATGTGAGAATTTATTATCAATAATACCGACGGCCGTTTTTGTTATACTTACACATTTCTTCTAAGTTATAGTGTACCGTCTTGTAGGAGAGCACTTTTGAACTTTCAAGTGGACTTCTATAAGTTGATTCACATTGTAGTTGAACTGGCCAACTTTGTTTTTCACTTCTTCCAATTGAAATATGTACATATACATATATTGTTCTATACTTGAAATATACAAAAATTATGAGTTAAAATAAGCTTTTATAGCATATAAGATATTAAGTTGCAAACAGATAAGCAGCAGTTCATTATGCTATAACTTCCTGAAAAACTAATAAAATAATTCAAACTTTGCCCAGGCTTACTTCTGACTATGAGGATGAGCTATTAAATCAAATTTGGCTTGTGTCAAGCTAAGCATTTATTCCTTCTTACAAAATATACAATTAGTAAGTTTTGCAACCAACAACTAACACTTGATGAAAGGAAACCATGTAACTGTACCACAAAAAGGAGTTTTTTATTTGTTTGCTGGCTGATTGTTAAGAAGAGAGTCCGTATATAAAAGTGTTTTCCGTCTGCAATGCCCTAAAGCTGAATTATTTAAGCCGACGAATTCAATTAGAGCCGGCTATAAGGCGGCACAAGTGACTCGGTTGTTGTTAATGTTGTTTTTGTAGAAGTTTTATATTTTTCAGTCTTTTTAGTGCGTCTTTCATTCATTCATTCATTACAGTCATAGTGTGTGTTGTTGCTGTTCATGATCATGATGATCAGCATCATCATGGTTCTCATTATTTTCATCTTTTCTACGTCATTTTAATCGTTTGTCGTTTGTAAACGTGTTGTTGTTATTATTGTTGACACTATGGCATCCTCTTTAAATTTTACAATAACTGACGTTTTATTTTATTGCCAGAATCATTTTCAACAACATCAACTTCAACAAATAATAAAAAAAAATTTAAAAAAAAAGTTTGTAATTTCAAGAGTGTTCGTTTTTTTTAACTCAAGAGTAATTTTGCGTTGGCGCATTTTTAGACAAGTGATTCTTTTTCAGCCCTCGTCTATTTGATTGTTTTATTATTATTTTATTTTTATTTTTTTATAAGTTATTGTGTTGTTCTTCATTTTCATTTTTCAAGTTTTTTTTTACTTTAAATCACCTAATTTTTCTTTACATGTTCATTGAAAAGTCTTCCTTCCTTTAATATTTTTGTCTCTGTTTTGGATTTTTATGCTGTTAGTACGTACCTATTACTTGTTGTATTCTTAATTCATATAATTTGTTGTTAGTTTATGCTTTTTTTAAAGGAATTTTGTGGCATCATTTTATACATTGTCTTTTTGTCTCATTTCTTTATGGCTGTTAGGTGCGGTTCAGTTTGTTTTGTTGCCATATTAAGCTGGGCTTTTATTGTTGTTATTTCTGTTGCATGTCACAATCACTTGTGCGAATTAATGCTTTCTTTTGTGACACTTGGTTTGAATTTCTGTGGCAGGAAACAGGAGTGTTATGCAAATTATATTTTATTTTTCCTTAGCTTCGTCTAACTGCTACATATCAGATGTAGGTCAATAATTTAAAATTATTTGTCAATGGTATTAACTGTGCATGAAGTTACTTATTTGGCATGCATTTCAAAGCAACATTTAATAAAATAATTGATTGGAAAAAACAAAGTCTTATTAGAATAGTTACTGCCGTATTAAAAACAATAATAAGCCAATTCACAAAGTATTCTGTTGCGTCCTATTTATAATATTCCTTAAAATTTTGCAACTGTCATAAATATGTTGTTGTTATTTTTCATATAAAAATAGTATATGGTAACGAACAGCACAAAATCAAAGCACTTTGAGAGTGTCTCAGGTTCTTATGAATTTACTATGTATGTATAAGAAGTAAGAGAGATATATTCGGCTGTGCCGAATCTTCATCATAGTATGGAGTGACGAAAGAAGTCACAATCACAAAAATTCACGCTAACGAAATACAAAAAAAATTTAAAAACGGATTTAAATGGAAAAAATTACATCAAAGCAAAAAAATGCCACTAACCGTCTCACGGACGCACCCTCTCGTGATGGAAATAAAAAATTAATCACGATCACGCATTATTGGTTCTAATCCCTGATTTCATAAACACAGCTTGCAAAGCAACACTGGAAGCATGAGTTTACAAGGTATTCTCGTGTTGCTTTGCAAACTGCGTTTATGAAGTCAGCCATAAATTATGAATTTCGTAACAAATTTGTAACACTTTCTTGCCTGGGGTGCACTATAAATATATTAACATCCCCTTATTAGCACTTATATCATTTTTCACAAATCCAAGAAGTGTTTCAACGTCTTTATCAAAAAGCCAATGGATTTATACTTAACGAAGAAATGATTTGAAACGTAAGAAAAGGTTTAATAATGAAGAAATTCTCCCAAGTTGATAAGAATATCACCAACTATTACATAAATCTGCTATTCTAATAATTAAAATGTTTCAATTTTATCTTCATATTGAAAATAATTTAAAGCTATTAAAAATTCTTAAAAAAACGAACAAACTTTTTCAAATAAAAAGTAAAAGTAATAAAAATAACTAAAATGCATCAAAAATTAAAAAAATCTGGCATTTTGTTGTTCAGGATTTGAAAACGTACCTTCTTACCCGGTGGCACGGTTTCGAATCCTGAACACAACAAAATGCTATTTTTTAGAATTTTCGATACATTTTAGTTGTTTTTATTACTTTTACTTTTTATTTGAAAAAGTTTGTTTCACAATTTATTTAAAAAACCACGGCACAATCTCATTTATAATATATACAATTTTAATTTTTGCGTTTTTTTTTCAATTTTATGAACGAGAAAAAGTTTATTTTTCAAAAATACCCAATATGTTTTTAGATAGGATTTTGTACAGTGATAAAATAATTATATAATGAATTTAGTAAGTTGTCGACGTTTTTATTTGATATAATATAATAATAATATCGGGTTGCAGGTTAAGCAGCGTTTACAATCTAAACTTTTTCTTCTAGTTTTAAAAATTTTACCTTTTTAGAACATATACACAAACTCTCTCTACGGTATTAAAATAAACAATCAATTTGTTTTCAAAAATACATAAGCAAATATAAAATCATCCAATACAAGATTTCATTTTTATATGTAATACAAACGGGGTTATTTTTAAGCGAAATCTATTAATAATGGAATACAATATTAGCCAAATGGCTACGCCTGCAAGACCGTATTAATTTTATGAAATGTCCCGTCATCAACTCGCATATTTGCGTCTACATGTTTTCGACAACTTAACGGATTTCCTTTCTAAAGGCTTGTATTGATTTAATTGATTGGCATAACCTTATTTTTTATGGCCTCGAAAAAAAAATCACGAGATTTTGGTGGCCAATTGGGACCACCTCTTCGATAAATCACACGGTCAGAATTTGTTGAAAATACATGTCGTCCACATCAATATCTTCCAATATCGGTTATACGAAATCGCTTATCATCGTTCGTTAATGCAATCCATTCATCGTGACAGTCGCTCCTGGTTCAATTATCCCGCCAAATCAGTACCACATTGGGGATGGATAAGTAATTCATCAATAATTTTTGGGTTTTCCGAGCGCCATCAATTCAGCTTATTAGCCTCCGAGGTGAAAATGTGCCCCTACACTACACGCTGAAATTTTGGATCAATTTTATGCATTTCAAGGATCCAAACAGAGATGACACGACTTTTCTGATTGTTGATAGCCATCAGTTTTTGTGTTAAATGCCTTAAGACCTAAGCCTCTATGAAAAATACGGTGTATTATATGTATGCGTTGTTAAAGTGCTTATCGTTCTATTTTAGTTAATGGTGTAGTTTTTACTTTTCATCTGTCAAATAGCTTGAGTAATGACAACTGTTAAAATGACGGGCTGTTGAAAATGAAACGACTTATAGGAACACTCTGTATATTGCATGCGTAGACTTAATTTTAAGAGAGCAATCCTGTAACGTAAACAAATAAAAGTACAAATCTATTTCCATTTCTAATATTAACGTAAAATCAATAAATTCGAGGCATAATTTTTTGAATTGGTGGGAGAACAATATTCGTAAATCGTACTGTACTTCTACGTAAATATTGTGTCACATTAAATTAAAAATACGATTTAAGGCATACGATCTACAACTTATAATTTGTGCAAAGGAAACGTGCAAAGGTCGCCTAGACCAGTCACGATTAAGGGCTTGGAGTGACAACACTAATCGGCGTGTCAGAGAAAATTTAAGCTTTAAAAGGATTCATGTTAAGCAGTTTTTGTGATAACAACCTTTAATTTGACATATTTTTTTACTTTTTTATTTCTGCAAAAGTACATTTATATGGATCACAAATGGAAAAAAACTGTGAGCACAAAGTATATCCAGAAATTTAATCAATCAATCATGCTTTTAGTGTTGAAATTTTTTTTTAATGAATTTCTTCAACTTTCTGTACTTCGAGCGTGGGCTGATATGATAAAAAATTGAATACACTAATTTACATATATATTTTCTGAAAGTCATACTGTTATATATACATTATGTTGATATTGTTAAGTAAATACTTTAGCAGAATGTTTTACTTTAGACCAAACTTGAGTATTGAAGCTGCTTGGAAGAAATATATTCAAAAGAAACACTCTACGAACTCTGATTTAATTAATAAAAACAATAAGCGATCGCAGACGTACTTTAATTGGATTGAGCTGAATAGGATTTTAGCAAGTAAAGACATTGAACAACGTAAGAGAAGAACAAAATAAATAAAAAATATATTGTTGGAAAACAGGTAAAGAAAGTAAGTATTTAATTCGGAATTAGTACTGAAATCGTTTATATTTACAGGCGGGTATTTAACTAATTATATTATTAAAAAATCGTTATTCCCTCGATTCTACTAAACAAGAATTAGTGTTTCATAATTAATACTTAGTTAAGTACAATAACCCAGAGTGTTAGCGATTGAAAATTTAATTGGTATTAGTTTTTGCTTTCATTCAACCGTTCAGTTATTTCAAAATCCGCATTTTATGATATCTGAAAATGAATAATGACCAAAACTTAACAGCCATCAATCACGTCAGAAGATCCAAACCCAGCTCATAAACAAAGCCAAAAATTCGTTTGGGCTTTTTCCGGTAGATGATTTTCAAATGAAGCCTCAAATTGTAAAAATTTCCTGCTTGCTGCTTTCTGTACGCAAGTCTTTTAATTCTTAATAAGAAAAGTTTCCCCAAACAACTTTATGTCTCCATCGTACAAAGAGTTAAATATTAAAAAAAAATGAATAATTTTCATTCATTAATACGAGTACATTGAAACTTCTTTCCACACCCATTGTGTAGATAGTAGATCGAAAAATTGTTTTAAATAATTTAAATTTTCATAAATAATTGTTATTGCAAGTTCAGGTGTCAGCTTAAGTGTTATTCAAGTTTTACGACCTCATAAGTAAATGAACTCAAAAGATAAAACAATATTTATTCGTATATATATGTATGTACTTGTATATTAATAATTTTATTATTCATATATTTTAAGATTACAGTGAATTCGCGAAAAGGTGAACTAATTTCTACCAAGGGTGTTCATGTTTTCGAATTTGTTCATGTTTACGATTGCGAAAATTTTACAAACTAAAAACAAGGCGTACCACCTGATATTTGCTTCTAGCAAATAAATCAAAAACCAATATTCAAAATTGGATTAAAAATTGATAATGTTTTTATTTATTCACTTCAGTAAAAGACTTACACAAACAATTCCAGCAAATAATATGTTTAAAATCGTATCAAATGTGAATAAAAATTACTAAAAAATGAACTAACAAAAATATAATAAATTCAACAACTTATATTCATGTAATACATAAAACTAAAAAAACAGGATTTTAACTTTATTTTAAACGAATCCAGCAGATGCGGCTGTGAGGAAAGCTTTTCTTCGCTAATTTTACGCTTAGTTTTCGCTTCAAGCTTTTTATAATTCCCATTTATAGAGATTTTTTTCCATTGTCAAAAACTCAGATGCGCGTAGTGCATTGCGAAAGCCTGGACCACAAAATGTATCGCTTACATATTTTTTAATTGCTTTGTCCTTCTTTTTAGTTGAAATAATTGTGGATTTTGGCATTTGAAATTTCTTGGCTTAGTCAGTCACTTTCACAATATATATTTTTAATTTAACAAAATAATATCTATGTAATTCTTAACCTTTGTATGTTTAGAGACACAATTCCTTACGCATGCATTTGTTGAATGCAATCTAACGTAAATATAAAATGTGTATTCCAATATGCTGGGATTCTCAAAATTAAAAAAATGCAATAAAGAAAATGAAAAACTTAGAAAATATTCTTCACGATTTAGAGCCATTAGAACTTGTTCACGTTTTAGAGTAGTAAATGAAAAATAAAAATGTTTTACGTTTTCGAGTTGTTCACGTTTTCGCGAGTTCACTGTACATACATACATATATATCTCTGTGTGCACTTGATGAAAATTACTCTGAAAGAAAAAATATTCCAAAAATATTTAAAACTCAAATATTTAACAATAAAGATAAGAAAAAAAGTGTACAAAATATTTGTTAAAGTCAAAAACCAATTAATCACCTGTTTGGTATGATCACAAAAGATCAATCACTTGCTTTTTGTCGTGGCTTTGCACTTTATTTTGGTTAAATAACGGTGAGACATTTCATACAGATTTCAATTATAAACCAAAATACAGACACTCATTCATTTACACACAAGCATACGCACCATTTAAAATGTAAAAAATAAAAAATAATAATAAAAAATCATACATCTGTACGTTTGTCTCCACTTATAACCCACTTTAGTATTTTGTCAGCTACACAATACGAGACCATGCATTTTGGTTTTTTCTCAACGAAATTCTGGGTATAAAAAGTAGGCCAGAGGAAATATAGCAACTGATAATTGTGTGCCCTCAGGGGAGGGGAAAACTGAAGTTGAACTCGAAAAAAGACCAGAAGAGACTGGAGTAAAAAAAACTGTCAAAGTAAAGTTAAGCTTTATGTTAAAACAATCATGCCAATTGCTTGTGGTTTTAATTAATTTAAAGTCAATACAAATTTTTGGTGACACCACACTTAAAACGTAAAACAACAGCAGAAACAACAAAAAGAGCCTAAAGTCACGATTTGTTTAACAACCAAGTGATGTATGTTTTTGTTTTTCGATTTCAGTTAGCATGTTTTTTTGTTTTTTGTTTTGGACCGCATAAGTGCGTGTTAGCTTTGTTATTTTTTACCCTGCTGATCTTCTTCACACAAGATCATATGGTATTTGGTTGGTCGCGTTGCTGTTTTTTCGGGCTTTTACAGTTTGATTTAAACAAATCGCTACGATTTGTGTTGATGTTGTAAACGATGTCATTGTATATTTTTGGTCGGTATTTGTTTTCTTTTCATTGCCACGGAAGCTCGGTAAGTTGTCGTAAAGAGAAGTTTAAAAGTTGCCATATGTTGAATAAAAATACGCAACTATTTACCTTTAGTCACTTTCCTTTAAAACGGCAACATTTTCTTTTAAAAGTGAAAGAACCCAGCAAAGAGTTATAGGTTTCTCTTTTGAAGTGCTTCAGAGGATATGCAAAAAGAATTCAAGAATCTCTCCAGTGATCTTAGCACACAAAATAATTAAATATCTCATTGTGGGTAATTTTGGTACAGTTTATCTAATGTCACGGTAGTCTGGGTACTAGGAACCAACGGTCCTTTTGCTAAATCGACTAGGTTATTTCACTCATTTGCATGTATCATGCACAAGGATCATCGTAAGGAGCTGGAGTTATGCAATCTTTCGCATCACATCACATCACTTCCCCGAATCAACCTAATCAAGGGTCTTAAAGGCACGCTATCTTCTCCGATAGTCAAGCAGCTCTTTAGTATGTCCTTTGGAAGGAATTTAGATATATGTTTTTTTTGCAGTACTTCGACTCAATACAGAATAGGTGTATGTATTCTATTTACTATATACTTGGTCATAGTAGCCATATGCATGAACAACGGGATGGCAAATAAATTAGTTAGGCGGGCTGCCGCTGTTGAAACTTTTCCTTGTAATCTAGAGAAATAACGTAAGGCTGCATACCGGTTTCCACTCTGGTCATATCAGTATAAAATCTCCTTTGTGGAGACAAAACATGGTTCTTTCAGCTTTCTGTCGTTTATTCATGAAAGAAGATAAAACAACGACATAAACAATTTGTGAATGTATTATTTTGCGTACTAGTGGAGGGCAGTTCTTTTACTCTGAACTTCTGTGGTACAATGATATTAGGCGGCCATATAAAGCTTGGAATAATTTAGTGATCTGTACGACAAAATATCCTATGGCTGTTATACTGTCGACCTTTGGAGAAGATCTATTCATATTCAGTTCAATTCCATCAAACCAACTGCAATGAAGACCACGCCAGGGGACATTTCCTAGGTCATTGAGGCAGCCACCAGGCATTAGTCGGGCTACGGAATATCAATAGTCCTGCACTGTCGAAATGTGCCACACAGTTAACCACCAGGTACCCACTATGTCACTCATACCAACATTAAGCTACGTCTCAGTTCAGACTATTAAAGTTTTCTTTCTGAAATTTTCTCTAATTATCCTTAAATCTTTCATTAATGTCTACAAATTGAAATTTTTTTGTAATGAAGTTCAAGATTTTTGCATGTTTACCTTCATATTCCTTTATGTTGTATAAAATTTTTTGCTGTCACCAACATGAAAGAAAAGAAAAGTAAAAGAAAATCAAAAATATAGCTGCAGCCAGTTTCAGGTTGATAGTTACGAAATACAAAACACACGAGAATTTTTTAAATACATGAAAGAGATGTACCCACAAACTAACACTATCATAGTGTGAACCGAGACTAATGCAATTCAACTACCGTTTAGTTCAGGGCAAAAACTCTAAGCCGATAAAGGCTCCCAAATCATTAGGTTTGACGTCGTATCTCTTCTAAGACTTCAACATTACTCTGAAAAGATTAGGAAAATACTTGAACTCTTCAAAATAAAAATATACGCAGATAAGTTGCTCAAAGCAATCACCATACAAACCAGTAAACACAATTTTATATCTAATACATAATTATGTATATACTCCACTTAATTTTGATCTCGTAATTAGGATCCAATAATGTGGCAATCCCTTAAATTGTGGGCTGTTTAGTTTTTAACAATCTATTGTCGGCAGAGCTAGAGTTGTTCTTTTGTTAAGTTTTTCTTGTTGTTGTATATTTGCTCTAAGTTAGTCTTTTGGTCCAGCTACTATTTACCAAAATCGTAATAATGTCGCTAACGCTGTCGTCAGCAAAAAAAAAACGTCATCGTTGTTTGTTAATACGTTAAGTTAATTTCGTTCAGTCATTCATTTGTTCGGGTGACTTGGTGTTTTATGGCCTGCCCAGTTTGACTTAAGATTATTTGAGCTTTTGCGATGGGTTCACTTAATTTAAACAACATGCAAAATACTTTTTTCTGCTGATCTTTTATTTTGCTGAACACACATACCGATACATTTTGCTTAAACTTGATAATGTGTGAGTCCGTGCGACTGTCGCTAGTTGTAAATACTTAAGTGTTCATATAGCACTTGCTTTACAACCATATTTGGTTGTGAATTCAAATGGCATTAACACGTTTCCGTATTGTACTCCCATTCACATGTTTGTTTCTTCTTCCAGATGTGTATGTGAGTGTTTCTTTAGTGTGTGTACTCGTATGTGTTGAATTGCTGTTGTTTAGTTGTAGTTCATGGCGATCAATACGATGGCATTTGCACGCATTTGTGTGATCACTTGTAAATTTTGCGGCAAGTTAATTCGTAGTAACCGAAATATAAAAAAAAAACTTCGATTTTTTGCAAAGGTTTAAATTTGTCAACCTTATGGTTTGTTCGGTAGATGTTGTATGGTATTTGTACAATCGTATATCTGTTAGGTTTTATTTATTTTTATTCAATTCAGTTTCATTTGTTGTTTTTGTGTTATTTGCGGGTGCTTTATCTTCTTCTCTTTTTCTGTTGCTGTTTAGCTGTAAAGTAGACAATTTGTTGTTTCGTGTCCTCATGATCGGTGGCAATAGTTTGCTACTAACCTGTCGTAATTCTTGCTTTTAATTTGTTTTAATTTTTTTGTATTCATTATTTAGTTTGAGTGTTGTTGATATTTTGTTGCAGTTGTTTGTTGTGTATTTATCGTAGCTTTCGTTGCGTGTTGTTTTATCTTGTTTGCACCATGGGCTACTGAGTAATGAATTGAAAAGGAAGCAAAAAAATCCAAAGATATTATTGAAATATAGGAAATACATAACCAAAACTTATTGAATTGGTAGTGTTACTAAAAATTACAGACCGCATTTTGCAGTATTTCAATAGCTTATAAACTGAAATTTAGGTAATAATTGTTTATGTTTATATAGAAACCTAGGAGAGGGCTATGCGGAAATTCACTCTATGCTGGAGCAATAATATAATACTTTACAACCTACTAATACTTTAATGAACAACTAGGCTAGTGGAAGCATGTAGTTAAAAATGATCCATCTCAATTTTAAACCGCAAATTATACCGATCTAGTTTTTCTTAAGAAGTTACAATACCGTTTAATTTTTTTATTTTAATTTAAAAAAAATTAAAATACTAATTTACAAATTTTGTTTCGTGCCTACAACCCAAACGGCAGGAAAATTGCAATGAAAAATACCCAATTGTCTTTTGTGTTTGGGATTTCTATAGGAGAAGCGCTCAGGGTCTTACTATTATATGACTAGAAATCAGGTAATATGGCATTTACACCAGACCAAAATCTAATACTTACGAGATTTCGAGCGAATCTTGTTGATTTTGACTAGATTTCCCATATAAAAAAAATGTACTTCGCGACTAGATTTTGACGAAATCTACCCAAAATCTGGTAGTACTCCATGATGCAAATGTGTTTTTTGCCAAATTATACTGAGCTGCTGCATAATGAATTTTTTAAAGGTGTGTCCGGCAGGTGTTTTGCTCTTGATTGATAATTTTTTGTATGGAGTTTGACACTTGAAAATGAAAATGACAAACATTTGATTTTGATATGTATACGAAATCTTGAAAAATGTCACGAATAACCCTGTGGTATAGAATTTGATAATGGTTTTAATTGAAATTTACTAGATTTCGTGCTGGTGTAAATGTACTATAAGGTTGTGGATTACATTGAATCTATGCATGAACTTCTGGTTCCGAAGAAAAATACGTTTTCGTTGATCATGATGCTTTCTGACATTAAATGAGAAGGCTGACTACACTATTTTACAAAATGACATTTTTTTCATTTGATGAGAGATAGATTCCATTATGTACTTTCTTCTGCTGAATTCGAAAATCAAGATTAAATTTTTTATGGTACAGTTTTTGAGATATTGTAAGTTTTTCATTTTTTATAATTTTTTCACTTTCATGTCTCGAGCTAGAATTGTTTGATGATGACGAACAAATATATATATAAATTATGAAAATAGGGCACATTAAAAAAAAAAAAATATATTTTACGGTGTTTCTGGGCCGGCGGAAAAGTACAAATCGTTAAAAACAAACGTCTAGTTTCTCTTCTCTTCTCGTAAAGATGATACTTTTACGTAAGACCAAAGACCAACCATAAGAAATTCGACTGAAAAATTACAAAGTTATAAGCAATTGAGTGAATAAATCCATATCCCATATTTTCCGAATATTCAACAAACAGAGGAAATTTTTCAGTTTCAATAGAACCGAAACAATGATTCTGTTTATGAGCAGACTTGATCCTAAATTAAGTCATAACTTGTACTTGTTAATAAAGTCCCAAAAGCACACTATCAACTAGGCCACTTATAAATCTTTTTAGCCACCCATTCAAAAGTTAACAGCCTATTGCTTAGACTGTAGTATTCATAGCTGAGCACCACAAGTTCTGAATAACAAATTTTTTTATTGTATAACATACGCATATCTGATGTCTGTTTTTACTAGGCCGTGGACATTGAGCAAGATTGTTGTTATTTACGAATCACAAATTTGTATTGTGGCAGCTAATGGTTCGGTCAATGACAAAGCTTTCAGTTTTGTTCTCTACCGTGACACTCCAGTAATGAAGAACCTTGGCTAATGTCACTCGAAAGGTGAAATATCCGACTAAAAGCTTAAAAGAAAACAAAAACTTTTTCACAAATGTTTAGAAAGAAGTAATTTTAAAATCAATTTATTTATTATGTTTTTCTTTTTGTCACATTTCCTTTGTAACACTCAATTTACTACTGAAATATATTTTATTTTAATACAGACCATTGTATTCTCTACAAGTGGTAGAATAAATTGTTTATTTTTGTTATTGTTGTTGTTATATGTTTTGTTTCCTTTGAATTTTATTTTCAGTTCATTTGTGTTAAGACAATTTCATGTTTTTTGTAGCTTAAGTTGTTTTTTAAGCCTAAATTATTAACCCTAGTCCTTTTACAAATGTTCCGCAATTATTGTGTTCAGCTCATTAGCGGTATATTTTTTTTCATTCTCTTTCTTGGTTGCGGTTTTTTCCCCTTTGTTTTAGCCACGATTTCTTTTTTAGCCAACATCATATTTCGTTCAGTTTTTATACATGTGTGCGTGATTCTGTGTTAAGAAGAGGGATTTTAATGTTTTTGTATTACTAATTTGTACATTTGTCAGATAATAAATGTTTAGTGGAAAGTTGTTGTTTATACACTATACTAATTTTGATTTTTTTTGTTTTGTTTTCTTTTTTCCCTATGGCCGTTACGAGTATTTTCATTTTGAGGTGTGAAATTATGTTCATACTTTGTTAAACATGTTAATTTTTTTGCGTTTTGGCAGAAATTGTGGTTTATAGGGAACTCATAAATGTAAATTAGCTTACAGGGTATTATAGAATTAACGTAAATGATAAATATATGAGTATTTGATGTATATAAGGTTTAAAAATGAACCTAATCGAATTGATTGCCCGCTAATTTTCAAGGAATTCAAAGAATTAATTAATATTAAATGAACTGTTTATTCCAAAAACTAATTAAATCAAGAATTATAAAAATATTGTTTAACTTTATTTACATATTTGTGGAACAGCCGATTATTTCAGAAACCAAAACATTTACATTGTTGGTCAGTGTAATTCATAAAAATCTATGATTATTTATAATGAAATCAGAAATACTTAACTAAAATGCATTCGTATACATATAGATACTTTTCTAATGTTAATGCTTAATAAACGGATGCGAGTCAATGGCATATAATCTATTTGAACTATTAATATACTCGTACGGTATATAAAATATTAATGTTTATTTAAAATTGATTTTCACAAGCCTGTTAATGTGTAATATTTACAAAAGAACAAAACAAATAAATATGATTTATATTCATCGTAATATATGACACTACTATTGAACCAATTTGATATGCAAATGAATTTTATGCGACCAATGGAAACGATAAAGTTTTATTTAAATATAATTTAATTTATTTCTTTTAGCTGAAAGGTAAAAAACTACACTAAATCAACGGATATATGGTGTATTATGTTTATTATTTATTATGCTAACTAAAGTAAACATTGTACAAACGAGCAAAATCTGTTAAATAATTGTAACCGTATGAATTGCAGAATTTAAGTTTTTTGCTAAAGTTATTTTTCAACAATAAGAAATAATTTTATATTCTATAATTTTATACATATTTATTTTTAAAAGCACCAAAAGCAATTAAGCATAACAACCACCCACACTGTTAGTACAATACTTACATAAATAAGTATGAATGAATGTTTGTACATATACATTTATGTTTTGTTTATATTTATATTTCTCGCTGTTTAAGCAAGGCTTATACAAAATGTCGAATAAAAAAAATAAATTTTTAATTTAAATTAATTTATAAAAATCAAGATCTTGTCAAGAAACTAGTGTTTCATTAATTTTTTTATTTAATATTATTTTTTTTCAACCACCTGACATTCATTTGTGTGTATGTAAAGCAGAGGTGTTAAGGAATATTTTTTTAAGTTTTCAATAAAAATGTTTTGTTAAGTTTTTAATAAAAAAAATTATCAGCAGCGAAACTTCTGATTTAAATTTTGAATAACTAAAAAAATTTTATAAAATAAGACATTGGTGGAATCCAGTATTTGATGCAATTGGTCTTGCAATAATATAAGAAATCCAAGAACAATATACCAGAGCTGTAAATGAATCATTCTTTTTTGATTTTAATTCATTGCGAATTAGGTAAGTTTTGAATTAATTCTTTTCACAACAAAAAAGTATTGAATAAAATTTAAATCAGTTCAAACGAATTAGGCAGAAATGAATTGCAATTCATTTCCTAATGCAAATGAATTTGTCAAAGTGAATTGCAATTTATTCCTAATTCAAATGAATTTATTAAAGTGAATTGCAATTCATTTCCAATTCATTTGAATGGAATTGATTTTAAGTTTTTCAAACGAATTAGAAGAATGAATTGCAATTCAAATGAATGAAATTAAAAATGGGTTGAAATCAATCAAATTCAAGAGCAGATTTATAGGAAATGAAAAATGGAAATGTCTCCTACCAAAATGAAAATATTCAGTACAAAAAATGAAAAACCTTTTCCAGTATATCATGGGAATTTCAAATCTAAGAATATTTAGCCTTTGGACTATACCAGGTGATATATAAAACGAGAGTAATGCTTGCTGTCTTTTACATAAAAAATAATTGAATAGCAAAACGACAGTGATGCTTACTGCATATTTACTTACAAAATCAATTCAAATTTCAATTAATTCAATTGAGTTGGTAATGAATTATAGATTTTTTTCTATTTCATTTAAATTGATTCAAAATCAATTCAATTTAAAAGAATTGGAAATGAATTGCAAATCACTTTGACAAATTCATTTGAATTTAGAAATGAATTGCAATTCATTTCTGCCTAACGGACACAGCATCTATTAAATTTAACCGAAGCAAATTTGCCGATTAGCACTTTAACCGGAAAGTAAAACAAATAAAATGGATAAAATATGAATCAGCATTTACATTTTTTTTATATTTTTCAATTCACAAACTCATTTCACGAAAAATATAATATAACTGATGAACTGAAGCAGACGTATAAAGTATCAAAGTCGTCTGAGAACACACTGACGACAAAACATTACATTATTTAATATACATACAAGTATTGTACATGTAAATATGTATGCACGATTATGTATAAGAATGTTTTAATCATTACTTGCATGCATTTTTCTATTGGCACAAAGTTTCGCTTTATAAGTATACAAATACCACAGTTTTCTATAGCGTTTTATGTTAACAAACTGATGGTATTGCTACATTTTCATCAAATTCTTTTGTTAACTAACTGAAAGATGGTGAAACGAAAATCGGTAATCGTTGATTAAATAATACCAGTTAGCCAAACCAGCAGTTAATAAATTTTTTTTTAAACAATCATTTTACCGAAGATGGTGAAATCGGGCGTTAATGCCATAATTATTTTAAAAAACATAATATTGGCCGTTTATCATATTGTTGCGTGGGTAAATTTTTTGTAATTGATTTTAATAAAATTGCTTTTTATTATATTTTTTTAATGTAATATATTTTTCAACTACAATCGGTTGCTCTTAATTTAAAGTTAGTTCAATCGTATTTTATATCTTCACAAGTAGAACAAACAAGAAAACACCATTTTTTATCTGCTGTACTATTGAAGGTATTTCTGGTAAGCATCATTCTTCAATGATTTGACATTCTTAATGCTCTGATAATTTGACATCTTTATATACTGAAGTGTATAACTGAAATTGTTTGTATGTACGAGTATTAGAATTTCCATTCGTAAAACATTTTAGCTGATTTTTTTAATACTTTCAATAAGAACTGAATATATTCGCTGGTGTGTTTCTGTGGCGTTTATGTTAAATAAAACTGTTAAACTTCAACTTGTCATGTTCAATGCACAAGTATGTGTATAATTGAACTCTGTACATATTCATGTGATTAGTATACACGTTCATATCTATTTACAATTTAGATAAACATGAGTCTTTTCAAATAAGCAAAAATTACAAAAAAAAAATAAAACGATATTATTTTTTTAATTTTGAGATTGACAACAACCTGTTCTTTCAACAGCTATTATTGTTTAAGACGGATTTATTTTAAATTAAAATGTTAGTGATTTTTTGTTTATTTGTGTATTGTTTATTTTATATGGAGGCATGATAGAAAAAAAATATTGAAATAAATATTATCAATAAATATGGGAGATTCCATGGAAATTTATACAGTTTTTGAAAATGTTTAACATATAAAAAAATATATATATATATGTATCTTATATATGCATGTTTATACAGGCTGGTACCAATTTTTTCTGTCCAAGATATTGAGTATCAGCCAGTATCATATCTGCATGAATAAAAATGAGTAGAATTGTGCATGATTAAAGTCAAGAAATTCTGCAAACTTAATTCTAAGGTGGCCGCTGTGTTTCCCAAATTGTGCGTTTGTTAAAATATAAGAGGTTTTGCCCAAAATGATGCACCCACCGCCAGTGGTGTACGTAAGAACATGGAGAAAATTGGTGAGACTGGTTTGCTAGTGGAGCACACTCATCGTTGCCGGTTGGTCTTGACTTTGGATTGGTGGACGATTGAACCTTTTTTCGAATATGCTGCTGCAAACGCTAAATCAATCATCGAGCGGTACTTAGCTGTGACTACTGGCCTTTTATGAAATAGAAGATGTGAATTTGAATAATATTGTTTTCGACAGGATAGCGCAACATGTCAGTCAGCTAATCAAACAATTGCTTTTTGTTCAATAGTTTTGGTAATCGTGTTTGCAGCGCCTTGCCGATGTCAATTGGCAGCCACGGTGCTGCGGCCCCTTTAGACTATTCTTGTGGGTTACCACTAAATATCGATGGCTTGCAACCAATTAAGAAGCGGTCTGATAGCACGATCCATATGACAGGATAAACTACATAAGAAAAATCAATCCATCCGTACTTAAATCAATCCCAAGCGGTGTTACAAGTACGGTAATCCCAGATTTATTAAAATCAAGTGCTCAATTTAATTTTTTATTTGATTCAAGATTTTTCACGTGATTAAAGAATTTTGTACTCATATTAAGAAACTCCAGGATTGGTTATCAAAGGAATCCCGTTTCGGCTTGATTAAAGTATATTTTGTTGCTATTTGTACTAAAAATTTTGAGTATGACTCGTACTCAAAGGAAGTAGAATATACTTGAATTTGGTAGGGCGTTTTTCTTTCTGTGTAACCACGCGCCAATCACATAAGTTAAATCGAGTCCAGTAAATAAAGGTAATATTATATTTCTAATAATGCTATAAATTACAAGAATAAATTCAGTTGTGTAAAACTTATTTATTTTAAAGAATAGTATTATTTGTTTTTCGAATGTAACAATCAAAGAAAATATTGCATGTATCTTTATTCTTATGTGTCAAAGAAATTCTTATGATACAACTTACTAGCACATATTATACATACACAATACCCCATATATTTTGCTTCCCATTTCTGATTGCAAGTTAATTATAATGGTTCAATATTTTTTAAGACTCTTAACAATGGCTTGATTTGGTTTCATATAATTTTTCATTGTATTACTTTACTGTTCAGTTTTTTTTTTGACAAAAAAATTAGCTTTTATTGTTACTGCTACGTAAACAGCAGTCATAGAGGGCGTTACAGGCGTCACAAATCTTATGCGTGTTCGTAAGATAGAGTTTTTAGAGCAACAAAAAAATATATTTTCAATTATTATTTTCAAATATGAAAACCACTCCAAATTTAAAATTATTATAAAGACATTATGTGTTTATCTTAATTTTGCGAAATAGCTTTGCATAAAACAATCAAAATTGGTTTATACTTTTTTTATGTAACATTTTTAATTAAAATTAAAATTTTAGCTGTTCAAATGGGGGCCACATCTTAAGTACCTTAAAGTTTAAAGGTTTTGTTAAAAAAAAACTAATCAAAATTTTATTTATATAAAACTTTAGGTCACAATCTTTTAGAAAAATGGTTTTAAGATTAAATGTTAAAATCTTAAGCTGAAGCTTAATTAAATGTGCTTTTACTCAACATGTTTACATATCATGTCTGCGGAAACTTATAGTTGAATGCACTGAAAAAATTATTTGTTAAAATTGTAGACAAGATGATTTTATATGCGATGCATTGCTTGTTTGAAATTGAATTAAAAGTCTTGAGGGTGAGGTAAGAATATTGAAGAATACCTCCTGATGTTGCACTATTTTCCACTGAATTGAGCGATAGCCTGGGGTATAGTGACAGAGTCCTACGACCTTAAGAAAATGTTTAGTGATGTTAAATCGCATGGTTTTGGATACTGATTCGAGTAAAACTTTAGATGATAATTATTATTCTGAGCAACGTAACGTCCACGTATATCGTCGTGGTGAATGCAATAGGCTGTATGTCAAAAAAAATTGAATTTGGTTTTATTGTAGCGTTGTAACCAAAATTGGGGCTCCTACAACTTGCATTTATCTCGTGCCGTTCAGGCAATCAGAAGAGAGCTTTTGCGCGCTTCTTTTGGTTACTGCAAAAGGACGTATGTCAATCGCACGCTTGATTTGACAGTGGCGTGGAGTGTTCTTTCGAGATAAAACCTATAAATTGTGTCATTCTGCATTGGATACTAACATTGGATATAGTGTGAATCGTGGCGATTTATTATTATATTCTAGCCAGCGAAACTAAAACAAACAATTTTTCTCAGAAATATTCAGTTTTTGTCTTTCCTGCAAAAGTATGATTTAGTGACATACAGCATATTGCATTCACCACGACGATATATTGTGCGATTCGGACAAAAAAAACTGTTCGTCATTTATCTGTAGAGCGGGGCTTATGGTGATGACCAATGAAGTTTTAAAAGAAATTTGTATACAAACAACAATATTAAATGTTTCTTGCTCTGAAACATACCCAGTTCATACAAAGTTATTTTATAAAACTTAAATGTCCTTACATAAATAACATAACATGTCGGTCAAATTGCCACTTTGAGTGATGATAAATGCAATATCCATTGCTTGAGTTAGGTTAGATTTTATATTTATTTATTTATTAATTCGCATTCCTGTACAACAAGGCTTATAGTCTTATAATTATAGTACTGGATCAGCATAATGGAACAGATACATGTAATAAAGTTAAATAGCAATAATAAAAATATTTAGAAAACATAAATAATAATATAAAACTTTAATGAGGACATTAAATATAATGGCGTAAAAAACTGCAGAACTTTTTGCCCTTTTTATTCAAAATTTACAATATAATGATTTTTTGAAATATTGAGTTTATTAAAAATTATTGTATTATCACTTACCGGCAAAATTTTTGTTTTAAGAAAACTTTCAATTGCTTTTTTGCTCAAAGTAAAAAAATGCTACACCTTTTTAGAAAACAACACGGCATCAATAATAATATAAAAATATAATTACATATAAATATAAAAAGTTTTACTGAAATGTAGATACATATATTTAAATAAATTATATATAGTTTTAACTTTGACTATAGAAATTGCAAGTAGTCTTAAAAATTGTATGAATGACGGTAGCGAGTTCCAAAGACAAATACTCGGAATTAAAAACTGTCATCCAGATACCAGACTTTTAAATTTTATTTGTATCAAGTTGTTATCTCAAATAGATTGGAGAAATTTTAAACGATAAAACTAGTAAGACGGCATGTTGGGAGGGGATTATATTTTGTTGGATACCTAACCTGATTAGGGAAGTACCAATTTGTCAATTTATAATTACTCACGTAGTTGAGAATTTATTGGAAACTAGCGAAGCAGGGAAAATAGGGAAATCTCTTAATCTTTTAGGTATACTTTTGTATGTTGATGTAGCTGTGTTGAATAGAATAGTTTTCTTTCAATGTGGCACCGTCTTGTTGAAACCACATGTTAATCAAGCCCAAAGCGTGCAGTTGTGGCGTTGAAAAGATTTCAATAATATCACGATATCGCTCCCCATTCACAGTTACCGTTACGCCGTTTTCATTTTCGAAGAAGTAAGGTCCAATGATTCCTCCCGACCAAATTGCACACCAGACTGTCACTTTTAATGGATGCAAAGGTGAGAATGAATAATTTGAGGGTTTTCCATTGCCCAGAACCGACTATTCTGTTTATTCTCATATCCATTCAAATGAAAATACGCCTCGTCACTCATTAAGATTTTTTAATGAAAATCAGGGTTTTCATGGGCGAGCTGTAACATCCTATTGGCATATGTATGGCGGCGTAAGGTCTGGTGTCAACTGAATTTTAAATGGAAACAAATGCAAATCCTTGTACAAAAGTTGCTCTTTGAAGACCAAGCTCCTGAGCACGGCGTCGAATTGAGGTTGATGGATTGTTTTGAATACATTCTTGAGCAGCAGTAATGTTTCCAGCCGATATTGCAGTACGTTGTGGTCCATGCTTGGGCCTATCACCTACAGACCCGAAATCATTCACTACACGATAAATAGTGCGTTTGGTTTATTTCTCCAAAAGATTTCACGTAACTTTTTCGTTGTCACAGTAATCGATGAATTGATTTTGATAAAATGTTTTAACAATTAAAACACGTTGGTTTATCCAATATTTTTCCATAAGAAATTTGCTACGTGTCTGCTTCACGACTGTCAAACATGAACTATAAAGACTGGTGTTTACCAAAATTGCGGCAAATCAAAGTAGTATACCTTCCCGTCGAACACTCTGTATATGAATTTAAGTCTAAGTTCATAATGTTTATAATCTTGTTGACGTAACTACGAATCTGTTTATGGCTACAATTTGTGTTATAAACAGGAACTTTAAAATTATAAGATAAACGACATAAACGTCAGTTTTAACTATTTTTTATATTGTTATAAGATACTTATATATAATTTTTGGTCACCGTAACCAATTTTCGTGAGAGTTTTGTTTTATTTTTTTGCTTATAAATAACGATTATATAAACCAAAAATATTTGTTGGCTGGAAATAACCTTTACAAAAATAAAATAATTCTTTTTTTTGGTTATCAGGGATGAAATTGATAATGAAAAATTAATTCATAAAGTTTTAATGGGAATATTTCCTCCATTTAAAATGCTGAAAAGGGATTTCTTAATCCATTAAAATAATTATTAAAATTGCAATTGACGGATATAACCTTTATTAGGTTTTGTGTAATTATTTTAAAATATAAAAAAAAACAAACACTCCCCTTAGCAGTGCTTAGTTTTGTTACTGATGCCACAGATTTCCAGTGGCCAGGCCGTCCCCAATGTGATCGAACTGAATAAAAAAACCAACATAAGAAGTCTTGGAGTTCATTTGTTAAAATTATTAATGGGTCTTTTGAAAGGACCACTTAGAACTACACTTTACTTCAGTCAAGCTACTTTAAAAATGGAAACGTATATTGTTTTCTTCTCTATATTCCAAAAGGTCAGCATTGACGCTTCCTTCTCGGTGGGTGCAATTTTGGCCCCACACTTGGCGTTTGATCCTCTGACGACGATTCAACTTTTAAGTTTCGTAAGGTCTGACGAGCGAATGAAGAAGTGATAATATTGGTCGTTTTATCAATAAACACATTGCTCTTTTGCTCTCTAGCCAAAACAAAAAAATATTATTTTTTTTAATTTCTTTAAGTGTATCCATATATTAGATATAATTTTGTTAAACCTGGTTACTCAACCAAAAGTATATTTGGTGTTCAAGTATCATGTAGTCACATGAGAGTTTAAGCATTATTTTATCTATAAATTGAACATTATAATTTACAACGTTTACAACATCAAAAACAACACCAACAGCAACATCACCACCAAGTTATTATTATGATTATAGCGTTGTTGTTGTATGAATTTATTTTGTATATAATGTTGTTGTACCTGACAAAATGACATTAATTGAGTAATTTATATTGATGGCGTCAGAGTTTTCAAATTTCTTGCCATCTTTTCTCTTCATCAAACTTGTCCTTTTTTACATCATTCATGTCTTGTTAATGACAGCTTTAAGCCTGACTAAACTAAGAAAACAATATCATTATGACGATTTTGGTCACCATCATCTTTATCACTGCATTCGTGTGTCCTCATCATGGTTTCAGATTTTTGTTTTCTTTTTGGTGCGCTTGGTCCAACATCAATGTCTTTATTGTGATCGTTTCATAAACTATCATATAGTTGACTGTTATTATTATGATTACCACTCAACATGAATTCAATTAACACTTGTCAGTCGATTACTTGTATATATTTCTAAATTTATATTGTTGTTTTTTTCTTGGCGGTTCCTTCGGCAATGGCTATAGTGGCACCCTACGCTTGGTAGTCGGTATTTCGTTAATACCACTGATCATTACTAATTGACATTATATTTTATATATTTAATACTTTTAGGCCTAATTAAGTATTATATTGAAGAAAAACAATTTGAGCTGGTTGCAGTAACTATTTTTGAAGTAAATGAAAATGAAAAAAATATTTTTATTCATTCGTTTTAAGCCCTCATGTATCTTGGCGCTCCTGTTAACATCTAAGATTTTAGACAACTTTTCCATAATTGATTAATTGATTTCAATAACTAATAAATACAATTTGATAAACATTATATAAAAAAGTTACTGGAGCAAATAGGTTACTGCGATTTTGAAATTATACCTATTAACTCAGGCAAGTACATCCCATTTGACGTATCAACCATCCTCCTCTTAAAAAGCTAAAATAAACTTTTAACTACACGATATGATAATACATAATACATATATTTTAGCAGTTAAAGAAACAATTAGTTATATTTTAATTTAGGTACCCCTTGTCGCAATGAAATTCCCCAGATGCAGTTCGGTTAACAGTATAACTAATGGCTCAATATGAATTTATATACATACTCGTATGTATACACAGTTATTACTGAAGTATAATTATACAAGTTCTAATGCATACTTCAGTGGCTTGTCATATCTATGAACATAAAGGACACACATACGAATTCTACTTAAGTGTCAACGGACGTGCTGAATTACTGCATGTGAAAGATTGTGAAATTAACTGGCAGGAGCAGGAATTTCAATCGATTATACATAAATAAGATATTGTAGAAGAGCATGTTGGGCGTAAAAATGTACCACCAAAAGAATTTTATATGAAAACTTACTTTGTAATGACGATGAAAAATTTACAAAACATCGAAAACCAACCTGATTGATTCACTAGAGTGCTAAAAGAGTTCTAACACCGTTGCAAACAACCTTATTCATCACAATCGACCAGACATGAGCGGCAAGCATAAACAAGCTGCGTTTCATTTAAAAACTTAAGAGATCAAATAGAATGAAGTACACGTCGATAATGACATAAAGAAGTAGAAACCCTACGGGAAATTTTGTATCAAATTGTCCTGAACGTACCTGTGCTGGGAATGGTATAAAAAGTTCCTTAGTCGTGACTGGTGAAAAGAGGACATTTTACAAAACTAGAACAAAAGTGCTCACAAAATCCCTCATTCAGCGTCACAACGGATGTAATACATTTTTTTAAGTTTTTCGGGACTAAAAAATTCTAAGTATTTATTTTATTTTTATATTATTCATGGTCATAGATTACATTATAATTAATTAAGTATATAGGGCACATTCAGCTGTAGGATATAGAGTTGGTTAGTTCATGAACGAACTAGTTCAAGTGAGCTGCTCATAACAGTGAATTCTTTCTGCTCCTTAGTTCATGTTTCTTTTAATTTTCTATTTTCTTTTTCGCTCAGTCTCACTACAGAAAAATTACATTTTGTAACATAATGACTAATGTATTTCGCATAATTGCATCACTTTATTAAAAGTATCAAATAACATACAAATATTTCCTTTTGTATGTTCTTTGACAGTTCTAAGTGGGAAGAGTTGATAAAGAAATCCGTTGTTAACCTTTCTGTCATATACATACATAAAGTGTATGCATATCACATAAGTTCATTTTAATTGTTTTATTTAATTTTTTACATAAAATAATATATGTGCAGTTTTATTCTAATTCAGAAATTTTCACAGAGACAATATACATGTTAAAATTTTTGTTTACTTATTGCCCGTGTTCGAACATAATACTTATGTCGCTTTTCTTTACAAATGTCGAAAATACTGATTTTATATAGCTCACTTCTTTTAGCTTCTTATACTGACCGAGCAACTGAACTATTGAACTAACTGAACTAAAAAAATGTCCCAGTTCAGTAAAATGAACTGAGCTGAAAAAAACGCTCATAGAAAAGAGCTGAAAAGCATAACTGAAGTGCCAGTTTTTAAGAAACCTTAACTGGTACTATAAATACCATCACAGGACAAGCACGTAAAGGTTATGTCTATCACCCTTCACCGAGTATCTTAATTATGTCAATTGACCCCATCCAATGACAACGCCATGTAAAAGTTACCGGTACCTCTCATATAAAGTTCCAAAACTCGAACCGGTTGCTAGTCCCTCGGAGCCAGTCACGTGGGGTATCCTGTTTCAAGTTCTTTCCCCTCTAGCTAGGGAAATTTTAGAAAAAATAGGTTGGCTTAAAATTCTCATTTGATTATATATTTCGTAGTTCTAATGTCTCTCATTAGATAGGGTGACTACTTTGATCACTGTTAATCAGCTTCTTGCTGTTTTACTACCTTTTGTAATTTTAAAAATTCGTTATTCAGTGCGATGTGATCTTTGCAATGTTATAGTTTACGAACGTATTTATAGGACAACAAGAAGTCTTAATCACGTTTTTATTGTAACATTTGTGAATATGTTAAATATTTTATTTGCATGTAGTAAAATCACATACACAATTCATATCGCATTCATTTGCTGATTTCACACATGTCTTTAAAAAAAGGTGAAAATAAGAAAAGGCTAATATTTGAATATAATGGTATATTATTATATATGTATATATATTTAAAAATAAATAGGTTGAGTTAAATAGTTACATGCAATTTAATTTTATATTAAAAACATAACAAAATCAATTTGAAGAACTTTGATATATTTTTTAATATAAATTTTACTTAATTTTTATTATGTTTTAAGATTTTAAATTTAAAAAATTTGGCACAATCTCAAAAGCGTTAATATAATAAATTTTGGTTTATCTTTAAATTCTTTTTAGGATTTCCTGAAATTTATAACATTAAGGAAGATTTTTTAATTTTGAAACATTTCTGATCGATAATAAATATTTATTTTACTATTTTTTATCAGAAAAGGAAGATGTAAAATTTCAGATTATTTCTTTTAATTATTCTTATATCTTATTCGACCTTTTTTATTAGTCTAATTTATTTAAGCTTTAGGTAATTTTTTTATTTTTTTTAAACATTAACAAAATTTTTTATTAATTAAAACACCGATATTTCGCAACTTCTTTGTGTGGCTTCTTCAGGTATATAAAAAATTGTGCAAAAAAAATTTTTATTGAAAATAATCAAAAAACTAGAAGAAACAAAAATTTTCAAAAAAATAACAAATTAAAAAATACGTATGTATGTATACAAACATAAAATATTACCATCCGCAACCATTAAATTTCCGTTTCCGTTCTTATATAATAAATAACAATATGCATGATAAACACTAGCTGTATCTGCTTTAAAATTAATTCTCTTTTTTATTGGAACATTAATGATTTGTAGCATCTCTAACATATACAAATCAGAATTGTGTTTAAATTAACACAATGTTATACTAATTCAGCCTTTTGCGAAGAAATGTTATTTCTGTATTTCTGATCTGATCTATGGCCAGCTAATCTAGTTTTTAATTTATTCTTAGTTGCACCTACATATACTTTATTATAGTTTTCTCCATCATTACCATCATTACCACCAGGCGGTATCTGGTAAACTTAATTAGACTTCTGTAATGTCTCTATTCTATTTGTTGTCTTACTGAATAATTTGCTAATTGTCTCATTCATTCTATGCGCAATTCTATATTTGTCATTATCAGAAATCCTAGATTTTTCTAATCGTTCTAACATTTCAGGTACGTGGGCTAAAGATTTATAAATTTTAGGTTCAGCAGAAACATCTGAACTTCTTTCTATATTGTCTTATTAATCTACAAAGCAAGTGATTAGGAAAACTATTCTCATTTAATATATTTTTAATTATCCTTAAATTTTTCTTATGAAATTCTTTCAATAAGGTTTTTAGCAGCATTAATAATAATTCTCTTTGGATGCTTAGAAAAACAGTTAATCATTCTACCAGAAGAAACTGTTTTTCGGTACCAATCTATAAATAAACTATTATTTCTTGTTATTACTAATGTATCGAGATATGGAAGTTTAAAATCACATTCTCTCTCAATTGTAAATGTAATGTCAGGATGAAATGAACTAAATTTTGGTAACAGAATCTCTATTTTGCTTTTTGAAATAATGCAAAATAACTGATCAACATATTTTATCAAAACTTTTGGCTTAATGGCCAATTCTTCAATACATACATCAAGTAATTTCTCCATTACAATATTAGCCACAATTGGCGAAGCCACAAATTATATTTTTATATTGAAAATATCTATTATCAATTATACAAAATCTAAATACACGAAAAAATAACTCTTTTTCTATATTTGTACGTATTTTTTTCAAATCCCAGTTTTCATATATTATTTCTATAGCAAAATCTACTGGAATACTGGGAAATAGTTATACATAATCAAGAGAGAATAGTTTTTCAGTAGAAGCTACTGTTAAATATTTAATCCTATTCTTAATGAATCCTATTCTTAATTTTAATGCATTAATAATATTATATTTCGAATTAATGGTTATTTTTTTTAATATTTGCGATATATTTACAATGTTAATACGATGGTGAACTTATAAGAGAACAAATTGGTCTTAATGGAAAATTTTCCTTATGGATCTTTGGTAATCGATATTTTTGGAGTTATAACTACACTAGTTTTAAGTAAATTTTTCTCTACAATATTAATTATTTTCGCACTGAAAAGTTTTTTCACCATCTCATTATTTATTTTCTGTAATTTTGTAGTAGGATCCTTATTTACTACTTTATAAGAACAACAATCACCTATCATTAATTATAGCTTCATAATCATTCCTATTCATAGCAAACGTAAAAAAATTTTTATTTACTTAATTTTATATATCCCAAACAAGTATATATGCCAAACAAGTGGCAAGATATCGATGTTTTAATTAATAAAAATTTTTGGTAATGTTTTTGAAAAATTTACCTAAAGCTTGAATAAATTACATTTCTCTCAACTTTATGTGTTTTTTAAATCAAATTCGAAAGCTCACCAGAGCAGAGAAGTCAATATAAAAAGTCCTCCCGTTAATCTTGACATAAGAAAAAGTTTTACTAGTTTTTCTCAGTTTCTTGATAATATTTATAAAGTCATAAATTTATTAGTTGGATCCTGTTTTGCGTTTAACAAATTTAAAGAACTTTAAAGAATTTTTGATTTTTTTTAAATATTTTCGAAAACTAATTTCTATTTGTTTTTAGTTCCACCTCTTCCGTTCTAATTTCTTCACAAAATTCTCTTAAAAAATTTAACATTTTCAATTGAAAACTATTTAAAGCACTTGTTACATAAAATATGCCAACATACGTGTGCATTCAGTTTATTTATGTCATTATTTGTCATTAAATTATTCGCCCATTTACCTTCTTTGTGCACTTTGTTCTATCGTTGTACGCTGTCATAAAAATCTTAGGAAAGTACAAATTTATTCATACACATTAAAATATTTATAAATTTTTGTATAATTTTCTTGCATAAACTGTTCGCATATTTTAATATATAAAAACATCGTTAATCCTGCAATTTTAGCTAAATAATCATAATTTAAAATTCATTGTCGTGATGAGGAACTGATTGTCAATAATTTTTCTTCTATTACACATGCTTGTTTATTGGAAAATGAAAATTATATCGTTTTTAAATGAGTGAGTGAGCGAATGACTGAATGAATAACTAAATGATCACCGATTGAATTGCATGCATTAAAATGCAACTGCATATATTTTATTGAATTTGATTTGATGCCTTCTCTGATCTTACTTTACTAGACTAGACGGACGGACAACAATCGATTTGACATTATAAAGAATTCTTCATTTATTTTCTCTTTCATTTTATTTCCTTCTTCTTGTTTCTATAAAGAAAATCAAAAACTATTTTGAAAAAATCGTAAAAATTATATGCATTTATTCCACCCACTAGTTTTTCTTTAGAGTTTAGTTGTGCATATTTCTGGGTGCATCAATATCAATTGAATAACTTGTTAGTTTTATACTCTTTTCGTATGACGTTTTAGAAAGAGATTTATAATGATAATAATGCAAACTCCGGAATAATATTTGTAGGAATGTCGTACGTAGTCGTATATGTATACGTATGTTGTTATTTCATAGATTATCAAAATGTAAATTTATGCTTTTTCACGTATTGCACTGTTTGTGACACTTGAGTAGGTTCTTAGAATAAAATACATGTGCATGTGACTTTGTTTTTGTGTGCCTTACACTGGGTAAATAGATTCAGAAGTTTGTGTGCATGTATGAATGTTAAAAAGCAGGAAGGATGCATGTATGAAATTTTCATTCTATTAATAAAAATTAACATATTGTAATTTAGATTGATTAAATATATTTTGTGACTTACAGGTTGCTTAAAGAGCATTGAAGGTAATATTTACGTAAAACTTCTTAAGCTAAGACCTAGAAGATTTGAAGTAAAATAAAAATAAACATATTTTATGAATAATAGATTTTTAGAGATCCCTTAATTTTTGTTTACAATTTTTGCTTTTTTGAAATATTAATTTTTTGTGAAAATTTTCGTTTTCTTTTGATAAAATTTTAATAAAATATAATTTTAAATCCATAGTAATTGATATTAGGCTAAAGTTCGTAGCGTTTTTATTCGGATAGAATTTAATATGAGAAAATATTTCATGCAACAAAGGAAAAGTAACAGGATGAACAGATCATTGTTGTTTTAAGAGAACCTCACAACCTCCATCATCGGTCTTCATGTGTGTCTTATGTATTTCGAAATTTTCAATTAATATTTAAATACTTATTTACATAAATCTTCTTGGAAATCATATAAAAGAACTATTTTAAATAATTTTATACTTTACTATCAGTAGCTGCCGTTGAATTAACACTTGTTACGTATTGGATTTTATCTACTTTTAGTATTTGCCAAAGCGTGTAAGAGCCCATTTCCACGATCAAAGTTTACTTTGACAAAGTCTTGTCAATTTTCTTTTACTTTGTTTCGTTTCCCCATACACAAAGTTTACTTTGAAAAATTGTGTGTTCATTTGTCGGATGAACATGTAAACAAAACACACCCATGCAACCAAATACGATGAACGAAGTTCTTCTTTCCCTTTTCACTAACAACCACAAGACTTTGCAAAGTAAACTTTGACGTTACAAAAAGCTCTTATTATGTTTTCAATAAAATTTTTATAAATTTTACTAATTATGTGGCAAACATTCCAAAGCTTAAGCCAGCATCTTTTCATTTCTTTAATGTGAATTTTATTTCCAGGTAATTAAACTAAAGTTTGTAATTTTTTTTATTCAGAAAATGTTGAATATGAGACATTATGATAAGGAACGAAGGAAAGTATTCGTCAATTTGTTACAGCTTATGTGGGTAGAACAGACCAAAGTTGTTTTCGGAGGACATGACAACCTGTACGTTTAATCTTTATAAAGATTTTAAAAAACTTTTGTTTGTTGATGGTTTTTAGCTAGTCTATGCATTTCATTGGTGCTAAAGCATCTTTAAAAAAAGATATCGAGGCAATCTCAAATAATATAAATTTAATAATTATTTAATTTTTTATTTTACTAAAAGGCGAATAGTGCAAAAGTTCCATTTTGGGAGAACAAAACAACATGCTGTTTTTGGATGCATCAACCAATCGTAAGCGAGAAAGTGTCTGCATATTATTTTATGTGCCTCTCGGCTGTTAGGAAAGTCGGGAATTATTAAATGATAAGGAATTTACAGCATTTATTATTATCATATTAATTTTTTAACATAAACGAACTTGCTTAGCAACAAACAGGGTCGCGTTGACTACAAAGCAAATAATGTCTAAGAACGAGGTTTTGAACCCAGTTTCAGGCAAGTCATCACATCCAGCATTTTTTCATATGTGCATTATGATGCCATTGTATTTGTTGTTGTTGGACTTTTTAATTGACGAAGGCAAAGCACTGGTCACTGAAGATTACCGGAATCAATTGATTGATACTGGTGTATGCTACCAGAGGCGCTGCAACACTGATTTACAAGCTAACATAACGCCCGACATCAGAGATGTAAAACAATGAAACAATTAAGCATTCTCACTTTTACCATCTGTCCTCTCTCACTATTCCTTTCACAAAGAAGGTAACACACCTACTGATTGGTAGGCATACTAATTCCCTGAGAGTTACTTCTCTCTAAAAAAAACCAAGACAAAATCATAATAATAAACATATATTAAAAGAAAAGTTGCATTCAAATAAAAAGTTATGATTGGGAAATAAATTCAAGTCTTTTAATGTTCATTCATACCAGGCTAATAACGTGGACACAAAAATTTAACTTTGCCTGTGAATATTTACTTTAATATTTTTTGTAGTTATTTCTTAAATTACAATTGACAAGCTTAGTCGTATGGCTTATCACTTAAAAAAGACGATATTTGTTTATGTGTTTGTGAACAGACAAATTTGTTGTATCGTTATTTTGTCTTATTTTAAATGTGAATTCGATGTAGTCAATTCATTGTGAGTAAATAATTTCATTTGATACCATGAAATTAAACCAAATATGGGAATTCTAATTTTAAGCGAAATAGTTAATAACTTTTTCGCGACAATTTTTTGATTAAAATGGTTTGCAAATTAAATTGAAATGAATCCCGTATATACTTATCATTAAGAAGAATGTATTTTCAGGGCTTACTTATCACATACTTAAACGATTTTTACAAATTAATCTAACAAATATAAGTTTTTCATACCTGGGTTTCGATCCTGGTTCTGTGAAATGAAACGTTTATTCGTATTTTCGTCGAGTTTCTTATTTGTGAAAAAAAATAATAAATAAATTCAAATGTTTTCCTATGAAAAGAACACGTGGAATGATACAAATTGTTTTCACAAATTCATAGTAATATGATTCTTGTTCTGTGTAACAGTGCAAAGAAATGTCAAAAACTTTTTATTTCTCGCATATTTTTACACATTCATTTTTACGTTAAAAAAGGATTGAAGCGCAAGCGCGCAAGCGGGAACCAAAAAGAATTTCTAATCAATTATTTAGAGGAAAATCAAGACATTGCCAACGATAAGTAATAACTTAAAAAATTAATAACAATAATATTATAAAAAGAATCATATTTACAAAAAATGGCGGGTTACATAATTCTTCACAGCTCCCTCTCTGTACGTATTAAATGGTTGGTCATGACTAGTAGAATAGAGTGGACATTGAATCCAATGGTGGTTCTATCTATTAATGATTTGTTAGTGATTGAAGTAGATATATTTTTAATTGTATTGAAAACCTGTTTATCCCAATTTTGTACATCAGGTCATTCCGCAGAATTAATCACTAACTGGAAGCGGCAACGTTTTCGACTGAACGTGAGTTACCTTAAAGAAAGAAGACTGGTTGATCACTCAATGCTCCAGTAGCTTGCTGGTGGTAAAGTACACGAATATGTGCATGACGTTATATTTATTTTCAAGTTTAAAAATATTTCATAATAATATTTATGACCATCATTATTTTATATTATTTAAGAATTGATTTCTTTGCGCAATTTCTTCTTCCTCTTTAAATACAGGAAATAAAAAAAAATGAACAAAAAATTTTTAACTACCGTTTTGATTTAAGCAAAACAATATTGTGGCAATTGCACTTCTAAACGACCCAATGGCCTTTGTTTGGCACCTAACCGTAAGTCAATTTCAGACATCACTATGAACTATAGTTATATACTCTTTTTTTAGCAACTTTTTTATATTTTTTATTATTATTGTTGCACTAATGTTTATTACCGCCAACACCACCAGCACTACTTAAACTAATACCAGCACATGTTGTCTGTATGCATTTGTACTACTGTTGCCAGTGTTTTATGGTGTTATAAGATGCTTAGAAAATATTAAAGTAGAAACTTTAACAAAAACACATACAACACGTATTGACTGCTGTTCCTGCTACTGAATGAGCCAACATTTTGTGGGGGCATTATGTTGGCTTTTTTTATAGTAATTTTTAGTTTTTTTTCTATATGCCACCAATTCTTTAGCGGAGCCAAACTTTTGTGTTTAGAGTAGTCTCGTCTAGCATACTGTAAGTAAGTGGAAATACTTAATAGTATTTTGAAGATTTTTTCTTTTTGGTTTTTACTTACTTAGTAACTTGTACAGCTCATAAATTCATTTAATTCAATAAAACCAATTCACATGAACACCATGAAACAATAAATAATGTTATTAATAAATAATAAAAGGTAATATTGTATGAAATGCTACCTGTTTTTTGTAGGACTTTGTTTTGCAATTGGTTCCTTAAAAAGAAACAAATACTTTTTAGCATTTGTTTTTCGAATGAGTTTTTATGATGGCGCTGTAAGTAAATTGGCACTTTTCTATTTTTCTGCTTTGAGTACCCTACAAAAAAAGTGTGATTGTATAAAAAATATTTGTGTTCTGCCATCATAAGTGTAGCTAGACCATCAAGCTAAAAACATCCCATAAACGTATGTAATCATATTAAAATACTTTCAGTTTATTTGGCTTATTAAGAAATTAAATTCACTTCTTATATAAAAATGCGCCAATCGTGGCAATAGAAGCTTGAGAAAAATTTGCAATTAAAAAAAAGTAAATGCCTGTTTTTGAAAATAAATAAAAAAATTCGTTTGGAGGATTTAAATTGAAACAGCAATAAAAACTACAAAATTGTTTTGGTTTTCAATAAAAACTCCAAAACCAAACATTTTGCATATTTTATCTTCAAAAACATGCAGTGACTAAAAACTTGAAAAAACTTTTATTAAAAAAAATAATAATAAGTGAACTTTACTAGCTCCATACCAAGCTAAAGGACGAATATCTTCTAAACGAAAATCCAGCTTACTAAATTGTGGTTTTGTCTAGTTTTCCAGTTCTTCATTTACTATAATTTTCTTCTTTTGGATGCCCTTGGATTATGTTGGACCCTACTAGTGCAATTTTGAGACTGGTTTCAGTAGTTTTCCCTACTGCATCTTTAAGACAAATTCCCTGCATAGCACGAATGTGTAGTTGCTATATGACCTGTCGCATTGCTCTGACTCCGTTAGATATCAGATAATTAATCGAAAAAGAAAATATGTATATTGCAATAAGCAAGAAAGAGAGTACACCACTTTTCACACTAGATGGTCAGCAAAGTAAAGAATGAAAAGGTTATACATAAGAAATTAGGCAACCAAATATTATTGGACGAAGAATTGAAGGCGGATATAAAAGCTAGAGAGAGTTACTTTTAGATATTAGGCTTGATATAGCTGACAGAACGAACCGAGTCCTGCATCCAATGCTAAAACAGAACTACTGCATGAATCTGAAAACGACTTGACTCTAAGAGCATTTCTAGTAAGCTTCAAATATTTAAAAATTTAAGACCGTAAGCAATACTGGATAAATACTTAGCAAAATTATTGTAATTGAAATAAAAGCCGTCAGCCAAAGCGACAAAACTCATAAGAAAACCTGTATTTCAAATTAGTTGTCAGTTGAAAAAAGCGATGTATAACGTACGACGGATTCTATGTGCCTTGGTCTTTGATCTTAGAGTGGAGCCTGTAATGGTGGGTCCTGACATTTTTTATGAAAAAAGTTAAACGCAGAAGAAACGAAACCAAAACTTGCGTGTAAATATCATGTAGAAGACATGTATGTGCAAAAGTATCTCTAAAGATTAGCAATTTCACTTTATATGCCGATAACTGATAGCTAATACATTAAATATATATATATATAGCTATATATGTCACTTAAATTAATTAAATAGAAATAAGATCAGAATCGATCATCAATTAAAGGAGTATGGGTGGGTATAAAATATTCGACTTAACTGAATTTAAATTCCATATATATTTTCCCAAAAAAGAACAGATATTTTTCGGCTTAAAGTAGCGGTAGTTTTAACGTATAGACATTTTCAAGAAGATATTAAAGCTATCAATAGATGATTACCACACTAAAGCAGATAGTGTTTCTATAAATGTATGTATGTACAGATATCTATGTGCATAAAGATTCCTACTTATTTAGTATGGATATGTATAAAACGTATTAATGCAATGGTGATCATGTTGATGATGGTGGTGGTGGTGTTGTCTTGACTCATCGTCTATGTAGTAACTATATAATATCGACCCTAATCGCGAAAATGACGTAACTGACATAAATTTCGAAAGTGACTTTTTGATGCAGAATTGTTCTACAGCCTTCAAAACGTCGTCTGGTAGAATATTGAACCGAAAATAATTATAATAGATAACAGGCATATAAACCTTTCAATTTTAACGTAAACGACATCTAACTTATTGTCTGACCGAAAAAATAACATAACTGACACCAATCAAGCAATATTTTTAAATGCAAGTAATAGCTGTCTCTCAGTTATTTTGATCTAGAAATGGCACCGTAAATAACTTTTCGCTTACGATCAAGGTGAATTCATAACAGGTTATTGCATCACGGCAGCAAATACAAACTACAGACATTTTGTTTGTGTCATATATATCCGGTTAAAGAATATTACATTGTTTTTTCTATTGTATTATATTTAAATTTGAATTGTAAATTATCTTTTTAAATTTTTTTTAAATAATGATAATCTGTATAAACTAATGAGACACTAGCATCAGACTTATGCCATACACATTTTGTTTTACGCTGGGACCTAAGGATATACAGAACTTGCCATCAAATGATGATCTCATTAAACTACTTTAGGTAAAAGTAAAGTAAAATGTTTTATTTTTATGATCCAGACATCAACTACTTTTACTACAAAGAAATTGTGGAAATATTTAAGCAAATGAACAAGGATACTATAAGTATCTTTGGTAGCTATGGCAGCCAGTGCATGAGAAATCTACAAAAAAACATTGGATCCCTTGAAGAAGCCTTGATTTGTATGCCACCACAATTAGTGGCAACAGAAAGCAATGTCTTCCAATTAACAGATATTTAATGGAATTTGGCTATAGCACTGTACTCGTATATTAATATATACACAAAGCAGCATCTTTATGAGTGGGAGAACCACCCTTAAAACTTAATTTAAGTAAAGAAAATTCAACGAAAGCGGTTGAATGCATTTCAATTGATTTTATTGACGACAATAATAATGATTCTTTTAGAATATCTGGGGAAATGATCCCTTTTGCTGATTTCAATATCGACAGTTCAGATGGGGACGTCAATTTGGGTGATGTTAGCGGAAGTGTAGAGATTGATTGGGGCACTGAAACAACACGGCTGAGCTTTAAAGAACTTGAAGCATTTTTACGATTTTATGAACTACGCCAATTTCAATCTGCATGTAGCAATATTATTTTCATATTAACAGAATCCATTTCAACTCATGTTGAACAATCTATATGTAAAATGCTTAAACAAGTTGGCAAAATTCCTCAGGAGATCGGCTGTGGGAAACACGGCACCTATTTCAATTGAAATATGATGATTTATTAGCTTACAAATTTATTAAAATGCTAAAATCTGTGAAGAACACACACACTATAAAGCAAGTGTTGAAAGATAGTGCTGCTGAAGTAAAAGGACAACGTTTGTTTCATCTGCTTTTGAAATTAACAAATTAATACTTTTGTAAAAAAATTTCGTAAATACGCAACAATAAACTCTTTTTACCAATTATTCAATATATAGAATTAAGTTCTGGTAGAAAATGGTGCAAATTGCAAGGAAAATTCTGCTTTGGGCCTAATTTTAGCAGCTGCAAATAAAATGCCTGTTCCCGTAATTTTTCCAAACATAATTAAAAACATTCTACATTAAAATTTTTGTTTATTTCAAAATGTAAACAAATTTTGACAGAAAGGAATGGGAAAAGCCAAAAAACAGAACAAATCACCTGCTATGATTTCGCCTTGCTCACGATCATGCATGCATTGAAAACTTAATCACGATTGTCAAACTCGTGGATACTCACGGAAAATATTAAATTAACTTAAGCATTTCTAAGTTTTTAATATTAAAATTTATCCAAAATATTTGGATAGAAACTTGCACACTTGTATTTCTACTTCATAATTGTCTAACGGTTTATTAGAACCATTCTCACATTCATGTACTATCGGTTAATTGGAGCGACAAATTACTCATGATCAACCATGAGCATGCATGATTCATGCAATTCAAGTGAACGGCGGCTATCTCTACTTTGAATTTCATTTAAGTTATTTGTTTGTTACAATATCTACGTTTGCTTTGCCTATCTTGAAGAATTAATCATTTCCTCAAACAAATTCAAAGACATAACATGTCTTTATGATAAAAATAGTATTCCCGCTAGATTCTATTATAAAAAAAGGACTAAAAAACTTCACTTGTAACTTTTTTTCCGGGGTCACGTGATTTTTGTGGTCGTATTTTAGCATAAAATGTTGACAGACAGAAGCGCAGACGACAATATTTTTGAAACTGACATAAAACTTATTTATAACTATGTAGCATGAGAACAGCTACATTGAAATTTTCATTCAAAAGTTTAGAACAATTAAAAAAACCCTAACACGTTTTTCAGTAAAATTTGCTTTTTTCGGGTTACGTTATTTTAGCCGTTATGGCTCGATATATACAACTATGTACATATTTAAGTAAATTTTGTATTAGAACGTAAAAACGTTATAAAAGTTTCTCACATTTACAAGAAGAACAATTGATGATCGGTGATTTGAGCAAAGGTAAAAGCACAAAAAAGTTCTCACATTTTCACAAAACAATAAATGAACCTTTAGAAGTGATTGTTGTAATCTGATTCGAGATAGTTTTAACGTGAAAATATACAACAGTTTTGATAAGTTGATACATTAGATGAAAATTATTTTACTACTATATAGTATAAAATACATACATATCCTAATTTATTGAGCACTATCAGACAACATATTTTTGAAATTATAATATTAAAAAAGTTGTTTTCTTTATTTTAATTTAGGCAATTTTGTTTAGAGTGTACATTAAGTTGATTTTCTAACTATTGCAACTATGTAAATTAGGCTCGCTTGTGCATCTGTTATGTACATCGGAAGCCACTAGATATTTGAAGAATTTTCTATTAACTTGTCATCATGTCATGTTGACGGGTGGTATATGGCACACATCAGCATTCATTCGTAAATAAGTCTGTTAAGCTATGACTAATGTATTTGTGATTTAAACATATTTTACTGCTTTCAACATCTAATACTTGCATAAGTCTTTTTGCAAAATTCGATAGCATATCGAATAAAACAGAAAATAATACTATTTAGTTTTGAACAACATAAAATGAACTAAAAATTATGTGTATATGTACGAGTATGTGAAAAATTTAAATAAAAACGTGACCATACAGTAAATAGCTATCATTATCATCTTCATCAATTGCTACGCCGGCCACGGCAGTATTAACACAACCATCATCAGAATCTGCTTAAAGCAGTGGTGGGTATCACAACGCTGTCGTCACTGGACACTTGTACAGGCTACCTGATAATGTCTTAGACCATAAGATTATTCCATTTCAACTCTAAACCTGGAGGAGTTTTTCTTTTTACTTACTATTTTTTAACTTTGAGAAACATAAACAGAGTACAGTTGACATCCTGCTGAGCTTTGGAAAGTTTTTATAAATTTTTAAAGAATTTTTCATAAAAAAAAAACAAATATTCCATTTACAGAATGTTGTAGTACATAGATTTCTTCATAACACAATGTATCCGCCAATTCATATAAATATATTTTCATCTAATGTTAACAATCTGCACTTGTACCACTTGCTGTCGCAAAATAATTTAGTTCCTATTTTCTTATGTTAAATGCAAAAAAAGAAAAGAAAAAGGAAAGAATGAAATCAACTTTTTGGCAATTCCAAGTGAATATTTCTCCGGACTGTTGTACTTATTTTGTGTTTGCTTTAAACGCCTTGGTGCTTTGATTGTTTGAACTCTGATATGGTTTTGTTTCAGTTTTTATTAGCTACCAGGTCTGACTTCTCAGCTTAATGTAAGCATGTTTCGGTAAGTAGGTTTAGTATATATATATATATTTTTTTTTGTTTTAAGTCAAGATATGTTAATTTAAAGTATTTTGATTTAATTTTTGTTTCATTTCAATGACTAACTTAGGATTACATTTGCCAAGCACGGGTTCTTTAAAACAACAGAAACTAGTAGTTAAGATCTCATGTAAATTAAGCCCACGATCTTTGTGTGGCTATAAGTTCAATGTTGCAATACTATTTGCATTTAACTTTATTTAAGAGATTTTGTAGGCAACAGAAGTTTAGAGTAAAACAAATATTAAAAAAAAATCAAAAATAGAAAGAAGACTTCATTAGATAATAGTATGTTAAAAACTCTTAAGATATGTTCTAATATGTTTGATACTATAACGAGTATAATGCGAAATTTTTTGAATAGAGTAAAAGCTTTCAGAAAATCTTTTCTTTAGATATAGGAAAATTATAATCATGTTTAATCATGAAATTAAGGATTTAAAGATAAAGGTCTCGATTTTGTAACAGTTTTTTTTTTGAAAATTATTATCATTAAAAAAAAAGAAGTTTCAAAGGCAAGAATTAACATTTTCAAAATACAACCAAGTTTGCTTATTTTTTGTTTTAATGTTTCATTTCACACAGCAGATAGTTATGCTTTTTAGCTTGTAGACGATTCTTCGTTTTATTTTTAATTAAAGAATGAGTAGCAAAATGTCTATCACTAATTGTTGATGTTGGTGATACGGCTATTGGAAGGAAAATCCACTGAGTTCAGGAATATAATTAAAGTATTCAATGATTTTATCGGCCTTTCACTAATTCGATTCTTAAGGCTTTTGATTAAATCCGTAAAAAAGCAATTGCTATTTTTTCTAAACTCTTTAATTTAATTAACAAAAGTTATGAGATAAATGTTAAATATTTTTTACATTAAGTAGTTCATAAAATAATTTGAATGTTCGATTATTCGACAAAAATTATACGAATAATGCTTTTTTCTAAATTGCAAAATGTTCGTTCGTTCATACGAAAATTAAAAAAAATTTTCCAACTATTTGAATAATTTTGATTCGAACGACAACCGTAGCAGTTTCATTGAAAAAAAAACGCTACCAAAATAACTTATTCTATTTCAGTTTAAATAATTATTTATAATTTTGAAAATACAAAAAAATTTACAAAAGTTTTCACACTTAATTCAGTTGAAACGGCAAACCTGGCTGAATTTCCAGATTTATATAAATTTTTTTAATTTCTAAGAATAAAATTGAAAAATTTAAACACTATTATGCATCTTAAATTGTTGTATTGGTATCGTACAAAAAAATCACAATCAGGAATATACTATGCAATTATTATTGTATCTCTCTCTAAGCATAAGCAGATGCAATCGATCCAAGGTTGCAACAAAAAATGTTTGTGAAATGTATATATTACGGACTTTTTTATGCAGTAGAGGGTGTTAAGACCCTACTTTTTAAGAAAGGGTTTCTCGAGTTATTCGACAAGCAGCTTTTTAAAAACCTTGGGATAAAATATGTTTTGGCTAATTTGCATTTAATTTTTAATAAACAAATTTGTTATATTGTTGTTAGGCTTAAGGATCGTCTAGAATCAGACTCTATTTCGCAATAAAAAAAGACAGGAAAATCTAATTTTACATGTTCTGGCGGAACACGCATACCCGTACTTTTTCGGTGCCACAACACTTCTCTTCAGCAGAACGTTCTCGTTTAGTGGTTTTGTCTTCAACTCGGGCACAATTTTCGTGTTTGGGAATAAGAATTTCGTGTTTTCCAAAAAAGAAAACAAATTGAAGCACTTATTTACGGCCTTTCTCAATTTCCTTGGTTAAATCTTTGGCTTACTGAAAGAACTTTGAGTTTTGTATCATTATTTGGTGGATTATGCGACATTTTCCAGAAACTGGTTTTCGAATAGTTCAAATATTTGAGATTTTGGAAAACCCGGTTACGGGTTTTATAATTCAAGACAAACCAGTCAACCCATTTTTTTGAGAGAAATACAAAAGTTTTGATTTTAAGTCTTTATTAAATTTATTATTCGCGACAGATCATGGTATCTTATTAGAAAGAATTTCAAAAAATTTTGATTTCAATTTGCTGTATTAAAAAAAGGAGTTGACAGTTCATATACTATAAACAAGAGATATTTCACTAATGAAGAAAAACACACAACCCTTGAAACCTCAAAATCTGATAGCAATGTACTTATATATAATTGCCTGACAGAAACGTCCAAAGGTTTTTAATCACATTGTCTTTTGCTTCATAAACTTGTGTGGTCTCAGGTGTAAAATTTATCCACTTTTTTGAAACCGATGTCATTATCTGAAGCAACGATGCAATGGATCATATAATGAACCATAGAGTGGGCGCGACAGCATATAAACCTTGGCCATATTTACGTGGATGTGAACCGAAAAGGTTAGCCAAACTCACTTAGTTTCGTATAAGCAAGGGTATTGTAAAATATTAATTTTATTAAAATCGATTTAAAAAAGCAAAACTAATTAATTGAAATGTCACTTAAGATAAAATTCTCACCTCTGATCTTATTCAAATTGATCACAGTTTATAAGGTTCTTCTATATGTCATTACAGTTAACAGTATTTTCAGTTGCTGTTTTCTCTCATAAGGAATTAGTTAATATGTAAAGTAGCGATTGTTATCTTTGGCCAGTTTATAAATATTTATGTCTAGTTGGCGGGTAGAACGGTAATCTTAATGGCAGTAAATGGTAGATTGTTTTAAAAGCCACTGATTTGTCCTCTTTACTGCCAAATTTATACGACAACATAAACAATTTTTAGTTGTGGAGAAACCAAAAGACATGATCAATAAATAATTTATCTTTATATGGCATATAATTAATTGTTTAGTTCCCGGTTGAAGTCTAGTACTCTGTTCAAATTTGCGAAAAATTTTGAGCAACATTGACAATTTCGTTAGAAAATTTTGTCAATTAGCCGGTGGTGACAATAGTACGATTTAGACAAATGTTATCGGTTTCATTGCCTTCAAGTAAGCATCACTGTTAAAAAACAAAAACTGATGGACAACAAAATGATATTATGAGCTTGTTATGCAGCGTATCAATTAATGCAAATTGCAGCTGCAGCTAGTTTTACCAAGAGCTGAAAGAAAAATAGGCTTTTTAAAAAGTTCCGAAGAAGATAAATCAGCTATAAATAAAAGCTAAAATAGGCTTCAAAAGTTTTATTCAAAATTCAGCGTTTTGTTAATTGGTATTAGAAACTGCTTAAAAGATAACAAAAGTCATTAAGCAAAATTTCACTTCAAGTACAAAAACAAAAACAGGAAAGTGTACATATACTTCAATTCAGCATTGGATCAAAAATATAACAGAATATTTGTATTTAGGAATGATATAATAATTATTGCATTTTTATTTAAATATGTTCTTGTAGTATATCTGTCTAAAAATAATAATAATATGCATGTATGGATATATTTAGGGCCATTATTAAAACTTGTCGTTCGTAAAAGTAGGGTTTTGTCTACCCTATAAATAGCTTTGGATTTTTTTATTTTTTTTTTTAGAGAGAAGTAACTTTCAGGCAATTAGTATGCCTACCAATCAGTAGGTGTGTTACCTTCTTTGGGAGAGGGATAGTGAGAGAGGACAGATGGTGAAAGTGAGAAAGCTTAATTTTTACAACTCTGATATTGCGCGTTGTGTTAGTTCTTAGATCAGTGTTGCGGCGCCTCTGATATCAAGCAGGCGCATTAAATGTGTTAAGCAGTGTAGCCGTTTTATTAAATATTTTACTTCACCGGCGATTTTGCCACAATACCGACGAAGGAGGGCGCTGTGATGTCCGCTAGCATACACCAGTATCAATTGCTGTCGGTACTCTTTAATGACCAGTGCCATGTCTTCGTCACTTAAACAGTCCAACCACAACAAATACAATGTCATACTAATGTACATCTGAAAAATGCTGGATGTTATGAATTGCCTGAAGCTGGTCTCGAACCGAACGTTCTTAGACATTAATTACTTTGTAGTTAAGGCTCTAACTACTTCAGTCAACATCAACATTTTTTATTGGTATTATTATTAATAATAATATTATTCGATGGATAAAAAAAATAAATGAAGGTTTTATAATACAAAGCCAGATATCGGTCCGACGAAATCCAGTCTTTACTAATGTTAAGTTGTAGCAATGGCTCTTAAGATTTTTAATATTTTAATGTGCATTTATTATTATTTATTAACATGCATCATAATATCCATAATATCCATCGTCAGTAGAATCAACATTTGCATAAATATCACGAGGGTCTTATAATTTTAATAAATCACCGGAAATTACTAAATAAATGCAACATTTCTGTAAACTTTTTAAAGAGCATTGAATGTACAATAAAGAAATAAACATTTTATTTTTTATAGTTTTAATTATTTCCATGGTACTAAAAAGCTCTTCAACCTCAGCGTTACTGAAAGCTAATAATACGGGGTGGTCAAATAAGACTTTTCATTTTCAATACCCCGCCGTTTTAAGAGTTATCATGACTCAACCTGTAACTACACTGAAATTATTAAAATTCACTAAAAATATGTTGAAAATTTTGCGGTTACTATTTTCATAATTAAAACATGTTTGCGTCATCGTGAAGCACCTTTTTGGTCAGCAATTTTGAAACTAGTTAAAAATTTTGAGCAGTTGGTAGAAGTCAGTGATATAAAAAAGTAAAATCGTGTACGTCGCTCAATTGAGAGTATTACTGTTGTAGCTCATAGTGTTGTGGATATCCCAGGTTTGTCCATTTCGCGTCGATCTGTACCAAATGATTTCTCAAAGAGGCGATCACAATGTCCACTAAGATCTTGGGATTTAGACCTTAAGGGTTTTTTATTTGGAGCTACTTAACAGATATGGTATATGCCAATGGCCCACAGCCGATTCAAGGCCTCAAAGATGGATTCGTGAAGTCGTAGAAGACATTCAGCAGCAAGTGAACGTGGTCCTTTAGGTGGTCATTTGGCTTATAATGTTTTTCATTATAAATAGGATACCCTCTGCTTTTCAATTGAATAAACATCCGCTAACTTCGCTTAATAGTACTCTTTCTTTAAATAAAAATTAAACCTCTTATTAGAAGACCCTATAGATAGCTAAATACTAGATTATTCAAATCAATAAATTAATTTTTTTACAGCGCATTTTTAAATCTTCACACCTTCACTCAACATTTGTCAATTTCTAACTTAAAAACTTTCGCCATGGGATTTCCATCAAGGTAATTTTGTCTTGAGTGTACTTACGTTTGAACATCGAATTGATTTTTTTTAATTTTCAAGACGTTTTTATGGATGCAGTAGAAAATTAAACTTTAGCTTTTTTGAAGCTGAATTTAAATTAAAGAAAATATTGAAAATGTGCCACGAAGCTAAAACGTAAATTTCGAGGCTGAAGAAGTACATGGCTTTTAAAAGGAAATAAACATTAAAGAAACCATTTACAACCTAATTTAAGAAAAAACTAACTATTGAACTTTCTTTTCTTTAATTAATTCTTTGGAGTTGTGAAAGTGCTAAGTATATGATTACTTAGTACTGCATTTGTTTTTAAAGTAACCAGTAGCGAAAACAAATAATAAAATACTTTTCAATAAATATAATCAGACACAAATTAGCACAATCAACTAAAAAATAGACATATGGAAAATATTACAGAAAATAATTTGTTAATACTTTCTTAAAATATTCGTGTTACAATAAATATTGCATCGAGTGCCAACAAGAAAACAAGTTGATTAGTCTAAAGTTTAAGTATATATCAACACTACGTTTACTTGCAATCAGCTGTTTCCTTAATTTTACAAATTTTCACAATTTTTCGGTTCGCGTACTTTTTTGGGCAACCGGTTTTTGTGAAAGTCAATTTTTTATTTACTGTATTTTATTGTAAAAGTAAACAAACTTACCTATTATTTCGCAGTTGGAAAATATGTTGCTGGAAAAAAAAATTTAGCTAGAAACGTTTCGTACGTTATCACAAAATAAACAAAGTAAACCTTCAGTTGTATTATTTTGCAGTATTTCGCATGAATTTTTTATGTGGTCTTTTGACAGAAGTTCGATCGAAATGATGAACAGAGTATCATGTCTGAAAAAAATAGCCTATAAGCCATCGATAAATTAGCAAAGAGTTTTGGAATGCCTAGTTTTTTCATTTATGAATAACAATATGTGTTCTTATATACATATCCTCTTTATTATGCTGACTTAAAGCTTTTCTTTCCGACCACCATCGTTAAAACTTTCACGCTCGATAATGTGCATACACAATTGTTTCCTTCTAAACAAAACATACGCACTTAAACATATATCCATAGTGCACCTTCAACATTAGCTCAAAAGCGAGTAGGTGAACTTATAATTTAGACTTAATAACCGTTAATCAAAAGAAAGTACCGCATGGCACAGCATTTAAATTATAAAAATTCAATAAACTTTAATTTGAAATGCACCATAATGCTATAAAAGCAACAAATCAAGACTGGATAAATAAACTCTATTGGTCCATTCATTTTACGCACATAAATTTAAATAAATATAGAAAAAAGAACTGTGAGAAATACAACGCACCTCACACACTGTTACAACACATGCAACAATCTTAACTGATTACAACAAGTTTTCATATTTGGCGTTAAAACTCGAAATCTACCAAAATATATAGACAGATTTTTAAACACAGTGGCGGCGGCGGCCTGCACTAATAATATAAATACAAAAGTGTCGGTAGATTTCAAATAAAACTCAAAGGCAAACGCAGGCACACACACACACACACACAATACACAGCAGCAATTAAAATAAATTTTATAAATTAATATTGTCACTCCCTATTACATTTCTAGATCAGGCCTACAAGCCTGTATTAAGTCAAGTTGAAAATATATTTATTTAGAAAAGTTTCTTTATTAACGATGATGTTAATGCTGTCGATTCGACACTAAGACTTGGATTATATTCTTCATGTTTGTGTTTTGTAGATTATTAGATTTTAATCAAATAATTTGCATATTTTTTTTTGGGTTTTCAAAATGTTAGCACTATTTTTTATTTTTGTTTAAACATTCAAATTTAATTAGTTTTGATTTAATTACTGAAACTTTATGAGTCCGTTTTATTTTATTATCTCGTAAAATTTATTCTCAAATTTTAAAGTTTTTTATTTGTTCACGGTATTTTATGATGATGATAATCAATGTAGTTTGTTATTATTAATTTTAAGACATGTAGAATAGTTTTTATCTTAACAGTAATCAGTGTAAAGTGGTTTGTTAATTTAGTTCAAGATGTTTTACAAAATATTTATGTATTTGTAAATCATTTTTACTGAAAAGTGAACAAGAGCACTAATGGATAGTGTAAGTACCAGGTTCGATTCCTGCAAAGACCCAGGAAGTTTCTGGAAAAGAGCCAATATGGCTTAAGTAGATTGTACTTGTAAAATGAAACTATTGCCTCTTTTAGATTTTTGTAAAAAATGCGAATGTACAGAGGAGAAAAAAACGGATATCCAGCACTCGCCGCCCCATTCTAAAAAAAATATGTCTAATGCGTTGCTTTAAAAATGTTAGCTATCAAAAATTATATTTCTTTACGCTCGCAAAACTAAATTCTATATGCCTCTATACGATGTTCTGGCTCCACCCTCTGAGAGGGTACACAAATTGTTATGAAACCAAAAAAATTTATAATGTTATTTCTCTTCTCTGGATTCACATATGACCAAACACATTAATTCAATTGACTTTATGGTTGTCATTACTAGCAAGAATTCACAAATTCTGAAGGTAGAAATTCAATGTAACGTCAAATGGACGTAACAGATTTTTGTTTAGAGCAAAAAACAGAGTAAAAAGATCGGTCGCCCAAAATTTCACTGTTTTTCGTTACTACAATAGAATATCGCGTACAGAATCTAGTGAATTCCTTACTGATACCTGAAATTAGCTGAACGAAATGTTTAGGTTTGCCTTAAAACTTTCAATATTATATAATCAATTCTAAAATTTTTTACTTTACAATTTTAATTTAATTTGTTACATCTTATTTCTTACATATTTTCCTATAAATAAAAACCCTACGGGATATGTGAACATGCTGAAAAGGGAATGGTACAAAAAGTTCCTGCGTCGTGAAAGCTGAAATGAGGACGTAACACAAAACTAGAACAAAAGTGCCTACAAAATTCCCTCACTCAGCGTCACATCGGAAGATTTAGATTTAATTTATTAAATTTTTCCGGAGCAAACACTTTTAAGTATCTTTTTCTATTTTTTTTTCATTTATTTTTATTCATAGATTCTATTATTTAAAATCTAATCTAGGGTTTGTTACTTGTTCGAATACAATTTCATGATATTTATTTTTGTTCGAATAAACGAATAATTTTGAAATTTTGTTCGAATAATTCGAACGAACAAAGAATAAAAAATTTGCGGTTAAACATCATTACTGAGAGAACACTGAAGATGGCACATAGCCGAAACCGGTCTGTTTATCAACCAAATTTGACGTGGGGTGACGGAAATTCATTCCAAATTAAAGAGCATAGCTATTTTGTTTGGTCTTTTCTTTGATTTTTCTAAATAGATCAGATCATCAGCAATACTGTTATCGATTTTTAGAACAATTTCTTACTTTATTTATATACTTTTTTAGATCAGTTACTAAAACGTTATCAGTTACCTCAGAAACGTCATCTTATTCATCATCGCAGTTGAGGTCATTCGCAATACATATTTTTATCACAAAATAATCGTGAAAACAAAGTATTTGCGTACTTCTTTGTTTAGCTTCTTGTGGCATATTGTAAAAAAGCTAATATTGGATGGGTAATTCATAGAATTCACGAATAATATTAAAGTATTTAATGATTTTATACGTCGTTTATTAGTTATTCGAATGTTCGATTATTTGAAAAAAATTTTAGAATAATTCTTTATTCTAAATTGAAAAATGTTTGTTCGTTCGAACAAAAATGAATAAAATTGTTCGAATTATTCGAATAATTTTTATTCGAACGACAACCCTAATATTATCTGATTTAACAATATGCATTTGGTGATTTAGACCAAAAAAATTTTCAGAAACTTATTTAATTTAAACTGAAGTTGTACCAACTGAGAAGCTAATAGTAGCCATATAGTGTACATCTCCTAAGGCAAATTATTGACAGTGCTGCTACATATCGGTGCAACTACGGCAGCATTTTATTTATTGCTGCGGTTGCACAAATTTATTGCATTTATGATTCTGCCCTATAAAATAATAAAAAATATAATAAATTTTTTTTAAATACATTTTTTATATATAGATTTATTGTTGTGAAACTTTTACGCTCATTCGGTGATTGGTCATGTGGTAGGACTAGATTTTATAGCAGGTCTGAAGGAACTATTCTGTAAAATGTTCATGGAGGACTAAACTTGGGCAGATTACTCTAGGGTAGTTCTATTACCAGTTTATAAGAAACCAATACTGGGACTGGTACGAAGAATATCAACAAAAGACATTTTCGTAAAGGTTAGGTCTAGAGCCTGTCACCGAGTGTCTTAATAATATCAATTGGCCCACTTCAATGACAAAGCCATGTACATCTCATATAAAGTTCGGGACCTCGAACCGGTTGCTAGCCCCTGGGAACCACTCACGTGACGTAAATTGTGACGCGTTCTTTTTCCTCTAAAGAACAACATCAATTGAAATTACGTATTTGAAATAATTCTATTATTGTTTCAGTTTGGCAACCATAAACAATACAATAGTTGAAGTTAATAGAATTATTTCTACTTGCTTTAATTTAAGCTCGTAAAACGCCTTTTTTAAATCTCGTTTTTTCACATTTCACTTGCTTTATCTTCTTTTAACAATCAGTGATAATTTTAACAGCTTTTTATAGTAATCAACCTGTTCGTTTAAATCTTGATTACTTCAGTCATAATGACTGACAGGCTCATTATTTGTGTCTTGAAATAATGAAAAAATAAACAAAACATTTCTTTGATTTGCGCAATCAAGAATAAAAAAGTTTTGTTTTATCTATATACATACACACAAATATACATGTGTATGTACACTATAGATATTGCACAAGGTTATTTCTACTGTTTGCTACCTACGAAATGTTTTTTTTAGTTTTTAATCATTATCCTCATACAAATAAAACCTTGAATGATTTAAACTTCGTTTTAATTTAATGAGGAACATTTTGTGGCTCATATTTTTTACGCGTTGTTGTGTTTTCTCTTCCACAATCTTTTGTCTTCTTATTGACGTTAACTTTTCAGGTTTTTTTTCGTAAAATGTTTGGCTTGATTTCATCAAACAACATAATGCTAACAATTAATGGCGCTTTAGCTAACATTTGTCTAAGATATTTGTTAAAAATCAGACTTATCAAAAGTTTTGCCGCTACTTAAATCGTTAGAATCTGTCTTAAATTTCAAACATATAAAAATACCATCATGAGCTGCTCATTTTAGCCAAGTTTACAAAGAAATAAAGTTATGTGATCTACTTGCTGGCTTTATTCATTCACATAAGCGCACATTATAGAGAGATCTAGTTATCTTCTGCTCTTGATATTACAGGTATCATATTTTATTTTATTTTAAGGTACGAGTATTTTATTTAATTTTAAACATTCTGTTGTTCTTGTGTTTTTAAGATTTTGAAAGTACCCTACATACATTCTCATACTTTTGCAACACGATTTCCAAAAAAATTTAATAAAGAAAGAAAGCGAATTACAATTTCTTTGTATTCAGGGGCAAATTATGTCATTCGATATCGAACGATATTTTAATAAAAATTAAAACAAAAGTTATATTAAAAAAATTTTGTTTTCTTTCTTGTTCTGTTTATTAGATTTTTCTCTTATTTCAAATGCAAAACTTTTTTAATAAAAATATATATTCGGTGTTATCACAGAATCCAATGTTATCGGAATTGGATTTGAAAATACGACATAAAATACTTTTGTGTGATGAATTTCAATGTTATCGGTTTTATGTTAAAAACAGATAGTAATTGCAGATTGAACATAATAATATTGAAATTCATCATAGAAATTATTTTTTGTCGCCTTTTTAAATCCAATTCCGACAACTTCGGAATCTGTGACAACCCTGATTATCTTCAGACAAACTAAATTTTTAGATCATATTTTTACCTTTTCACTGCATATTTAATGTGTATTTAAATTTAATTAATTTAATTTCAATAATTGTTGGCAATTGCGGAAGGAGTTTCATGCCACACGATTGACTTTCGGTTCGAATCAATAAAAAGGAGAGCTAAATAATCCTCAAATACTACACTATCCTGGAACTATACACCAAATAGCCACAACTGTCTACTTTATTTATTTTATTTGTGAAATTACTTATGATCTCATGAAAGTGTCAATATATTTTTTGGCCTAAAATATTAACTAGGGACGTATCGAACTCAATTCAAAATTAACAAAATATTTGTAATACTTTTATTGTACAAAATAAATTAATATTTGAATTCATTTTAAAATGAACAAAAAATATTTTCAAAAACTTTTGTTTGTTGAGGGTTTTTAGTTAATGCCAAATCATCGGTAAATTTTAAACCATATTTTTGAACAGTTTCAAATCTCTTATCTTATACAAAAAAATCAAAAAAGCCAATGAGAATTTCTAAAATGACGAAAGTAGTAGTAATTTTTGAAATTTATTCAAAAATCTCAACAAACAAATTCGATATGAATCTATTTTATTTTCGAGGCAATCTTGATTAATAAATTTAAAAAATACTGAACAAAAAATAAATATTTAAAAAAATAAAAGTGTAAAAGGTAAATTAATAAGCCAACTCAAACTGAATGTCATATTGTTGATTTTGTAAAATCAATACATTTCAGTTTCTAATCTTCAGATTTTCAAACAACAAAATGTATGCAAAATCTTTTTGACTTTACAAAATAAATCATGTGACAATTGGTTCCATATATAAAATTGATTTAATGAGATTTAAAAGACAACGAATTGAATTAGTGATCATGGTAAAATAAACAAAAAAAAATAAATAAGTTTTATAAAAAAAAATAATAATAATTAAAATCATTGTAAGAGATCTTAAAAAAGTTTGCAAATTCTGTGTTGTCCATACTTTTTAGTATAGCCAAACTAATTAATTTAGCATATATAAATTATTTCTTTTGCACCACTTTCATTTCTTCTCAATTGTTTACATTAATCAGCTGTTCATTATCCAATTATTCATCAAACCGTTTCTAAGAAGTAACTCTTGGGTTCAACAGATGACAAAAGTCTCACAACAGTTGAGTTCAATAGCTACATACGTCTTATGAATGCGCCCAATGTTGAAATTTTTTAAATAAGTTTTAAAGACTCATAATTTTTAATTTTATTTTCTTTATATTCTTTGATAGTTGTAAGAGATCAATATTTAAAATTGATATTAATAAGATTTTTGTTTAAAAAACTTAACTTTTGCTGAGCTAAACGATTTAAAAGCCGCTTGAAGCAGACCTGCAGTGGAAAATAATCTCTCAGATGCGACAGAACTCATTTAAAAACTTATATATTTCTGCGCCATTTTCTTTAAGTTTGTGTAGGACACGTCATTTCATAAATAAACAAGAGGATCTGCTCTTCGAGAAATGTTAGGAGCTCTGAGGTATCTCTCGACTTCTTCTTTAGCAGAACCACAGCTTAAGATGGGTAGAGGCTCATCCTCTTTGGAATCTCTTATAATTTTTTTCACAAACGCTCTAAAGGCTAGAGTTTCTCGTAGACATATCAGAAATTTTACGAGGTGTAGGGCGGACTGTGTCTTGAACACTTGCAGAATTGAAGTCGATTGTCTTTGAAATATTCGAGCTTTGTATCGAGGGTCAAGAACTGTAAACAAATAATAGGTTTCCTTATTCTATAAGCCTTCAAATCTTTCGTTAAGAGCTGATGCTAAATTAGTCGCAAATTGTTGGGACTCTGAACTACTTCCATCTCCGTTGGTTCATGTATTATATTTTCTAATAATGTTCGAAGATTGTTAACTAACGGAATAGCGTCAGACAATATAGCATGGATCTGTTTATGGATTTTGTAGCCTCTTCGAAGTAAGCCAAAATTTTCACCACCTCTTCTATCATCATCCATTCGTCTGTCGTGAGTTCTACCTTGCATTTTACACGAAATAAATACACTTCTACCGCAACGCTTTGTCGTAGTAAACGCTTTAAAGTCTGAATAGTTGAGTCCCAACGTGTAGCTATGTCCTGTGTAAGGAAATTGTTCGAAATATTGTGTGCATCTTGCTTTTCTTTTAAAATATTATTATTACTGCTTGTGGATTTACCTTGAATTGGTAATCATTTCAAAACGACTAAAAATTACAAGAAACATTTTCATTATTCGGTTTTGATATTATGTTCCGCTTTTAATAAGAAAAAAATTTAAGAAGTATCGTCGTATCGACAGTAAAATATCCCCGATATCGATATATCGGAAAATACGAAGTATCGCAGATATATCGGTATCGGTTAGTTCCCTAATATTAACATGCAACTGAAACTAAAACTTTCCACTCACCATGTGAAAACTTAATAAAAAATATTATTTTCTAATATTTTCAGAAAATTCATCTTGACTTCAAAAACTAATAAAATTTTCTAGCACATCACTATGTAGCGTTCAGTTAAACAGACTTATTACCTTTATTCAAATTTTATTAACACATCCAATTGTTACTTCTCGTCATGAAACTGTATATCATAATTTCACGAAATCGTATACCATAATTTAAAATACATAATGCTGCTGAAAGCTTCATCGACAATATCAAGCTTCTTATATAAAATATAAATTATCTACTTTTTCGGGCTGTTAGATTTGGCGCAGTGTATGTTAGGATTTGTGTTTATTATTATTAATTTAAGCACATTTTATTAAATCATTTGAATGCTTATAGTTAAGCGTATTCTGCTAGTTCAGTACAATTATAATTATTCCACGAATTATGAATATTAATTATGCGGTTTAAAATGTTTTGTGTATGTCTATTATTTATAACCATGGGAACTTTTTTAAAAATTATACAACTTTTTATGGATTTTAAATGTTGATCTTAATAAAAACAGATACATATGAACCAGTTTTACAAATTAATTACAAAAACTGTTAGTCTTAGAAATTACAATAAATTAATTAAAGCTTAGTTTTTTTTAATTTTGCAAAAGGGAGAAAATATTTTTGTAAGCACAGCTTTTTTTACAGAAAACAAAAAAAAAAATGGTTTATCTGTTAATGTTAAAAAAAAGAAACAAGTCAATACGAGTATAAATCCAATCTGTGAAAGACAATTTTGAATCTGAAATAAATTTTAATGCTAACTTTGAACTTATATTTTCTTAGAAATGTCTTGTCTTTTTAACAAAAAGTATCACATCAATAACATTTTTTCCTCATCCCAAATTTTAAGTCTCAGGAGTTTGGTCGCCATCAAATGTTTTTGTATCTGCTGTTTTCTTTGATTTTTTATTTATTCATTTTTTTATTAATCATATGGTAGCTACCTGCGCCAATTTATATTAATTTAATATGTACGCCCGTCAATTCAATAAAGTTGCTACATTTTACGCTCGTATTCCGATCGCGTAGTTTTGTAGTTGAGCGGCTTAAATCAAATAAAATTTTGTTTGGAAATCAATTTTTTTTCTGATTTGAAAATATCAATGTTTCATTAAATGCCAAACGAAAGAACAACTGTTGTGTTTATAGTCGGTGAATGAATGATTTTACCAGGAAATATATTTCATAGAAAAACAAATTATAGAGCTTTTGACTTCTTCTTTGAATAAAAATGATAATTAAAAGGTTTGGCTGAGACGAGGATGTAGAAAATTTGTTTTTTTTTCTAATCAAAAGGCTTAAAATATATTCCATTGAAGTAGGAAATTCTTTGTGTCAGTGGCTGCTATAAACAAGTGTATAAATTTCTGAGAAAATAAAACAATTAAAAAAGTTTTAGGGAACTATTTTTCTTAAAAATGCATTTTAATGTATTTATATTTTATGTATACTTTTACGTAAACTTTTTTATTTTAAAGAATTTAAAATAAATGAATAACTGCACTGAAGAATTTATGATTGAAGCCAAGTTTTTATTATGGTTACACTCAATGAACCTTAAAAGGTGGTTTACGAAACTTAATAATAGGTCCACTAAAAATAGGCTGAATAGCTCTGTTAGTGATAGAACAGAAACATTTCAATAATCATCTCTTTATAATTAAAAACGACTGGAAAAGGAATTTAGAACAGCAGTATTAACATAGCCGCTAGTTAACATACCCAGAAAAGATAAGACTTAAACCGCCAATAGTGACCTACTGGTCTGTGAAACCGGTTGAGGTAAAAAATTCCTATAACTTTATTCTCGGTTATTGTTTTTTGTTGCGATTTCGAAAACTCCCCGCATTTCACGTCCCCTACCATCAGCACGATTTCGGTATTTTTTACTAAACTGGGAGACCGTGAAACCGTGTGCCAGTAAAATAATCAAGGATTTTTTTATTGTGCTTTATTTAGTTTATTGTGTACGACCGTATTGTGATGTGACAAAGCTGGAATTGGTCGGGCACTAATATAGATTATTTTGCTTCTGTTTAATTAGGAGAAAAATTCTTAAAGTACCCCTATTTGCATCAGTTATTGGACTCGCACGTTCATTATAATTGCAACAAATCTCTTGTAGGATAATTATGCAAAAATAATATATAATACATATAAAAAATATCACAACAGAATTACAAATATGTGTTTCTTTTGGATGACAAGAAGAGGAATATGAACATTTTAGTTCTGGAATTCTTTAATGGTTCTCTTTCTCGTACAAAGTTGGATCCAGGTTTAATTGCGGAGGGGAGCAATTGCCACATATTGGAAGCTTTACCGGTACAGCCAGCGAACCCAATTTGACTACAATAATAAGAGTGCTTGACTAGCCCTTGAATCCGCGATTTCTTATGTTATATCAGAGTTAATTGCAGTAGGATACGCTTTGTCAATGGCAATGCAGATATCTGACTCCAAAAAGGCTAAATAATTTATAAACTACAAAAACTTCGAATATTTTGAAATGTTTGCTGGTCCCAAATTTGCATATATAACCCTAAGAACTACCACTAATAATTTCTATGAATAATCACCTTGAAAATTATGAAATATTGCCCCGTAAATTTAAGTATGTAAAAGATAAAAAGAAATCAAAAGTTGTGGCGCTTGCAAGCCCATATTGATTGCAGTAAATTAAAGAGAGTATTCCAACTCCTGCAAATGCTTTACCCACAAAGTATAGCATAGAAGAAACCTTATCGTTGTTTATGGACTTAGGATTGTCGAATGAAAAATGTTCTATTTTACAAAGCTCTTTAAATAATCATAATGTGAATATTCTTTCTGGATACAAAAATGTTACATCTACCAAAAAAAAAACAAGCCGTGCCATATCATTATGTAAAAATTATTAAAAATATCTAAATAGAATTTCGCCCAAAAGTGGTTTTGTTTCAAAGTATGTCGAACATCGGTGATGCTGCATAAAAACTTTCAGCCTAGCCTGCCTGAGGCCGAGCTCATGGGTTTTCCTTTTGCTAAGTAATATTTTTATTCCTATAAGGCATCGTCTGAATTTGTCTACTAAATGCATCTCCCAGCACAGTTTTGCTTTTTGCATACCAACAAAGGCCGGCTCAAAAAAACGATGCGAACAATCGACACACCAAGTGGGACAGCGCCTTGAGCAAATTCGAATTTCGGCTATATAGAAAATATTTATTAAAGAAAGCGGTTCGACAAACTACTGCACATATAATATCCTCTAATTTTTTTTCTCTGCAAAGCCCAAATTCGTGCCATTCGTACCACTGAAATGCAGGTTTTAGATTGTCTGTAGTTGAAAATCCCATTTCCCGCAAATTACACATTATTTCATCACGTTCTTTCAATTTTTATTGAAGACCAACAAAATTTTAAAACTGTAGTATTATCCACACAGTTGGTTTCCAAAGCCGGGCAAAGGTCTTACCAAGGTAAAGTCATATAGGCCAATAAGTTTACTGTAAACAACGTCAATGCTTTTTGAAAAACTGCTCATGATGAAATTGTCCTCAATTCTATCTGATAATGGCTGCAACCTGTAGCATAGATTTGGTTTTAGAAGTCGGCATTGCACCATAGAACAAACGCATAGATTGGTTCAATATATAAAAAGAAAATTTTAAGAAAAGAAGTAATGTTCTGCTCTCATTATTGATGTTTCTCAGGCATATGATAAAGTGTGGCATGAAGGCTTAATTTTAAAATTGAAGACGTATCTACCAATAAATATTCTAAAGCTTTTGAAAAGTTAAATTATATATTATCCAGCTGGAACTATGGTTAAACTTATGGAGATTTAAAATAAACGAACAAAAGTGTGTTCAGGTAACATTTATCCTACGAAGAGACACTTGTTCCCCCATTAGATTCAACAATCAAATTGTTCCTTAACATTCACAAGTGAAATACCTTGGTATACACCTTGATCGATGGTTTTTTCATGAAAACTCCACATTGACTCAAAGGTTACACAAATGAAACTTAAATTAACGCAGATACGTTGGCTGATTGGCAGAAATTCAACCCTCAGCATACATTGTAAGTTTTTAATATAAATGTCGCTTCGGAAAACTACGTATGTATATGATGTTACGGAATTTAGCTATAGGCAGGGCTGGGCAGTATTTGAAATACATGTATTTGAAATACGTATTTAAAATACAATTACGTATTTTGTATTTCAAATACATGACGTGAAAGTGTTTTGTATTTTGTTTTTTAAATACATTCAATAAATGGAAGTAGTTTGTATTATGTATTTTAAATACATATTAAAAATATAGTTTACAAACGACGATGATTTTGTTGTTTTCGTAGATAGTGATAATGGTGAACAGAGAACGACAAAATGTGATTGCAAAAATATTCATAAGTAATTAACATCCTAAAAACATGCCTTTGTGTTCAAACCACCAAAATTATTCAAACACATATATTCGCTGCTGCTTTTTAATCATTCCAATCATGCGGTTGTTGTTGGCTCTGTGATTTTAATCATGTGTCGCATCATACGAATCATTTCAGGTGTTTGCTCGTTTGGCTCAACGACGATTATTTTGATAAATAGTATACAAAAGGCAAAACTGAGCGCGTATGAACGCGTATGCATATTATATTATTCTTATGTATTTAGCAATATTATGTAGGATTGTATTAATTTTCATGTTTCATATTAGGGATTGAAAAAGAAGTTTGGATTTTGTACTAAATATTAAAACAAAATGATAAATAATTTTGCAAAGAACTCTTTATTAATTTTTGAGATGAATTTTTGTATGATACTGATTTTATTCAACATTCAGTTTTGTTGCATCATTAAATGTGAGTAAACATTTTAGTGTATGATGAATGATTTGAACAAAACATGTTTGATCACTCGACTGACTTTTATTTAAATGAAGCGTTCACCACTACGATGCTGATTTTACTCAGCGTTGATTTGTTATGCATGATTAAAAGTGAATAACAAATTTAGTGTATGACTAAATCAGGACAAAAGTGATTATTAACTTTCTCTGATGGCGAATCTCGGGTATCAAATTTTGAGTTGGAATTTGTCAGTTTCCTGAGTAACAAGAACAAAGACATTATCACCCTTGACAGCTATCCAAATATAAAAAGAGTGTTCATAGAATTTAATACAAGTTTGTGCTCATCAGGACCTGTAGAAAGATTATTTTCTTCTGCAGGTTTTATTTATTCCCCAACAAGAAACAGTTTGTCTGATGCTACATTCAAAAATCTGACATTTATGAAAGGAAACAATTGTTTTGTTGATTATTTATATCTAATGTATTATTTAGTTTGCATAAAAATGGTGTATTTTGAAATTAAAATACATAAATGACATGTACATGAGTTGAAAGTATTTTGTATTTTGTATTTGAAATACGTACAATAAATGGAAGTATTTTGTATTTTAAATACCGCAAACCATGTATTTTGCCCAACTATGGCTATGGGACACTGCTTCAGCTTCCAATGTAGAATGAATCCAACGAAGGCAAAACAAAATATTTAGGTTAATAGCATCGGAGCAATGGTACACCGAAAATTCAAATTTACATCGCGATCTAAATGTGCCACTTGTGACCGCTGAAATTGCAATATATCTAACAAAACTCGAGTCCCATCCTTATCCCCTTGCTCAAACATCTTAAACTTTACTGGACACATCCGCTTAAAAAAAGGAACACTTGGGCTCTAATACGCAACACTCCAGATGAAACTTCTTGAAGATATGTTTGTGCTTAATACGACATTTATGTATTATTAATTACTATTACTAAGATTATGTCTAACACTTCTTGGGCCTATTTTTTACATCTAGATTTAGGATTTGAATACTTATTATTAGTTCATTTCTGAAGATACAATAAATAATTATTAGTGCGTAAGAAAAGACCAACAAAAATATAAAACAAAAATAAGAAGTAAAATTACAATTATCACAATAAATTCTCTTCTATGGTTAATATTCTAACACTTGATACTTTAATACCGCCAATTTTGCATACACAAGTGTACTTAAAAAAATCGAAATATTTTTTTCTGAACGCATTCTGTTGTACTTTAAGCAACTTGTTAACTTAAAAATATCATACCAATAGCTGCAATTCGAACATTGTCTCTGCATTTTTAAGTGTCAAGCGAGCAAATTGCATTCCTTTTCCCAACAGTCTTAACTTTACAACATCGTTCGTTACACATGCGTACTTTTTACTCTTTTTTTAATTTTATTTTGTTCATTTTTTATTATTCTATTTTAGTTCATTTCGATTTTAAGGTAATGAAAGAAAAAAAGAGCACTAACTGTTGTAGTAAATCGTTCTTATGTGTATAAGTCTTATATTGAAAGTCGATTTACATGTACTTGTAGGCGTACTTAAGATAACTTGAATTCTTTAAATAATATAAACTCTACGGCAACAATATGTTGCCAACGATATGTTAAGTTGCTAACTATAAACATCGCGGAGTGAAGCTATGCAAGCAGTGATGCAGTGATGAGCAAAAATCGCTCAAACTTTGTAACAGAGTGAGATTGATTGTGATTGAAAGTCATATTGTGGACAAATATAGAAAGCGAATTTTTTAAAAGGATAATTTTTTAAAATAATTTTAACTCTAGAATATTCCTCATGATTCTTGAATGTGCTTTTTGACCAGACTTTGGCTTTTAATAATTTCTTCTAGGTAATGAAGGGCAATTTGTTTAGCGCAGAAGTTCTAATAATTCATTTTTGTAAAGTTTCTATTATTGCACTGGTAACAGCAATTTATCAGAAAAAGGGAATATATTCTAGAGCATACAAAACAACGGTCCAAGATGGATTTAGCTGGGTAAGTCCTTGCAAATCAAAACCTCTACAATGAAAAGTAACAGAATTTTTTTGTTGTTGTGTAGTTAAAATTTTGCTCTCTACTGTCACCGCAAGCAAAAGGCGTTGCAGTTTTTAGTAGAAGGAAAAAGTGTAGTATTTGCATTACGATAACCAAACCAAATTGAATGGGTAAAAAAACATCAACCGAGAAAAAATTGTGAAAATTGTCACCATGATTACACATTCTATTTTCCAATAATGGTTCTAAGTATAAAATTAAAAAAGGAAAACTACTCAAAAATTTTTTAACTTAAAATGAACAATAAATTCAATACGAAGAAGTAGATAAAATTAGGAATCTTAAACCACAAAAGCACTTGTTATCGTTTATGCTAAAGTGGAAGACTGAAAATTTTTCGTTCAAATATTTGAAAGTGTTAAAAGATATTTTAATGTTTATGCAAGAATTTATGAGTGAATTACGGAGCAATAAGAAATTCAGCAAATTTCAGATGAGTTAAAATTCACTTAGTGTTGTTTTGCCCATTTAGAAATTTAGTAACACCCCCACCCAAATGACATTTAGACACTCGAACACATTTAGCATAATGACCTTAGAGGTAATATTTTTTATTTGTTTTTTTGTTTGTTTTGGAAATGGTTGCTTTTAAAAAGACAATACAAACACGGGAATAAAACAAGACAATGTAAAACCACAACTAACAAATAAACACTTTTTCTATGTCTCTTGTTATTTGTTGAACTTAGACAATAATAACAACAATTTCAAAAACAACATCAATAATGTCAATAACAAATACAATACAGTATTGCTGAAAGACACCGGCATGTCGCCCTAACTTCTAATTTAATACCACTGGTAGGGGTGCTATTCAAATTTTTTACAAAAGCTTTATTTCAATATTACTAAAATCAAAAACACCAAAACTATTTTTGTTTACTTCACATGGAATGACCCCGCATATCTACTCTTATATATCGAATCAAAGCAGTAACTGATTTTTGTTATTTTAAGATAACTTTTGATTAATTAAACATGGAATTAATATTATGCTCTTTGACGATATCATATAGTATATACGAACAAGTCGTCTTTTGAGCATTTATCAAGTTTTATGTTCATAAAAGAGCGATATAAAAGCCGAACATATAATATAACTAATTTTGCCAGTGGCTAGAGGAAAAAGGGGCTAAATAACCCAAAAATAAAAGCTAAGAAAGGCTACATCTTCAAAACATGTTAAAAGTTATTAAAAATGCATTTCAAAAATATAAACAAAAAGAAAAAAAATAAGTAAATGTCTACATATTTTTAAATTGATATAAGTCAATATATCAGTTATTTCTTTTGACTTAAATTCCGTATTGAATCAAAAAATATAGCAGAATATTTAAATATATTCAAATAGTATATCTATCTTAATCCAAAAAAATCAAAAGGTATATATTTAATATATTATGACGGATCCAAATCAGGCTCAGGGGTGGAAGGAGGCGTTTACATTCCTCGATTTCAACAGAGGATACGTTTCAAACTATTACATCATTGTAGTATAACTCAAGCCGAAATATCGGCCATTAAAAGGGCAGTTAACTGGTTAAGGTACAATAGGGTATGTAGGCAGTATATTCGTATATGCGCCGATAGTAAGGCTAAACGCTCTATAGGGTGTTTATACAACATCTGAACTGGTAAAGGAATACCGTACACCCTTAAACGGGATAGCGTCACATTTCTGGAGCTAATCTAGGTACCAGGACACGGAATACGTGCCTAACAACATAATAGCGGACAAGGAAGGCAGTTTCCAGATCAACCTGTCCCTAGTATGACCGAGCTAAAACTGCTATCTTACTGGGGAACCCTCGACCTCGGCATAGAGGCATCATAATTTCCTCATCGGGAGTAGAATTGGAACTATAATTTGCTAATAATTTTATTAAATCACTTGAAATTACTAAATCCTTCCAACAATTTTGAAAAGTTTTTAAATAGCATTGAATGTATAATAAAGAATTAAGCATTTTAATTTTAATTATTGCTATGGCACTAAAAAGTTTTCCAATCGGAAAGGTTTCCTGATCATGTTATTTCTCGAAGAAAAGATGTGGATATACGAATGAGCCACAACCAACCGATTCAATACGTCAGAGATGAATTGTTGAAGTTATCGAGGGCGTTCTATAGCAAATGTGCGATTTGGTGATGAAAATTTTGATTAATAGAATATGGTACTGCAAGTGTAGCTATGGTGATCGTTGGGCTGATATTTTTGCCAATATAAATGGTATACCTTTTTTTTACATATCAAAATGAAACCTCTTGTTGGAATATCCTATAGACAGCTAAATACTAGATCAACAAGGATTTCAAGCAATGTAATTTTCCTTTCAGTAAACTTACGTTTGTATATTTAATGTTTTAAGATGATTATATGGGTTCCGTAGAGAAAATGTAGCCTTTTTGAGGCTAAATTTAAAATACAAAAAGCCAACTAAAACGCCACGAAGGTAAAACATAATATTCGAGGCTAAAAGACATGAAAAAAGCTAAATCTAGCCTAGGAAAGGTTAAACTGACATCCCTGAATATATCCGTCTTGGGTTCGAGTACTACGGCACAAAAGATCCATCAGGTGTCGCGGTGACGGTTTTTGGACCAGATCTTCCTCTTTTTCTACATAGGGTTCTAGCATACTATTAAGAGTTCTGCTAACTCTTGCCATTAACTTATCTTGTGTTTAGGGCATTTAAAATTCGCTAAACCTTAAAGTTTTAAATTTATATTTATATTTTCTTTCTTTGTAGGTAGTTAAGGTTCTGTTTAATGATTTTTTTCTATTTCTAACTTATGCTTAGCTGCTGTATCGTTTCGTTGGCGGTATTAAGAATTAACCGCTTTTACTTTATGCCGCAATGGTATCAGTTTCTATTCTTTTTGTTCCCTCTTTTTCTTATATTTTTTGTTTGTCATGCCAATTTTTTTTTTCGTATTCTTCACTATCAACTTTGAGTGAATTTGTATGTTCACAGTTTAGAAATAGTTGCTTTAAGTTAGCCACCTTAGTTGTAAGTGTTCGTTCGGTATGTAGTATGCATATATTGTCTGATCCTGAGGATGATGTCGACAGTGGTGGTGGTGGTGGTTATGTTGGCAGAGTCGGTGTTCGTTCAGCTGCTAACCTTAAGCATGCATTTTAACCTTATGCTTAGTATGGCATCAGCACCGTAATCCTCGTTGATTTCATTGTAGAAGTAGTGGTAGTCTTCGTTGTCATCATCATCATCATCATCATCATCATCTGCGGCAGCCCCCAAAAGTTGTAGCAAGTCTGGCACCTTTAGGACCGCCGCATAGTTAAGAAGAATTGTTCTTTATTTTTTATTTTTGTTTTTATTCTATGATTTACAAAAGCTTAACGCGAAAAACGATCCTAACTGTGAGGGTATGCAGTCAACAGGTAAAAGTTTAAATTAAGGAAGAAGAAACACTGTAAGAAAAAGTTTGTTTTTTAAAGATATTTGAAATAAAGTCAAATCAATGTATAATATGCTTATTCAGTTGTTTACGTATTTTAATTGCCACTTTCTGTAGCCAATTTTTGAAGCAGCTACTTTTTCCTAATTCCAAAATTAAAGAAACCGTTTTTTTGGGGGGTTGACAAATTCGTATATAACGATGACTAAAAATATAGTCATATGACACATAAACTGCATTTTTCCTGATTTTTTTGATTAGAACAGATCTTAGCTGCTTAGGCTTACATTCAAACCCAACTTTCAGAGAAGTTTGGGAAAAAAGCCAGATAATATTAATACTACATATCGCTCGTTTATTAAAACTTAGTCATATCTCAGAAAACGTGATTTTTTAATTAAGATCGCAAAAATATTTGTCGTATTGCTCTAAATTTTTTGTATAAAATTTATACAACCATCTTGTTTTTTTTTTTTATTTTTCAACTGTGTACATTAAAAACTACGAACTCGTTTTCTGACGAAAGAGTTTTATTTGGATATATGACTACCTTGCAATAAGGTAGCGATATATTCATTTGACGTGTTTTAGTAGTGCGTATGGCGGATCGTGAATTTTTATTGGAATTATGATCTTAAAATATAATCTTCGGGTAGTTCCAAAAAAATGTAACCCATTTTTTTCTATAGTTATAATGGGACTACGCTTTTTTCAAAATAAATAACTTTCTTTCTTTTATTTTCTGAGATGGTTGTGTTTTTTTTATTGAATTATAAAGAAGACATGTTTCGTTATCTAATAAAATATCCGTCAAATAGCCCCCAAAGCTCTTAATGACCGCCTGTGGCTATGATCTTTCAAAGACATGTGACTGTATCTCACCGATGACGCGTTGGGTATCAGATTTGAGCTCTTGAATTGGTTTTGGTTTATTCGCATAAGCCGGAAAATTTCACACAAATCCTAATAAAAAAATTACGGCGTTAAGCTGCGTGACTATTGGTAGAAATTTGACATTGGAATTTCTTGAGATAATTTTTTATTTAAACCGTTGCTGCAATAAATCGATTGTATAATGCGCAGTGTCGCAGGTGTTGCCGTCCTGCTGAAAGCACATGGTCAGATCCATGTCGTTCAGTTGAGGCCACAACAACTTTGCTATCATATTCCTGCAACGAATGCCGTTTAAAGACACTGCAATTTCGGATTCAACTTCATAACGCCCAAGCACGCTGCCTGACCAAAATCTGCACCAGACAGTTGCTCGTTGTAGGTAAATTTGTTTCTCACGGATTGCATGAGGATTTTCTGAACCCTCAAATTTGACAACTTCGTAAATTCACGAAGCCATTCAAATGGAAATGCGTTTCAACATAACTTTTAAAATTATAAAAATAAGTTTTTACAATTATAACGCGTAGTTTTTTCGTAAAGCGTTCCATTTGTAATAAACGAAATAAACATAAGTCCCATCTACCAAATTTCAAAGCCACTTGCACAAGAAAGAAAATTAACACTAAATTATATTGTAATAATTTTAAGTGTTTGCCTATTATGGTTCATGAGATAGATGGGAAGACGAACAGAAAGATAGACATCTTAGTAAAAATAAAGTTTTTACACTTTCTGTATGGACCCTAAAAAGCTCAGCATACCATTAAAATAAAGTATTAAAATTCTGAGAATAAGAAACCATCGATATTAATTTCGTTGGCTTCAAGTTTTTAGTAGTCGAGAAAAGCTATTCAACACTACTCTTATACAGGTTGGCGCAAAACTGTCGCAATACTGTAAATGCTTTATAACTCATTGGTTTATAATTTTGTTGTCTCTTTCGTTTAAGATTTGTACAAAGAATATTTTGAAAATTTAATGTGGAACAATACACAATAGAACATAGAACAAAAATCATTCACTATTCGTAGTCATGGTTGTCACAAAATCCAATGTGGTTGGAATCAGATTTGAAAAGACGACAAAAAAATACTTTTGTGTGATTAATTTCAATTTTATCGGTTTTATGTTCAAAACATGCAGTAACTCCTTGACTGCTGATGATGATGTTTCAATAAGCAATTTATTTGTTGACTTTTTTCAAAAACTTTTCCAGTCTCACTAAGTCATATGATACAACAAAAATTTACCCTTATGCTACATCTCATTCTTGTGGGATTTACACTCCGCTTTTTATATATGGAAATTGTACTTTCGAACTTAAAGTTGCCGAAAAACTTGTCTACCGCAAGTCCTGATGGTATTCCAAGCTGTATACTTAGAGACTGCGCAGCATCACAGAACGCGCCTCTTATTGCATCAATGTGAATAAATCGTATGTGAAAAATATGAATCTAATTACAGAGGTATCGCTAAAATTAATGCAATTCCAAAACTACTTGAAGAAATTCTTACTGATTACCTATATCATCAAGTTTCTTCTCTTCTATCACCATGGCAACATGGTTTTCGTAAGTCTCGCTCAACTACAACTAATGAATGTTTTCCAAGTAAAATGCAATATGATGTGATATACACTGATTTTAGTAAAGCGATCGATAAAGTTAACCACAATCTCTTATTTCCAAAATATCACTTATGGGCTTTAGTCAATCTGTTTTAAAATATGGGAATGTTACATCAAAACCCAGTCCCTCAAGCCAATCGCCTGGGTCCAATTCTGTTCACTTTATTCATCAATGATCTTCCTACTGTTGTTTTGCATTCTAAAGTACTGATGTACGCCGATTTTTTCCGCTTTTAACGATATCAATGAACATACTTTATTAAGCGCCGACTTTCGGAATTTTCATCAATTGTGCAGATTTAATTTATTGGAGTTAAATATACTGAAATGCAAGAACATGCCATTTTTCAGACACAATCCGATCGAGACTTCTTATTATATTGATACTGCTATTTTAAATAAAGTTGAAACTATATATGATCTTGGTATGCTGTGGGATCACATTCTCAACTTTCGTGATCACATCTCTATAATGGTAAATAAATCCTATTGGGTACTTGGATTCATGAAACGCTAGTCCAAGGAATTTGTAGATCCTTATATTACAAAACTTTTATATACTTCTCTTCTTCGACCAATTCTTGAGTATGGTTTAATTATTTGGGATCCTTGTTATTCTATTCATATTAATAGTATTGGATCGGTACAAAAACAATTTTTAATTTTCTGTCTCCGTGGTCTTGGTTGGAATTCTTATGTCTTGCCTCCGTATCATAGCAGACTTGCTCTGATAAAACTGCAAACTCTATAAATGATTGATGATGAGTGCTTTATTTTTTCTGGGGTTCGTGGTGAAGTTGATTCAGAGTTCCTACTTAGTCAACTAAACTTCAATGTTCCTGTAAGACCTACCCGCAATTTTGAACTCTTGGCATTAAAATACTACCGTTCTGTATATGATAATAATGATTCAGTAAGGATATAAAAATCTATTGACCTAATAAATAAATAAATATAAGTAGAAAAAATATATATTTATTAAGGGATCGATAACTATTACTAGTTTCTTCTTATGTGAATGTAAGAGGTTGATAATAGTGTTTTCATGTCAATTTAATCAAATATTTATGTATTTCTTTAATTACAAAATCATTCATATAATTTTATTAAAAAATATCGGTTCTTAGTAGCTCACGTGCCTTTGCAAAAAAAAATAGAAACCATTTCACTGGAAAAGTAAAACGATTTTTGAAACTATTTTCACATAATTTTTCAATATAATATTTAAAAAAGTCAAAAATATGCGATAACTATTAGTTTGAAGCTTATAAAAATATGGTTTCCTAAAACCTAATTCCAATTTTTTTTTACTAGCTGGAAGATATTTTTTCACAGTTTTTGCTGGGATCCTGTCTTTTTCAGCAAACAAGAAATATGTCATTTGCTTCCGACTGATTTTCTTACAAATCTATTCAAAATAATTTACTTATTGCTGCTTAGTTACAAATTTATCATTATGATATTTTTTCAATAACCTTATTTATGAAAGATGTGACCCGCAAGTTCAAGGCTTTCGCACATACAGCAAATACAATAGTTAGTAAGACTCTGTGAACTCCTTTATAATATTTATCAATTTGAATGATATTAAATGATAGAAACTAAAAATGGTTATAGAAAAAATTAATTAAAGGGCATAGCATCGAATAAATTATAATAACATTCCTTTCTCTTGTAATAATCTATTAAACTAATAAATAAAAAAACTCTAGTTTGAGCATAATGCCGATAACATTGAAATGCATCACACAAAATTATATTTTTCTCGTCTTTTTAAATCTAATTCTAAACATTGGATTCTGTGACACCCTAATATTTTTATGTTTTGAACCCTCGAACATTTGAATGTGTGGAGCGGATCCATAGTGTCAACAATATGTTGTCAACATGGTCCGGTAAGACGTCTTCCAGAAATATTGAAAATTCCAGAAGACTAAGAGGCGTTCTGCCTAACTTGTGCAGTGTCCCATCTTATATATTTGTACAGTTGCATTTTAAATTCTCCAAGTCTTCTTTAAGTTTCAAATTAAATATTGATAAACCGCTTACACCATTCCGTTAATTTGTAGCTGCCCTATAGTATCTTGCGACTTGTTTACTTTTCAAAATTTAGTAGTTTTCGAAAATAATTTACTTAAATGTTAGGCTTACGTGTGAATTTAAATGGAGTCGGGCTCCAGTATCACCTTCTTGGGAAAGAAAAGAGGAGCTATCTTGTATTTATGAAATTTAGTACACAATTAAAAATTGACTTATTAATGGAAAATTAAAACCTAATAATATCGCAGCGTCGGAGTATGTTAAAAATAAGTTTTTAAAATGTTTTTTTATAAGTAGATTCAACTTTGAGTAGGAAAATTGTAAAAAGATAATTTGATTTAATTTTTATTTATTTCTACATGGGTTCTACTTGTTTATCGTCAAGTGTGCTAACGCACCTGTCCCAGGATGTTGAACTTTGTTATTCGCTGGACTTCGGGAAAATAACTCATGTGCATACCAGTAAAAACAATTTTTATTTATTTAATATTGGGGACAGGCTGTAGGTTGTTATTTATGTATAATAGGGCCCCGCTTAATTACTAACTTAAATTCACTTTTTTAATATGTTTTAATATTAGTTTTTTGTACAGAGTCCCGATTGTTGAGACAAATTATGGGCCCACATTACGTATGAGCGATATATTTATACATTGTTTTTCTTTATAAGAAAAATTTTCATTTTCAAATGTTTCTGTTTTTCTGCACCAATTTTAACAAAATTCATTGACAATATGCGAGATATTAACGTAAACTTACTCCTGAAACTGTCTTAAAATATAATAAATTCTTAGAACTATCATATCGTTTAAGAATATAATAAAGAATAATGTTGTAATGTCTTATAAATAATTTTGGTGAAGTTTCAACATTATACAATTCTTAGAAAATATTTCACTTATTCATTTGAGGTTACATTAAGGGCAAACGAATCCTTGCTATGCGATTTCGTAATCTTGTATAAATTTTTTTCTTGAGTCAATTTAAACAGTGTACAGGTGTTGGGTCATGACGACTTCAGACCTTTTCTACTCCATTTTCCGAATTTTTCCGGCTGGGACAAGAACTTATTCCTGTGATATTTGCAACACTAAGCATTCCTACTAAAAAAATCACTTCATTTAAGTTTTCGGAATTATTTCATAAATCACGATTTTTTCATTTAAATTTGTTTTGCTGATCACCTGTTTTACTTGACGACAATTTGGCAAGCCGACTTTTTAACTTTGACTGTGTTAGCGATTTTGATGTCTTAAGAAGCTGCCTTTTCATCATTTTTCAGCGTTCCTTAAAATGCTTTTTCCACATATCATGCCTTTTATAACATACATATATCTTCTTTTTTATAATAACAACTACCACTTATTCAAAAACGTGGAAGCTGGCAACAGTTCGTCCTATCCTAAAATCTTTCTCAGATTATTGTCCAATTGCCAGACTACCCTAGCTATCAAAGGCTTTTGAAAAACTCCTACACAAACAAATAACAGAATATCTTGGTGATCAAAAAATCCTAACAAACAAACAATCTGGTTTTCGTGCCGGACACAATTGTGCCAAATTCCTCGGAGATGTAGCAGAGGACACTATAAAATATCTGTATGATGGTCATATAGTTTTGTTGGTCTTACTAGGAATATACCATCTTGCTTCAGAAGTTTCAACAAATAATAGAAAAACCAAATGTCATTGTTGACAACCAAAAAATTGAGAACGTTACTAAAGCCAAGAACTTAGGACTTAAGGCCTCATTAGCTTTTACTTTTCGTTGACGTTCTGTGCGGTTCTTTTCTGTAGAAAATATTTCTTACTTACTTGTTTTGTGTCTGAACTTTCGGATGTTGATGATATAATTATAGAATTGAATTTTGTAAATGTTTGCAAAATGTTTTTTACTTGACAAAAATATATAAATCTTTAATAATTTGAATTAAAATAAAATATTCTGACTTTAAAAACAAAATTTGTAATATTTCATTCCACAAAAAACGAATACATACAAAATCTTGGCTGTCACTTAACATTGTATTCTATTTTCTACAGAATAGTCCGCAACAGAACAGAACGAAATAGTAACAACAAACCACACATACTGGTTTTCAATTGAATAGAAACAAAACAGCTGGTTCGTAACAGAACAGAACGTACAAACTAATACTGCCTTTATGCATATTCAAAAACACATTAACCTGATCGGATTGGATCTCAGTCGCTTGTGGAATTCGATGCTTCGAACCCACTTGCCTACACAATATTGCACTCCTTTTAGGATCACACTACTTCTTGCAAAAACCTACCTGAATCCAATCTTAACCTAAGGCTGTGAAATTTTCCTGCTTAAGTGCAATGGGAATCACCATCATAGACACAATGCGAGTATTAGGCGTTCAGTTTGATGATTTAATGAGAATAAGAACTTTGATTTTCCTACTCAGTATAGTAACTTCCCGTCAACCTGAAGAACTATATAATCAACTCAGTTTCAGTCGTTTTGGTAGAAACAAAGCGATAGTGTCACTAAGAAGCAAAAAGTTAATTTAAAATTGGCAATTTTTCATATCCACGATACATTTTTGGCATACTATCCCACCAGATATTAGAGGCATTAGAAAGGTCTTACTGTTTAAAAGGCCAATATTTCAATACTGTTCTTAGCTGAAACTTAATTTAAAATGAAAATGAAAGTTTTCTATGACGATAGAGTTATATTTATTTTAACTGTTTGTAATTTATTTTTGTTCCAGTTACTATTGTTCTATTCATTTTAATTTTCTTATTATGTATTTCTATTCCTCCTCTGTGCCCACAATTTTTTCTTGTAAATGTTAAAATACCTATTAGTATACTTTTGCTACTTTAAGACTTAAGTTTTGTTGTAGAAGATTCAAAAATTAATGAAATTAATAAATGAATGAATAAAAAAAAATTAATAGTTCTTTTGTTTTTCTTTATTATTTTAAAATGTGATTTTAATTTAGTTCCCTAATTTATTTCTCTAAATGCTTGAAGTCCTTAAATTTCTTTCTATGTACGCCACCTTCAATCTTTTATTTGCTATTTATTTCTATTTATATTGTTCCTTTTTTTTATTCAACACTGCTCTATTCAATATTTCTTGATACTAAAAAGAACAAAAACTTTTCATATAAACAAAGTTCAAGATTACCGCTATCGTTTCACTGTTTAAAATTAAAACCCCTGCGCAGTTTAATAAATAAAGTAAACTTATTTTAATGAACAATGTTCTATTTTATTCAATTTGATATACAAGGAGTACCTGCAAAGAAAAAAGCATGGATAATATACGTAGAAGTTTATAGTTTATGTGACGAGGACAAACACCAAGTTACTACCGCGCCACGATTAACTACTTCTATTTTGTGTTCGAATATACAGTGTATGAGCAGCAGGAGCAGCATCACTGTTTGTGCCACTACTACACTACTAATAGCAGCCATGTTTTATGTCTCAGACGGCTTTTTGGGTAACAAACTATGCTTAAGTGATTGTCAAGTTAGTCTTTTAATTTATCATCTATAGACAAGAAGAGCAGCTTAAAAAAAAACTTTTATGAAAAAGATCATTCCTACACTTATGCCTTTTAAAAGGGCACTTCTCGCATACATTATTTCAAAATGTTTATTTTATATATTATATTATCCTTTTTTGATTATCCTTTTTCTGCAACTGTTTTTAGAATTTTTCTATAAGTTTTGGTTTGGAAATTATGAATTTCTTAGATATGAAAATACAAATTTTGAGAAAAAATTTTTATGGTCTTTTTTCTAAATTTTTCATTTTGAAATATATCACGTTTAGAATTTCGCCATAAAGATATTATAAAAGAACTAAATAAACAGAAATAACAAAAAAATCGGTTGGTATTAATTTTAAAAATTATTTAGCTGTTGCAAACTTTAAAGTATGATAAATATAATTTCCCAAGAGAGAACAAAATTTCTTTGCACCTTCTTTTAATGAATGAAAACCTATAAAAAAGTTTAATGTACCTTATTTTTGTATGTAGCAGTTGATTTTTGTGGCTTTCTTGTTTAAGATCGTTAAATAAGACACATTAGTATCCAACAGGAAATAGCCAATTTTTTCATAATCTTTCAAAATATTTTATTAATCGTTTAAATTAAGTTTACTCGCGAAAAGGCCTTCCTCAATCTAAACATACAAATATTAGATGACACAACAAATATATGACCAAATTGCAAGATCAAATTTATCTAATAGGAGTAAGGAGTAGTTAGATGCTTTCAGTCAGCTGTGAAAAACAATTGTTTTCAAGCAAAGACGTTTGTGTATATAAATCAAGAAATTATTAGTAAAAACTTAATGATTGAGTTAAGTTGGCCACCATCTGCTAAAATTCATGCTTGATTAGGGTGTTCGTTTATTGGTGGCATTGGTAGTTGGTGTGATAATATTTTGTGTAGTGCTGATGATATTTGGTGCTTCATCGTATAAAAATGAAAAAGAAAAAGGAAATTGCAAGTCTTAGCTAATGGTTCGAGTTACTGCACACTTCTGAGGATAGATAGTACTTGGATTGGAGGTCCGTCTTTTCATGCAACCTTTAAACTATCCATAGAAATATACAAAAGTATTTATATAAACACATACATTACATAATCTTTAGTTAAACAGCTTATGGAAACAAAATAAAAAAGTCCTCAGTCAAAAATAAAAAAGTAATACATTGGGAAAATATGTTGCTTAATCATTAGCTCCTGTAAACAAAAAAAAAACATCGACACGAGCACTAGTAACTTCAATTGGTTGGTAAGTTTGCGTACCTTATAAAACCTTTTGTTCCTGGGTGATCATCATCAATAAATTTTTTTACTGAATGCTGTGGTTGCCAGTTGCGCCAACTCTTTTAATATATTTTTTTTCTTCTTGTCAGCATTACAGCAACATTGATGTTGCCAGTGCAATTTATTTTTTTTGTAAGAGTCTGCCATAACGTTCTACATTCCAGCATAATTGATTTTAAGCTGAGGTCGCTAATAAATCGTAACTTTATCGCGTTTTTATGTTAAAGTTTTTCCTATTTATTTTTTAGCTTGTATGATATTGCTACAGGTAGCCATTGTTGAAGTTTGGTTGGCGTTGCTTTTTCATTATTTTTTATGAGGATCCTTGTTGTCTTTTTAAGTATTTTTTTTTTGGGAGCAAATAATTTATCGTAAAGTGTAAATATCTTTAATGTGTTGTTGATATTTAAGAGCCTTCTCAGGTAATATTTTTTATGGAGTCAAATTGTTTGACTATAAATAATGATGGTGTTAAAGAAATTCAATAAAAATTCTTGTATGTATAGTGACTTTTAATTTCTTTTTATATTTGAAGGTCTAACAGTATTTTCATTTCTAAGTAAAATAGTCTTTTTAATTTTCTATGTATATTTATTAAAATATTTACGGTAAATTAAATATTACATCTACAAAACATAGATCGAATATAAACACCAAGCTTAGATGGCAAAACTATTTTTTCTCATATCATTTGAATATTTGCAATGCTGCAAAATCCTCTTAACTACTAGTAAAACATTTCATTAAAATGTTTGAGCTTAGCGGCTCTTGTCAGCTGTTTCATTTAAACAAATTTTAAAGAAGGATTCACTCGCACTTCTTATAAATATCAACCTTCTTATACATATATGTATATGATATTAGAAGTTTTCTTAATGATCATTTAAATAGGTCTCGTTCATCAATATTCTGACTCATAATTCTCTTTCAATTTAGTTGTATACTCACATATCCGAAAATCACTTCAAAGACAATCATATTAATGCTGTCAAACTAAAGACACCAAAAAGAAACAAAATCAAACCAAGCAATTCGTTTCCATTTAAAACAATAACTTTGGAGGAAATATACTACTGGAAATAAAGCACTACATAACAAATAAATATTTTTAGGCCAACATACATACAGCAAATCACAGCCAGCTAACAAGAATTTAATGGAACACTTGTGCTGTTAACAAACCAAACCTTTACATATTTGAAAGAAAAGCTAATCAAAAATACACCAACACTAAGAGCCAATATACGCGTACTAGGAAATAAATATGGCCCAAAGAAATATTTCCACACAAAAATACAACATATCATCAACCACCACTTTGCTGAATAAAGAGACCAGAGAAGGTAAAAGTGAGTGAGTGAATGAGGTATGAATGAATGTGTCATTAAGTGATATGTTGCGAAAGGTACTTTATGGTGTGTCACAGCAATGTTGCACACATGTTTTTTTCCACAAAACTACTTAAAATGGAAAAAATCGAAAAGAGTGCACTAAACTCTTCAAACTGCACTTTACAAAATCTAACAGGCAGACAGAATACGAATACAAACTTTGATTTGTATATTTGTTTATTTGTTCAGTATTGACTTTTTTTCTGTAGCATATACGCCAATGAGAGTGTGTAGTAACAGCTAGCAATAAACTTGCATGCAACAAAACATATCCAAAGGGAATAACTAATGTACGCTTAGGGTACAATAAATTCTTTCCTGGCCAAAAATAAAAACAGACTGAAATGCCAACAACAACAAATAACAAAAAATGTCAATTAGGCGAGATTTTGTTATGCTACAAAAAAAGACAGAAAAACAAAGACACTAACAACAACAACAACAAAAAATAGCATACAACACAATTTACAACATACAAATAAGCACGAGCACTGGTTGTATATTTGGATGTTATTAAGTAGAGTAATTTAAAATTGTTTTAAGAAAATTGATTCCATGATATAAATGCTTCCAAATATAATTAGCAATTAGATATATTTTGACAGCGTTTTTAAATTGTCAATTGAACTTAAAGAAGAATAAAGAATTCAATAAAAAATAAGTTCTAATCTTGTTATTTGCAAACAGAACTTTAACTTGAAGGTGCACAACTAAAACTAAAACGGTCCATAAAGGACGTGACACTTTGCAAAAAACTAAAACTTAAATGGTCGCTATCAAACTGTATCAGCGAGAATATTCAAGGATAGTGTCAGTGCGTCTTTAGCATGGCTAATGGTACCATTATTACCAGGTACAGGTGTAGTTCAAAAAACATGAACTTTTGTTTGCTGGAAGTTTTGTTTTAGGCTTTCAAAAAAGCAATTTTACATTGTTGTGGTTTTTTTTAACTGCACTTACTCGATGATAATTGATAACACGGGAATTGTCAGTACACAAATATAATTCCCCATATATGTAGCAGATGCACATAAATACAATTACCAATTGAGTACTTTAAAAAATTTTGTTATGACTGAAAGTTGTTATAAAAATATTATAATTTGTGTAGTTAAGTGCAAGAACATTCCATAATTTCAGAATTAAAAAAGTTGGATATTTTGCACAATTATCAAATTTTCAATATTTGTGGTGAATGATTTTTCATCTACATATCGCTTCTTTATTGCAACGTAGTCATAAGCGAGTTTAAAGTTTCAACATTTTTTTTCTGTCAAGTTTTTCTTACATGCTACTAGTCAAAATTAATTTAAATTGATTGCTGTGACGTAAGCTGCACGCAATTTTGAAGCAATTTTATTATTCAAAATTTCTTTGTCAAGAAAACAACTTAAATGTGTTATAGTTTTTTGTTTAACTAGTTCTGCGAGTTATTAATATAATCAAAAGATATTCCAAAAAATTAGTTAAAAAACAATATCAAATATAAGCTTGTAGCTTGGTTTTTATTATGATTTATATTTGTATGATTTGGATATACAAATATACATACTAATATATTCAAGATATTTCTTTTAATCTACTTATTTTTAACATTTCGACTCAGGAATACAAATAATATTACATACTATTTATTATTGTCTTCGCTATGCTGGATTCCAATGCAACCTTTTCGCCCCCTTAATTATTTCACTTTGGGCAGCAATATCTATACCACCATCATAATCATCGTCATCTTCACTGCCACCTGATTTAATATAAACTCTAGGATATTGTGTAAAGCAGTCTTGCATAGATGGAAATGCTTCATAATAATCGGACCCTTTAGGCTTCAGGGAATTCAACACCATAAGGTCCGGTAGCCTTACCACCCCACCAGGGATAACCCCAATCAATTTCGGCATCTTTTGTTATTAGGCCTTGAACCGGTTCTCGGCGTGGCTGATCTATATTGGGAGGTATTTCATGGTCTTCTTTTGTGGCAAATATTGCAGTATCTTTGTCAAATGTTTGTTTTAAGCTGTATGAATTTTGTGAGGTATAGAGGGTTTTCAGAAGTCTTGAGAATTTGAAAAAGATATGGTTTGTCTTGAAAATATCCAATCAATGTAATGGCAGCTCTTTTTTTATGCAAAATGCCTTTGGTACTTTTAAAATGTCTCGTTTTTGTTCAACATCAAATTTTACCAATTCTAACTCAGCTTGTCCACCATTTTCTCCAAAAAAATTCTTCAAAGATGATTCTATACTACCTTGAAAACAAGCTGATGCATTAACGGCAGAAAATTCTTCCATCAGTTCCTTCTTTAGTGTTGGCCAATTTCATATGCGGAAAGAAAATTTTTATCCTTAGTTTTAATACAGCAAATGGGTTTCATATGAACTTACTATGCCACATCAAAGTAGTGATAATTATTCATAACTCAGTTGCTTTAAAGCAACTTATTCCCATATATTTTTATAACAAGTTTTTTTTTTGTTAATTTGATTAAGCTGCTAGAAGATTTCCACACCAAAGTATACCAGAAATTGCGGAAATTTGCAAGTGCAACTAAGTTCATTCAAATTTTTAAGTTTCAAACTTGTATTTTAAACCTAAGCAATATGTACTACATGTTTTGCAGATTAGAAATTAATGAGTTTCTACATTAAAGGCAGAATTAGTTTGTACGTTCTGTTCTGTTACGAATCAGCTGTTTTGTTTCAGTTCAATTGAAAAACTGTATGCGTAGTTTGTTGTTACTTTTTCGTTCTGTTCTGTTGCGGACTATTCTGTAGAAAATAGAATACAATGTTAAGTGACAGCCAAGAGTTTCTATGTATTAGTTTGTTGCGGTATGAAATATATATTTAAACGATGCATTCCTATAATTACATCGTCCACATCTACAAGTTCAGACACAGAACAAATAAGTAAGAAATATTATTTACAGAAAAAACGACACAGAACGGCAACGGAAAGTAAAAACTAATGAGGCCTTATGGCTTTTTAATACAGGTGGGGTTGATTCTACAACAATTACTACATTTCAATTCATATGTATACATTTACAAATTTTACTTAAGGGTTCCTAATAAGCAGACAAAAATTAGCACCGCCTGTATTAATAGCGAGTAAACTTGCGGTAAAAAATTATGATTATAGCTCCTATTACACGTTATCAGAATTGTGTTTTATATAATAATATCGATATCGAAATTTTTTTCTATCGCTGTTTTCGATATTTAAAAACTATCGATACTATTGATAGTACTATCGATTTTATCACAGCACTACTCAAGAGGTGAGCAACTAAGATATTTGTATGAATTTTTCACCCACGATAAAAACTATTCGACGAATAATTCTGCATTCTTAACTCAAAAAACGCGTTTTTTGAGATAAGTCTATGTTGCAATAAAGAAGCGATATGTATATAAATGTATATGTGTTGTTATTTTAAAGCAGAATCAGAATATATTTTCTTCTTATTAAGACCTTCATTGAACTACTTATCTTGTGTTAAATGTGTTGCCGAAACCAAGAGTTATTAAAAATATATAGCTTTTCTTTTAAAAAGAACATTATAAAAATATCACTCATACGCTCCCGTGTCATATAATGTTGCCCTATACAGAAGAGCGACTGTCACAAAACATATCACGTGACCGATTCCCAGATGGTAGCGACCGGTTATAATTCTGAAACTTCGCATCGAAAAGACACTGCAGTTTTACATTCATTTGTCATTGAACGGTCTCAGTTGGCACAACTAGTATTTTCGGTGATAGGTCTAAAATCTAACATTAATGTACCTGTTTAGTGAAAGTTGCTACTCATTTTTATTGATTCACTTTTTACAATACACATCTAGAAAGCAACATATTTTACTCTTTTGAGATTTTGCCAATAATATTTTCAGAAAAATCATCAAATTTTGTAAATAAAATCATCACAATCTTTCATTTAAAAATTAACAATTCAACAGATTTATTAAAAACAACAAAAACTTTAAATATTTTATTTAATTCAAAGCTAGATTTGAATAGATTTGTGTCGAAAGATGTTATATAATTTCCAAAATAAACGTTAATTTTTTATATGATGTGTTTTATATTTTAATTGAATTAGATCTACAAAGATTATACAGTTTTTCATGAACTTGCAATAGACTTGTATAGAGTCGAATTAATTTTTTTGATTTATACGATTTTATACGTATAAAATACGAGAGAAGGATATATGATATTGACTTAAATTGGGAAATTACAAAATAAAAATACTATACGTATATATCATAGTGATGTTTTTTTTTATTTTTTGTAATGCTAACATTGTAACATTCACAGGAATGTTATTTTTTAAATAATCTTTTGAAAAAAGGATTTCCTCAAGGGTTCTTGTTTCCAGTGAATTTTTCATCATTAAGCTATTTAAAAATTCACATAAATTTGGAAAAACAGGTTTATTGTTTGGTAGATTAGTTGACTTTCCTCTACTCCATAATAAATCAACATTTAATGCGCTGTCTCCGAAATCCAAAAATCTCAGTTTTCATATTTCATTCTAAATATCTTGATATTTTTCCTTGGAGACTAGATTTGGAAAACTTTTTGCTAAAGGAAGAATTTCGGTTTTTTTGTGCAAAATCACAGATAGTGTAATTAAATTCAAATTTTTTATGATTTTGTCATCGAAATCAATTCTTTTTTGGTAACACAATAATTCAACGTAAAATGATACCTAATTATCAATAAATTGATTGAAAGTTTCAACATCAATTGTATATTGTCTTAAAATTTCTTATACATTCACACCAATATAATCTCCTTCCTTTTTACGGATATGGAAGTCGATTTGGTATAGAGTTTTTTTTTGTACAATCAACTACTAAAAAATGTATTAAAACATTTTAAAAAAGTAGCGTCATTTCATTATGCATTTTGTGAATTTGAATTCCATCAATTTTGTGTAGATTATTCATCAAATTAGGCACATATTTTAAAAAAGAAAAGTAAAGCTCGTAAATGTCATTTAAATTATCAAATATTTCTTTTTATCGATATTGGCCGCAAAACAAAAATATATTTTCAGACCTTGACATTTTGCCATACGTAGAGGTTATGTTGAGCAAAAAGTAGGGAAGTCAAAAAATCGTCAAAGTATAAGGGTTACTAAACACAAATCTTCACACGTCATTTTGTGAAATTCGCTATAAAAAATCGTCAAAATGCCATAAAATCATCACCCCTGATTAAATATAAACTAAGTAAAATGGTTTTCTCTTTATTGCGCTCGGTTGCCTTATCGAGGATGGTGCTGTAATGTAAAAAAATCCGAAATAACGCGGGCACTAATACAAATTCTTTTGATTCTGTTTCACACTAACAAAAATTACTGAAGTTCTCGCATTACAATAATTTTCACCGGTTATTGCGCGGATAAGATCAGAACAATTGAGCCAAATTTTTCCGCAGGTTGTTTAGAGAATGTACCAAAGAGAAAAGTGCGTTTGTTAGAGGTATTTAACTTTAGGTTGACATTGCTGCTATGTTATTTTGAAAGATGTTAATTGTTTAGGTTGGTTTCTCACCAACCATACCATAAATACAGTGGCAGTTGTTCAAAGTTACTGAAAATTGCACAGAACGAGCTTAAAATTAAAGTGATGTTGATCACGAAATTCACAAGAAAGTTTTTTTCAGCGATGAAGCGATTTTTTTCAGTGTACACATCAATATAAAGATAATCCTCATGACATTATCGAAATGTCGTTGCACCTTGAAAATTTCTAATGAGATTTACGAACCATTGTTCTCTATTTCTTCAAAAACGAAGAACGTAACAGTCAATTATTGAAAAAAAGTTTGGTGAACTAATACTTTTGTATAATGAGCCTGTAAATCGGCCTCCAGGATTATGCGACTTAGCACCGCTGGACTATTTTTTGCGGGTCTATGTAAAGTCTCTATTATACGCCGATAAATCATATTGACACCTTGGAAGAGAGCATTTGCATCGTTATCACTTACATACGGGCCCAATTTCTGAAAAAAGTGATCGAAAATTAAACTTATCGGTTGGACTGGCTGCAAGTAAGTCAAGTTAGGTTAGCTTAGTTAGGGGTGGCAGCCAGAATCTCTGACTCACTTAGACCGTTTTGGTTAATTACGATACGAAGGGGGACTTATGTGGAGTCTCCTCCGTCGAGTCCCCACAGAGCTCAATATAAAGCTACTAATATGTTGCAGTTCAACACTGGCGACGTCAGAAAGTTTCCCGAACTCAAAAGTGCCCAATGTGGCCATTCTCTATCTCGATTGATTTTTTGTTGATTTAGCTCGTCATATTGTAAATTAAAATTTTCCTAAGGACACTGCTACACGTTCAAAATAAAAATTTTCTTTTTTAGTTTTTATACAAATTTAAAGCATTTTATATTACAAAATGAGGTCATTACAAAATTAATTTTTGCTTTGAAAAAATGAAGGTGCGAATATATTACGCTAACTTAACAATTATCTCACCATAAATATTTTAGCAACATTTTTCTTTCTGTCTTATTTATTTGAAAATTGAAGTTTGTTGTTTATTACTCTTTTTTCGGAATATGTGGGAGCAAAATGTACAAATCATGGGGTGTTACTAAATACAATTGATTTGTTAAAAAAGGACAGGACAACACCTATTGTTAAAGTGGCTTTTTAGTTTTTTTGATAGCTTCAGCAACTACAACAACACCAACAATGACGACTAACGAAAAAAAAATACATTCATAGTAGAAAAATATTTTATAATATTTTTAGTTTGTTAAAAAACAAAAATAAATAAAATAACAACAATAATGACATAAAGGGCCTTTACTTTTCAACTTGCATACAGTGGTGACATGAGAATTGAAGGCAGCAGCAAAAAAAAACACTTGCAGTGTGCGTAAAATCTTCATAAATAATAGCTTATTAAAGTATTCTACCATGGCAACATGAGGACGCAAAAAAACAAGAAAAATATCGACAAGTGAACGAATGAATTGAATTTTGTATTTTTTCTTTTGCTGTGTGCCTTGTGTTGTACTTGGAGTTTTTGCTACATGAAAAAAATCAAAAATAATTGCCTCTCTTAAAATGACAATAGTGTTGCCAGTTTAAGCCTTGCTTAAGTTACAAGATTTAAGCTTCACTTTGATATTGAACATGTAGTAAAAGCAAAAAAAAGTAAACAACAAAAACATCCTCAGCAGCAGCATTAACTAAGCAACAAAAAGATGCGTTTCTGTTGATTATGGTGATGTCGTTTTTGTTGTTGGTGGAGCACATTGAGGGATGTAACAAAGTGTTCAAATACAACATGTTAACAAACAACTTACCAAAAACACACATAAATATGTTCATACATGTTTTATTCTGTATTTGTATTGATATCAACTATTTTTATTTTAGTACCCTACAATCCAATAAGTGGAAAATATTTTTATAGCTTATGCTCATTACTCTGTAACATCATTTTTTTTAAGTTTGTTTATTTATTTACAACTTATAATAGGCTTACACTATAATAAACTCTAGTATACATATTTACGTATTTACCTAAATACAATGTCCCGAGGTCGGGCACTCGACTATTATTTTTATACAAAATTGTTCTTTTTTTAAATAAAGTATATTCTATTCATCCTATATGAGTAATGATGTTAGTTTGTAATGAAAAATATTAAAAAACATTACATATTTTCTCTGTAACATCATAATCTTATTTGTATGTAGACTTTACTGAATCCTGTGAATCAAAGAGGTTATATAAATTGATCAAGGGTAATTGGTGGTTTGTTTACAGCTGGAAAATTGTTTTTTTTTTAAATTAAAGTCATTAAATTCATTTCAAGCCTGTCCGCTACATATTAATGAGTACTGAAGTTTTATTTCCTGTTTAAAATCGCAAGTAGAAATAAATTATTATTTTTAAAAAGTTGTTTGTTAGAAAAAATAAGAATTTCAAGTCAGTATATTATTTAAATTCCATTGAGAAGAAATGTCTGCATAGACTAAAGAAATTCATTGTGATAACCGAATTTGTTGCCAATCGAATTTTCTTAGTTCTGGGAACTATCAAGAATTTCGCACGATTGCAATTACTGGAAGAAATCGTTACGTAGAACTGAATATCACAATAGAACTCACTGATACATATATATGATATATTTACTGCTGGGGAGCTCTCATAGACCAGTGGATAGTGTACTTGAATATTGGTCTGAGCGTCGCAGGTTCGATTCTTGACAAAAACTTTGGTGTTTCTGCAAAAAAGCCAAAAAGGCTTAAGCAAGTTGTGTTTGTTTTTTTTTTTAATTTATTGAAGTTTCAAATTGAACTAAACATAAAAAAACAAGCACGAATGCATAAAAAACCACTTTAAGGCTACAAACCATAGTATGTATAATACTATTATGGACATGCACTCTTCACTAAAAACAATATTTACTTTTAGTAATACAAATAAATCAATTTCAGTTCTGTCGAAGATCGACCGGGATTACAGTCGAGGTTCCATAACTCGAATTTTCTCTGACTCGATCCAATTAGATTGGCGGTAGCGTTAAGAGAGTAAATCACTTACGATTCTCAATCCGTAACGTAATGCATACACATTATTGGAGTGCACTGTTTTTAATTTATTTCTTTTTATTCGACGACCTATCTGAAACGAAACGGCGATTGATGGCGAAATTTCGGTGGAAGAAACTTTTCAATGGCCTCCCAGAAATGATGTAGAAATTCGTATCTAACATTGAATTTATATCTACAAACTGCAACTGATAAACACTATAAGGTTTTAATCAATTTAGAGTAATTTTTTGTTGAAAATAAAAAAAGTAAATTTTCAGTCACTAATTTCATAAATTTATCATTCGCGACATCTTATTTAAAAAAATTTCAAAATATTTTACTTTACTATAGCTTACTTATTATATGTTGTTTTCAGTAAGTGTATGTTTAAAAAAAAACATTTTCATAATTTGAAATACGGACATAATTCCAATTTTTTCCAACTTTTTTTCTATAACTCGAAGTCTCCGTAAGTCGAAGATTTTTTTTGGGGTAATGGTGATTCAAGTTATGAGAGTTCGACTGTATATTGAAAATATCTCTTGATAAATGTCTAATCAAACTAGCTTACTCACCTTATAATCCATTCAAGAGCACTGAGATAAGATTACCTTATTATAATTAATTATTTTAGTTCATTATTAAAGTTTTGCTTTGGTTCCACGATACAGAGACAGCGAAATAACCTACTAGCTGAAAATTTAAAAATTGATTAGTAAATGATTGCTGATTCTGTGGAAACAAGAAAACATCGAAAATGTATCCAAACAAACTTTCTAAATAATAAAGAAGAGCTTTCCCAGAAAATTTTATTATATATTTTTATGCAGATTATTTGAAGTAGATCCTAACAGGAAAATAGTAAATTTAAATAATGCAAGTATCAAATATTGCAGTTGTTGTTATTGAAACATAATTCATACAAAGATATGAACGAAACCAATGAAAATATTAAGTTAAAAAACCAGATACATATTGCGTTTTTTGGTTCTTCCATCATTTGGGTTCAGCAAAACAAAATTTGAATTTGTAAATTTATTAATCAATACAAACAAGTTTTTTTACCGAAACGATTACCATAAACAGAATTAGAAAAATAAAAAACAACAATTGGTGAGATATATATATTCGAATAATCAGTTTTTGCATATGTTTTATTAAGTTAAACAATGACTTTATAGAGTCAAATAAAGTGACAATTTCAAGCAAACGAGCGTCTGAAAAAATGGTTTATTTTTTATACCTCTTAACAGGAATGACGATTGTTGTGCAATTCTTAAAATTTTGTCTTTAATTTAATCCTTTTTAATATCCATTATTTCTACTTGTCATACCCATCTACCAATTTATTGATTATTATAGTTGATTAAAATATACTCGTACCTGGGGTATATTCATTCTGTTAATTTGAAAAAATTTTATTATTTATAGTAATCTCTTGGATCGATTTTAGTAACTGCTACCATTTTGATTTGATTTTTATTTTGAGTGTCCGAAGTGTTCGGCTTAAAAACGAAATCTCTCTGTAATGCGAAGAGCGATTCATTGGCATATCAATCACAAATATATGTGTCCTTAATGAAGGACGTATTTTTCGCAAAGAAGAGCGACTTATGGGAGCAGATTTCCTGAATTCATTGGAGGACATAGCTTTGAAGTAACAATTAAACAGCTAAACTTTTGTAGTTGTAGGCCTATTACGTATGTTCTGATTTGAACCATGCAAATCGCTAATCTCTTATGTACTCATTCGCACTTTAACTTGCCTACGAAGCAAAGTAATACTTTGTCTAAGAACAAACTGCGGACAACTTAATATACTAATTTCCAATCACCCAGTGGTAATTTTTGAATGGTTCTTACCTAAAAACATGTTTATATTTATATTGTAGAGGATTGATCAATCGGTCGAACCTGAAAAAGTATAGATTCGTGCACTTTTTAAAAATTTCTCAATGTTATTTGCAGTCATATGCAAGTACTGGTAGTGATATTGTCAACAGTAAGCAAAGGTTTGTTGACGTGCCATTAAAGCCCATTCACACACAGCCAGTCACACTCACACAATTAAACGTGCATGCACCGAACACATAGGTCAGTATTTTCGTTGATGGATACAAGATTTATATGACAACATTGGCCATATTTTCAAATTTAATGAGACGATATACTCTATACCTTTTTTGTTTTGTTGCATTCACTGTATCTTTGGGTGACACACAATAGAAAGATGATTTGAACCTGTGAAAAGAATAAAACTCAACGCAACGAAATACATGTGAATATTGAAAATAAGTGTCAGGCTGCAAAAAAAAATGTTTTATTGAATTTTCGTTGAAAATAATAAATAATAATTAATGAAGAATTTTTTACTTCTTTTTAAGTTTCATAAGATTTATTTGCAAAATAATAAAGTGAAAAGAATTTCGAAACATTATTTCTGGAAGAGTTACGGGGAAAACATTTTTATGTAAGATGTTCTATATATAATGTGAAATAATTTCCATTCGCAAAAGGTACTATTAGTTAATTGGATTTGATAGAAATTTTTTCAATAATTTAAAAAAAAATAATATGACTCTTACAAGTTCATTTAGCCTTTTTGCTTAATATGGCTCAGCAAAAAGGAAATCGACCATTTAATTACAAAAACGTACTTTGTAGTGATTGCTGAACAATTTGAGGAGTCCACAAGCTTCATATTTATTATATTTCAACCGGTTCTTTACTAAACAACACAAAATTAAAAATGAACTCTGCACGCATAGCGAACTTTATCCTTAAAGACATAACTTAGTGACAGCTAAAATCTAACACCTGCAGCTTGTAAGCAAAGGTTTTCAGTTGGAGAAAGTATTTAAGATTTAATATTAGTTTGTATTAAAATAGCAGCGCCTGCATGAGCTTTATCATCACTAAATCGTTGTCTTTAATTTTGAATAGAGCTTCTGAGATCAAAAATATATCAATGTAATCAGTTTTGATGAAAATTTTAATTTCACTTTGTATGATTTAATTTCATTTGCTGTTTTGGCCATTAATATTGACCATTAATATATTCATTAAATTTTCCATAATTTTTTCAAGTCTATCTAAAAGACTGTTTTGATTAACATTAGATGCTTTAGCAGTTTCTGCAAATGACACATTGAATCTATTATTATTAGACACACTGTTAGTAAATTTATTTAATTGTGGATTTTCAACATAGTTCGTGTTAACATAATTTTTATTACTATTTGTTAATATACATACAAATAGTTTTTCTATTTTTCTAATTCTGTTGGAATCCCGATTTTAATAAACTCTATATCCTTTGTAATTGGCCGTGTCATTTAACATGCAATGCACACAGCGAGGCGTACTATCAGCCGTTTTTTGCATACTACGGTAGAGTGATCCATGCCGCACATCTGTATGGTTTTTGCAGTACCTTTTTGTACGTCCAAATTGTTGATATCGATAACACAACTAGTTCATTAATTCTCAAAGGTGCTTCAATTTTAACGACAGCACGATTAATGTATTTCATTTCGTATATAGTTTTATTTTTGGGATCTGGATCTAAGGCTACATGCAGATGCTCTTTTGAAATACCGCTTCTGACATTCATTACAGAGCTAACTGCGTGACCTAAAGATATGAGTACTTCTGGAGATAATGTACGATGTAGGCCTTTTACAGTTACTCTATATGATCTTTCTTGTTTTAATTGCAAGGTATGAAAGTTAATATTCGATACCTCTAAGCACTTAATTACTTTTTATATCAATCCAATGATCATTAATATAACTTAGCTTTCACCATTCCCTCAAAGACTTACAATTAAAATCTTTTGTTTAGTCACTGCTTTCATCACATAAATTTACCATTGTAGTAAAGCAATGTTGTTGTTTTATTAAAGAATGCAGTTTTTATGTGTATCTTTGCACTTCAATTAATGATAGGAGTGTAGCGGCTAATAAAAAAAAAACTTTGTTTCTGTTCTGAAAAGTAAGTTGAAATTAATTGATGTTAATTTATCCCTTGTACCTTTGGAATATTGTCTCATATCCAATTCTTTCTACAAAACTTTTAGGAACTTAAGCCACAAATAATTTTTCATTTTATTTTTCTGTATTTTTGTACATATTTTGATATGTCCGAATGCACTAATAGATTTATATTAAAAAAAATACTACTCTAGTAAAAAACTTAAAACTATTTTTTTAAGAATTCACTTTTTCTATTCTTCTAAAGTGCATATTTTTGTCTTTTTAAGACTTTTAATAAAAAAAATAAAAATTGTGTGTATAACTATTTTTTCTTTTGCAGAACTTTAAAATTCGATTATAGTTTTTTCAAAAAAACATGATGCCACTAAAATCTAAAGATTCTATAAAGAAAATTATGGGTAATTTTTAACAAAAACCTATAGTTATTTAATTAATTTTACACGAAAATACTTTATTTGTCCACATTCCCACAAAAGGAAATCAGTGTTCCTTCAATAAATAATTTATCAGATGGCAATTAAATTGCAAAACTGCAAAAAATCGATTTTCTTAACTTTGTCAACATTGCTTTTATTTCAGTAAAAATAAATAAAAAGTGCTTCTTGCTTTTAATAAGCATTCTACATTTAATTACCTTTTTATATGAAATTTTTTTACGTTATAAGCATACGATTTGCTACTGCGCCACTCAGAAAATAAATTGCTTAACTTTTTACCAATAGGTTATTCTAAAACTAAGTTGGTAAGCTTAAAATTTTTATTTTTCTATTGTTAATATATATACCAAAATTTGTAATATCATTTTTGAACTGGACAGACAGAAGGATGCACAAATAAATTTTATTGTTTTGTTATAACAAAAAAAAAAGTTGCTATCATCTCTTCTATTTTCAATCTTTTCTATTCCAATGTGTGGCCCTAAATACAATCACAAAGCAGAAACAAATATTTTTTTCTTTTAGTGCAATACCAAACTTTCATTTGTATTCTGTTGTTCTCAAAACTCTTTTCATATAATTTTCATATAATAAAATTGAGTAAAATTTCTGTTAATAAAACACAACATAATTTTAATAATATATATATATAAAAATTTTCTGTGTTCTCTCTCTAATCCGCTTCGGGCAACATATCGTCGTCGTAAAGTTATCTTCACGTATCTCCAAAAAAATTAGTTTGAGAAGTTGAGTTTGAAGTTTCAACATTACATACAAAAAAAGTTATTACATGTTACGAATTCGCACTACTTCCAGAACAGAAGCTCAGGATCTTAGAGCCGGTTTACACACGTCAGGTTTCGCTCATCAAGTCTTGAGTTTTCAGTAGAAGCGGTCTTGTCTCATGATTACGATAAGATAATACGTGAAGATAACTTCGGGATGACGATATGTATATGGAAGTTAATTGAAAATACAATATCCTGCTGAAGGATTTTATAACTTTGGCATGTGAAAAATAAACTTGGCGAACATCACCCAAAAATCTAAGTTTCGCATGAATAAAACGGTGTGGTTTCGAGCTTATATATGCGATGTCCCAGCTCATCTACTCGAAAGTTTTTTTTCAAAATGTATTTTTTAATTAGACTGGTCGCAACGAATGCTCAGTCAACATTTAATTTGAAACATACAATTAATTAAAGCTTTCGTGTACCTCATTCTCCAACATGCAGGTGGCTAGCATGCATTTTAATAGCAAATGGTTCTCAAAGATTTATCGGCTTAAGTCGAAATTTCAAATTACTTTTTTGCTCTACAATAAAAAAATCCACCTAAAATAAATTAATATTTATTTTATGTTAGGCGTAATTAAAAATTTAAAGTAATTTATTTTTTGTTCAAATGTTTGAAAAATACGCCATTTTATATATAAGACATGTCTAAGCAAATTACGATGGTCAAATTTGCATAATTGTTCCATGTAGCAGAGATCATTAGCATCCGCTTAAAAAACCTGCTCAAAATTAAACAAAAAACACTAATGGCGTTCATAAAATTTGTCAAATAATCATTGACGTTTCAATACCAAGACAACATTTGCTACACATGTCAGAAAGCGAAATATATATACACTGCTGGTAATAATAATAGCATCATGGTCGATATAATTGATTTTTTTTACACAAAAACTTGACTATAATACTCTTATTAAGTTTTTGTGCTCTGTCATTTAGTATAATATGTATCCTTTCCGAAAAATTTATGAAAGTTCCAGCTTTTATTAAAGAGAAACGTAAAATCTTCCCTTAAAAATATCACTAATCATTGTAAAGAAGTAATTAATATGTTATACATAGATCGTTTTGTTTTTTGGCTGTCTTGTAAGCCAATGGAAGCAATCATCCCTGCCAAGACAATTTTCCCTACTTGCGCAACTCTCTGATTTGATGAACAAAACATACGAATTTTCAATACTGTACTGGCCAACAGAAGGAAATAGGGGGAAACGTCACCACGACATTCCTTTGAAGCGGGCACCATCAGATGGTATACTGATTGCTCCAGAACGCCGACAGGATCTAGTGTGGAAGTTGTAGGACCGAGGATTATCTACTACAAGTCTTTTGGGAAAGCTCCAACCATTTTTCAACCGGAGATTTATGCCATTGAGAGATACGAACATTTTAATATTGACAGGGGCTACCGAGGACGTGAAATATCCATCTTCTCAGGCAGTCAAGCTGCTATCAAGGCACTCAGCTCATACGAGTGGTAGGAAATGAAAACGCAGACAAAATGGCCAGGACGGAGGCTTGGAGTCCCATTATGGTACCGGAACCGGTTTGTGGGCTTGGATTGGATAAAATCAATCTAAGAATGCTCACAGGCTTCCTCACCGGCCATTGCAGACTGAGAAAACACCTCTACAGACTTGGAATTGAGAATGACAGCCTGTGCAGATTCTGTGATTACGAAGATGAAAATCCAGAGCATAATCTGAAGGACTGTAAAACCATATGCCACAGCGGATATATCCAATTGGGCAAGCACCTAATGGCAATCTTGAGATTCTTCAGGAGAACAGGTGTAGATGAGGCACTATAGCACCTGGCAAAGCATACAATAGATCTTCTACGGTCGAAGTGTCTTGTGTATAATCAATGCATTCACTCATTCACGTTGACAAAAATATTGAAAAAATAAAGCTATACTGCGTGGAAATCACCATAACAAGGAAAGATGGAACTTATAAATAGAAATTATTTCGGAAGGTGACTCAGGCCAATGCTTAACATATCAAACAAAATGATACTTAATGTAATATATTATATCAAACAAATTGACTCGAGTGGAAGAAAATCCGCAACGTCTAATTTATTGGTCATGCGATTGGTGTCCGAAACCAAAGAGATTCTCATACGAGAACACAATCTTAGAACCTCTAGCCATTAAATAGATCCTCTATTGACTGTAAAATAAATGGCTCAGAAAATGAAGTAATTTTTTTAAGGACAGATGCAACCAAATTGACATTATGACATTATGGTCAAATGTACCATAACGCAGAGTTTGTCCGATTTCCTCGATAAAAACAATCTTAAACATGTTGTCGTATGTGGAACAAAAAAGTCTCTGCCCTGCCTGAATCTTCTGAAAAGCTTGAAATGATCTGGCTTAGCTATTCGCTAGAGCTAAATATGATCGAGATTCCTTGGGCTCGTGTTCGGAAGTTGGAGCCTGGTTAACAGCCACCTAACAATGTACAACTCTGGGCTGTCGTTTAACAGTCATGGAAAAGAATTCCTAAGAAAACATGTGAACACTTCGGAAGTCCAATTCCAAAATCATGCACAGCCATCAATGATAATAAAGGCACTGTCACAAAATACTAAACAATTCTATGTATTTTAGGTTTCCATTAACGGTTTTATGATTATTTATTACAATTCTTCTTTTTGTGTTGTCTAAAAATTAATGTGCTTTTTGCAAAAAAATACCAACTAATTTTTATCTTTAGACTAATATTTGCGAATGTCTTCATTACGATTCAGCATGTCATTTGCTAAAATGCAAAATTATGAAACTAACAAAAATTTATCAATCGTTTTTTTTCTTTATGATTGTCTATTATTTGATAAAAAACAGAAAAATTTATTAAAAACGAGAATTAACATTTTTTGTTTCAGCTAACGAGAAGCTAATGATTGTTTCACGGATATGCCTGTTTCATTCTCATTGTGTGCCACAACCAACCACAATCCAATACTGTTATAAAGACAAAGTATCTCTATAGTGTTACTTTTTACCACATCTGTACATAAATTTTGAATACAAAATGAAAAAAATTTATGCAAATATTTTGAAAGCAATGAAACTAAATTTTAACTAAAATGTTTAAGCGAAAAAAGATGGCGACATAATTATTAAAAAATCTTAACGTCTTTTAAGGTCAATAATTCCATTAAGCAAATTTAAGCAAATTTAAACAGACGTACAGTCAGCCATTAAGGACATCGTTTCTTTTTGGCAATAAAATAAGAAGTTTAAAACAATAATTTTTTGTGAATTTTAATTTTTATTGTTTATGACTGAATTTAATAAATATCTTGATTTTCGGTCATATATTTTTTTTTGAACACTTTTCAAGCTGCTGTGCTACAGCTGCAGGTATGGCTGTTGTTAATTCATTAGCTTAACACTAATTTCCTCATTCAAACGCTAAACTAGATCTGTCACCAATGGCGTTGCTTCTAGTTTGTCTCATCTACGAATCAGGTGTTGGCTTAATTAATGTTGTTGTCTTCTTTTGTTTATTTCTTCAAAAACAAACTAGACTGGTTTGTAAATCTAATCATAGCCGCCGTTTAAACGTTTGTATAATTATTTAGTTTTTTATTTATTTTTGTTTTATTTAGTTTTTGTCAGTTTTTATTTATTTTTTCTCTTTGTTATCGAAAATTATAACAATATTTTCCTTGGATTTCAGTCAAGTTCAGTTCAATTTAATTTACATAATTATCGTGTATTTGTTTAACAAAACTGTCTTTTGTGTTCCCATTGTATATTTAATTGAGCAAACATGACAGTAGTTTATTAATAAGATTGTATAAATAAAAGTAAGTTTCTAAGCTCAAAGAAAAAAACTTTAACCAACAAGTGTTTGATTTGCTTCGCTTCATGTCTTTAAAATAGTTTGGAAAATGGATGTCGTTTCACATATTTTGTTAACATTTTATTTAGAAATTGATTTTAACGTATTTTTAAAAAGATATTTAGAGTTTCATTCCGGTATTTGTTAAAAACATCTTCGATGGTCACCCTTGATTTGATCCACAATCAAATGAATATTAGTTACTAGAGTAATTTAAATTCGGTTGCATATTTAATTAATAGAAATGAAGTCGGTAGTAGATATTATATTTCGTGTGAAACTAATCTGGTGGTAAAAATTAACTGCTGCATTAATTAAAAACATATTTTTGATTTACGGAAGGTTTATTGATCAAATTTCCATCCATAATAAATAAAATAAAAATTATCAGCGAGACAGTGAATATTTGAGCACTAAATATAATAATTGCAAGTCATTTTAAGAAATCAAAGTTGAATTACTAAGTGCATATTTCAAAAAAATCCGAAGCATCATGAGTGCTTAAGAAGTGCATTGCCATACAGGCGTAGGCATCCATTCTGCAGAATTTATTGGCATCATCAATTAAAAAAAAGCATTTAGTGTAGTTTATTAATACTTTTTCTCTAAACACGGAATTAATTTTGTTTTTGGTATATGTAACAAGAAAAGAAATTGCTAACAGTATGTTCTAAAAATTTTCTTCAATCACCTTAGATATTTTGTACTTCTAAATTAAAAAATTAAATTTTATTGTTTTAGAAATTCGTACAGGTAAACTTCACGTTATATTGGAACCGATTCATGTACCTAAAATTCGTGTTCTTTTAAATTTTTGTTTAAGATTTGTGCAAAGAAAATTTGGGAAACTAAAAGTGAAAAAATAAAAAACGTTGAATGTTATTTATTGTTTTAGTTTTCTGACTCATCGTGTATATCATCAATATTCAAGTGTACGGAGTGAATCCTCAGCGACATAAACAAATCGCATTGTTGCCAATTTTGGTCAACACGGTTCCTTAGAGAGACCACCTGGTACTTAAAGAGTACACACGGTACACATCACCGCAAATATTCAACGTATACGTGAGAGAGTGGAAGAAAAATCCAGAAATTTCTGCACAACTAATGCACAGTTGTATTATTATTAATAAAAATTTATGAAATCACTTCGCACTATTACAAAATGAACTAAAAATTTATCATTACGAGCTCGATTTGCGCAATTGCCGATACCTACAAGACCCCGATTAGCGCAACGTGCAATTTTTTTACATTAGAGTCTTTATAAGTGCAATTTTTTCCAAAAACCAGTCTCGATAAATGCAACTTTTTGTGTTTCATAAAATTCTTATAAAAATCTTCAGAAACGTAGTATTAACAAGTATTTAAAGTTTCAGCGAACTCAAAACGATGCTGGAAACTTTGTCACAGTATGCCTGCCTCAAAATTGCACAGCTTGACTTCAACCGCTAGATTAGAATGAAATATATTTAACAAAAATCTATTATAAAAAAATTAACACATTTCATTGGCACAAAAGGCACAGACTTGGAAAAAAAGCATAAAGCTTATAATATTCGTATGACAATTATTATTTTATTTAACGCATGGGACAAAGTTTCTACCGTCGCCATTAAGAAATGTTGGAACGTTTTGAAGTAAAAAAAATGAAGAATGGACTGACAAAGGCGATCTACCATTGCTTTTGTTACGGGATCAGATGGCAGAAGAACAGTCTTCAATTACACCATCCATTTTAAATTTGTTGCAGGATGTTTACTGGATATAAACTTAACAGATGGTGAAATTGCAGAATGGATCAGAGAAGACTTTTCAGAGAAAAAGGTAGCTATAGACGTTTCAAACGAAGAAATTGTAGAAACTGTACAACTTGAACATAACCGAAAAGTCAAAGTAGATGACGTCATTAAGTCCCTTGACATTTGTATGGAGTGCGCAACAGAAAATAATATTTAATATGAAAAATTAAACGCTCTTCTAGAAGTCAAGGAAGCTACGACTTCCCAAAAATCTAAAAAGTCTAAAACTCAAACAAAAATATAAACATTCTTCTCCTTAAACTAAGGGTTTAAACATATTTTCATAAATAGAACTCATATACGATATGTACATATATGTATACACGAGTAAAATTCTTAAGAAGATTATTTTTTGTTTTGATTTTTATTTATGTATAAAATGTTAATTTTATCGTTTTGCCTTATAAATGATTTTTATGTTAAAAAAAATCAAACCTAATGAATTTAAGCTAAACGGAGATGAGTTTTTAAATAAGATTTTTAGTGATCGGTTATCACAACTTTTCGGTAAAAGCAACAACCCCAATTTATTTTCGATTGAGCAAATCGAGCTCATTCCGTATATGTATATATTTATTTCCATAGGATTTAAAATTTAATGTCAATTCAAAAACTTTGGGATCCAGTTTAAAGTAAAATGACATTAAAGCTTTATAAAAATATCGACAAACAAAAACAAAAGACTTAAGCAACAAACTTCACGATGTGTAGTTGATAAACCCAGTTTCAATTAAGCAATAAGTTACAATAAGCAACAAGTTAAAAATTACTTTCAAATGATTAAATTAAACGTTTATAACTCATCAGAAACACAATATGTATGTATATCGCGATAAACAATTTTTTAAAAAACCAAACCATAACAAGAATTATTGACAATTTTCGCAAACAACATCTTAATTTTCACAAAATTACAATTATTTGACCAAAACAATAACGTCAGATATGAATAAACGAAAATTAATAATAAAAAAATACTGAAATGTCACTATAACTTTGGCACAAGCCAAAACAGTCTTAGAGCCTTATTACTTAACATGGTATGGCATGCCAACTGTCGCAAATACTTAACACTTAGGACAACTATGACAGACCAAACGAGCAGGAAAACCAAGAAACCAACATAGCAAAAGACAAAAATAAAACTAAAATATCAAAACTTAGAAAAAAAAAAGAAATGATACATACTTTTGAAACTAAAACTAAAAGCATAATATAGAAAGAAGTCTTGTATTGAGACATGAAAATATGTTTGTATTGGAAGAGTGAGCAGAAATGATTGTTAAACACGATTTTAATGAGCAACTTAAAAGTGCACCTTATATAAAATATTGTATGTAAATTCTTCTAGTGTACAATAAATATTGTTTGTTTTAGTCGTATCAAGTATTATTACTACACCACAAGCATTACAATGGGCCACAATGTGTTTGAGATAACTGACCAAAGAGAGAAAGAAAAGAAGCAAAAAAGCTATCGTAGATAAAAAAGTGGGAAAAAATTGTATAGCATGTGTAACAATACACCTGATTTGTTTGTTTAGTTGTAAGTTTTTCCTAGTTATGGAGACCAGGAAATTCAAATCGCAACAATATTTCTAACCATATACATGTTATGTGTCACATTCAAGTGTTTCTGTTTGCAGGTCTACTACTCCTCCTTCTTTTACTTTAAAATAGCCTACGAACAATATTCGAGTAGTTTTGGTGCGATGGAGGTTTTACTAATTTTTAAATATAAATTTTTTTTCAGAGATCACAGCCAAAAAAGCTTTTATTTGAAATAATTTGATATTTATTAGTTTATTTTGCTTTGAATAAGAAACTTAAATCCTAGATTATTTTTTTTAAATTTGTAATTGAAATTTTATTTTGATTCTAATATCTTATGTTGGGCTTGTTATAAAGTCAGGATGTTCTCTCTCGTAACTTATTCATAGACCGCTTAATGATCTAGATTGAGCGTTATAGCTTGCCCGTTCTTAATAAATTGTAATCTAATTATTAGAAACGTCTTATCATTTTTATTTACAAAAATAATCTGTAAAATATTTCACTACAAGTTATAGTGAATTAAGATCTCTAAAATATGCTTCTACTAGTATAATTAATTTTTTATTGTGTCTCAGCATCAAAATAGCTCAATTTGTTGTTGCCAGTTACCTTAATTTCATTAAATTTTCTTGTATGTTACATATTGTTTGTGTTCAGTTTTTTATACTACACTCATGAATTTTTTTCTCGTTGTTGGCAATTTAAACAAAATGTTACAATAATGCTCTTCTTTTTTAATGTTTTTGATAAAGTTATTGAACATTTTCCAAAGACATTTAAAGAAATGATCTTGCCAACTAAATTGCAACAAAGAATTATTTTAAGGTTGTACAAGTTTTCGTCTCATGTGTATGTTTATGTGTCTAGTCTTCTAATTTTCTAGCCAGTATCTGTATAATAAATGAGATCTTTTACAGAATACAATATTGCATGTGTGATCGCAAGTGTATGTTTGAGGAACATGCAAGCGTAATGGACATATAAATTGTGATATGATATTAAGTACGTAACTGAAAATGACGCAAAGGTGGCCAAATAGTTTTTGTAAATATGACTTTCCTCTTTTTAAAATATGTCGATCCTATAATTAATATGTTAAACACAAATCATATATCCTATTCGTTTCAAAAGAATGCAGTTAATTTTACCATAAAACGTAATTTTTCTTAAGAATAGATACGAAGAGCTGAATAAAGCGGCCCAGAAGCATATAATATTATCAATGAAAAAATTTGTATTTAATAAAATATACAACAATCATGTTTCGAGGCTGTTGCTGTACTTATAGAATGAGAAAAAGTGCCCCTTTCTACTGATAATCCAAGTCCTAAATATGAGACCAACTATACCTATTTAATAAATAATTTTCTAATTTTTATTAAAAGCTCATTAGGAGTACATAAAATATTTTCAATAACAACAGAAATAATTTTGTATATCATCACAGAAAATTCAAAAAATTTTTTATTTTAATACAACATGAAATCGTTCCGCATGGCTGGCCTTGTGGTAGCCAGTATATTGCGGCTTATTTGTACAGACTTCTGTGGATAAATGTTGTTGAAAATTAGTGAATATAGTATTATGTGTGCTCTAAGCTCAAATTTTCCATCTCCTTACTTGTAATACCTAACTGGCCCGCTCCAAGAGCCAGTGTCCAAAACTATGACTTAACATATTCAATATACAAAAAATAAATTTTATTAAATTTAGTGTACATAAATATTAAATAAAAAGGAATTTCCATACATATATAGGTTTTTATATAAAAAGAAGATGAAATATTATCTACAGTCGATAATAAAAAGGAATGTATCATGTACAGCCAGGGTGTTACACATTTTCCGAATTTATCTTCCATTTGTTGGTTATATCTCTGGTTTTTCCCGTAAAGGAGTATTTAGACAACCTGCTTTATACACAAAGCAAAGGAATTTTCCTGGTATTTATTGCGTCCATAATAAGCAGTCATAGAATCATAATGGGATAAATGATGCTGTGAATGAAAGTGTTTGCAAAAATTTCGGTTTAGCCTATCAATTAGCGGACGCAGTTTCAATATTTTGTAATTTGCATTTTACGGATCATATGAAGCAAATTTAATGTATTGTCCAATAGTTTTTAATTAGTTCAATGATATCAGCTTTCCACATTAGATGGCTCTCCGATGCTTGCGTATAACCACTGCTTATTAGTACACCAATACGTTCGAATATCACTATCATTTATTTGTATGTCAGCCTGATTTTTCAATTGGGCGTAACTATTAGATTCTGAAACGATAATATTTATTATATCGTCATCGGAAAATTTGTGAAACAACTCAATTGGTGTTTTATTGCAGTCATCGTAGTTGGTTTCAGGAAATTCTCGTACTGTTGGGATATCAGTAACGTATTTCCATAACTAGATCTTCTGAATCGTCCTTAGAAATATTACTACGTTTTATTTTCTTGCCAACAAAAGACGTGTTTGCTGAGTAACCAATACTAATTTTAGTTACTGTCAGTTCTAATTCCAGTTCCCCGTAAGTGTTCAAGCTGATATAAACTATTTATATTACTTAGACTGTCATAAATAACTTTACCTCCCAAAATTTCGCCATTTTGGCGAACAAGAAACACACAATCTTGAATTTTGTTGTGAGGATATTGCTACATTTCCCGCGCAGTCTTCAATGAACTCAACTCCTCCCGATTCGTAGTCCGCAGATAATGTTTTAGAAAATGTTTTTAGAAAATGTTTTGGGCATTCATAAATGCAGTAAACACTTTCGTAAGCTAAACTTAACAAAGCGTAGTGAAATGGTTTCATCGTTGTGCTGTTTTTAGAAATTTAAGAGTATTTAAATTCAATTTTTTAAATTATTTTGATCTAAAATATGCATAAATTTGAAAGGCTTAATGATTACGTTTGATAAACAAATAAATAATATTACAATAATCAAAGTAGATTGCTTTCTATAGCGTTTGCACTCTGACACGTAACGCGTACCAACTAGTAACATATATAGTACTCTTCCATATCGATCTATTCTTGCCAGAGAAAATTGAATAGTAGCACTTCATTGTCCAAGAAGTATAAACCAATAGGGGCTCTGGGCAAACTTTAGACTACATGTTTGTTGACAAATGTATGATAACTCGATAATACCTTATTTATTTGCAGGATAAATATTGCTTCCAAATTGTAAAAAGCTTTGAAGCACAAGCTTCAAATAAAATTTTTGACACTTACTATAATTTATGATATAAATGTAAATATTAGTATGAAGAATATTATTATTTAAAATATGACCACCTTAGAAATAGCAAAACGTTTATTTTAGTACATCTCTATTCCTTTTGTTAGAATAATGGGTGAGTTCAAACACCACCTTCATGTCATCATAATTTTAATTGTCATTTAACAAAAAAGTAGAACAAATAAAGAGAACTTTTCGAAACCAGAAAAATAGAAAATTTCCATCCAACCACTTTAGATCAAAACTTAACTAAAGTGTTAATAAACGAAAAGAATTACAAGTACAATTGAATAAAAAAAAAACTCACAACAGTTGCATTTTTTCCACTCAAACAAGAATCATACCACCAAAAACAGCAACTACGGAAACATAAGTGCGAAGTTAAACTTTATTGTAACACAAACACCATATTTTTTCATTACGAAGTGGACATGATGCATGTGAATTGGAATGCCACAAACACGCAAAGACTCTATATCAGTCTTCACAGTTAAAAAAAAAAAAACAAAATAAAAATTAAATTTAAAAATGTATAGGAAAAATCCCAACAAATTCTTCCTTCTTTGTGAAAGCCTCCTCACCCAACCTCAGCTTGGATTTCGTTTATTCCTTAAGCTCTTTTTTTGTGTTTCTGGTTTAACGGCTTGGACAATCACACAAGATGAAAAAAATACGTTAAAAATCGAAATAATTAAATCCGTCAAGTGTTGGCGGGTGGAAAAAAAAAGTAAAAATACACCATAAAACTGCAAAATTATATAATCTACAGAGCTGTGAAAGAATGTTTTATTTATTAAATATGAAATAATTGATAACGATTTAATTTTTAAAATGGTAGAGAAAATAGAAATAGGAATAACATATTTGAAGAATTAATTGTAGAATAGTATATATTTTGCGTATGAACTTTCTCAAGGATCCAGAATGTTATGTTTACTTTCTCTTTCCTCTACATACGAAACCTTGGTGACGAGAAATTGGTAGAAAGAATCCTATGAAAAAAATATTAGTAAATTTGAAGGTTTCAAAAAAACACATTTAAATATCTGTTGTTGAAACATGAAACACTGTTCTTAAGTGCACTAAGAACATTCAAATACATACCTACTTACACTAACAAATATATATAATTGGCTGCGTTGCACTTTTTATACTTAAAACGTATCTTCAGTTTATAGCTTTATATGCCTGGCAGTTAAATTGTGTGTGGTTCTTAGTGCTAGTATGAGTATTTCTTTTCTTTAGTCTTGCTTATTTGTGAGTCTGCAAAACTAAACACAAAACATAAAGCCAGAAGATGACATTGAATAGTTTATTTAGATCTGTCGTCCATAAAATTGTTACGAACGCATAAACCTCTATACAAGACACCATCCACAAAAAAATAACAACAATTGGCAAATACTCTTATTATTGCTGAGCTTGGTTTAGAGCGGGGGATGGGGTAGTATTAAGCGTGAAAAAATATCGGCGACATGTTATTTAAGATTTTTTTTTTCAGATTTTTAATTTCAATGGAGATTTTCTGTTAAATATTTTAGTTGGGCTGATGGAAACGAAAGACTAAAAAAAAGAATTACGAATGTTTTTAAGTTTATTTGGCACCTGAAGATGATAATCGGTTACAAATTAATTGCAATCATATCTATTAAAAAAAAATTTGTTACAGTGGTATTGTTTCAAGATAAAAAGGAGTTTAGAGAAAATTGTCGGGGCAATGAATTGGAAAATATAAAAAAATCATTGCATTACTTATACAAATTATAAACAGAAATTCCTCCTGAATTTTTCCCCCTTTCATTTTCTCCTATTTTGAATAAAAATTCCCTCATTTTACTTTTATTAGACCGTTTTTATAAACCGTGTAAAAAGGAGAAAAAAATAAAAAGCTAGAAAGTTGTTATTCTAAATATATTTAAGTTTGGTGTTTTCTCAAAAAAAAATTCCCTCACAAAACAGGAGGGAGTTTGAATTAATTGGAGAAATTTTTTCTCGAGAAAAAGCTTTCCTCATGAAACTAATTCCTTGCGAATATTTATAATTGGGCTGATAAAGACTTTTTAAAACATTATAAGTTTATACTTATTTCATACTTTTAAAAATAATATTTATAAAATTTTTCTTAAATCAGCTTTTCGCCTTATATATTTCATTTCAAATCCATTTTGATAATTGTATTTTCAAGCCAAATTACTACAAAAGTTATAAGTAAAACTAAAAATAAAATTTTGCGAATTGCGCAAGTATTTTTGTTTAACAATATCCAAATCTATTTGAGCAAAATATTTAGTTTTTATATAACTTATTTGTATTATTAGGACTTTTGTGCTAGACTTAATAACGGCGGGGCTACAAAGCCTTAAAGGATATACACATCTTAGTAATGCCATAAGTATACAATAATATCAATTTCAAAGTCCTGCGTATTCTGTCTTAGTCGTTACGAAATGTCAATAATGGGCAATATGCAGTACAGAAAGTAAATTAGTTTTTAATAACAAAAAAATTTGCCTCAAGGCGTCGGAAAAAAACTGACGAAACGCTGAGAACAAATATGAAATACATACTAAAAACAGTTTTATAAAATATTTTCAACACATTTTACAAATATTTTTTTTCCAATATTTTTGTTACTATTTCTTAAAGTGGAAGCAGGGCAAGTTATAAAGTTATTTATTTCTGGGTTTAATACAAACTACCCTAGCATCATATGAATTTTAACTTATCTTATTGTTCTCTATTTAATCCAAGGACATAATTATTCATACCAAATAGATCTTGTAGGCTCCAAAATATAAACTCGCTTACTAGAATGTCTGTTGATGCTGCAAATTTCATACGTTTTTAAGAGAACATCTTCTTCGTGGTGGAGCTATTGACTGAATTCCAGAACATATCAATACAAAGTTTATATATAGTTATGCTACCGTATTTAAATCATGTTCATATGTAAAAGTATATCAAACATGTTTTAGTTTTTTTATTTGAATAATATACCATCAATAAATCAACATACGCTTGTGATTCGTTCATTTTGTGTTCGCTTTATTTTAATTTGTACGGCGTCAACTATTCAATATAAAAGCATCAACTTTTAAACCTATACCCTGATTGCTTTTTTAATACCGCTACTAATACTTATTGAATAAGGTGATTTGCCCCCAGGGAAAAATAACTCTGTTCTCGATTTCTTTTCTATCTTGTTTGCCTTAAACTTTGCGCACTACATTGTCGCCACGTCCAGTTGTTACTTTAAATAGCTTACAATTAAGAAATAGCAATGCAAGCTTTTTATTCCTAAAAAAGTAGAAATAATAGGATTTTAAATTTTATTGCGTGCAATTTTAATTTTAAGTTGACCGTTGAAATGTAATTGTTGTTTCTTTACAGCCTTTCGCACTTAAAACTAAAATTGCATGCAACAAAATTGCTGAGTAAATGTGTGAAAATGTGGCCTATTGGCAGCTCCGGCCTTGAAAGGGTTATATTATTTTGAAAATCATTACTTGTTTACTTACGGCTTATAACAGCATTATACCTGTTTATAAGACTAGTTACTGCCCACTGTACTTCATTAACAAAATAAGGCAGATTTGTTTTGGTGATGTGCGACTATGACTGCGTCTGCTTTATTTTGGTACTCTACAAATGGAAACACAGTACGAATTAAATATTATTAGATTTGTGATTTTTAATCATTATATATATATTTATTTTAATTCCTTCTCATTAAGAACCATATACTTTTTACCGTCTGCATAAGTTCACAAAAGTTATGTAATTACTTTAGTGTAATATTATTTTCTGAGTAGAGTGATAGTAAAACGTGAGCTTATTATATAGCTAATTAGAAGTTCAACCTGTGGAAAAGCAAGGTTATTTTTTTTAATATTCGTCTATTCGTAGACACAAGTTCTTAGTTTTACAAGACGCAACAGTAAATTCACAAGTACCTGTTCCATAATCACAGAAAACATTTAATAAATATTGAGCTTCGTGTTTTCAATGACTTAAGAATATTAAAGTTTTATCAGGCGTTATTTGTAATTCGAGCTTATAAGTAATTGTTTCCAATGACATCCAAAATAATGAGTTAAAATGCCAAACTCGAAGTGGTGACAATTATGTATTTCATATGTTTAATAACATTTTAACTTATTACTTTGTCATCGAATAAGCTGCTGGGTTTTCAATAATAAATCAGAACCTCTTAAACTACTGATCCGATCACGAAACTAATCAGATTATATTTGTAATACTTAAGAGCCCGATCGGGTGTAATTGATAGTCTGTAGCTCACTGTTTATGCCAATAGATTGGTAAAGAGTTTAATTTTCGCTAAAGCTTAGATCCATCTTTATGACTTTTGCATACATGATCAGTTCTTTGAAAGAGGGATTCTCGCAGCAAAGAGTCGATTCAAATTTTCATAAGATAATATTTATGTAATAATAATTAATTTCATTTAGTTTGGCAGAAAATTGAAGATTTTTTGTTCTATCCACTATTTATTGGACTGAATTGGTTTAATTGAAAGACATTACATCAAGAAAGAGTCTTCTAATACAAGCGATTAATTTCCATAATTTTACATATTGAAAACAGGGTACACAACAGTCGAGTATGCACAGTCTATTTTCCTTCTGCTCATTGCATATGTATTTACATATGTGTATTAGTCATGGTATGTATGTGTAACATATAAATGTAGGTGCAAAAGTATCTAAAACGTATGCATATAAATAAATATGTCTACCTATTTTTTTAACGTTAAGCTCTTGATTTAAAGGAAACCAAAAACACTTGTGTTGTATTTTATCATAAACGTACACATATGTACATATATGCACTCACACAGTTACTTTTGATACTCCAATGCACATTTTCAATTGCCAGTGACACTTTGTCGCAAGGAGCAATTGAAATTGGTGTAGTCAAATACTGCTGCAAGAAAAAAATGAGAAAATTCAAAAGATTACAAAGTTGATTGGCTAAGCTCTTAAATTAAGGTGCCAACAATAAAAATATGCCATTATGTTAAGTGAAACATATAAAGAAAAGCAAATTCTACACACACTTGCCTTAACAGTGTGTGCAGAAGTGCAAGTGTGACAATAAGATTTAAAATGTCAGCGTAAAAGCCTGATTCGACGATATATACGACAAATCAACAAATATAGGTAACAAATCTGTAAAAGAGATGACAAGTTTTTGAGAGGGTCCTATATATTTGTATACTGGTACCATTTTAAAAACATGTATATTTACAATGAATATTGAAGAGGTGGATTTAAAAGCTTTTTTGCGTTTTTGCTGCAGACACATGTCGGCATGCGTAACAATTGTCACAAAAATCGTACAATGTACAAATTGTATGCTGAACACAAACGAAACAAAACAGTATATCGGACTGATTTGCTGTGTCTTTAATTCAATTCTGTATAGTAGAGTTTTTGGTTGTAAGAAGGCTTTAAACAATGACTGAATACAGTAATAATAGTTTTCCGCACAAAAATTAAGCATTAAAGAAAACAGGTTTTTTTTATTGTTAATAGAGTTTTTCACGGGAATTACCAAGAAAGCACTTCTTGGGAACTCCTCTGGGAGTTCCCGAGAATTAGACTATAAAATTCTTAGGTTTCTGAAAACAGTAACTACTTTGAATGCTTTGCACATACTCTGTTTTGAAACTCTTTAGAGGATTCGGAAATAGGAGAAAGAGACAGATTCAAAGAAATGCAAAATCAAAGTTTAACGTTGACGAAAGAAGACGAAGAGACAATATTTTAATAATTTGTCGAAAAGGAGAGCTTCCAAACGGGACATCGTGAATGAAAATTATTCCTATTGGAAGAGTGTTTCAAAGCAGGAGGTACAACGAAAACCAGCAACTCTTCCTTAGAATAGGAGGGGTGCTTGTTAGATGGTAACTTAAATTGTCTTAAACCCGTTTTTTAAACATACAGTTTTTTTATAAAATTTCCAAAAGAAAAAAAAACAATATTAATTAAAAAATATGAAAAGTAAAACATCTCTACTTTTAAAGAATGAGTTTTTTTTTAATTATCGAATTACCAGGAAACCAGGATTAAATTATTTTTAAGCGCTATCATTGGATAATCTGCCATGCATCTGCACAAATATATCCGATACTAATGAACCGATTATGATAAATTTCATTAGAAGAACTAAGCTTAATAGATAAGTTCCATGAAAAGATGTTGCTGTAACAACAAGTAGATCAGTGGTATTATTTGTGAATTTTAAATAATGATGCAGACATTCGTTTTTATTGTGAATTGTTCCATATATAATACTCTCTTAATATAGAAATAATGAATTTATCCACAAAATTTTCTAATAAAAATGAAATAAAAAATTAGAAAAAATAAATGGCTGAACTCGGATTTGAAATTGAGCCAAATTATTCGTTTCATTATCAGGTATTTCTTTTGACTTCAATTCAGTATTGGATCAAAATTATAACAGAATATTTATATTTAAGCATGATTTAATAAATATTTTATCATTATTAAAATATATTCGTTGTCGTAAAACACCTCCTCGGTCAGCAATTGTGTAACTAGTGGAAAAATTTTAGCGGTTGGGACGAGTCAGTGATGTGAAAAATAAACTCGTGTACGTCGCTCAACTGAGAGTATTACTTTTGTAGGCGATATTGCTGTTAAATCCCAAATTTGTCTATTTCTCGTTAATCTTTGAAATCGGGCATTCCACAAACGACACGAAGAGGCGATCATAATTACTTACCGAAATATTGTAACTTCAACCTTTAGACTTTTTTTATTTGGAGCTAAATAAAAGATATGCTCTACCCCAATAGCCCACAATCGCTTCAAGTCCTCAAAGACAGATTCGTAAAGTTATTGAGGACATGCAGCAGCAAATGTGCAAATTGATGATGAAAAATTTCATGAGAAGAATAAACCCCTACAGGCGTTGCCTCATCGATCATTTCACTGATGCTGTTATCCATTACGAATGGGATATCCTCCTCATTACAATTAAACAAATATGAAAATGAAACTTCTTATTGGAAGATCCTATAGATAGCTAAATACTAGATTAACCAAATTATGAAATGATTTTTTTTGCACCGCGTTCTTAAATTGTCACAGTTACACTTAGAACTCAACTGTTGACTCAACATTCGTTCATTTCTTACTTAAACGCTTTTGCCATCCGATTAAGATCAATGTAATTTTGCCTTCAATGAACTTGCGCTTGTATATTAGATTAATTTTTTGGTTTCAGCAGAAAATAAAAATTTAGCCTTTTTGACGGAAGCTAAATTTAAAATAAAACAAAGAGTAATAAAAGCCAGGAAGCTAAAACGTAAATATCGAGGCTAATAGACAAGAAACGATGGTACGTAAATGAATTCAATCAATTTATTTTCAATTAAATAGTCAACACATTACGTTTTTTTATAAGAAACGCATTACTTGCCAAATTTGTTTTTTATCGAAAACTCCTCTGCAGGCCACACTTATGAAGTATTAAGACCGAAGCATATAGAATCCGTCGTACGTTATACGTTGGTTTTTTAAACTGACATTAAAGTGTCAGAGGAGGAGGTTGACACAATGAGTACTTTGTTGACGGACATTAAATCAGGGGATATTCTGTGTTTTTTTTAAGCCTGCATTTCAACTTAATTGGCAGTTTCATCGGTTATTTTAAATAAAATTGTTTATCAAAAAAAAGGTACAATTTTTATGCACTCAAAAATTTTGTTTTTTGTTAAAGTCTTCGACTAACGCTGGAAGTATGGTGAAGTTATAGGAAGTAATAAAAATTATTGTGTATAGTAGGCTTGAAGTCTTGTCTTACACATAAAATTAATCTCTTTTTGACTATTTAATAAATAACCCAGAAATAATAAGAAAATATTTTTTCCGTAAAAAACCAACAGCATGTTTATAGAATAAGTCACAATCAAGACACGGACGAATGGCACATGCACGAATACGTAAGAATTTGCATTCGTGTGGCGCACTTAGCAATGTAGTGTCAAATCACAGTGTTGCCTTTCTGTAAATAATTTTTATTTGTTTACATTTTTTCGTATGGAATCGGTATTTTTGTCATTAAGAAAGTTAATCCTTTTTAGCGGCAAGACGGAAAACAGCTGAGTTTTTTGTAAATAAACAACAAAATTTTAAAAATGTAGAAAAATCAAAAAATTTTGTTTTGTTTAAATAATTCTTGTATTTATTATTCTCCTGTATCTGCATATAACATGCTTTATGAGTTTTTTTGTTTAGATATTAAATCGAACAATTTAGTTGTTAAAGATAATTATTGGTTGTTGGCTTCGGCTGGTAACCATTCGGTATTTGCATGAGTTGTGACAGGTAGTACTGAGTGATGGACTGCCTTTATGTTTGAAATTGAATGCCATGGACATTACAAAAACTTTTCCGGCTGGAGCTGCTGCCGACAAATTGAGGGATTTCAGTATCTAAATGCGGGAATTCTTCCATACAGCTTACCAACTGTTGGAACTGCACGGCTGTTGTCAATTTTATGCTGTAATTACCATTTACAATAATAAAAAAAAACAAACAAACATTTACTATTTTTAACAACACTTACTTTTTTTGCAGAGATATCCATTTTAATTTAAATAATTAAAAAATACAGTTTTTATACAAATTATAATTTTTTTCCACCGACGAATGTAATTTTGCATTCGCACTCTTTTTTTTTTTGTTTTCACAGCAGAAAACGCGCTACACAAACCCAAACAAACTTGTTACATTTTTACAATAATAAAATGACATTCGCGTTATACAACCGCAAACTTGATAAACGTCAGGTCTTATACGCGTATTTACGGCGTATTGGGTTCTGTAAACATGCTGTAATGATTTTAAGAGTTTAAGAGTTTGTCAGTGCTTAAGTTGTATATGTGTGCTTAAAAATGTATATGATTTTTCGTATAACCTTTCCAAAACTATTTATGCTGATAGTTTATGTTAGATATGAAAAAATAATGTCCTAAGAAGTGAGAAAATCAGGGCAAAAAAAACCATAAAAATTGTTGTAAGTCAAATTTCTTTCAAACAATCGAAGCTACAAAAAATTAATGAAATCGGTGAAGATTTACAGAAGTTACAATTCCTGGAACAAATTTTGCCGCATTTGGTTGTCAAATTTATTGCATCAGGGTGCTTCCAAATCCAAAATTTTTACAGTTCATCCCTTCTTCTATGCATAGCAATTCGATTAATGAAAATCTGTTGCGTAGCTTAAAATTTACAGATTTCTTAAAAATTTTTTTAACTTCACGCTACCATGCGATGTGATTGTAAAATATGAAAAATTTCACAATGATAATGCAAACGTATTAGTCGCTTTAGGCAAGAGGCGCTTGATTTTTAACTGAATATTTGTATTTGTAATCGCTAATATTGGTAAAAAATTCGTATTTTACAATGGATCTTTTGTGTAAATGTGGCTTATAATACATAAATATATCTTTATTTGTAACAACACTGCCCTTTAAATATAAATATAAAATAATATATAATATACATATAAAATATATAATATAAAAAAATATAAAAAATGACAATTGCTTTTTATATTCGCAAAAAACTTTAAAATTATATATGTATAATCAATTATTTAATAGCAACTGACTACGGATTTGTACTTCTAGTCAAATAAATATTAATATTTTTAACTTTTCTAATAAAAAAAAATAATAAGCTGGAGTTACAACTTTTTGTTACTATCAACACTAACTGTTATACTCATAGTACTGTTGAACGTTTACTAAGTACACCACTAATAAAAACCGTAAGATAAGGAAGTAAAATTGTGTGTCATAAAATTAACTGCCATAACCTTGTTTACAGTAATTTTTAATCAGAAAATAAAACTGAAATTAATAATCAAAACTCTTTTGTTCTGCATGTTGTAACTTCCTTAATTTTGAAAAGCAGTAAACAGAAAAAGTCTGCAAAAAAACAACATGACTAGAAAAACGGGGTAATTTATATTGAAAAATTATTGTTATTACGCACAAATCGTTTATTATTAATTTTTATAGACAATTTACAGACGTCTGCTATACATTAATAAAAATTTACGAAAAAAAACTTTTATGAAAAATGTGTTCTTTCGCTTGGTGCATAAATAAAATTTTGCGTGCTTATGAGAACGTAGTGCACAATCTATAAAATCCAACAGAAGGTTTACTAATGTGTTTCAAATACAAGTCCCCTTTGCAATAAGCTGCAAAGCATATTCGTACATAAAACTCATACAGATATGCACTGGAGTAGAGTGGATGGAACATTATTGTAGTCACGTGACTCACACCTACACATATCACTTAGCCTGATATTATATACTTGCAAAACACAGGTTAATCGCTCCATAAACTGAGTTTTACATTTTTATACCTCTTGCAGCTCAAGCGGAAATTGTATTATCTATGGTCGTTTAGGAACGTTTTTTTTTAGTTAATATTTTTATGTTTAACTTTAACGCGTGCTAGTCTCATTTAGTCTAAATAATGACATGATACAACATTGTTTAGAGTTATACTAAACGCATACTCTTTCCTACAATTTCATAAATATTAGTATAAGGATGTGCCTCTAATAAGTAACAAAAAAATTATAATTTACATCATTTTATTAATAAAAAAGTGTAATGACAAAACTGCATGCAATAGTAATATTCGTAGTAAAAAAAAGAATAGCTGCATGAAACTACAATACATTTATGTGACATACTACACCCACCATATGACACTTAACAGGTACCATTAATTTGTTTAATTTGACACAAAAAAGTTAATTATCCACCCTCATATACTGTATCTTTTATTTTGCCAATGATGACTGTAAAACTTTTCGAAATGACATGAGCCAGTTTTAATTTTTTTCACTAAAAACAACGGAACGTAATTCAATGAAAAAAGATTTTTTTTGTCAAAACTTTGAAGTGTTTTCTCAGTCAAGTGTTAGCAGAAAAATTTACAAAATTTTCAAAACTTGTTCTTAACTTCCATTTAGGTTTTACTTAAGATAACAGAATATTTTATTTAAATTAAGGACTAAGAAAGATATACTAATTGATCAGTCCCTAAAATGGAGATCACCTTTATATCTTCTCTTTATAGTCTTTAAAAAGGTATTCGATACACTATACCATACTGCCATTTGGAAGGCATTATCTTGTAGAGGAGTACCACTGATTTCTATATCTGATTTAAATCATTGTATGCTTATGCAGTAAGTAGAATCCTGTATGAGGACGATACATAAGAGTAGCGTTCTATCAATACTTCTCTTCAACATAGTGTTGGATGTCAGTATGCAACAAGCTACAGCATCAAGAAACGGCATAACATGGGGCCTTCAAAGTATACTTGAAGACCATGACTATGCTGACGATATATGTCTGTTAGCACATTCGCATGCTGTGTTATTCAATTGTCGCTTAGTTAGTGACTCGTTCGCCCTTTTTTTAAATTAATAGTTATTGACAATTTATCGTATATTCAATAGGGATGCCATACTACAACACATGCTGCAATCAGCGTTGCCGTTGTGACACTAAAGTATCACTTTTGACACTTTTTCGAGTCAATTTCACTTTTTATGACCCTTTTAAAAAAAAATTTGTGCCACTTTTTGACCTTTTTTGAAAATTAGTAAAGGTTCCAATATTAATAAACAGCAAAACATAAATATATACGTAAAATAAATAACGCAGGAAAGTTTTGGTTCGAGATAGGAAATTATTCTTCAAATTTATATGTATTCGTTACATACGAGTATATATTTACTTTGACTTATAGTAGTGCTTCCGTTGAACGAATTTTTTCAAAACCATCACTGATTAAACAAAAATTTACCAACAAACTTAAAATGGAAACTTGTGAGTCCATGCTTTCCTCTCTCAGTTTGCTCGAATTGGAGCTGGAAGAATGGACTCCAAGTGAAGAATTAATTACAAAATATAGAACAAGTATTTCTAGAAAGTGATAAGCATTATCGAACATTTTTTGTTGTAGTAGCATCTTTTTTTATAATACGACTTATATTGGAATGTACCTGTGAAGTGAATTATTTAGTTTTAACGTATTTCTATAATTCATATATGTGTAATTACTTTTATTTTAGTCGCAAAATATTTTACCCTTCTTTACTTTAATATACCCTTTATACCCTTTTTTCTCAAATAAAAATTATTTTAAGAATTTATGAAAAATATTTTTAAAATAAACAAATAAGAATTAATTTTTAAATGTCATATCATTTTCAATTTAAAAATTTAAATTTAGAAAATATTTTATTTATTTATAATTAAAAGGTAAAGTTTTCAATTTAGCGTTTTTTTCAAGTTAACTTTCTTATTGTTAACGGCCCTAAGAGGTGGAAGGAAGCCTTTTGCTACCTTGCAGTTTTTATTGATAGACAGGGTGGCTCCAGTGCCATTATTTCTGAACACGTTAAAAAGACAAAGCAGTCATTTGGATTGTTGACTAATGCTTGGAAATCTTCAATGATATCTTGAAAAACCAAACTGAATATCCTTTACTCAAACATAAAAGCTGTTCTTCTGTATGACTGTAAAATATGGAATGCCCATACCTCTAATGTTCACGCTCTAAAAGTTTTCATCCATCACTGCTTTCATAGACTTCTAAAAATAATGGAGCCAACTATTATCTTCAACTGCAGACTTTGGGAAATAGTTTAACAAGTCCCAATGCAACGTGAAATTGGTAAACGAAAGTGGGCATACGCTCCAGAAAGCTGGAGATGATATTGCCAGGCAGACAATCGAATGGAACCCCATGTTAAGCAGACAAAGAGGTACTCCTGCTCACACTTGGAAACGCCAAATTCATACATAAATGATGAAGAAAATCTAAAAATGCCAGAGAGAAATTAAAACAATCGCACCCAATTGATCTGAATGGAACTTGCTTGTTACGGCCCTATGCTTCTTATAACAACAACAGAAACAAAACAAGGAATTTGAACAGGTAAATGTAACGTGGAGAAAGCGGATAAGGTGAGTTTATGATCATGGATTGTATTGTATAATTTTAGTAACATAATGCTCGGGTGCTCACTTGGGCATTTTCGTTGAAAAAACTTCGTAATATGCGGTTACCGGCGCAAACAGATTCGATTTCAGTGAGGTCGTCGGCCTGCAACATTATTTGGGAAATACTGAATAGGCGTATCGAGCTAAAACTAGACAAGATTGAAAAAAGAATCATTAACCAAAACCTATGATTTTTGTGTTTTTACAAAGAGTTATTGACTTCCCTAAATGTTTGACAATTCAGTTACTTTCTTAGGACTACTTTAATACATTCAATCAAAATCATCAACACTTACAGAAAAAGAGAAAAAAGAAGAAAAAATTTCTGACCACCAATGTTGTATTTTGCCAACCATGTAAAGCATGCCAACACTAATATCAAGTGGGTTTCCTTTCTTGTTAAAATTTTTTTTATCTTGTTTTGTTTTATATAGCGGTAATAAAATTGTTAACAAGTATTAAATCTACCTGTTCAATGATTCTAGATAATCAACTTGTGTTGGCTGATATAAATCTTGTATTTATTATAGCGATAAAAAAAGAAATAAATTTTGCCACAAGAAATAAAAGAAAAAAGTCACCCCACACAGGAAAAGTCAAAAATAAAATTAACAAACTAATGTAAGACAAATAAATATGTTACGAATGTAAAACAATGAGATTACCTGTTAATGTTATTTGCAATACAGAAATATTTTGCATTATTTCTTTTTGATTTTCATTAAAAAAAATGTCTTATTAATTATTCATTCCACCGACATGATTTTCTTTTTCAAATATCATGTTGTTTAATACAACAATTCGTTAAATATCATGCAATTATAACAAAAGCATGAGGTCTTAAATTACGCCCTCTGTAACAAAAGAAATAAAACCCAACCGAAAAACATCAAACATTAAAACTCATTTATTTTGAAAATAATTAAAAACAGAGTAAAACGATGCCATCATCAAAGTAATACAAACACCTACAACACGAATTCAAATAAACGAGCACGTCCTTTTCATATCCTAGCAGCAATAGGAATAATTAACTATTGTATGATGCACAAAACTACTTAATCATTGTCTGCGATAAAATTAATCAAAGATCCACCACTGAGTAAAATAAAACACCAAATACACGAAACATACATTCAACTTATTTTAGGGGTCGGAATTATCATAGAAACACACACAATCGAACAGAATGTGGTTATGAATGAAAATGCAATTTTAATTTTTATTACAGAATAATATTTTATATTTTACTCTTCCTAATTTAATAACGTACTTCTGGTGTATCTACTAAATATTAAGTGTTGCTACTTAATACTTGTACCATATGGTAGCGAAAAAGGATGTTCGTGGTAGCAACGTTTGCGTGTAATTTCTATCTTTCCTTTTGCAGTCAGCAATGAATCTATCAGTTGGTACTTTTAGTACGGGTGCATAAAATTAACCTTCAACATAATAAAATAAAAAATAAAACAAAAAAAATCATAGAAAAAAACTTTACAATGAAAAGTGTTTTTAATCAGGAAGGAAATGAATATTGTATTAGTTTAAAAATTTTCTCAAAAAGTTGTTCTTTGCTATTGCAAACGTCAGTTGTTAAATACATAATTTTGTGTTCCTTAGATTAAGCGTAACAATATGATTAATTACCGTTGCTTTGAATCCTGTTTAAATGCCTGCATTTATTTTATTTTTCTTTTTTTACTGCTTTCAGAGAATCATTTCGGTTATCCTTCTGCTGTTATTTTGTTGTACAAATTCGCGTAACACAATAATATATTTTTTTATATTTGTGTAAAGTTTTTATAATAACATAGTCTAAACATTTGTTTAACTAACGAATTTAGTTATGCGTCTCATTAAAAAACTTTGAAAATTTTAAGAAAACAGATAACAAAAAAATGTTTCTGGAAGCAGCAAAAAATTGGTATTCTTTCCAAGTTCACTGTTTTAAGGCACTTTAAAAAATAATCAGAAACTAGGCAGAGATCCGTCAATTTTTTTGAGGTAAATTTAATTATTTTATTTATTGAAAAGGAAAGAAAAATTAATGTTAATGCACACGATTTCACTTCTTGCATTTAAACGATTTCATAAAAGCAACTTCAGAGTTTAAGGATGACACAATTTGGTGATACAGTTAGACGAAGAGAAGTGATGTTAGAGCATTTTTGGTAAATGAATGAATAATTATTGCTCGGGGAACACAGGACACTGCGACCGATCTATTGTATCCCTTGCCAGAAAAAGACAGATTAATGGTACTAGATTGCCAAAAACAAAGTGCTAAAATGTTCTACGGTTCAAAAAAAGTACTAGTTTTTGTAACATTGCTTTTTAATAATAATGTTAAAATAAATTTTACATATCAGACATCTGTACATTTTTAAAACATTTTTATCATTTGTATAAGATGTTTATATTAAATTTCTTTAATTTTATTTGACATTTTATTTATGTAAATATATTTACATACAAAATTAATTTTATTTATTATAAAAACTTTTAATGGTATATATATGAGATAAAATTTTTGTAGTAAATATATTTTAATTCAAGTTAAAAGTATTCAAAATATCAACCATCGTCCTCACAGACTAACTCATTATTGTATATTTCAGATGAACTAAATTTTTTACAATATCTTCCTGATATATCTAAGGCAGCGACATTACTTATATGCCCAATATTTATTTAAAAAATCTTCAAAGAATTATTATTCAAGTCTTTTTAAAATAAAAGTCTCTTAACAGTTAAAAATGAGGAATATTTTTATGGTTTTCTTATAAGTATTATAAAAGATTTTAATTTATTTGGGTCTTTCATAACAGTTATAAAAGACCTTTATATTTCAGCCTTCTCATACCCATTACACAAGAGTTTTATTTTTCTAGGTCTTCTCGCGACCTTTATTTTTATTAGTCATCTATATCAATACATACTTATTGTGTGCAAGCTCTAAAAAGCCCTAATTAAATAATGGCTAAAATATAAAAAATTGGTAAGAGAAGACCGACATAAGTAAAAATCTTTCACAACAATTAGGAGAGTACTAAAAGGTTTTTAGCTTTTTCTAATTGTTATTTCAAGACCAACATTTTCCAAGCTATTTCTTCTTTGACCAATTGAATATTTAAAAAATAACAGCAGTTATTTTGGGTCCCTGGTCGAGAGTATAGCAGTATAAGTTCTCTAAATTTACACCCTCTCTCATTCGTATAACCGGAAATAACAATTCCTTGTTTTATTTTTCGTACATTACAACGATGTAAAAACCTACGACAAAGTTGTGGAAGAGGCAGCATACATACATATTTGTACGTTTTTATACAGTGAGAAAATATATACTTAACTTGATATTATGTATGTATGTGATTTTTTAAAGTAATTATGCGATCTAAAAAAAGTGCTTAGAATGCTAAATAATAAATAAAAATATGCTAAACTGGCATTTAGAATTTTTTTAAACTCTTAGTGCTAACTCAGAAATAATAATACTAGATCTAGCACTAAAAGTGCTAAAATGGCATGCCGGATATGAGATGAGAGCAAGAGCTACGAAATAAAAGTCCTGTCAGTGAACAATATCGTCGTGTTAACGAAGTGGAGCACAATGTGATCACTCGTGGTATAAATAAAGCAACAGTTATTAATCTGCCTTGCCGAATAATATGAGCCTATCGATTCTTCATTTATAAAAGTTATCGTATATGAATGTAAATAGCATGATATGTTAGTCAGATTTCATTCGAAGCAAATGTATCCCACTAAGGATACAAACAATAACGATGACGGTGAAAATAATGAGTACACAAATAAATAAACGTTAATTCTATATAACTACAATATTTAAATTGCAATTGTGATCCAAATGTTCAAGCTTAATTTACCCTGCTTAGATTGGTCTTATGGAATAAGTTATTTTTAATTATTTTTTATACATCAGTATTGACATCTTATAGTAAATCAAAGTACCTTTTATAAATAAACTCATTTTTATGTAAACACTTTTCTGAATTTTTTATAAACAACATAATTTTTATGTTTTACGATAGTCATTAGCTACTGAATTTCAGATTAACCAATATTTGTAATGAAGTTACAAAATAAAAATATTTTTATAGCTCAAATTTAATGTTTTATTATCTTAGCAATATTTGGCGATATCCAACAAGTCATTTGGCGGGGAGGCTAAAAGTAAATCTGACAAAACTGCTGGTAAGTGAATAGAATCATCAGCAATTGATAACGCTGTAGGCTGCTGTATACCACAGCGACAACCTTTGTTGATGTTGTAGCTTAATAGTCACCAAAGTTAAATAATAATAAAATGGCTATACTGCTTAACAAATATTAAAGCCCCTCCTTGACACTAAAGGCACTCCAACATTGTGTGTACATCAAAACGTCAAAAAGTAGAGTTGTAAAAGAATAAGTGAAGCTCTCTCAATTTTACTATCTGTCCTCTCTAAACAATCCCTTTCCCAAAGAAGGTAACATATAAACACATTCGAAAATACCGATGTTATTACCGAAAATCAGTAAGACGCAGCTACTTCAATAATTTCGTTAATCACTAAGCAGGAAATTTAAAATTTATTTCTGAAATTAATTTATTTTTGCGGGTAAATCAGTCACATTCTGTAATTCTCCAAAGCTAAATCTTCATCGCTAAAAATATAATAGAGTTGAATTTTGGGTTTTTTCGAAACTAATGAAATTTTCATTCTTTAAAAACATACATACTATATTTTTCTAAGCCATTGTTTGTTACACAACAATAAGTTATACATATTTTAGCTGCACTTTAAACATACATTTCTGCTGTTTGTCATCAATAAAATATATGTGAATATTGCAAATGAAACTATTTTAATATCATTTACAATACTTCGAACCGCACATGAATGAATGATCAATAATAAAATAAAAGAATTCATATAACAAACCTAAAGAAATACCGCCTTGTAAGAGTATTATGCTTTTGAATTATGGCTGAGGATTTTAGCCATACACACAGTTCATTCTTGACATATTAACTAGATAAGGACCACCATGGTATGAAATACCAAATCGACTCTGCTGGATGTGTTGTTTTAACCCTGTTTATATTAATGCATTGTAGTTTTAATGGTCAACTCATTCTTATGCAACAAAAGCAATAACAATATTAGATATACAAAGAAAACAATCAGTTATGTCTTTTGTTTTTATTACACTTGTCTCAAAACGGTGACACATGAATGTCTTTATAAGTAAAATCAATTTTATGGCTAAAGAGTAGTTTCTATGAATGCGTTTGTATGAGTATCCCACTTGGCCATCACTTTGAGACATATTTAGCGACAAGTCGTAGAAAACATATTGAGGACAGCAAGAAGCAAATCATTACACAAGACAAAACGAGCGACAATATCAAACAGTGTGTCTTTAATGACTTCATAGAGGATAATGTTACGTATAAAAAGAAAAATCGAATCATCATTCCAGAACGCACCTAAAATGCAATATTCTTTATTTAAATTTGTTTTTTTTTTAACTGATGTTAATCTCATTTATATAAGCCAACTTTCTAGCATCATCTAAAATTAATACCATCGTTTGTCTGATTGAAGACAAAACTTAAGACATTGTCGCCGATCTTGTCGTATACAGATTTTGATAGAACACAAAATATTAGACATATGACGAGCATAATGTCTTTACGCGATTATTGTTAGAGACAATATTAAAGATTTTTCCGAAGAAAATTTCTAGCAGAAGACAATATAAAATACCATGTCGTTTATCTTATCTCAAACATTTTTCAAAATATGACGACAACGAGCACGACTTTTCCACTAATATTGTCGTGAGCGGTGAGTTCCTTTAACATAGAGGTTCTTGACCATAGAGGACAAGTCAGGAAAGGATCGTCGGCGATAATATTTGGCCAACTGTGTCACGATGAGGAGTAGAGTGAAATACTTACAAGTTTGAGTGTGATGTGTGTGTATTCAATATTCAGATATGTTGTTTGATATTCAGTTTACCCAATTAACACAAATTTATACGATTGCTTTATTGCTTAAGGCCCAACCATAATATGCATAAGCTTAAGCTACTGTCAAAATTGGACGAAAAGTCTGTCAAATGCTTAAACAAATTCAAACAGACTTTTAGATAGCCATAATGTACTTAAGTGAACTTAAGGTAAATTTACCCATTGTTGCGAATTTAAGCATTATACATATGTATTTTTTGTGAGTAATTCATATTGAAAAGACTAAAAATTGCAGCAGTGTTCATTATTGAATTTTGAACAGCGTTACCATTTCAGCATTTAGCTTGAACTTGATGCATTAACATTTTTGGAAAATATGGTATTTTAGCATAAATTGTTTGAAAACAAATTGTAACAGTTTTGGGTGTGATATTTGTTTTACTTTTTTGTAATTCTCATTAAACATGGACTACATAAACCTTCAAGATTAAAAAACAAACAGATATCTAATATACTCATATGATTGAATTTCAAACAGTTGCTTTAAAATTATTTCAGAGTACTACTGCAAATTTATGTATCAATGTTTACATAATATTTTTAAGGTAAAATTCGATATGAATTTAAACTTGTACTCTAATATAAAGTTCCACAGAAATAGAAGCGAAATTTTTAAAGAAACATGTTGCTAACCTCACAAAATACCAGAAAAATTCGATCATCTGATTAAGATGGAAAAATCTCGAAGATATTTTAATTAATAAAAAATAATTTTCATCCGCAAACAATTTTATAATTTTACAAATAACTTTCTCTTATTTGAAACTTAAAATAAATCATGTAACCAATTCACAGTCATGTAGCCAGTTCAAAGCATTTTGAACGGTCTGTTGTATTGCTATATAAAAACTATCATAAAGGCAGAATGACAGAAAAAACATAGAAATTATTATCAAAGGAAAACAATGTACACAAAACAAACAAATACTTATTTAAAAAATTATTACTTAGTAAATTTTAAATGCACACACAAACCACATTATTTCCTTCTGTTTCCATTGCGGTTATTGCTTTTATATTTTTATATACAGAAAATTCTTAAAGCTTATGCATATTATGGTTGGGCCTTTAATCTGCAATACAATAATATTTGATTTGAAGGCATTTTTGTTTGTAGCAAATCAATCTCTGCCATTTGGAAAAAAATTGCTCTTCAGAGGTTGTCAATTTTAGATTAACCCACATGTTTGCTGGGTAACTATGTCGCATGACATTTAAATGGTCGTTATTTTATGTTTAAGTTGATATTTTATTTTCTCTTTCTGTTAGTATTTGTAAATTTGTCTAGTTAAATATCCATATTAGTAACTGTTACATAGTAGAGATTTAATATATTAGAAAGCCCAGCAAATGCCATTTATTTTGTGGCATTGTTTTGTCATATTTGGGTGTTAATAATGTCAGTATTTAATTTAGACTTCATTCATGCTTTGTTGTATTTCCATTTTTAAGTTTTTTTCTTTTATCGAAATCCACTTGTCGGCGATGATTGTTTTGTTATGTTAATCATTATTTATCTTTTATTTTGTATTGTTATTTTAATTCTATCTGAACGGCTGGCTTACATACAATCCCTACAAATGTTTATTTTATCTGGAGTGGAAAAAATTTAATTTTTTATTCTGCTTTTATTAGTTTTGAAATTTTTAGTTTGGGTGGTCTTTTATGACGAGACTTGCTATTTTAATCAAAACTAGAATCGATAAATAATTAGAGAACTGTGATTATTATAAAAATTTGTTTTATAAAATGCAAGAAGTAAAAAAAAGTTATATGTGCTCGTATGTACTAAATAGGAGTTAATTAAGCATTTTTCAAACTTTTTCTCTTTAATGCTTTGAGGTGTAATTATGTATTTAAAATAACCGTTTGCAATAGATTTTGAACAATTATGAAAATTAAAAGTGTATTTGAAAAAAAAAACTGTGTTAGAATGTTACACAATTCAAAAAAAATTATCTTGATGAATCGTCTGTAAGAAAATAAATAAACTAAAACGATTTAGTCATCTATCAGAATCAATTATAAACTCTTTTGTTAAAATAATATTGGAAAAGAATTATATTTTTTATATTATAAAGAAGAATTGCAAATTAAATTTTCCTAAAAATTAGTTCTTATCGGAAAAATAGTGAGTAAAGTAAGCAGCACCTGCGGTATAAATTTCAATTTCACAGAAAATTTATTTGCAATTTTACGGAAAAAAATGTTTATTACATCTTGCAAAGTTTATTTTTATAAACAGTGTAAGTTTTTTATTTTTAATTTTTCCGAAAAAAGCATTTTTGATAAAACTTGCAAAAATTTGCATATTACGCAGGTTTTCAACACTTTTTAACAAAAATTTCTTGTGATTACTGACACAGCTCGACCATTAATATTTTTACCCAGAAATGTTACATTTTATATATCTGGCTCATGGATTGCATGGAATTGGAGATTTTATTCGCTAACATTTTGCAATGTCAAATTGCAAAACCATTTTTCTTAAGGTAGCACTACATACATACGTAGCATGTAGATTTTTCCAAATAAACTTATTGTCTTAATTAATTTCCTGGCGCCCTCTTGTATCAATGTAATGCATTCTATGTACCCAAGTATGACCAATACCCCAAAGCCCTGTTCTACTAGATGGAGATCTTGGTTAAAGGCGACAATTTTAAAGAAATAAAGAGCGTTTTAAATAAGCTTTCTGATGATGAAGCATAGTCGATATGTAATGCAAAGGCTTTATTTAAGAATTCATCGGTAACAACAGATTTAGCATACATTAAAGATAATTACGAATGTATTTGCCACAGTATAATCAAATTTTAAGCCAAAGGACTTCTTTAACATGAAATTTTATCCGTGATAAAAGCCGTAAAAGAAAAAAGAAATGTTAAGAATATAATATTTATTGAAGAACTCAACAAGGTTTTTAATCGAAATATTATCCTTCATCGTTCACCAAGATTAAAAACAACGTATACAGTAACATCGACTGATGTTGAACGAATATTTTCAATATGTTCGATAGTTTTGTGCGGCAATCAAAGTCCTTTTAATTTGAAAATTTTAAATAACTTATGATTATACTTTGTAAATACGTTTTTCTAAATAAAACTGATTAAAAATTAGTAGTCTGTGTTTTTTCGGGTTCATATTTTTGTGCATATTTTAAAGTTTTTTTATGATGCATATGCATGCATATTTGAATAATTTTTGTGTATATTTAAACTTGTCCTGTTTATAAATGCAAAACCGTCTATTATTGAAATAAAAAAATTAATTATACACATACTGTTTTTTTGTAATTTTGAGATGCTGAATATAATACTTTTGAAATTAATTTCATTCGAGAGTAGATATCTTATGCAGGTCATATTGAACCAAAACCTGGTCTACTCGCAGTACAAAAAGAACATTTTATAATATTAAAAATAGAGCCGATAGCCTTTAGCTACTAGTGCTCTAATTATTTATTTGTTATAATTTTAATTACAATAAATTTCAAAAAATAAATAAATAAATAAAAATAAATACTAAAAATTAATACTAACAGAATTTCAATTCCTATGATATCTAGTTTATATTACTCTATGTTGTTAAACAAGAGAAATAAAATTATCAATAATAAAATTTTGATGTTATTTTTATATTCTCAATACACATCCTCTTGTGAGATTTGTATATTGCACACACATTTTTGATAATGTCCATATGAGCATTTGCTTAGAAACATGTTTGTATGGAATTTATTAACATCTTTAATAGGACCCCTACAATTGTTAGTAAATTGTGTAATTATTTTCTTCTAAAAATCCTCTATCTGAGAAATTTTTTGTGTTATCTGCCATTTTTTATTATTATTAAACTTTGTCATAAAAACGCTATTGTAATACCCGATTTTGTTCTATGCGGCTAATTTTGATGCTATAATAAAGTAAGTTTCGCGGCATCTCAACTGCACCAGAAAGTTGAATAGCAAAATTTTTTATATATAAGCTAATCTAATAAAAAATGTCAAACTTGACTTCGAGTCGTCAGTATTAAATTTTTTATATACTATTCGCCTTATTCACATACGATTAATAAAGTAAAAGTAGGTTTAATAATGGATTTTCATATGGGAAAACCAAGTTTAACGCACACATTAACTTTATTAAACGTTTTTGAATTAGGCCATATATGTTCAGCACAGCAAAAATTTGACTGAAGGCAGTTGTTGGAAGCCTACAAAATTTTTTCATAGATTAGGAGTAACTTCCGGTATTGTGTAATGTGGTATAGTATTGTTTCTATTAATAAGGAAAAATTAAAGAACGCCCTATTACTTGGAATTTTAAATAATTGTATCAAAATTATTCACAGAGTATTAATAAATATAAATCAATTTGCTTTTAGGAAGCTATGTAAGGAGGTATTAGTTAAAAATTTACCAGTCCTGTGATTGATTTTTTTTTGGTCCACTGAAAAATGTATGCCACCTTGAAAGCAACTGATTTAATCCCAAATAAACAATTTTAAGTTTAGAAGTGAGTCCTTTATTACTGAACCACATTGACAGAAATGTAATTTATTAAGACCAGATTTTCATTTACTATTATATGAATTAAGCTCGAGTTCAGCTAATTTGGTATAGGCCAAGGAGCCTAAAGTGGTATAGTGTATTACATACCAATTATGCTCGGACATTCCAAGAAAAAGTGAAATAAAGAAAAGAGAAACAGAAAAAAGGAAAAAATACATGTTTAGATAAAATAAGCATTTCATTGACCTGATAAACTTTGAAAATCCTTATGAAGTACACTAAACAGTTAAGCGTGATTGCAATCCCAGTTAAATTACAGAGACAATTTGAAGCACAATTTTTTAACTACCCGAAGATCACTTGTCACGGTCATATTTCCATTAAAAATCACCATCTGCTATGAAAGTTAATAAAAGTTTACCAAATTACCTGCCAATTTGTTCAATGGCTGCTTTATGGGTTTTTACGCTTTTTCTCAAATATCTCTGAAACTTGGGCTCCAAAGGCTCCTTCAGTTTCCTGAATGCAAGCCTAATAAGTGTAATAAGATAGATCTGTTCTAATCGAACTAAGCGTCAAAACATTATAGTCAAACGAAAAAGAGTATACCACATTACCCGAAGTTATTCTAAAATACCCTCGAATCAAAACGTAGAGCTAGAAACATGTATGGCATTATTCGCAAATTGTTATAGTAGCTTTAATGTTGGATTTTGATATGGGAAAACCGGTTTTAATGCACACATTAACTTTATTAATCGTTTGTGAATAAGACCGTTAATAAATTATAAAAAAAACCAAATGGATGCGCATATTGAAGCTTTATATCCATTTGAATTAAATCCAATTAAATTTGTACCAATAATATCTAGTGATTTCGAAATTATTTTTTGATATGCCTTTTAACATTTATGTGACAATAGTAGAAATAAAAAAGAAAAATATGCGAAGTAAACGCAATGAAAATTTCATTATATAAAATTGTATTAAATCTATATTTTTTAGTTTTATTTTATGCCATTTTTGCGCAATTTTTAACGCATAATTGATTTTAGAGTATACTAAGTTGAATGAGTAATTTTCCCGCATGGAATAAGCTAAGCCGCAGACAATATTTCAACACGAACGCCGCCGATAAAAATTTCACGCGGACCAAGCTTTCCGTTGTTGGATAAATTTTCTAAACTTTTATAAAAGTTTTGTTTGACAATTAATTTTTATTATTTTAGTAATATTTCTTTCAGCATTCGTAATGTCAATTTTGCGGCGGCTCCATCGATGTAAAATTTTTTAAGCGCCCGAGTCTGCTTGTTTTAATTGCTAAAATAAAACGAAAAACACAGCTGTTATAGCATTGCTAACTTTTGCAATTACCAATCTGCAAAGGTTTTTGGTTATGCATATTTGTTCAAGTGTTGCAAGTCTCAGTTCATGTATTTTGTTGTTGTGGTCTTGCTAAATAGAGCACGTATGCAAGATTTGCAATATCTGCAAGGTTTGCAAGGTAATTTGTAACAAAAGGTGATTTCTGCTATTGAGTATTTTTGAATAAAAGTGCCTCTATCGGTCATAAAATTGGCAATAATAAAACATTTCAAAATTAATTGTACATGAAATTAACTTGTGGTTTTTGAAATGTGCAGTACAACGAGGATTTAATTTTCTAATAATAATCTTCTGAAAAGTTGTAATTTTTGGTATGGAGTGTTTTAAATATAAGCGGTCGATATTAATTATAATAATATTCAAATAAGAACAATAAGAATCTGAACGAAATATAAAACAAAAACACAAACTTAGTAATTTTTAATCCAAAGTGATTATTATTTTGGCTAATGATCGTAACATTTTTAGTCAGAAAGAATAGGACATGAGACAATTTTCCAAAGAACACAAACGTTCTTAATTAAAAATATGATTACAACTTTGTATTTCCCAGTTTGGACGTCTTATATTTTTTTCTTTTTCTTCCTTACAACACTTCGAAAGAATAAATGGTCATGGCAAAATTTTTTGTAAAGAAATAGTCATTATTACATTTGTACCCAAACGCATACAAATAATTTTTGCTGCAGTTTATTGCTGCTTTACAGTAGCTTTTTTAAGTAGCATATTATAACAAATTTATAATATCCTTCTGTTTTTGTCATGATCATTTCTCATTTTTTTTCTTCTACATCATCTGTGGAAAATGTTGCAGTTGTTGTGTTGTTTCTGTATAATGCCAACCGAAACAATAGTTAACAAACATTATTTATTCTAACTACTGTTTCAGACAACATGAATACTGTGTGACCAGCAAAATGTAAAAGAGTGAAATCACTTTTAACTTTTTGTAAGGTTTAATGAATGTAATGAAATAACCGCAGAAGTAAACACATAAACAATATAAATTCGAGCATGTGAACATACGAAAAACATGGTTGATGCAAGTAATTATAAAAGCAACCTACTATGGTGGTAATTAATCATACAATTATAAAATAGTTGCTCAAAATTTTATATTGTTGTATAATTTAATAAGTTTGCCACATCCTTTCGTTATTATTACAAGCTAGTCACGTCAAATCATATCATAATAAAATATAATCATGGTTTTGTCATGTATAAAAATACTTTTATTCAAAATTATTTTATTTGGATTGAACATAAACTGTTTTTGTGAAAATCACATGATAAAGACTCATAATATTCTGTTTATATATAACAATAATAAAATTCTAATTAATCATAAGTTTATTGTATATAATAATTATATAACATAATTGTCACACATTTTTTGCTAGTTTACATTATCAATGACAGCTGGACTTTATCGAATATTGCAGAACACAACTTAAGAAAATTACAAAAGTTTTGTTAAAAAGGAAAAAAAAATTGTATATAATTTAGTTACGTAAGGAAATTGAAAATATTATGGTTATTGGACATTTTTTATTGCTATAGATACATATTTAAATATTTTTGTAAATAAATAAAACTTTGTTTGTAATCGAAATTTTTCAAACAAATTATATTGCAATTTAACTGAATGATAGTAATGATGTGATTGTTTAGTGGAACCTAATTAATGCTTACAGCATTTACAATCAATAACAGATTGTTCTCTACAATTATATATTGTTGCGGAAAGTTGTTCCCAACCATGTTGTTTCTCTGTGTATAGGTACTGAGTACAGGAATTGACAAAGTTTGCTGCAGTCCTATTGTCCATGCCCAATGGATGTTATGTATATACATATGTAAGAAATGGTATTGCCAGGTGCTGGAGAAAAAGCAGCTAAATCAACATTTAAAAAGGCCAGAAAAAGTTAAATTACTAAAAAAAAGCAATTAAATAATTAAAGATTTTATTAACAAAATTTTTGAGTTTCTAATTTACAAATATTTAAATTTTGCTGCACCGTTATAACCATGAACGTTTTTAAATAATTTAAATCTAAACAAAATGTTATTTCAGTTGTCCTCATAAATTCGATATGAAATTATAAAATCATCAGAGCCCGGTCGCATGCATGGCTACTTACAAGTAATGAATCACAAGTAAAGCTCCGAGGAGCGATCTAAACATCGCGTTTAACTGAGAAACATACATAAGTCTATCATGTAGCAAATATTCTTTAGCATTTCTTTGCACAATTTTATAATTGTGTGTCAGCAAATGTAAGAAAGAACAATTATTAAGAATACTTAAAAAAATCGAATTAATACTATCCCAATTCTGACACCTATCTTGCACATATAAGTGCTGCACATAGAACATGGAATACAACTCCAAAAATAAACAATATAAAGGTTTTTTTTCGCCTTGGCCATAGAAAGCGTATACAACACAAAAACAAAACAGCAAAATAATACTGAAAAAAACATACAAAATAATATAAGAGTATGACCATTAAATTTCAGGGAGCATGACATTCACACGTTTAAAATGAACTTTTACGCACCCAAACGTTTTGTTTACTAAACTGAGCAACACCACACTGCCACCACCAGTGACTCCACAGTCAACACACACTAAAAAAATATAAAACTACAATAACCAATACCGCACCTACTTTACAACAAACATGATTTTATATAATAATTCTATAGAAAATTTAAACAATATTTTTTTACGTTTTTCTTGTAAATTTTTCATCTTGTCTGAAGCCAGATAATGTGCAATAACACTAAAAACTACTTGAAGGAAGATGAACAATATTGTTGCCACTTTTGTTTTGTCTAACCTGTCGAAGGTGTTGAAGATGATCGTGTTCTTTCTTTTGGCTTTATATTGTTTGTATTCTTTAAATTTTTTATGCATAAAAAAACTCGACGTAAACTACGTGGTTCTTTAAAGAAGACCTTTTATTCAAAGATCATCATCTTTCTGCTATGTACAGCTTTCAAACGACCAACAATTCCAGCAAAATCTTAGAAATGTAATAATGTAAAAAATATTTTAAGAAGAAAAAATATACATACATAAATAGTATTGTTCGTACGTAGCAGTAACGATCGATTGCCAAGATCAATGATCATATTCTAGCCACTTGTAAGTTTATACACTTGTTGCTGCGGGTTTGTGGTTTTTGGGACCATCATCATTATATCATCTCATTTTCTTAGATTTAAAAGTACAATGCGTTGATGATGCTCTTGTTCTTTATTTCTTTTCATGTTGTAGCAGCTTTTTGTTATTCCACGCTTGTTTTTAACTGTTTTCTCAAGATCATTCTTTTGTTGATCTTTCAAAGTTTGTTTGAAATATATGAGCTTGATGGTTTTCTGTGCACAGTTTGTACTCAGCATAATGAAATGTGGTGGAATATATTAAAGTTGGTTGACGAATTTAAAGAAGAAATTTACACTTTAAGAACCGTTCAATAACCAGTGAACAAATGATACAAATAATAATTTCTACACTAAATAAAACATTACTTTAGGAACTCGGACTTAAGGTATGATGAATTTATCCGCTGAACACTGGTTGGTTTATTGGGTTTATTACTGTCCGAATAAACAATTTAGACCGACTAAAATTAGTAATGAATATTAGTTTTTATATATTGAGGAAAATGAATGAGATTACGGGTACCTGCGCAGTATTTGTGAGTACGATTACGAATATTCAAATTGAAATTTATCGCCACCATCAGTTTCTCAAGCTTAGCTATGACGCCTGCAAAATAAAGCATTCCAATGTTAAATGAAAATAAATTTCCCTTCACATCAATGCCAATAAATTGAGAAAATTAATACACTGATATCGTCATTCGTATTCCGACAGCAATAACAGATTATCTTGTCTCTAATAATCGATATCAATTTTAACTGAATTTGAAATTATCATTTTTTTTAATTTAATTACTCTACCGAACGTTTGCAATAATTTAGGATTTCACCATTTTCTGTAAGCGATTAGAATTCAAAATTTTGTTTTATAGAATATTTTCAGATACATTTATAAACTGTTAAATAGTTGATACTCCTAGTCACCATTATCCACCATAAAAAATGGTAAAATTGAACAAAGATGATGAAATGGTGTAGCGACCTCGAAATCAGTACTGATCCGTTCTGCTAGTCTGATAAATAATAAATTGTTTCAAATAGTACTCTCTTAATAAATTAACAACTTTATCCAATAAATTGCTTAAAATTAAAAGAAATGGGTAAACTCAGATCTGAATTCAAGCCAAACAATTAATTTCAATACAATTCAATTTAGTTTAAATTAGGTTTTTTCAGATCTTTCGTAGTTGAAAAATGCATAGAAATTTGGAAATTTTACTTTAACGATATCAAACGATATTATAGACACAAAGTTACCTTCAGCTGTGGGAGGGGTCTTTTGTATTTTTAATTTTATTTTTTGTCTTCTGCTTCGAACACTATGTATTATTAAGAATGTTACTCAGTCTGCTACATTAATTGGCTACTATGTGTTTATTTTAAAACTTTGGGTTAATAAAAGATTTCCAGTTTAAGAAAATTAAATATTATTTGCCACGGCAATCTCTGCTGATGCATGATATAAAGTAAAAATTTTGAAATGTAATAAAAATCGTATTATAAAGTACATTTTTCAAATGTCATAAAATACCAAACATTTTCAGATTCTTTTGGTGAAAACTCGCAACGTCCAAGATTAGATGCAACCGAAAATTCCGTAAGCACTAAGCGCACATATTTCACGTGTGCAAATGGCGGTAAAAATAACTTTTTACAACTTCTTTTCCAAAATCATGCTCGAAAAACTATAATGAAATATTGAGCGGAAAAAAGGGTTCCAGCCAACCCATCAACCCTTTGACATGGTAAAAATAGTAAACACGCAAAAGTGCGAGCTTCTCTTAACTATAGCGAACCAATATTTAGTCACACTACCATCAAGTGCTTCGAGCGAGTGAGTGTTTAGTGGCGCCACTATTATTTATATACTGCTTCGTAATAGTCTTGCAAGAGAAGGAGCTTCGAAATTTTATGTTTTGAAGATCAACATTTCTTTTGTGAGATTTGATTATTAATTAAACATTCCAGCAATTATTATTAAAAACATCGATGAAATGAAATATAGGCACAGGGACTTTGAGTAGGAGGTTTCATTTTGATATGTAAAGCTAACGAGTAACATCGGACGTTTCTTTAATGTAAAGTGGACGTAGTGCCATGAATAACGGAAAAGAATATCTTTCAAAGTGCGAACAAGGCTAGACATGCAGGACCATAATCTTTGCATAAAAGTTTTCATCAGCAATTCTCATGTCTTTCACAAAGCCTTAAAGAAAAAAGTCTAAGGTTGTTAAATCACGAGATCTCGGAGTGAATTTTAATCGCCTCTTCGAGAAATCACACGGTCAGGTAAAAGTGCGTTTCTTGCGTGGCACTTAGCGCCACAGTGTATCTTGAAAATAAACACCGTCCACATCAATATTTTTATGCAAAAAAACTTGCTGTGTCGTTTGTAAAATGCCGGATTCCAGAGATCGACAAGAAATGGACAAACCTGGATTTTCCTCTACGCTATGGGTTGCAGCCCCAATCTTCTCCGTTGCTCTTGAGCCATTTTTAGGACTTCGGTTCTTCATTAACTTGTCCCAACAGCTCCAGTTTTTCATCAGTTTCACAATTTCTGGTCAAGAAGTTGCTTCACGGTGGCCCAAAATTGCCTTAGTTTTGCGAATTGTGAAATTTTCACAATTTTTATAGTGAATTTAAACAATTTTAATGAGTTGTTGAAGCGAAACTCGTTCCATTTTGATTAAGGCGTACTATTTACTTGTCATTTGTCAAGTATTTATAGGTTGAAACTTTGAAAATTTGACGAGGATATACTTACAAATTTTCATTCCATTGAGTTTTTCAAATTATAGTCAAGATAACAGCTGATTGCAGTTATTTTTCATCCAAATAATTTTAAGTTGTTTTCTTGATACCACCTTGCTAAAAAATTTGCTTTAAATTTGCGTACAGTTTTTAATTTTTGTGAATTTTGACAAGCAGTATGTGTAAAGATCTTGAACCAGAATTGAAAAATAATTTGATGGTGTGAAGGATGTGATTCAAAGAGTAGAACAGTATACGATTAAAAGATGGGGTGCAATAACGCCTTACGAAATAAGGCCTTTAAGGCTTTATTTCACTTCCAATTGAGAAATAAGGCCTTTATTGCGAAAAGGGCTTTATTGCACTTTGAAAGTGACATAAGGCCTTTATTGAAATTTAGCCAATGGTGCAATAAAGCCTTTATTTTATATTTTTCGATTCTTTTGTTACACTGTTACCGGGGTACTGTTACCGGGGTACGGTGATTGAAGAGGATTTCGGTTACTCAATTTTTGTGTCCCCTACAATATGTAACTCAATAATGGAAATGTCTACTAGCGAACTGCGTCATTATTTGATAGATTGGACTTTAAATGTAGTACCGATTAGTAGTTCCAATATCTTTAAACAACTGCTAATAATACATATTGCTCATAATGAACATGTAAGTATATATTTTCGGTGGCATGTCATAATGTCCATGAACATTGTGACACACAAATAGTGACATAATGTCCATGGACTTTATGCACTACGTAGGAAAAAGCCACCTAAATCTCCACTTAATACAGTTTTCCTGCGCGCGTCTCATTATCTACCGTAGTGTGACGCGCGTAGGAAAACTTTATTCAGCGAAGCCTCCTGCCGCGTCCAATGGAGGAGAAAACCCCTAAGAGCGGCCGCAGGCCGCCACGCAGAAAAACTTTATAAAGCAAATTATTAATGTTCTATTAATTTTTGTTAATATGACATTTTTTTATAATTGTTCGATAAAATATAAGAAGAATAAGAAATTTTATTGCTTCATTTAAAAAGAAATTTAAGTGAAATAAGACCTTTACGGCTTTATATCACTTTCAAAGTGCAATAAAACCTTTTTGGAAATAAAGGCCTTATTTCATTTTCCTTTGAGAAATAAAGCCTTAAAGGCCTTATTTCGTAAGGCGTTATTGCACCCCATCGATTAAAATGTTGTCTGTATTTAGTGAAGCTTACAAACAAACACATTTTTAGAATATTAAATTTAGTACTTTTACTTGACATACAATGGAAATATTCTGCTTTTGGAACAACTTGGAAGAACAAATTTGCTTTTTTTATATGTATGTTAGTTTTTAATAAATTTTTAGTTTGTTTTCTAGTTTACCAAAAGGATATTATTAGTTTAAGTAAAAAATAAAAGGTTTAAATAAAAAGAATAACAAATGAATATAGTTTTTGAAATGTAATTATTTACAATAAATTCGCAAGAATTTGGCGAATACGAATATAAATAATAAAAATACACGATTATTGGCGAATATTCATTCATTATATACGTCGTTATAAAATATCATTAACTCTTGTCGAACTCATATTACATAAAGAAGAAGTTGTTGAAGATCACACGGCAATATAATTATTTTATTTTTTTGTATTTTTTTACGTAACAAGTAATAGATATTTAAACTTTTAAGTCTTAAATTCCTAATATATTGTGATTACAGCAGATAAAGAAGCTGTATTTTACATAATGTAAACTCCAGTGATGCTCAACTTGTATTTTTAAAAGAATTTCTTAGAATTATTGTATCCCAGTTCTGTAAATAATTTGATCAACATTTCGGGCGTTCTGTATTGGTCTACAGAACAAGAATTTTTAATTTTTAATAGTGTGTTAATAAATTAAATTTTTTTAGTTCTTATTATAATTTTGTTAAAATTTTGTGGCAATTTATTTAACGGTCGCTCTATTCATGAATTTGTAAATTTCATTTCAATAGCAAAATACACAAGACAGACACTTATCTGCTTGCTACGCATTCGTTTGCGGCAAATAAGTAATGTGGTCAAAACCACAAAAATCAGTAAAAAAAAAACAACAAACGATTCAATGCGTAGCATATTTATATAATTTAACGTTCTTTTTTTCTACGTAACGAGTATTTTGCTGGTTTCAATAAAAGATCTTTTGTTCTGCTGAGGATGCCTTTCTCATATCAAATTTTCGTAAGAAATGAGTTTCTTGTTGTTCTTTTTTCAGTCTTTAACTTGTTAAGAATCGTGTAGAGAAACAAAAGTTTTTATTTTTTCTTAAGAATATTTTTTAAACAAAAACAACCTGCTAGATGGATTTTTCGTTTTGTGTTTTATTTTGTTTATTTATTCTTTTTTTCTTTTTTGCTTAAATATTTTTTTAGCTGCTTTGCTTTTGCCCTTGAAGCAATACACGTTTATAACTGCGAGTATTCTTTTCAATGATGATCTTGCCAATTCATTTTTTTGGAGTTTAGTATTTTTCTCTCGCTGACTGTTTGTTTGTTGGCGGTAGTGGAGTTTTGAACAAACGCAACAGTATTTTCATATATATGGCCACTTACTACTCTATTATGCTGGTGTGTTAAGGGCCGTTTTGTAGGTGATTATACCATAGATTATTGGCCACGTATGTCTAGTAGACTTGAAGTAAATAGCGATCGTGTGGGTTGTGTTTATATGATGATGCTGATGTTTTTAAACGATGACGATGGCTACGATGGCTGCTGATGATAATGATGTGTAGGATAAAAAGTATTTCAAGCATTCCTTAGGCCCTTCGATTCAAGTACCTGTTGTTGCTATTAAAACTACGTACTCTTCTGAATAACTTCAGCCAGACATGGTTTTAGGCATGAAAAAAAGTAAAGTAAAGGAACATACTTTGTTTTTATTGCATACATTTCTTAGTGATCCTATAACAATTGCGTTGGCTGAATGCTAGACAGTGGCCTAAAAAAGTTAAAAATTCTTATTTATTAAAGAAGAAACTATTTTAATATATTAAACTCTAATTTGCATAGATTAGATGCTGATACCACTTCAGAGTTTCAGCCCAACTCAATAATCAATCATGGATCTTATTTTCATACTTTGCCATTTAAAACTGAAATTCGACAATTTCAAAGGTTCAATAATATTGAAGCCCCAGCTCTCGTAAGTGGACACACGAGCAAGCAATTCCACTATATACAATATTTAACGATATCTGCGTGATGTGCATCAAGCCTCAATTAAATATATTTTCTTTTGTTCTTATAACAAACATCTTGGGGTCTAAAAAATTATATAATTAATTTGTAAGCAGCTGTAGTCGAAACAAATAGAGCAAATATAGCAGCCATTGGCATAGTTTTTGTCTTTCTAAATCTTTTCTTTTACTTTTAAATGGAAAATTTCGGCTTTTAATTCAAATGTTTAGCCTATTCTGATCCTATTTGCAAACAAAAAAAAAATTGCTTTATCCCTGAAAAGAGCCCAACCCACTGTACGCACTTGTCGATCGTGCTGATCTTGTTGATTTCAAATAACCACCTAAATAAAATCGTAGCTATTGCTTGCCGCTTGTTGCTTTTTCACGTTTCTTATTATTTTTAAACTTTTAGTCTTGAAAGAAAATAAAGCAAAATTAATGTTGGCAATAATAATGAGCCTACAGCAGGTTCATTATATTTATACGGGTACAGGTGATTTTGTCCTTGGGAGAAACCAAAAAAAAAGAGAAAAAAACCTGCGTTCTTTTGTTTGAAATAAAATAAAGCCTCTTTACTTTTCCAACAATTCTTAAAACTAAAAGGGTTTTGTTACACGATGAAAAAACGACATGCATTCATTATACTTAAAACTTTAAACAAAATTGTAAACTGAAACCATAAATTATTTTAAATTTCAGTTTGGTTGGGCTTTACTTGATTTTTTTTCTCTCTCTGTGTTTTGTTAAATCAATTACTTTATGTGAACAATTTATTTAACATCTTAATTACTGGAAATTCCCCTCAAGAGCCCTCAACCAACCGAACGATGTGTCTGGTTAAATAAAACATCATGTTTGGCAAGATATTTTACATTCAATTACTAGACTATTAATTTTTAACGCACTTGTTTATTTGAATGTATTCAGATACACTGCACCGCAACAGTACTCACTCATATGAGTGGATATAAATTTTTATTACAATTCTTAAATGTCTAAATGGCATAAAACGCAATGCCTTTAAGAAAATGTAGCAAAAAAATAAATAAAAATAGATATTATAGTGGTTATTGGTTCGTTTATAAATATAAACCACCATTTGGCAATTAGTGTTAAATAATATTTCGTTTTCTTGTTTCTCTTGCTAAATCCAAATTTGAAGTATCGTTGCCCATGGTAATTTATTGGTTGGAAAAATTCCATTTAAATACAAATTGAATTAAGCAATTTAAATGCTAATGTCTTTTTTGTATGTTTCGTATCGTTAGACTTATATAACTTTGTTATTTAGAATAATATGTAAATTTAGATTTTTTATGACAGTTAAGGTGATAAATGCATTTTTGATATTTGAATACGATTGCGTTGCGTGTGTATAGAACCCAAATAGTTTTAAGTCGAAATTGAATTATCATTAACATTTTCATGTGTGAAGTGATGCAGTAAAACTATAATAATAATCTTAAGGTGCATACGTAAATGTTTTAATATGAACATGTAGTGTTCCTTGCACATAATTACTTATGTATAAAAAGTAAAAGAAAAAAGAAACAACTGCAGGATATTATGCATTTAAATTCATTTTTAGATTTTTCTTAAGTACATTGAATTCATCCTACACTATCATCATTTGCGTTTGCCTTGGTGAAAGTATTTTTCTGAGTCGATTTTTTTAAACACACACAAAATGATTATACTTTTTTGGCATATTTGCAGAAACTTGCAGTATGTTGGCAGAAATCGAACCTGCGATACTCAGACTATTATCTTAATGCACTATTTATTCGTCTATAGGGGCATCCATAGTTACTAAAGTTTTTCTATTGAGTCTAAAGGGCTCATCAAAATATAGCGCAAACAACCCAGCGAAACTTACTGTGAGTTTGCCTTAAAGCGATTTTAGAAGGGACATTTTCTTGCGGAATCATGGTCTTTGTTCGAAATGTGCCAGCAAGAAACATTCAATTATACTTAGAGAATTCAAAAAACTGGAAGCTAAATCTGTTTTTAAAGCTTATTTGAACAGCCCGTTCACAAGCAGGTGACAGCAGTGGGACCCAAAATTGAAGCAGTTACAATTGAGTAATAAACTATAGTATACAGTAGGGTGACACAATTATGAAAAAAATCAAATATGAAAAATGTCGGAACGGAAAGTATTCACGATGTATGTGAATTAAATAAATGTATCCTGAACTAAAAATTGAAATATTTTCTAGAAATATTTTATGAAAATTTTGAAATTTGTTAAAGTACTTTGTATCATGGTGAAATAAACAGGTGGCATTACTACGCCATATGATAATTTTTTGCTCTAGCATTGTTTTTCCAATCTTATGTCAGTTTTGTTTATATTAGAGATGGGCACCGCTCACGTGATTTAAATTTTTTTTATTTCAATTACGTGAGCGAGTACAAAAAAATTGAGCGTGCATAAGTAGATTTTTGAAGTGATTGCTTCGTGATTTTTTTGCTATATTGTTATTTTTTCGTATACTTTATTAATTACTATTTTTACGTAATTACTTAAATAGTTTTATGTTTATGTTCAAAGGAATTGTTTGACTCCGATTCAAATCATACTTTACTCATTTATTTATTAATTTTAGAAATTTTTTTGATAAACTAAAATTATTTTTATTAAGAAAGTATTATTGGAACAATTTATTCCATCAGACTAGCAAAATAAAATAAAATAATATTTTTTTTTAATATTTAAATATTTTTTTGCTCACGTGAGCATGCATTAATGGTAGCCAAAAATATAAGGTTATGAGCGTGAGTGAGAAATCACTCACGATCCCATCTCTAGTTTATAATTACAAAATATCCAAGCTTTTGTTTATTAAATTTTTGTTTATTTTTTTATTAAAAATTTCATTTTTTTTTTAAAGTACTTATACATTTGTGCTTGTTGTGAGAGTGCCACTACCTTCTATATGGACCGCAAATCTTTCAAAGTAAACCACACTTCCTTGCCTTGCTCATTTGTAGCGGTCAAAAAATTCAATGTTTTCTGTTAAGTTATTTTATTTAATTTTTATTTACAATAATTTTTTGACAAAGGTTTAGACTTTACACAAACAAAAATTCCTTTTTTTATTGTATTGTTGTAGTTGTAGCCCTAATAATGCCACCTATTTATTTCGTAATGCTTTGCATAACATTATAGCAGTTTGTATATTTCTTTGTTAATTAAAATATTGATTTTAAATTGGAAATCTAAATGAAATTCTATTATTAAAACGTTGAAAAAAGCAAATTTTAATTTGGTAATATCTAAGAAGGATCTTATTTTAAATGAATTTGAAAAAGTTAAACAAAAACTTTAACACAAAATAAAAGAAAAACGTATCTCGTGTGATGCACCACTTGGTCATGTTTATTCCATTGATAATATTTTAATAGCTCCCTATCTATATTGATTTTTCCTACTTTATCACCTCAAGATTCGCACTGCTTATAGCAAATCCCCAATAGAAAAACATAAACGTACATGAAATTTGTATATATTCATAAATGAATCAATCCAAAGTTGTGTAAAAAATTGCTTTAGTTCTGCACACAAACGAATCACTCTGCCACTGTATGACAATTGGGGTGTCCAATTAATTAAGAGCTCTTCATTCAGAGGTTAATAAAAAAATATTAGAAGTCATTTTTAAGAATTCACAATCTCATGGCTTCCAAGGAGTTATATTAAAAAATTACATAAAAAGCTGACGCAAATTTAAAGAGCTTTGTTATTGAGCTATTGTATTTGCAAGATTCACGATTTCACTAAAAAATCTTTATTATTGAAGAATAAAATACTATTTTTTGCTTGCAAGCGCATGAGAAGAAATCAGTTAAGGGTAAATAATTAATATGTATTATCACAAGATAATTCAATTATAGGAAAACAAAAACAATAAATTTTTTAGATGGCATTTCTTAACTCAGGCCCTAGCAATGGCCTCGCTTTATGTTTAAAAAACAAAAGAAGTGAAGTACCAAATACAAATAAAGTAAATGTTATCCCAACGCTTTCAATGCAAGGAATTAGAAATCAAATGCCCATAAGCACGGCTACCTCTGTGATTCACGCAATAATGTGTGCACAATTCATTTTATTTTTATTATTTATCATTTCCGTTATAGAAAAACCGGTACAGAATAGAACTTTTCTCAGAATTTATAATTCGAATGCAAGCTGCCACGCCCCTCGTTAGAAGCAGAAGCATTCCCGTTCAATTAAGCTTCATAGTTATTTGAAAAATTCTCATGAACATTCAAGCACAAACACTAAAAATTACGATCATTTTCACATTTATCAGTTTGAAAAGGTGACGTAATAAATTGCAATAAATTTTTTAGTGTCATTATTATTAAATTGTGGCCTCTTCAATATTGATTAGTGATCAAAGAATTGTTTATATAATACTTTTTCTTCAATTTCGTTTCGTTTTCTTGTTTAATATTTTTGTGTGCATTTCGCCGTTAATCAACCTGCATAAAAATGTTAAAGAACAAATATAAAATTAAGTGTTGTGTCATGCAATTTAAACGGAACCACTTCTTTTGAAACAACAAAACACCTTAAACGTTTATGATGGACACCAAAGGAGTTCCTCTTCATTTCGATATGAATATAAAGTTTCAGAAAGAAAAAAATAAATGTTGACTAAATGCTGATCTGCAAAATAACAAAATAAACTAAATACATTGAAATACACTTGCCGCGGCCGGACAGTCATTGATTGTTATTACTTTTCCCTCTTCTTTTTAAGAACATATAAAAACAAGGAGAGGAGAAAAATTGTATAAAAAATAAATAAGAAAGAACACCATTCAGGGCGAGTCAAACCACACCAACTGATTAAATAATAAATTAATAATATCGACATCAACAAGTCCGCAAAAATTACAGAAAAAAAATCGGACAGTCTTTTAGACAGACAAAAAGACAGACAGATAGAGAGACGTTGGTTTGAAAATTAAACGTAAAGAGAACGCACACACCCAAACTATTAAAGGAAAGGTTTGATCATATTCATAATAAAACAAAGAATTATACCGGCCTTTGAGATTCAATGATCATATATGAGTGCATAACAATATGGTAAATCGTTTTCCTTAATTTGAATACCCTACTTATAGAGATGGTAGGAAGTCCATAGACATAAAACAGCTTCTAATAAATATGCTTAAAACTAAGCGTTGTATTTGTATATTTATTGGATAATGTTTCACTCAAAAATAATAATGAATTGAATACACATTTGAAATTAACAATTTAGATTTACGTAAAGTTTGCCAGAAATATTTTTTAGACTTCGACTTTTTAAGAGGCTTTAAATTTTTTAGTTCTGGCTAAGATTTTGTTTTTCTCTGTTTTTTTTAATTCTTAATATTTATTTTTTCGGGTGACTGGACTGGAGAATTTCAATACCGTTTCCAAGTATTTTTTTTAATGTTCTTTTTGTTAAAGTTTTAGCTTATTTTTATTTTTTACATGAAACAAGTTTGCTTTATGTTCGATTATTTGCTCTTATGCGTTGCCGTCGTTCTGTTGTCAAGTGACAGTGGAGGAGTATAGAACAAACTAAAAATAATAACAAAAATATACATATAAATATTTATTCTGCTTGTTCTCATATCTTTGCATGGAGTGTGCGGAGATATTTCTGAAGGTTCACAATATAAGAAAAAGCTAAAATCCATAGATGCTGTTTATATTCAAGGTTACTTTATCATTCTTTTTTTCCCCATATACTCACTGTCACGAATAACTACGCACCCAATTTAGATTCTTATGTGTGTTGCAAATACCTGCTTAAGCTGCCTGTATTTTTTTTTATATTTAGTAGTGGCTTTTTCTGTTTAGTTTACATATCTTTCAGGTTTCGTTTTCTATTAATATTATTTAAAATCTGGCGACATCCAGAGAATAAGATCCCATTACGTTTTATCTTTCCTGTTTTTTAAATTTTATTTGTCTTTTTGGCATTTGCAGGTTATTTTTGCCGCACACGTTGTTGCTGATTTTTATTAGTACCTCAAGTGTATGCTATAATAGTTTATAGAATTGAAACATTAATCAAAGTAATCGATTTAATATTTTTTCCTGAATGTTCTTTGAAATAATAAAAAATCCTTCAAAAGGTGGACTGGCAAGTTGTTATGTGTGAGTTACATTGAGAAACCGAAGCCGTTCTATGAATTGGCTAATTAAATAATAAGAACAATAATATCTTAGCCATAATAAATTTATACAATTTATATGCGATGTAGTCATATATAATGAATTGCGTCATATCTATTTATTAAATCGAAAACAATGTCTCCGTTTTAAAAACGTCACATTTAATCGATAGATGTTTTATATGAAGATCCACAAGGAAGTTATCTTGGACCATTGCTTTTTACTCTTTTTATACATGATCTTCCTAACGTAAATAAATCCTAGACCATTTTAATGTATGCGGATGATGTAAAGATTTTCCTAAGTTTTAGTCAATATGCAGATCAGAGTCTAATTAAACAAGACTTGGACTCATTTTAGTCATGATATAATTTAAATTTGATGGTGGTTAACTTGAAAAAATGTTAACAGGGGAAATCATATAAAAATAAATTATTCTTTGGTGAACCATCAGCTAGAAAATTGTGTTACAGTTTACAATGTTGGATATTGGATTTTTTTTGCCGCTAAGTTCAACTTTATTAATCATATTTCCATAACTGTAAATATAGCACGCTGTATTCTTGGTTTTGTCAAAAGATGGCCAAAGAATTTATAGGTCCATATGTTACAAAGCAACTTTATGTTTCCCTCGTCAGACCTGTCTTAGAATATGCATCTATAGTTTTGGATCCTATATAAATGACTCAAAACAATTACATTGCATCGGTACAAAAGCATTTTTTGTTATTCTGCCTTCGTGGTCTTCAGTGGAACCCATTAGATCTTCCATCACACACTAGCCGTCTTGCTCTAATCAAACTTAAAACTCTTAAAACCCGAAGGACTGTGTTGATTGTGTCGATAATATTAAATTTAATTAATAGTGATATTTCTTCTAATTTCCTGCGCCATTACATTTCGTTTAGTGGTCCTCATCGTCCATCTCGACACTTTGAATTGCTAGCAATTAAATTCTTCAGATCAAATTACGCAAAGGCTGATCCCTTTAGAAGAATGTGCAGTCAATTAAATAAATTTTATAAAATTATGGATTTTTCTTTAAATGTAAATGTTATTAAACTTAAAATTATCATCTTGTTAAATAATCAATAATATTTTATTTTATTTGCATTTGTATTGTTATTATATTTTTTAACTGTCTGTAAGGATATGATAAGGTGTTCCTTTTCAATTTTAATTCTTCCATGGAGTCTGCTTGTGCTCGAATCTCCAGTCCACCAAAAAAATATTCTTTTATGTTCTAAAAAACAGGTTAACTGGCGTTTGCGTAAAACAATATTTGCAACCGATATTTTAAAAACAATTATTTTTGATATGAGTCCAACGAAGTTTTCTTAAAAAGATTAGGTTTTTTGGATTATCCATTTACCACTTCCTTGATTACAAACGAACGAACTTATTTACAATAATAAATCTTTATTTGTAGATCAACCATGTTGCAATTTTTGTCTGTCTAAGTAATTTTTATTTTAGGAATATAAGAGCTGGCTTACCGCTATAAAAAAAAGTATTAAAAAATAAAATATAGATAATAAATAAATAATAGATATCAGTCTCCGAAAGCAATGTGTTCTGTTCTATAATTATATAAACATTTTTTTATATAGACACAATTTCTTGCCATTCTGCTTAAATATCTCAATTTTTGTCACTTACCTCAAAACCGATTACTTATAAAAATTTCTTCATTTATCACCAATTGATAACAGCACTATCAGCTTAATGCGCGGGCGTTCATAAAAGAGAAAATAAATTAATAAAAAAAAGTACATCAACCTGTTGCTAAATCTTGTATTTCCTGTGCAATCATTAAGAGCCACCCATGACAAGCATAGCAAGACGTTCCAAGCCAGTCATATTTAAACATTTAAAGAAAATGTTTGCAAATATTTTGAAACTTAAACATTTTGAAAATCTTAAAAATATGCGCATCTCAAAAAAATGGGAAGGAATTAAAGTCTAAATGAAATTTAATTAAGTATCTTGCTATAAGGTTTTGCATTATTTGTTTATATACGTTTCCATTAAACAACAATTTTAATATATTTGAATTGTGCCAATTAATTTCAATTATGCACTTGTTGGTCTCTTATCCACTTTGTTCTCGGTCATAGAGAATTTTAACTGATTATCTACTGCTAATGACCAATCAATCTTTTTTTACAGCGCTGTTCTAGAATTAATTTAATTTCCGCTTTAGGTGATGTTAGAAATATTAGATAAGAGAAAAAATTAATTAATTGAGAGTATCGATATCACAAAATATAAGACAATAAAATATATTCATGTTTCTTAAAACAGATATCGATTTCCTTGGTTTAATCTTTGGCTTACTGCAAGAACTTTGAGCTGTGGTGCTTCGTAAACTTAAGCCTTTCTTTTCTCTCCTACGAAAATGCTCACATGGAAGCTGCGTTTCAAAATTGCTTACGACTTTTCTTTAATTTCAGATTTTCCAGGACCACAAAGGATTTTTTTATTTCTTTAATTTTTTTATTTATTTTGTTTTTTTTCATAATTTTTAATGTTTTTAAATATATATATTTAATGTGACAATTTTTCGAACAAATTGGTTGTTAGTGGTTTTTAACCCAAAGTGATTATTATTTTGGCTAAAGTTCGTAACATCTTTAGTCAGCAAGTATTGGACATGAGACAATGTCCCAAAGGAACAAGGGAAAATTTAACTAATTTTAACTTACACGGCAGCACAGAAACAACGCTGTTTTGGGAAGCCGCTACACTCCCATCATCAGTGTTCATGTGTGTTTCCATGTATCCGCCACTACTCAGGTCGGTTGAATGTGATTTAAAATTTGTTTTTATATAAATTATTATATATTTTTTAGGTTTTTTCTTATCAGTTAATTCTAGTATAACGAGTTTATTTTAAAAAATTTCGATGACCACATTCTAAAAGAAACTTCCATTTTTAGAGAGTGATTTTTTTTGGTTTAAACATAATCTGGTAATTCTTTTTTCATTTAATTATTATTATTTATCTTTAATTAAAAACTATACCAATTTATTCTATTTCATTGGTCGTTATTAAAAAATTAATTCCCTGAAGACGTCGAACAAAAATGGTTGAAATATTGAAAGAAAATAAAAACTTAAAAGAAGTTCTTATTTTTATTTTATTTAATAAATAAAACAGACAGACCTCAAGCCGAATAATTATCTACGTATAATTATCGAAAATGATTTATTTAATAATCTTTCAATAACGCATTCCCATGGCATTTCAAAACGAACGATATTCTTTGTCATAAAATAAATAATTTAATTTGTTATCTCGACAACTTGTTTTACTAAAACTCTAACTGTCACGTCATTCAAAAAGGCTCGACACATTACGGGACACAGCAGTGACAATGAAAATGATTAAAATGTTGGCTGCAACCACAACGATTTTTGTGCAGTTTCACTCATTCTATGGTAATGTTCTCTTAGTGCATTTTTAGATACCTTGGAAAATTAGAAATGTATAGTTTTAGCTTCAAAACTTTTCTTGATTTGTCTATAATGACCGTCAGACTCTTAAAACTGTTCTAAGGATGTCTGACAAGGCAAGTTTTGAATAGCGCTTTCTCAGGTCGAAGTATCTGACAAAAGGGTGCTGTTGGCTGAAGTAGTTAGCGCGTTGACTGCAAAGCAAATAATGTCTAAGAACGTGGGTTCGAGCCCAGCTTCAGACAAGTCATAACATCCAGCATTTTTCAGTTGTGCATTAGTATGCGATTGTATTTGTTGTTGTCAGACTGTTTAAGTGATGAAGGCATAGCACTGGTCACTGAACAGTTCTGGCAGCAATTGATACTGGTGTATGCTAGCGGACATCACAGCGCCCTCCTTCGTCGGTATTGTAGCAAAATCGCCGGCGAAGTAAAATAATTAATAAAATGGCTACAACAGCTTAAAACACATTTAATGCGCCTACTTGACATCAGAGGCGCTGCAACACTGATTTAAAAACTAACACAACGCGCAATATCAGAGTTGTAAAAATTAAGCTTTCTCTCTTTCACCATCTGTCCTCTCTCACTATCCCTTTCCCAAAGAAGGTAACACACCTACGGGTTGGTAGGCATACTAATTGTCTGAGTGTTACTTCTCTTTAAAAAAAAAAAAAAAAAAAAAAAAAAAACAATTTTTTAGTCACAGGCGTATTCAAAAATGACTTAGTGTTAAGCACATGCGTTGAGATGGCGAGCACATTTCAATTAGTGAAATGCCTTTAAGTTTATTAAGTTTTAATTTTTCCTTGATAATTTTGCTTCAGAGCTGCTGCTGTGAACGACAATAGAACATCAAATGTGCAGAAGCAAAAAAGCGATCAAACAAAACCAAACTGATTTTGTACAGAAAAACTTTACTTTGCAAAGTTTTGAGTTTATTGCTGAGAAGAGAGAAAAGAATAGAGTTTAATTGTATGTGTGTTTTTGTTTTGCAAGTTCATCCAATAAAAGAAAACAACATTTGTCAAAGTAAGCTTTGCGAGTGGAAAGGCGAAAAAACTTTAAGTTCGCATGTGGGAAAGCAGTCCAATTAAAGTTATTCTACCAATGAACATTTTTGTTCTATACTTTCACGCCCCTAATTGTTTTGATCCGATGGCACTGCTTTTCCTCTTGCCTTTTTTATGCAACCTCAGCAAAATTGAGAGATTTTTTAAATTTTTTGTCCAGAACATTACAGAAATATAGTAAAATATTATAATCTCAAATCGAAATATACGTAAAATGGAATTACATAAGGGTATGCATGGCTCACCTGAATATATAAGAAGAGACGTCACTGCTACGTATATTAGCAACTTATAAAATATTTGTTGCTATATTTTCACTTCAACAGTGATATGTTCATTTCAAAACTCGTTGGGGTTAAATTTGTTTGAAAATTCATAGCGAATTTCAAATATAATCCAATTACTCACTGCTGTATGAAGTTATTTATTTTCAACGTTTTTTTTCATTATTTTATCAGAAAAAAACTCTTTCTTTTCTTACAAATATTTTTTTTAAAATACAATGCATTTAAATTTAATTAATAGATTAAAAGTCATACAAATTGAAACCTTAAAATTTGCAAACTGTAAATTGTTACATTTATTCACACGATGCGAAAATGCTTTTACACTTGCCTTTATTAAAATATCATGACTTGATATGCAGTGTGTTATAGAAAAAAAAACCTGCCAACTGTCTAGTTATATTCTTAACTCAACAAGACTTAGCTATCTGTCAACTTGTTATCAGATTTAGCAAAACAGAGGAAAAACCACATTAGAATTTTAAAACAGCAGTAGAAAAAAACTCTAGAACGTTAAAGTACTCGTAACAAGTAGCTGTTTCAATAGAGAACAACTCAGCATAAAACTGCTCAATACATCTAATATAAGAACAATTTACAATTTATAAAGCCATTTGACGTTGGTGACAACAAGTGGCGTTTTTTCATATCCTACGTCTGTTTATTTTACTCTCTGTATTTCAAAACAATCTGCGTTTATCGCAATTCATATTATACATTGATATGCACAGCACAACATATGGTTACAGAAGTATAAAAAATCAACAATATAAATTGTGAATCTATGCAGCAGAAAAGTTATTATGACGACGATTTCTTCTACCTTTAGCAGATATCTACTTTTTACACAAAATATTGCGTTAATATTATTCAAATTTAATGGTAGTTGGCTTGATTGGTGGCTATGTTGACGATATGCCATCTAAGATATTAAATCGGAATAAAACTAAAAAACTTAAATGAAATAATATTAAGCTAAAGAAAAATAAGCTCTATGAATGCGCTGTCATCGTAATTGATACGTTTGATGGATGGATTGGTTAGTTAAAATGTCGCGCTTTTGAGTGACTAGTTGGTGGTGGTGTTTGGCTAGATGAGTGATAGAGCAGTGGGACATATATGTATATGTATCTAGATAATCAAACGTGTTGTTGATTTTGACGACCTACCTGTTTATTAAAATATTTTGTTTGAAATGAGTGGGCAGTCTGGGAAGTCATTTAAAGCTCACTTAAGCATAACTACGTATTATGGTTGAATATATCCGAGAATTGTAATTGTGATTCTCAGTGGCCACCATGTAATTAATTTTTGCACTTTGATAAGGAATTTTTCAGCCTTTCCTTACATTTAAAGGAATACACTTGCCTCAACTTAGCCAAAGTCTAAGAAGAGGCAGAAGTTTGGAGAGGTGGCTGGCACTTAAAGTTCCTGCTCGTTAGTTAAGTTTTCACATAGTACGTGGAATGGTGTTTACAGCCAAATGCAATGGGAAAAAAATTACTGCGTCTTTTATGTTATCGATGTCTATCACTTTTTCACAAACTCACACACACATATACACTTAAGCTTAAACACCATTGTGTGCAATTGTGTGTTGCAATGAAGACGGCCTTTACAACTCATGTGGGAATTCAATCAAAAATTGTCAGTTAAGCGGCACTTTAGTCTACTACACTAGATGTTAGTAGTTTCTTAACTGTCCGTATGTACCGACAGACCTGTCTAGTTATCCATACGTTGAAATCTTCAAGACTACTCCTTGTCTTTGTGTTCGTTAATGGTAGCGGCTTTGGGTTGTTTCCAGTTTGTCTTTATTCTTTTTGTTTCTCATCTCTTTTTAGTTAGACATTTAACAATGTATGTTGTTCTTTGTGGTGTGAGAATAACTGAATTTTGTTAATAGAACAGGTACTTTTTCTTTTTCACGCGTCAATAAAGTTTGTTTTTGCGTATTTTTTTATGTGTTTTCTATGAGTTTGTAAGAGTAAAACTTTTTTGTTAAGGCAGTGTTGCCAGATTGGAAAGTCTCAAAGCCCACACTTCGGTATTATTTGACATTTGACTTGAACATTAAAAGTGACATAAATGATATCTGAAGAGAGTTTATTCCACTTAGGCCTAAATTTACAACCTTTAGTTAACTAATGATGGCCGTTTAACCAATGACATTTATATGAAAAGTCGTTAGTTAAACCACTGTCATTATATAACTAAAGACTGAGAATATGGGCCTTACTAACAGATCGGATAAAAAGCCAATTAATGGCATATCGATCACAAATGAATACGTTGTCAATGAGGAGCTTATTTTGTTATTGTAACGATAAAACAGTAAAATTTAACAAACATTGCATTATTGATCCACTTCTTAGACATTTCCTGTACGCACTTCGAGCAACTTCAGGATAAACATTGAAGCAGAGGAACATGCATACATGACAACTGGGTTGCATTTTTGGTTGAATCAATAGTAAGGAGATCAGATTGAACTAAGTATCTTTTCTACCGTATCAAAAACAGAGACACATATTGAAAAATAATACCAATCCATGAAAATTCACATTTGATTTTCTTATCAATGAGTCCGAGATTAGATATGCGAACATTTGAAGATAATTTTAAGTTTAATTACATTTACATTCAAAGGAAAATCTATAATTTTATAAAATGAATTAAATTGACTGCACATTCTTCTAAATGGATCAGCGTTTGCGTAATTTGATCTGAAGAATTTAATTGCTAGCAATTTAAAGTGTCGAGATGGACGATGAGGACCACTAAACGAAATGTAATGGAGCAGGAAATTAGAAGAAATATCACTATTAATTAAATTTAATATTATCGACACATTCAACACAGTTCTTCGGGTTTTAAGAGTTTTAAGTTTGATTAGAGCAAGACGGCTGATGTGTGATGGAAGATCTAATGGGTTCCACTGACGACCACGAAGGCAGAATAACAAAAATTGCTTTTGTACCGATGCAATGTTTTGAGTCATGTATATAGGATCCCAAACTATAGATGCATATTCTAAGACAGGTCTGGCGAGGGAAACATAAAGTTGCTTTGTAACATATGGGCCTTTAAATTCTTTTGCCCATCTTTTGATAAAACCAAGAATACAGGGTGCTATATTTACAGTTATGGAAATATGATTAATAAAGTTCAACTTAGCGGCCAAAAAAAATCCAAGATCCAACATTGTTAACTGTAACACAATTTTCTAGCTGATGGTTCTCCAAAGAATAAATAAAACATCTATTGATTTAGATGTGACGTTTTTAAAACGGACATATTGCTTTCGATTTAATAAATATGACTCAATCCATTTGAGAGAGTTATAAGAAAACCCCATTGAGTTAAGTTTCTTCAAGAGCATTTTATGGTTTACCTAGTCAAACGCCTTGATAAATTCAGTGTATATGATGTGAGTTTGTTTTCGTTGCACAAAATCCCGATTTATAATGGTTGTTAGTTGTAAAAGATTTGTTGTAGTAGAACAGCCTTTTCGAAAGCCATGTTGAGCAGATAATAGAGATGGTACATGATGAGCAATGCATTCAGTTGACATCTTTTCAAAAAGCTTGGGAATAATACTTAGTTTAGCAACTCCTTCAATGACAGACTTAGTACCAGATTTGTAAAACGAAATAATAAAATACGTTTTCCAGATAGTAGGGAAATATCCATATTTAATTAACATGTTAAAGATGCGTGTCAATGGTACGGCGAAAAATTCAGCACAGTTTATCAATATACAGCTAGGAATGTTGTCAGGACCACTTCTATACGAAAATTTAAGTTTTTTTAAGTTATATAAAATTGTCGAAATATCAAGGAATGGGATTGAAATCATTTGATTAGCTGATTGAGAACATGAAGAAATACTAGAACCATTACGTGCTTATTATGTGCAAAATGCAAAGTAAATGTCAACAAAGACAATGTGAACAAAGCGTGTCGCCGAGTACCGAACACAAAATTGATGCTCTCTTCCCCACCCGTAATATGTTATAAAACTAAATGTTTCCCTTCCAAATGTGTCCCCGTCTAAACGCAGTTTAACATCGAGTTCTTCCAGTTCATTAATATTTATACCGCCCATTCTTACAGAGCAGCACTTCAGCCACCAGTATGCATACAACATTGGATTTTTTTGAGCATTAAAATACATCCAATCAGAGATTGTTTCAAGATCGCGATTAAGTGTTTCGCTCGCATTTTGTCTGAAAACCGAAATCTCTGGTAGAATTATTTAAATTGTTGCTGTCGTTTGCAAAAGGAAATGGAAATGGAAAGAAAAAGGAAATGTTTGAAAATCTCGAAAGCAATCATCAACGATGACTGAGATATGAATTTTAAACTTAGGAACGTACTTATGAGATACTGCTGCTTAAAGTTTGCATTATTAATTTTAATAGATGGACAGAGTTCTGGCGAAACCTATTTTTTATATATCTAGGTTGGAAGTTCTGATACCGCTTGCAATGTAAAGATAAGACACATATATTCACCAAAGAACTCTAGATTATAGCGGGTGAAATATGGCCTCTTTTTACATATATATGAGAATTGGTCGATTTCTCGATTTTGGACAACTCTTCCTTCCACTTATTTTTTCTTTAAACTGACATTAACAATATTTGCCTGAAAATCAACAACACTTGGCTTTTAAAAGCCTCTTATTTGCCGAAAAATCGTTGGTACAGCAAATAATTGCCAAGATAGAAAATACCTACTCAATGATTCTCAGAAATTTCCTGCAGCCGGGAAAAATGTTTCGGAATTTACAAAAATCTCCATAATAGTAAATAAGTCTTAAAGTTCAGAAAATATTATTCATGACAAAAATGGCAAAAAATTGCAATAAACATCAACAACACAAAAAAATTTGCTTAAACGCGCGTAAAAATTTATTTTACTTATACACAACTTTGCTTTACTTCTTTCAAATAAATAAGCACGATTCTTCAAAAAAAATCTAATGTGTTGTTCATAGAATCCAAGCAATCTACTTGAGTATAACATATTTATGGGAACCACTCAAATAACTAAATGGTTTTCAGACAACTTGTTTACTAAATTCGATTGCTTGGATTCTACGAACAGCACATAAATGTTTTAAGCACTTTACTAAAACAAATATTTATTTAACTAATCAATGTGGTATTCATAGAATCCAACCAATCGAATTAAGTAAAAAATTTTTATGAAACCCACTCAGTTATTCGAGTGTCTTTTTTACATATTTTCTACTCAAGTCGATTGATTGGATTCTATGAACAGCACTAACATTTGCATGCAAACTCCGTTTTCCGGTTACTTTCATATAAGACAAGAAGAGTTGGGGATATGTGTCGCTTTAGTTACTATATTTTCAGAAGAAATTTCTACTATAGGACGCCAAATAATTAATTTTTTAAACTATTCTATACTGTTTCTATATCGGCGAATAGGAATAAAAAAATTGAGCTTTCTAGCAAGAAAATCCTAAGTAGCAATAATCAAACTTGCCATAGTCTACTATACTTATGATTCAATAATATTATTAATTCTCATTTAATTTTTATTTTTAAAAGTTGTAAGGAAAGTAAAGAGGTTTGAAACTTCTCCAAGATATGTTTTAGGTCGACTAATGATTTGCGCAATCGAATTGAAAGCCTTTCTAGACAACTTGAAAAAAATATTTTTCTTCAACCAACTCGACAACTGCCAATCTAGTCAATTGACAGAGCCATACATGCCTTGATTTGGACAACAACCGACTCAGTTACCAATTAGATTGAAACGTGTATGGGGTGCTTAAGCCTTGTCACATTCTGTAAGTCTTGGTCAACGCAAAGTACTTAAGTTGGTCAACTTTTAACCTTTAACGTACGTTGATTACTTTGACAACTATCAGTCTTTTTTTTTGCTTCGTTTTTATTTAATTTTTTGTGTTGTGTGGTGACAAAATTAATTAAATAAAATGAAATAAAAACTACAATTAGAAGAAACTCCAGAATATCCTCGAATTCCATTGCAAATGTGTACTTTATTCAAATCATTCTGATTTAATGTCCGTCAACAAAGTGCTCTCTGCTGATACTTTAATGTCAGTTGAAAAAACAACGTATAAACTACGACGGATTCTATGAATCTCGGCCTTTACTCAATTTTAATCAGAATAAGAACAAAGACTTCTACCGATTTATTCATATAAAAATAAAGTTTGCATTATATAAAAGTATTTTTGATTATGCAGAAGTAGTCTACTCTAAACGTAAAAGAATCATGCGTGCTACTAAATGAGAAGTCAGACTGTTTTGCTGGAAAATACTCGTTATATAAACAAATGAACTGAAAAGCATAAGGTACATCCGCTCTGTATTATAGACAATATTAATTGATATTATTGACATTTTCCATGTGTTATCACTACAAAAAATTTCTAAAGTACAACATCTGGCACCACCTTTCCTTGTAAAAAAAAAATCATCTGCTAGTTATCTTTATATTCCACTATATGTCTTTAGCAACATGTTATATGCCACTTTAATGATCTTGTCTTAACAGCACAACACTTGGTTGGTAACGTCAACAAACAAATAAAAATATTCTACGAGAAAAACTGCAAAATATCTCATACAATAAGCAACCAAGACGTTGCTTATACTTTTAAATTTGCAACAAACTTTGCAATCAAAACAATTTCTTCGATAAAAAATATTGTTATGATCTTCAGAAAATGATAATGATCATCATAATAAAAATAATCATCAAGTTAGAAACATCATTCAGAGACATCATCGCCATTTCCAAATTAAAACAGATACAACAACAGCAACTTAAACAAGCAGAAAAACTTCGGCAGTCAACATGTTGACCACCAACAGAGCTTTTATTGGCTTTCAGAGGCCTATTAAGTCATAGATAGATACACACACGTACGAAAGATATAAAGACTACCCAACAGCCAACAGCCAGCCATTCACACATATTATTTTATGTAACTATTACATGGTTAGACGATTAGATGAAATGGATGGTGGTGGCAATCAAATTATTGTTTTAAATGTTCAAGACAGTTGAATCAGAGGAAAAAAGCACTTCGGATGGCATAAAATATGAAGATGGTAGCCCAAGAATAGAGTCAAATAAAATAGTTCACACTTAAGGGCTCACACATAAAAGAAAAAAGTAATAGTTGTGTGAATTTTTTTTCATTTGAATTTTATATTTTCTTCTTTCATTACTCGTATTTCATATATGTTTGTATGTACATATGTACTTTTTTCGGTTTGATAAATTGACTTTTTCAAGCTTATTTAGTTTATAATGTTGTAAAAAATTTATAAAAAAATTTGGGGCCATTATTTCTTTTTATTTATGAGCGGTGATTGAAGAAACACAAGTATTTTATGTGAACAGACCACACCATCATCATCACCATGTCGTCTAATAAAAACACCACATTAGGTGGTACAAGTGGTCTTGTAAATAAAAAATTACCACAATTTTTTTTACAATATTAACGGTTTTATGCTAATTTTTATTTTTAGCTTAAGATTTCGTTTAGGTATATTTTTTGAGCTTGTGTTTGAATATGTGCTAGTTTATTCACATAACTAGTCTTCGAAGGCATTAATGTTGTTTGTGACTGGCCTTTGTCGGTTGATCGGCAGTTTTCGACCTGTTAATAAACAGTTTTTAATTAGTTTTTAACAGCGGTAGGTCTAAATGCTGAAATACTTTTAAAATAACATACATACTCCCTCTCTCCTTATTCGCATTACAGTTTTTATTTTTTGCTTATTTTTTAAATTGGCTGTTAAATTTTTATTATATTGTCGTAATTCGTCAATGTGCTTAAAACGAGACTTTTTAAAGTTAAACTATAAGCTATAATTTTTGTTTACTTCTTCGAAAAAAATATGTTTATAATATACTTTTTCTGAGAAGAATTTGTTTCCATCCGACATACCCATACCGACATAAAATTTATATTTTAATCACTTAATTAATAAAAGCATTTCATTTAAATTGTTGAGACGAGTGGATTGTCTGATTTGTGAAACCGCACTTAATACTCTTTCAAACAACTAAAAGTTTGAGCCTGAATTTATCGCTGACCTAGTTAAAGAAAACTCCATAAAGAAAAAAAATTTTTAAGAGAATATTCATTTCTGTAGATTGACCTCCGATCGTATTGAACTCTCACAAATATTAAAAAGCTATTAAAACATTTTAGCAACAGTTTGTCTAACGAAGATTAATTTCTTGTTAAAAACCCCTTTGGCCTTGGATTTTTTTCACATTTTGTATGCTGTTACATATTTTGAGTTATAGTTAGACTTGAAAATTTGAATTAATTAGTTTAAAAACTTTCATGCACATGTTGTGTTTGACAAATTACCACGTATTAATTATTTTTTTTTTCTAAGAAAGCGTTACTAATTTTGTATACAATATTTTTCAACATATTTATCTATGTATTGATTTGGTAAAAAATTCGTATTAATTTAGGCATAACAAATTGGTAATTTGGCTCATTAACTTGTATGGCTGAGAATAAATGATTTTTTTTCCTTTTGATATTTTTCATGGTATTTATCTTTTGCAGAATTTAAGCAACTTGTCGAAATGTTTTCATATTTTTTGCTACACCTATTTATTAATTATAAATATGGTTGAGCCTATTTAGTGTTTATTGTGATGGATTTTTTTTTATTTTGTTTATATAATTAGAACCATAACTAATGATCAAAAATTAAGTAGCAAAGTGTTAACTGTTAATAAGCTGGCAGTAGCAAAAAAATTTAATTTAAACTGGATTTTAAAGAAGTGTGTGAACATAAAAAAATATTTTTCAAATCGTTTATTTATATATTTTTGATTTTAGCGCATAAAAAGTTTATGTTGTGAAAAATAAAAATTTTTGCTTTTCTATTTAAATTAAAAAAAAAACTTTCGATTTTTCATTGGACTTGGATCAAACTCATTCAGTAGATGGTTTTAGACAAATATGCTTGATCAAATCTATATAAATAAGCGTGACTGCAGGGTTCTTTCTAATGAACAAATTTGAGCTTTTTTGTACATATGCTTAATATTGACACTTAAATTCTGAAAAAATATGTACAGTATGTCCGTTGGCAGTATCTTGTTAAATTTTATAAAGAAAAATAAATTAATTAATAAAACTAAATTTATTCAATTTACACCATGAATGTTTACAAATTTAACAACTACAATGGTTTAAATATTTAAAGAAAAAAAGTACCAAAAAAGGACTACTGTGATGCATTCATATTCAACATACATCACTGTCTACATTTTTCACATAAAATAGTAATGAAATTCAATTTTCTGCAGGTTGATACGTTTCGACCAAGTGACATTTCGGTCAGGTAAGCATTTATATTGCTTTTTCGTGTAACAGATACAATCAGCTGATATGACTACATTAGCGATTTTACATTTAAGATCAGCTAAAAAGGCCTTTATTCATAAAATAGAAGACACTTCTTTTTGATTCATTTCATTTTAATTTTTACTGGCATTTCTGTTATTCTTGTTATTGCTGTTTCAATTTAGTAAAACTTACCGTGCTGTTATTGATTGATCGTATCAATCCTTAGTAAAATCATCGCTGAACTGAACTGCAAGTGGTTCTATTACTGGTTAAACACTATTTAATTAAACATGAAGTTGTCATAGGACTCAATAAATTCACGATCCATAAAGTTATTTATGGATCGTGAATTTATTTAGAATATTAAATTCAATACTTGTATTTTGTATAAAATGCTCTGACTTTGGATCAACTTTCGATATATTCTGCTTTATGGAAGATGGTGCAAGGGAATGGGCTTTATGGACATCTGGTCAAAAAAGCAGATCAAAAAGCTCAAAGGAAAATTTTTTAAATTATAGGAATCATTATGGTAGCAACTTATATCGAGCGAACTCACAAATGTATATTATAGATTTCTTGCTATTTTAGATTTATCAGTTATCAAAATAGCAAAGAGATAAATGGCGGAAGAAAACTACACCATTTCCCACATACGATATTCGATTTAGCTATTTTGTAAAAGCAGCAAATGAAACGGACGTTACTATAAAGAATAATGAAAATGTATATGACTATGAAGTTGATGAAACTGATATCAACCGATATTCTTAATAGGCAAACACTTTTTTGAAATCCCTTTTACGCCCCTAACACTTAAGAGATTTTATAAAGATTTATATATTTTTAGTGGGCTTCTCACAACTTAAATTTTATTTAAATCAGTTTAGTATTTAGGGAGCTATAAGCATTTAAAGTCGCTACTAACACATGCATGTATCAGCTTCAATTTGAAAAATAAACAAAATGCGCATATATGTTTGTCCAATTCTCTTTTTTATAGAAATAAGAGACAGTTTTAAGTTGTTGTTTTAGAATATTTTTTGTTCTGTATTTCATCGCATGTATTTATGTATGTAAATGTTTAATATTAATTTCTAGAATGCGGTCGATTGAGTTGACAGCTGAATTCACAAGTGTAACTTTAAGTTAGCTAAAAAAATAAGGTACATCAAAGCTTATTGTCTAACACGAGCAACTGAACGCTTTCAATTAAAGTCTAGTATCCTTCGTTATCAGACTAAAATGATGTCATGCATAATGCAATGACTTAAGAAAAAATCTAATCTGTTAAATTGACCGCATTTAATACTTCTTGGTTTGGCATTTGACTCAGAAGTTTTCGTTTTTTAATTATTTTTTTTACTTAAAAAACAAAAGTTTTATATATATAAATATTTTTTTTAAAGAGAAGTAACACTCAGGCAATTAGTATGCTTACCAAACAGTACGTGTGTTACCTTCTTTCGGTGGGATAGTGAGAGAGGACAAATGGTGAAAGTGAGAAAGCTTAATTTTTAGAACTCTGATATTGCGCGTTGTGTTAGTTTTTGGATTAGTGTTGCAGCGCCTCTGATGTCAAGTAGGGGCATTAAATGTTTTTTAAGTTGTAGCCATTTTATTTATTATTTTACTTCGCCGGCGATTTTGCTACAATACCGACGAAGGAGGGCGCTGTAATGTCCGCTAGCATACACCAGTATCAATTGCTGTCGGTACTGTTCAGTGAACAGTGCTTTGCCTTCTTCACTTAAACAGTCCAACCATAACAAATACAACGCCATACTGATGCACATCCGAAATAATGCTGGATGTTATGACTTGCCTGAAGCTGGGCTCGAACTTACGTTCTTAGACATTATTTGCTTTGTATATGTGCTGGAGTTCACAGATAATCTTAGAAAATTGAGCAGATGAAGAGCCATCCAATCGAACAATAATTGTTGACTTACGGAGAATGGTGAAAGGCTCGATGATTTCTTTGTATAAACTGCAATGTTTTACTACCAAATTTGTGTAGCATCCTTAATCTCGACCCCGAGGATGACAACATATGCCTAAAATCAAGATCAATCGATTTAAATGTTCCAGACTTCTTTTATTTGGTTTTGTGATCTCACCATTCTATGTCAACAGATCTCAGCTTCTTGAAGTCCTCAAAGAAAATATCGATCAAAAATGCAAGAAACTATCGCTAAGCCAACATTTTTGATTCATAAAAAAAAACATGCCAAAGTACTTTGGGTACCAAATTTTGCACCACTACTCCATAAAGTTAGTAAAAATTATGTTTTTTGTCACATCTAACTTATAGCAAAAGCAAATTCTGTATACATTTACAAATAAGTGTCATTCAAAACCATCGTTGCGCTGGCAGTTACACCTTAATTTTATTATTCAATATTTTAGAGCAAATTAAGAAATTTCCCAGCATTAAAAAATAATTTAAGTCACTTCAAGTACTCGTATATCAAACTACATAAACTTAAAAACCATTACTAACGAGTTCTTAAACTAGTTCAACGTTTGAAGTGGCTGACATATAAAAATTCTCTGAATATCTTTACACATACGAACCTTGATTAAATCAAACTATTCTGCCCACAATTACAAAAACGTTCCATACATAATCGATTATTGAATTATTCAATTAATGCCAATTATCGCAATTTTTGCACCCAGTTAAAATGAAACTTCTGTTCTGCTCCTTTTTACTGTGAACCTGTTATCGATCAATAATTTTCCAAAAATGTTTACGCTGCTCACACGGCTGGTATTACGGTTGATCACAGTCACACAACCTTTCACTTGAATGTCTCATTTTGCACCATAGACCAACGTATACCAGCCAGAGAATAAAATGTTTAAATAATGCACAAACGAACATATAAAAAATGCAAAAATGTTTAATGGAAACTTAATTATATCATTAAATGTGTGTTAAAAAATTAGTTAAATAAGCGTCAACATTACGACAAATATAAATCATTTGTAACAGAGTGTTGAAATAAATAAATAAAACAAACATAGATGAAAGAAAGACTGTCTGGGCCAACAATTGATAGACATATGAAAAGACGGACAGACATGCGAACAACAAATAGATGGATAGACAGGCGAAGACAAACATGTACTGAAAAATAAAATAAAGCTTAATGTACTACGAAGCAAGTGAAGTTACTAGTAAAATACGACGATGAAGTAAAACGTAATTTGAAAAACAAGTAGTGCACAAAAGAAGTACACAGAAAGAAATATTCTCAATAAACATTTATCAGTCAAATCATGAGCTGCTACGATACAAATTGCTTATTTTTGATTTATTTGCATGTGGTAATAAGTTTTGATTACGAACTTAACGTTTCTGCATTATCTGTAATATAATTTTCTGCATTTAAATGACGCGAATATGGTACTGGAGGCGCTGCAAATCTGCTCAAAAATTTAACAAAACAAGCAATAGCAGTGTTGTAAAGTTTTCTCATTTTACCACTTGTCCGCTCTGCGTATTCCTTTTCCAAAAAAGCTAAGACACCAACAGAGTTACATTTTATTTCAGAAAAAAGGAGTTTGACAAACAAATTTTAGTAGTGTATTTCATCTTTCTAACATAAGAATTTGTGAAATGTTTGGGGAAAAATTAAACCATCTCTCCAACTTCAAATCATGTCAATTAATGTGACTTTTTTATTCTGCAACATACGAGCCTTGCACCAGACATCTTACCCCTTTAAAGAGGGGGTGTTACTTATACTTTACTAAAATGTGTTACTGACAAACTTATTAAGATTGTTGAGGAAAACGAAAAATAATGATTTGCATGAAAACATTTTAAATAACAATTTATAAGTAAGCACGAAAAAAAAACAACTTATACTACAAGTGTAGCTTCGAAATGTAGCAATTTAATATCGCAGAAAGCTGTTGAGTGAGTAAGAAAACTAAACTAAAACTTAAAAACGCAAGCAAAACTTTGATTAACAGTTCAAATACACATTGAAAATAATTGTCAACACACTTTAACACTCTTAACGCTTGTCAACTCGTAAATCTTTTAGCACCTGAATCAAAGGGGCCATGAGATACGACTACTTACTTACTCACTTGTTCGAAAGCATCCATTTGCAGGCATCACTGTAAATTTGAAATGTATAAAGAGGAAGAAATCAGAGACTACTGAACCGAAACGGCAAGGTGCTTTTATGCAATTGTTGCTTTTGTTGTTGTGTACTACACTTTTTTAAACTCATCTATAGCTCAAGACTAAAGTGATGAGTTAAATATATAAATTTAAATAGTAGATGCACGCGTATAATAAATTGTTCATACTTTAACAAAATGAAAAGGAATCATGCAAACTCAATAAACTGCACATTGGGCAAGAGTGTACAATATATTAAATAAATCTTGAAAGTATCTCTCTTTGGTTATTCCAAGCATGTCATTTTTGTCACACTGTTATCTGTTTTAAATTTTTTAAGAAGGGGATCCTCATTTGCTTAATCGCATACAAATAAATTTTACATGGCACAACCAAAGAAGCGTATGCGAATGTATAATGCAGTTAATAGGAAAATAAAGTGGGCGTACGAGTAATTTCGTCAACTTATTACGGAAGATTCGAATGATTTTGGATTATAACTAAATGACTCCTTTAAAGATTTTGATCATATTTCTTCAATTCACAATCTGTTGTCAGAGTTGCATGACATTAGTTTCCACGTAATTTCTAGGAAAAATATTTGTGCAACACCATGATCTAAATAATAATACAAGTCTGTTCAGAACTACAACAATAAAACAAAATACAACAGGCATTTTGTTTGTGCATAAAATCGTAAAAATGTCAAAAACAATTGAAGAAAATTGTATTTTATATGTTAGCGATGGAAAATAAAATTTTTCTTCGATACAAAAAAATTAAGATATTTTTAGTAATTTTTGGAATCCTACAGTACTAAATTGAAATCTTTGCAATTTTTTCTTTAATTAACTAAAAACATATAATGAATAGCATTTGCTCTTGCAAACAACAAACACAATTGTTTTATCTGATTCCAAACGTTATTCCTAATCCCTTTTCACACCAAGCTAAAGGTTTGAGATTCAAGTTTGAAATCAAATTGATGTTTACTTGAGAGTAAATGTTTGGTACCGACTACATTGATTTTCTTTAAGACTGCGAATATTTAAAAAAGTATATTTTTATAAATTGTAGTCCTTCTCAAACTAAAAATACATTTCAAGTAAAACTTTATTGTTTGTGCGTTAATAAGTTTGCAATATTGCAAAACGTTGTTTATGCGTAAAGCGACTAATTTTGGTCCTTTTTTTGTGATACAAACCAATAGTAAATATTTCGAATAGAAAAAACCTATAACACATTTCTCAAGTGGAGAAAAAACCAAAATTTTATGTAGAATCTAATTTTTCAGAAGTTACGTTCAAATGATTTTCAAATTATAAAATACCCAAAGAAATATAGTTCAGAGTTATCATATTTTCATGTCTGTTATTGGGGGTTATTTACTTTTTGTCAGACTTGTTAAATTGGGGAAATATTGGAATTGGCAATTAATTAATTTTAGCTTGAAAATTATTTAATGTCATTGCGAGTTATTTAATTACTTTGGAAGTTATTTTATTTGTCCTAAAATTGCTGTTCATACAATTCTTTCTCTCACTTTTGTTAGAAATTCATTGTTTGGAAGATATTTAATTTCATTTGGAATTATTGTATTAGGAATCATTCAATTTACAAATTATATCATTTTGCACTTTAGTTGTTATTTCAAATCTTTCTTAATATGAGATCAAAATTCTTTATTACCTGGATATGTAGCGAGAGTTGTCAAAGCGTTTTTGAAGATTACCTTAAGACGTTGTACTCTTCTAAAATACTTTCACTATATTATATATGTTGAGATGTGCTGAAAAGCGATTTATAATCACAAATTCAGCAATTATTATCAAATAACATTGTGGTCTTTTGTTTGAATAACTGTCCACTTGACATTGTATCAAATAAAATTACCCAACTAAGCCTTGAAAGTTAACGTTGCTATTGTAAGGTCACACTTTTTAAAGCAAAAAAGGAGAAGAGATATAATAGATTTCGATTATAAATTAATTAAACTCACTTAATTTTACTTTTTTCAGGATTTTAAAATTTTTAAGTACAATTTTGATGCAAAACTTATCATATTATTATTTTTTGGCTAGGATCATTATAACGGCCTGAAGCCACGTCTAAACATTCCAATACATGTTTTAACCCCAGGATGTTTTCACCACTAAGTGTACCTTATCGTCTGGCCAGATCACAATTGAAAACACTAGATTAATATGTAAACTAAACTAATTTTGTACTAATTTTTGTTTATTTATGTAATTATGGGACTATACATTAAAATTATTCTTTTAAAGAGTAATTGCAAATGTATGTTTTTGAAAAACGAGTTTTTTTTTAATTTTTTTATATTTTTAAGAATTACGTACAACGGATGGTAATTAGCTGAGCTTGATTGTTAGACAGGCGAAGATATATTTTCTGCTGTTTGCGGTTTATTTTCCTCACAATTATATTTACCATATCTGGTGCAAAAATTTTCTTCAAAGTATGTACCGGGCTTGGCAGAAATTTTCGAGGTGGACCAGTTTACATAGCAACAGGCAGATTGTGTGCTCTGCCAGCTGTTGGTGGTTTTACTTTCCACAATATGCCTGCTTTGCTAGAAAACTTTTCACCAATTTTAGCAATCTTTTCATCTAATATCATCATCATTATCATCGTCATGAAACTCCCCAGCGATTTCCACATATTATTTTTTCGAAAGAACCACAATCGATAGCAGTGTTTCCAGCAGGTGTAGGGCACTGAAATTTAGCTGATTTATTAAATAGCATGTCAACAATATTTAAATCTGAAGCTTTATCAATTTCCATTTTTTAGTCCTTATTCAAAAATTAGTATTATAGTTTGACTAGAACACTTATAAAGCAAAAAATAAATTTAAAAAAAACTTTTATAAGACCATTACTTCATATTGCCGCAAAGTTTTACTGTATAATTTGCAAAATAAAAACCAAACCAAAACATTCGCCTTTACTTTGCAAAATCTTGAATTTGGAGAAAAATATAGAGAGGATCGTGAGGGCAGACTTTGCGAGAATAGAATAGAGTATAGACGTAAAGACCGTTGCCGAATAAAACACTTTTAAACTTTATCAATGCATATTCATAAAAGCAACCTATGGTCCAGCTATAAGATCATAAGGTGGACTTGGCAAACTTTTTATTATGTGACCCAATTGATTCCAAATTTATTTTATTTGGTTGAGAACAATTTACTTATAGCATTCATATACTTAATTTTTCAAAACTTTTACTACAAAACAAGATATTGCATATAAAAGTCAATTATAGTCTGGCCAGACCATGATGGTCATATAAGGGTTAATTGTATGCTTTACTTATTATATGCAATTGTTTCTCATTTTCGTATCAATAGTTAAATTATAGATCGGTTAACTTCCTCTCTCATGTTTTTTCTGAGACAAGCAATATTAAGACAATGCAATTTGAAAATATTGAAAATTCAATTGAATTTACTTACATCATAATAAAAATAAAAAATAAAGTCTACATATTTATGTTTTACTGCTTGGCCCACAATGTTCAAGGATATCGTTTTCTTGTGAAGTTACATTAAAAAAAAAACTAAATTTTATAAATTATTTTTTAATGGAAAATACCCAAATTTTTTTCAAGAATATGAGTGTGTCTTTTGCAAATATTTCTTCCGAACCTATTTCCTTTCAAATTTAGCTCTCATCTGTATTAAATATATGGTCGATATTCTATGAATCTATTCATTGAAAGTAATTCCTTGCTGCTCCACAAAGCAAACGATAAATGTAACTCCCTCAATTTATTTTTTATCGACCGCAAACGCAAAAATTCATTTCAAGTAAATCAATTTAAGGCACTTTTAATTAACATATTAATATAATAACCAGAACAAAGCAAAAAACTAAATTTTAAAATTTTCACTGAAATTCGCATAAAAATATTTTTTGTTTTAGTAGTTTCTTGTCTAAATTAATTTTTTAAAACAACTCAAAAATTCCAAGTTTGTCTCTAGTGATGTTTGTGCGAAGGAACACAATTTAGTATAATTTTGTATAGTTTCTTGCACAACAATTATCTGCTATGAAAGATATGCAGATCAAAAGGGGAAATTTCCCAAAATTGGTTTTTGTACCACATTCACCATTTTTTCTCCCCACGATTTGTTTCCCTTAAATTTTCCACGACACCAAATAAAGAAAATCCTTAATCCAACAACTTAAGCAATAGCCGCAATTATGGAAGTGCTTGGGATATTCAGTAATGGACTAACTTGCAGCGTTTTCCACATGCTTTCGTACCCACTGTGCACTTTAAATCTTAATTGATATACGAGCTTTATTACTTTATAATGATATATTTTTAGTTGTTGTATGGTCATCTTGTTTTTGCGCGTTGCTTTTAAAAATGCACTTCACTTACAATGAAGCCGTCAGTTATGGCTTGTAATACTCTCTGTATTTTATTTCAAGCTTGAGCTTATTAAAAGTCAATAAATTAATAAATTATCGTATTAAAATAAATTGCATCTAAATGCTCTTAGATGCACATTAATTAAATAGATTGAATGATTTATTACTAGATCAAATATCCAAACAACATTAACTCTAAACCTCTGGAGCTGGCACTCCGTACGTTTTCGTATACTGGCAGCAATGGTGTGTATGTCGTCAACGTGCATGGATGTCGTTTTTATAGCATCTTAAAGACGATTTTTTTTTACCTAATTTGGTCATTATTTCTCACATGAACGTAGTTATTTTCGCAAAGTGAAGACAAGTCTCATTTTCTAAATGTTCGCAGATGATTATTTTATGTTGAAATAAACTGTTTGTTAGCAATTTTATTAATGCGTTGGCTGCACAAATATTTCTGTTAAAGATTATGTATTTGATCATAATGATAAGTTTTATGACTATTGGATTTTGCTTGTTCAATTGCTTTATCATTTGTTGCGCGTCACAATGAAAGATAAATTGGTAAAAACCAGTTCAAAACTTTTGGGGCGGTTGCTTCGTTAAGTGCAAAATTATGAAATATATGAAAAAGCAATATGTTCTACAAGGTTTGAGAAACAAGCAGAAATTCTCGGCGAAATACAAACTCGTATGGTCATAATGTTTCCAATAATGGGAGACATGAAAAGTACATATTATTGCATAACTATAGTACTTTTAGACCTGACGCTAAACAACTGAGAATTTTTTCATAATTATTAAAATATATGGTCTCTATATCATATGAAAATATAATCCATGTTTGTTATTCATAATTTTTATATCCTGCAAGGATTTTCAGGACACGCACAATTGATAAATCTCGGTTAAATTTTTAGCTAAAACTCTTTTTTATTGCATCAAATGACTTCAATTGGTTTGAAACATTAAAATTTATAGTTTTTTCAATTAGAAAATTCCCACTTCACTATTATTTGTCACGATTAGTACTTCTGTAATTGAAAACACAACTTACTTCTGCGGCTCATTTTGACAAAAATGAAATGTGATGCAAGAATTTTGCGAAAATTCAAGTAACGATAAAATGAACAGCGGCGCAATGTGAAAAAAACATATAGAACAATCAAAGCAATCGCTGCATGTCATTCTGCTTGACATTTGTCAAATAGAAGCGAAAATATTTGGATCGCGACCCACCCGCACACATAGTGGAAGCCTTAAGCCTCACTAAATATGATGTAGCGACGTTGAATGGGCGAGACTTAAATTTGTTAATATCATGATAAAGAAAAATCAAGACAAACTTTCAAAGCGTTGTTACCTATAAGATTTAAGACAAAGTAAAGGATTTTTTCCATGGACCAAAAATAACGATTATATCAGTAATTTTTTAACAAAATAATCCATATCAGTCAAAAATTATAAAAACAAGATGTTGTCTATTAAATTTTATATGTTTGAAATGCTTTCCAAATATGCAATCAGCTTTTTTTCTTAATTTATACTAAAGAAATCAATTAATCAGAAATATTATCTGTATTTCTTTTTCTCGTAAAATAATTCTAGTTTTCAGTTTTTTTTTAATTATTTAAAATTTTACTATTTTTTCATTATTATCTTGTGCTTGAAAATAACCATTCTTGTAGATTATAATTTTTTGTAACATCACTTTAATTTTTTAAATCAAAACTGAATTTCTGAAATTTTATTAGAATAAAACGTAAAGTAAAAAAATTAATTAATATTTATACGTAATTGTTGAACTGTTTAAGGTTTATATTGAAATGAATTTTTAGCTTAAGTTCAAAACTGAGTTTACCCACTCTTCTTAATTTTTAAAAAATTGTTTTTGGATAAATTCATTATTTTATTAAGAAGAACATTTATTTGAAATAATTTATTCATCAGACTAGCTGAACGTATCAGTATTTCGATTCACTAAAATTTATAACGATAATCGTATCTTTAAAATATGTATAATGAAAATTTATCGAATTTGCTATTCAGTGACATTTTTAACGACATTCGCTATCGGCTGAAGTCACATATTCTTGTTTTCTATTTTACTTATCGGTAACCAAGAGATATAAAATTTTGATTTGTTAATTTTATCGATACAAAGTATTTATTTTATATTGTGATGGCTTTGCAATATTTGGCAAGCACTTTCTCAACAGATGAGTTTACATGGTCCTACAATTAACCGAAGTGTTTTCCGTGAGTTGAAGAATCCATTTGACTTGACAGCCACTGAATTCCAAAAACTCTACCGTGCGCAGTATTGCACAACATTAATTTAATTAACATTAACTGATTAATTTCAAAAGGTACAATTCAATGAAGAAATAAAATAACAAAGAATCAATCGTAATACGAAAATAGCTGAAAAATCTCGAAAAGTTTAAAAAATTTAGAAAAAGGCGTAAAAACTTTAGTAACTTGATATACATTCATATTCCTTAAATTTTTTGGCTTTTTAGAAGATTTTACGGGTTTTTCAGAACTTCGCAACTTTCTGCGAAATTTCGCATTTTTTGCAATGTGGACGACTTTTTTTTATTTTTTTTTGTTTCATCCACATTTAAATGATATTAAACATTTAAATTTTTCCAATGATTGAAAGTTATAGCGAATTTTCGTCATTTTTGAAGTTTTTAGCGAGTTTTTCACATTCTTTGCATTTGCTGCTCATATTAGAATATTTTATGGCTTTTTCTACATTTTTTAAAATTTTGCGCATTCTCGCGATTAGCACGATTGACAAATTTTTCATAAAAATTTTCTTTAAAATAGAATTCAAACCCAAATTATTTTTTCATGAATACGGCAGTTAAGCTTTTATGAAAGGCTTTTTTTGTGATTTTCCAATATTTTGACAGAGATGCCTCATGGTAGCAAATAATATCGATTTTGTTAACAAGCAGTAAGTGAATTGCAAAATCGGTAATGCAAACAACAACATTTATAGACGATGCAATTTCTGAATTCTTGTTTTGCAGTGAATGGAAAACTCTGGAAAATCCCAAAGCCCAACCTAATGGTGCAAAATTCGCAAAAAATTTCCTCATTTTTCAAATAAGTGATAATAGTTCTTGTGAAAGCAACTAGTATCTCCTTAGGGTTTGCAAAAGTTTATCATGATATCGATTCTGTTCTGTTTCCAAATTAGCCCGTAGAGATGATATATGATAATGCTGTTTGATACATTTGTTTTTGAATATTATGTAATAAAAACTAACATGTTCTACCTTTTTTATAATTTTAACACGCGAAGGATGAGAAGAAAATTATTGCTGGTAATAAAACAAAATCACAGAATTTATTCCGTTGGCTTATTATTCTGCGATCTGTTTTTATTATTATTGTGTATCTTAACCATAAATAAAGAAAATAAATAATGTAGATTTAAATCCTTATCTCTATAAGAATTGAGCAGATGAGTTGGCATACTCCATTTCAAAAATGTTTTGTCGGAATTGCTTTAAAAAATAAATTTTGATTCGCATCAAAAAAAAATTAAAAAACCATACTCGTTCCTTTTCTCAAATACCCGATTCAATTACTTGCAATACGATCAGCAAACACTTGATACAAGAGAACAAACTTGGGTGCAGTAAAAAAGGAGACAATGACTTAGTCCTACCATATTTAACAGCCTTATCAATAAACTAAACACATAATCGTATCAATTAACGTATCAAATCTTTCATTTGAAAAAAGTCTCACAAAATGAAATATCATAATCATACAAAACTATATAAATGTTGTTAAATTAAGGAGAATTGTAAACAACAGCGGTTTTTATTGCATTCTACAAGATAAATTAAATAAAGCGTGGGTTTCATTAGAGCACAAAAAGTAAATAAATATATAAAATTATTTAAAAAAGGAATCACATAAGCCCTCGTTGTTTCTATAAATAAATACAAAATTGACAAAGTTTCTTCTTATTGCTATTTTCATTAGTTGTTAGCAACTAAGCGTACAAAGATTTTTCTTTTAGATCAGAAAGAGCAAATAGTGCAGAGACCCATTACTTTACTTGCACGTAATAACAAATATGAATCATGTTTTCATATGAAAAATTTGCATACAATAGTATTGTTTGTTTTTTCTCTTTCTATTTTTATAAATTTATTTATTTATTTGTGTTTACTTTATACGTATTGTACTATAAATACATTAAGACATAGAATGACAAAAAAAAGTACATTACAAAAACGAAATAAATATAGTCGGGCATTTACAAAAATCTTTAACATACGAGTGTAGTGAGTCTACAGAAATTAAATGCAAAATACTAAATAACAAACGAGCTGCTGTTGTAAGTAGTTGCAGCAAAATAAATCTAATGTGGGTAATTATGATGCAGATAATATGACATTAAATTTTTCATATTCACATGTACTCGTGTTATTCAAATATAAAATATGAGCAACACTTTGTTCATACACTTGGAACAAAAAAATACATATGTATATTTATTTAATTGTATTAAAGTTAGTTGTGTGCCTATGGAATGGTACATGTAATTGAGATAATTTTTTTTCTTCAACAGCTGCATAAAGTGATCATACGTTACGAAAAAAAAATCAAGTCATTTGCTAAGTTTATAATGTGATTACAATGAAAAAAAAGGAAAATCTGGGAGTTGATTTTGAAAGATTTGTTGACACTTTAAGTGCTTGATTTATTTATCATTAAGAAGCCAAAAATACAAAGGAAGTGTGATATTAACTTGAACACTCTTAAGCAAAATTGCAAAATCTCATTAAAGGCGATTAAGGCAGAAAATGATCCTTAAGTCTTAAGAATTTCGTTGCTGCACTTATACTAAGAGACTGTAGGGATAATGCAATAGTGACCATGTGTATGTGGCTGGATAAATAAATTATAAATTGGAGGATCTTCTTTAAAGTTAGTTGTTAGGTAATGGCTTGTTACATAAATGAAACCCAACAAAGGGTTACTTCCCACTCCAAAACGATATTATTTATTTTTTATTTTTTCTATGCTTTAAAAATTTTAGCTTCCATATACATTTGTATGTCTTCGCCGCAAGAAGTTTAACCTGTATTCGCATTTTAAAGTTTGGTTGTGAAAGAGCAATGTGGTTTTTTTGTTAGGACCAGTACTTAGCGAACGAGCCCTACATATGCTATGCATTATGCGGGGAGTTTATTCACATACGAACTGTGCGCCTAAAAAACGAATGTTCTCTGTAATGCATGGTACGATTCACTGGCCAATCGACCAGAAAAAGATGGGCACGTAGTTTAAAACGAGTGGTACGGAAACAAATTCCGGTATCGGGTACAAGCTCCCTGAATTCTTTAGAGCACATTCCAAACTAGTAACAATAAAACAGCGAAGCACACCCCACGTTGCGCCGTTGTTCTAGTGAGTCAATAAAGTTGACTACCCCACTGCAACCGATGAGGTTTTTCGCCCTCTCGTGCATGTGGTGGAGTAACTTCAAAACAGACTTAGAAGCATCGGGCCATACATGAGAGTTGTATTCTATTTTCGGTCGGATATAGGTAGTATAAATAGTAAGGAGATCAGATGGTGCGAAGTAACTTTTGAGACCTGGAAGGTGTGGTCTGTTCATCAAAAATCACTCTAGATATTTATGTCAAGAATATCTAGAGCATCTGATTCATTAATATCCATACCACCCATAATTAAAGATCTAAGAGGTTAACCCTGTGCTGCTATCATCTAAAAGAGAATAGATAGGATTTGAAGTTTGACATAGAAAGGCACTTAGAAATATAAGAATTAGAGTAGGAGAATCCGCAAAAAATACTGTAAATCGACATGCTGCTTTATGGAAAGATATTTTTTCTGAGTTAATTGTATACATTTTATCAAGACCTTCACGTAGATGTGTTTTTATCTCTTAATAAGCCAATTATATTGTCCTTACATCCGGTAAATCATTTTATGAAAAAGCAAAGTAAGAAATTGTGTTTTAAATTTCAACACCCATGAACTCAATGTATATCGAAGATTTAAATTTTTATTACTATTGAGACGCTAATAATTATAATAATAATACTTTAACTTAAAAACAGATTTTTTAGATTTTTTCATTTCCATTGTGCACTTTAACTTATTTTTCAAATAATTCTAAAAGTTTGCACTTGGTTTTCAATTAAATCACAAAAAAATAAAAAAAATAAAAAAACAAAGACATTATACTACATTTATATCTTGTTTAATGTTGTTGTTATTTTCGAATAACACATGATTATTTCTTATCATAAACAATGAAGTAAACAAAACAAAAGAGTTAAGACACGAACTTGTTTCATGCTAACATCTCAGTGGCACAAGTAAATGATGTTTTCTACCTTAACAACCTTGTACTTGAGAGATCACACGACCTATACACAAGAATTGAAAAAAAAAAAACAAATAAAAGAAAACTAAGCACACAAACAATTATATAATTGCCAAAGTCAAAAGAAAACTAGAAAATTACAGTAAATTTGTTGTAATTAACAGAAATGTCTTTCTAATGCCAAGCGTTAATGAAAAAGTTAATCAGCCAATAAGTGATAGTTTTTCCCAACATGTTTTATAAAGCAATTCTTTAGGCAAACAGTTTTGTTTAGGTATATTGCAGACTTTTGTTTATTTCAGTTAGCTGACAATTGGTAGTCAATATCATTTGAATGGGGTAGCGAAGATAAGACGCACTGGTTTTTTACGTTTTTTTTTTCATTTATATCTTGTTTGTTTCATTTGTTGCCATTGCGGTTACCAATACAAAAGTTAAAAAAAATACGACGGCAAAAACACCTTCAGCAGCGTTACAATATTGAACTTGGCTCTGTGTTTCTTTTTTTAATTCGGTACATAAGGTGTTTTGTGGTACATTTTTCTCATTGTAGTGTTATTCTTGCTAGTTATTTTGTTCTTTTATTTTATTTATTTCTGCAAACAAGAAGAGCTTTCGTTTGTATTCGTTTTAATGTTGGTTTCTGTTACCTTTCGTTTGTTTAGGAGTTTTATTTGTAACGCGTTTTTGATTAGCTTTCCGCATTTTTTGTTAGTTGGTTTATATATATATATTTTTTTTTTGGTTTAGGATTTTGAATACAGTTGGCACTCACAAATGATGCTTATCAGAAATCACGATTATATGTTTTCTTAAACTTGAAGAAGTTGTGTTTGTTACATTGCATTTTTTTTAATTTTGTTTAAGGAACGACATTACAAAAATATACATTTTACAATGGTAAATGCAAAAGAGAGGAACAGCTAATTTTTTTCACAAAATAAGTTTCACTGGCATTAACAAGTGTTTATTTCTTATTTTGCAGGTGATGGGAGTAGGAAGTAAAAATCCTTATTTTTTTTAATTAAGAATTTTGCTTGTAATTAACAAATTAACAAAAACTTTTTTAAATAGAACTATTAAACCATAATCATCATTTGAAGCATTTTTCCATTTTATGATATGACATGAATATGTATTTGTCATTTTGAATGCCACATAGATTGTACAAAATTTTTATGTTTTTTGTACTTGTGTCCTTAAAACATATTTTAATAAAAAATTTATGATAAATATAACATTATTTATCTCAACAAAAATTGAAGGAATTCGAAAGTATTTCACTTTTGATTTTGTGAAAAACAACCCTGGTTACTTATGCCAAGTATAATATAATCCAAGTGATGGTGTTTGTATGTGTGTATGTCAGTGACTTGTTCATGGCTACGTAACGTTAATGCAGGACATCAGGGAACCTTTACTCTTTGCTGTGGTACCCCTCAAAAAGCACTTTTAATGTTGTTTTAAACCATTAATATTTTACTAAAAAAGTGAGATAAATAAAGTGAGATAATAAATTTTAAAGTTCGCCGGCTTTTTTATTTTTTGTATCGTATTAAAAATATTAACTTAAGTAGATATAAAAATTGTTATTGTGTCATGGTTTCGAATGAAATTGGAATTGGAACATTTTTTGTAACCACATAGCGAAATGAATACTTTGCAGTCGTTCATAGGGATTTAATGTAATTTTCGACTTGAAGGACATTCGAGAACACGTACATTTCTAGCTAAATATTTCTCGGAGCTAGTTGTGTTTGCTCTTTTTTTCGTTTATATGAGGTGAAGGGGTGGTACAGAATAACGCGCAGCTCATAATTATGCTGGAGAGAGATGCAACGGATAAAAACTAGAAGTGCTTTAATGAAATACATTAGCATTTAAATTTACTATACAATTTTTCATATAATGCTTTTGTATTATACCATTTTAATTATGTTTCCTATATCGGTTTATAATCGCTACAAATTTTTGAAACCGTTCAATACAATTATTTAACTAAAGATTTTTTATATATAGATCAATCTTAGACTTCGAATTTGGAATTAAAGTTTGTGAACTTACCAAATCATTAAAAAGGAAAATCCATTCCTTGAGAACTATTAATGTATAAAAAATATCTATTCATTTTAACCTCGATCAACAGCCTTCAGCAGGATCTATAGACAGATCAGTTTCATTTACAATTGCAGTATTTATGATATAATATAGGTTTTGAATTCGAAAAACCGCACTTAGCAGCAGACCTTGTTGCCAAAATATTTCTTATTCGCGGTGCCAATTTTTGCAATTACATATGCGTTTTATTTGCTGTATACAGCCGTCATCAATATGAAGATGAATTTTTCTATAAGTGTAGCCAAAAAATTTCAGACAGATTGCACAAACTTATTGAGTTTGAAAATCCACCCATAATACATAATTGTTAAAGCTTTATGAAGTATTTTATATATTGTGTGCTAAATCGAAATGTTTATAATACTGTTTTTTGTGATTGAAATGCATGACTTAATAGTATTTTGTATATTTTATTTAAAAAACAACTTAAAAATCATTTTTGCCTAACTGTGGATTTATATACTTTCTTATTTTAGTCAGCATCATCAATTCATGACCAAACTATTCCAAATTAAATATTTTTTTAATAAATTATTTCTAATTATGCTACTTTGTATTTAGAAGAGATCGGTTAATCAATTTGAACTATTTGTTTATACAATAAAACAAATTCAGAAAGAAGATCGCTTAAAACGCTGCATTTTTATATGCAAGTTTTCATAAAATAAAAGCTAAATCTATTCATATACATCTTCGAAATAAAAGGGTTCAGTTTCCTTTATAGTAAATTAAAAATATATTTTTATCTAAAAAAAGCGTCTAGAAAAAAATTTATGAAAAATATTTTTAAAAGGCTGTTCTGCGTAGCTATCAGACTAATGACATAATCATTAATATAGACTAATATTTTTTTTCAAATTTAAGAAAACAATTTTTATGTTGAAATAAATTTCTTGCTTGAGTTCAAATCTGAGTATATCCCTTTCCTTTTTAATTTTTAAGAAATTGGTTTATTAAGAGAGTACTGTTTTGAAATAATTTATTCATCAGAGTAGCAAAACGGATCAGTACTGATTTCTAGGAAGCTCATCAGCCCTCTTTGTTTGATTCTACCACTTTTGACAGTGGATACCAGTGACTAGGAATATCACCTATCGGTTCTCTGATGATTAATTAAAAGTTATTCCAAATATTTCATACTCTATCGTTTTTTCCGGAATTATTGGCTCTGAGATGAAGCAACTGACCATTTTTGTTTACTTTATTTTTGTCTTGTAGTTGACTTTCTTAGTACTCAACCATATGTGAAAAGGTAAACATGGAGTTTATTATGCGTGTCTTCGTTTTTAATAATTAATATTTATACGTAAATGTTCAACTGTTTAAGGTTTATATATAAATTAATTTTTTGGCTTGAGTTCAAATGTGCTAGTCTGATAAATAAATTGTTCAACAATTACGTATAAATGTTATATAACGAATTTTTTTAGTTTTCAATCAAAGTTTCGTAAATTAAAAATTTTAATTGATAAAAACCAAATGTAAAGGTGATCATAATTTTTTAAGTTTTTGTGTAGCGAATGATTTTTATATTCATTGTTATATGTAGTCACTACAAAAAATTTGAACAGTTTTGAAGGCGATGCTAGTTTCCAAAACGCCCCAGAGAAAAATATCCTTTCGCCATCCCACAGGTCTGCTAAGCAAAAGTTTTTATTTAGTGTGTACATAAATACAATCTTTTTTTCCAAAAAAATATAAAAAAAAATTGTAAAACTGATTTGTTCACGTGCATACCTTTCCGTTAGCTGAAATAGATAATATTTTAACTCAAAACAAGCTTTAAATCAGATTTTTGTTCTTTTATGACATAAACCTAATTAGTAATGCAAAATACATTTTAAAGTTTTTTCTAGTTACCTCCTTTTGCATTTTAGCTACTGATAAGTAGTATTTTTGTAAAAATTCTCAGAACACGTATCCGACAAAATTTGTTAGCTCAAGGCAAGGCTGTTAGTAACATTTTCAGAAAAATCTACAAATTTTGTAAATAAAAAAAAACGTCACTCGAAAATCTTCTGTTTTATACAATAATCTTTTATATAAAAATTAACAATTCAACAGAGGTTGCTTGTTAGCTGAAGTACTTAGCGCATTGAGAACAAAGCAAATAATGCCAAAGAACGGAGGTTCAAGCCCGTTTTCAGACAAGTCATAACATCCAGAATTTTTCCAGATGTGCATTAGTATGCCATTATATTTATTGTTGTTGGACTGTTTAATTGGCGAAGGCACAGCACTAGTCACTGAAGAGTACCCGCAGCAATTGATACTGGTGTATGCTAGCGGACATCGCAGCACTTTCCTTCGTCGGCATTATAGCAAAATCGCCGGCGAAGAAAATAATTAATAAAATGGCTTAACACATTTAATTCACCTACTGGACAGCAGAGGCGGTGCAACACTGATTTACAATCTAAGATAACGCGCAATGTCAGAGTTGTATATATTTAGCTTTCTCACTTTCACCATCTGTCCTCTCTCACTATCCCTCTCACAAAGAATGTAACTCACCTACTGGTTTGTCGGCATACTGATTGCCTGAGTGTTACTTCTATCAAAAAACAATAATAAAAAAAAGATTTTATTCAATTCAAAGCAAGATTTGAAGGGATTTTGTGCCGAAACAGATTATATGCTTTCCGAAATAAACGCTAATTTGTTTATTTTATTTTAAATAGAAGTTCATAGAATAAACTATTATACATTTTTTTTACAAACTTGCAATTCATGTGTAGAGTCTAATTAATTTTTTGATTAATATTTTATTCTCTACGCGGACAAACATATGTACATACATATAAAGTACGAAAGAAGAACATATGCTATTGATTTTAATTTGGTAATTACAAATTAAAATTACTATACATACATATCATAGTGTTGTTTTTTAATATTTGTTGGAATGCTAACATTGTAACATTCAGAGGAATTATTTTTTAAATAATCTTTTGAAAAATGAATCCCTTAAAGGATTCCTCTTTCGAATGAATTTCTTATCTGGGTTTTATTAAAATTAATTTTGCCAAATATTCTTTCCACATTAGCCGAAGAGCTTAGCAAAGTAATTATGTTATTTACAAATTCACATAAATTTGGAAAACGAGATTTATTGTTTGGTAGATTAATTTCCTCTCTTCTAAAATATATCTTCATTTAATGCGCTGTCTCCTAAATCCAAAATTCTTAGTTCTCTTATTTCATGCTCAATATCTTCATATTTTTCTTTAGAGAATAGATTACGAAAACCATTTAATAAAGGAAGAATTTCGGAATTTTTTTCTCAAAGTCGCAGTTGGTGTAATTAAATTCAAATTTTTATAATTTTTCCATCGAAATCATTTCTTTTTTTATTTCTTAACACAATTCAACGTAAAAGGATACACCATTATTAATAAATTGATTGAAAGTTTCAATTTCAATTGTAAATTGTCTTAACATATCTTTAATGTACACACTAATATAAACTTCCTCCTTAAAAAAAAAATACGGTTATGGAAATTAATTTGATTTAGAGGCGTATTTTTTATACAATCATCTACTAAAAACTATATTAAAACATTTTGAAACAGTTCCGTCAATTAATTGTTGTGAATTTGAATTCCTCCAATTTTATTTAGATTATTCATCAAATTAGGCACATATTTTAAAAAATAAATAATTTTTTAGCAGTAGCAATATCATCAATATTGGCCGCATAACAAAAATATATTTTTAGAGCTTGACATTTTGTTATGTTGAGAAAAAAGTAGCGAAGTCAAAAAATCGTCAAAGTATAAGGAATATTGAACAAAAATCGTCAAACGTTATTTTCTGAAATTCGCTATAAAAATCGTCAAGTTTGGCACCCCCGGCTGAAGCACTCGTTTAAAAATTGCTTAGCAAGTTGTATCAACACCATGAATTGCCATGCCGAGCGTATGATTTATATATTTTACATATAAAGTTTCCTTAATTACGTATACTATTTAGCGTGTTCATATTCATTTCGTACATATATGCTTGATTGTTTGTACAGAAATAACACACAAACGGAACTCATTCACTGAGTCAACAAAATAAAAACAAACAAAAAATTAAAATTAAATGTACGAAAATCTTAAAGTATTTTTGTCACTAATTTATTTATTTTTTTGGCATTTACGGAAAATTAAAGGAAGCCGAGAATTTTCAGCTACAAAAAAAAAATAAACCTGAATAAATTCTCAACAACCAAAACAATGCTAAATATTAATTTCAATTGCATGTGACAACAAGACACACTTGGCTTTTAAAAATTAAACACCAGTTTAAGAAACAGATAAAAAATTCGTTCGTTTTTTGCAAGATTTTGTATTTACTATTTTGAATATTGTTTCTGTAAGTTGTTTGCTTTTGTTGCAGTAGTTAATTTTTTTTTTAATTTTCAATATCTGCATTGACTGCACCTTAAATTTAGTCTGGCGCTCGGTGATTTTCTGTTTCAGTAATATTTTTATTTTAATTTTACACATTTAACGACATTATCTTAGACGAGAGAAATCTTATTTTATGATTATTTTTTGTTTAGAAGAACTAAACAGCTTAAACACCTGGACAGACGTGTGCCAATAAATAAGAAAAAAATTAAACAACTGAGCAAACTTTTATTACCCTATAAATGCGATATATTTGAATTACGCTAATGTCAATAAAAATTACTTCACTTGGTGAATGTTTTCTTTTTTATTTTTTTTTTGTTTCTAACTGTGTACTTTTATTAAATCCATGCGAGCCGGAACATTTCGGTATTTCTGTACCATAAATTTAGAAGGAACTAATAGATTTGGCTAAGTCTCTTCAAATGACGAGATCTGAGTACGGATTAATTATTTTATAATTTATTTATTTATTTATGATTAACATTTTGATTCAATCATGTGAGCGTGACTGAGCATGCATGAGTAGATTTTTGACGTGATTTTTTCATAATTTTTTGCTATATTGTAATTTTTTAAATTAGTTTTTGTACGTAACTAAATGAATCGTTTTAGGTTTATGTTGAAAGGAATTGCTTGGCTCAACTTCAAATCTTGCTTTACCCATTTCTTTATTAATTTCAGAAATTGTTTTGATAAATTGAATTCATTTTATTAATAAAATATTATTCGAACAATTTATTCATCAGACTAGAAAGACGAACCAATAATAATAATATATTTTTAAACATTTTAAATTTTTTTTTCGTGAGCGCGAGTTTTCGTGATTGTGAGCAACTTTTTGCTACACAAGTGAGCTTCCATCAAGGTGGGCCAAATGCATAAGTTCGTGCATGAGCGTGCATAAGTAAAACTTTTTTATCGTGAGCATGCATGAGCGTGAGTAAGAAGCCACTCACGATCCCATCTCTAATTCAAATTAAATTTTTCTGATCTACTATAAAGATTTTGAATTAAAAAATGTTCAATTCTAATAAAGAGTTAATAATTGAACTTGAACGTGACTGAAATTATTTATTGATTTATTTATACAAAATTTAGCTCAAGGTCGTATATACGAGTAGTTGCGTTGTCTAAACATCTCATTAATTACACAAGTTTTAATTTATTCCTTTAATAAATTACTTGACAAAAATTATAACTAAGAACCATCATCGGTTTTTGAAAATCAAAGGCTAGGAATGCCTCCCTGTCCTCTAAAATTTGTTCAATGTAACTTAGGGCTTTTATGAATTCATATGACGAGGCATGGATTCGGAGTAAAACGAATATTCTCCCCTAGGCTTAATGAAATATTTATAATTTCTTTTGCTTTGCTAAAACAATATAGCAACTTGACCTTTGTGATAATTTTCTAGCATCAGACCAATGATGAGTAAGTAGTATTATTAGCTTTACCGGTGTTTCTGTGCGACTTCCTACGCGTTCGTGCCGCGGCTGGACCGTTTTTAATTTATTTCTTATTTACTTATATTTGAAGAAACCTTTAGCCGTTTGGAAATTATCTGCTCTCTTCTAGTCGATGAATTGCTAAATATAATTTTTAAACAATTCGATATTATTAACATAATAACATAAACTATTGCTTCAGAATTACTTTTTCATTTATATTTGTATATTGAATGTGCAGTTTTGATGTTTTCTTTTAATGCAAGATTTAAAACTTAGTACATCATTTTAGGGTTTTTTTCAAAGGTACATGCAATTGTTCATAAAACTTGTTAAAAACTACGAAAAGAAAATAGACGTATAGCTATTGCCTGAGCACCAAAGATATTTTGGAAATCATCATAAAATAAATACCTTTTCTCCTTTAGAGGAGGTAAGCCGGCATTATATACAATTCCACGGTTATTTATTTGTCATTGTTCTGCTTTTTAAAGTTTTTTTTCGGGCGGTAGGAATTACTTCCCAACAAACTCAATCTCCAAAACAAAAGTGAACTAAGACTCCAAGTCCCTGTATGGAGGCAAACAACAACGATTAAAAAGCCCTTATTTCTATTTATTTTTATTGACATAAAACAACTTCTGTTTATCTTCTTCTCTGTTATCTAACTTCTGTTTAATAAGGTCCTCGTCCGTACCATTACCATCATCAACTAACTCCTTAATGAATAAAGTTCACAAAAGTTTTATTAGGGGAAAAGTTTCTTTTTAAATCGATTCTTAGCTCCTTAATTAACTTTTACATTTGGGGGCTTAAATCATTTATGTTGCCGGGACTTCTTAAATTTTTGTTTTTGTTTAATTTTGAACTTACCTTTTACCGCCGTTTTTTTACTTTGCAAAATTAATTATTCTACATGTTTTTAGCAATAAAAAAAGTAATATTTAATTAAAAAAATTTTGAAAATTCCGAGCTGTAAGAAAATCCAATTTTTTATTTCCCGGCATGCATCTTCAAGTGTCACTTTTGCTAAGTGGTTGATATGTCCTGAAGGAGTTTTTGTAAAATTGAATAAATAAAAGTGAATGCAATAGAAAATTGAAATTAGATGCCGATGAGTGCTCGAAGTATTAGTTTATTCCACATTTTTAATGTGAATTCATTTCATTCAAATTTCCACTAATTTTTAATTCAAAAATGTGTTCTCCTAAAGGAAATGTTGTTGTCACCAAATCAAGAATTGAGTAAAATTTTTAAGCTATTGATATATTCTATTAAATTTTTTTCGATTATTTAAAATTTAATTAGCAATATTTGTAATCGCACTTTTTACCATTAAACTTATTTAACTAATGATTTTTATATATGTTGTACAAAACAGCTTCTAACATGACAACAACTGTTAAAAAGGGTCAAAACTCTTATGAAAATATAAATTCCATCAACTAAGTATATATGTTACAAAATTATTTCTTGAAAAATAAAATGTTGCCTGCAAAACCATTAAAACAATTACACAATTTTTGTTAGTCTGTTGTTTTTGCCGTCTTAAATTCTTAAATGGTTTGTCTACGCAACCCAAAATATCGCTACAAATACAATTTTTCTCTAAGCTTTTACACACAAATACCTACATACTCGTACATAGATTACATAGAATGAAACATAATAGTCTGTAAATGTTAATAGCTGTAAGTGTATGTAAATATATTCATGTTTCAACAAATATGACTAAAGGCTTTAACGTTTTAACAGAGATTTTTCATGTTGCGGCTTTTGGCGTAAAAATGCACTTGCATGTCTAAGCGAGACTTTATGACTATTTTTGCCATTTAATTTTTTTGTTTTATTAAAATATTCCTATAAACATATTTATGTGTCTCTACATGAAAGGTTTTTTGTTGCTGTAACTCTTAACAAGTTTACTTATTAATAAACCTCTCGATATGTGTGCAGTTTTTTTTTTCTTCAGCCATGTGTCTGCGGTTTTGACTATGACTCATGGAAATGTCTGCTATATACTTTTTGTTTACTTTTTTCTTCTTTTTCTTTAAGAACAGAGTCCAAGATTTTGTTGCTTTTTTTCTTACCAAAAAGTCTATTTGTTGTTTATGATTTTATTAGTTAAAATAAATGTTTTTTGTATTGAATATTTTTTATTTTTAACACATAGCATTTGTTACTTGTTATTTTTTCTGTCTCTGATAGTCTTAACTTGGCTTAAGTTTATAGAGTGCATGTTTGCAGTTATTTAGTGTGTTATTTTATTTTTTCCTTTAATGTTTTGTCAATTAACCAGCAAATTGCTTTACAAATTTATGTTGCATTTAACAAATTTTTCTTAATTAATTTTTTTAACTTTTTTTATTAAAAAGCATATTTATTTGCAGTGTTGGAGTTTATCCAAACAATTCTGCTTTAAACTAAAAGGACTTGAAAACATTGAACGTTTTGGCTCTTAAGTGAAATACTAAAGCAAATGCTTTATTACTTAATGTTTGTACTGAAAGTTATGGCTACATGTACTGTTAAAAAATATCATAAAAGTTGAAAAAATTAAGCAAATAGTTTAATATCTTACAAAAATGTTATAACGATGGTTAAGTATTTAGATTCGAAACAAAAAAAAAATGCGTTTAAATATTTGATTAGTAAACATTATATATTCATTGACAGGGTTAAAGTCATATTTGGGAAGAATATTATTCAAGTCAAGGCAGATCCACATCAAGTAGTCTCATCCGAATTCGCCTTGAATATTAGAACAGATGTGTCAAAAACGATTAACAAATTTATGAGAAAAAAAAATAAATAATAAAAAATACCTTTGCAAAATGTGAAAATAAATGAAAAAGTATTTCGGATGCGACATCACGAACTATATCTGCAAAGGCACAAATTGTGAAAAATGTGTTACCAATAAATCACGGTAGTTTGTTGTACACATATGTGAAGGAAGCAGTAGTTGCAGCTCGCACAGCTTTAACAATATCATTGCCAAATACTTCGATTGCCATTACTAATAAAGCAACGCCAGCCACTTATTTGACCTTTTGCTAAAGTTATGGGCAAGCAAATGACTAATGCTTTGTGCCTGAAAGTCAAAGTTTAGTTACACCTATTCGCACTACAGTAGCGCGGTTACAGCTTTTGATGCTGTTGCTACAGTTAATGATATAAATACTACGGGAAAATTTAATCATAGCACATCTGTAAGTCGCAACGTTTCACCACATGACACTACAGTTATTCACCAAGCGAATTGAGTCACCTGATCTCCCAAAGACACCTTTTGTGAGTTCGCCTTGATTTGAGTTTAAAAGTTTCGAAATAATCTAATGTATAAAAAAATCTAAGCAAGCCCTATAGAATTCCGACTGTTCATTATTAACCTTATTTAAATTATCACATTGTATTGTAAAGAAAAACTATTCCTTAAATTTTATCTATTGTGCGCTATAATATTTTGGATGATTCGATATATCTTATTAAAAGTACTAAAACACTAAAGCGCACTCAGGTTTTTTTTATTATCAAAATACAAATTTCCAACAAAATAGGACAACTAAAGTTGTGGATAACAACTTTTTAACACCTTCGCAACACACAGAAATATCACTCGTTCCCCTCACCACAAGGGTGTTAATAACTGCCATCGCAGGGAACAGATGACATCCCACCTGAGTTTCTTAACTCCAATTCTTCGTGGATTTCAAATGTAATTACACCATTAATTTGCGATGTATGGGTTAATAAACAAATCCCTAACCGTTGGAACGAAGCCCTCATAATAGCTTTACCAAAAAACGGAGACCTTTGAGAATGTAAAAACTGGCGGGGCATAACCATTTTTAACACTATATAAAAAACCATTGCAAAAATTATAATGCGAAGGCTGTCACCACTTTGGTACACAAGTATCAACATTATCCTGAAGGATATTCCTTCTACAATTAAATTGTTACTTCAATGCCAATAAGCCGAAGTTCCATATTAATTACACTTTCGTGTTAATAGAATGCCTGTTTTGTTCGTGTAACTTAAATCAATCTTTCTGTTCTTGATTTTAGTAAATCTGGGATTACCGTACTTTTAACACTGCTTGAGATTGATTTTAGTATGGATGGATTGATTTTTCTTTTGAGTGTATAATAATCAATAGTTGGTTCGAACTATCTGAAAGCTAAGTTACTCTGACTTGTACGTTGGGTATTCAGTAACAGCTTGCTGACAAGGTTAGGGTAGGGTACAGAGCAGACAAAAATTTGTACTGCTGACTAACGATTTCACCAGAATTGTATCCATCTTCACATATGGCTACGATATTTCATTGAGTCTTCGCTCTAGTGTGTCCTTTTTTTCTTGTTATATCTGGTATATAAGATAGACTAAACGTGAACTTTTGAACCCTCGACAGACTGTAACAGCTGGAAGCTAAGCATGTACATATATTCACGAACGGTCACTTTACTTCATCCGCACCGTGGACGCCCAAGAACAACTTGAATCATCGCAAACATACGTGAGCTGACTACTGCAGGGTTTTCGTGGAGCGAGGCATAAGAACATCCCATAACACAGTCCGTTGGAAATCATTAATTACGGAACATCACAAAATACAAATTCTAAACATGAGGCATCTAGCTGTCTGAATTGTGTGAGCTCCACTTACATGCTAAAATATACAATGTTTTAAATTCTGAATCGATTGATAATATACATATCTACGTCATTTTACAAATTACCTTCCCTGAGATTAAATGAAATGGATTTTAATTACCTTTCACACTAACTTGGCCCGTACTTATATTTATTTTAGATACAGTTAATCGAACTTGAAAAAAAATTACTTAATCCTATTAAAACAATACAATTGCACATAAAAACTATAAATACCTTTATTGTATAAAGAGAAGAAAAGACAAAAAAACTTATCAGTCCCGCGCTATCTTTATATGTATGTACATATAAATACGAGTATTACATATGCATACAATTGTATGTTATCGCCAACAAAGAAGCTTACTAATAACAAGTTACTAGTGCAGAAAATAACCATATAAATGACTACTATTAGTAGTGCTTACTTTACAATAACACTAACAACTAATACAATAGCAATAACAATAACAAAATAAAGGATCTCTATAAACAACAACTAATAAAAGATCATGTTTAACAGAGTTGGTAACAATAACAGCAACTACGAGTATTAAAAATACTAAACAAAGTAATAATAATAATACATAAACAAATGCACCAAGGCAAAGGAGAAGAAACATTTTCAACCAGAAATATACGTATATATATAAATATACATATATAATGTATATATACATATAATAACAATAATGCTGGAAAATTATATCTGATAAATTATATAAAAAGCAAACAACGAGATGGTAAAAGCTTAACTTCAAAAACACACACTTAAACGTGAATGTTTTCGGCCAAAGTATTGTCAACCCAAGTATTTGTTGTTGTTGGCAAATATGTAATGTGTGCAGCGAAAGAAATCCTGAGCAACAGGTAGGCTGGTTATTGTTTAAATAGTTGGCTTATGGCTTTAAATATAAAAGATGGCACAACACAAAATTCTATTCTTGAGAACCAACCTGTGCTTTTTTTAAAAACATAAAAACTTTTTTAATTTCAATGTAATTTATGTTTGTAGTTGCTTAATAGAGCTGTGCCCTATAAGCGGCAACGGTTTTTAATAACAAACATAAGTCAAGTTTCATTAAAACTATCAAAAAAAAATCGTTATAAACTTTAACATATGGCCCAAATATTTTTCGAAACGATAATTCTAAAATATCCTTTTAAACTGTAAACTGAAATATATGTTGTCCATCCCTTGCTTGATTTATATTAATGCCGTTTTATTTTCTACAAAAATTTTAACATTTCTTTTACTTTTTAGCACAAGTATTCCTTAAAAAACTCACTATTTCAAAAAATCATTATATTGCTAATTTTCAATAAAAAGGGCCAAATATGTTACACTTTTTTTAGAAAAGAAAACGCTGTAAGAATTGTTAATATGGCTTTTACTAATAAAATTTTCGAATACTAAGCAGTTTATATATTTTTATTTATTGAAGGTAATTGGTTTGTGGAACCGATTAGTTCAAAATTAACCGATTAAGTCGAAACTTCGACTTCTTCTTGCTAATTGTTCAATTAGCCGACTAAAATTGAATCCGAATCAATTGAATTCCCTAATAGCAATTATCCAATTATTCCCCAACCGATAATTTTACTAACCAGGACTATCGTCAAGAATACTTTAGCTTGATGTTAAGAAACCCGTCTTAAGGAAGGAATTCAGTACGCTCAAAAAATATCATATTTTGAATCAATCATAAAAATTATATACAAAATGAAATTTTAAATCATCTTCTTCATACTTCTAATAAAATATTGATTTATTATATAATATGCTTGTTTTAATTTTTCTTACCATTGGGCAAAACCCTATTCGAAATTAGACAAATCGAGAACAAAAGCTCAATATAGCCGCTATTAAACAATGTTTGCTTATCAATTGTTTTTGGTTCGCTATGATTGGTTCAAGGCGCATTAAATAAGTTGCTAGCGAATTCAATTTATGAATAACTATCTCATACAAAAATTTGGATTTTTTTGTTTTCTTATAATATTATTTCAAAAACAATAAACATATCGGTCTACAGGTATGTAAAATTATCACTTCATATTTTACAAAACAATTGTTTTATATTTCTGAATTTAAATATGTGTTTAAGTTAGGCTCGAAAAATCATATGTGCAAGGTTTCAACGAAACCAATTCAATACAAATCAAAATCTGCCGTGTAAGTTGAAATTATAATTAGTGTTAAAAGTTTTCCTTGTTCCTTTGAAATATTGTCTCATGTCTAATTCTTTCTGACTGAAAACGTTACGAACATTAGCCAAGAAATAATAATCACTTTGGATTAAAAACTACTAGAAATCAATTCAAGTTTTCGGTAAAAATGGGTTAAGTATTTTATATATATGTACATATAAATACATATATTTGTAATTCAACTATTTTTTCTTATTGAAAATGTGAACTATTTTCTATTTATAATTTTACCATGAGCATGGAATGTTGTTCATGTTGCCAAATAAGCCACATGCTATGATTTCAGCTTTCCGAATACAAAACTTTTTCAAATATTTAACGAAATCAGTACTCATCAGTCAGTCAGATGAATAAATTCTTCCAATATCACTTATTTCATAATAATAATTATTTTGAATTTATCGCATCATATCTTAAATTAAAAAAAGAGAAATGGTAAAGTCAAATTTGAGTTTGTGCCAATCGATTCCTTTTAACTTACGAAAATAATTATTATATTATAGGGTTTTCTGTTCTCATTTATAACATATTTCTGTCCGAATTTACATTTTAATTCTACATTTATTTTGTCTAATAATAGGCGCATTCATAAGACGGAGCTCAACACAACAGTTGTGAAACTGTTGCCAACTATTGAGCCCAACAATTACATCTTAAAAACGGCTTGACGAATAATTGGAAACTGAACCCCTGATTTGTGCTGAAAAAAAATATTACATATTATAATTGTGATCTGCAATGTTATTGTCAGCAGCCTAGAAATTTTTAATTTTTATTTTAAAATTTGCTCCACAAATTAAGTATTCACAATATAAAAATGCAAAACAAAACACTGCAATAAAATGATAAAATTGCTCCGATAGTAGATATATTTTAACGCCAAGCCGCCACTGCGTTCAAAAAATCTTTCAACCTTTTATTGAAATAATTATGTAATTAATATAAATAGACACCATAGTAAACCGACGGATATATAATGAAATTAGTATTTTAATTTTATTTCTTTATTTTCGTTACTTATCGCATTTTTAACGCAAATTTAACAAATTAATTTGAAGCTTCCACCTAACAAAGGGGCGTCTTATTAGAGTACAAATCTATTGATCAGATAAGGACGTTAAGCACAACATGTTAATTAAATGTTTCAAAAAAAATTTATGATGGAAAAAAGGCAGCAAATACAAATACTCAACTGTTATGTGGAGCGGACCTACTAAGCTCCACGAATAAAGAAAACAAGATTGCGCACTGCGCAGGTCTGTTATTTCAATGTGTGTGATTGGGTTGTATTGTGACGTAGACATACGAGTAGAATATGTATTGTAAACATAAGTACATTTGCCTATGGAAAGTAAGCTGAAATTTAAAATTTTGGTAGCCAGAAGAAGCTCTTCTTTAAATGGCTTCAAGCCCAAACTCCAAAGTTTTACACAACTGCATCTATTTTTTGTCCATTTAAAATTTTGTTCAAATCCACGTACCTATTTAGAAGTTATTTAGTTATTTCCATTTTTTCCCAAAAAAATCTCTTGCACTTTTTACAAAAAACGCTCATTTGTATTCTATGATGACGTAGATGCGCAATAGAAAATTTTTTTGTACGGCTGAATGCGCAATCTTGTTTTCTTGGTTCATGACTAAACTCTGCGTTTCTAATATAAACACTCAACGGTTGTACAACAATTACATGTTGTGAACGCGACCAATAATACAGAAAAAAAGTTATTTGAATTTTGATTCTATTTCAAATAAATTTGAAATTAGTAAATGTGAAGCAATTTTTAGTACATAAATTCTTTTAATCGTGAAAATTAACATAAATTCATGTCGTTGACGATCGACTAGTAAATTTAACCTGTGAAAAAATTTTCATTGGTCATTGTTTTACGTTATTATAAAAGCGACATTTTTTCCATTCTTAAATACACATACTTTTTTTCTTAAAGCTCAGGTGTGTTGTCTAGTTTTGAGTCTCAAGCGAACTATTTTCAACTAGCCAGCTATTCTTATCAGAGCCAATTAGACTTATATTTTGCCACCTCCTTTCTACTATTTTCTGCACATATGAGAGGTTCAAGCATTTTTGAGGTTGAGCATCATCATTTAAGAACGCAAAGGTCTGTTTCATTGTAGCATTAAGAAATTCTTATTTTTATGGTGTTATTATGGCAATTATGAGCTATAATTGAAATTTTTATGGTTTGTTAGAGATGAAGAAGAAAGGAACGGAAAAAAAGAAAGAAAAATGCCAAAATTTTTATGAATTTTTTTTAAATTAAAACTAATTGGTTATTTTTATGTGGGTGCTGGCTGCTTCTCTGGAATATGCTGCAATATATAATGGTTCCTTTATATTGTTTACTGCTGTTACTTTTTTTATTTTGTTGGCTTGGTACTTCATAAGGAAATTTCAAACTTTGTTAACATTCTTAAGCACGTTTTTGGTTGTTATTTTTTATAGTTTTTCTCTTATTGGGTCTAGGCTAGGGTGGTGTATATTCATTATAATTTAAAACTATTTTAGATTTCCTTAGTGTTTTACTAAAGAAGTTGAATTGTTTTAAATGGCCATATGTGTTTATATTTGTATATGATTTTGTTTCTTTTGTATGTTAAGAACGTGATTTACTATTTGACCTGTTTTATTGCCGAAGCATTTTATTGAAAGATATCTAACGATATTTACTTAATTATATTTAAAATTTCCATAAATTGGTGAAATTTAATTTCTTTTGTTGGAAACTTAATTATTTTTTGTACTCATAACAAATCGTGTTGGTAAAATTCGTGAAAATCTATTTAAGACAATTTGAATTGTTTAACAATGAGTCTTAAAGAAAATTGTATATTCCATGAGCAACTTAAAAGTTGTCAAATAAAAGAAACTATTTTCTTGTAGAAGGATCTGCAACTAAATCTTTAATATTAAAGGGTAACATTTATGTGACGCATCCTATTATTTCAGTACCAAAAAATAAATCGATTTGATGCAAAAAAAAAAATTAATCTGTAACCACTAAGCCCATATAGATCTACATGTTAAGTCATTAATTAGTTGTTTAACATTTGGGCTTACTCTTGAATTTCATCTGCTCAGGACACTTTATAGTTTATGACTTTAGTTTAACTTAATTCCCACGCATGTTTTACTTTTCTGTAAGACTATAAAAATATCTCTTTGGCTTTTGTTTAAAAATAAAAAAAAGATTTTCTTAAGCAAAAAAAAAGTTTTACTCCTCCTGTTACTTTCTGTTGTGGATTTAATTAGTTTTGTTGATTTATTTAAACCTTAAAACTTAAATGAAGTTGATGTGTTTTCTTGATTTTTTCTCTTATTTTTTGTTATAATTTTTTGCACTGTAATTGACACCCATATCATGGAACCATTAAATAAAGAAACCCACACCACAACCATTAAAAGCATTTCTTTTTTTTTTTTTTGTTTTCTTTGTCTGTATTTAATCTAATTTGTTGCACTATCTTAACACAAAATAAAAATGACTACTGACGCTGTCAGAAACAAACAAAACCCAGACAGCATCATCATAATCAATGCTGCGACTGTTTAAGCTGTTGTCGTTGCCACGTTCCTTGTCTTTGTCATCGTCAACATCTTTTACAGCCAAGTGTTTCTTACTTATAATTTTGATTGCCATACGCAGTTAATTGTTGTATGAAACCTTTTTATGACTTAAGCATATGGTTGACTCTCTTTGGTTTGGTTAAATCTTCTCGTTTGGTTTGTATGTCTTTATTCGAATCAGGGAGCACGTATCAAAATTTTTTAAGGATAAAATAAGAAATTGTGACTTTTATATAACTAGAGGCACTTGCAAATTTTGAAACCGCCAAATATATAATATAGCCACTATGAATATTATCTTTTATAACAATTTCTACAATACCGATTTTACTAAAACCCTTTTAATCTATCAACACGCGAATATTTGATTCAGTTTCCATAACAAACAATACAAAACAGCTCAACCTTTTTCCAGCTTAAATGTTGTAATATCTTAGAAAATTACTTTTATGTTCTGCAAGTTTGCACATGATTTCTATCCTCTGATACAATTTTTTTCGTTTAACCATGATTTTTCACTTGTAACCCATTTTTTTGTATATGTCCATTAGATATTTTTTATTTGCTATATTTCTTATTTTTCTTTTAGTATTATCTTATGTTGCTGAGAAAAAAGTTTTGCTATCTGGCTGACACGTGTCGCAGTTCTGCAAAAAGTATAATTTTTTCAACCTTTCATTAGTTAAGGAAACGGAAATGGCTTTAAAGCATGTTTTGGCGATTATGTGTAAGTCTGTATGTCTTCCAATTCAGCTGATTTTTAAAGTGAATACAAATATCATTTATATTATTATTTGTACTTGTTTTGTCATTGAGTTTGATTTTGCAAAAGTACAGTTGCTTATTTTTGCATTAACTTTTTTCCAATTGTTTATATAATTGCAAAGAAAGTCCTGGAAAAAAATTGAAAAAGCAACACTTTTGCATAGAAAATAAAATCAATGTGCTAAGTAAAAATTGATTTGAAATATTAATCATGCATAACTTTTCCACATACGAGGGCATGACCACAAGTTTTTAGAAAATCTTATGAGAGTTACTAAGATTATGAAACAATTAGAGATTCTCAAAATTGTTCACTTAAAAGACTGTGCAAATTTTAAACGAATCCTTTATTCAGACGTTTTAAATTTAATTGCGAGACAACTAGTTTTTGTATAAAAAATTAAACAAAAACTTATGCCATTGTTTGACTTTTTGCTCTAATCAAAGCTTTCTTCTTGAATTGTTTTTGATACTTTTTTTTAATTTCCTTCACTTGTCTTATTAATTTTTCTTAGTTTGCGATATATTAAGCAAATTTAGGATATTTTTGTGGATTTTATAAAGTTTTTTTTTTAAGTTCTGCTTATGCATTTGCCTGATGCATTTCATAGAGTTTTGGTCTGAAGTTATAGTTTAATAAATTCTTTTTAAGTCATTTCGCCCAAAATTTTTTACTCCTGGGAATAGTCCATATTTATAGTCTTAGAGTTTTGTTATTTATGCTATGAAACTTTGTAATTTTTGATATTGTTTTTTGATTTAAATGAGTATTTTAATCAAATAAAGTATTAATCAAACCAAAAAAATTTGTCTTAAGAAGGAAAAATGGTGCATGAGATAAAACCAATGTGTAATAATGGGTTAATTTAACGTTAATTACTGATGGTAAATTTTCAATATTGATAGTGGTGAAGTTGTGTTTGCTGTAAAAACAACTAATAATACCTTCCACAAAACAAATAACTCGCGTATGCTCTTTCTAATCATTATTTGTATAAATAAAAATTTGAAATCACATTCAACTGAGCCACCTAAACAGTGGCGGATACATGAAAAAACACATGGACACTGATGATGGGAGTGTAGCGGATCCCAAAAAAACAACGTTGTTTCTGTTCCGCTGTGTATGTTGGAATTAATTGATGTTAAAATTTTCCCTTGTTCCTTTGGAATATTGTCTCATGTCCAATTCTTTCTGACTAAAAATGTTACGAACAGTAGCCAAAATAATATTAACTTTTTATTCAAAACTACTTTAAAATGTTGTTAACAAATTTGAATCAAAAAGGCTGTGACCTGGTTAAGGTACAACAGGATATATTCATATATGTACCGACAGCAAGGCTGTACTGAATGCTCTAACTGGTGTATATACAACATCTGAGCTGGTGAAGGTGTTTCATGAATTCACATATGCGGTCTCCAGATCAACCTGGACGCAATATGATCGACCTGAATCTGCTATTATACTGGAGATCTCCCAATAGCAGAACACTAATTCATAGGTGCCCACGCAAGAATATTGAATCTCCTTTTGAACGACTTCTGCAGAAATTGTGAAAATGTGTAGGAGGAAGAAACTGTCAGGCACCTCCTTTGTTTATGGCCAGCTCTGTACTTTCACAAAGCCATGTACCTAGGCAACTCAACTTTACCGGAACTCGCAGACTTTACGGAATACAAACTGAAGAGAATAAACCAGCTTAGTCGGAAACCGGGATGGTTTAACACCGAACAAAATACAGGATAGATGAGAATTTTTTTTCACTGTCCACATTAGGTATCACGAAGGGACCTATTTTCTGGACCTACGTGATCCAGTTGCTCGCAACTGGTAGCCTATGAAACCTAAGCTAACCTAACAATTTGAATCTATCCCGCTTTTAAATTTTTTTCTATATGTTCGTTATGTTGGCTCTTAAATGATTGTTTTAAATTTTCTATCTTTATACATTATTACGGATGTTTAACAAGTTTAAAATAAACCAAAAGAGATATTTGAAAAAGCTCTAGAGGTTTTCTTATGCATCAAATAATTGGCCTTGACTTTGCCAGAAAATATAACATGATGTTATATATTGTAGTTGAGTTATAATCGGCCTCTGAATTACATGGCAAATTAATGTGAACTTTTTTAATTTCTTATAGTAAATGAACATCGCAAAATCATCTTTCAAGTTTCTAAAGATAATCATCTCCTGGGTATCGCAATCAATATCCTCGCTGTAGCAAAAACTATGGCAAATCTAACAAAACGCTAAGTATACGCAGAAACTAAAGAATATTTGCTTTAATAATACCAGATAGACGTATGCCACAAAGTGTGATACTGACAGGTTCCATAAACAATATACCGAAGTTTTATACTTCAAATTTATAGTTAGTAGCCAATACAATGAGCACGTGTCACATAAAAGAAATATTTTAAATTAAAGATGCCAATGGCTTTGAAAATTGATAGCCAAATATACCAGAACAAGTACATTAAAAATCTAAAGCAAAAATCAAAATCTGCTTAGACCATTAAATGCAAACAAACTAACACACACGCTTCCAGATATGAAATTAGTCGTGAAAAGCATATGCTAAGCTTCTCACAAGTATCTGAAAATGAATTCTCATACCACTTTTTCTACATGCACACGTACCATTATGGCTAAACACGCACCGGCGAAGAATAATATCGACTACAAGTGGCCAACAGTAAATAAAATAGACAATATATGTAAACCACCACCATCCATTATATTCACACTCGAACGTAACTACACAACTTTAAATCGCATCGAGATAAGTGGCCAGGATAACATAAGGATAATATATTTAGAATTATAGCGTAACATTTGTACTTACAAATCGTATTGTTTAAAGTTCTTTGACAACTTTTATTTCATAAACATTTTTATATATGATGGCAACAATGCTACAGTGGGAAAATATAATACGAGAATTATTACGACTAAAACAAGATATTGTAAAAGTTCACATCTACTATTACTTAGATATGTCAGAAGCTAAAAAGCTTTGATCCACTTTTCAAAAATTTCTCAATTTTGTTATATTGCTATCTTATTAGCTGTGACTTCTTTGAAAAATTCTGTTTTTCCATTATTTAAATATTTTCCATTATAAAATATAAAAAAATTGTGTAGGTTTTGAATCTTATTTAACTCCACTTTAATTAAACGCATTAGTTTACCCTAGCAAATCTTCATATGTTTGTTTATATTTTTAAAACTAAACAATACACCTGTTTGGCTGGAATCACCTCCCTAATCATTTTTTCTTAGAAATGCTATTAAAATATATTGAACAAACTTGATGCTTATTTGGATTTAACTAAACACAAATTTGAAGTAAGTTGAGGAGGTAATGGAACCTGGGACGAACTATCCCCATAATCAAAACGGGAGATTTCCAAGGGCTTGTGGGGGTTACAAACCTTGAGTTAGCAAATTGTTTGAGTTAACAATTTACTGGGGAAATAACTATAGTGGAATGGGATACTTAACCTTGGGACAGGAGGGAATTCCTGGATCTTAAGATGAATAAAGATGTACACAATTAGTTTCAGAAAATTAACTTACATTTTATTGGATGAGACTTGAGTAGGGAGATCTAGCCTTGTTGGAGGTTAAAGCGAGAATGTTTTAAACAAATGTATTATTACAAAAATTACAAGATATTTGGCGCTGTCGCCCATTGGAAAAAATTCACAATAATTTTGCTATAAAATCAGAGGTGGGAATACCAAATATAATAATTCAACAAATATAAAACTTATGAGTTAATTTTTGCTTAAATATCAACTTGTTTAGCCATTCAAATTCAAACCAAGATTAGGGTTTGATTAAACATAGTTGACATATAAAAAGAAAACGAAATATACGAAAAGGGAAGTCTTGTTTAAAGACATTTAAACATATATAGTAACTGTCTGAAGATAAAATTGATTCAATTATAAAGATTAAACTCATACAGCATACAATTCAAATATAATTTCCACACACACGAAGAAGTTCTTTTAATAAAAATCAAAAAAAAAATGTAGTTGGTAAGCCGGTGCAATTAAAAAACGTAGAGCAACCTCTACTGTTTGCTTCTGGGAGAATAATTATAAAAGAAAAGAAAAAGGACATGATGGAACTATTAAAGTTTATACTGCCTATCAAACATGAATTCTTCAAAAAATTTAAGACATCTGATTGTGTCGATTATATACATATATGATGACTAAATATTTTAATACTTAGAAAAATTAAAAAAATTATAATTTTTGTTTTTTAATAAATTCTGTTTTAGTAGTACAATGTTATCCTATATAAATTTACTTGCAAATACAAAAATCAGTGCCTAAACGAAATAACTCAAAACAATTATATTTAATGTACACAAAAATAATTTTTTTATTCCACAAATTTTTACTTTAAGATATAATTTAAACATTTTTTAAGTTAGTATAATTTTCATGAAAATTTTAGAAATAAATTTTTTAAGAATTACTAATTTGCTATACTTTTAGGTATTTTAGCTTCTGACACATCCACTTATTGCCGTTAAAATAAATCTTGCTATTCATGTGTTTTTTCATCCTTTTTTTTTTTTTGTTTTTTCTTAAGTCAATATTCAACCGTAAGAGAATGTTTTGCTTCACTATCATCTCAATGCATTTTGATTTTCATAGCACTTCGTTTAATCTATAATTTCACTTTTGTTTTACTGTGCAACACCTAACTTTGTAGAAAAAAGAAAATCTAAACACATACAAATGTTTGAAGTCTCTACCATTTTAACCACCAAAATACAAAAGGATAGTTAAGATAAGAAATAATTCACCACCAATAGCAGCCACCCTAAAAGTAAATTTCCCACGTTGCAAAGTGTTGCTGATGTCTCCACTTGAAAAAACAAAACCATTAAACCATTAATGCATAAACAAACATACATTCACACAGGCATGCATCCTGCACATCATTTTCACAAAAGCAAGAATACGCACGCACTTTTTCTCTGAAGTACAATCTGACAATGACGCATTTTTTGTTTGCTGGTACTCATACTTAACAAACTCAAGCAGACCCATCATTCACTCTCCATACCAGCAGCTATAATATTGTTACAATGTATTAATAATATAAAAAGTAATCGCAAACAATTTGCTGCTGCAAGTGCTTTATCATTAACAATGCTTGGGATGCGTTTATTTAATTACACTCCCTTAACTTTGTTTTAGCTTATCCTTTTGATTATCCTGATGATTATTGTTTAAGTTACCCTTATTTTTAAAACGTAGCAATTTTTTTCTATTCGCTTGCCTTGCGTGTTTATTGTTGTTGATGATTTGTTATTTTAGTAAAATGATAAAAATTTCACTGAACTTGGAAGCTACGAGTTCTGTTGTTCGTTCATTCATTATTTGTTTCTGAAGTGTTCAATATTGTTTCGTCACGGCTCTTCTAGAGTTTATTACAATCTGGTGTGGTTTTGTTCGGTTATTTAATTATTGCCATCAATTTGAATCATTCATATCTTTCTCTCGATTTCACGCACTTCTTTGCTATTTCGTTGTTGCATTCTGTACAAGAGTAAGTACAGAATAATTTTGGCAATAAACGAAGGGGGTGCTAATAGATATAGATTGTTAATATATTGATTTTCGTCATGGGAATGAAAAAGTGTTATGAGGTGTTTCTAATTGTTTCAATAAAATTAATTAATTTATTGAATTGAATTTTGAAATTACTTTTGAATTGGCAATTGCAAAGTCATGGTTTTGTAAAAAACAAACAAAAAGTTATATCTTTTGTAAAGATCAGCGTTGCCAGTGGAGGTTTTTTTCAGTTCAGATTCAGCCTCTTTTCGTAGTTTAGCATAGAAATTAAAGTTTTAGCTTCATGGCATTTTTCTATCCATCCTTCATTTAGCATTCAACCTTTGAAGAAAACTTAAGTTTTGTAACATTTTTTTCTATTTACACAATTTGTTTGTTTTTCGCGTAGATTCTTGAACTTAGCTTTAAAATTAAAAATATTATGAAAGAAATTTTTATATTAACAAATATTCATACATTATATGTTGCTGGATTAAATTATTAAATATATTATATGTTGCTGGATTAATTGCTACTATTTCAGCCATATTGCAAAACTTATTTAGTTAAATTTTATCGTAACTAATTTCAGTTGAATACCTGCATTTTCGTGTGGTAAAATAATCGTTGAAGCAATTACCTACAACGGAATAATTGTTCAACTATTGAGTTTTTGGAAACAGGTTCCGGAACAGATATATCCAAAAACCAAAGATCGTGCACTCAGTCTATTACCTAGTTCTGTTGCTTCATATTCTTGTGAGTTGTTGTATTCAACACTTAAATTTGTTAAAAATAAGTAACGGTCTGTTTTAAGCAATAATCAGTTAACTGAGCTGGTGCAAACTGCAATAATAGGTCATCAAGCGGCTAACTGCTAAAATGGCCGCTACCCGTAAGGCATCAACAAATAAGTCTAATTTGTAAACATTTTCTACTCATGTAATATTTTAAATTATTTTCTTATTATTTTTTATCTTTATATATATATAATTCTACTATGCGTGTGTATCTGGCTGAACTCCTCCTAAACGGCTGGACCGATTTGAATAAATTGTTTTGTATGCGTTTGTGTGGCGTCCTGGATGGTTTAGAGGTACAAATTAGACCGGTAAAGTTATTTAAAATTTTCGTTGTTAATAAAAATAATAATTTAATAAATGAATAGTCTTTAATATTATTTGGGAAATAATGTGTGCTTAAAAATTGACACCGGTATTGTACGAGTTTGACACCGTTGTTGTCAACTCGAGGGCGCACTGTGTACCATTTTACGAGAAGGCGTCCAAAATTCATTATTTTTATGATCACCGATTGTAAAATGTTAAAGTTCATTCAAAAGTAAACACTATTTTACCTGGGAAACCAAAAAATTAAAACTTTATTCCATCTACATCACAGTGAACAGGGTGATTCAAAAATGGAAATTTTAAGTATTTCGCTAAAATAAAGAAATTTCTTAGCAAGCTTTTCATTTTTAAACTTTTTTCTTTAAAAAAAATTTTCAAACTAAATAAATTTTTGATTATATGCCTAATTTTTTAGCTGTCGTATTATTATTTATTATTATATATTTATTACTTAAAAAAATTTTTTTAGAGGCCCAAATTTTCCTAAGCTCTCCCAATTATTAGAACATAACTTCTAAATTTCGCAAAAGTTTAATAATACAACAGCACTTTTTGTAGTCAAAACTTTCTTTTACACCCCTATACCCCATTATATACCCGTCGCGAACCGACCCTGAGCACCAGAAAAATTTTTCTGACACAAGGTCAAATATTTTTGTGCAAAATTTGAGTAAAAGTGTTAAAAAAATTTTTTTCTGTATTTTTTGTTAATTTTTTTTTATTTTTTTATCAATTAAATATAGAAAATTAAAAAAAAGACAGCAAAAAAACAAATACAAGAAAAATATTTAATATTAGGCCTAATGATCGATCAGCCAAAGTAAGGAGAAATAAACACAAATGATGGAAATACTGCAAGGAGATTTTTTTCAGATCCAAAAACTGAAGCATCTACCACAGATGTAGATTTGGAACTAACAAGGCGATTTAAAATTATATTTCAAGTCCTAGCCTGCAGCAGAAAGATAAATACCAAAAAATTTGGAGAGTACACCAAAAAAAACTCTATAATTGATAAAAAAATTCGCTTGGAGATATATGCCGTACAAATAATTCTACACAATATGCTACCAACAGGTGATCTATCTGAAGAAGCGCAAGAAAAAATAAACAAAGACTACAGATTCTTTCGCGAGCACAACACAAGAAAAATTTCCGGATGTTGTACTAATGAAGACTTGATTACTTTTTTATTGTGCACATCAGATTTCTATAAGTCCAATATCCGACGAAAATCGAAAGCTAACGCCATTGAATTAGACATAGAGACTAAACTACTTCTAGAAGATAAATATCAAGGCTATTTAGAAAAAATATTTACTAAAATTGTTTAATTAATAGTAATTTTTCAAAACTCTAGGGAATCGTTATTTTTTCGTTTTAACATTTTATTTCAAATTTATAACTTTGCAAATTACATATAATCTTGGAAATATATTTGAAACCTACATCTTCTTTGTTAAAAACTCTTTATCTAAAATAAATTTCAATCAATGTTTGTATTTTTGTGTTCGCTACTTAATAAACAAATTTTTTACTCAAACTGTTTAAAAAAACCAACTTTTGTCCATTCGTACTGAAAATTTCACGGGGGCCAAAGTTTGGACTCTCTGACAAATTTAATATATTATTAAGAATAAGTTGTAAACGTGACTCGAAATATAAGACTTTGTGTAAAACAAATTTTTTTAACAAAGTTTGCACCAAAAATCAGCTGAAACTTGAAATGCATCATAACTATTTTTCTAGCTAGTTGATTTTAAAGTTTTATATATCAGACTTAAAGCCTATAGTCTCACATAGCAAACGAAAAAAACTCCGTATCAAAATTCCAATCCAGTCAAAAATTTTAGATTTATGACCGCCTTCTCGCGAAATAGTCCACTGTGCGGCGGTGCTGCGTCAATGTTACACCTGTATGTTATCGCTTTTACTTTTCGGTGTTAAATTGTAAACATTTATTGTCAGAATTGTTGGTGTTTATTAGTTATGTAAAATCACGCATACTCTAAATAAACCACCGCCAAAAAATTGATCTGTGTAATATGACATTTTCCAGAAATTTGGTGGCCCGGACTATGCCGTTGCCAGCCTTCGGCTGTCCTTAATTATCCTGATAAAAAATTTATGTCTACAAGTTCTTTTAGCATGCTTATGGCTTCCCTTCTCTACGTTTATCAAATAAACAGTTTACAAACAAAGAAGTTTTTGTCAAAGTTTGTTCAGGAAGAAAATTTTAACTCAGCGAGGCCGCTATTTGATACCCCGAGCGCAGGCTGCATAAAAATCTATATCCAATGAAAAAAATCGTTAAGCCTGCCAAGGGCAAGCTATGTAAAAAATATTTTATCAGAGCCGGTCGCGGGTCAGCGAAGTTAACTTACAAAACAAAGTATACGTTTTTATCAAAATAAGATAAATAAACACTAGTCTGAAAATATTGTATTTAAAAATGTTGAATCGTCCAAAGTCTTTCAACAATCACTAATTTTTTTTTTAATTTTGGAGCGATTTATCTTTTTATTATTTTTTGGCGATTTCAAGTCATTCGTGCAGCCTGTAACACCCCATGAGATGATTCTGTACACGGATTGTGTTATTTTTTCTCTTGATTTAGTCAGCAATGACATGACGTTATGTCCTGTATTGATTTAAATCTATAACACTAGGGAAATAAATAGATTACGGTTAATATAATTATTCAAAGCACATACTTGTACATATTGTCTTCAATCTACATTCGAATTTCTGATTTCAAACTCATTTTCCAAAATATTATATTAAAATATGCAAATCGAAGTAAAACGCAACGAAAACTAAAGAGTTATTCAAATGCTACATAATTTTTTTCGACACCAACAACGCACGAAAAGGGCGCTCAGCTGAGAAAAAAATTAAATTAAATTTTTTTTTAGCAACTTCACTTAAACTATCTTTGATGAATAGAAAGACCAACAAAACTAACAGCAACAAAACAAAAGAAAGACTGTAACGAAAATATAACAGCGGCGACATAAACTTGATTTGCTGCTGTCAACCATAAACTACAGCTTTGTTTTGTCTATCAAGCCAACACATACGAGTACAACAACAGTGAAGGTAATGAATGATCAAAGTGCTCGTATAACAGGGATCATATGACATCTAAGTACACATGTGAGTGTAAGTAAGCCAAAGTTTATTTGCAGTGCAGTTGTGCGTATGTGTTTCTAAGCCAAAACGTTAGAAGTATAAAATCAACATTGCAAATTTTGAAAATAACAATGGCGCCAAATGCTTTTGAAGTGATTAAAAAGACCAAAAATAATAACCTAACTAAAATCTGCTTTACCCGCACGCTGTCGGTGGGGCTTTCTTACTCAGTCTGCTATTTGGTTTTGTTAGAAGGTTTGGTTATTTTCGAATGTTAATATCAATACATATCGCGCTTTTATTGCAACGTGGTCATATCTCAAAAAAAAAAACTCGTTCTTGAGAAAACGAGTTTAAAGTTTTTAAATTACACACATCTCAATGGAAAAATAAAAATTCCCTCAAGAGATGAGTAAACACGATATTTGTATGAATGTTTTGCACAAGATGAAAAAAACACGACGACAAATTCTGCATTCTTAACTCAAAAAACACATTTTTTGAGATATGACTACGTTGCAATAAAGCAACGATATATTGCAAAACATATCAACGTAAACTTTACAACTTAAAAAGATATGACTTTTAATTCAAATTTTTTGGTAGAATCTTTTAATAAACTTTGGTACGCTGAATCCAAATTTTTCCGAATTTTTAGGCTGAAGCTGCGTGATGCTTGACACCACAATAGACATTCGGTTTGAACAAGGAAAGGATTATTTAGTGTCAGTTTTATTTATATTACCCCTCCGAAAACACCATGATGTTTTGCTTAATTTTTGTTTGTATTTCAAATATAATTAGTATTTTATTTAGTTCGTTTGAATGTACCAAAAATGTTTTTTTTATAAATAATTCATTAATTAAAAATAAAATTAACGAATTAAAGCTCGATTAGATATACTGTCGTCCCGAAGTTATCCTCACGTGTATCGCAAAATCAAACAAATGAAATAAAGCAGCTTCTCCTAAAAACTCACGACTTGATGAGTAAAGCCTGACGAGTGTGAACCTGGTCTAAGCTGCTGAACTTGTGCTCCGAAAGCAGTTCAAATACCTGGCACACGCCTTGTTTATTATTCTTTTAACCGATATTGTTGGAAAGTTCTTGCAAAAAATGTGCTCGAAATTCGGTTTGTATGAACATCACAATTTTTTAAACAGTTTTTAAGTACATTTTACTGGATGTTTTTCACTAACCTACACTTATGGACATTATGTCGCCAATCCAGAAATAAAAAAATTGATGATATTTTTTTATATTCTTATCATTTAAATAAAGTCCCACTAAGTATATATGTGGAATAGAAAGTGTCATGCTTTGTTAGCACTCAAGTGTTTTGTATCTTTTCTAAGCCGCAAACTCTTAGTTTTTGTAATACATATTTTGTTTAATTTCTAATACTGGCGTCTCTCAAAAAAGCCCACTTCCACTTGCATCTGCATATAAGAGTGTATATATATATATATATATATATATATATTTATAAATGAAAAACCTTTATAGGGTTTTGCTATATGTATGTAAATATATACATATGAATGTATGTTTGTATGTATGTGTGCAGGATAACAAAATGCATGACATATGCAAATTGTTGCGGGTGTTATGGTTGCAACAGTGGTCTTTCGATTGCGGCTGCTCCAGACAATGTTGCTCTTTGTTGTAGCTATCTTTGTTGTTTTCGTTATTATTTTGTATTGTTCTTGGCGTTAACAACACAATATTCAAACTTTATGCAAAGTAAAATTTATGAGAAATTAAAGAAAATTTATTGCACTTACCAACGATTTTTCGTCTACTTTTTTGTTTTTAATTTTCTTTCCCTGTATGGAAGCTCGCACAGAATTGGTCCGTTGTGTTTTGGCTGTTGTGTTCCTTTTTGTTTCGCTTGAAGTAAATCTAATGCTAAGGAAATAGACAGGTTTAAAGAAAAGTACTGACAAAACTGCCGTTGAGATATGCTACAGCAAGGAAAATAGAAAACATGTGAAGGATGAGAAGAGCAGAACTATTATAACTCGAGTGTTTTTGAAGATCTATAAAATCATAAAAGTAAAGACTTGATAATGACTTCCCATTAAGACCAAACTCACTTTCTTAAACAAACTTTATAACGTCTGCAAAATGTCACAGTAGTTATGCATCTAAACAAGAATCATACAGATGATGTTCAGTTCAAAGAAAAGTAAAATTTTTTAACGGTCAAATTCATATTATTTTCTTATTCATAAAATTTTTTTATTAAACTCTGTTATAGATATTAAACAAATTTTGAGTTATAAGCGTGTAATAAAAATTTATATTCATAAACGTTTAATAATGCTAGATTGGCAACGAAACACATGAACCAATTTTTTCTTTTCTATTGAGAACATTGTTGTAAATAACAATAGTTACTGCATTGAAGACAAACCAACGAGTAGATTGTTAGAAATAAATTGTGAGGTGACAATAAAATAATTTATAAAATATCCTTGATGATCCTTGATGACAAAGTTGACCGAAATATCAGAAAAGAAAAATAAATTAATTATCAAAAATTAATACAATACATACTTGTGTTTTATTTAATTTTACATGATCTTAAGCCGAAACAAAATTACCCTACAAGCGGAATTATATATTCTTTAGGAGAACTCGTAGTTACCAGATTTGCATTGAACTCGAGAAATAGTTCTTTGTAGATACAAACCTATATCTGTTTTAATTGTTGCACAGGTCTGTAGCAATAATTTGGCTTTTACCGATTTAAAAAATATCAATTAGTCGACGAATTATAGCCAAAAAACCATATAAACAATATACTGAAAATGGGCATTTGACTGCAAAGTTTGAAGGTCGATTAAAAAAAAATTCGAACTAACATAAACAAACGCCGCGACACGGGTCTTCCAATTTAGCCTCTATTTTCACCCCTCACTCTCAGAATCAACCTAACTTTTGCTAACTTGAACTTGTTCCACAGTGTTATTTTATTATTTTATTATTGCATATTTAGAACGCTGTAAAAGTTAATAAAAATCAGTTAAACATACAGCGAAATCAAGGAGGAAATGAATTTTACGTATCACTTTTCAATTAAGATTATATTATTATTTTTATTTAGTTTTTATTAAAGACAGACACAACCTGTAAAGTATTTCTAGATTATCTGCAAAAACCCCCAGGAATCGAGCCCACGATTCTCAGGCTAATAGTCTAGAAAAATACCGACTACTCTAAGGGTCTTACAAAAATCCTGATCATTTGATAGATCATCCAGAATTAGTAACATTCTTGATATGAAGATTTCTTAAAAAATTGTTATAAAGTACAAACGTGGTTCGTATATAAAAAAACTATTTTTAAATATGCAAAATAAAGTAGCGAAAATAAAAAATTTTGGAATAAAATAAAATATATATTAAGAACTGCTACGTCACCATACAAGTTGCCAATTTAGCATGCCATCAATCTTTATGTAGTTTTAGCATCATATAGAAAATAAAATTGGTTTGAGTGATTGAGTTTTTTCCCCACAAATAAAAATAAGAAGAGTTATGTTTGTTTAACAAACAAAACTGTACGTACGAATGTTGATTTAATCTAAGTTTGCACAAAGAAAAATTGTGTAGGTGTATAAATTTTTAGCCAAACAAAGTAGAAATGGAAATGTTTTTGGATAGTAGAAAATTTAATTGAAATATTGATTTATGGCTAAAGAAATAATTTGTTCATGGCTGAAGTATATTCTACATAAATTGATGAGCAGTTGAATGCAGAAAAACAGCTTTCTAGGAATTGCATGTAAAAAATAAATTATTACGTTTATGTTCTGTTTAAAATAAATTTGTTTGAAAATCAATCTTTGATTTCATATCTAGAATATATTGTATAAACAAAAAAATTTACTATTTGACAAATCTAATAGGAACAGGTATCTTGTGGCTCTAAATATTTATATGTTTCTTGTAAGTTTCCTGATTTTTATATGACATTTATTAAATCCGAAAAGTTGCAAGTTACTAAAGACACAAAAACTGCTAAAATGTAAAAAGTCATTGGACACTGATTTTTATACAAAAGAAAACATCAACTTAACTCCGTAAGCATTTTCAACAAATCAACTCCAACAACATCAATTTAAAAAAAATCTAATGAGCAATAACAGATATAGCCGCAAAAGGATTAGCAACATTTACGACATTAAAGGCAACAAATCTCAATATGATTATTATTACTAAATGGTAATATTTGCTTTGTAAGTAAAAATAATGAACAAACGTACGAGTAGGAATGAATGAATGAACGTTCAACAAAACAAGTTGCATGCAACTTAACACACAAAGTAATTGCCATTTGCTTAAGTTCTCTTTTATTGATTTTTTCCCCTTTATGGTGCTGCCGTCTGTGTTTTTGTTGTTATTATGGCGGTCCTAGTTTGTATGTATTTGCTTGTTCGATTAATCCTCCATTCAAAAAGATTGAACCATATAAATGGACTAAAAACACACAAAATCATATGCGTAGCAGCAAATTTAAAGAATTGCTTGTTAAACGAGGGTTGGTATAATGAAAATGGGGAACAGTTATTTGGTTACTTAGGATGCCTTAGTAGGCTGGTGGATACTGTAAGGTTCTATAAATCTTTAGGATGGGCGTTCGAATGCTACCGAAGACTCCATCCAGTCTGCTGCAAGACAACGTGTTAAGCACTTCCTTACCTTGTAAGGAATTTCGCATTAATTAATTTTTTTTTCATATACACACGAAGAATAAATATGAATATGAAAAAAAAAACAATAGAACCGTTTGCAAAATTATTACGATAACCGTGCATATCCTAAACGATTTCTCTGATAATTAAACTAAAATATTAAAAAAACATGTTTAGGAATTTTTGAATACGCTGTTTGAATATAATAAGTTCTTTACGCATTGCAGCAGCTAGACCTTTTCGCTAGGTGCTCAGATCAATTGTTCTTTTTACGAAAGTGATATGAAAATATGGAAATCAAAGACAAAATTAAAAAAATTTAAGTTTGTTTTTCTTCCAAAAAAAAAATAGTTGTTCAACATTTAATCCGAAGTTCTTATAGTTTTTTGCACGGAGATTGTAGTTTTCATCCCGGTCTTGCTTTTTATTTTTTAATAAGTTTTCTTTTATGTCTAGCTTTTTTTTGAGCAGTACCCTAAAAATTAAAAAAAATTTATCAAATATTGATCTCCACAGAATAAGCTTGTATTGAATTTTATGAACCTCCCGAGATACATTAATCAGTTGCATTAATGTTGGAAATTAACTCTGTAGAGTTTTATCCTTTTAAGTTTTATGCTTGCTGCAATATCTTTAATCTGCTCTTAATGAGGAAAAATGCATCACGATATACAAATTTTAATATCGATCAGTAATAACCCAAATATTTGCAAAACAACGGTATGTTCTTTTTTCCAAATGCTAGGAATATCAATATATATAATCTAGCAACTCCTATTTGGAACAAAGGGCCAGTACTAGTGATTTCCATTGAATTCTATCTTCAGCGTATTTTTTTGCTTCACTCGACGTTATTCTGGCTGTGCTAAGCTTGTTTTCTATTTGACGTCGCCATGTGTTCGCAGGCCTTCCTCTACGTCAGCTGCCGTGGTGATGATAGTCAAGGGCCTTCATTGTAACGTCATCATGGCTTGATTAGCCTTTGTATTGTGGTCGGCTATGACTTCTTTACTACCGCCAGAGAAGTTATTATGCTGCCGAGATAGCAGAAGTTATTGACGTCTACAAGCGAGTTTTAAAAAATTCTCAATGGTTCCGTGTTATTGGTGGGGACACGTAATATTTTTGTCTTAGATGTGTTAACCTTTAGAGGAAATCAACAGTTCTGTGTTTACAAGAAATAAAATTTGTTATAATTTATTTATCTACGTAAAATACTTTCTATAATATTGAGATCCAGTTAGAGAAAAATTAAATGATTAACGATAAAACTGCTTTGCAAAAAACTTATTGATATGTAGACAAGAATTTCTCAATTATTCGGCGGCTGCATCCAGCAAGTTCAGAATGTCCTTCCAAAGTGTATATGGTGTTGAAGTCAACCATGTAAAAGTTTATTTATTAAAAATGTCCTTCAGAAATGACCGTCTTCCATGAGAATCAATGATATTCAATATCGTACCGAAACTAAAAGCTTCTAGCACTTTTGAAATAATTCTTAAATTTTATTTTTCATACATGTACCATAGATACCATTTAAATGGGATTTCATGCTTGGTGGCACAACCCTCGTTTGTTTTCTAAGTTTTTGCATGTGTTGCTTTATATTCTTTACTTTTTTCCATATTTATTGTACAATTTTGTAATATCATGTGATATTATACGAGTATGTATTGAATACACTCATAAATATTATGTGTTTTATTGAAGTGCCACCAATATATTGATTAATTTTTATCGCTAAAAACATTTTAAAAGTGATTTATTAAGAGTTGAGATAAATCATTTAACTAAATATTGATCACAACATATTGCTGTCCACATACAACAAACTATGCTTTTTCCCTCTTTAATATTTATAACTTTAATACAATATTTAATTTTTTCCCCCAACATGCACATGAATATGAAACGAAATATGATCGCAATACTTAATGTATCGCATAATATTTGCACGTACGTACTACCAAGTAGTAATTTGGTAATATTCATGTTTAAGTTAACAGCAAAATAAAAATAAAAGTCTATAAAGCAAACAACTGCACACATACTAACCATTTTTTAAAAGTTGTTACTGACAAAAATAAAAAAAATTCGAACTTAAATAAAATACGCTACTCTTACTCGTATGTACGAGTACGATACATGTTCATGTATTTCGTGGTATGTATTTTATGTTTCCTTTTATTTCGATGTTTTCAGTTTTTTTTTTAATATTTATTTGACTTTTAATGATATGTTATTGATATCAGAGTGATAAATTTGTTTATTTTTGGTAAATGTTTTAAATGATTTTTTTATCGCTGGCGAGCAATGAAATCTTTAAATGATGTTGAAGTAAAGTATGATTGGAGCATCAAAAGTTTAAATATGTGCAGACAGAAGTTTTTTGTTGAGTAAAATTTATTTGAACATCTTATCGGTCGTATTAAAGGAATCCATAAGCAACTGCGAATATATTTATCTTAAATAAAACTCTCCCTTTTATAATTAAATTCTCTTAAGTACTATCAATAAATAAGTTTGTTGCATTACAAAACCTCTTAATATATTTATGTCAATGATAAATTAACGTTCGGAATTAACTTTTTTCCAACTTTCTATTACAAAATGGAAATATTTTCAATTATTGTGATTATATGTATATAAATTAGGAAAGCTAATTTTAATGACCTTATAAGAAAATAAAACGCTGGTGCTGCGTGTAGAGTTAAATAAACAGGAAAAAAAATCAACAAAAATGTGTGGTTGCCCCCACCTTATTTCTGTTACCTTGAGGTGAAGCAGACAAACATAGAGGCACCCAAAAGTAAATATATGTTTAGAACTAACTTAAACAACTTAGCGACATAGACTAAGCCGACTACTTAGTAGGTTGATCGAGTCGGTTTTCAACCGGTCTTAAAACCGGGTTTTCTACAATACCGTTAACGGTTTTTTAATATGTTGATATTTCGAATGTCGAATAGTCCAGTTTTTTACAATTAAAAAACCGGCACAGTCGAATACTAGTCGATTTGTATATTTTTCAAATAAAATTAGTTTTTGCCATATTAAAAAAAGTATTTTTTTTAATATAAAAGTTCTAAGTAGTTTTTGACAATGCAAAATAAATTTATGAGGTGGTAGCAGGGGTGAATTAATTGACCTTGTTGCGTGCAATGGATATCAAACTGCGTATTTGAAAATCGTTATTTAGTTTTTTTGACATTTTTCTTCATATTTTATATAGAGTTAGACATCCATGGCAGACCAAAAACGAATAAATAAACGTCGCCTAAAAAGTTTGAATACTTTAATAATATATCTCAGAACTGGAAACTTCCCCAAAAGCGAGAAATTTGATATAAATGAAACAAAGGAATTCGCCGAGTAGCGACATAACTGCACTTTTAATCAATTTAAAGGAGAAGCTGAAGACGTCATAAAATCTACAGTAATAAAATATTCCTTGCAATTCTTTAAATTATTTGTTTATAATATAGAGACTCATTTACTTTTGAGCAAGATAACTTAACAACTTTTTTTTACAAGAGTGTATGTAGTTACACCTTTTTGCATTAAAAAATGTATGCACTCATATTTACTTCTGCTTAAATTTCTGTAATAAAGGGGCTGTTTTTTATCGTAGGCATTTTAAATTTTCCGTGAACATGTAGTTTGACGAACCATATTTAATCGAAAACTCTATTTCGAATATATATGTAGTCACGTCCGTTTGCATTTAAGGTGACGATATGAAGCTAAGTTTTATGTTTAACCGTTAATTTTTATATTCTTTTATAGTATCTATATAAACCGTTAACTCTTTTTTTAATAAAGCAAATGTATAATAATTTTTTTAATAAAAAAAACCGGTTGACCGGTTATTCCTGAATTTTAAAAACCGTAACCAGGTTTTTCGAAATTTCAAATATTCGAACTATTCAAAAACCAGTTTCTGGAAACTTACTTACGACTAAGAAATAATAAAAGTAACAAAAGTTGGTCTGAACATAAAAAACGCAGCTCATGCGAATTGGTACAGCAAATTTACACCCGCTCTAACTGAATGTGACCTTAATTCAGGATGTTAATTTTTCAGGATTCAGGATGTTAATTCATAACTTCATATGGTGACTGTGTTGTCAAGGTAGCCGTGCGCATCAAGAAAGCCACAATTGCATTTACTTCTTGCAAAAACTTACGTAACACATCGCGCTTAAGAAAAATCTTAATATTTTTTTTGTTTAGAGTCACAGCTCAGCCAACTAATGCTTACCAGCCATGCGCTACTTTCTTTCGTAAAGGCGTAGTGTAGAAACGACAGATGGCGGAAGTGAAAAAGTTAATTAATTCGTTTACAACTTTGCTATTGCGAGTTTTGTTAATTTTTTATAGGAGTGTCAGCTCCTCTGGCGTCAAGTTACACCTACTGTGTAGTCAATTCTATTAATTATTTCACTTCCCCGACGATTTTGCTACAATACCAACAAAGGAATGCTGCTGGTAATATTTAGTGACCAGTGCTATTCTTTCGTCATATAAACAGTCCAACAACAACAAATACAATGGCACACTAATACACATCTGAAAAATGCTGCATTTTCTGACTTTTCTGAAACTGGGCTTGAACCCATGTCCACAGTTATCACTGGCTTTATAATCAACACGATAAATACTTCATCTAATAGCTATTACTATGATGGGTAATCAGCAGATAACTTTTTTTAATGTAAGCCGATTAAATCCTAGATAAAATTACGTAAATAATAAAATAATTTGGTGAGAATGGTTCAAATACAAGCTGAAAGTGGCAAAACGTTATATCAAGTCTTTAGCTCATGCTCGTTCTATATGAAAAGAACTTACGGACGCTCTATTTCCACAATCAACATTCATATAAATACAAAGCAAATTGAATTATTTATTGGTATAAATTAAAAGGTAATCCAAAAGATTATATAAAATGAACTTAACTGAATTTCGTTTGGTATACTAGTATTGTTGTTTTATCATATTATTTATGGAACATGATTTTATTCATGTGATTGCCGCATGTGGTTTAATAGTAGCTTATCCTGTCAGTTCAATTTTCCAAGACTTTACTGATGGTTTCTAATTTTGATCAATGAGTTGGTCGGATGATATTAACATTAAGGTTATGAATCATTTCTGGATAATTTTTATTGCACCGTTATTGAACAGCACTTCACAAGAGAAAGTCTGAAGGACTCCAATCATTGCTCCGAGGCGACTAAGTGGCATTGTCAAGACGGATGATCAAACGAGTTTTTAATAATTTGTCTTCCAAATTCTATGTTCGAAAACAAATTTGCAATATTTTTCAATGTTATTCAAGCATAAGGCTACTCAGTTTGGTTCGCAGACGTATGGCACCGACTGATAATCAATACTTCATACAGAAAAAATATATCAGTGTCAAAATAACATAAGATTTAAAAAGATATTTGTATTTGTACACTTTACAGAGATAAAGATCTTTTAGAAATTTTAAACAGTTAAAACTTCTGCCAAAATAATAATAAAATGGAGTAACTCTTTTTAATTTGAGTTTTTTTCAATATGTAATTCAAAAGTCTAAAAGAAACGTTTCATTTTACAATATGAGTCCCTATGAGTTTAAGGAAATATTCTGCATAATCTAGACCCCAAGGTTGATTATCCTACAAAATATGTTAACTAAACTAAATAAATTTTTTTATTTTAATTCACGAACTTAGAAATATTTTGTCCAAATTTATATGCATCAGCTTGAAGCCCACCTAAAATCAAGCCACCTGCATTATTAAACATATAAACATAAAAAGATACAAAAAAGAAACATTATCGCTTTTAAAAAATCTCTTTTTTACTTTTTAGCCGAAAACCATAAATAAATTGAAATTTTTTTAACCAAACAGTTTTACACATGTCACTGCCACACAACCAATTGCAACAAGCAAATCAACAGCCGAGAAGAAAAAAGTCAATGTTGAAACAATCAATATGCCACAATAAAATGAAAAATTAAATCTAAATAATTGCTAACCATGATTTGACAAAAAAAAAACGCGACAATTACTAAAACAACAAATCGATAGAGAGCAAAATCAAATGTAATAGGAAAAGCAAAGCATTAAATGACGTTTACGTTTTCGTCGTAAAGCAATCAACAACATGCAGTCAATAAATCGTAATTAATTAACCAAAAAATCGATTGATTTTTCTGCAGCCAAAAAGGATTTTACAACATATGACTTGGAGCGCGCGTATAACTGAATAGACTGTTTTAATTTTAGTCCAGATTTTAATTTTCCGCTTTCGAGATTTCAACAATATAATAAAAATATAAATTATTGTACATGCTACAAAACTTAATACAAGCAGTCTAAGGCTAAATTTGTTGTTATTATATTTTTTGCATAATACTTTTAACTAAATGCATAAACGATTTTGAAATTGGTCAGCAGTTAGACATGGTCCCAACATGTGGTCGTCTGCATGTAAACAGACCAAACCCAAAATATGTACTATGTAGTAAATAGTAGTATATCTACAAGGTGCATTTTACTTATTTATATATGTATATTTTTTTGCAAAAATTTCTGGTATGATTTAAGATTTTTAGCCCAATTTTGCAATAAATACAATGCAGATATTTACGTTTGTATTGTAAAGCTGTATAAATGGTCTACTTAAATAATTTCGATTTTTTTCTGACACTTTCAATCCTGTATTTTACTTGAAAATTTAAAAACACAAACACATTTATAAGATTATGGTACACTCTACGATATTTAAAAAGTAAAGAATTTAGAAAAAGAGAAAAGAATTGAAAAAATTGTTTCACATAATTAAATCGGCTTTAACTAAAGCTCTATATAACCAGTCAGCATGGGCTGTTCAAACTGATTTCGTATTAAAATGCCGAATGATTTCTTTTCTACAGGTATAGTGTTGTGCAACAAGAGGTTTCATTCTGATATATAAAAAAACTAGCATTTTTAGACAAAATCATCGGATGCTAATTTCATTATAGAGACTAGGATATACCAATACAAAAGTAAATAAATTACATCCAAATGACCACCACGGCAACACTTGATTTACCCTTTCCTTTTCAGGAAATTTTCCATCACTGATTCACACATTTGTGTCTGAATATCCTTGATAACTAAACGAAATCTATCTTTGTGGTCTTGAATAGATTTGGGACCATTGGCTTAGATCTTATCTCTCACTTATCATTGGGTTCCAATTAGAAAAAAACGGTTATAAATCTTTATCTTTGTTAAAACCATAGAAAATAATGTAAACTTTAAGAATGTTGATATTTCGAGCACTCTGTTAAAACAAATTTTAAATTTATTTATATATGTATGTTCATCTGTGACAGCGCTACTAAATGATGAAGGTGGATTATTTATGCGCATCCGTAGTGGAACCGGAGATGCCATAAAGATAGAGGAATAATTTATTTCACAGCTGCTTCCACTCTGTTGCTTATATTCAGAAAACTTGTATGATCCATCGCATCCCCATTTGAATATTAAAATTATATTAAAGTTTTTGAACTTTTCTATGTAAGTGAATGTCGATACAATTCTCTAGACAGTATTTTCAAGAAGTTCCGATATATTTATGTATTTTTTGCTCAAATTTCTGCAAGAAATCTAAAGCTAGCAGTTCATAGTTACAATCGACATTCTTTTAGAAATCTGTCAAAAATCAATACAAATATCGGCTAATACATCAGAATTGCAAAGTAACTCAAAACTACACGATACATGTCCGTAAAAATTCGCGTCGATTATTTCATATATTTTTGATCAGAATTCTGACAAAATCCATATATGACTCAGATTTTTTTGTTGACATTGCTTTTGGAACTCTGATTTCGTTGGCTGGGTAGTGCTTTTAGCCATTTAAATTGATAAACTACTTAGAAAATTTTGATTGTTAAAGAAAATAATTTTTAGGCGTTTTTTTTCTAAATGCAAGTTCAAACGCTATATTAAAAAAATACAATCCCTATTCATAATACTCTGAGTGTAGTAGCTTGACTAAAGCCAACGATTGTTAGTAAAGTTAGTTAGGAACTAATCAGTGTTACATACGCCCCATAACACTAAGGAAAATTAGCCACTAACATATGTTTATCTATCTATAGTTTTCCTTAACAATTTTTATGTATGTTAATATTATGAACAATTTTTTATTTTATTTAATTTTGAACAACCTGTTTATAGGTCTTGTTTTGCCTCAATCTAAACATATTAAGTAGGGGATACATTCGTGCTTCTATGTTTATAGCAGTTTTTTATTGAACTTTTTTCTATGAGTGTAGTATATGAATGAAATTACAATCCTATATGAGAATATTATTGTAAATTTTTATTATTTTATTGATGATATTATCGTTAACTACATGCTAAAAGTCATAAACATGTTTATGTTTTAACTAAAAAATATGACTGCTCTCTAAATGTTAAAAATTTTCAATAACAGTAATATTTGATTGTATTAAAGCCATCGAAACAATTGCATTATATTTTCCATAGCAGCTTTATGAATATATTAGTATTGTTAATGTGTTTTTTTTTGGCAAAAAAAAAACACCAAACTACCAAACTTCCAAATTAAAAAACATATAAAAATTAGAGCAAGTTATTATGAACCAAGAAATACCTGAAGAAAACCAATATTGTTAAGAAAAACTATATTAAGGTGGGGCGTTTTATTTAGTTTGTAGACAAAAATTCTTGCAAAAACAAAGATTGAAAAAAGTAAAAGCGTATGAATTAGTTTTAAATCTATTAATTTACACATTCAAGTGTCAAAAAGATATTCAATTTATATAATTTATTTAACGCACTTTTACATATATAAATAAATAGTTTTCCTTACCAAGCTTTAGCTACGGGTGGAGCGTACGGTCATAATGAAATGTCGGTATTCGTTCTATCTTTGGGTAGTAATCATGGCAATATTTATTGGTCTCATATTTTAAGAATTCATTATCGACGTATTGTGTACGTCTCCCTTGTTTTCTAATGTCCTGAAGGTGCCAGTTGTTCGATATTATTTGGGATCACCATACTTAAAGGATTATTCATTCTCAACGATCTGTTAAAGTTTGATAGCTGCTAATTAAGACCAGCCTTGCCAGAAAGATGATTTTATAGTATTTTTTATGATTTTTTAACCAAAGTATGATTTGATGATTTTTTTTTTCTTAAATTATGATTTCTAATTTACAGAAATTATGATTTTTTTATTGCAAATGTGTACTACAAATTGTAGTACAAAGTGAATTTAAGTTTTGTATCATCTTTTGCTTTTTTTTGTTGCTTTTAATTACTTAACACTTGTTAAACTGTAACAAACACATTTAACATTGAGTTATGTAAACAAATAATAAAACTACATGATTTTAACGATATGTTTTTAAAAGAGCTCTCATGTCTTGACCCTTTGAAAATTATAAAAAGAAAAGTTAATTCCTTGACCGGCTTAATACACAATCTTCCAAATTTAATTAGCGAAAGTGATATTCAAAACTTAGGTGACGAATTTAGAGAACTCCACTTTATAAAATTTAATGACTATTTTACAACTCTCATAACCTTTGCTTAAAGAATTTTGGTCAAAAATTTCAAAAATAACTCGTGCTTGACAACATTCTAGCTTTTTCCAGTCCTTTCAAAATTTGTTGAAAACTTAATGTCTTCCCATTTCTTCAGCAAATGATGAACGAATATTCTCAACAGTCAATCTGAACAAAACTTTATATAGAAAAAGATTAGACAACAGCACTCTCGAAGGTACCTTATATGCAAATAAATACTTAGCAATAAAAAACTGTTCCTGCTATTATTTTAAGATAGAACAAGTTATTATTAAAGATGTGAAACCTTGTATATATTGTAGTACCAGATCTTCATAAAACTTTTTCATACTACTTGTACTTTTTAATCTGAATTTACTTTTGCCTGTTTGTCTTCAATAAGTAAATATTTATTTATTTAAATGTACTCGTATCTATACTCCCGATGCATTGTTCTAATGAAATCAGTTGTGTTTTTCTACGTTTTCTCCTTGTTGGTTGTAGAATGTGTGACCAAAAATTATTTTTTTAGCTTAACTGATTTGGTCGTATATAAACATAAATATATGTTTCGCTATAAATACTTTAAATAATAATAATTTAAATACATGTGTAAATATATTTTAATTCTACATTTTTTGTCTTAAATAAAATTTTATATTAAAAAAATTATGATTTTTTTTCATAAAATATGATTTTCTTCTTGCCAGAAGTTGGCTAGCTGATTAAGACTGATGTTAAATCCCAGCACATAAACCTACTTAATAGCTTAGCCTTCGAGTTGCAGTTATATACTCAAAGATTTGTTTTTACCTTTATAGGGTTTGAAGCTGCTATCTTTTGTAATTTTATGAAGATTTTTCTTGCTTTTTTATGCGGAAAATGATATCATCCACTACCCCAATTTCGTACTACTGTACTTTCACTATCCATTTAGAGGGAACATTTATCGATGTTTTAGACTAGAAAATACCACTTTTTCCTGTTAATAATTGTACTCAAACAGTTAGTTTCATCTCTCCTCATTAGAAACAAGAGTGAAAGCATTCAGTTGCTCCATTTAACGCTTGCAATTGCTTATTGTGGTGTAATCAGCTAAAGAAACACTTCTTATTGAACAAATATTCAGTTAATTGTTTTGGGAAAAACCAACACAGGTATTTTTTTGCCGGCTTAGATTCTGCGCGTCATACTGAAAGAGGTAAAAAATCTGCAAGATTCTTATGTTACTATATTTTCCGTGAAACACTGTTAATCACAATGTTTTGAAATTTTTTAAACAGCAAACTTAAGCCTTTATTTTTTTCAATTAATATTTAAGGTTATCTTTTAATGGGTTAATAAAACATTTTGTCTAAAATATTTAAAATTTATTGTCCTATATCAAGGTTATTTTGCATTTTATGTCCACAATAATGTATCATTCCTTAAAATAATACACAACTAAATTCATGGGCGTTCGCATACTCTTATGGAAATTGCTTAATGTCAAAACATGACTACACCCATATGCAGATTAGCTGTTAACCACCAGAATATAAAAATATATAAATTTACATGATTCTTTATCACAGCGACAGGTTCACTGCAAAAGTTTCCAAAGGCCAACTAACAAATACAAAACTTGAATGTTTAGCAAGCAGCATAAAACTTTACATTTTTAGATATGGATATGAACTCCTTTTTGTGGAACAGTATTCTTAACTTCAAAAATCCTATGAAATGATTCTTGCTCTAGTTCAATGCAGTAAAAGTAAAATTGTATTAAATTTGCCTCGTGTATGGAAATATATATATAGAATATTTCTGTACATTTTCGATAAAGGGTATAACGATTATTCCATTCGTTTTATTTTTATTTTTGTTATTTCTTGCATTTCTACTGTTTTGCATAGCTTTAAGCAAAAATCGTGATTTAGCATTTATTTTAAGTTTTTTTAGTTGATTAAATTGAAGAAGATCTTTTTAATGCAAAGTTTGTTAAACTTGATTTTGTATCATACTCACACATATACGTTCGTTTCTTTTCTGTGTGTTTCAATTTTGTGGTGCAGGTTACGCTTGAGTTCACCTGTTAAAGCCAGATTCCTGTCTGAAGATTAAAATCACCTGCCTTCTTCGCATGTACTCGAGATCTTTTTAATTTTATTTTTATTTTTTTTTTCATTATTTTTGATTGTTAAAGCTTGCGTACAGCACCCACGCATTTATCTTACTAACGAAAAAAATGTATTTTAAAGTAGCTTTTGTTGAGTGTCGTGTACCAACGCAGCAACATTGTGTAGCTTGAAACGCTAAAGGCAGTATTTTTAAGTATTTCTTCATCATTGGTCATTCTTGCCTTTGCAGGCTTTTGCCATTTGCTGTCGTTTTTGCTTTAATTTTGAGATTTTTGCGAAAAAATTAAGATTTATTTATCTCTTAAGTAAAACAAAAGTTTCAGTTTCTGAGCCTTATTAAACAGGATTGGATCGAAACAAAAGCCTTAAACAACATACTTGAAAGTTTAGTCGTAGTGGCATTTTCAAAGTTTTAATGAGTCTAAAGGGAAGCTAGGGGCTCATATGGCAGCTTTAGATATCCTTTTTAGAGTTTTGTTTTCAGAGATAAGAAAAGCGGGTATCGTGATTTGGTAGAACTTTAGAAGCTGCAGTCCAAGGTATCATTTTCCGAAGTTTTACTGCAGCACTTGATCACAAACTCTGTCCTTCTTGATCGCTATTTTTAATTGCATCATGTTTATATTCGCAAGGAGTTCGGAGCCGTGACCGAGAGATTCAATCACATAGTGTGAAATACTTTAGTATTTTTACTACAAGCCCCGAAAAAACTGACTATCATTTTTGTTTAGCTATTTTTTACATTATCTATTAGGCACTTAACGATGTCTTATCAAAAAAGAACTTCAAAATATTTCGCTTACTACTTCCTGATATAATCGGTACATAGAGAAATCCTTTCATGACCAAAGCATCCATAATGTACATTTTGCCAAGATTTACAACATAATGCAGAATTGTCTTCGATTTATTTTGGAATAATGATAATGAAAAAATATAAATTTATTGGCGACAATTATTAATATGAAAACAATGTCTACCGATAACCTGTTGTTACCTAAAGTTCATATTTATAGCTAATATTTATATGTAGGCAAAGTATTGCATTTATCGTGATAGGTAATTTAAATCAATAGAACTTTTTTATATTACTTAAATACTTCTTTACAGATGTTGTTAACTTCTTGAACCACCAATTGTATACATTATCTCTCCATGATTTAAAGCAGACCAAAGCAATAAATTAATACATATGGGAAATCGAAATTGATTTACGATACATTCAGCTGTTAGCTGCAAAAAGCTTTTCATTTGTCCGGTTTTTCTCAAGTCCACATCTACATAATTAAAAGTACACGCTTATATCAATAAACCACCTAAAATATCATCCTAAGCAAACAAGATGTGCCAAATATACAAATAAATTTAGCTTTTATTTAAAACCACTCGCTTAAGAAATCTCCCAACCCCTAAAAAAATTATGCTAAAAGTTTTTAAAAATGCCTTAATATAAAATGATGCGTGTTAAAAAAAAAATTAAATCAAAAGACTTAAGAAAGAAACATGTTTTGTTTAATATGTTGGGTTTTAAAGTCTGTTGTGTTTCCAGCTCTTTTTATCCTAAAAATGATTACATTTCTGTTCTTTAAACTAAAAAACTGACCTTGATGCTAAAAATTAAAAAAACAAATAATATTTATTATTTTTTTTTATTATATCCACAATTTTATTAATCTTTTTAATTTCATCGTGTTTGTTTTAGATTCCTTAAAAAAAGCAGTAACATATAATTGCTTATAATTTGTTTGAATTATCATAGTAAACTTATCGAAAAAGATTGTTTTCAACAAAGTTTTAAGGTGATAAAAACTCATGCAAACACTTTTTGGTTATTGTTTAAATTGCTGGCATTATCAAATATAGTGTAAGCTATAAATAACTAAACATGCTTGAACATGAATAGCTTGGAGCCAAAAGCTTAACAATAAAACGTGTAAAACTTTAAGCAAACAGGTGAGTTCGGTTAAAAGTAAAAACGTTTAAGTAAACTACAAAACGCAATCCTATAATTATAAATACGATATATAATTAAAGTGGTTTTTTAAAACCAACAAATGCTTACATTAAAGAACCAATGAATCATATAGTAATTTTTGTAAACATACTAACAAAATTTATAAAGGAATAAAATTTTTTCTTTCAAAATTAAAATGTTTATTATATTTGAAATTTTATACAATAAATTTAGACCGTTTGAAGAAGAATTGTAATTAGATTGCTTGTTTTGGTATTTTTGTTTTTGTTATTTTACAATAAACATTTAATACAACTCTAAATTATTTTTGTTTTTTTGTTGTTTCCCCTTCAAGTTGCCTTTAAATCGTTTCTGTTTTATGCTAAACAATAATCTCAAAAATTATTTGCAAGACCAATAAATCTTTATTCACCCAAAACGAAACCATACAAATACATCTTTCCTCTAAACAGATCGCAGCCATTGTTATCGGTTGGTATTCCTTTATTTTACTTAAAAAAAAGTTGCTTAAGTTGTATCTTCATGTTTTTTACATCATTGTTGCATAATTTCTTAAAGAGAAAAAATAATCTAAACAAGTGTTAAGTTTGTTGTCTGCTTTTTAGTCTACGCTACAATAATGTGGCATTTTTGATTTAACATACACATGCAACTCATATTTTGTTGCGCTATATACTTCGTCTATATTTCTTGTCTCATAAACTTGTATAAGTTTAGTTGCAAATGCACTCTACCTTAATATTTATTGTCTTAATTTGTCGTTTGTATGCTCAATTTTTATTGTGTTAGTTAACAGATATTTTTATATCTCTCAAAATAACCAGCAGTCCGTTGGTTGTCCTTGAGCTTCTGATCTAGGATTCAGGAGTTAAAACTTAACTTTAGACTTTCAACCTAAAAATGATATTCCTTTCCCATTTTGTAAAGATATATGTTTAATAGTTGGAAAATCTGACACTATGTAGGTAAAAAAGTTAATAGTTCCTTAGGTCTAGTCATTCTAAATATAAAGAATTGAAAAAAACTATTACTTTCCGTAAAAAACAGAAGTACTTAAAAGAACAAGTGAAAGCGTTTTAATCCGCTTACTTTTTTAGAAATTTAAGAGGAACTTAATTCTTTCATTTTTGGCCATATTCTATTTCGAGTTTACCTTTTAAAGCAACTTTCTCACATCAATCGGCGTTTTGAAATATTAAATTATTCATTTACCAAGCCCACGATAATTTTTTTTTGTTGAGAGTTTTTTGGTAGTCTATATACATACATTTCATTAGTGCTAAAGCCGAATCACCAGTAGACCTTAAACCAAACTTTTGAAAGGTTTCAAACCTTTTATCTTATACAAAAACTTTTAAAATAGATTCATATCGAATGCAATTTGTTTGCTGGGTTTTTTTGAATAATTTTCAAAGCCTACTATGATTATTTATACTTTTGTAATATTTGTAATTCTCTTCGAGTTTTTGAAAGTTTTTGTATATAGACTACCTAAAAACCCTCAACACAATAATAGTTTTGAAAATCTTTGAAAAAAGATATCGAGGCAATCTCGGTTAATGAATTTAAAAAATATTTTCTAGATTTACTAGTTTATGGCATAGTTTGAGATCTCCCGTTTTCTCATTTGGCAAATCGAAAGCCTTTGGGAGTTCCCGGGAGTCTAAGTAAATATAAACTTTTTAATTAAGGTAATTGATCGATTAAAAATTAGCGAAGGATTTATTGTTCTCTTACACTTATGGTTAGTTTATGACTTCACATTTGAATACGCATTTAGTAAATTTTCATTTAAATTTAAGTTGCATTTAAATATAAATTCAGTTTTTCAGTGTTAAATTATTGTTTGTATTTAATTACGATAAACGATCACGAAATTTTCTCAATTTTTTTTGGAGAAATAGCTGTTGAACAAAATTAAAGAAAAATTTCTGTTGTGGATTTTTTTTCAGGCTGAAAATAACATCAGTGATAGTTTAGTGCAATGTTTTAAAATTATAAAACAATTACGAAAAAATATATAATAGAATAAAGTAATAAAAACAAAGTCCAAATTGCAACCCAGAAGATGTGGATTTTTCAATGGCGAAACAACAACAAGCTAGTAAAACCTTATGTTTGTGAAAGTATGTGTGCACAACTTAAATAGAACTTAAAACAGCAAAGTTGGTCATTTAAATATTATTTAAGTTTCATTTAAATTTGTACTGCAAAACTTAATATCGTATTTAAATAGAACTTAAATATAAATAACATTTAAATACAAAGTCATAAACTGGCCATTCAACATTATACTTAAAAAAGAAGGAGGATTTCATTTCTTCTGTATTTTTTTTATTTCATTTACACACGTATAATAATTGTGAGTCAGCCTATAAAATAGTATTGTTCTTTTAGAGGTCAGCATGGAGCTTTGACCCATATTTTTATTATTTTTTTTTTGTAATTCGAAGAGATGCCCACCGGAAATAGTTGTGGAGAAATTTTGGAAAACCGTTTTTAATTCGAAAACGTATGCATTGAAGTTTAAGTGAAAACTGTATGGTCAAAGAAGTCACCCGAAATATTGATTATGGCATCATAAATCTGTCATTTATGAGTAGATATTCAAAATTTTTTGTCTCAAAGAGCATGCATAGAAAGTTTCAGACGCACCCTAGACCCCTACCAAAAATAATTATAGACAAATTTTGGGAAACCGATTTTATTTCGAATATGTATGCATATAAATTTAAGTGAAAACAGTATGGTCAAAGTAGAAAGTTTCAGACGCACCCTGCCTATGTCATCTAATAACTCGGACATGTCTAGACTAATATTCGAATTTCTTTTATTATCTAAGTATGTAGTTTTTTAAACAAAATTTTTTATATAGTAGCTATTACGAAGTAAAGTTTTTGAATTGAATCCTGGAGCAATAAGCTACACACTACAACACTAATAAAAATTGAAGGCTTCTGTAAATTGGAAAATATATAGAGCTTTGAAGGATCATATTGAAACTAAAAATTCCCTATTTCGGCCTGTTCGTGCAGCTTTTCGGTGTACGAAACTGTGTGTTTTTTTATCGTAGGTGAAGGTTTTCTGCCGTAACTTTGTGGAAAATATAAAGTTAAATATATTTGTGGAACATACTATAAAATTTTATAAATTATATTAATATTTTTAATTGTTTTAATGAAGGTTCAATTTAATATCTCTAGTTGTTCTAAGAAATATTACACAGTTCAACACTTAATTTTGAGACTCAATGAGAAATTATTCATCATTCATTCTTTATATCAAGTTGGCTGCATTAATAATATTATTTTCATAATAACTCTTTTGTGTCTGAAGCAAAGTTTTAGATATTAAATTAGAAAAAAAAGCGGAACTAACCTACTCGAAAAAAGTGCATTAAGTTCATTAAAATATGCAAATATGAAAATTTTTTTACCCATTTTTCTCCTTCAAAATCCACAAATATGCTGTTTTTTCTTATATACTTAATTTTGCATAAAAATGAAAATTCCGATCCATATTACACCTATTCTTACACCATCATCGTTGAAGTTGTCGCTTGTCGTTCTGATGATCTTGTTCTCTTCGTAGGTTGTTCATATTCATTTTCAGAGTCTGCTTCATCATACGAGATAGACATTATATTCAAGGGCATATTTGCTTCAGTGTGTCCACCAATTTCAGTGCCATCTTCATCTTTGGTGCTTTCATCTTCAAACTGCATAACTTTAGAACTCCACCAACAAACCTCGGCAAGCAATGCATATAATTTTTTGCCCACTGTGTTCGGCGTAAAATTTGCGCAACTTAATCTGTTTCGTAAAAATTATGACAATACGCTTTTTTGAATTCCTCATTGAACAAGTTTTTTCGATCCTGTTTGCCCATTTTTGGGACGACATGATCACAAACGCAGCAAAAATTATCTAATTTTGGGCGTTATTTTTCATACTGAAATATTCAGTGCTCTTCTAGTTTTAAAATGTAATTCACACCGAACAAAAGGGTTGTTTATTCCACAGCTAATAAATTATTAACGCAGTCTACTTCACAAAACGAATGACGTAGAAGTTCTTATTTTTAGGGCTTCTTTCACGTGCAATTCTTGGAATTGAGTCACAAATCAATGTGCAGAAAAATGTCGTACTGTGTAAAGTTCCCTGGTGATCTGCATTAGCAACAGTGAAACACACATGGGAGCAAGCTATACCCCGTAACGATCAATTTAAATTTGTTTTGAATAAAACTACAAAAATTTTACTAAAAAATATTCATTTTGGAAAAAAGTAGGATTAAAAAATTTTAGTTCTTATTATAATTTTTCATTTTATGGATGTGAAAATTTTTGATTTAACCAGATTTTTTAAATTTTGTTTTTGTTTTTATATAAATATTAATTAATTTTTTGTAAGATTTTGCATTAATTTTTGTGTAATGGAAATTAAAAATTTTACATTCAGATTTTATGATATTTTGATGTCGACATACAAGATTTAATAAAACTAATTTGATTTTTGTTCTGTGAAAGTTCTTGTTTTTGTGATATTTTGGGTTCCTCACATAAGGATTCACATATCTTGCAGGATTCATCTATCCATCAGTTAAAAATATATCCTACCTCTTGTTGTACAAATTAGATATCATTTGTCAATTGTTTTTACTTTCTTTTTTGTAAAAAGAATTTATAATATCTGACAGATCGGTTCAGTAAATAGCTTTTTAAAATATTCACCGACATATGAGAGTAGAGCGGGACAGTTGTTTACATTCAAATACATTGTATATTTACAAAGGCCTTCACTTAGGTTTATTCCACCTTAATTTATAATGTAGAGTACACATCCAATACACTCAACCAGTATTTATTATCATGAATTCAAATGCTTACCAGTAGCATCAGATTTATTTATTTCTTTGTTTGTTTATGCTATATTTTATTGCTTAGAATTCCCTTTTATTTTCTAAACTTTTTGCTTAAAAAAATTTTAGCCTGATTTCACTTGAAATCAATGGCGATAAAATCAACCAGAAATATAAAAAATATTTTACCATATGCTTAGTTTACTCAACATTTGCTTCGAAGTGTATAGTGGGAGATTCAAAAAAAAAAATGTTACATAAAAATAAATAGCAAGAAAAATGTAAAAACTTTCAATTTGTATAACTACCAAAATGTATTTTGTTGTTTTGTGCATATGAATGTAATAAATACACTAAGGATTTATAAAAGAAATCCGAATTAAAAGTTATTGTTTGATTCAGGTGTTATTTGAATTGCTTTTATTTTATTTAAAACACCTTTAAATATATTGAAAATTTACATAACTACACGTATCTTTGATATAATGGGATTTATTTTGTTTTTAGGAGAAACTGCTTTTAACCACAATATTTGAATAAAAAAGTAACTGATTAATATACTAAGGTGGATTTTTAAATATATTTATGACAACAGGCGTCTCTAAAGCTAAAAAAAGTTACAAAGTACGCGTGGTTTTGTTTTTAAAAATAAGAATAATCAAAATCCTTTAGCAAGATCTTAAAAATAACAAAATAAATAATCCTGCAAGGATTGAAATATAATTTCTAAAAAAAATAAGAGATTGTGAAACTGCTAAACTAAGAATATACAATATTTTAATCACAAAATTTCCTATCCATTTTTTCCAATCATTTCTTAAAATTCATGAAGTGCAATGATGCAAGACACAGACTTAAATTTAAAAAAAAAATCAACTTAGTTCTTTACTTAAGAACTCGACTTTTTTCGAAAGAGCACATTTTTTTTTAATAGCTTAAGGCTTTTAATTAATTTTTTTACTTATATGAAAAAAAAACTTGTTAAACACCTTATCATTAAATGAAAATTGTATAAACTATGTTTAACATCACCCGCATAGACCACAATACCTTACTCGTTTCATAAACTAATCTTTTACATTCTTCCACAAATCATATAAAATATAGAAGACAACAATATTCCCAGGCTTCACGTTAATACAAGTGCAACAAACAATCAAAACCCTTAGAGCATTCATCACCAACAATTACTTGAATGACGGAGATGAAGTAGTAAAAGAAACAAAAAAAAAAAACACACAAACGATTTAAAACAACCTTGAATCATTTAGTTTAAAGCCAAGTTAAACTTAAAGTCTGACTGGAAAGCACTTCGTTCTATAAAAAAAACTCATACACACGGATATAATATATAAATCGCTTCAAACAACAAACAAACATAGTAAGAGAATGCATCATCAACATACTGCCATCATCCCATTATCACATACCAGACGCACTTGCTGTTGCTCTTACTGTACAGGAACAGACAAACGTGAAGACGGCCAGACATTCAATACACGACGAGAAGGCTGGCATTTTGGTTAGCTAAGCTCTTGAAATAAATCGCACTCACAAAATATACAATAAAAAATGTTCTGCTTAAGGCGAATTAAGGAAACAAAAAAATTTAAGGGGTAATTTTTTTGGTATTGGAAACGAAAGAACAACACTTAATGATCGATAAAATAAACAGCCAAAGAATGAATATTTCGCGTGAAATGGTTGTTATAAAAACGCACACAAAACATCACTTCAATACCTTAAAGCTCTAAGCTAAATTCACGTAAAGCTTTAATATTTAATGGCATTGAAAAAGGATTTATGTTATATTTCTTCATAAAAGCATGTTTTGATGAGATATAAAGGAAACAGATTTAATTATATCGGCCAATTAAAATCCGCATAAATCATACAATAGTTTTTTTTTATTTTATATCAGTAAAAAACACTGTTACTCTTAAGTAAACGAATATATTACTTTAACTTTAAGAGGTTAAAATATTAAAATATTAAGAATTATTAATTAAGAATATAAAAGTTATGTTTAATATTATTTGTGTCATTTTTACTATCACTATGGTACCATCATTTCTTTCTGGAATATCTGTAACTCAATTAACATACCGATAATACGCCTTCGAAGTACTTTCTTTAAATATACTTTTAAATTGGTTTTTGACATTAGAAAACCTCTTGCTCAGTTAATAAGCATTTCAGCTTTGCTTCTTTATCTTCTAATAGCTACTAATTTATATTATTCAAACTAAATAGTTTTAGGCCCATTGTTCGTCTCAATATCTTACAAAAAACGTTTCTAAAATACAATTAATAATTTTTGAAGCCCCTGTGCCCAAAATACTTAGTTTATATTTACAGGCCTTAAAAAATACCGATGATTGTAAGGAGGTTATTGTGTTTCTTTTTATTTTTTTTATTTTAGTTAAAAGTTTAAGGCGTTACTAAGTCCACCTGTTGCAATAAGATTATTTATAAAGCCTTAAGCATATAATAATAATAATAATATTAAAACAAGTTAAATAACAAAAAACTTATAACAATCAAAAAAATCAACAAGCATACATCATATAACTTGCAAAAAAAATCGTGCTTCATTTTGTTAAGACATCAGCAAATTACAAAAAAAAATATTTTACGAATTCCAAAGTTAAGACTGGCATATTAATGAAGCTCTGTTGTAAAGTACATGAATTCTAAGAGCGTTCTTTTATATAGTTATTCGTTTAGTGATAAAAGCGGCATTTAATTGCTTTGTAATGCAAGTTTTTCATCGAGAAGATGAAGAGAAAAAGAGTACATGAAACAAAACCACTAATCAGTGAGCATACAAGTTGTTATTATTTTCTAGCAATCAATACGAACATGCACAGTTACACATTCGTGCAACAAACAATACTGATAATTTCGAAAAGTTTGGTGCTTGTGTGTATTTTGTATTGATCAGCAAGAAGAAAAAATAGTACAACAAATAAATGAAAAATGTATAAAAATAATGTATTAAAACGCGTAAAAACGTTGATGCAGCAACAACTACTATCACACCAGCGATTGAATAGACCAGTGCATTACAGTTGTACTATAGTACGAAGACATTAATATCAACAACAAAAAGATGCTTAGAAAAACCAGCAACAGCATCAACATCATTCACATTTTACAATAACACCAATAAAAAGCACTTCATGCTGCCAATCAATCAATCACTCACTCACTCACCAACTCACTTAACTACAAGCGAAAATGTTGTACAACGTGCAGCATCATCAAACTAACTAAATATTGCGTTAAGCTTAGAGCACAAATTCTTCAAGGAGTAGTAATCATACTCGAAATTGTTGTTGGTACATTTACACCAACACCAGCGTGTGCTGGCCGCCTCGCTTTTGCCAAATGTTCTACAGGCGAAACAAAAACTGTTGTTAATTTTTTCCTGTTCATATATGAGAATATCTTTTTGCTTCATCTTCTGTTTATACATTTCGGTATAATAGTAGATGATTTGAAAATATTATTACGAGAGATGGTCAAGTGTAATGGTTTTGTCATGATGTTGCATTTAAAGCCCTCTATTTTTCTATAATCATTATTGCTTTCGTTTAAACCACCTTCTTTGTGTAGGAACATAGTTTGACAGTGGGAAATGACTTAATATGTACAGAAAGGCTGAGAAATTGACAAATTATTATCTAAAATTTTTGTAAAATTTAAATATTTTTATACGCCTTTTAGTAAGATTTTACGACCAAGACCAAAATTATTTTCGTTTTTTAAGAAACATAATTAATATATAATATATGTAAATAAATATTTTTCTAGTTTTATTGTTTACTATAAATGTTGTATATACTTTTATTTAGCACCCTGTAATATTTTTCAAATTCTCCTGTAAGCATTACACATTTAATTTTTAACACTTATTTCTCATTTGTTGTTCAAAGCAACAACAATAATAATAAAATAATAAAATTACAACAAGTTGCGTAGGTTTTCATTTAATAGTCGGCAATATTGTTAAGTTTTTTCTAATTCATATGGTTAATAATATATATGATTGTTAACGTCAGTGTGATGTGTAGTCGTTGCACATTGTATTCAATTGTTGTTGATTTTTCAAACTACTTGACTAATATTTGTCTCTTCTTTTGGTATGATCAATCTAACTTGTTTTTCAATAACGAAAGTAATTAAGTTTATTGTTATCATTCGAAATTTACAACAAAGTTTGTTTCTTAAATCTTTTGTTTGATCACATGCACATATTTGGTGACTCCATCAGAGGGTAAAGCTATTATTTTAATGAGCAAACTTGACTACTAGTTGTGGAAACATGCGCACGTTTTCGGTGCTACAATACACCACCTCTGAACCATCAGCATGGGCAGGCTAACTCAAACTTCATTGCTATTCAAACTATCTTTCAATGACGAAAGAATATGAGGCTTTCAAATTTACTCTTCTTTAAGACTATTTAAATAAAAAAATAAGTTTGGGTACTCTGGTAGCTGTACTCTTCCAAAGTTTTATCTACATTTTCTGTCATTCCCATTATCATATTATTACATTAAAGTGGTATGTACGATACAAGAAACTGTAGCAGATAAATGCCATTATTATTGCAGCTATTTCCCAATAAAGTTTCTAACTAAGTGTTGTCAACTTAACATTCTTAGCCTGTGCAGGACATACTTTTTTGTTGAATTATATTGATTGATAAATCACATGAACATATTTGATAAGACGTAGGTTCGAGTACCATCAGATTCCGTAGAATCATGAAGAATTCATGCTCCATCCACTTTACACCTTTTTAAGCAAACAAGGGTGATTGATTTAATAATGATAAATATGTTCCAAAAATAGTATTCCAAGCTGTATCCAAACTGAGCAGCATCACTCTCCGCACCTCTTACTGCATTATATAAAAAATCTAATGAATCGTGTTATTTGCCATCAGTGGGAAAAAAATCGTATATAATTCCTTTATTCAATAACGGCAGTAAAACTAATGTGTCTAATTAGAAAGGTATCGCTAAAATTAATGCAATTCCAAAACTTCTTGAAAAATTCTTACTGATTACCTACATATATCATCGAATATCTTCCCTTCTATCACCATGTCAACATGGTTTTCGTAAGTTTCGATCAACTACAAGTAATGTTTTAGAACTCGCCACTATTGTCAATGAAGGTTTTTCAAACTAAATGCAAACTCATGTGTTATACACCGAAATTAGTAATGCGTTCGATAAAGTTAACCACAATCTTTTATTGCACAAATTATCACTTATGGGCTTTAGTCACTTTAAAATAGTCTGCTTTAAAATGGTTAAGCACTTATCTATCTGAAAGAAATCAACAGGTCAAATTGGGGAATGTTATATCAAAAATCATTCAAGTACATTCTGGTGTCACCTGGGCCCAATTCTGTTCATCAATGATCTTTCTACTGTTGTTTTGCAATCGTAAGTACTGATGTACGCCGATGATGTTAAAATTTTTACCTCTTTTAACGATATTAATGGACATACTTTATTAAGGTGCATATTTAATTTATTGGAGTTAAATATCTTGAAATACAAGCACATGCCATTTTTCAGACACAATCCGATCGAGACTTCTTATTATATTGATACTGCTATTTTAAATGAAGTTCAAACTATATTGGATCTTGGAATACTGTTGGATCACATTCTCAACTTTCGTGATCACATCTCTATAATGGTAAATAAAGCCTATTGGCTACTTGGATTCATGAAACGCTGGTCCAAGGAATTTGTAAATCCTTATATTACAAAACTTTTATATACTTCTCTTTTTCTTGAGTATGGACTTTATTTATATTAATACAATCGGTACAAAAACAATTTTTAATTTTCTGTCTCCGTGGTCTTGGTTGAAATTCTTATGTCTTGCCGAAGTATAATAGCAGACTTGCTCTGATAAAATTGCCTACTCTAAAAAGTCGACGATTGATGCTTAGTGCTTTATTTGTTCTGGGTCTGATTCGTGGTGATGTTGATTCAGAGGTCCTACTTAGTCAACTAAACTTCAATATTCCTGTAAGACCTACCTACAATTTTGAACTCTTGGCATTAAAATACTACCGTTCTGTATGTGCTACTAATGATTCTTTTCATCGCAAATGTATTAACTTCAATAAGTGCTATCATATTATAGACTAATGTGCGGGTAATGACGTACTTAAGAGAAATCTCAATTTATATTTAAATTGTTGCACCGATTATTTTTATATATATAGCTCTATGTTTGTTATTCATAATTAGTCAGTAAGGGTGTGAAAGTCTATTGACCTAATAAATAAACAAATAAATAACTAAATAATATTCCTTTTGTGATATTGTTTTTCTATAAGTTAGTATGCACATCCCAAAAAAAACATGACTTTATCAGACGATTTCACTGTCTGACCATTTTCGTTCCTCAACGTTCCTCATTCCTCTAAACAAATCTACTTATTTGATTGCTGTTTTATTTCTGGTGTATACTCTTGAGATCATATTTCGTCAACAGCTACTTCTTTCCAAGTAATTGGTATCGCACAGGAGAAGCTTTGAGCCAGCAATGGAATCCGTTACATAACTTACTTTGTTACCGATTGTGAGCAAACGGAGATCCTGTCGTGCCGGTAGGTGTTTCAAAGTTATTTTTCAGTGCAACAGCAAAATAAATGAGTTATGAAATGTACGAACCAGTTTGCGTTCTTAAATTTTTCTGCCAACCAGATGAATAATGAGGATTTTTCTAAGGATTTCCAAATCAATTGCGCCAATTGGGCATCCTGTAAATGGTTAATTATTTGTGGAAAGATGTACGGCCACGAATAAAATTATTTAATCAAATCTTTCTTTAGTTAATTTTCATATTAAAGAAAAGCAATTGGCAGCATCATTAAGTCACAAGTTCGACATTTTGAAGCCACTTTTAGTGCTTCACACTCATATGCAAACGACTCATTGAGTTTCACACGTAAAACAAAGTTTAATATTACGTATTTAATTCAAATGTGACAAATTAACTCAATAGTTTAATTTAGAGTCAAAAACGTATTAATAATAATAAAAATAATTACTGGGACATTTGTACTTGATTTCTCATGAAATTGGCAATATATTAGCCCTATTCACAATCATGTGCATTTGAGATTGCATATTTTTGCAACTGTAAATATTTTCCAGCAATAGTGAACGGTCTTATTGATTTATTTTGGAATACTTTTTTGGAAACCACGAAATTCACTCTCAGCTCTGGAAAAAGAGAACATTTAGTTATTCTGTTTTGCAACTAAGTGTTGCATACGTAGAGTGCAAATATATACTACTTACCTTTAGATGTTGCTTATTTATACAAGAGTAGCAAGTGCATATCTTTCTATTTTGTAGAGTAAAAATATGCTTCACCACTTTTCAAATGCTACGATGCATGAGTATTTGCACAAGGTTGTGAATTGGGCTATTTTGGTATCCCGCAACATTCGTTTTTCTGTTACAATTTGATTATTATTTAAAAGTCAATATTAAAGGCAGCATATATGTGCATATAAACTATTGTTTTAAATTAAAAACAATGTTTACCGCATAAATATGCAAATTTGTATGTAGAATTTTATACTTCAGCTTTCATTTTATTGAAAAATTTTACGGAATGTCTTCAAGAGATCATCTTAAATAAACAATAAAAATAAATACACATGATCATTCGCTTATAAGTTTTTTTCTTTGCATTAAGGAATTTGTATTGTTTAACATTAATATGTCTTATATTTCGTTAAAGTTTTACCAATATAAATACTTTTATACACATTTACTCTTAGGAATAAAAACTCTACCATTATACACGATTGTGCACCCATAACTATTGATCGGCAATTTGATCTGTTGAATATATGAAAAAGTTAATAAATATAAATTGCACTGCTATCGAAAGGTAAATTTTTTGTTTCTCTTTTAGATCAAGAAAAAAAGGAAAAATAATAAACATAACGACAACCCCTGCTGTGCACTTGTTTTAACCAAAAAGTTCAATACAAATAAACAGCAGCAGCAATGAAACAAAAAATATAATAAAATGAAAACAACATAAACATTTATATGCTCCTGTTGCTTAAGACAAAAGTTTTTCTTGTGAAAAAATTAAAAGTGCGTAGCGATTCCTTCTTAAATTTTGGACGTTATATGAAGAAAAAGATTTGAGTTTAAGTACCTCGTTTGGTACTTTATGAAATCAGAAATTTAAATTTTGTTTTGAAAACTTCAGTTTTGACTAATACAATTTCAATTACAGGAATGTAAGTAGTTATTGTAGATAGATAAAATTTGAGAAGCCTGAACTACACATAAAAAAATAAAAAGTCAGAGGCTTAAAAAAATTCGATGGATGGACATACATACTTTTTATAAGTCGTTTTTAATAATACAGTAGAATCTCTCAAATTAGAACCACTTTGTGCACCGGGCAGTTCAAATTTATAGACATTTTGTTATAAAAAATGATAAAATTATAATGAAACTACTTATGTAAGCTTTATATTAGCACAAAACTGTTTTTATTAATTAATATTTAATTAATTGAACATATCAAAATCATAGAAAAACGGTTAAATTTCTTTTTAATTATAAGGTATTTATTTGGTTTTTAACTTCAAATCAGTAATACTTGTTTTCTTTTTTTATTTAAACTGGATACAACGATATTGTCACGGCCGTCCTAAAGGTTTGACATGTGTTTACAGAAAATAAATTGGTGGTTTTGCTCTATTTTATAACATTATTGAATTATTGATACCTTTACACGTATGAACTCTTCACTTCGACATTCAGTCATCAACTGACCAAAATTTGTAGAAACATATAAAATTTCACACGCATACGACCGAATCGTACAAACCACAAATAACTCGGTGATTCCCCGTTTTATTTTTACTTTAGTGAGCGAAAAATTAGTTTCTAAATAAAATACAAAATGGCCGGTTCTAATTTCTAGACGGTTCAAATTTTTTACGGTTCGGATTTGGGATATTCTACTGTATTAAGCTTCTAAGCAATTAAATTTTTTAATCGTGCTGTTAAACTTTGCGATAAACTCTGGTTTCAATTCCCGTAAAAATTAGGTTAAATAATTTGTATTCTTTTTTAAGCAAATTTTTAATACAATCAAACATTTTTTGAGATTAAAAAAATTTTTTAAATAACCTAATTATATACAATAAAATGAGTTTTTAAATTTATTAAAGCCACATTAATAATAAAATTTTTCATGGTTTTTTTCAAATCCTTTTAAATATTTCTCCATCTCACGAAAATGTATGTAATTTAACTAAATCAAACAAAAATGTCCTAAATACTCGTACCTTCATATATAATACATTAAACACTGATTTAAATTATTTTTTATAACTATTTCAGTTTTAACTCTGGGCGAAGTTTTAGAAAATTTTGCTAATTGTTGCTTTAGTTTAGAATGTGAAAAAATGAGATTAAATAATTTTAAGTTTTATTATTTATTTTTTTGTTGTATGCTAGAGAAAACTATACTGGGGGAAACTGCATGGCTGGTTTTTAAGCCGTAGTGCCCAGTCCAAGTCTTAGCACCTTTAATATAGCAATGGCTTAAGAGGAATTCAATTGATACATTTTATGCACCTTGGAAACATTAAGTATATAAGTTATAATACGTTACCACCTGTAATCCTGCACACGATCTTCTGCAGTTTGCACAACGTTTAACTCGTTCTAACCAAAAATCCGGCCTTGTAAATGAAATGACGTGGTTAATTATCAAAATGTGTCTGAGTTTATAGTTCATCTTTATATTCTAAAATCAATTACATATATCATACTCCTCTCTTATTTATAATTTTCATTGCCAGATAGTAAAATAATAATAATAATAATAATAATTACAGATATTGTTCTACACAAATTCATAATCTAGACTTTAGCATAATTTGATATCATGGTGAAAACGATTACTTCGACACAACTTTTCTTTTTTTATACTAAAAATATATTATATATGTATATATATATCTAAGAAGAGATTTTAGTATTGAATTGTCTCAGGAATAAGAGTCCTTCAAGCTGTGAAACTCTACTACAATGGCACTGATATTTGGAAATAATAAGTGACATTTTAAACGAAAAAAAATCTATATATGGCATCGTTAATGTGAGTGATGAAAAATGGATTCTAGCTTTAACAAGAATATGGTATCAACCTATTTCGATGCAAGCTAATAAAATACTAAGATATATCCTGGCAAATGGACTACCGTTTAAGACAAAGTTTAGTAGAAAGAACAACTGTTTGTATCATTTTATGACATTTTTGTTTCATTTCACACATTTCAATTGAAAAGTTTCTGGACGCGGGATAGGTTTTCTCCGCTTTCGGGTATGAAAACAGTACAAAATCTTGTATTCTTACTTATCAGGAATTACGATAAATTGGTTTCGTAACCGAAAAAGTTTAAGAGCTACTACCTAAAATCGCCTGGCCGAAATGCGTTATGTAGAAAGAGAAGTAAAATTAGGAATACCTGGTTAATAAGATCAAGTTACTTTCTTAGTTTTATTTTTTTTATGATATATGTATATAACTTTTATCAAAGCTTCTATAAGGGGTACTTTTCACATAAAAGCACCAATTTAAATATTATTTAATACTGCCCCTGTTGTAGATCATTTATTGAATGGTAGATATTTTTTAGTATTTTTGTGTATTTTTTATGACCGACAAAGACTGCGTAAATATTTTGTTTTTGCCTCAAGCGCAAAAATTCACAGGAAGTGAAAACACAGCAGTGCTCGTATTAAGTAAAAATCCCAAAAAAAAATATTCAGAAAAGATTGTCATCATATGAAAAATGTAAAAGCGTTTGCAATTTGACACATTTTTCGAAAGCTTATAAACTGTTGTAGTTTAAGTCTTTTATTATTATTTACAAATATATATAAAATTTTTGAATATTTCTGTATGTAGAAGAAAGGATGATTTTCTTTATTAAAAGAATTTTTTTTTTACTTTTTTAAATATTGAACAAGTTGTTCTGCCGTTCGCTTGCATACATTTTCCTAGTGAAGCTGTTTTAGAACTATATATAGAACTTCAATTTAAATTATATCACATTTATTTTATTTACATCTTTTTCGCTTATTGAAAGCGTAAAATATTTTGATGAATTATCATGTAATTTCAGCCATGTGATGCGATGTAAAATTTTTTTTGATTTGAATTTATTAAAAGCTTTTTGAAGATTACTAATGACCAAACATTTAGCTGATAAGTGCTGGAAATAAATCAACATTAATTATATTAAATTTATGTTGTTTAATAACAGGTAGAATTTAGTGATTTGAATGACTGTGTGTTGTTTTGCTAAGTTTTAAGGACTTCATACAAGTATATTCAAGATTTTGTATCACTATTAAAAACAAAAGGTTGTTGAAACAGACTTGAAAATTTTATTTAATTAAATAAATCAGCAAAAACAGTAAATCTCTTGTCTGTTTATTTGCAAAAATTAAAATTTCGGTTAAGAGGGAAGGAAAAAGCTGACCTCAACTTTCGACTGTCCAGCATAATACATTGATACAAAAGCTTAATTTGAACACAGCAATGTATAATTTTAATCTACAAAATATTATATGAGCTGAATAATCTATAAATGTTGTTGTCAATTTCTATATAAAACCCTGCTAAGAAGCATTTTTGTGTGCTAGTAAAGGTAAACTGTAAAAAAAGTTGGAAGTTATTCTAAAGAAATATTATTTTGAGTACTTGGAAGTTATTCTAAAGAAATATTATTTTGAGTACTTCCAAAGAATCAATAAGTAAATATTTTTGAAATATCAAAATTAGCAAAAACCCAGCGAAGATTTCTTTTGTTGTTCAAAACTTTGTAATTCCGTCATATTTTTGCAAATACTTGGTATTATATCAAAAAAATCTATATTTTTTAACGAAATGTTATAAACTATTTTGTAATAAAAAACATTTTTATTTATTTAAGTTTAGATCAAAAACAATATATAGAATGTAAAAAACATGTTTTTAAATATTCTGAAAAGCGCCTTAATTTCGGCGAACAAATATCAAAATAAGGAACTTCTCCCTTCATTGCAAGGTTAAAGTCTTTAGAGTTGATTAAAACTTACGCTACTTCCGCATCCAAAATTCTACATTTTCTTTACTTCTTTTCGCTATTACTTTTTAATGACAGACATAAATATTTCAAATATTAAGTTTGTCTTTAATTAAAATTAGAATTTAATCAGTTAGCCCTAGTTTGAGATTGAAAGATTGTACGAATCCATATTAAGAGACTCTCTGGCCCATCTCGTTATGACAATTAATGAATATTTTACTATGCATAATAACTCAGCCTTAATCGTCAACAGCTACTTTGTTCGGCTAATTAGAAGGATGTGCATGCGGTGCTGTGTTCCAAAAATCGTTACTAGCATGATGACCATGACTTTTGACAAATTACATTGCTCTAGCTTTTGAAGTTTCTCCTTGTCCTTTGTAAAGGATATTAAAAGATAAAGTTAGTTGCAATACGCGTTCCTTATCAAGCTTATAACACTACTTTAGAAATTTCTGAAAATAATATTTCAGGTGTGACTGCGAGTTTCCAAACTCAACACTTCAAATGTTTTCATAAGCTCGAGCATCTAGTTCTTTTTGTATTGAACAATAATGAAATAAGTTAGTGTTCTACCGAAAACAAAGTCAACGTCACTGCAACTTGCACTGAACCATTCCTGCTTGCTGAAACCAAAATAATATAGAGTCTGACTTCATTACTTCTATCCATTGGAACTCCTGCTAGGAATATTATCTCAGTTTAACAAAATCCCTCTAAATTTGATGTATCTACAGGTTGTGAAAATAATCAAGATATCAGAGTCCACTCAGTTTATATCGATGCGGCCACCTTTTGCCTTGACTATGGTCATCAAACGGTTAAAAAATGAGTTGCATTCTGCACGAATATGATCTTCCCGTATTTTGGCTCAATCGCTTACAATGGCTTTTTGCAGTGCATACATACTGGGATATTTTTTAGTGTTTACCTTTTTCTCCAAAATGGCCCAGATGGAATAGTCCATCGGATTTGCTTCTGGCGAATTCGAAAGCCATTCTCTGTATGAAATGAAGTGTAGAGCACGGTTTTAGTTCTTTTTGGTTTACACAAGCTTTATGAGACGGTGCCGAATCTTGTAGAAACGTCCATGTTTGCGTCGATATGCCTACAAAGCAACTTTCGAAACATTTTCCCGATAATAAGTCGTATTGGCTTTAGTACCGGCCTCGATAAAATAATTGGACAGCGTCCATTGGCGGCTACAGCTGCTCTCAACATTACTTGAGATAGAAAACTACTTCGGGTGGCTGGTAGAAGGATCAAGCATTCGTTAGTGCCTTCAGTTAAGTAAACAAAACATTTTGAGAGTTTATGAACCGTTTAATTGGAAAACTTTTTTCATCAAAGAATACAATATTTGGAAATTCGCCACGTTCGTGCAAGCGTAAAAACTTCTTTGCTCTTTCGTGTCTAAATTTTTTTTACCTTGGTACAAGGTCATGTGCCTTTTGGCTCTTGTAAGGCTTTACCTTGAGCTTATTTCAGAGTATACGTCGGATTCTTTGCTTTGTTTACCACTACGACGTGCATTTCGATGAAGTCGAGCCTTCACCATCCGAACAATTTCATGTGAAGCTGCCGCTTTTTTTTCACCCACCACCATAGATTTTGCAAATGCTGCCTGTATCATTAAAACGATTAATTCATTTTGAGATGGCTCAGCTTACGAACAACAGCGGGTTGTGATTCTCCAGCTATATATAACCCACACACACAGTATTACGTATGAATTCAACTTCGGATATCTTTTGTTGTATAAATTTCAGATGCACATTCTATCATTGTTATAAAGTTTTTTTGCTACTCCGAAGTTAATAACATTTCTATCGCCTAAGCCTGTACATTTTGAGAATTAACATCAAAAATATCAATAATTGGGGCAGAGTCAAGCTTAGTGATATATGGAACGATATTGATGAAGAGAATTCCGAGCAGGGCGTATGACTTCTTATTTTACTTATTCAATAGTTGATTTTTAAAAAAATTTTTTACTGCATCGATTTTTATTTTAATAATGTCAGAATGTACTTTCCAAATTGTTTTGAGTGTCCTTTAAGTCATAAATGTTACGAGAGGATGACAAATTCGTAGTTGCGATAAATTTTCTCCTATTCGTAAACGTAAAAACGTTAGAGACTTCTTTTTTTTTATCAACGTTTTAGAACTGCCAAGAAAATGCCATTATTGACGAGCAGTTCGTTGCATTCAAGGGACCAATATATTTTTCGACAACTCAATCCATCAGAACCTGGTTTAAAGTTTTAGTTATCTGTGAGAGTTGTTTATGTACTTCAATGTATCACCGTTGTGGAATCGAATATAAAACACGCGTTTTATTTCTTACATTATCTCTGATGGCTCCGTGTGAAAGACAAAGTCATATCTTGTTAAAGTAACAAAGGCATATCACTGGTCACAGAATAGTACCAGCAAAGTGCCCTTATTCGTCAATATTGCAGCAAAACCGTGGGCAAAGTAAACTAATTAATAAGAAAAAAATTTGGCTACACACCTTAAACTAATATAACACGCCTACTTAACAGCAGGGGCGCTGCAACACTGCCTTAAACAACAGCAACAAAAACGTGCAATAGCAGACTTTTAAAAGGAATTAATTATGATTTCGCACTTTCAATATCTGTACTTTCTATATTATCTCTTTTCCAAAGAAGGTACACTTGAAAATGGTTGGTAGGCATTAATTGAATGGATTGAAAATGCGGGAGGATCGAAAGGAATGATTTGATAATTTCTGGAAGGAAAACTTATATATGCTGAATGTATTTTCAGGCAAAGGTCTTCTTTTGCTTTCTATTATGTTGCGACTATAATGTCATATCGTCGTCCCAAATTTATCTTCACATATCTCCGAAAACTTTTCGAAGAAAAAACTGGAAATTTTTTTTATTAAAATTTAACACAAGGTGTGCCATTTTGATGTTTGTCTTATGATTCATTCTTCATAGCAGGAGCAAATACTGCTGACAAAATAATTAGCTCATACGTACGAAACTTGAAACATGTCTATATATTTTGATTTATTTTATTATTATGTCAATAGATTTTTACACCCTTACTGACTAAATATGACTAACAAATATAGAACTATATATAAAAATAATTAGTTCACCAATTTAGATATAAAGTAATTTTTCTCTTCAGTACATCATTGCTCTCAGCTAATTACATAATATGGTAACATTTATTGAAGTTAACACATGTTAAGTGTCCAGACAGATCGTGTACTTTAACACCACTGGATTATTTTTTGTGGAGCTATGTTAAGAACAGAGTCTACACGGAGCCAATCGAATAGATTGCAGCCTTAAAACTCAAATTCCGTGATGCGATTAATGAAATAGAGCCGCCATTTTGCCAAAAACTGATTAAAAACTTCGATGAAAGAATCGACATCTGTCAGCGTGGTCGTGGTGAACCTTTGCGAGATATAATTTTTTGTACATAATTGCCGCGCTTTTCTCTTCGCCATACATTAAAAATTTCAATCATCTTCATCTAAATTTTTTGTTTTAGAAAACAAAGTTCTTGTTGCAAAACCCTGTAAAAGAATTAAAGAAATATATATGCTGCATTTTGAAAGACTGCTTAATAATACCACTAAGCATATTTCAACAAAATGTAAGTAACAATATACAAAAGTATGTTGGTTGGATATCTAAACAAATTTGCGTTCAAAATGTCTTGCTATAGAAAATATTACATTCCATTTAAACCTTGAAATTGCTTATCATTAATACGATAATGTTACAAACAGATAAACAATTAACTTAAATAAATACAAAACAAAAACTTGAATTGTAACAATTGACAAACAAATGCAGCACTTAAAATTTCTCTTATTTTCCGTTACATTGAATATATATGTACAAAAAATATGTAATTTGTGTTTAGAAAAAGGTCAGATTAGACATTCCAGACATGTTAGAAAAATGCAACATCCATTAAAATTTCTCTTTTATTGTTATTAATTAAAAAGAAAATAAACTCTATTGTAAAAATTAACATATTTTGATACGCCTGTCCCTTTATATGCAACAGGTTATCCTACAAGCAACTACACAATTTCAGATAATATATGAAATTTAAGCAAGACACTTGTATAATATACTTACATTCACAAAAAACACGTAGATGCAAGTTGATATGATACACACAAACATATAAAATGTATGTAAGTGCATATTATAGTTGTCATTCGATTAGGAAGTGTACGAATATTCGAATAAATTTTCTTCATTTTTATTCTAACGAAAAAAAAATTCCATATAAATTAAAAATTATTCGAAAAATTTGTGCAATATTCGAATAATTTTTTTATTGTTAAAATTGTAAGTTAGAGTTGGCAAAAATAGTTTTGTAAGTTTTTAATAATACTGAGTTTAGACATGCCATCTTATTCGAGGCAATATTCGGTTTATTGACAAAATTATTTTATTCTTCAGATATAATAAATTTAACTTACTCAATAATTTCCAGGCACCCTCTCGAACCAATTTAATGCATTCTATTACCCCAAGTATGATCAATACCCCAAAGCCTTGTTCCACTAGATGGGAATCTTGGTTAAAGGCTGTCATATATTATTGCGACAACTTTCTAGAAATGAGCAGTGTTTTAAATAAGCTTTCTGATAATGACGCATAGTCGATATGCAAAGGCTTTATTTAAGAGTTCATGGGTAAAAACAGATTTAACATCATTAAACATAATTTTGAATATATTTGCCGCAGGTTAGTCAAATTATAAACCAAAGGACATGAAATTTCTCGGTTAGAGAAGACGTAAAAGAAAAAAAATTCAAAATATTAAGAATAAAATATTTATTGACAAACTTAATCAAATTTTTAATCGAAATGTTGGCCTTCAAACTTTGACTAAGATTAAAAACAAATTATACAGTAAAATCACTGATGTTGAACATCTATTTTTAATCTATTTGATTATTTTCTGTGATAACCCAAGATCCTTTTAATTTGAAAACTGGTAAAAATATATAATTATACTTTGTAATAAACATTTGTATAAATATAACTGATTGAAATTATTTGTCTGTGTTTTTTTGGGTGTATATTTGTAAAGTTTTTTATGAATATTTTCATGCATATTTTAATAATTTTTGTGCATATTTAAACTTCCTCTGATAATCACTGATCGTTCTGCCAAGCGACAACAAAAAAAATAAACAAAAATTTCGCAAGACATGAAAAAACACAAAATTGGATGAAAATATAAAAATGGCAAAATGGCAAATAATCAATTTTATCGCATAAATTTCCAAATTTCGAATTGTTAGCAAGCCGGAAAATTTTATCAAACCAGCTAAAACCCTAAAAATTTTCATAAATTCAAAGAATATTGCAATAAAAATAAATAAAATTCACAAAATTTATAAGCAACGAAAAAATTGCAACAATAAATACTTACTAAATAAAAACGAAAATAAAATAAAATCGCATTATCATAATAGTTTTTAAAGTGATTCGATCATAATTTATTATTCTTAATTCCTTCGATTATTCGAATAATATTTAAAATTTATTTGCTAGTTCGACCAATGAAAAACTATGAGCTCTTGTTCGAACATAATAAAACTCAAATAATTTGACAACACTAGTATGTACATATGTTATTGGCATAAGTGCATGAAAACGAACAATTGATTGATTACCACAATAAACAGCCATAGCTACAACACAAGATTGTAGAGAGACTTGAAATTTTTATTGCTTTTTACCAAAAAAAGATCTATCTGTAATGCATTATAAACCAAGCAATAAGTCATACAAAAAATTCTTTAAGATTTAACATAATTTCAATGAATTTCTCAACAACCAAAATAATAAAATTGACATGTAAGCAACTTTATGGAAGAAAGATTTTTGTATAATGTATTTCTATGGACAAGGAAGGAAAGTTAAATTTTCTCCTACAACAAGATACGTTTCTTTTTTATTCGATTGCCAAGAAAACGAAGGTGTTTTCTTTAGCTACGCATTTCAATTGCCATGTCAAAGATAATTTAACAAATTGTTAAGAAAAATAAAATTAAAATCAAAAGAAATGAAAGTTTATTGAGATGTAGCTTTAATACACTTTTATAAAGTAAGTTACATATTTTCCAAATAACATTTGTCGCATTATTGATCATATTGAGAAAGTATTCTAAAAATGCATTAACGGCAAATAGCTATTAAATTAAATAAATAATACTTTAGTCCACTTCTACTGATAAATGGCTGTTATATTATTTTAAAGACTCGTGCCTCACCTTTCAACCTAAACCATAAACAACTAAAGCGGTGCAGAGTTTACATGTTAAGCCATAATTTTTGCTCATAATTTGTCTCTTATATCTAACAAAAAGTAGTTTAAGCAAAAACTACCGCAAGTATACACTTGAGTTTATATGTTTGCATAGGAAATAAAAAGTATACAACAAATTCCACTATTAATTTGACAACAATTCACTCAAGCTTAATTTTAAACTCATGAAAAACTTGCAAAAACAAAAATCGTTACAAAGGTACAATCGGAGAAAGTCCCCTAGTAGTACGTAATAAGTTTTTATATTCATTTACATAAATATCGTTACCTTGATATAGAAAGGCCTTAACAAATATTCTTTTCAATTTCAATTTGCATTTTTTAATAAATTCACAAATCTCTTATCGAAAAAGTTTAACCACTCGATTTAAAAATAAAATATTTAGGGTTTTCGTTACATTACGGTAACTATATAATTTATAAAAATTATCACTAAAACAAAAGACTTAAGAAAAAAACTCTTGTATGGATGTACATTAGATATGAAGGCAATAAACCAAGATGCGTTATTTGTAAATCTTAGCATATTTTAACAAGTAACGAAACATTAAACAAAGTAAGGCTGAATGATACTGTTCTGGTGGAATGTCATGAATATCCTTTCTCACTGTCTTTTGTTCTATCCAAAATAATTTTGATAAAAATGGATGCTACTTGTATCATATATTTTCGGAGACTTTTTCGAACTGTTTCACTTTAAAAGTTTATTTTCAATTGGGTGGAAACAGATCTGCATCTCATATTTCTTTTTGGACTGGAATTAAGTCATTGCGATTTAATTAGACTTAAAACACTATATCGTAATGTTATCATTCCCTTCCAAAAAGATCATTAAAATGAGGAACAGCCAGTTGAAGAACGCATTCACTCTAGTTGACAAAAATTGCAGCGAACAGGGCCCATAATAGGAGATCGAACCCCATACCATAACTCCTCCTTCTCGGCTGTGCAATAGACTCAAGTGATGTTTTTCTTTGCGAAGATCATGAAAGTAGTGGCTGAAACCGTCGGGACCCTCCAAATAAAATTTTTTTCGTCCGAAAGAACGACTCGATGCCTATTCCAAGTCATGTAATGTCGGCAAAACATCAAGCGCGCAGATTTTCGTTCATCATTAAGAGGTGGGGTTTTCTTTAATTTTAGACGTTTAAACTGCTCAGCTTTGGATATAACCCTCTCTACAGTTCTTATGCTTGCTGAAATTCCACATTTAAAAATTTTCCTCTACCTGGTTTTCGTTTTAACTGCGTCGAATTTTTGGAAGAAAAATATTTTTAACTCATATTTTCCACGAACGCAAAATAACTGAAATAAATCAAGAGTAAAAAGTGAATTAAAAAACAGATAATAACGGCACATTTACAGTCCACAAACTTTTACTCAGAGCAAGATAATGAGCGAACATTTCAAAAGATAACACAAGCATCAAATTTAAAGTGGGTCCCCTATTTCAGTGGCTAGCAGTGTATGACATGATCCCGTAACTTTTTTCTTCCATTAGTATCCAGCTCAGCTGATGGAATATAATCTTTTGTGATAGCCAGTGTTACCATATGTGAAGATTTTTCATATTTTTGAAGTTTTTGGGGTGCCAAGATTTTTAGATATATGATGTTTTGCACTTTTAGTCTATTACTTGAGATTCCTGTTAACTAAACTACATATTTTCTACTTTACTTCATTAAAAGTGTGAAAAGAAGTTAATCGCTACAACACTGTTTACTTCCATCCATTAAATTGTACCGATGTTTCATTTACTTTTTAATGAAATTCGTCGGCTGTATTTAAAATATTTTAACATTGTAAAAGATAAATATATCTAAACAGCATTGATCTTAATAATTGTGCATACACGGCGCGTCATCAGGTTATGGCTCCTCCTTTCTCCGACCGTTAATATTATATATTATCTTAAAAATATTAAGGATATATACTTTGGAACCCAAATAGCTATACTTCTACTCACAAATTATCAGATGAACATGAAATGCCATTTCGAAATAATTGCCTAAAATTTTATGTCGAGTTATGTAACAGTTTATTAAAAAAGTTTGATTTTGACAGCGATTTTTTAAAATGTGTGGACTTCTTGGCACTTACTAATATTATAAAAAGCAATAATAGAAGTATTTCCCAATTAACGAAAAGCTTTTCATTTCCCATTTGACGAAATTCTTTCTAAATCTTATCGATTCGAATAATATTCAACAAAATAATGACTTCAACTTTAAAGAATATAATTTATTGGATGAAAAGAATATTGAAAAATTTTGGGAAATAATTTTGAATGCAAATCGTTGCGATGGCTCTGAAGCTTTTCCTTGTTTGAAAAATTAGCTTACACAGTTTTGTTAATACCAGTAGCAACATCTAACGTCGAAATAATTTTTTCTCAAATCAATATCAACAAGAACAAACTAAGAAAAGAATTAGATATACCAACATTATGTAGTATTTTAAAGACCAAAGACGTTTTGAAAAGATCTGATCGTAATTACGATTGTACAAATTTTGACCAAAAAAAACTGAATGTGTGTTAATCTAGACAATTCTGAATTTGTTATAAAACACCTGAATTTGATTTGAAAAAAGTGAACTTGAAGATAAAATCTTATTATTCTTTATATGAATATGCAATAAATATTTTAGTTTAATTAAAATAAATTTGAACTGAATTTCATTTCAATAAACTCACCTTGAAAAAGATTTTTTATGCAAAAACAGGTATTTTCGAAGGTTCGAGGACAGCAAGTGCTTTGCTGTGGATAGATTCGTAAATAAATTATCCATTCAAATATTTCTTTCATTTCCGCGGCAAGGATATGATTATTCTTTTACAATCCTCTCGCTTTGATTCTTTTCCCGGGTATCATTCGTTTTATTAGTGTAAATTATACCCTGGGTACATTATACCAACGCGTATCCTTTGTTTTCAGTATCGCAAATCCACCAGATTTTGATGTCATACTTGGCCGGCTTTGCTGGTATACACTGAATAAATTCTGAACGACCTCGGTGAGGATATAATTGTTCGTTAATTGCTAAATTTTCAGCAGGTTTCCACACAAGAGATATATTTGAATTTAACATTATCCATAAATCACGAATTGGAGCTGCTTGAAATGCTCGAAATTTGATTAGAATAGAAATATATTCGAAAATCCAAATTAAAAGAAGGAATAATTTTCGAGTTATATTTATCTTTGATAATAAGATCTAACATTTTGCTGATATAGAACTATACTCTTATTAGCGGTTAATTTAATATTATCACTACAAAAACTAAAACAAATATTTAATTTATTTACACATTGACTGCCAAAGCACTTTCAGCATATAAGATGCTAGGAGCCACAATTTGTGGCTTTTCATTATAAAAATAATATGTAAAATAATATTTCTTTTACTTGTTTTCATACTGTGTATAATAAAATAAATTAAATTTTTTGTTTTTAATACAATTTTTTTCAATTACATTAATTACAATTACAGAAATTTCATTTTACTGAAATAAAATCCTATTTATCGCCAGCCACTATTGTGTGACATGGCTAGAGAGTGCCCGACGTGGAGTACGTAAATAACATAGTGCAGTGTCATACATATGAGTATATGTGTCCGACGTAGCAGTCAATGTGTTAAAGAAATTCGATGAAGCTGTTTTGGTCTTCTCTTTCAGATTTGAAATTTGTTCCATAAAACTAAGTGTATTCCGCTGAAATTACAAGCAGATAAAAATATTTATATAAGTATCATAACTTACACTTTTTCTATAAAACAAAAATCTTTTATTAAATTCCATAAAAATTACTTTTGCTTACCAAAGTCAGTAAAATATTTTCTTAAATGCAGATTTACCCAGCAAAAATTGTTTTCTACCACGTAGATGGCAGGCAGGAAGAATAACTCGCTCTCCAAATCATTTAGATTAGTAAGTATTACATGATTGTGTTGTTGGTCACTGGTTACCTCTCTTTGCTTCTCTAAGTGTTATCTTCTTTCCAACTATTCTAGAAGCGCCAACGTCCTGCTCTTTTCGGGTGAAAATCACCGATGCACGGAAATATTTCTGTACATAAAGTAAATCTAAAAAACTACAAATAACGATTATAATTCCAATAATTCATTAAAATTTTGGTTTAACGTTCTAATCCCGTAATTAATTTTACTTTATTTTGTATTTTTATTTATTTATTCTAATCAATTACTATGCTAACTAGTTTTAACGAGAGAAATCTTTGCTGAAACGTAGAATCGATCCCACAGCCTCCACACTGGTGGGCTAGCAAACTACTAACTAACTTACCGAGGCACCTCATTATTTCAATGCATGTTTCAAAGATAATATTTCAATTACTGATCAAACAAAATCAAACAACAAAAGGAAAACCGCTGACATAAATGTGTCCTCGTAGTTTTGTGTGAAGTATGACTTTAATAAAATGCTTGGCGTTAAAATACAGCTCTACTGAAAGCTAACAAACTTCTCAATGAATATATTGTTGTGAGATGTTGCTTGATATTCGTTTTAAAGAAACATAAAAAGCAGACCAACAGAATTATATTTTTAACTTACTCAGTATCTTATCTTATCTTCACTCGTGAGAGTGAAAGGATATGCACTTTGTACATACAAAGTTCTATACAAATTTCTAGTTGAAGCTTATAAAATCCTTTGACGTATTTCCCATAAGCGCTTTTAGCAATTTTAATTGAATTTTTGACAAATATTTGTCTCTAATTGTTTACTGTTTCATTTTCCGTATTTACAATAATATCGACTCCGGTCCGCGATTTTTATTATTTTACTATTATTATTATATACCATAAAAATATTACATACGACAAAATGTGATTTGATTTATTGCTATAATATTTTGTCAACAGATGAATTATTGGATTTGGAACCAATTTGCACAAAAAAGTAGATTACGAAAAAAGTGTAACATTCGATAATTTCGCCCACAGGGGATGATATTTATTCCGATTTACTTCGTTTCTAAGAAAATATTCCACACTGGTGTCTCAAAGTGACCTGTGTCAGTTTTTAAACTTACTGAAAAGCCCTCATTAAATTTCATATTTGTATTTTTCAATAGGGATCCTTCCCTAATCCAAAAAATAATAATTCAGTAAACACCACAAAATTTAGCAGCAAATTGGTATCAAACGTGATTCTTAAATAATACAGCAGCATTTATTTCAGTCTTTAAGTTGATTTAAAGAAAAGGATTGTTTCTAATATTACGTGACCAATAATTGGCATAATTCCGCTAACACGATTTACGTTTCCTCTATATAGTTACACACAACCACAAACCAGCCCTTAGTTTATTATTATTATTATTTTATTTTGCAAAAAATGTTACAGGTGTCTTTAGAGTTATTTTCTTTTGTACTCGTATTTATATTTGTCTACGTACTATTAACAACTTTGTGTCAATGACAGTTCAATGTGTAACCTTTTTGGTTGCTGTTGTTGTGTGGTTGTGGCAACAATTCTTAAGCATGTAAAATACCAGAAACAAACAAAAAATTTAAATACATATTTTTTGTTTATTTGTTTATAATTGCTGTTGATTTTGTTTTTATTTGCGCAAAGTGATTTTTTTCCTCTTTGGTTTAATGGCTTTCTTGGTTTAGCTTCAAGCCAACTTCAACACAAGTACAATAAGTTCATGTCTATATGTGTGTATATTTGCTTACGAGTATTTACTTTATTTTTCATAAGATTTTTTTTCTTGTAATTTTTTCGGTTTGTCATTTATGCAAATCGTGACTTTGTTACGTTTTACGGTAGTACATGCCACCAATATAACAGTCATTCAATCACTCACCCAATCATTCATTCACTCAGTAACTTATTCTGTCACAGCTTGTATTTTTGTTTCATTTCATTTTATTATTTTTTTTTTTGGGAGTGTATGCAGTAGGTTGTATTCCTTGCACATACATAGGAATACAGATGCATACATACGTGTGTAGTATTTGGATGTGTTTTTGTTATATTTGTAGTCAAATTAAACCAGAGTTTATTTTATATACATTTTAGATTGATTAATGGGTATTTATTTATTGTCAGGAAGTTTTGATTTGTTTTTGGACAAGTTGTAACGTTTTAAAAGGAGAAATATTTTTGATATATACTTTTATAGTTATAAATTTGGCCTACTTACGACTACTCTTCATATAGAAGATATTAAAAGAATTTACTGTAACCTTAACCCTTAATAGCCTACTAGTTCCGTTAGGAACCAACCAAAAAATATTTGAACCTTATTCAACACTTCTGTGTTTAACTTTACGCTGTGACTCTTACATTGTTTTTGCTTCAATTGTTATAATTTGCTCTAATCGCCAATTGAATCTACGTTAATTTAGCAGAAGCATGCCCAGTAATAAGTAACAACAGCGACAGAAATCATTTGTGCGTAATTGTGTGTATTGTAAAAAAAAATTTATACTAAATTATCCAAAACCGTAACGGAAAAATATATTTCTATAATCTTTGTTTTGTTTAAAAGACTCTGAAAATATTTGGAATAAATATAGTTTATTGTTAATATTTGTTTTCGTGTTCTTTGGTTAGTCTCCGTCAGTCTCCAGGAGTTCAAAATTAAGAATTTATATGCGTGTTTGTATGGTGGCTTTTTGTGGTTCTTTTAGTTAATTTTTAGTATTTTTAATATTGCGTGTAGAGTTCGTAATTTTCGAACACTTCTGTACTCTAGATGATATATATGCGAACACAAGGAATATACACACTTGGAACTGTTCGTCCGTTAACGGATTCCACTGTGCAAATTACAACAGAAATTAAAAATCGAGCTGAATAAGAAGAATTCGTCGCAACGTTTCACGGAATCGACGTTACCACATTCGCATGAAATGACAATAAAATAATGACTTTGGCCGGACTGAAGCAATATATATTGGCTGATTTACAAACTCTCGGGAATGCACCAACTACTGAACGGTAGAACCAAAAGGAGAAGAAAATGGAGAGTATTCAGTGTCCAAATATTGTGCATGAGTACAATAAGTATATGGGTAGCGTCGACCTTCCGAATTCTTCTCTCGGCCGCAGCCATATACGAATAAAGTCACTGAAATGGACAAATGGATTTTGTACAAGCGACATTATGCAGCGACTAATCCAATAGAAGAAAAGATGATGTTGCATGAATTTTTTTGCAGAAGTTGCTCATTGCTTGACAAAATCTTGTAATGCAATGAGAGCAGGAAAAGTCGATCAGGTAATCTTAAGGTCCAATGTCTGCATCTCTACCACCAAGTGCCATTAGTTTGGACAATGTCGGCTACTTACACGAATTTGTAAAACCAAGATGCAAAAAACTGAAATGAACAACAGCTTATGCCAAAATTAGTACATTTATGACTATCATCAGAAAAAATAGCTTTGCTAAGTTTTATCAAGACTAAATGTCATTTCTGATAGCTTTATCATATTTTGTTTATTTTCTTGAATGAAACTTGTTAATTTTTGTTTAAAAAACATTTGTTATATGTGTTCAAATTTTGAAATCCGGGTGCCTACTGGTTCCTCCAGGATTCAACCACGGTGCAAATTACGAAATTCTATAAAGGACGAAATTTCCATACAAATTCAAGAAATTTTGTATGGAATTTCGTTCGATATCGAATGTCGTAATTTGCCCCCAGGTATTTTTAAAATATTTGATTTTTCTTTTAAGCAAAAAATAAAAAATAAACAGGCTATTAAGGGTTAAATTTGGTTTTCACAGATTATATTATAAAATCTTAATAAATAAAATTTTTGACTTCAATGATACCGCTATGCAAATAGAAATAAATTATATTGATATCTTAAAATCCTATGAAAGCAGATTGTTTTTAGAATTAAATAAAAAGCACCAAATACAGAATTATGCGGTAAAATGGTTTATTAGTTGTGTTACACCGCTTAAAAGTTGTGTCAAAAGAAATAAAATTCTTGACTGCTTTGTATGAAAAAAAAATCGAAATTTTTTGCCGAAAAGCAAAAAATAAAAAAAAGTGTTATTACCAAATAATGTCAACATATTGCTAACAGGAATAATTTAAGTATAGCATAAAATTTCAGACAAAACAGGAAAAAGGTGCCATAAAATCAGAGATATTTGTCATATTTACAAAAAACAAAAACATCAATAAGAGTTTCATATGTTTTAATATTTTTTCGAATACACTAACAACAACTCAGATGTCAACCTTAAGATCCTTTGAGTTTTATTTCACAGGTTGTTATGCATACGCAAGTGTACGAAAATATTGGTCCAATAAAAGAGCCAGAAAGAGAGTGAACGTATGGGTTAGTGAGATCAAACAGAAAGCAAACGATATTTGCCGCCAAAGTTGATGTTGCTGTTGCATTTTACTGCCATAGTACATGGCAACTGAGTAACAACAGCAACAATACCAGGGTAACATATTGCCACACTGTTATGAATGTTGTTGCATGTTCATGTAAGTTTTATAAAAAAAAAACATTTAACATGTTCTAATTTTTATGTTTCATTTGCTTTATAGTTTTATGTAACCCATATACCAACACCCAAAAAGAAAAAAAATTGAAACAAAATATTATGATTTTTACAAAGGTTTTCGAACTTTTTGTAGTGGCACAGAGTTTAACTTAGCGCTATTTATAAAGAAAAAGGAAGGTTTATTTGTGCACACACTTTTTATGTATTTAATGCAAGCCAAACACGTCAGCTCTTTTTTCTTTTTGTCTTGATAATTTTAACAGGCCTTTATAAATTTTATGCTAAAACAACACCAGCTATTATGCGGTGCCAGGAAGAAAAAAATCTATAAAAGAGAAATGTAAGAAAATCTTATATGAATTGGTCAAATTCAGTTAAAATGCGATCAATACGCCCGATTTTCTTACTTAATTCATTTTAAAACTTTGATTTTACTTCGTTCATAAACGGGCAGCAAGGAAAACGAAATGCAATGGAACACAGTTTCCTTAGGGATTTTCGTGAAAACGTTAACTCTAAAGTTATACATATAAACTCTTAGGGCAGAAAGCAAAACTACCTCGTAGTGCTCAGTAAGGAATTTTCTAAGAAAGCCTGATGCTACTAATTCTGCAGTAGTGTATTTATTCATAGCATAACCTCATTTCCCTTTTCGCCATTTATTTCCTTTCATTTATTTATTTCAGTCTATGGATTAATAAAATCCTTACACACAACTTATTTAAAAAAGAAAAGTTACCTGAAATCATATAGAACTAAACTAGTTGTTTAAGTATACAATTAAATTACGTTTAATCACATTTATATGAAACGACATATCAATAGCGTTATACAATTCTTTAAAATTCTAACAGAATGGATCAGCATTAACATAGTTTTGACGAAAATATTGCAGTGCCAGAGAATGAAATTGATGTAATGGACGTTGCGGTACATTAAATGTCAGCTCATTTACCAGAAACTCGGAACAGATATCACCATTTATAAGTTTAATAACAAATATTGGATGTAATTCTTTTCTCCAGCTCTTTAGTGTATGCAAGTTAATTTTTCGTAATCTGAATTCGTATGATGGCAAGGTTGGGGTATGAACTACGCAATATATATCATTAAATTCTTTGGCCCACCGTTTAATAAATGCAAATACACCACGTCCCTTTTTTATGCAGTTATTTATATGGTTAATAAGCAGAAGCCTTCGATCAAACAGAGCTACAAGATCAAGAAACTCACCCACTTACTCCAATACGCACCCTCCTAAAGTGAAACACCCACTAGAGTTAGCTCTTCTGGAAAAATGCATATGTTTGCATTTATTTAATATTTAAAGCCAATAGGTTCTCTTTACAGCAAATAAAAAATGAGTCCGAAGCTCGCTGTAGATATGACTGGCTAATTTGATCATCTGAGCCCAAAAATATCTTGACGTCATCGGCATAGATTAGTATATCACAAAATTGTACTGAGGATGGTAATTCGTTAATATAAAGTAAGAAAAAATTTGGCCATAATTACTACCCTGTGGAATGCCAGATTTAACATAAATTTTTCTAGAAAGAGCGTTAACGAAGCAAACACATTGATGTTTATCATCCAGATACGATTTTATCCAATTCAAATTTCTCTTAAAAACCCCATTAAATACAATTTATGCAACAAGAGGCAGTGATTAACTCTATCAAAAGCCTAGATGTTATTTATACATTTGTAAATTTGCTATTTCTGAATAGTTGAACGCCCTTTACGAAACCGGTGTTGACATGGTGTTAAAAAAGAGGTTTGGAATAGAACTTAGTTTGGCAATACCTTCTTTCTTTCCATAATTTAGGGAAATAACCACTCTTAATAGACAAATTAAAAAGAATAGTAAGAGCGTAAGCCAAATTTTCAGCGCAATTCATCAGAATACAGTTAGAAACGCCGTCAGGGCCACTGGATGTAAAAAATTTTAGTTGCTTTATAAAAAAAATGTAACACTATATCTATTGATAGAAGAAAGCAAAATTGGTTGTTGTTCTTGTACAGGAAAAGGATGGCTTCTTGACGTGTCGTATTTCGCGTTAGAATAATTTGTGGCAAAAATCACCGAACGTATTACTTATAACAGTTGACTCAGATGATTCTGTCCCTGAATATTTCATAGTAGAGGAGTAACTATTAGAGTTTCTCTTGGTGTTCAAAAATTTATTAAAGGATTTTGGATCACGTGTTAGATTTTGTTTAATATTATTTATATAATTTTTATAAAGCTTCAAATTAAGTAAATTGTATTTTGCCCGCAATTTACAATATTTGATATATTCAATTAATGACGAGGTAGACTCATATTTTTTAAAGTGTATGTTTTTTGATTTTTTTAATATTGATAACATTTTAGATGCCCAGAAGGTGCCAGATGACGAAGTGACGAAATGTCTTCTATACAATTTTATAAATAGTTGGAGATATGATTTACGCAGATTGAAGGTTCTGTGTACATTCGCCATTTCGCTCCATATGAGGTTATATCCTGGCATCCATTCTAGCTGTAAGTATCCCACGGAAATAGTCTAAAGGCGTCAATTCACATGATCTTAATGGACAATTGATGTCGAAAAAAACGTTAAATTACGCGTTCTGAAAACTTGTCATGCAATAATATCAAAATCGGTCGTGATGTGTGGATCTTGGCGTCATATTATTGAAAATGCATATCGTCTAATTTTATATCTATATAATCTTATGACAAATACGAACAAATCACTCTGAGCTGACGGTAACGGTTCATTCAGCGTCGTTTTCGAAAACAAATTGCGGCCCAATGACATCTTCAGTACATAATGCACACCGAACAGTCAGTTTTCCGGATGCTATGGCTTTTGACTTCTGACTCTTGCGTGCGAAATGAGCTGCATCGCTGAAGACAATTTTGTTCGAGAAATCAGCATTGAAAGCCTGTTGCCCAAGCACCGCATCAGCATATCTACGGCATGGTAAATGGCTTCAATTGCTTACTGAGTTGGACTTAATATGGAAGAGCCGTAAGATATGCCCAACTGCTGAGAACGCCGTGGAAACTACAAATTCAGATTATCTGCTACACTTTTACTAACACAAACGATATTTTTGCTTCTGTTACGCTTCCAAATTTCTATATAATCTAGCCAATTCCTTGCATAGTAGGCCGATTATGGCAAACGTAATAATTCCGTATGCTCGAAAAGTGTCCTTGTTTGAACCAGCACATTTGCATTAAGTTTTAAGTTTACACATTCTTCATAAATGCCTATCAAATTCTAAGCTAGCGGTCATCCAGCAAGTTTTTGTGGTATTTGCTAATAATTTGAATCATTTCATTTTCAGCTTCAGAAGATATTTAAGTCTCTTTTTTGGAAACAGTGTACTCATTTCAATAGTGCTTTAGATTTAAAAGCTTGAAGTGTGTGTTACTCCAGGTTTTTTCTTGCTGAATTTTGTTTCAGTTTACTTACTTTTTAATTTTTTTTCTGCCATTGGTGGCAGGCGATATTCGTGCATAAATTAATAAATATTTTGGACCGCACACAATGTTTAACATGTTTTATTAATTCAATTTGTGCTTAAATTAACGTGTAACTGCAAAATATTGAGTTACTTTTTTTAATTTTCTTCATGTTGTTAGTTGTTTGTTGTTATAGATGTTGCTGTTGCTGCAACATGAATGTTTTATATAGTAAATGGTTGTTGTGTTTGGTTACCCAAATTAAAATAACTTAAACGACAAAAAATCAAAAACAAAACAGAGCCAGCAAACCGCAGAAATCAATGAATGACGGACAATATAAAGCAACAACATTTGTAAGAACAACAAAACTATCAACATAAAAAACATGATGCCTTCTGCAAAACGTCTCAACAAGAATGTGTTAAAGCAAAATATTAGCCGTTTTAATTTTTTATTACAGGGTTTGGATTAAAATGAGGTTTTACGATTAGTTGGATAATATTAACCTTAAAAAATATGCAGTAAAATTTTGCCCATACCAACGAAGTGATGGAAATTTTCACGACTATTAGGTTTATGTATTACCACAAAGTGGCCTATTTTCTGGACCCAAGCTGGTCGGTTGCTTGTAATCCGCGGCCTGTGCAAGTTTATATATTATTTTTTTGCATAAAAAAACATATCTTCATAATAAGCTTTTCTTACTTAAAAAAATTTAAAAGTTGAGTAAAATGTTTTTGGAAAGATATCCTACAAATTAAATTTCTAGCCGCATTTGGAAGGATTGATTTAAAATAATGATAAGTCCCTCCACTTCCACAGTTAAAGGTTAAGGACTAGAATAAAGAATACAATAGTAAATTGGACGAAGACGTGTATAAAGCTTACGTTATTAATTGCAGGAGGGACTCCCTCCAGAATTCGCTAAAATCTTCTACTTATAACACAAAGATTTGCTCTCAAACCAGAAGAAAAAATGCACTTCATTCTGCTAGCTCGGCTAACGGAGATAATAAGTTAATTTATATATCTGGTTGAAAATTATATTTTGAGTATGTATGTTATAAAATGCATATTCTAAAATTTTTTAGAGGATGTTATGCTCCCATGACATTCAGTAACACCAACCAGTTTAGGATTTTCAAGACTTTGAAGTTGTAATAAATATAAAATCCAACAAAGTTTAAAAAACCAGATGTTTTCAAACCCTGACTCTAAGAACATAATGAGACGATTAAAAGGCAAAATAACACCGAAAACATTGACTGCATTTCCTTGGCATGACTTGTGTCTTTTATAAGAAATCACAAAATCACATTGTCAAACATTAAATGTATTTGTGTCTAAAAAGCCCAGTTAAGTAGGCTTTTACTTGCAAAAAAGTAAAAAAAAATTAAAATAAAAACTTTACAAAGAAAAAGATTTCTTTTTCCTAAAGCTCTCACACTGCCATCAATTTAAATGGTCGCGCGTGTTTCTGTATCTGGCAATGGTGGGTTTGTCAGGTCGTACGACCTCTCTCACTCGGTTGGTTTTGCCACTAAATTGCGTGATTGCTTAGCGATTACAAACTGCAACGAAAATATAAAGTTGCGTTTTTTTATGCAAAAGCACTCGTAAACATGCGTTTTTGATATGAGCATTAAGATTATTTATAAGTAAGTTAAGAAAATAAACTAAAGCGTAAACAACCCACTTGATATCCTTTAATTTCGAACCAATAAGTTCGTAATATTGATTTTTAGCAGAAGATTAACAATTGAAATAATAAAAGGTAATTAAGGTATAATTTCAAAGTTGGGATATCAATACGAATATTAACTAATAAATACAAAATTATTTAAATTTCTTTTTAAGAAAACGTGTTTATAATCAATTAATCAAAAAGGAGTTTTTACGGAAAAAGCTCATCTTCAAGTAACAATGCTGTATGTTGTAAGGTGCCAAACTAATGAAAAGTTATGATAAAGCAATCAATCAATAAAATTAAGCAAATATAATATCGAGCGTTCACTACAAAACTGTCTTAACTCCTAAAAATTCATCTACAGAAAATCAACTTAAATAAAAGTTTTAAGAATACTCTCCCTTGAAGCTGGGGGTATACAAAATATTTGTATAAACAATTTATACAAAATGAAGAACAGTACTCCATTTAATTCTGCACTTTTATTAAATACTTCAGATACTTGAGTTGGGTCTTGAAGTAAATATTTTATAAACGAAAAAACGTATTTCTAAGTTCTTTCTATTTAAAATTTGGGAAATTGTTCATAAGGAATTACGTGAGACCTAATTAAGTTTAGAAGAAATATAATATTTAAGAGTCTAAGTTCAAGTTAGTTCACAAAATTCGAAAATATTCTGTATGGAAAGCCTTAAATATTTATTAAAATATACAATAAAATGCGAAGGTTTTTTGTCTCGACTACAAATGACTCTAGTATCTTTAGCAAAAATTAAACCTACGCCTTTAATACTGATTAATAAACATGCTGTCAACAAGCTTACCGGTACACCCATACTTTAAAGTATTGTATGACTATCAAGACACAAACAAGTTAAGGATATAAAGATGAACAACAACGGGGAGAATATCCTGCAACTAATTAAGTTCTGCGTACAAAAATCAAAATCGGTTTGTGATTCATTTGATAAACATTTATTTATTTAAGCAAGCTTCATACTGTAGTACTTTGGAATGAGATCAAATGTTTTCCTTCTACTGCGAAGTGCATAATGTCGTATGTTTGAAGAAATTTATGGTAACTACTAAGTCTTTGCCAAGCATGTCTGTGGATACAGTGCGAAGAGCATAAAAATCGTTGTGCCTTCTCTATAGTATCAAAGTAAATCCGTTTTTCTAGAGCAGGCCAAAAAATGTGACCCCAAATCAGAGATTCGAATAAAAGTATTGCATTGTTTATCCTATTTACAACTGGAGTGTATCCTCCAAAGAGTCTTTCGCAATGCTTCTTCAGCCTTTCTATGACGATGTGTTTCAAACTCAATATACAGTCATCATGACACTAAAATATTTTTCACTTTAACACTAATTGATCTCGCTCGTAAAATTTATCGGTCAAATAAACGAATCCCATGTGTCTAAGGTTAAGGCAAGCCTAGGCTTTGTAATATGTGTCCCAAAATTAAGGCAAGGATTTTCATTATTTTTTAAATACGAAATGGTATGTATGAAAGCACGTTGTTCTACTGTGCAAAACTTTATTTTTACAAGTCCTAAGCTGTCAGCTTTCAAAATTGTTTTTAGGCTTACTAACACATTCCTGCACAAATGGCGGAAATTTAGAATATTGTGGAACACCCTTTACTTCATTTGGATGTATATAATGCCTCGTAAAGGAGAGAATAATTTTTTTCCACTAGCAATCGGTTCACCATATACAGGGAATACTAATTTTTCCCAAAGATATTTTAATTATAACAACAGACGGCTTATGGTCAGGTTCCATGGAAGCAGTGAAAGCACTCCTTCGTTCCTGTTATATTAATAGAAACTCCAAAGAGTGGGCTTTAAAAGCACTAAAATCAAGCGGAAGAGATTTTTTTCGCGGCTTATGGCCGCAGTTCGACAAAAAATGAAAAATAATGAATCAGAGTTTGCTCTCAGCTGTAATCAGCATGTGGCGGATAATAAACTATTTATTTTTATGTTATTTTAGCTTATTCCAAACTCAACTATCAAACATATTCTCGAAAAACTGATATGTACATCGTTCTTAAATTTCTGTATATATTTATATATCAAAATACTCATAACAATCAGAACAACAAATATAAACAAAAACAAAGATTAAAAAGCAACACAAAAAGTATATACTTGTTGTTATAAATGTACCTCACACGGTTAAACATGATCAATTGTATTTTAATAAAGAAAATACTTAAAAACATACCAAGTTTGATCTCAAAATCAACGAAGATCTTGTATCAAGCAAAAAAAAACACATACAGAAACCCCAGCAGTCTGTCAGTTACCAACTGGGTGAGTCTTTTTTTTTAATTGTGAGTTGGCGTTTGGCATACTCTCAGATACATTCATAAAAGTATATTATTATCGGCATACAATATAAAGAAATGTGGAACAACATCTCTAAACTGAAATGTACGTTAAGAGTTAAACTTTTCAAAGAAATGGCCACCAATTGTGCAAAACTGTATTTTAATTAATGAAAAGAAGACAAAACATAAATTCGATATAAAGAAAATCAAGCAAACTGAGATACATTTCAATGAAGTTAAATATCTCCACCTGTGTATTTATTTGTAGTATGCAAAGCGGTAATTGAATGAATGTATAGATATCCAATACGAGCATATGTGTGGGGGTTTTGTATTAATAATACTGGATCATCCAGTCTACAAAGAAACGTTATTCATCACAGGTGGTAAAAGCAACGCCCTTATTTGTGTCATACACCTTATGGCACAAGCCAGATATTTAACACAAGATCTTAGAATAAATGTTTGTTTTCGTTTTTAATATGAACCTCTTTTGGGTCTCTAAAATAAGCATTACTCAAACAAAAATTGATTGAAGAAAACACAAATTTATCATCAGTCCAAACGCAGTTACCATAAACAAAATGAATCTTTAAGTTCTTGAAGTAAAATATGAATAATAAAAACATGTGTATGTATGTGTATAAGTAAATAATTATAAAGGGAGAAAACTTTTCTTTTTTAACGTCTGTGGTGACGATTTTTGTAGCAAGGAGTATGTTGATCCATCGTAGGGGTGATGTTACAAAAGAGAATCAAAGAAATTTCTAAAATCGAAAAATTTTTTTTATTAACTTATATATTTGATTAAGTCAATGGACATTTAACAGTATAATATTACAAACTACACACATAAATAAAAAATTTAACTAATGCTTTTTACGGACATTGCTAAAGTTTTAGTAATTTATATTTTTAATCGCACTATTTTACATATTGAGTAAAATATTAATAGTTTAATTAAAAACAAATTGAAATTGATTATTGAGGGTATACAATTTATAGCTGTTGTTGTTTTTACATGTTCTAGAAGCCAAGTGGAATTGAAAAAAGTCAGCCTCGGCAGTAATGGCAAAGTAAGAAAATAAATCGAATTGGTTGATTATTTAGTTGTTCTTACAACTTTGGTACTGTTTACACTTTTCATTTTTTTAATGAAGGTTTAATATAATTGCTCCAGTTGCTCTAAGACATTTTTGGGTAACATTCCCTGATGATCTGTGTTAGCAACGATGAAATGCGCATAGGAACAAGTTATACCCCTCAGTAATCAATTTCAATTTGTTTTTAATTAAACTAATATTCATATTTTGCTAAATATGTAAAATAATAATTTTAGGAAAATAGTGCGATTAAAAATTCAAAATGCTATAAAAATTAAATAATTTTATTTTCCACATTACTCAACGTTTCGTTTGTTTTTTGAAAACTTCTTTTGGAGTGTTTGTTTTATTAAAAATCTGCACCGAATACAAGAAAATATTCTCATAATTAAAGTGCTATCACAGTTTTACGATTTATAGGATCGTCAGTTTCTCATTAATTATTAATATTCGGAAAAAACTTGGCTTCACAAAACAGATATAAATAATAAGTAAATAAATAAATAAATTGCTACATGAGAATACATAATAATCGTTGACGCCAGTTGAGCCTGTTTGAGGATAGATTTAGCTTTTTTTTGTTTTTTAGCCTCGAAATTTTTGTTTTATCTATGTTGTTTTTTATTATGCTAAATTTCTATTTTCTACTGAACTCATAAAATCATCTTGAAACTTTAAAAAATTAATCCGATAAGTGGTTTAATTTGTATATTATAATTTTTATAAAAAGAGAGTATTTCTTAGCGAATGTTTATTTAATTGTAAAGAGGAGGCTATCTCATTAAATATAGAAGACAATAATAATCAAATGGCCGCCAAAGCTGCGCTTGCACATTTGCTGCTGAATGTTCCCGATAATTTCCCGAATCCTTATTTTAGTAATTGGATCGATTGTGGGCCGTTGATATAGAAGATATCTTTTACGTAGCCCCAAATTAAAAAAAAGGTTTAAATCATAAGATTTCGGTGGATAATTGTGATAACTTCTATGAGAATTCACACGGTCTGGAAACTTTTCACGTGGCACGTTGCGTTAACATATTGAAAACAAACGTCATCCATCATCAATATCTTTATTAAAAATACGATTTAGTGTCGTTTTTGGAATGTCGAATTTCAATTTCATAAATCGATAAGAAATTGACAAACCTGGGGTTTCCCCAACACTATGGGCTACAACAGTTTTACTATTATTTGAGCGACATACACGAGTTTTATTTTTCACATCACTATCCCAACTACTCAAACTTTTCCACCAATTGCTCACCGAAAAAGTGCTTTACGACGACGCAAAAATGCATAAGTTTTTTGAACTGTAACTGCGAAATTTTCATCATATTTTCAATTTTAGTAATTTCAATGAAGTTACAGGCCGAGTCATGACAACTGTTAAAATGGCGGGCTATTGAAAATTTAATGTCATATTGGAGCACTCTGTAGCATTAGCTTTCAGTAACTCTAACTTTAAAAAAATTTTAGTACCATAAAAATAATTAAAACTGTAGTAAGGAATCGTACTAGAATTAAAATCGTCAATTCTTTTATATACATTCAATGCTCGATGAGCAAATTATGATGCCACTTATCTATATGTATATTTTTTTTACTTAAATATATTTCAAAATGATATAATAATTATTATAGCATGCGCAAATACAAATAAAATGTTATGTTTTTGATCCAATACTGAATTGAAATATTTATGCGATATATTTATTGACTTATATAAATTATGAAATATTTAGACTTGTATTTGTTTTTTTTGTGTACTTGAAGTGCGTTTTTTCAATAACTTTTTACATGTTTTATGGATTTTTTTGTTAATAATAAATAAAACGTTGAATTATGAATAACATTTTTTGAACCTTTTTAGCTTTTATTTTGGTGGACTAAGCTTTTTGAGGTCTTCTCAAAATGCCGACTTAGCCTCTTTTATTCGCCTAGTTCCTGGAAATAGTGATAATAATACTAGTGTCACAGATCTTTAACTATTTGTGTTATTGCGACTGAATATTGTAGTTTATTATTTTCTTTTTCATCTTTATGTTCATAGTTTTACGTATTACGTAAACATATAAGTAGGTTTAAAAATATTGCAAATAAGATAATGTCAGTATGTTGGCAACACAAATTATACATTTCTGATCAAGAAATCAGAACATGCATTTCATTTTATCAATCAAAACGATTTTAGGGTTGTCAATTTAGTTGATTATTATTATTATTTTATGCAGCCCGAGTGTCTACTAAAGTAGACTAAGACTACGAATAAATCCTATTACTCTACACGGTGGGATATTGTATATTTTACTTGGAGTCATAAAGATGCCTCCAAGTAACTTCATTCTGCGTGCCGCCACCGCCGGACAGTCACAAAGAATGTGCTCCGGTGTTTTCTTGTTCCCTTAGAAACTGTTGTCTTCTAAGACCGTAATTCCCCGTAAATCACCCCGTTAGTAGTCTTGGGTCATTTCTGTCCATTAGCAGTTATTTTTGGAATTTGTTTTGGGATAACGTAATGAAGCGATTTGCTTGTCTAAGACCTTGCCAGTGACGATTAAATTCCATCTGAGTCCAAGATGTATTCTGTTCCTTGACATATCCTTTGAAATACCAAAGAATGGTTCTGGTCCAAAAAACCATTTTTGGGCTCCTCTGTTCGCTAGACGGTCACCAGGCCCAGGACCCGGCATAATGTCAGATTATTTTGATCGCCAAGCTGATAGTTTTAACATATTCCATTGTAGAGAACAAAATCAAAACAGCAAGAATTGTTTTTGCACAAATTCAACGGTATTGATGTGAACATTTAGAATGAGTCCCAAATTATTTGGTCATATTTTACAATAGATCTTACCGAAGATGTATACAGTTGTTTCGTTATATACAGTTCAATGAATTCGCTAGCCCAGCGTTTTACAAAACCTAGCACAGCACTAGCTTAATTTACAATTATTTTTATGTTTTATACGACATTTTATTTTTATTCAATTTATTTAACATATCACCAATTAAAACATAGTTCACGCTTATATGTGATCTGCGAAAGAAATACGTCCAGTTACAGTTTTTAGGATTAAATTCCATAAGATTCAGACTACACCAAGTTAGTTTTGATTAGTTTTCATCGCAAAGCTTAGTAGTGCAGCGTACAGCTTCATTTTCGTTTTGGTGAGTTTTTAGTATGACTTCAAATACTAGATCTCACTTCTGGTTTTTCGAATCTTTCACCCTGAATATATTAATTTCGAAAAAAATAATGCCTGGATTATATAAAACAATTTAAGAATTAAAATAGAAAATAGTTTACTACGAGTAGTACCTGTAAGACATAACGAATCTTTTTAAAGGGTCAGTTCATGAAATACTTAATTTCAAATAACCTGCTCAGCAATTATCTCTTTGAGGTTCTCTCTGAGGAAGTCGCATGTCATCTTTATTACTAAGCTTAACTGGATGCATTCAGTATAATTCTAGTAATATGAAAATATCGACTATAATTGGTTTTTTAATTTTTTTTAACACTAACCGCGAAAACTTTCGGCTTGTCCGCAGAAATACCCATAATATAGGCAGGAATCGAACCTGCGATCCCCATCAATGTATGCTACGCGCGGTTGATTATGTTCAAGCACAAGAGTAATAAATGACCGTTAAAATTAAAATAAAAGGAAAAAACTTTAGGTAAATGGAGTTGCGTGATTTCTGGGCTAGCCCTACCCTCAATGACGTGGTTCTTAACCCAAGGTTCATCGCCACGTAAGCATAGAAAATAAAATCTATGCCATTATAATATTAGCCGTCAAATGCATTCAAAGTTTAAATAAAAGCAATCACAGGGAAAATTTTATTGAGTAGACTACCAACAAACCAATTGAGGAACATTTACTAAAATGAAGGTGACCATATGTTTTGTCACTTGCATACATATGACTTATGCACCATAGTACGGGGGCGCACTTGACTTGATTTAATACCGTAAATTTCTTTATTTCGAATATCAAGATTTCTTCTTCGATCGGGTGGATTTTTAAAGAACCTAAATTTCCCTGTGTTCCAATAGTATACCGCATGGTTCAATTCTTGGACCTATTCTAATTGTAGCTTGCATGATTTTGTAAGCTGTATTGGTTTTCATCAATTTGATGCAGAGGCATACGGAAAGAAAATTCAAGCAAATTTTCTGTCATTGTGATTGTTAATTGCTTTATTCGCAAAATAAACAATAACAGTTTTATGAATAGCTGTTTGACAATGGGAATGAGAAAAAATTGCATTAACTTTTTGTGGTATATTTTTACTTGATAAACCTACAACTTACATATTAATTAATGTGTAAGACATTAAACAAATATATATTAAAGTGATATATAAAAATGTTTTAAAATATTTTTTTATTAAACATTTGTTTGCAAATTTAAGTAACAATTTTTTAATATATCTACAAACACATATATAAACGTATAAGCACACGTATATGTATGTATTAATATGTAAAGAAAATTTACATTTATAGAACGGCTGTATTATAAACTTCATCAAAACTTCACCAAAACGAAAAGACGCAAAAAAAATTTTCCTTAAAACGTGACTCCCACAATTTAACCCTTGAACTTTTATATGAAACAGACAGTAAAATAAGAAAAACAATCAGCGAATGAATGAGCTGGAAATAAGTACATATAAATACTTTTTTTCTAACTAAATTTTGATTCATATAAAATCAAAAGACTTTCATACAAATCCACATACTAACATACATGCCAGCAGAAAAACAAGTCATACTCGCACAAACAGAAACGAAAAATTACAGAAAAAAGTATCAAAACACTTTACATGCAATAAGAAAAGAAAGAAAATAACCAAATACTTGGAAAATATGAAACCAAAACCAAAGAAGATTTAAAGTCCTCAAAGTATTTAGGAAAAAAGTAGGCATCCTCATATGAGAAATTATTATGAAAGGGAGGAATTTGGCATCAAAAGTACCCTAAATGAAGAGTTTTAATTTTTTGCAAATTTTTTGGAATATATTTGTTCGCACAAAAACCATATCAATAAAATGGATTAAACAAATTGGAAGCTAAGTATAATACATGTCGAAAACAAATAGAAAAAAACTTCTAAAATACTTAAATCAATTAAAGTTTCATTTATATTCATATATGTATACCATATTTTCCCAACTTTGTGTCATTCGTAACTTTGTGTGTAGGGATGCCGACCAAAAAATTTGTGTCCATAAAACATAAGAAAATCCTCAAAAACAATAACAATTATTTATGACTTTGCCGGCATATTCTTATAACATTCAAGTGAACGATGAAGAAACAAAAACCTTAAATAACGTCTATAAATCACACAATTTCATGTTAAATGCAGGAAAAAAAAGAAGATGAGACATAAGATTTTCTTAATATGAAGAGATAAAAAAGAAAACACTTTACTTGCCACTAAATAACAGTTACTTTTGGAATTCCAAACAGTTTTAATCCCCTACAGGTTCACAATAAGATACAAGCAAACAATTGAAATACTTGCGCTATTGTCGGCCTAGAATAATCCTTGTCAAGCATAAAAGCATACAAATATTCAAAACATACCGCTTTAATCTTATAAAGTTATAAAAAATCCATCAAGCAAACTAATTTTTGTGAAAAGAAATCATTTCAACCAAAAAAGTTTATAAAAAAAACTGTCGCCACCAATTAATAACAAATATTTCACAATATTTAAGTCTTTTAATCTATAAATTTTAAAAATAATAAAGAAAACAAACAAAAGCAAGTCTTAAGCCGAATTAAATTGTTCACAAAACCCCTCTCTCGCTACAATTAATACCATGAATATTATTTTATTTGTATAAAATAGACTTGTCGGATTGTAGACCTTAACACTTGTTGGTCATTCAAATACAAAACAGTTCCCATAAAATGATAGATTTCATATACACAGGGAAAAAAACTATTATTCAAACTCTCGTTTGTCTGAAATTATTTCATTGTTTATAATTATTTTATTTGCTTTTATAATTTTTTTGCTCAAAGTTTTAAACCAAAAATTAATTGAAGTATTTAATTTTAATAAATCTGTCATTGGTGCTATCTCAGTGAAAAATCGCGTTTGCACTCTTGACTAAATATAGATACGAATTCAAATATTGTATATTTTAGATCGAAAATACTAAAAAGATTTAGAAAATTGTTTCAATCTATGAATATATTTCTTTGGGTTTTGTGTCAATGAAAATAATTGCACTAATAAGTACATTAGTATTAAGTTGTATTATTTCTGTGATAGATCCTATTTTATTTAAACTTTATTTGAATTTAAAAACTTAAAAACTTTTTACTGTGTACTAAAAATGTTATATTCTCGTTACAGATTTCAAATAACAGCATTAGATGAATTTAGGCCTGTGGTTTGTTATGCTTGTGAGACAATTAAGAACTTTTTGGAAACATGAGATAATTTTTTAAAAAAAGTTGAAAAAAACAAATTCTTAGAAATTTTCTAAAAAGTTATCAAAAAGTTTTTAGGCTAAATATTAGGTATGGGTTTTAAACTTTTTTTTAACCCTCAAAGGAGATTTAACAAATAAAAAAAAATATTTTGGCATTAAGCCTTAAGAAAAAATTATGGTATGACAGAGAGACACTAAAAAATAGATATTTTTTATAAGTGCATTTGGATGTAAAAATACAAATCCCTGATTTTAAGCTTTCAATAATATTTGGCTAAATAAATGTTTCTTTATTTAGTTTGTCAAGATTTCTATATTTTCATATAAATATATATCTCTGGGCTATTTTTGGTCAATGTTTAATTTTTCCGCGATATAAATAAAACAAATTACTTAATTTTTATTTCAACGTTTCGACGATATCGTTTGTCAACTTCATCAGGATAAGATTTTTTATTAAATTCTGTTGAAGAAATTTTTTCTTTAATATATATTTGCACATGTATTTATAAATTTTGAAAAATTGTAAATGTTTGTAATGTAACACATAGTTCAACTTACGATTATAATTTTAGATCGCTATCTATTTGTTTGTTATTAAAAAAATTTGTATAAAGTTGGACAACACGCACAAAAATTCAAGATAACTAGAGTACGTCTAGTGGTCGAAATTCGACCGCCATTTTAAACTTATTTTAGTTGCACTCTTTTAAAGAGAAAAAACTTTTTAATTTCCCATTCCCTTCACCATAGAAAAAACAATAAAGGAAATAAAACTGCATACAACACGCACATTTATTTTGTTTATTTTTCGCTTGAAGCTAACAGATCCATAAGTAACGCACATATACATAAGTACATCCGTATTGAATTATTATCTCTGTCCATTCTGATCTCTTTTTCTTTTACCACTACATCGTATTACTCTCATATACATATGCACGTAATCTTAAATACTCTCATTACTTTGCTTATGTTTTTGCTTGAACCAATACTTACATAAGTGAATGTACGTGTGTATTTTTAGCATTTGTAGCGGTATCAACTTTAAGAGCCTTTTATTCCTTTCATACTGAACCGATTTCAATAAATAATAGTCGGGTGACTAAAACTCTATAATAGTTACCATTTGGTAAACGAATGAAGAAAAGCAGTTGGCAAACAAAGGAGAAAAATGGATCTGAAAATTTGTCTTTACCTATTTATATAATAGTTAAATAAATAGAATAATTAAATTAAATCACAGAATTTAACTAAAAACTATATCACAGGACGAACTTTCATTTTGGGTTTATTACAACTGAATATTGCAGTTTTATATGATCTTTGTCTTCGTTTGTGTTTAGGGCTTTCGATAAATGTTATTGAATCTTTAAGCTCTCTGCAGCAGTTTCAGTTGATCTTGTTGGTTTAATTATTTTTCTGTGTAGCAGAAAAAGATTCAAAATGCTATCAGGAATACTAGAAAGTGTTTTATACGTAGTATATGCATTAAAAATATTCTCCCACAGTTTGAATCATATGCACCCGAGTGTATTTTATAACTTTAATAGGCTTTAAATCCGATTTAAGAATATCTGGCATTCCGGTCGAATATACGAGTAGTGTGCTAGCTCCTACAATTGCACTGTGCAGAAAAATTTTAAAGATCTTTCGGAAGGGGTCGAAAAGTGCATCGATGACTCATATAATTGTATCCCTTTTCGAATCCCGAAGTGAAAATACTGTGACTTGATTTTTAATTAAACTGACATGGTGACGAATGCCTACTTATTTTCCTACTTACTTAGATGGCTTTAAGCATCCTTTTTGCCTGATTTAGAATGCCGCGTCGATCTAATGCTCTTCTTCTCCAGTTTCTAGTCTTGCGAGATCTTTTTCAGCTTCATCCTTCCACCGGATTTTGGGTCTTCCCCTTCTTCGTCTTCCAACGTGATCGAATTCGAATGATATCCTCGCCGGAGCATTCTCAGCCACCCAAAACGTTGTAATTTAATGCGCTTGGTGACAGCTCATATATTTTTCTCTCAAACACCCAAAGAACAGCTTCATGTGCTTGCGCAATAACCCACGCTGCAACGTCATATAGAAGAACGGGTAGTATTAGTGTTTTCTGAAGTGCAATTTTTGTTTGTTGAGAGAGGGCTTTATTTCTAAACTGCTTTCTTAGCCCAAAATAGCATCTGTTAGCACTAATAGATCTTCGTTTTATTTCTAAACTGATGTTGTTCGTTTTGCTTATGGTGGTACCGAGATAGATAAAGTTGTTCACTACCTCAAAGTTGTTCACTGACTCAGTTTTGTCGATTCCTTTTTGATACTAGAAAATGTTGCAGTTACCTCTCTCACAGTCTGCGCCATGATATCAATATCATCGGCATAAGCGAGTAGCATTTAATTTTTCATGTAAATTGTGCGTTCTCTATTGACTGCAGCATCACGCAAGATTTTTTCGCACAGTAGCTTCGTCTGCACTATCATCTGATACCAATAGCATGGAAAAATGTTGTTTCCATGTCCTCAATACACTTTCAGTAACGCGCGGCACTAATAGCTCACTACTTGAAGCAGTTGTTAAAACAGCTACCCCAGGAGATACCGCAATGAGGTCTGCGTCCCGTTTACTGGGCCTTGCCAAGTTAAAACCGATCAGACCGTTGCTTGGTATCCCACATCCCTAACGCATGCCTGCCCCCCAAAAACTTTTCGTACTAGTATGCAACAAATGTACTAGTATTTAAGTGAAAAACTACTAGTCACTTTTGTTTAAAAATTTCACAAATAAGACGGCTCTCCCCACTTACTTAGATCTTAGAAACAAATAACTTTCCAGAAAAAATATACTTGGAAAAAAAGAGATAAAGTATGTATGAATTATAGTATTATTGCACTGGTATAAATTTAGGTGAATTTAACATAAGCGTGACTTTGGTGGTCAGTAGGTCCCGTTTAAATAAACTGCTCACGCAATTAAAACTCCATTGTTTCTCATTTAAATATATATATACAACAAATTGTTTCTTAAGAGGTACTACCCCGCGCTGTCTTCACTTTAATAATTTTTATACACTTGCAAATAATGATATAAATAATAACCATTTATTACATTAGCGGTATTCAGTGTTTGATGCGAATGGTCTTGCATAAATGCAAATGCAAAATATCGTAGCTTTTCTTTGCAATCCAACAACAAAATATTAGAATTTGCTTTTACCAAGTTATTGCAACTTAGCAACATTAAAAATAGTATGTGCATTGCGGGCTGCATGAAAAAACGCCCAAAACAAAAATGCCCAAATAAAATTTATGAAAAATCGCCTAAAATATTTGCATACAAATTTGGGTCATATTTCATTTGAAAAATATAATAACTTTTTTGGCCAATTTTTTATAATTTTTGGATGTATTTTCATTGTGTATTTTTCTGGATATGAAAAAACACCCAAAAATATTTATGAAATATCACCCACAACTTTGGGCGATATTTCATAATTAAAGTTTGCAAAAATTCTTGAATTGATGCGTAAAACAAACGATGTATGCCGTAAAATCTAGTTTTTTGCTTTACGAAATTGATGTTTTATCATTATTTAGTTGATTTTAAGCTGTTGACCTGCTAACATAAAAATAATAACAAGTGAAAATGGAACAATTGAAATACGAATATAACAAATTTAATACCAAGCTAACAGATGAAAAGATGGTAAAGACGAAATTTGCTATAAAAATTTATTACGTGTGTTATACTGGAAATTGTAAAGCTCGGTTGGAGTTTCTCATTGACGCTGGAACGGTTCTACAACCTAAAAAATGCATTCAGCATAATCATGGCGATCATGAATCTTTGTTCAAAGAGTTGAAAGCAATTGAAGATATAAAAAAATTGCATTACTACCGCTGCAGTAATTGGACAAGCAAATGCAGTAAGTTGCATAGGGGCGGCGTTTAACCAAGTAGTTAGCTAAAGATTTTCTGCAGAAAATCATATCTGCTGCACCCTCCTTAAAAACCAATTTCAATGTATTTTAAATAAAACGTTAATATTTTATTAAATAAGTAAAATATTTATTTAGCATGTTTTTTACATCTGACTTTTCAAAGTTCTCACTCTAAGACACGTACATGTCGTGTGGCACCTTTAAAATCGTTGCTTCTGTAAAACTCGTGTGCAACGTTATCTGACCAAATTTCAATTAGAGCGTGATACATTTTGATCTGAAAAATCTTCTGACACCAGCTGTTTTTATTGTGATGAAAAATGTTACCTGAAATCTACACTGCAATTTTGTTACTTTTAAAAAACATTTCACAAAAAAATACTTTTAACAAAAAATTCTAATAAAATTTGCGCTCAGATCAGCTGTTGCAACTAAACATGATCAATGTCAGGCGTAACTGTATGAATGAATGAATGTGATCTTATATGCTAAATCTTCTGTAAAATAACAATTTTGAGAGACATGCACAATTACACATGATTCAGAAAGGTAAGAAGTCAAAAGTAAAAAAATGTCGTCCACCGGTGGCTTAATCAAACATTTGTTGAGTCCTAAGAGTTAATTTTAGCCGAATAAACTATCTCCGTTATCGTAATCGTTTACTAGAACTTGGTTTGAATAGGAAACTAAATCTTCCGGCTTTACAAATCTTTATATTCTATATGAAAATGTTGATTTAAATTGTCATGCAGTTTACAATAAATAAAAGAATTCTAACTTTAATTAAAAATAATGAAATTTAATGTTGAAAAGAAAAATTAAAACTACAAACTTTGATAAATTAACTTTAAAAATTCTAATGGCTTAATTTTCAACTGAATACAAATAATCGTGATTTAGCTTAATGCACGCACAACCTAAAAAAGCCAACATGTGGAAATAAAATTTTGTAAATAAGTTTTTTGCTTCAAGCTGCTTATGAATTCAGTAGCTTTAACTTTAGCTTTAACTTTAACAAATCGTGCTTAAGAAAACTTTACGCATTAGTTTTCCAAAAGACAGCATTTATTACTATCAAATGTTTTTACTTCAAACAAACTGTTGCTATTAGAATAATGTTTGAACTTCTCAAGCAAATATAATTACCAAATGCAGTGTGTGGTCCACAATTTTAAAGTTTAGGTCCAATTTGTTTAAATTGAAAGAAAAACATTTACTGCGAAAGAAAACAATCACACACAAATAAAAATATGGTTTTGTATGAATATGGTTCACGTTTACAGGTCGATAGTTTATCTTTCCAACTGTCAATTTAAGTTGTACGAAACACGAAGCAAAAAAAAAAAAAACGCACACTCTCCTACCACAAACAAATATTTTCGTTAACAACAAAATTGAAACTTTTTGGTCTAAAATGCGTGAAAAATTTGTTAACAACTTTAGCTACTTGTGTTAGGCTCATGCAAATCAAACCAACAATACTCCTAACATTTAGAAAAAAAGAAATATATAAAAAAAATTTAACTAATATTTAAGATTTATGTATAAAACCCAAGAAAATATATTGGTCACCATTTAGAGGAGTTACCCACAAGCAAATAAATGGACATGGCATTTTACTATTCTCCGTTAGTGTGTATTTGTGGCAGTTGCAAAGTCGACATTCAAAGTTAAAAAAGATTTACTGAAAAAAACCAAAAACGATTTAAATAGACAAAAATATTAAACGAAATAAAAAATAAACAATTTAACAAACAATTGCACTTGTAACACTTTGTGTGTCAATATATGACTGAAAAATTTATTGTTTTAACTGCATTTTATAACAATGAATCATAAGAGGAAAAATACAAATAGAAACTTAGATAACTTTTTATTTTGCTATTTTTCCTAAATCTTATATTGTTTAAGTTCAACAAGCTTATTGTTAATTTTACACTGGCAGTAAAATGTTCATAGTTTTCTTATGTGGGCATAATGATATAAATATCAATAGCGGTCCTACGATAACTCCACCAATTCCACCCCAGAACCGCGTCAGCATTGCATCAAAATGGGGCGTTTTTCCGTAATGTTCCTACGTTCTCCTTAATTTCTTTAACTAAGGACGTTTTAAACTACTGCGCATAATTTCCATGCGATTTCAGATTGTACCATTACGTTTACGAAATTTTCATAAGTTAGGGTTAAATCTAGCAAATCATTCAAAGCTCTTCTCTCTTCAAATAATTTTTCACATTCGAAAAGTATATCTTTATAATATTCATCCAGTGCACCGCATGAGCCACATTATAAATCTGTGGCCGTGAGCTTATTGATTGTCATTGCTAACGCTAACCGAACAGGAAACTGCAATCTTTTGAGGTCAAATGGAAAATCTGTTGGTATCATGGGAATTCGTTGTAACAGCACATTTGTTCCTTTATATTTGGCCGTTATAATGGCTCCTTCGTCGACAGACTTTGAGGTTAAAGTTCGAGATCGCTGAGTTGCTAATCATGTACTGTGTTGCTCTGAAGTCTCTGCAGCTCTTGAGGTTGAGGCTCGAGATCGCTCAATTCTAAGGCGTATTTGGTGTTCTTCAGATGTTTATTGAGGCAAGTAATTTGCAACAACGCAGCCCATCCCAATTCCCCATTAAAAATTTTTGTGGACCTTTCCCATACAAAAAAATAATTTTAAAAATTGGTCTACAAGAGACAAAGTAATTTAATAATCCATTTTTTGATGAGCAGATTTCAACCAATTAAAACAAATTTGATTAAACCGCTTCCATATGGAATAAGCATTTTGAATATTGGTCTAAAAATGACGAAATTATTTCATAATCAGTTATTGGGGCGAGCAATTTGCACTAACTTGCCTACCCTCCCCCCCAATTTTCCGAAATATTTGTAGAACTTTTCCAAGTGCAGAAAGAATTTTGAAAATTGGTCTAAAAATGGCAAAGTTATGCTCGTTTATATTACAGAATCTTGCAAAAACTATGTGAAAGTAGTAAATTAATTTTAAAAAATTGGCGTTAAGGTAGGTGTGGTAGCATGTATGTAATTCATTCCAGAATCCCAGCTAAATGTGAAAATTTCAGAAAGGTCAATCCAGCGGACTGCTCTCGTAAAAGGTACAAATAAACAAACATTAAAACACACATTCCGTTTTAAATAACTAGATTACTTTTGTCTACTGGTTATAAGAAAACTAATAATAACATACCGGGGGTATCCCAACTATAAGGCCTTTAATAGTTAAATATGGAAGAATCTGCTTTTGTACTTTTTTCTAACTTGATTTAAAGACTTCCAAATTTTATGGGAAAATAGTAAATTGTCATACACCTTCTTTATTGCAACGTAGTCATATCTCAAAATATTTCATTCATCAGAAAACGAGTTTAAAATATTTAATTTACACATTCATCAATGGAAAAATAAAAAAGTATTCTCCCCTCAAGAGGTGAGTAAAATTGATATTTGTATAAGTTTTTTCCAAAATGCAGAGCGAACCGACGAATATTTCTGCATTCTTAAATCAACAATTAATTTTTTCGAGATATGACTATCCAAATCTTAAGACTTCCAAATTTTATGGGAAAATAGTAAATTTTCATACTTAACTTACCACAAGATGAGAATATGCTTATATAATTCTTAAAAAATTCTTCATATCGCTCCTTTACTGCAACGTACTAATATCACAAAATATTTCATTCATCAGAAAAGTTTTAAGTATATATAAATATTTCATTCTTCGGAAAGGTTTAAAGTATTTAAAAAAGTATTCTCAAGAGGTGTGTAAAATTGATATTTGTATAAATTTTTTCTCAAAATGAAGAGCGAACCGACGAATATTTCTGCATTCTTAAATCAAAAATTTAGTTTTTCCGATATCATTATTTGCAATAAAAAAGCGGTATGCAATTTTTTTAAGTTGGGTAGAGATCCAAAATGAAATTCAAATGATTAAATTCATAGTGGACTATTTTAACTTTTCAACAAGGCAGCACAAAAATGAGAAATACGAGTATATCTTGACATCGAAATGTGTTTTTCAAAATTTTTCATTTTAAGTCCAAAAAAATTCAGAGTGAAATTAATTAGTTATTTAATAAATGCAATTATATGCGAAAAATAAAAATTAATAAACGAGGCTTAATTAAAATTCAAAAATTGTTATCAATAACTTCACAACACGAACTTTAAAGTTTTTATTTGATAATAGCGAATCATATTATGGATGTTAAATTTTATATGATTTCCATTTCCTTACGAACGAATTATCCAGTTAGGTCGCTTATATTTTTAAGTTTGGTTTTGTAGTTATCGAACATTAATGCTGTGAGTGTATCCTTGTTAAGTTATATCTGCCGGCATTTCGTTGTTATCTTTTGACATTTTCGTTCAATATTATTTGCGTGTTAACAATTTATTAGTCATAAAAATGTTATAAACCATTTTATTTTTCTAAGAATATTTGGTCTATTTCGGATTTTGATTTTTGAAGCAGCAGTAGTATAACAAGCCAAGCATAGAAATCTTCCAGCTTTAATTTTTTTGTTTGTACTTGTATAAAAGCCTTTATGTTCTTGATTTTTTTTTTTAATTATTTGGGTCAATTAAAACAGTTTTTTTTATTATTGAGGCTTTAACTTGTCATTTATTCTACACCAAAATATGATATTTAATACTAAATTATCAATGTATATGTAAATGGAAACTTTTGAGTAGTTGTATGCAGTAGTTATATTATTCCAACACAATATCTATTTGGCTTATTTTGATTCTGTTATCTGGAGTTAATATCAGTATGGAACTGTTTTTAATGGACTTGTCAATAACATATGCTGCCTTTAATTATAATAAATCTGTGTATTTCACCAATTGTCTGATCTCTACCGCTACGGATTATGTGCTGTTGTGTACAATAACAAATAATACAAACATACATATATAAATAATATAAAAAGTTAAATCTATTTAATAATGGAACCTGTGACACTTTGTGTTATTTAAGGGATTAAAAAATAAAATCAAGTGACATTTGAAAATAAAAAAAAATTAATTAAAATCGCATGGGAGATTTTATACATGAGTGTTAAATTGTTAAGTCTTTTTATGAACAAAATAAGAAATAAAATATTAAGTCATCATTTGTAACACTGATTGATACAAAGTGCATTTTTCAAATATGTAAAGCATATGTAAGAGAAAAAATCTATTTCATTACTTAAGCTTTTCTTCCAGACATTTATTCGATTCACTTCAATTCAATTCAATATATTTTCCAAAAATTCAATTTGTACAAGTTTTTTCTTAACCTATTTCTTAATATTTACTTCTCTTGCATACGTAGTATGCATATGTAGTATTTTTCAGTGACTATTCTAATTTATACTAGGATAAATTTATAGTGCAGCTATACAATACAAAAATTAATTTTATTTACATATGATTATTAATTAATTTCCCAAAACTGGAATTAAAAGGAAGCCACTTATTTTAAAATTAAGCTACAAATACTTAAAAAGAAGTGAAAGATAACTTATATACTACGTTATATATCTATGTTCAGAGTATTTATCCCCTTATTGTAGAATAGAAAGTTCGGACCAGCCTCGTCCAGTACAGGGAGGTCAACTGGTGACAGATATCTGGACAACCGGATACATTTCAAATCAGTGGGTCTCTTAAAGCATCTGCTGGCCAGGCCATTCTCCAAGGAGCGAGCCTTTGCAGTGAATGCGATGCCAGATGCCATCATGTAAGCATCGATCCTGCTAAAGTTGGTAGCCGCATAGATCGATATACAAGACGGCCTACGGTAAACACCATCTGTTTCAAGTATGCTCATCAATCCCAGGCACGCCAAAAATATCCTGCTCTCCCATATCCATATCTCAATCTGAGCAGAGGAAATTTTAAACCAAACATTGAAAGCGTAGCACATGAAAAGTCGAATAATTTGCCGATATACCAGAAAGGCTTATTTAGGCCCAAGAATGCTCCTATACGATGCATACGAGCACTTGGTGCGATCCAACACATGGTCAATATGCCGGTAAAATTCAAAATTTTCATGGAATATAACATCAAGATATTTCATTCTGTCCGAAACAGTTATCGTGTCATTCCCAATCCGAAGGACCGGTATAAATTTGCAGCAATTCGGATAAAGATATTTACGCCTTCCCTTAATCATGACCGCTTCCGTCTTATTCATGTTAAGCCTAAGCCGACATTTATTCGTATATAAAATTTATTTATATAATAATTCTTTTACGACCCAAGTGGGCTGGCATTCGTACTTTTTTTTTCACCAGTAACCTGTCAACCTCAGCTAACATCTTACGGTCTACTTCATAAAATTTTCTTATTTCAGTGTTAAAATTTATTATAGTTATTAAAAAAATTTTGAGTTATAAGCGTGTATTAAAATTTTATGTTCATAAACGTTTAATAACGCTAGATTGGCAACACATGAACCAATTTTTTCTTTTCTATTGAGAACCTTGTTGTGAATAACCTGCCATGTTTTGTTTAGTGATGTACACAATATGATTCTTTTAAATAAATAATAGGTTTAAATGCAAAAATACAAATCATGAAACAATTTCATCAAATTGATAAGTAAAGAAATAAAGCAAAGCTTTTGTATTAATTATAAAAATAAATTTATACTGAGCTAAAAAGTATCCTTAAAAACTCAACTGTTAACATTGTTTCTGCATCATTAAACAGCATCAACTCGTTTAAGTTAAGTTAAGTTTCTGTTAAGTTTTAAACTGTAAAATCAAAATATTTGTGACTTAATAAAAATAAAATATATTATAAGTGGGGTGAATAAATATGGATAAACTTTGTATCCACTATCTCCTATCAAACATCCTTTGAACTCTCCATTTTCGAATCTTTGTTTGATTGCTCATTCTTTGAAAATACGGCAGCCGTGAGGGCTCCCTCTCCACCTTGCGAATAAATCCCTTGTTTTTAATTTTGCATCGCAAGTAACGTAAGCAAGATGCTTGAATAAATTAACGGGTATTACACATATACCTCTCTTCGACCCCATTATCGTAATGACTCCAAAGCCTGTAAATCGACAAAGGTGCCACAAACTCTTGAGTCTAATTGAATTTACGGCCTAACCATTTCAATAATTTTTTAACGGTGTATTTCTTGAACGTTTATTTACATTTCAAGTTATCTTCCGACATATCAAACGGATTGACCGTCTTTCTAAAAGTTTTTCGAATGCGGTCAGCTGATATATCGGAGATTATCTCTATAATTTTCAATTAAACACAAATTTCTTCGCACTAATTAATTTTATTTAGGTATTCTAGAAACTAAATTTATTACATCCATTTTCATTTAAACACTTTTATTAATTAAAATTTTTAAAAGAGTTTAACAAACACGAAAAAGTCAAACTAACAGCAAAATGTCAATTTATAAATCGCTTAAAATAAGGCATTGGCTACAACAAAATTTTTTTTTTTTTTAGAAATTTTATAACGCCAGGCTTTTAAACATTTATGAATACACATTTAGCGATTTTTGACTATTAATGTGTTATTAAACTGGTAATAATCATTTATGAATTTGGGGGTTATAATATAATTATGTATTTTAAAAAATAATGGTTCATTAATATTTTGACATAAAGATAAATGATATAGAGGTAATAGATTTTTTAAGTTGAGTTGTATTTAGCTACTCCTTTTTCATTTGCTGCAATAATACAATCAAACATTAATTCTATAAATGCATAATTTTTTCAGAGGGCAAATCCGGTAATATGGATTCTATTTAAAAGAACTTGAAAATTTTAAATCTTGGTGTTACAAGAAGGAGCATAATCAGAACTATCTCTAAGCAAAATACATTCTTTAAAATGTTCAAAATTTTTTTTACAAAAATACATATATACGGACGTCTTCAATATTAAGTCGCATATGGGTAATTTTGAGCTTTCTGGCTTAATTACGGCAATTAACTGCCTACCCCACGATGTCGAAAGAATTCTTTCTTTTATACAATTACATTGAAATCAAATACAAAATAGAAATTTAATTGTAAGAACGAATACTTGCGATATAGTGGGCCAGGCACTAAAAGCAAAGTCTGACTTTAGTGAAAATTATCTAAGACATCACTGATATGAGTGCACAAAATCTAATATTATTATTTACATACATCTGGGACTTGTAACTTAAAGTCCGAAAACTCGGTAGAAACGAAAACCAGTAGCATTTCGCAATTGCATATATTAAAAAGCTGGTAGAATAAAATTTTTTTTAATCTTTCTCAATATTCAGTTTTACAAAAAAAAATGTTTAAACATTTCAAAGCACATTGAGCGATTAGTTTTTGAAAGTGGACATACTTCCAGCGTCTTAACTACATTTTTTTTAATTATAGCCTTAGTCCTGTAGCAAGCGAATCTGAATATGAAACAGAAATCTTTTAGCACACCTCAATGTATATCGTAGTTCAAGTGTAATGTCTTCTTTTTAATCTCTCGGGTGGTGTTTAATCGCCTTTAGATTATTGGAAGACTGATTTTGGAAGACTTTAATAATATAATACTAACAAGAAATTGAATATTATTTTATTTTTTATATATTTGTATTTATGTCTAAGTTTCTGTTCTTGTTTTATTTTACCTTTAAATGCAATAATTTTTTTTCTTTCAAAAACTCTCATGTACTTCGGACAAAAAATCATAAAATTTTGATTTTTCAGTGTCAAATATCTTAAACGATCTTGTGAATCCACTATACGATTTCATATACAAAGTTGAACTTAAATTAAGTTAACGTTTTATCTCTCCCTTGGTTATTGTTTTTAACACACAAACACCAGATGTCTTCTCCAAACAATCTAACACTTTTTAATGGACACAACACGACAACATTATCATACAATCATAATAGGCATCATAAAAATATACTCATGGAAACAAACAGCAGGAAAAACTAAAACGTTCAGGGATCTAAAGAAGAAGATACCGCAACATCATCACCATCGCACTTACAATCGGTAGCGGTTTTATATTTTCACAAGATATTGTTAAAATTAGTACAACGATTCATATGAAATTGACCGTGTAACATGACATTGATAAACTTCATAAAAGAAGAGACTCAATACTTAACGTTTTTTTTCTCTCATTTTAAATCCATTCTACGATTTTAAAAACAGTCTACAAATACAAAAAATAAACTCAAGAAAATTCAAATACAATTCAAGTGCGATGGGAAAATTTGGCGCACTAAAAATATACAAGGATATTTTGTGGCAGCAGAAATAGTGAAACACAACTTAAATGAACAGAAAAACAAGTGTTTAAACAGCATGTTAGTGATGTTTAAAAGAAATTTTTTTTTGTTGCGGATATATATTTATTTTTTTTTGGCTATTGATACCCTACAATAATTCATAGGCTTTTTGAGTTAATCAACAGTTAAGCAATTCATAAGTATTTAATATGACAATTAATATTTTTCCAAAGAAAACTTGAGTAAGTGACTGACTTAGTTTAAAAACCTTGTGGCAATATGTATGCCACGTCTACTACCAGTCCTGAATAATAGCAGTCTTGTGTCGAATATCTTTTACTTCAAGTAAAAGCAAATCGATTTTCAAAATATATCGTGGTAGCCATTAAATAAGTCAAATAGTCTACTGGCTAAATTTTTTTTTTAATTACTTGGTAATTGATAATTGGTCAAACACTGATGTGAGTCATTTAAATCGGTCCAAGATGATGTAAATAGGTTAAACTTAGGTCAACTTTGGTCAACTTTACACATTCGAAAGATTATTTGTCAAGACCAGGAAAACCACAAATATTTATATAATTGCATTTTTTTAATGTAAATTTGGAGGTTTAGACAATTTTTTCTTTTCAGAATATTTTAATATTTCTCAAGAGCATATTTGACACGATGTTAATTGTTTTCTTATTTTGCTAACAACGGACACTAAAATATTCTGTATATCTATCAATTGAATCATGTTGCTACATTTTCGTCATCTACAATAAGAATTTTCATTTTAGCCCGCATTTTTAACAGTTGGCATCACTCAAGTTGTAACTACTTGACAGGTGATAAATGAAAACTATGTCATGTTTACATTGGGATTAATGTCCCTGTGACACGTCGCTTGCGACTCGAGTTTGTCTAGGGAAAGTATAGAGAAGCTTGCGGGGTAGTAAAAGTCGCACGAAATGTGATTTGAAGCGATAATCTTGCCTATTCTCTTTTGCATATTTTTTTCGCTCGTATTTCTGTTTTGTTTTGTATGAGGTAGTGTTGCCAGTGAGACCAATTTTTGAATTAAAGACCACAATTTCTTCAACAATTTCTTGCTTTGTTAAATCATACATTTTGCTTTTAATAATTACTTTTTCTTTTGCTTTATAAATTATTGCCAGTATTGCCTGTAAGCATTTTATATTTCACAAAATAAGAAATTGTTCCTTTATAGCAATACTGCTACGAATGAAGTAATAAAAAGAATTGATAAATTAAATTTATAAAAGTCCCCTGACTATTGCGACGAAAAAACTTTATGTAAACGCGTGAGAATTTAAGAAAGGACTACAAAAGAGAACGTAAGCGTTGTCGCAGCTACATCACCCTCAATGTAAATCGGTTCTAACAAAAAATAAAACAATGTGGGTTTCAATAACACATTGAAGTTACTAATGGCGTTTTCTTTTCTAAAAAAAGTGCAAAATTTTTTTACCTTTTTATTGAAAATTTGCAATATAATATATTTTTTGAAATTGTGAGTTTATTAGAAATTATTATAACATCACTTACGAGACAAAATTCTTCTCTTAAGAAAACTTTGAATAGCAATAGCAAGTAAAAAAATGTTAAATTTTTTTAGAAAAGAAAACGGCATAACATTCAACACAAAAATTTTGAATATACGATTCGCGAAATTAAACTCATTTCTGGGTCATCGTGAAGCACAAACTCGGACAACAATTTTAAAAATGGTGGAAAACTTTGAACAGTTGAGGAAATTTAGTGATATTGAGAGCCGAACTTGTGCACGTGGGCCAAGAACAACTGAGAATTTTCTTGTTTTATTAACCCATGGTGTAGAAGAAAACCCAGGCTTGACAGTTTTTCTTCGATCTTCGGAATTTGTTATTTCACAAACAACATTACACCATAAAGAATGAAGTCTTAGGGGTTTTAAAGTTTAGTTAGCATAAGAACTCACACCGGGGCGATCACATTTGGCATCCATGATATTGTGACTTAACGCCTTTAGATTTTTTTCTTTGGTGATATATAAGCGATAAAGTCTATACCAATGTCACATAATGAATACTGAACAAAAAGTGCAAATGATAGAAATTTCTTGAAAATAATATAGTCCTGCAGGCGTAGCCGTTTCGGCAATTTGGCATTATATCATCTTTACAAATAAATAAGAAACCAAAGATTTCGGTTAAAACCTCTCGTTTGTTTTACAAATCTAAATGAAACCCTTCTTACCAGTCTATTTAAGGAAAGTGTTAATTTTTGACTCACTAGAAATTGAAATAGAATTTGATATGTACAAATTTTAATGTGATTATTTTTCGAACAAAGTGGTAAGTGGTTTGCTAACCCAAATGATTATTATTTTGGCTAAAGTTCGTAAAATTTTTAGTCAGAAAGAGTTGGACATGATACAATATTCCAAAGGAATAAGGAAAAATTTAACATAAATTAATTTGTCATTAGTGTTCATGTGCGTTTACATGTATCCGCAACTTTTTAGGTGGCTCAGTTGAATGTGATTTCAAACTTTATTTAGAAATGACAGATTACGCTTTTCATTAGAAATTCTATGCTAATATTTTGTAATTTATTGTTATAACAACTTCCAATAACAAGCGTGTCGTACTTGAACCACAATTATTAATTCTCCTTAAATTTAATTACAATTTTGGTTTTTCATTTAGTTGCTTTATTCAACTATTCAATCAAGTGAGGTATTAGAAATAATTTATGTTTTCTTCATTTTAGCAAAGTCAACAGAGCGCTTAGGAGAAATCATTTAAAAACTAATACAATTACACGCATTTATACATTATCATTATCATTTCATAGACGAGATAATCGTCAATTAATGAACAAACTATGGCGTAAATTCTTTTGAAATCGATTCAAATGTGACATTCTCTCGCTCTGTTGGTAATAAATGGAAAGGTAGGCTTCAATAAGTTCGACCTGCACTCTTTAAGCAAATATCATACTGTTTTAAGACTTCTGCAGCAAGTGTGGGAAAATGTTACTCGTGCCAACTACTGAAAACGCATTTCTTGATATTTTTATTTTTTGTTTAACAATTCATACACTCGTATTTAAAATAAAAGAAGAATTTCTTTTGTGCACAATATTTTCGTCTCTTGTTTTTTACATTTTTTTTTTGTGTTAAAAGTAACAAAACTTATGAATTCCATTAAATAAAATCGTGTCTTGGCCATATTTTGGGGGTTTTTTATTTTGCTTTTTTGGTCTTTTACTTTAGCGGATTGTTGTAGCTGTAGTAGTCTGACTATGTTTACACCACGTTTGATGTCTGTAATTTCTTTAGTAAAGTAGTTGTATTTAACTTGACAAAAATCACACATTAGCAGAAACAGCAACACTTTGCCACAAAACGACAATAAACAGAGAGAAAATAGCGAAAAAACGCAAAAAACGCAATATTATGACATAAGTTGCACGTTCTTGCACCACAGGATAGCGATTGTAAAACATTTGAAAGATGTGTTTCTTTTTTTTTTGGCTTCAAATACGAAAACCAAAATTAAAAAGAACCACGTTCTTTAATGTGCAAATGGAAAAAGTGTTTAACAGAAATACAGCAAGAAATAGAACCCATGATTTCTGTTGCTGCAAAAGTTCTTAAAAAAGGTGATAAAATATACAAAACAAGTATAAATTGACACTTTAAATCTTTTTTAGTTTAATAATTTTCAGTTTTGTTTATATTGTTAAATATATTAAACGTGACCAGGATTTATGATGTTTTATTAGTTGTGGTTTTATTTAATTTTGTTTTAACAAAGAAACTAAATTATTTGCTTTAAATCATAATTTTATTGAGTTGATTTATACATGAACCTGGTTTGGTTTTTTTCCTTTGCTTTTTTTATTTTTTGGTATATAAAATTAATTAAAAATAAAAAATTAACTGCATATTTTATTAAATAAAACAAATTTTTATTTGAATTTACATATATTAAAAATAACAACCAATAGCGATAGTTTTCTCGCATGATTTTTTTTCATTTTATGAAAAGCGGCATTAAAAAAGACAGATACTTGTATAACGTTAGAGAATTCCAGTTGAAAAATGCCTAACGTACATTAGAAAGAATTCATTATTTTACATCACAAAACTATTTGGTAAATAACATATATAATTTGCACAAAACTAATTTAAGAAAAGAGTCCTCGCAAAAAACTGTCGGAAAGAGAAATCACGTCCTTGGGATTTTAATTTATAGAACTATTTTAAAGGTTAAATAGCCCCCTTACATCCGACATCCGAAAAAAAATAATTATATATACGTATATGTACATAAAACAGAATACAAAATTTATTTTTCTGTTTAAAATTTTATATTTAACAGGGACAAAACAGTTTAATGCGCTTCCGTAATATTATAAAATTTTATGCTATTGGATGTTATGAAAATCGAGACTATGGCATCTGTGATTGTATGATAGAAAGTTAAAGGAAACATAACAAAAGATCGAAGGACCAATAATGAATTCACAAATTTAATTGTGGTTTCTCTTTCATAACACGTTATGGAAGCGGTTTTTTTCTTTATCACTCACAATGTCCTTTCTGCTTCAAATATTAAGAAGTATTTATTTAATTTAACATAAAGCTCGTAAAAATTAAAAGAAAATACTTCTCACTATCGCTCAGTCAAATAAAAATTATATTCACTTCTTAAATAAAATAGAAAGCCTGAAGCTATAAATAACGTTGAAAACAATGTAAATCCATTGAAAATTTTGGCAAATTCACGCATTTTAGCGATTTGTATTGTGACTGTGGCCTCCAATATATTTAAATATTTCAGCTTAAACAATTGTTATGGATATTTATCATGAAATTTTAAATAATGAAAAAAGCTTGGTTTCATAAATATTCTTTTTCTTTAAACCGCAGTAAAGAAAACCGTAACTTTGTATTAAAACGTGTAAAGTCAATGTTAAATATCATTATTTGGTCATTATTACTTCAATGTATTTTTCTTGTTTTTCTTTTGTAATTTTGAAAACAATTGACTATTTAAACGAGACCTAAAACAAGCGCAGGTAATGCAACAATATAATGACAACAACATCAGCAACAATAACAAACTTTAACCGCAAGAAAGTCAAATAAAACAATAATAAGAGAAGCAACAACAAAATATTGGAGCTAAAATTATATCGATAGCAAAGTCATTGAGTTTGCGTGCGGAGAAAGTTCACGTTTTCCTTGTTAAAGAAAAAAAATTAAACATGAATAAACAACCTGTTAATCTAAATATCTCACTCATAGAAAAAATGGACAATATAACAATGGAGCACCAAAAAAATTAAGTTTATTTTGAAATTTATAAAAAAAAAGTATTTAAAGCAAAACAATATAACGACAATAATGTGACAACGATGCTATTAAACAAAAATATCACAACTCATACTCTATTTAAAAAACCATTTAAAAAACGAACAAATACACCAAAGACCTTTGAAATGTTAAAGCGATATTTTTTAGCAGAGCTGGTGGTTAGCTTTTATTAAAATATCACAAAGGAGAAGTTCCACAGTAATCAACATCATCATCTCACTGTCTGTTCCCTCGGTATCTTGTGTAATCATTAACTGCATCATAACGGCCATTTGTACCTGTCAATTGAAGACAGTTTCACTTTAATTTCTTAATTTTTTTGGAGTATACAGTTTTTTGCATCAGATAAACTGAAAGAAAAGTTAGGGGCTTAGTTTGACCCAAATGGAAATTTACTTAAGGAGCTTGTGCCTTGTTAGGAAAGTGAAATTGTTTTTTCCAAAAAATTGTTTCACAATTAAATAAATTTTTTGCTGCGAACCTGGCAAGATTTTAAACACAATGTTATAGAAAATGTTTTCATAAATTTTCTTTGAATAATTTAAGAGCAATTTTCTAGGTAGAAAATGAGAATATTTGCTAAGCAAATGTCTTCAATGAGTTTTATAAAGAAATTTTTACAAATAGTTTTAAATTTTAAACTATAACACAAGTAGTATCCTACCGGAGGACACTTGAATGAAATTACATGTTTGTAAATATATTTATGTTGCATATTTTACTCAAGTGTAGAGTGCTGCAGATTGCTCAACTTGTTTTTTATATTAAGAAAAACTAATCGATAAACACATAAATAAATTTGTGTAAATGCGGGCTATTCACATTCAGAGTACACTCTGAACCAGAACTGAAGCAACAATTCCGTAACAGCCTTCACAATCAGTGCCACCATCATCACAATCCGCCAAACAAGTAATTTGTCTCATTTTGTCTAGTCATACATAAAACCAAAGAGAAATAATCCTAAAGCCATTAATTGAAAGTTATTTTTAGTTTCTTTCTTAAAATTCACCAAAGAAATGAGATCATTTAACAAATAGATTTTACTTTTCAATTTAATAAATAACCAACATTCCAAAATTTGCTCATTTTTACCACCAGGCATTTGACTAAATGAAACCACAAAAAGTCTTAAAAAAACAAGCAACAAAATTTCATTCAAAATAATCGAATTCTCCGCTAATGAAGATGAAGATCACAGCTACTGTCAGCGTAATTGAAGTTATAATTGTGATCTATGGTATCATATTACAATCTAATTTTTTCTACTCTTTAAGTAATTTTAAACAGAGAAATCAGCGTTTCTGTTGATGCTATGTAAAGTGGGTCTACAATAATCTTTTTATATTTTTGTTATTAGTATTTTTATAACTATTTGGCATTGTTAGCTAAAACATTTTACTTCTAAACATAAATTGTTTGACTTTAAGGGGTATTCGTTCTTTTGAGTGCCACTTTATGTGACACAATAGTAATTCATTCCTTGGCATCAGGTTGTTTGTTAAATTACTGAATGTGTATGTATATGTATTTGCTGTTGGTTGATCTGCAATTGAAATGTCATAATTATGGCAATTTTTATTGCAATGTTTTGATTTTTTTATTTTTTTTGTTTAAGTTGACAGTAAATCTGTGTTTGTTTTGATAGTTTTATTATATGCCATAAATTATGTTGGTTTGTTAAGGCAACAGTTAAAATAACATTATGCATACAATTTATTGAACTTTTTGTGGCATTTTTTGTAATCTTATAATGAGAACAGTGAGTAGGAAAACAAGTGTCACTATATAACTCAGTTGTATAGGAAACTTAAGGTCAATTGTCAAAAAAAACAAGAACAAGTACCATTAAAAATAATATTATATATATTAAAAATAATTAATACACATTTACATATATTGGCAAACGGATTCCTAATATAATAAACTTCACTTATTTTTCATATATAAAATTAGATATAGAATAGAACTATTTTTTTTTACTCTATTTATCTGGCAAACCATTTTGAGCAAAACTACAAAAATTTCCAATAAACAATCAGCGAACAGCAAGGTAGTATCTTGCCATTAACAGCAACATACTTTTCCACACAAACTACATACCGTCTGCATTACTTCATAATAGTTATATAACTATTTATTTATCACTTGAATCACTTTCGAAGCAGAGTGGACTTTTCATGCGCGTATGATCTCCGAAACAAATTTCCAGCGCATAATCAAATAGTTGAGCTATAACTACTGACTAAAACACATTGACCTAAAACACAAAGACAATTCAAAAAACATGCATTCAATTCTCACAGCAGAAATTTATCTCATTTGTGCCTTGTTATTAATAACTAAAAAATATTGTTTTAGTTATTATTTGTAATCCAAGGTCATAGACTGGACTGAAATCCCCACGTTAAAGTAAGAAGTTAAAATGCCAAAATACAAAAAATTTACCAGATATTTTTGTCAGAGCTTAAAATCCTTACTTTGTCGTCAAAGTTTAGTCGAGCAAGTTTTTATTTCTTACGAGCCTAACTTCAATACGTGCATGAAAAAAAACGAAACAAAAAAAATACTTTATACAACAGTTAATATTAAAAAAACCTGGAACATAATTAAAACATCACTTAATTTGAGTAATTTGCCACTGAAGTGCTCGTACACTACAACCTTTCTTACAACTCTAGTAAACTGTTAATAATATTATGAAAAAAAAACTTTATCACTACACAACATCGTATCTTTATACACTCCCAAAATAAACAGAAGTGTGAAGCTGTCTACTTAAAAATACTTCAAGTACCCCTTGCTCACAAAAAAAGGAAACTAAATTAAAAACACCATTAAATGTTTGCAGTCAAAACTAATAATACAAAATCTAAGTAGGAGATGATGACCTTTTCATCTAAACACGACAACTTGAGTTCAAAAGCAATCAAAATATTAATTTTTTTTCTTGTAGGCCGCCTTTTGCTGCATCAAAACTTAAACATCTTTAAAACAAATAACAGCAATAAATAGAAACAACATAGTGCAGAAAATAAGGCTTCATTTTACCAGAAGCATTTTGCTAAAGTTACTATTAAGCGCTTGTCTCTAAAACTGACTGCAAGTTTTTTATGCTCTTCTACCTAGTAATAGTTCATAATAATTATAACATATATTTTTTTATACAAAGAAAGTTTAAGTTAACAACAGCAATAATAACAACATTTATATACACAAATCGTACTGACACTTTGCGCTGCAAGATTAAGCGAAATATTAAGAAAATTTTTTTTGTGAGTTAGCTACGAATTTGAGATACTTTAAGAAAATAATGCCGATAAATGGATGTTGGTAAATGTTTGAATTCTGCACTAATAACACAGTGAGACCAAAAAAAAATAAGTAAACATTTCTGGGATGTTATATCATTTTTCTGGTTGGTGCTATCGAGTACAAAACCCGGTTTTTCATACCTGTATGCACTTATCAAACTATCACTTAGTTGAATACCAACCGGTTTCAAATTTGGCAGATTTAGAAAGAAGAAACTTAGACCTCTTGAACGGTATATATTTTCTTTGAATACAATTCAGATACATGTATTTTTACACCAAATATATTTTTCCCGGTTTTTTCCTAATTTTTCTATTTTCGGACCGTTGCACAGTGGCCAATTTGGCTTCGCTAGCGGCATTTAATTCAAATTTTCAAATTTGAAAAACCGTTAATTTTTTTTAACAATCGATAACAAATACATTCACTAGATTTGTATCGATTTTTAAAAGCTCAGCTTACAGCTGATGAAGAGCTGTGAGCTGTCAAAGTCAGCATATGTTTCTGCAAGTGTTGTGCAAAATATTTCCGCCTTTTTGATCATCGTTTTGCTATTCGTGTTAAACTTGCAAATTTTATTATTTTCATTAAAAGTTTTGTTATATACTAACGCCAAGGTATGTATTATATAAAAAAACTGTGGTTGCGATCTGTGTATACTTATGTTATTTATAAAACGTAATCGTGTTTAAGTGTATTAGCAACTCGCCCATTGTAACGTACCTGTCTTTCGTGGAGTAGAACTTACAAAATTCACCTGCATTCAGTGTAATTGTAAATTTTCCTATATGTGTAAACCATTGTGTGTCCAAAATGTCCAAAATTTACTGCGAGTACCTGCGAGCCTTCAATTTATTGTACTTTTTAGGCAAAATGTCAGTGACAAAACGATACTGAAGAATCTGATTAATATTTCTTTTATAATATGGTTTCTCTTTGAGTTGACAATTTTTTATTTTATTTTATATATGAATATATGGTGGAAAATATTTATTGAATTAAAAACAAAATAAAAAATTAAAAAAAAATAAAAAATTTAAAATTTAAAAAAAAATTAAAAATAAAAAAAAAATTTAATTTTTTTTTCCAAAAAATGTTTAATTTTTTTCTGAATTGAGAAAAAAAAATTTTTGAAGATATCTTCTTTACTTTGGAAGCTATGAATAAAATGCCGCTAGCGAACCCAAATTGGCCACTGTGCGTTGTTACACAATATTTTTGTATAGAAAATGTACTATTTATGATTTTATTTCAAAAATAGAATTTATAACAAAAAAACAAGGGTTTGTGTTTAAAAATCCGTTTAAAAAAACTTGAAAACTTTTACAAAAAGATTATTATTAACAATTTCTATTAAAAATGTTTGCTTGACCTTTTTTTTAATTCAACGTCATCAGTATTTCGTTTAAGTGACCAGCAATACTCTAAAATCATTTCTATTTTATTTTTTCCTTTAAAATGTCTTTCCATTGTAATTATTTCTTGGTAAAAATGTTCGCCTTATTCATCGCTAAACTGGCCTATATTATTTGGTTTAAAATCCAAATGCGAATGCAGAAAATGTATTTTTATAGACATGTTGCAGCCCATTTCATCATAAGCTTATAAAAATTCATTAACTATCATGACATAGTCGTCGCTTCTGTGACACCGAACATTCATACCTCATAACTTTCCGAATTTGAGGTCCAATGTAAATGCCTTAAATTAATCGAAAGAGCTAAAAATTTTAAAACTTGATGCTATTTTGAAGTAAATACACAAATACCTCCTTTTATTTTGCCTTCAATTAATCTTTGTATCATCAATTTAAAATGCTTAAAAGCGTTTCGTTAATATGAAGCTTTTTAAAAAATTGTTTCGTGTATCCTAATTTTAAAGTAAATGGTATATTTAAGACGTTTTTTCTACCAATTTGGAGCGGCTCACGAGATGGCCATAGTTGTGCTAAAAATCACTATGATAGCAAATTTAAAATCGGTTGGTATTCAACTAAGTGACAAGGTGATTAGTGCATATGTTTATGAAAATACCGGGTTCTTACCCGTATCTCAAGATTATGGGGATGTTGGTATAACAGACCAAGAATTTTTACTTCATTTTTTTGTCTCGTTGTAATGTTCAACTTTATAGTTGTCACAAAAATTACTTTTCTCGCATTTCTTAAAAAAAATTATTTTAAATCACGAAGTAAAGCATGATTCAATAACTTTCAATATTATTGATAAAAAATCTTATGCATTAAAGTATTTGAATTAAATTAACCTAGACCCAGGAAACCCTGTTACAAATAGAGTCAAGTAATCGGTTTTTAGGTGTTAGCGACCGGTTCTAGCTCTAAAACGTTTTAGTAGCCCGTCAATTTGATATGCCCTTTGTCACTGAAGGGCAACTGTGGCAAGTCCCAGATCAAGCCTTAGCGTGTTTGATTGGTAGCAGTTACCATTCACGATAATAAAATACGTTAACCAAACAGAGTGTGTCGTGTAAAAACACTTTCAATGTGATTCAAGTTTTTAAACTTGATGTTGACAGTTCCAAACTTTCGAACTTAACACGCTTTATTATATTACTAAGTAAAACTAATTTATTTCTATTCCAGTTAATTGCATGTTTTGTGGACGAACGCGGTGTGTTGTGAAACTACTCGTACTTAGCCACTAATATAAATTATTTTGCGTCTGGTCAACAAAGAGAAAAGTTACTATATTATTGTAAATACTTTCGATTTCGATTCAATTCAGACGAATATCCCGCATGGTAATAATACTCTGTGACAATAATAGAAATGTTAAAAAGTACCTACGTTTTTCCTGATTAGAAATTTCAATACAATGTTAATATTTTTGTCTGTCAATCAAAACCGATTTTAAACGATTCATGAACTGAAAACTTTGAATGAAAACAATGAAAATAAATTAATACGTTTAACGTCCGTATTCATAAAAAATAATTTTGGGGTTGAAATCTATTTTAAGGAAAATTTTTATGATAAATTTGTCTTAAAAACATTTCCAATCCAATAAAATATAATAAGTGCATAGCAATTTTTCGTAGAGATATTTTAAAAAAATATCTGATATCTTTTTTATTTTTATTTTCATTTTTAATCATATTGTTATGCTTTAATCCTTGAATAAGCTTAACATACCGACTAATAAGTTAAATGAAATTTTATTTTCTAGCGGAATATTGTGAGAAGACTAAAAAAATTGTACGATAGAGTAAAATGTTAAAACTTAATGAATGAAATGATGGCGTGTTTGTTTTAAATCATCGTTGTGCTGTGGCAAAACAGTTAAATCGTTAAAGCCTTTTTATTTATTTATTTATTTTTTATTTTTTGGTTTCAAAAATAATTTTGTTATGACACATATAGTACATAGTAGGCGATGTTTAACTACAATAGTTGTTGGTGGCGGTAATAAACAAAGTGGAAGGAAAACTTGAAACAGAGAAATAAAGAGATAAGGAGACTTTTTTAAAGTAGTACAAGAGCCTTATTGCGACGTAATGGATAAGATTTCAGAAAAATTAGAAAAAAAATTATTTATTAATTTAAGTTCATAATTTAATTTAAATAATTTAATTTAAAATTTAAATTTTTTTTTGGAAAATATAATGGGTTATTTTTGACATTGCTTAAAAATGAAACCACTCCTCATACAATGCTGAAATAATTCACTTCTCTTTCAAGATTAAAAACAAATTTTAATCTTAGTACTACTTAAACTTTTTAATTTTATTTTCTTATGATGTTCTTTCGCAAAGTACCATATGTACCTTAAAGTACCTTATGTGCAATATCCTAATGAGCGTGGAGTAGACGCAAAGCCTGTAATTTTCTGTATTAAATCACACCGTTGAGAGTACGTATTTTACTGGCGAAAGCATACTTAGTTCCAAGTCTTACCTATGGCTGCAAACAGTTCACAGGAATTGTGATTACTTAAGTAAGAGAAAACTTAAAGTATTATATAATAATATTGTAAGGTATGTTTATGGTCTTAAGCAACGTTATCATGTGTCGTCTTAGTCGAAAAATCTCTATGGGGTATCATTTGAAAGTCTTTTAAAAATAAGAACCATAACCTTTTTTCATAAAATCATATAACTGTAGAGCCGGAATACTTGTTTCAGAAGATTCGATTTGCCCAATCATCAAGAGGTAAGAAAATTATAATTCCTAAATTTCTATGCCTTACTTCAGTGGCAGTTTTTTGTAAATGCTATTCGTCTTCGGATTGCTCTTCCACACAACTAGCAACTAAATAGCAACGCAATGCAATTTTAAAAGTTTCTGTTTAATTATTTTGACTAAATGTTTAATTTCATATCAATTTACTCCATCCTAATTCTTAATTGTTTAATTATTATGTCAAATCTAATTGTTATATGTTGAAATATTTTATAATATATTTCAATTAATTACTTATATATGTATGTATATGGTTAATTTGTATAGGCAATTTGTACACACAAAATTCCTGCAAAGTAATTATAAGAGTTAGTCCTGTTGTGCAAGAAGGCAATATATAAATAAATAAAATAAATAACTAAAATAAATCAATGCCTGAAATTTTCTGTAATAAATAAAAAAAATTTGAAGTTTCTTTTAATCAACATAGTTACACATCATCCGATGATTATTCAACCCTTTTAAGCGCTCTAAAAACTGAAATGGCGAAGCGTCTTAAAAGATGTCTTTTGCAACCGAGACGACGTACTCATTACTTTCGGATAGTTGCAGCTCCCATTCAAACCTCAACATTGAATATCACCGTTTTTGTAATAAATGTCAATATATCGCCTAAATATATTTCTTTGTTTCAAGTAATCAATGCAGATAAATCTTGCCGTTCGTTAAAATATTTGAACGGTAGACACTATTGGAGATTTTCGTAATAAATATTGGAAAATACGCGGCCGCTTTCGAATCTGTTGGCCGAATTGCAAACTGTCTAATATGCTGGTGGAGATATGCCTCTGACTTCTTTTAAATTATCGTGGATTTTCATAAATTGTTTGCCTCTGAAGTAGAAGAGCTTCATTCCCCTAAATATTTTTCAGGCGTCTTCTCTAACTTTTATTATATAATTTTGTAGGCATCTGTTGATATCCCGTACCGTCATTTTTATAAAAAAAAAATAAAAAACTTGACGCTACTGTCTAAGCAAAACTTGCCAACTGATCAAAATGTACAAGTAATTTATGATAAAATTTTCAAACAAATTTCACTTTGAGAGCTTTGAAACGACAGCAAAGAGTTGCCACACTTTTTTCACTTATGGCATTAATTTTTATTTAAAAAAAAATCGGTTGAAAATTCGAAAACAACCAGCTGTTAACAAAAGGCGTGTTTAAATCTTATGCAAAATAATAAAAAAGCATAGCAATACAAAAAAAGAAAAGTTTCACTTGGCTGTTTAAGGAAATAATGATAGAAATGTCCATTTTTGAGGCGTGCAAACGTTTCCTTAAGTAAGCTTGAAAACAAAGCCAAAAACCTACAAATAAATGAAAACTAAAATAAATAAAGAAATGAAGACAATAATATACAAATAAATAAACAGAAATAAATAAAAACAAAAATCAAACCAATAGTGGGTGAATAGGTCAAATGGCAGCTACAAAAATATATATATATAAAAAACAGCCAATGAAAAGTACGACTCATTTTTGCCTCTAAAGGCAAATCCGACAAGGAACAAACTAACAACAAAAAAATCAAACAAACGATAATATTGAATAACAAAATAGCATGTATTGAAATCATCAGTTTGGCCGTAGTTCGAAAATAGTTTAAACAATACATCAACAAAAATAACCAAGAAGAATTAAAAATGTATTTTATTTTATTTTACTAGGATTTTTCTGTTGCAATATACACCATTTCTCAAAGCTTTTAAAAAACATAGAATCTGAAAACTTTGGAAATTCTGAAATTACAGAAATACATAAAGAAGCAACTTGATGAGCATAACTTCCAACATATAATTTTCAAAATTTGGATATTTTAGAATTTTCATTATTAAAGTTCGCAATAGTTTGAAAAATAATCAAAAGAAAATATAACACCATTGAGTGTAAAAACCACCATCAAAGAAAAAGCCTACTCTCAAAAGAAAAATCAATCCATCCGTACTCAAATCAATCCCAAGCGGATTTACTAAAATAAAGTACAGAAAGGTTGATGTAAGTACGGACGGATTCAAATGCTCAATTTAATTTAAAATTCAAAAATTTAAAGTTTTAGTTGATTCAGGATTTTTCACGTGATTAAAGAATTTTGTACCAATTTTAAGAAATTCCAAGATTGGTTACCTAAAGGAATCCCGTTTTCGGCTGGATTGAAGTACATTTTATTGCCATTTGTACTCAAAATTTTGAGTACGTCTCGTACTCAAAGTAAATAGCAAATACTTGAATTTAGTACGGCTTCTTTCTTTCTGTGTATGCTCCAGTGGTAGTTAGAAGGAGACACAAGCCATAAGACAACATTTTTCTTGAAAGTGTCATATGACACGGTCAAAAAGACCTGGCATAGACGGAGTTGGTCCTTAGCGTTACCATGATATACGATAACCAGTAAATGAAAAAGTTAGTTCGATGTGATGATACCAAGAGTGCTCCATACTCTCTTGGCGAATGCTAGGAGTCTCATTAGTCCGATTCCCGAGATTTCTCCAAGACTTTGGCAGTAATGATCACCCAGACAGTTCACTCTGGAGATCGTATCTGTTAAGTAAAAAAAACATGAAAATGCATAACTGACCGAAATATCATTTGGCCGTAACGTACCAACCTGCAGAAATTAGAATTTCATTACGATTTTACGTAAATAATGTAGACAGTGAGACTTTTTTTGCAGAATTTAAGTTTCAACATATATATATAAAGATATAAATAGAAACAAGGGCACAAAAAGTAATTTTTAGATAATAATAATGCCAAAAACAGGGGTAATACATATGTGGTATTCATAACAAATAATTTGTATTTCAAACCTATTTTTAAACATACTTTTATACAAATTTTCTTTCAAATACGTTTTAAACCTAAATTACAATCGGCGCAGATTTATCATTTTGTTGGAGTATTTTGCTGCACATTTTTATGTTGTGAATATTAAATTTATGGTGCAGATTTTAAAATAAAAATGGAAAATTCCTGCCAAGAAAAACTCCATTGCGAATTCTGTGTTGTCCATACTTGAGCTCAACAGCTACGTCTTATGAACGCGACCATTATTCGCTTTGTTATTAATATTGCAACAGTGTAAAGTTTTTGAACCTCTTTTAAAAATAAAAATATTCATAAATCACCATACAAATGTTGTGCGCAAAAATTTTGCACACTTTTTTGGACCAGAAAAGAAGTTAAACACCAAATAGACAAAAGAAAACATTAATCGTGATGATCATTCCTCAATGTTATCAATAATACTGATGATGGCGGCAGCACAACCGGCAGGTATGTACGTTGTACATCTGCAGACAATTATTCCCTACCCTTTATGGTACACAAGTAATTATAACTACATATACACAAAAAAGAAAACAATTATTTAATACAAAAAACCGAACTAATGTTTCATCAATTCATTTCGCTTTCTTTAAACTATTAGCCATAGACACAGTATGAGCGAAACTGAAATGAAATCTGTGCAAAGTCAAAGTAAGACGACATACTTTTAATTAGTTTCATCTGGTAAAATTTTAACCCCGATTTTTGTTTATTCTTTTTAACAATACTCGCGTACACACAAGATGTGATGTTAACAATTTTTTTAAACAAAAGAAAGCCGCAGAGTAATCAATATCTGTTTGAAATGTATTTCATCTGTTTCACAAAGTGACTTTTTTATGTTTACGTCTTATTTTTTTTTACTTGCGTATATAAATAAAATCGCTTACGTTGCATATTTCAATTTTAAAATAGTCTTCAGTTCAATTATAATTTATATGTTAAGTTTACGTTTTTTATTGTTTTTGTTTTTATAAATATTCAAATAAATAGTCAATTTAATTCATCTATTTAACAAGATATTTATTTTCAAACTGTAAATTGGAACTTTTATTACAATAAATTGTTTCAGTAGAAATTAACAAAAGTGTTTCGCCAATGATACTTATTTTTCTTATTTATATGTTTTATAAAATATTTCAATTAATATCTACATCAAATTTTTTTAAATATAATGCCTCTTAAATAAAATTTGTAAGCGAATGGCGAAGCAAATAAATTAAATGATTAAACAAACTTCCTATTAAAAAAATTTTTAATGCACTTCTTAATCCCCTTTAGATCTAAATAAATTGCTAACAAATTTTGTTTTAATCTTGCCTACCTTCCATATATATTTTTCTTCAATCAAAAATAATTTTTAAAAAATTTATTTATATCTCCTGCAAGTATGTACCTGCCACAACATAAACAATAATTCCATAAATCTTAAAAATATTAAAATTTATACCAATTCCTTTTTTAGATTCTTCATTGTAGCACATCACACAAAACCTGACTATGCAAAATAGTCGAATATGCAATCAAAAATTAAAAAAAAATATATCGTAAAAAAATCTCCAATTCTATTGTAACATAAATATTCTTGACTTTGACTGGAAGTCCATCAAACGAGTAGGCATATCAACAATAACTGCTTGAACAGCATCAAGAACCTCAATTCAATAATATTGAATATAAGCTGCACACATCATCATTAAAAACAACCTCCACCTTAAAAATAACAAAAACACACACAAAGAATATTCAAAGAAACACTTTAACCACTCTATATAACACAATATCAGAGGTGTAAAAGAATAACTTTATTTATTGTTGTTTCTTTCGAATTATATGAATTTTCTTATAAATACGAAAATCTTTGATTTTTATTCGGAAAAACACATGTCACTAACACATTTAAAAAAATAAGTAAAGATATCAGATGGAATCGAACGCGCAACGTCATTACCGATAGACTTGTATATCAACAACTAGCCTTCCGGAGTATACCAATTAGATTTGAATAATTAATCAAATTAATCGATTTGCGCAGCGAACAGTAAATATATCACTACAAGCTTGCTAAATTTATTTGACTCCTTAAATTTTGAAGCCTAAAAAATTGCATTTGTGCTCTTGTGATTAGACATACTGCATTATGTTGCGTTTTTGAATTATTTGAATTAAAAATTCTTTTTTTAAGCACTAGGGAATATATCTATATAAGACTGTTAAATATCTTACAATATTAAAAAACATTGGGTTAAAAACAAGATCGGTACGATATTAAGTCATTTCGACGATATTTAGAGCGAATTTCACAAAATGACGATTGCGTTATTATCCCTTATACATTGACGATTTTTTACTTCACTACTTTTTGCTCAACATAACCTCTACGTGTGTCAAAATGTCAATCTCGATAGAAAAAATATCTGAGTTTACCTTCTTAATTTTTAAGATTTTTTTTTGATAAATTCATTATTTTATTAATAGTGGCAGTATTTGGAACAATGTATTGTTCATCAGACTAGCAGAACGGATCAGTGTTGATTTCGAGGTCGCTACAGCATCTCATCAGCGTTCTTTGTTCGATTTTACCACTTTTGACGGTGGATACTAGTGATCAGGAATATTAACTATTTAACCGTATTATTTAAAAAATTAGAATACGAAAAGTGCATTTTAAAAATGTTTACATGTTAAATCAATTTCAGTTACTACGAAATTCTATCTCTAAAGATGAATTATTCCAAATATTCCATACTCTGGCACTTATTCCAGAATTATCGGCTCTGAGATAAAAAAAAAAATTAAGAAAAACTGAGTAAAGTCAGATTTGAACTTAAGCCAAAAAATTAATTTCAATATATTATTTTTAATATCAAAAAAAAAAAACATTGAGTCAAAAATTTACAGCTGCTGCACTCAATAATATTTCTCTGCAGCACTATAACAAGGGAGTTTCAAATTCTGTAGATACCTTTTATGAATAGATATAATACTGGGAAATACAAAAAATATAATTTGCCTAGTATTCACCATCAAAAGTGGTAAAATCGAACAAAGAACTCTGATGAATAATAAATTGTCCCAAATACTACTTGCTCTCTCAATAAAAAAAATAATTTTTCCAAAAATTTCTAAAACTAAAAAAAGAAATGGATAAACTCGGATTTGAACTTGAACCAAGCAAATTCTTTTAATATAATCCAAATACAAGTTCGACTTTTTTATTTAATGTGATTGTTTTTCGAACAAATTGGTTGTTAATGGGTTTTAGCCCAAACATTTTGGCTAAAGTTCGTAACATTTTTATTCAGAGAGAGTTGGACATGAGACAATATTCCAAAGGAACAAGGGAATATATAAAATATATAGAAACAACGTTGTTTTTCAGGAGCCACTACACTACCTTCATCAGTATTTATGTGTGTTTCCATGTATCCGCCACTGTTTAGGTGGCTCAGTTGAATGTGATTTCAAATTTCTATCTATACAAATAATGACTGAAAAAAGCATATTTGTATTGTGGAAGGTATTATTCGTTGTTTTTAAAGCAAACACAACTTCACCACGATCAATATTAAATTTTTACCATCGACTAATTACTTATAAACTTACAAACATCAACTTTTCCTTAATCTTTAAAACAACATACCTTATCTCTTGTTTTTATATTTTTAGTTTAAAGATGAAATCATACAAACGGATTATTTTTGAAGACAGTATAATTTCTTCTAATATGCATAATCACAATGGTGGTGAAAGTATTAAAATAATATATGATAGAAGAGAGGACTAATCGTTGCTTTCGATAACGAGATACTATTTACAATATACAGATATGGTTTCGTATTGAATACTATATTCTCAAACTAAAAATATATGATCAAATCAGATCGACATCGGGTGCGACGATTGACGTTCTTCTCAAACCATTACATGCAGAGAACAGTCATGGCTGTGAAGTAATTACAACAGTTTTTTGCCATAGCAGTTTGAATAAATTATTTAATATATTATTTAAGTTACAATTAACAAGTTTATGTTTACATTTGACTATTAAATTGTTACAATTCATAAAAATCCTCATCATGATTGAGTTTAACAATATTCTCTTGCAAAAAGATTCCGAATACAAAAAAACTTAACTGCTACACGAAAATAGTATTCGTATAATATCTATAACAAAAGAATGTTAATAGTACACCATACTTGTGATTAATTTATGAGAATAAAACCAACGCATGTTTTTTGTTGAAAAAAAAACTTTTGTTAAGTCTAATAGTTGGAAAATTTTCTCTTAGTTCCGTACTTTCAGGCAATCGTTTTGCTTGATGTTGTAAAATTGATAAAAAAAATAGGTATGTTCTAGTGGTCTTAAAAAGAACAACAAAATGCAATTAAATTTTTAATAAAAAACTATCACAAAAGTGAATGAAAAATAAGCCAAAAAATAAATTTGCTTAAAAAAATATCACGAAATATCCAAAAAATAAATTATATTAGACATATTTATTTTTACATATCAGTTGTTCTTATTTTTATTATATAGCCGGTTGTATGCAATAAAGAAAACAAATTAAAAATATTTATAGTAGTTAACACATTTTAAATTTGTTTTTGTTATTTTTTTTAATTGAAGCAATTTAAAACTTTTTAATTTTTTGCATTTAAAACTTTTTAAATGCATCTTTTAACAGAATTCACGCGTGTTGTATAAACTCTGTTGTAAACTGAGTAATCGGTGCATAATTCATTCTCCCAAATCTGTGAATTTATTTTACTTATGGATGCGTTCTATCTCATTCAAATCTGGATTTTATTAAATCCAAACCAAAGTTTGATCACTATTATAAGTATAAAACTTTGTTATCGTCCTTCTTTTATGGCATGTAGCGTTATCCCTTTCGAAAATTAACGCTTATCTGATTAATCTATCGCCATAGGGAAATTTGTATTTGTTAAATATTATTAAATATTGATGATACTCCGTGGAACCATTAAAAGGAACAAAGGCCGCCATTCGATTAAATGAAATATAGCCGCAAAATAAAACACTTGCACCTCCATGGTAATACATAGATTTCAAAGAATTTTTTATGTAAACTGTCAAAAATTGATACATAAATTAAAAACCTACAAAGTTTTATTATCAGAATATTTAAAATAAGCAGTAAGGCAAAAGAAAATATTTTCATATCTCAAAAGAAATATGCCTCGTTTAATTTATTCGAGATATAACTTTTAATAATATAAAATATTACACAATAACATATGAATATTATATATAAAATTATATGATTACTTTGAGTCATATTATAAAAATTACTTTTGATTCATTTTCCATACAATACTTTAAAGAATTGATAGTTATTGCCCATATACCAAAAACCCTTAAGGGAAACCAGCATCTTTCTAAACTCTCCGATATGAAGCTTGGAAAATTTTTTTTTAAGTTTATTAAAGCCTAATTAAAGTTGTATATTTTCTGTCTATAAAGAAGTTATTCATTTAAACCGGCACTCGTTAAACTAAAAATAGTTTGGATGTTAATAAAGAACGGCCGAGATAGACGACTGACTGTTTTGTCGGACTATCGAAGCTGATTGTGTAAAAAATATTGTTTTTATTATATTTAACAGAGAGCATAATAATTCTTTTTTATTATTATTTTTTTTTTGTGTACACAAGTTAATGGTCTGTCTCAAAAAAATAACAGATATAAACGAATTTCTGCAACATGTTAAAGCAGTAAATGCAAATTTGTACAACATCATAGAAACAGTATCGTCAATGCTGTTTCATATTTCATTCTGAAGATCATAAAGCAGCAAAGCAAACGCATTTGTTAAAATTTTTACAAATGTCGATAACTATGGATGGCTACGTAAAGTGTTTAAGGATTTTAGGCCGAACATAATCAACATGGGGCTGGGTGATGATGTTAAAATGGATGGTGTTCATGAAGAGGATGGCGATGATGATGCTCAACATATGAAAATGATGGCGGCAATTGTAAGTGACGACATTAAAGTAAGCCCATCATCATGATTTGGAATATTTCCTGTTTTTTTTACTTTTTGCATTTGATGCCTGCTGCTATTCAAGCCAAGAGAACAAGTGTGGGTAGGCAAGAATTAAGAAAAAGTTAAAAAAATTGTGAAGTCTTTTTCTTCTCCAAAAAATTTTAAGCTGGCGATATATTTTATAAGTATCATAAATTAATGTTATGGAAAATCAACTTGTCTACACTACCTACCAAAAACCACTTATTATATGACATTAGAAAATTGGATGATTTGGAAAATATTTAAAAATTTGTAACGGAAAATTATTGTATAAAATATAAATGTATAAAGAAACACTAAGACAAATTATAAAAATAATTTTTGAAGATGATAACAGCTAATTCGAAGCAGGCAATGAAACGCGAAATGCGATAAAGGAATCTATTTGAAAGAGAAAACTCAAAAAAAATTGTTTTTAAGATATTTCAGAGTTTCGAATATTAAAATTAACAAAAAAAATCTCCAAGAAAAATTCGTCGCAAGTTACATAATTCATATTCACAAACGAAACATAATTGAAATCTTTAAAATAAATTCTCAATTGGCGAAAAACATAAATAACCAAGTCTTGCCGATAGAAAATAAATGGAAAATATCAGGAACATAATGGTGTTGAAACTATTTATTAAATCTCGCTGTTTGGCTAATCTCCACGCTTAGCTCATCGTCATCATCGACTGCAAACTCAGATTGATAGCCTTTTTTTTTTTTGGTTGCTTTAACATTCTTTTGTATTAAAACTTGTTGCTATATTTTATTCAAACTATATAAAATGTTGTTGCTTTTCTGACCTGTGGGCAGTTCCACTTTAAACACCACTCAAATATACCTTTTACATGCATAGATCTCTAAGAACAAACTTATCTTGCCGGCTTCGAAAGAAGCCAGCTCACATGCACATGTGAAAGTTTTTGTTTTAGGTAAAATTTGTAAAGTGCAAATTTATGCAAAAGATAAAGTATTTTTACATTGTTTTTTGAGAACCTACAATTTAGGTGTTAAATTTATTGTGGCGGAAATGAGCATAAATATTTTATTTAATACTTTGTAATGCAAAATTTATGGAAAAATTCATTCAGTTCGGTTTAGTTGAGCGACCATAAGCATTCATTCCGGCAATAGGTTTTTTGAGAAAAAATACGTTTAGTGTTGAACAACATTGATTGTTAAATACAACTGAATTTTTCATTTGTGATTAAAAACAAAATTTAAGTTACACCACATATAATACAGATTCCTATTAAACCGCAATTAAATCGAATTTCTTTCTATATACTACGATACAAAAAAATACTTTTTTCAATATACTTTAAGTGTTTTTTAATAACCACAATCCCACCGAAAAATTTTCTTATAAATAAGTCAATAAAACACTGAATTCTTTCTAAAGGCTTTAACATTGGCGGGACATTACATAAAATTGTCTGTATTGGTTCCTATTCATTGCATTTGAAGTCATGCCTATAATGTTAAGAAACCCCGATTTTTCAGAAGTGGTACAAAGGTTACTTGGTCCATTCTCTATTATACATTTTATTCGTATAGTTTAATTTTTATTGTTATCGAATAGCACAAGTAGGATATAAGCTGGAGAATTATATATTATTTATAAGCTTCATCACCATCTAAAGATGCAATTCAAATCAAAATTTATTTTCAATACGTATATATCTCCGCCGTTCCTATAAGGAGCATAGGGCCTCAACAAAATCTTTCCGTCTGTATCTCTTCAAAGCGATGTTTTTTTACTTCATTCCTGCTAATTTGCATAGTTAACGCTTGCGTTTCAATTTGTCTTCGCCATGTACGAGATGTCATGAAAATTTGCTCGATCGCCATTCTAGCAATATCTGGTATCCGGTATGGTGCGACCAATCCAGTTCCATTTTTGTCTTTCTATATAAATAGTTATGAGGGTCTGGTTCGTTTGATGCCATAGTCTGTTGTGTGATATGTATTGTGGCCAAAAGACTCGGAGGATTCTTCTAAGGCATTTTTTTTATAAAAACTTGCAGGGCCTGCTGCATTCCACCTTTCGCATCCGTATAATAATGTAGATTGGACATTGGATTTGAAGATATTTAGTTTAACACGGCGAGAAAAAGTTGAAAAGTTTCATATCTAATTAAGTTGGCCATTGGCTTGAGTCGCCTTATTTATTCGATTTGCAATATCTGCACCTGAACCACCCGATGTTGTGATGACACCTCCACAGTAACAAAAACAATTAACCTCCTCTAGAGTCACATTATTAATTGTAAAGAAGTTTGAGTTTTCTGTGTTTATTCGTATCACTTTAGTTTTCCCAATATTGATCTTAAGACCAGCGTTCTTAGCCTTCTCCGTAAGACGTTGCAATTGAATATTCATATTGGAGTATCGGTGAGAAAAAAGACAAATGTCATCAGCATGTAACCGATTTAGAGGTCCTCAACTAATACCTCTATTATCCGACATAGCATCGCTCATGACAATATTCAACACAATGTTAGATAAACGTGGTAACTTCACGCAGCCTTGCCGTACTCCTGTACCAACATTAATCTTTCTGCTCAGGTTTCCATCGTGCATTATACGACTACTTGCCCTAACATACATGCTCTTAATGAGTTGAAATTTTCTTGTGGGACATCTTGAAAAGACTTCCAAATAGCATTGTGAGTATCGATTACTTTTTCGAAGGCAATGAATAACATAAAAAGAGGAGACCGCCATTTGGCCACTATCATTCTTAGTGTATTGACAATATCAATACATGATTTGTTTGGACGAAAGCCAGCTTGTTGCGTTCTGAGTGTTACAGCATCAGAGATTCTTTTGGTTATTGTATGAGTAATTATTTTATTCGGTTTGTTAGGTCACCCTTTTTTGTAATTTTATTATTATCCCTTCTTTCAGCTCTTCTTTATCCAATTATCTTCTATTAAAGAAGAAAGGATTTGTGCACTAGTTTCAGGATCTAATTTGAGAAGTTCCGAAAACATGTTATCATTTCCTGAACTTTTGTTTTTCTTGAGCATTTTAATGGCAGATATAATATAAGACACTGCTGGGGTAGTGGTTGATATATTTTGTATATTTTAATGGGTGATGCAGTTACATATAATTTAATTTAAATTCTTTAAAAAATAGAAAAAAGTAAGGCAAACATAATATAAAAATAAAGGGATGCAAAATAATCACGAAAGTGTTACTTCCATACAGAGCAGGTGTAATTCCTTCATCTGATTAATGATAAAAGGAGATTAGAGGATTTATAGTGAAAAGCGCTGTACAAATTTTTAGAAATCTTGCAAATTTTCGTAACACGCTAAATATACTTAGCGTTATCTTTCACCTTAAAGTCTATGCTGACTTTCACATGTTGAATTGCTAAGCCAACCAATGCCATTTCCTCAACTGGCACTTGAAACCACCTTCTGACAACAATATCCACGTTCCCAAAAAAATATATATATTTATCTAAATTTACATACTGCATTATGCCACAACCAATGAGTAATAACAGTTAGCTTTACATGTTGCTTCACCATTAATATATACATACATTGACATGTGCGCTCGTGGTTTGACGAGTGGGAGCAAATTTCAATATAAAGTTGTGATTCAATATTTAGCTGCCCTGGATTTACCTACAACTTTAATTGTTGAAGAAAGGTTTAAATAAAAACAAATACATTATTGGAAGAAATTATTTATAAAATCAAAACTCATCTTGACATAATCGTTGCAGGCAGTTATAAGTTTAATTAAAATTTTCGTAAATGCTACAAATGAATTTGGTAATAAGCCACGCACTCAAACATCAATTTGAAAACATCCAGCCGATTTATGTACAAAGTTTTATTAAATTATTTTAACTATACCACTATGGAATGACGAAGACTATAAAATCGACAAAACTATAGTTCAATAATATGATTTATTTCCATATGATAAATCATTTTTCATAATATTCTAAATAATGTTAACTGTATTTTTCTTAGTTTTTATTTTCTCAATACATTGATAATATTACTCTCATTGTTTCGGTATTTTCTGACGCATAATTCAAATTTTTTCTAAAAACACCTTCACCACCACTGGTTATGCCACTTCATCTTCACATGATACCAATTGGAAAGGTCTTCAAAATAACAAAGCCTGTTGCTACCTTTAAACGCAATTATATGACCGCCAGCAATTTAATTCATTCCAAAGCTTTTTTATAAATAAACACAATAACAACAAAAATTTCTTTAAGTCTTATAAATTTCTCAATTATTATGAAAAGTGGTTTATGAAGACTTATGGCATACGCCACATATATTTACTTAAATGTGGCAGGCAGGTACAAGACTAGGCCATTACGTTTTTTTTTCTCTTCAAAACGAACTACATAATTTGATTTTACTATCATTTCTGAAATCCATGAAAAATCTTTTATAATTTCTTTCATACATTTGAGTTCTTATTTTAACGTCACAAAGTTTATTAGTTTTGCTGGTTCTTTCTTTCTAATGATCGATTTGATTGTCTACAACAATAGATAGAAAAAGTGAACTACAAATATTTCAAAAACTGGGCCAGTGAACCTGCATAACAAGCAACAAGTTTAAACAAAAATCTTGAAAATCAAACGAAATTCCACTTAATGAATAATTGTTTGAAAGTATGTAAAAACATATAAACTTGTTACGTATCTCTTTTACTTTATGTGATTTTCAAAATAATGAAGTAATTTTTTTTTGTGGCCAGCACATTAAATTTCAGCTATTTAATGGTCGCTTTTTTCAAAATCGTTTGAACAAATTTAACAAGAGCCAAGCTCTTTTTTATAAATGTCATTCTCTTAACTATTTAACAAAATTCGTGGCTTTATCGTTTAGTATAAAGCGATATTTATTTGAAAATTAAGCTTCTAGATAATTTAAATAGTTTTATTTTCTTTAATAAATTTGAATTTTAAATTTAAATATTTTAAAATCGAACACATACAAATGTATAATTCTATTCTCACACTTTTTCTTATATTCTATAGTAATACATTTTACTTGAGTTTTTTTTTTCAATTCACACGCATAATTTAAATAAAAAAAATTCTCATAAAAAACTACAAAACATCAAATAAAAACCTTGTTTTTTGTATTAAAAAATATATATAAGACCATCCCTCCCTCACGCTCATAATAGTAGAAGATCTTTTATTTTCCACTTTCAATTTAACACTAACAAGGAAAAAAGGACAAGCATCTCAAGTTTCAATGAACCTGTTCCCAACACTTTACAAAAAAACACACACACTTCGTTGATACGAATATTCTCACAGTCTCATATATTATACTCATATGTATTTCTGTTATTATTTTAATCCTGCTCCTATTTATAGCAGACATGCTATGAAATACATCTTGAAATTTAGAAATGAGATTAAAACTTATGACGACAAGATCACATCAAATATTTTTTTAAACGAAAAAAGAAAACAAGCACCCATTATCACCACCACAGAAATTCCCACACGACAAAAAACATATGAGATTGTTTTTTTTATTAATATCACAATCGGAAGTATTCAAGAAGAAAAGAGAAAATCTGTTTTTTGTTCTCAAGTTCTACCAGTTTTGTTAGGCAGGATATGTTGAAGACTAAAGTGGAGCTACAAAAATAATTGTGACGGTTGTATCAAATCAGAGTATTGTATAAAAAGACATCATGAAAATTATACTTCTTTAAGCAGTGACAATTCTTGAAAATGCTTTATTTTATTGATTAATTCGCTGTACAGCACCAATAAAGTATTTGCCGAGAGACTAGTTGATTTTGTGCTAGTATATGAATCGCAATATGATTGAAAATGAGAGATGGATAATACTATATATATAAACTAATTCCTGATATTAGAGTCTGGATAGAGAGAAGACATGGAAGCATGTTGTACTTTCTCACACAGACAATAGATGATGACAAATCATGGCAGTCTGAACGTGTAGGTACCCGTGATACTGGAAAGTACGAGAAATGCGAAACTCTCGTGGAAGACGCATGCCACATACTTTTTGAATGTGAGAGATGGGCAGATCGGCGACAAAAACTTTATCATGAACTGGAACAACATTAACACCATTAGAGAAGTTAGGAGACTCCTAACCTTGTGATAGACAGAAGGACGTAGGACTCGTACAGGAAAAAAACTACCGTCCTGATGAAATCCTGACGCCTTTCCGAGGTCGTATTGGTTAAGTTACCGTAGGACCACTATTGATATTTATATTATTATGTCCATAAAAAAATATATGAATCGCTAAAGGCTCCTCTGTCTAGTCTTTTTAGTTAATAAACTCGGGGAGCTATTGACGGTGATGGACTTGAAACTATCTCGAGCTATCTGACATACTTTCACGAATATAGGCAAAGTTTTTAGCTTGTCGCTCTTTTGGCATGCCAGCTGTTTGCTCGACAAGATTTCGCCCAATAAGCGCTGAGCAGCCACGTCTTCTATAAAATGGTTTTAATGCGTGCAACTGTTGAATTAACGACTATAGTGATTTGGCAACACAATCTACTTAACAAATAGGAGATTTAACAAAAACCTCCGAAAAAAACCTTAGTCACAACAAACTGTCGTAATGGACATACTCTTATTAGATGCCTCTCTAAATTAGTTAGAAATTTAATTCACAATAGCCTCGTTCGATTGCCTACTACATTTTTACATTATTTTTATTTCATTCCATTTACTATAAAAACGTTCGAGGACACTTAAATAATGAAGCAGAACACTATGACTTTGACCAAAAATCAGTTCTAAGATGACAAAGCCCATAGCAGGGGTGCCAAACGTGACGATTTTACGTCATTTTACGATTTTTTATAGCGAATTTCACAAAATGAAGTTTGCCGATTTTTGTTTAATTTTTTGATTTCGCTACTTTTTGCTCAACATAACACCTATGTTTGGCAAAATATCAAGCTCGATGATATTGATACTGCTAAAGAAATATTTAAAAATTTGAGTGACATTAACGAGCTGTACTTTAACCTTTTAAAACATGTGCTTAATTTGATGAACAATCTAAACAAAATTGAATAAATTCAAATTCACAACATGCACTATGAAATGATGAAAGTTTTTTAAAATATTTTAATAAATTTTATAGTAGATGATTGAATAAAAAACCAACCTCTAAATCAAATTGATTCCCATAATCGTAAAAATAAAAAAAAAGGAAGAAGTTTATATTGGAGTGTATATAAAAGAAATGGTAAGACAATATACAATTGATGTTGAAACTTTCAATCAATTTATTGATAATAGTGTATCATTTTAAGATTTAAAAAGAAGATTGGATTTCGGTGACAAAATTAAAAAAAAAAATTAATTTAATTACAGCATCTGTGATTTAAAAAAAAACTCCGAAACTCTTTATTCATTAAAAGGTTTTCCTAATCTACTCTCTAAAGAAAAATATGAAGATATTGAGCGTGAAATAAGAGAACTAAGATTTTTGGATTTTGGAGACAGCGCATTATATGTAGATATATTTTGGAAAAGAGGAAAGTCAATTAATCTACCAAAAAATAAATCTGTATTTCCAAATTTATGTAAATTTGTAAATAACTTAATGACTTTGCCAAACTCTTCAGCTAATGTTGAAAGAATAATTAGCAAAATTAATCTTAATAAAAATAAGATAAGAAATTCATTGGAAACAGGAAACCTTGAGGGGATTCTTTTTTCAAACGATTTTTTAAAAAATAATTCCTCTGAATGTTACAACGTTAGCATTACAAAAAATATAGAAAAACATAACTATGATATTCAAAAAACTTTTGTTTGTTGCGAGATTTTAGGTAGTCTATATACATGTATTTCATTGGTGCTATTCCGAATCATCAGTAGACCTTAAACCATATTTTTGAAAAGTTTCAAACCTCTTATCCTATACAAAAACTTAACAAACCAATGGGAGTTTCAAAAATTACAAAATTATAAATAAGCATAGTTGGCTTTGAAACTTATGCAAAAATCCCAACAAACAAATTATATTATTCGATATGAATCTATTTTTTTTTTCTTTTAAGGTCTACTGATGATTTGGGATTAGCACTACTGAAATGCATGTACATATATTTATTAGCTAAAAAACCCTCAACAAAGAAAAGTTTTTGAAAATATTTGAAAAAGATATCGAGGCAATCTCGATTAATAAATTTAAAAAAATACATAACTATGATATGTATGTATAGTATTTTAATTTTGTAATTAATTTAAATCAATATCATATGTCCTTATTTCTACTTTATAAGTAGATATGTGTGTATGTTTGTACGCGTATAAAATCGAATAAATCAAAAAAATAATTCGACTCCACACATGAATTGTAAGGTTATGAAAAGTATAATAGTATATTCTACGAATTTCTATTTAAATTAAAATACAATACATATCATATAAAAAATTAACGTTTATTTTGGAAAGTATATAATCTGTTTCGACATAAAATCTCTTCAAATCTTGCTTTGAATTGAATAAGCTATTTAAAGTTTTTGTTGCTTTTAATAAATCTGTTGAATTGTTAATTTTTAAATGAAAGATTGTTGTATAAAACAGAAGATTTTTGAGTGACGATTTTGTCGATTTTATTTACAAAATATGACGATTTTTCTTCAAATATTACTGGTAGTAGCCCTGTCCTTCATTTTATTGAATTATGTCTTGCTTAACAAAACAATGATATTTTATGTAAATATGATTGACACCTTTTTGGTGAGGGTAATTACAAGTTGTTGACGTATTTAAATACACATTTTCATTTAACTTAAGTTGCATTTAAACTCAGTTTCTTATGTTCAGCCTTAACTGAGTGTATATATCGAACTAGGATGAAAATGTGGAAGCATAATGAAATAATCCATAATTTTGCCAAAAGCAGCTGTTGAACAAAAATAGAAAAAAAACCCAAAAGTGGTTACTTCTTCGGGGAAAAAATAATAATCGTCAGAGATTGCTGCAAGAATAATATTAATAAAAGAAGACCAAGTTTCATGCTAAAAGAAGTTGATTTTTCACTGGTCACAATATTTTTCTTCACCTTGTAGCGCGAAACAACAACAAGCTATCAAAATCATATTGTAGTATATAAAAGTTAAATAGACTTTAAAAGCACTTGTTTGATGGTATAAATTTAATTTAAGTTTCATTAAAGTCTATAGTTAAACAACTGAATGTCGTATTTCGATAGACCGTAGGGAAACACAATATTTAAATACAAATTCAAAAACTGGCTATAAGAGTTTCAAAATAAGATCACAATACAAAACGTTTCCGAAGTTAAATAAATTCTATTTTTAAGCCGCGACTGTAAGTAGACGTGTTTAAAATGCAAATTTATATGGAATATTACATTACTGTTGTGTTCTGTTTCATCGTTAAAATAAACAAAGTAATAATGAATTTGATAGAGAAATCATTAGATTTTGCTGGAAATAGTTTTGTAGCTAAATAAAATAAAATATAAAACCATGATACCGGAGATTTGCGAAAGAAATCGACTTGAGTAGAATATATGTATGGAAACCACTCGAACAACTGAGTGGTTTCATACAAATTGCTTACTTAATTCGATTGTTTGGGTTCTTTGAACAGCACAGAAGAGTTCTGAGCAATTATTACGAAGCTAATGTTCATCGTACTGATGACCACGTTATGGTTTAGGACTCTTTCTTCAAAACAATATGAAACGATACACAAAGTGTTAACCTTGGAAAATAATTAAATATATATTTATATATAATTTACTGACGATTATTTTTATTTATGAATACTATTAAAATGAAGAAATGCTCACTTTCGTTTTCAAATAATTTGGGTATATTTATCAATTTGATCACATATTTTTAACAATAATTTTACTAGTTTTACCAAATGTCTTTTGTTATATTTTTATATTTTATATCTAACAAAACATCATAACAAAATTCACCATAACTCTGCCTGTTTAGCGTTAACATTTTGATTTTCAATGGTTGAAATCTTAATTAATGGGTCTGTGTCATGCCAGTTTTGGCTTTTCTAATCTTCGATTTCCCTGCAAAAATTAACAAGGGCAATATCTGCTACATCTTTGCTAATCTTTAGCCCTACCAACAACTATTTTCTGCTGCACAATTCTACTGACATTTCCCTTATATTACGTTTCTGAAGTAGTGATTAACTTGATAAAATTCTGATATATACGACCGAATTTATAATGAGAGGCTGAGCACTGTATATACATATGTTGGATTGCTCATAGTCCTGCTTCTAACAGACAATGGATAGGGGGATTTTCAAAGTTTTATTTATTTCAGCTTGCAGGACACTACAACCATCCTGAAATCTAAATGGTACTTTTACGTTGAAGTCTTCCACATAGAAGCCCCCGCCGACCCTATCACACTTCTTAGAGCCGTCAGTAAAAACCATAACCGATCCTTAGAGGAGATAGGGTGTGACCCACTGTTCCCTAGCAGGAACAAGTGTGTGAAATAGCTCACCAAAGTAAAGTTTTGGTGTACAGTAATCAATGAAACCATGGATACTCCGATGTTGTCTTAGAATCCTGTCATGCCCATAGTCAGTTCTCGTCCATGGGCAGTCAGCGTTCAATCCGATCGCCGAGAAGAGAGCCAGTTGTCTGGCCAATATATCCACCGGATGCCAGTTCATCATAGTGAAGAGTGCTTTCGTCGGGATCATGCCCATAGTCAGTTCTCGTCCATGCGCAGTCAGCGTTCAATCCGATCGCCGAGAAGAGAGCCAGTTGTCTGGCCAATATGTCCACCGGAAGCCAGTTCATCATAGTGAAGAGTGCTTTCGTGGGGTGGATCTGAGCGCCCCTGTAGTAAGGATTGCTGCTACCATAAATACGTTTTCAAGTGTTCTGCGATGAGAGTTTGTCTCTAGAGCATCAAAGATCCTGTTGATACCCCTGTGGTTTATACCGCTGTTGTGACCAACTACTCTTTTACTGACAGCTTGCTATAAAGGATTATACCCAGATATTTAGCGTACTTCGAAACTTTTAAAGTTGTACCGTTGAGTTCAGGTGGCACAAAGCTTTTGACCTTGTATCTCCTAGTGAAAAATGCAAATTCAGTTTTCGCTGGCCACCAAGTCCGCAGCTGCCGCTCCAGTTGCTAAGGGGGGCCAGTGCGGATTCAATACATTGGGATATCGTCATCAGCGTAAGCTACAGTCTTAAAACCATGTTGCGCTTAAGACTCAGCTGGAGGGAGTAAAAGTCAGGTTCCACAGGAGATGAGACAGAACTCCTTCCTGGGGGGTACCTCGTCCATTTATGAAAATATATTCTTCATTACAAACTACTAACCATCTGCATTACTGTGCTGCAGTTTTATAATGACTTATTAGTAAATATGCAAGCAATTTATCAATCAATATGTGCCTATCAGATACATTTTTCACTTTTCAACGTTCTTACTTCGTCAAATATGGATTTTATTTCTTACTGCTTCTTGAATTCTTACCTTGAATTATTTTATTTACAATTTTTAAGTTTTAAGTTAAAAACTAAGTTTTGTTTCTTTTTGATTTCGTTTAAATCGAAAATCTTCCTAGTCCAGTCATCCTAGTCATAATGTGCCTAACAGGCACATACAGAACTTGTTGTTCCATATATAAAACGTCGTAGTTTTTTAAAATAAAATAAATGTAATGTGTCCAATATTAATGCCATACTACAAGAGGAGGAACTCTCAGACCACCCAAGGCAGACAATGTTCGACGTAGATGTTATATGTGCCCACCAAAAAAATGCAGATGTGTAAGCAGCATCGTTGCCACTTTCTGTATTATAGTACAAAAACTGTACTATTTAAAAATATTTGTATTATTTTTGTACCATGAAATTTTTGTACCGGTTTTATACTATTCTACTAATTGCAGAAAAATACAAAAAATTAAAGCAGCAAATTAACAAAGTATATTTAGAATTCCCCTCATATTTTAACTAATTTCAATTTAATTTTCCAATCAGAATCTCTAATGTTATACAAACAAAAAAATTAAGTTATAAAAAAAAAGATATTTTAGAACAAAAAGATTTATTTTTGATTAATCACACAAATTACCTTATTTATAACAAAATTAAATGTATATTGTTGTCGATGCACAAGAGACTATTTCATTTAGTTCGGAATAAGAGCACCAAAAAATGTATACTGATTTCAGAAATTTTTACGTCGAAGTTATTACCCAAATTAAAAAAAAAATAAATTTTACTTATGACCTTTATTGCTTTTTAGACCCAAAATTTGTACAATGTTTTGAAATAAAATCGTTATCAAACTTTAAAACCAGATTTCCTTCAGTTGAAATAGATTACCAAAAATTAGACAATAAGTGGCGCGAACATGCACTTTTACACCACAAAGAGCTAAATATTTCTTAGATGTTGAAATTTATTGCACAAACGTTTTTAAAATAAAGAATTGTACTGATAAAACTCTCTTCCCAAAATTAGAAACTTTTAGAAAATTTCTTCTATTATTACCATTTTCTAATTCTTCCATAGAAGGAGTTTTTGTAAGCTAAACAATATTAAACGGACTGGAGAAATAAATTTTCAACTGACACAATTGCATCTATTATTTTTACGAAAGAGGGTATTAAAAAAATGGGTGTGCAAATTTTGAATCTACTGGAAAAAAATAATTCTATTGATATTTTGACGGTACCAAAAGTGTGACCACTGAAATACATACTCGTATGTATGTGTATTTACAAAATAGATATTTGTATATATATGTCTTCATATATATGTTTACATTTTAAAGTACAAATATAATGCTCTACTTGTGATTTTTTTTATTGTGTGTGTAGATTTGTGAAAATAAGATTTTAATAAAAGTGTTATGCACGCGACTAATTATTGAAATACTTAACGTAAAATATACCAGTTACTTTAGAAATGCGGGTTCAATACTCAAGGCTGACTTCTAATTATTACTATTGTATTGCGAGCCTTCAATAACTTATCAGTATTTTCATTTTAAAGTCGTTAAGTTCTTGCCTCGAATGACATCGTTGTGTTGAAATGCCGAAGTAGAAGGACTTAAAAAGAGTATTATTAATATCTTTAACACCATTTTAGCTCATTACTTTGCCATCAAAGGTTTTGCTGGGTAGTTGGGCAAATTATTTAATGTTATGTTTTTATAGTTAAGCACGTGCGTACAGGGTATGATGTATCTTAACATGGTTCAGTCCAAATTTTATTACTGCGTCTTACGAAAATTGCTGAAATTCAGTTATTTAAATTTAAAATCGCATATTTTCCAAAATTAATGTTATTTATATTTAGTAAAATATTAATTGTTTTATTAAAAACACATTAAAATTTATTGAATAATTCATATTTTAAACCTTCATTAAAACAAATAAAAAAATTTTAAAAATCAATGCAGTCACAGAACTCAAAAATCAACCAATTTTATACTTTCTTACTTCACCGTTTTCTTTATTTTTGTGGATTCACTATAAAAATACAAGGCTTATCCTTCTTAATTTATGAGCATGAATAAGAATGTCAAAATTATAACCTAACTTAGACTGTAGGAAAAACAGAAACAAAAACTAGAATTTATTTATATTTTTAGTTATCCTAAAATTAAATTTGTTTACATTATAAAATTTTTATAACGAGTGTATCTCTGCATTGCGTTCTACGGCATAATAATGCGTTATTTTACTTGATAAACAAGTTTATATATATTATCTACATTAAACTAATTTTTTAGACTCTTGCTAACTTGCAAACTAATACTACCTTTAATATTATAGAGTATTCATAACTTTTGTGACATTTTTAGTTTTTGGTGACATTTATGGATTATAATAATTTCAATTATTGATAAACTTTTGAATAAAGTGATTCTATTGTTTTCTTTTTATTTTTAAACTTTATACACAATTGTATTATACATACATCCAGAATATCGTAGAGTCTAATGAGAGTGTGTGTAACGTTTGATATTGTCGAAATACCCTGGGGTATCAATTTACTAAAACCATTTCATTTTTTTGTGTATTTATTTTCGTATTGTATAAATAAAGTTTTAAATTTTTGGCATAAATTGTTCTTGTACTTTACGTTTTTAATTTATTTATGCATAAATATATTGTTTCTGTTTTTTTCTAAGAGGGATACCAGTTGTTGTATGCTGGAGAAGAAGAGGTTTGTCAGTACGTTAAGTGGTCATTTGACATACATATTTATGTTTACGTTACAGTTTTTATTTAATTTGATTTTCAAATACACTTGGCAAAATTTGTAAAAGAATAAAGCAACATTGTAGTATTTATATATTATTTGGGCTCTTATGTTACTTTATTGTTTTCTTAAAGTTTGCCAGATATGTGTTTTTGATGACAGACTTTTTAAGTGTATGAAATCATTTTTGCTATTAACATGTGTATAGTTTTTGCATTGAAATCAATTATTGAAGATATTAAAAAAATTGTGTTTTTATATGATAACACGATCGAATAGAATAGCTGTAGTAATAAAAATATGTTTTCTTTTTTTTTCCTTTTTTGTTTTTTTTTAGTAATTTATGGAACACTTCCATAGAGGGAAAATAACCTGTCACAAGACACGTAACGTGACTGGTTCCCAGGGACTAGTAACCGGTTTGAGTTCCGGAACATAATTAAGATAGTCGGTGACAGGTTGTAGCCCTAATATTTACGTAATTATCCTGTGGTGGTATTCCTCGTACCAGTCGCAGTAATGGTTTCTTAAACACTGGTAATAAACTATCCTAGAGTAATCTGTCTTTTCACAAAAAAATTATTGCTAAGTGATGGTTTCCGAGCGCTAACTTTCGATTATTGACTTTAAGAATGTACCCTATATGGCTGGCATTAGATCTTCAGTCGGTGTTATTTCGGTTTAGATTGAGATAAGTTTCTGAAAAATTTTTTGGTCTACATCACCAAATTCATTATTGTTTTAATCAGATAATCAGGCATCAAAGAACGACAAACGACACAAAAATAAATAAATCACTCTAGCATATACTCAATATTTTCAATACAAAATATTTTTCGTATCTGTTCAATTTCATAATTGTATGTATTAGTGCACTATGCATTTTGTTTTATAACTGTATGTATTCATCTTCATATTTGTTTCTATTCCTGCGCATCTATATGTATCGATAGGTACTCCAATGACTATGAGCACATATATTTTCTAATTTTTGTTTGACAAAAACTTTGCTGAAACGGTTAAAAATTGATAAAGATCCTTAAACAAAAATCAAACGACTCGCAAAAGGTAAGCTAGCAAAAATTTCGAAAATCCTCAAAAATTAGCATTATTTGCAAATTATTCACATTCCTTACATTATTAATTCTTTTCAAAAGATTTTACGGCTTTTTCAACTTTTTGCGGATTTACGCATTTTTTAAATGTGGGTGACTTTTTCTATTTTTTAATGTTTCATCGTCTTTTAATTGACATTAAACATTTTCATTTTCCCGATGATATGAAGTTAATGCGAATTTTTGCCATTTTTGCAGTTTTTTTTGCGAGTTTTTCACATTCCTTGCATTTTTGTAGCTCGTTTTAAGATTTTGCGGTTTTTAAAAATTTTAAAAGATTTGGCAAACTTTCGCGGGTATCGCGATATTATCTATTGCTCCATTGAATTTTTAAGATTTAATAAAAAGATAAAAGTAAACTTTTCACTTTTGGTGTTCTGGAAAAGTAGAATTTATTTGTATTGAATATTGAAGTTCAAATGTAAAAAGAAAAATGGGGAACATAAAAAATTTAAGCAGAAGTGATTTCAATTGAATTCCAATTCAAAGTGGAATGTAGAACATACTGGAATACCTTAATTAATGTAATCTATGACCATAAATTAAAAAAATAGAAAAAGGTACTTAAAAGTTTTTGCTCCCGAAAAAGTTAAAAATAAAATGTAAATCTTCCAATGTTGCGCAGAGTGAGGGAATTTTGTAAGCACTTTTGTTCTAGTTTTGTGGTACGTCCTCTTTTTACCAGTCATCACCAGTCATAAGGCAGGTAGGGTTGTTATTCCTAGCTACACCAATAATAAAAGCTATTTTAATAAACATCTGATCATTAATTCGCAATTAATTATATAGAGATTTACTAAATAAGAAAAAGAGAAAATAAATAGAAGAGATATTAAGCACTTAATACTCATTAGTAATAAATAAAATACCAAAGAAATCACAACGTAATTTTGCCAAAAAAAAAAATTCTGTAATTCTTTTTATCAAGTAATTTTTTTGCAAATAAGAACAATTTGCTTCCCAGCAAACAGCAATTCTTTCTGCTCGAAAAAATTACACTCACAGACAAAGAGAGAACTTCTCTAGTGATTATCACTGTTTATAAATCTAACACTTTTTAAAGCATTTCACACAAAACGTGCAAATAATAACACCATCTCTTGCTAATGATCTACGCCATGTTAATACCGCCAAGACAACTGCATAAACAAAATAAAAACGCGTAAATACTGACATACAGAAATTTACCATGCAACTACAACATTAATGCCAAAACTACAATTTTTTAAACAATTTAAGAGCTTCCCCAGCATTAGACATCATCGTCGTCATTATCATCAAGTTGCCGCAAAAACTAAAAAAAAAGAAAACCAACTTAAAACATAGAAATGGCAGTAAAACATTAGTTAATGGCTCTATGGCTTGTGAGTAAAATGCTGCCATTCCGTTTTAGCTCATCGAGTGTAACTGCTTACACTACTGTTTACAGCCATATTGCACGTTAACACTAATTGGCGGACAACAAAAATGACTACCAGAAGAGAAATATCATCAGCAGCAATGAGGCCTAAACATCTTCGACTTTTCGTTTTAAAAATTAAGAAAATAAAAAACAAACATTTTTACACTCGCACACACAAAAAAAAATTTTTTTTGTTTTAAAGTTCGGTGATTACTATCTTTGTCATTGCGGAAAATGGCTTGACTGTAGCAGAAGGTGGTGGTATTAGCAATTTTGTTTTAACGTGAACCAGGTATATGGGGTTTTTAAACAAATTAACAAAATTGTCGTCGGTGGCAGGAAATAAATGTTTTTTGCTTTGTCAAAATGCGTATGAACTGTTGTTTGTAGCGTTTAGCTACATGAACATGGATTTTAGCTGTGGAAACAAAAACTTGTAAGGCATTGTTCAGCCCCATATATAAATATTATTTAAATGTTTTTTAGAAGATACACTTAAAAAAATCCAAGCTCGAAATTATGGAATTTGATTATTATTGATCTACTCAATAAGTTTTTGTGTCCAATTCTTCTGACTGATGGATGACATCTTCTTAAAGAAAAGAATCTCTTTGGCGTTGGTGATTTTTGCAAAATTTATTGATTAGGGCTAAGATTTAAAAAGGCAACTAATACGTTGCAATACGATTCTCAGGCTCATGAGCATCGGGTACAGAACTTAAACTTTAATTCGTAAACTATGTATTAATCCTGAAATTATAGTTTCTTCATTTCATTCCCTAAAAATAGTTTTAGCGAAAATTTCTCACAGTGTATAAGTATATAATATTTTTTTACACCAACAACTCTGAATGCAGGAGCAACAAAAAAATGGATCACATCAAAAATCGTATATTTTCATCTACCGTTATAATGGCAACGCGTTATGCCAAGTTCAATAATAAAAGCATCATTTAACATTGAAAAAATGTTTACATTAACAAAGAACGACAACATTTTCATATTTTCTTTTTTATATCTGTGGCAGTAACAGAAGTGTGTGTGTGTGTGTGCGGCAGAGCAGTTGCATTCAAAGTTTAAATGTTTATATTTCTCAAAGTAACAACTAACTTGCATTAATGCATTCGTACCAATATAAACTCATAAACGCATTATTGTACTTAGACAATAAACATTTTCTCTATGTTTTGGTTAATTTTTTTTTCTTTCATTTAACCACATGTAGGATGAGGTGGTTAAACCACACAATACTTATGTTTAGATGAATAGAAACACAACTCGAAATACATACATTTAATATAATTTTTTGTATTTTAATCTACAGCTTCAAATCAAATTATAAAATGAAAACAAAAGGCAAAATGTGAAGATGAAAAAAGGTGAATTATACATTCCCTGAGCAAAAAGCAATACAGTGGGATGAGATCAAAATTTGGAAATTTTAATAAAATTAGATTTAAGAAAGAGATTTCGTGATAACGCAAAAAATGTAAGCAATATTTTTGTACTTAAAAATCTATTTCGAGCGATTTTATATGACACCTATACTCTTTTTATCAAGCCCCTTAAAATTGCCATTTAGCACAGATTTCAGTTATTATTGTTGCAAAATCATTATTTTATTAAGATATATAAAAAAACCAATACAAAATAATTTCATTTAAAACTTTCGAAGTTAAAAAAAATAATGACAAAAAAAAGATATTCCACAATCTTTAGAATATAAAGAAAAAAAACATTTGCTTTTTGATAACTGAGGCACTAAAATATATCACAATCCATTACGTGATACACGTTTAGACTGGCGCAGATTAACAGACTGGGAGACAAAAAAAAAAGACAGACAGACAGACAAATAAAAAAAATTCCAAAACATTTGATATCCTTTCATGTTTACTACCACCATCAACATTTTTGATATATTATTGCTCAACTTACAGCCTGTTCTAGCAGTTAAATGAGATACAGATGTTGTTCGTATCTTCAATATAAGAAAATTACCAAGGATATTTATACAACATAGAACTCCAAAAAATTATTGTGAATTTGATAATACGGCCTTGTATAAGCGTTGTAATATAAAGACAATGATCGGAATAAATTAAATTAAATTGGTAACTGTTTCTAAAATTATACTTAGGATCTTTATTATAAATGACCCAAAATTAACGCAAGATTTGAAGTTGTCGCCATTTGAGCAGTAAGGTGTTGGCAGCCCTAAAAAACAATTCGACCGCAGAGATTTTAGGATTAGTAAAAATGGGACCTTATACAATAGAACAACGTGTCTTCATTATTGAACAATATTTCAAAAATAATGAAATCTTGACATGCGCAGCTCGAAAATTTTATTGAAAATATGGTCGGAATAGCGTTTTAAATTCGACAACTGTGAAGAGATTAAATGAAAAATTCAAAGATACTGGATCCGTTGGTCGTCCAAAAGCAAGCCGCTCAAATGTCAATATTGAAGCAGTGCGTGAGAGTGTCGGTGAGAATCTAAGAACCTTAATTCGGCGCCGCGGACAAGCATTGCATATTTCATGCCTACGTAATTCAATTGACACAACAACTGAAACCTAATGACCATTCACAGCAAAGAGAGTTCGTTGATTGGATTATTGAACATCAACAAATGGATGCTGGTTTTTCCAGCTAAATCATTCTAAGCGATGAAGCATATTTTCACCTAGATGGCTTTGTTAGTCGCCAAATTTACCGCTTTTGGGATTGTGAGAACCCACATATGGTTGTCGAAAAGCAATTGTATTCACAATGTGCCACTATTTAGTGTGTATTTTTGGCTGATGTAGCCAACCGTGAAACAACGCAATTACTGCATGAGACATTTCCAGGTCGTGTAATCTCTCTTTTCGGTGATCAGAATTGGCCCGCAAGACCGTGAGATTTAACAGCATTAGATTCCTTTTCATTTGGTTATTGAAATCACAAGTGTATGTGAACAAACCCACAACCACCCGTGTATTAAAGGAGGAGATTCAACGCTGCGTGAACGAAATTCGACAAACGAGTGCGTGTGCATATGCAAAGTTTGCTCGATGTGTTTGTTATTCCATAAATAACAATATTCTCTGTGCTTTATGATTCAATAAAAAAATTGTAATCAAAAGAATAAAAACTGTATTTACTATTTAATTAAAATCTTAAGTTCATTTTGGGACACCCTTTAAATTTCGATTCAATCTCTATTATTTATTTCTTTTGTTTAAGGCTTCTATAAAAACATTGTTCAATACGGAACAATCTAAACAAGTAATTTTGTAGAGATCAAGCAAATTTATACCTGGAAATTTATAATAACTGCATTTGTAATCATATTTTTTTAATATCCTTTTTATTAATTCTGTATATTAGGTGTCATGTAGTACATTTGGCGCAATAATGGGAAGTATTGTTTAATTCTTAAATGATCCATTCAAAATCGGCATGTATAAAATTTTCAAAAATATCTAACTTACAATATAATTTAAAGAAGTACATGTGCTTTAAAAAAATAGTTTCTTTTAAAAACTACAAGCTTTTCTTCGGTGCATAAACAAATAAAATTTTGACAATTATTTTATTGAAACATTTAAAATCATTTTATACACATGTAACCACAGCCTGTTCTTTAATATCGAATGAATATTTTCTTTCGTACAATTTCATATAAATCAAATTACAAATAAAATATTTTTTATATATAATTTTACGAAAGAATATGGGCAGGCAATAGTTGTTTTATTTATTAAATTACTTGATCTTAGCTCAGCGTCAGCATAGACAAATCATTAGCTCGCAAAATATATGCATAGGCAGAATGCAGTTCGAGGGGATTGTTATATAAGAATTTTTTTCAATACTTCATATATTCTAAATTTCATCCCACTGTTACTTATTTGATCGGTGAAGAAAATCATTGCCTTCGAACATTAACAGTAGTTAAACAAATAAATAAAAGGTAAAACTTAAATAGATATAAAATATTGTATCGGTTGTAAAGTTTCTTTATATTTATTTTATTTTTCATTTCTCTCTTCTTATAATCATTGTTTTGAATATGGTTTTAATAAAATAAAATAGAAAACTATAATGGTGCTTCCAAGATGAAATAGTAGAAATAAGTACAATTTAAAAAAAATAATAATAATATTTTTATTTTTAAATTAGTGCGCGTGATGATGGTGTTTAGATATTAAATGTTACTTGTTGTTTGGCAGTTGTTATTTGTAATTGTATTTTAAATATTTTTCAACTCAAGGAAAGGGAGAAAGAAATAAAACTTTCTTTTATATATAAAAAATGGCAGACGAGCGAAAAAATGTGATGATATTAAATTACAATAAAATACCCATAAACAGAAACTGAAGGGCTTGTTAAAGGCAACAGATTAAAATGCGTTTAATAGTGTCTCAGCCAAAGACATAGTTGTGGCAAACTTTATATTTATTCATCAAGATAAAGCAAAACAATTGTTTGAGCCATAAACTAAGAAAAAGGGTTCATAAATGTAAAAAAGCAAGAAAATGTGGACTAGCAATTTAATGACATGTCACGGTTTCTGACAGCCTTTTAAACTTACTTCTTTTATTTATGAGAAAGTTTATATTTGTTAATACTTAAAGGCTCAATCACATTTAAGAAAGGTCAAACCCATGAATATATCATTTAAAAGCAATGTGCAAAATTATGTTTAGTCAAAATTTTAATTTTAATATTTGAATTTTTATGATGTCAATGGTAATGAAAATTAAAAAATACCTATGTTGTTATATTGATTTTGTTTACTAAGAAAATTAGAGGCACACAAAATTTTGTACGGAGGTAGTAAATTTTTGCTTCTTGTAGCAGGATTTTTAAAACACGGTTATACAAATTCATTGAGTACATACTTTAGAAGTTTCATACTTATTACCACTTTTTTATAGAACTTTTATGTTTATTTGGACACAAAACTTCAGAAAAAAGAACTGCGAGCAAAAACTCGACAATCTCTGTTGACACTAGAAATATAAACAGCATTTTATCGAAATAGTTATGTTAAAATAAATAAAACCCACAGCTGCCCTTATTTCAGCCAAATTAGGTCGTATACAATTTTTTCAGAAATGAAAACTGTACAGGACTCGCTACTCAAGTTATGTTAAGTGTTATCTAGTATTCACAGTTAAATACTTATAAAGGTGTATTAGTAAAGTTTGATGCCATTTTTAGCTTTTATTGTAGGTTTTACCTAAAGAAAAAGTCTAGTTTTTTTTTCGTTTGTTAATTTTTTAACGAGGCGAATCAAAGGAAAAAAACTGAAAAAAAGCCCCAAAACAAATCAAATGACAACAACTGCTACGATGACGACGCAAGAGCACAAAAAACGGAGATCATTTGATGATAACGTGCGCATTTGTTCGTCACGATATTGTTTGTATTAAAAACGCTTTTTTTGTTTTGGCTGCTTTCTTTGTTACTGCAAACTGAAGCGGCTAAATACACAGCAACAATAATAACAAAAGCAATAACAGCAACAGCAACAGCAACAATAAAAAATAATATCAACAATAACAACATCAGAGAAACGTTAACAAAAAAAATTCAATTCACTTGGTAAATCGCACCTTCCTTTTAAGCTTAAGTTTAAGCAGCGAAAAAAACAACATAAACAAGGTCTCTTAAACGAAAATTCAACAGGAATTGATATTGAGATATGGACAAACAAACTCTACTGTTGCTGCTGCTAAGTTTAACTAATAAACCTAAACAAAAGAAGCCCTAAAACCCTAAAACCCTAAAAATCGCATTTTGTTTATTACAATTTTTTCTATTAGCTTCAAAGCGTAGGTAAGAAGCATATGTTAGTGTTTATACATACACGTTACCATATTTGTAAAAAAGACTAGTTTCCAAGTAGACCAACCTTTTCACTAAATAAAAATAGCTTCAGTTATCTTGATTATGTTATTGCAATTCCAAAATGATGCTGACAAAAATTTAAATATAGAACGAAAAATCGACAACTCATCAAAAATGTCTTCAACTTATACTTTACCCATAAATATAAGTGGCATTTTTCAAAAGATCAGATCTAACGAATAAACATTTTACCAAGCAATATGATACATACAAAGAAATAAACTTTAAAAAATGTAACTTGCAATCATTAAATTACAAAGAGCTTCTACACTTGAACGGAATGATATAAAACTAAAAACTGATCAACATGAAGTAAGAAAGCGTTATCCGTTTATTTTTTTTCGGTTCAAGCAAGAATATTTCAAGTATTTTTTTATGTTCCTCTAAGCAAAAAAAATTAGATAATTTATTTCAAAAACTTATCCTTCAGTTTTCTATCGAAATTTCAAAAAAAAACATCTTTGACGAAAATATATGTATATTAGAAGCTTGAATATTGACTAGTATGTACCGAAACTTCATCCTTCTAAATTTAAAATCACATAAAAGGAAATAGTTCTTTTAGCGAAATTTTCTAAAAAATTTTTTTACGTCAGGATCAAATAAAAAAAAATTATCCTTAATTGTTAATACTGGCATTGACTGGAATAATTTTTCAAAAGAAATTTTTTGGAAGTTTCACAGTGCAATGAAGTATAATTTTTTTGAAGTGGCTTATCGACATTTTATTTGGATTACAGAAATGTAAAAAACGTTGCATTCTCTTCTTGCATGCCATATTTTACGATAGAAAATAATATCTAAAACCGAGCCACCTAAACAGTGGCGGATACCTGGAAACACACATGAACACTGATGATGGGGGTATAGCCGCTCTCGAAAAACAAACTTGTTTCTTTTCTGTCGTCTAAGTTGAAATCAATTGATGTTAAGTTCCCCCTTGTTCCTTTAGGATATTGTCTCATGACCAACTCTTTCTGACTACATATGTTATGAACTTCAGCCAAAATAACAACCACTTTGGATTAAAAACCATTAACAATCAATTTGTTCGAAAAAATAATCATAATAAATAAATATCTACAACTTTTTCTAAATGCTGTCCTTAGAAAACTTCAAGTCGTTTAAAAAGAAAAATGAACTCCCAAACACTAAGAAGTTACTAACTTTACTTGCAAATATTATTGATACAAAAGCCTTACCAGCCCTGTTTGTAACGATGAATAATATGCGTTCTTATTAATTTTGAGCTGTTTACTACGACAATGGAACTCTAAAGCTAAATTGAATGAACAAAAATATATAATTTTCAAAACCTTTATTTACACATGCCTTGCTTAGAAACACAATAAAATAATAAAAATCCACAAAGAATTAACAAAGGTAACAAACATCTAATGTGAAAAATACAAAAACAAAATTATTAAACCCTATTTCTTTTACTTTAGGTTTATTTTTCGCCTTTGCTTTATTTTGTTTCACTAGCTGATGATGATCTAATTTGGTAACAATTGTTTGTCGTGAATCTTTGTCTATTCATTGATTCGTTACGAAGAGGTAGAGTTTTTTTTATTTATTCGATCATGTGTGTTTAAGCTTTAATGGTATAAATATACATTTACATCTCTCTAGGTGTCCCAGCAAAAGCTTGTTAATCACTTTCATGAAGAAAAACATAATTTTTAACATAACCTAAATAACGAATGCTAAATTACTAAATTACTAAATTACCTTATAGTAGTCCTAGAATTACTTATTGGTAAATAAACAAGCAATTTAATTTTTAAGTGCCACGACAGCAGAGCGTGCACTTATCACACACTCACTATATTATCAATTCAAGCCCTAGCGAAGCAATGGGTATATTTTTTTAATTTTGTGTGAGCTTGTGAAATAAAGTTCTAAGTTGTGGAATAGACTATTGGGTAAAACACTTGACATCAAGCACAACAGTTCCTTCAAAAGCTTGCGCTCAGCTCTGCCGACATTTTATTTCGGTTGTATTTAGTGTATTCACCGACTTCTAACTATTGTTATCTTGTCATCAGTGGTGACAGTTTAGCCTTTTCGTTTTAGCTTCGTGGCATGTTTTAACCTTTTTTTCTTTTAAACTTAGCCTTTAAAAAACCATATATTTATATTATACTGAATCCATAAAATCATCTTGAAACCAAAAATTCAATCTAATGTACCAACGAAAGTACCCTGAAAAATTGATTATATCCAAAGGCGAATGCGTTAGAAATGGATAAATGTTGATTCAACAGAGTCCTGGATGAAAATGTGACAATTTAAGAATGCGTTGCAAGAAAAATCGCTTCTTGATTTGATTAATCTAGTGTTTAGCTATTTATAGGGTCTTCCAATAAGGGGTTTCATTTTGATATCTAAAAAAGAAGTATTTTTAAGCGAAATAATCGAATGTTTATTGAATTTTGAAGGGAATGGTATCCCATTAATAATGGAAAACAATATCAACCAAAGAGCGCCACAACTGCGCATGCAGAACCATATTCTTTTCATGAAATTTTCCATCACCAATTTCCACATTTGCTGCTGAATGTCCTCGATAACTTCACGAATCTATCTTTCAGGTCTTGAATCGGTTGCGAGCAATTGGCATAGACCATATATTTTACGTATGTCCAAATAAAAACGTCTGATGCCTTAAATCACAAGATCTTGGTGGATAGTTGTGATCACCTCTTCGAAAATTCATACGGACAGGAAATTTTTCACGTGTCGTTTGTGGAACGCCCAGTTTCAAAGATCGAAAACGGACAAAGCTGGGTTTTCCCCAACACTACGCGGTACAAAGCCAATATTCTCAGTTGAGCGACGTACACGAGTTTAAATTTTTTACATCACTAACTTTTACCAACTGTTCAAAATTTTTCACCAGCTTCAGAATTGCTCACCCAGAAAATGCTTCACGACGACGCCAAAATGTTTTAGGTTTGCGAACTATAACCGCGAATTATCACCATATTTTTAAAGGGTTTCATTAATTTCGATATAGTTACAGCTTGAGTCCTAACAACTGTTAAAATGCCGGCCTATTAAAAATTAAAGGTCTTATTGGAACATCCCGTATTATTACCTTTCAGTAACGCTGTTTTTTGTTTAAGAAATATATACAACTTGAATATATTTAAATAATTATGCAATACTTATTAAATCATGCCTAAATACATATATTCAGTTAAATTTTTTTTCAAAACTGATTTTAAGTCAAAAGAAATACCTAATATTTATTTTATATGTTGACATATGAATTTAAAAATATGTAGACTTTTATTATTTTTTTATGTACTTGAATTATTTTTATACCTTTCAATATGTTTTATGCAATTTTTATTAATAATAAATAAAACTTTAAAGTACGAATAAAAATTGTTTAGCCTTTTTTTAGCTTTTATTTTTGGGAAAAGAAGATTTTTCTGCCCTTTTTAAAAAAGCCGACTTAGCATCTTTTTCCTCCAGCTCCTGGCAATACTGCTTGTCGCTATTTGCAATACGAAGTGGCAAGTACTTGCCTACAATGACATCGCCAAATGAGAAGTATAAAAATAATTATGTTTTTCCTACGTTGGTTAGAACTTTAACTCATCGGTTAGCCATCAAAGTTTTTGCTGGGATGTGTTGTATCACATCATACTGTTGAATATACATAGCATAACTTTATATTTTTTAATTTAATAGCTAATATGGTTGATTTGCGATCAATTGGTTTCGATAATGAGTTTAGCGCACCCATTTTAAGAAACTTGGCGTAATCTTTTATTTTCACAAAAAAAAACAAACAAAAAAATAAATAAATAAGTCTGAATAAAAACTGTTCTTCCTTGTCAATAATTATAATATTTTTGTATATAAGAATGAGTAAAAATCTGCTTTGGACTGATTGGGTTTTGAGATTCCATTAAGATATTTATTTAGTCATTCTATGTTGAACTTAACTAAAAGTTCTGATTGGAATTCATACAACATATCTTTTTTTTGTTTCTAAAAGGAAACACTTTGATTTGCGTTTAAAATATTAAAGAATGAAGTTTAATACGTGTGTTCGTTACATTTTCCATTGAGGTCAGTTTTTCTAATTGGAAAATCGTAATATATTATTTTAATATGTGAAAAAAATTGTTGTCCACATTAAAAAAATGAAATTATAATTCAAAGAAAAAATTCGGGCTCGTTTTGAAATTTGTCCTCGAAATTTGTCAGAACACGTTTAGATCTTCCACAGCTATTGCAAATAATTCTCTCTATGGGCTATTACATTTTCGGTATCATGTCTTCGCTCCTCAAACTGTCGAGGTCTTTTTTTATACTCGAGTATCCTTATGGCGAAACCGCTTTTGTGACAGCTCATCGCCTCCGCTGCTTAGCCAGAGCCACGAGTTCCAAGTTTTTCTTGCGTTTTTAAAATTTTTAATGTTACTTCATAAGCCGGTAAAAGAGGGAGCTGATAGTTATCTAATGTCCACGTTTTATTACTAGCACGAGCATTAGATATCCACAGTCACTTGCAGTGAACAAATTTGTATATTTACACAATTTTCTTTAATTTTTAAGAAATCTGCATTGCAATAATATAAATTTTTTCAGAGAAATTATTTATTTTCTGCAATAGATAAATAGATTTTGTGTTTTCGTCATATATTGAGCAAAACAACACTTTTTTACAAATCAATTTATAGTACTTGTAAAACATGATAGAAAATATGCACATAAAACTCAAATAGAACACTTTCAACATTTTGACCGTTCAATTAGTTAGAAGTAAAATAGAAAATGCTAATTTTATGATAAGTAAAAAAATCAATAGAAAAAATACACACAAAAACAAAATATGAAGAGACCAGCATTTAACACAATTTACTTGAAAAAAAAAACATCAACATTATTTAACATCTACTCGTAAAGCAAACTGCATACAAAAATGTATGGTGCACATGGTAATTTGATTCGGACTTAAGACAATAATTTAAATACATGCTGAGCTGAGTTCTAGTTAGACAAAAATCTAACATGCGTAGTTGATTGCGTAAACAATGATCATATGAGTGACATTTCGAAATGTAACAATACACTGGAGAAGTAAGAACTGTTTAAAATATAACAATTGAAAAATACAAGTTTGTGAAATGATCTTCTAGTTTTATTAAAGAATTATATATTTTGTATTTCTTTAAAAAATTTTAAATTACGTAAGAATTTTGATTTTTGCTAAGTGTATCGTTAAATTTACAATTTCTATGAAGATATAAATTTTTTTAACATTTAACAATCCCAAATCATTTGAGGTTTTCTTTTTAAATTACGAGTACATGCAAAAACAGTGAGTTTATAAATACATTTATAAAACCATTGTGTAAATTGATTTGTTTAGTAAATTTTAGTTTTATATTTTGCATTAATTACTTTTATTTGTTAAGGTTATGAAAAATATGACGTACTCGTTAATTCATTACTATTTTTTTCAATGGCGGACGCAATCGATCATATTCTATTAATAATTACAAAAACATTAAACATTTTCACAGATAAATTGAAAATAAAATATTCTTAATTCAATTCAATTCCTTTATTTATCCATTATATTTACATTTTCATTTCAATTGAAATTACATATTTAAGTGTTCAAGATTTTTCTTTTTCTGCTTAATAATAGATCTACTATGTATATTTACAGAATTTCTATATGCAATATTTTTTTGGAGGAGAAAATTTAGCAAGAACCTATTTGATTTTTATTGTTACAATTACTTAACTACAGACTAGATAAAACCTAAGATGATAATAGCTCATCATATAGATGAATTTAGAATTCAGACATCTGGTATTAAAATTTAGTGTAAGCCTGTTGATCTTATCTGTAACTAGCTCTTAGCCCGGAATATCGTGAAGGCGTATGTTTTTAAGTTTTAATAGCTTAGTTTGAGCTATATGCAGTTTTTTAATATGGTAAGATGCGCTAGTATACCAAACGGGGACTGCATAGATTTCCGATTTATAAAAGGGTATAGGATACGGGTCAATATGTTAACTTTATTGATTACATAAGGTATAGAATTATTATTTATAAATTATAATAATATTGGTCTGAGCTATTAAACATTCTTTTCGTTTCCTTGTAAAACAAATCGCTTGTGTTTACTCGCAGTTTAATATAATTTTCCATTTATTGAAATTCAATATAATATCAGATAATGCTCTATGTAGATTTGTTATTATATCAATAGCTAACATTTCAGAGCTTAAGATTGCTGTGTCTTCAGCGAATATTGACAAAGTGCAGCAGTCCAATTGAGGGAAATCAGATGTATATAAATTATAAAGGACAGGGGTTAAATATGACCCCTGGAGACAACCTGCCGTTAAAGAATGACTTTCAGATATGACTACATGGCAATAAAGGAGCGACACATTGTTCACGTCTGCAAGCAATAAAATGGTCCAATTTTTACCAAATCAGATGTATAATGTTTTTATAATCTGAATTACTAAAAAAAATATACATATGTTATAAAAACGTATTTAGAAGACAAGCATAAGCATACACAGAAAGTTCTTGGTATGAAACCAGTGTTCAAATAATTGCTTATTTAGGCTAACCAGTATTTAAAACATCAACTATTTTGCGGGCGAATTTAGTGTAGAATACAGATTTGTTTCAACTAATGGATAGAAGGGAATGGTATAGGATTTACCTAATGCAATGAGTATGGACTTATATACTTATCGGATAATCTTCGAATGATAAATCGAGTGAGAATGCGTTTTCTAGACACACTATAAGAATACTTACATCAGTATTTATTTTATTTATTTTAATTTATTAAGAAAAAGGGAAACTGTATAAAAAATTCAAAAAGAGAGTGAATTCAAAAATTACTGATTGCCAATAATCATTCGTTACAAATCCATATTCAGTTCATAACAGTTCAGGACTGGTAATAAGTAAATATCGAATAAAAATACATATATACAAAAATACTTTAAAATGTATAATACATAAATACTAGTATTTATATACCTACATATGTTAATTGTAGTACAGGGTGTCCGCCAGGAAGTTATACTACCTTATTTGTTTATAATTTTTGATTAAATGAAAGAGAGTGGATCTTATATTGATAAGTGTTTTATTTAATGTCGGCAATTATGTATGGAATACAATGTCAGATAAATGTCCGCCTCTGTTAGCCTCACAAATGCGAGCCCTTTTTTCATTACATTCTCACACATTTCACGCGGTATTTCATTAATTTTATCACGAATATTTTGTTTGAGTTGCTCAAGCGTTTCTGGTTTATTTGCATAAGCCTTGCTTTTCCGATATCCCCACAAAAACAAGTCCGGTGCAGTCAAACAAGGCGACCGTGGAGGCCAATAAACATCACCATTTTTTGAAGTAACTTGTTGTGGAAAGAGGTCTCGCCGTAATTCCATTGTAATCCTGGCTGTGTACAATATGGCACCGCCTTGTTGATACCACATGTTAATCAAGCCCACGATATCGCTCCCCATTCACTGTTGCCGTTACGCCGTTTGCATTTTCGAAGAAATGATTCCTCCCGACCAAATTGCACACCAGACTGTCACTTTCAATGGATGCAAAGGTGACTGATGAAGGGTTTTACATTGCCCAGAACCGACTATTATGTTTGTTCACATATCCATTCAAATGAAAATGTGCCTCGTTACTCATTATGATATTTTAATGAAAATCGGGATTGTAATGGGCGACCTGTAACATCCCATTGGCATATGTATGGCGGCGTAAATGGTCTTGTGGAACAAGCTCTTGTCTCAACTGAATCTTAAATGGAAACAAATTCAAGTACTTGTACAAAATTGTGGCCAAAGTTGTTCTTTGAAGAACAAGCCCTTGAGCACGGCGTCGAATTGAGGTTGATGGATTGTTTTGAATACTTTCTTGAGCAGCAGTTATGTTTTCAGCCAATCTTGCAGTACGTTGTGGTCCGTCTATCACGTACAGACCATCTTTTTTCGAAATTATTCACTACACGTTAAATAGTGCGCTTTGTTGCCACGTTGTTTCTCCCAAAAATTTCAGGTAAATTTCTCATCGTCACAGTAATCGATGATTGATTTTGATAAAATGTTTTAACGATTAAATCACGTTGGCTTATCGAAAATTTTTTAATAAATAATTTGCCACGTATCTACTTTACGACTGCCAAATATGAACTGTCAAGACTAATGTTTACCAAAATGGCGGCAAACCAAAGTATAACTTCCTGGCGGACACCCTGTATAACAACATACATATACGGAGATTTTTAAAGTAAAAGCGAACTCTCTAAAGCCATCAGTAACAAAATATCTTTGGAGTTGTCAAGCATAGAAATGAAAATAATTATTTTAATCTTAAATACAATATATGAAAGTAGTTTTCTCCGTTCTAATTTATTTGGTTATTACGATATCTATGCCAGAACAATATAATATAAGAGTTGAGTCGTGAAGACATTTACGCCTACTACACTCTCTGACAGTATATATTACACTTAAACTTGTAATATGTGAAGTAAATGAACATTTTAAGATTATTTTTTTTTGGGTTTCCGGTTTATTTTTTAAAGCGCTTCGCAGATGTATGCACTAATAAATTTATTATTCGATATATTATTCCTATATATATAGAATAGTTCAACCCACAACAAATGAAAAGTTTTTGCAATTAATTTAGGAAAAGAGGTTGTAAAGAAAAATTTAATTGATTCATATCGATTATAATTTCTTAGTATTGTGTTTATGAAGAAGTTTCAAAACATGCTGTTTTTATACTTTTCTAATTACAAAAATTCTCATTTTTTTTATAAAGTTATAAGTTGCTGTGTAGACTAAGAGGTTTGCCATTTTTTAATAATATTGTAGCATTTAATTAAAAAATTTATTACCTCAATTGTCAATATTGCCATTGAATGAAAACGGACATCAAACTATTTTTGTAAGTTTTTTAACGTTCCTCTAAACAAAAATGCACATCCATAATCTAGTTTCTAAAACTTATCTTTAATTATCCTGCGAAATCTTCAACGAAAATATATAAGAAAAATATATTGAACATTGACAAAGATTGACAAAACACACTAAAATTATATTCTTCTTACTTTATTAGCCAAATGAAAAAAATAGAAAAGTGTGAACAAATCTTATATTCTTTCTATAAACAAATTTTAATATAAGTATACACAAGTATATTGAAAAGCTGGAAAAATTAAACTTCGAAATGTGATATTCAATACTCAAGTATTTCATTTACATTTTTTGCATCATTATCTGTTGAAAACTTCACAGCATAATGAAGATGTTTAAAGTGGACTGACTAAGAATATAATGCTTTGCTTTAATCCGGATTTTCCTCTTTCATACAACATCAGTATTAATAATTTGAAATAAAATATAGTTCTATTTATTAGTCACAGTTATTAGTATTCTGAGCAATTTCAAAAGTGTTAATACAATAAATGCTATAAAATTATTAGACATATCGCAAATTCGTATTTAGAAACTTTTGAGTACTTCAACAAGAAACCCGGAAAAGCATAGCTCTGCTTGGTTCGTTATTTATATATTTATATATTTCAGACGTATGTTTGACATCTGATTGAATTAAAACTATTTTTTTCGGTTTGCCAAAAGGTGTTACCAATAATCTCAGAACTATTCGAAATACGAGAGATCCATCAGCCGATTGAAGCGGGTGTTCCACGCACGACTTTTCGCAAAATCTAAAAAGCCACACAGTGAAGCATTTTAAAGACGGTTTAAGTTCTAAAGGTTGCTGAAGCAATATTGAACTGATTTTTCCTTTACTTCGTTGAAGCAGCAACTATATTTTCCGCTGAACACCATATAGAAAAACAAAACGTCCCGACATTGGTTCGATTGTGTAGCGTTCCTTAATAACATCAACCGGGACAGCAAGAGATTTTGTTCCAAAGTTTTGGATGGCCAACAAGACCAGAATAGCTATCAACTTGCAACTGCTACCCATCTTGTTATCGCTTTCTTTATTCCAATCCTCAGTATCATTCAATAAGTCAACCAATAGCATATGGTTCTTTGTGAGTCTGTTGCATCAAAAGTCAAGCCGAAACTTGCTTGTTCATCGTTCTTTGATGTGATCAATTGCATCAATTTAATCTCGGTTTATGAGCCATGATTAAGGTCAGTCTATGAGTATAAATTATTCGTTATCTTCGGTTATGACGTAAATTTTTGTGCTGAAACACGACAAAAAGAACATCTATACGCCACTACTAAAGCATCCACTCCATTAATCTTTGTTCGATTAATCGAGTAAAGTTTTTCCATTATTTGATAGAATAATGAAAATAGTTAATTTCGATTAACGAATAACTCGAAAATTGATGTCAATTAATCGAGTAAAATGACGTGGCTATTTAAGATCCGAGTAAAGATTCCTCAACATTAATTGAGTAGGATGGAATAATTAGGTTCTTAATCAACAATTTCGAAAAGGCATATAATTACTTTTCAAAAGATTTAAGGCCAGAATAAACGAGAGGCCAATTAAACTACTTAGTATACTTACTCTTTATCTTAATTCCCCAAAGCTGCACAAGAATGATAACTTCTTAAAATATTTTTTTTTTTTTGTTTTCGATTTTATTTATTTGCAATCTATTTAACAAGAAACATTAAGCAAATCTTATAAATAATAACAATAACTTATATTATTAAGTTCCAATGAGCTTAATAAAAACAAATACAATACGTATTTTCTAACTAGCTATTTTATATATTTAAGTACGTATGTGTATGCAAATATGCGTATTAATTATATAAACCTAGCCTCTAAAGGGTAGATCAAGTACATGAAATCTTTTGAGTCTACGAATTTCATCACTATCATCCAACAGTGTAATAGCCAAAATATTTGTATGATTACTAAGTCTACCCAGATATCTATTACTAAAATTACTAATCTCTTCCCTTATTGTAGATATTTTGAGATCATTATGTAAGCAGTTGTTGGTAATAAACCATGGTGCATTAGCTAATAATCTTAACGTTTTTGATTGATAACAAGAACAAAATCTCTGCGAGGAGTTGAACTGCTGATTATCTGTATGTCAAACGCGCACAGTGCTACTGGGCTACTCACAGAATAATTACTTTTATTTATTTACAAGTAAGTAGTTACTCGACTACTTCAAAGAACAGTAACTAAAAAAAATATATATCAAACAAATTTCTTTATGAAAAGCCGAAATATCTAGATTTGGTCATTTTATTATTCATATTATAAGGGATCATATTTTAAATAGTGTGAATACCACCGAAAATAATCTAATTATGGCTCCTTACTGTGTTTCCGAAGAGGACATTTCAAGAACGTTACAAAATTGTTTCATTCCACCTGAGGCTTTTCTTTTCCTTGATAGAAATGGCTTTACCCAAAATGAGGATGGTATTCCTATATTTTATCAATTCTATAGACGATCTAATATAAAATCAATAAATTAAAAAGAACTTACAATAGAAAATCGTCGTTTCGATACAAAAATTTATATGCAAGATAAAAACACTAAACCTAATTGGAATCCTAAGAAATATTGGTGGCTTACGCAATAATAATTTGTTGAATTTTAACCCTTGACATTATCCTTTTTATATTTTCCTATATACAAGTAAAATTTTTGTTAATCTTTTTGCTTACAACTAACTTATTAAAAATATATTATTATATTTATGTTATCATTAAGCATGAGAAAAATTAACTTTACTAGAAACTATATATTATACTTGAGAGCTCGTTGTAGTGGAACTTTGTATATATATAAAAAAATAATGATCATTATGCTTTTTGTTTATTTGGAATTTACTATTATATTCTAAATATTTATTAAATAAACATGGAAAAAATAGTAGAGAATCCAGTCGATTAACGAATAACTCGAACAATTGATGTCAATTAATCGAGTAAAACGACGTGGCCATTAAAGAGCTGAGTAAAGATTCCGCAATATTCATTGAGTTGGATGGCATAATAGAGTTCCTAAACAACAATTTTAGAAAGGCGCATAATTTATTTTCAAAAGATTTATTTGCTCAAGGTCAGAATAAAAGAGAGGCGAATTAAACTACTTACTATACGTATCTTAATTCCACAAAGAATGATAACTTCTTAAAATATAGCTCGAAAAGTTACAATCAAATTGTATGATCGGTTGTTTTACATTGAATAAGAAAATGTGGATCTAAATGAACACAATCGCTTGTGTGAAATAAACAAAACTATACAAAGTTTACCAAATTTTAAAAAATTTAGCACAAACTTTATTAGTACTACTATAAAAGATGATTTAGATAAGACGGAGAAAAAATCAGAAAAACTAGAAAATGTTTTTAATGCAATCCGACAGCTATCACCAACATCTACTATAAGTGAAAAGGTGCTTTCAACGTCAAATTTTAGTGGAAAAAAAATAAAAAAAAATGTATTTTATAAATAGTATACACCAAACATCTAAGCTGTAACTAATTATATAAGACTATTTTAAGAGACGTGATTGAAATCTCGTCAACAGTACAATTATTCATTAAACGTAATTTTTGATGTACCATGATTTTTTAAAAGTTTTAGAACTTTATTCGTAGTTACAAATGAATTGTTGTTTTATTGTTTATTTTTGACTACATTTTAGTTTTATTGTTTTCTTGGTTGTTTATTAAATATTAAAAGTATCAAATCAAACAGACATGTACATATATTTCTTCTATTGGATACAATTATTTGAAATTTTTGAATTATTTGAATTGTTCGAGTTATTCGAATAATTTAAAACCTTTACTCGATTAATCGAGCAAATACATGGATACTCTAGCCACTACTAACGAACATTGTCGAGATTACAGGACTTTGTTTCCAATGGTTCCTATTGAGCATCTTGCCTGAGGGGCTTGTGAAAATTCATTGCAGAATCCTTGTATTGTCAATAGTCTTTCGAATGATATCATAAACTTCTTCTTTATAGATAATATTTAAAGAAGATATCATTAAAATGAGTTAAACCGTAACATATTTATCATAGTGAACATATTATTATAAGTAGGAAGGCTACCTGGTTTAGTCAATCAAAAGAGAGATAAAGACCAAACGTCATGAAGAACTGAGGTATTCAAACTGCTGACTAGATTTTAACAGTTAATCTTTTAAATTCACTATAAATCTTTCAGACCGCGATGCATCAATTGAGCGGGTGGGTTTTGGTCTAAATATTTTCGCTTCTATTTGACCAATGTCAAATAGACTGGCATGCATCGATTGCTTTGATTGCTCTTAATGTTTGTTTTTCACACTGTTTTGCTGTTCGTTTTACCATTACTAGAATTTTTAAGAAATTCTTGCTTCCATTTAAGTTTTGTCAAAATGAGCCGCCGAAGTAAGTTGTGCTTTCAACTGCAAAAGTACTGATCGTTAACAAATAGTGAAGTGAGCATATTTTAATAAAAAACAAATTAAACATTTTAATGCTTTAAGCCAATCGAAATCATTGGATGCAATCAAAAAGGAGTTTGCCTGAAAAATTTTACCGCGACGTATCAATCGTGCATGATATGGAAACCTTTGAATATACAAATAATCAAACATAAACATTGATTATATTTTCATTTCCATATATTCCAAAAATTATGAAAAAATTCCCATTGTAGAAACAGCAACCAATTTTGCTAAAAAAAATTTGAGAAAACAATTTTTAAAATATCGTAGGTTTTCGAATTAAAATTTTTGAAGATACTATTGTCTAAAGTTAATGAGCCCATTCAGTTGATTTTGCTAATGAGGCGTTATGAGCTTAGTCCGTAATTAGTTCTATGAACAGGCTGATAATTCAGTTGAGATCTAAGCAAAACAGAATTACCGAGATCGTTATGCTTGAATTTATAACATTTTTTATCAGTTAATTTTGTTTGAGAGAAAAGGGATAGGTTGCGAAATATACAATAAGTTGAAAATTTTTAACAAGTTTCTACAACTGTTATATCTTATGAAAGAGATTATCCTTGTTAATAAATCAGACAACAAAAATATTATCGCTTGCGCACCGGCTGTAAAGGACAATTGAATATTTTAAAGCCTTAGATAATAAAAATCAGTAGAGTATAAAACTGCCAATTTTTGTGGTTGGGCTGTTGAGGAATATTCACTGAATAAGAAACACTGTTTCTTTAAACGTTTTACCAAAAAATATATTTTCATATTTTTCTAGTTAAGAGAGCTGCAAACCATTTTCTAACCAGCAAAATAATAAGATAAAGGCACATACATATATTTTTCAAAACGTTTAATTTAATTGTAGGATCATCCCAATTATTCCAATTTAAAACCAGTTTCATTTAAAAAATGCTTTTTAAAAAATATGATTTTTTATAATTCACTCTTTTGTTTAATAAATTATTTCTTATAAAACTAAAAAACATTTTACTTTTTATAAAAATATTGTATATGAAAATATATCTAACACTACATCTATGTAAAAAAGGTTTTTTTTATAAAATTTATATTCCCACTGCCTGCCCAACAATTTCGAAAGAACATTTTCTTATATTGTCCGACAGACAGTTACTCTTAAAAATTAAACATTGTCTTCCCTTAAAAATAGTTTAAAAATACATTTGAGCTTAAAAATTACTTTACAAAAAAATGTGTTTTGTTACTTTTCTCATATATACAAAAATATACAGTTTGTGAATTGAAAACAAAAGTTAATTCATTATCATACATTTGTACAGGCACTCTACATAATAGGAAATTAAATGCAGTGAAACTTTATAGTTTTAGAGTTTTTGTTTTTAAGAGGCTGACTAGAATTTTGGTTTTATTAGCAAAAAAAAGGAAAAAAGGCTCTGCCTTTGTGATTTCGTAAGAAAAATCTAACACCAGGTTGAGTTTTTATTTGTTTGTTGTAAGTAGTTGAAAAAAAAATTGAGATTATTAGTTGTTGTAGACTTTAGGAACTAATTTTTGGTGTTCTTTTTTATGGCAAACGAGATTCGTTTTGTCTAATTTTGTTTCCTAATGCTCGTTGTAGACAGGATAAGAGTTAAGTTCTGCTGCAGAAGTATTGGAGATATTTGTAGAGTTGGTAGAACCTTGGCAACCGCCCTCTGAATGTTTGGTTAGCAAAGACATGCGAGAAAAAGTTTTGGCACAATTGGTGCAGGAATATTTCTTAATATCGGAGTGTGTTTGTAAATGCGCCCTTAAGTTGGAGCGATCAGCAAACGCCCGATGACAGTGTTGACAGCTGAAAGGTTTTTCGCCAGTATGAGTACGTATATGGCCTTGTAACAACCATGGCCGCGAGAAAGCTTTGCCACATATGTTACATTTGCAAGGTAGAGTGTGAGTGCGTATATGCATTTTCAAAGCTCCTAAAGAAACATAAGTTTTGTCGCAGTCCTTGCAGCTAAAAGATTTTTTTACTTGATTACCTTCTGCCGCTGGACAGTGGAACTGCTGATGTTTGGTGAGCCCAGAGAAAGTGGAGTAGGATTTTTGACAATCAGGACACTGGTAGCGTGGGGGACTATTTTTTTCTTTTTTGACCGGTGTGCTGGCAGATGAAACTGGTGTTGTTTGCTGAACAGCAGTTCCTACATCAAGTTTTTCCGTTTTTATTGTAATGGATTTTTGGGGAACCTTGATTGAGTTACAGTTGTTGGGCTTAAGAGAAAGATCTTCTGGCACGGGCGAAGCGAGGGATTCGGGTGTTAACGATCTCATGGAATAGTAAGAAGACTCTGAGTATGCTGGTGAAATGGGGGCATGATGATGCTGTGGAGGATATCCCAAGGCATAGGTTACAGCAGATTGATGATGTGATGGATAGGCTGGCAAAGGATAAGACATAAATCTGTGTTGGTTATGATGCTGAGGTGATTGAGGAGGCATTTGTCGCACACCAATTGGTCTGTGTATTACATCTGTACGCATGGGGGGTGATATCGAATTGGCGCGCCCATTCATATAATGATGGGGAGGAGGTGACAAAGAACCAATGGAATCTGATGGCGAGCTGGGGGATAAGAGTTCACCCCTTAAAGGAGAAATTTGCTGTGCCAAATGAGGATTATTTATTGTGCGATAAAACTCAGCAGTGTAAGGAGACATATGAAAATTCCAGGGCTGTATGCCATATTTAGGATATGTGGGTGTAGGCACTACAACGGCCGCTGAAGCGGCAGCTACAGCTGCAGCTGCCGCCAAAGCTGCTGCCTGTGTAGTATTTGTATCTTCATTGTGATTATCCTCAATATCCACGCAATCAATCATTTCATCCTCATCATCACAAATGCTGTCATCGTCAGTATGATCGACATCGACACCTTCATCTTCGCAACAATCACTAACATTGATCAATTCTTCTTCGGCAGAAGAAGCTTCCTTTTTCAAGCTTAAATTTTCGGGCTCATCATTATCCATTTTAATAGGCACTGTAGTATTGATTAACTTTTTTGAATCTATGATCGAGTCATCTTCATCAAAGTGATAGTGAACGGGACGTTTTTTCAAAGGACACTTAGAGTAATTTTTTTCCACTAGCATATCTTCAATATTATGCATTTTTATTGCTTTGCTTTCAAAAAACTATGATTTTTATAATAATTCTTACTTTTTCAAAAGAACACCTGTATCTATATTTTATTACGGTTATTTTACACTTTTTAACATAATTTGTTATTAAGATCGTTAAGTTGTTAAACATGTAATGTTCTATTTATGTATTTAACTTTAAATGTTCTATGGATCTAATGATGAACGCGTTTTGATAACAAAAAATTTTTCGATATCTTTGTTTTCTTAAAAAGCGATGTTAACACAAGCAAAACCAACGAAGAACTGTGCTAGAGCATAAACAATCACGAGTTTATATAGGCTGAGAAGAGTTTTAATAGCTCTTTATTCCTGTACTCCACCAAAAACCTGAACTCGTTGTAATGTGTAGCATGCTCTTCTCAATAAACGAGCATCACCTGCTTAATTTGTCTCGTACTCTCTCCCAAATAAATATCTAGATTCTCTCTCGACTATGGATGGACTCTTGCCTTAAAATACATACATATCTATGTATGTACATTTAGCTATATACACTGGTATTTACTGTTTGTTACATGCTGCAAGTATTTAAATTCAACCACCAATCATCTGGCCTAGTGTGTTAAGTGAACCGCTATATTGTACTGGTGCTTGTGTATGTGTTGTCAAACATTCAAAACAAAACCTGTCTAAGCATGTTCAGACACATGTTGGATACGCGTGCCGTTATAATGGTTTTAAACAAAACCGTTCACCAACAACCAATAGCAAATGGTACCCATACTTTAACAAAAAGTGCGATTATATAACTTGATTTCTTATGGTAACACGATATAGTCGGAATCTCCCTCTCCATTAAGGTCTTATGAATTTTAGTACTCTATTCCAAAAGAAAATCTCTCAATTTGCCAAGATGTGTTTACTCATTTAAATGAAACTTCTCCTTTCTCTTGATTGTTATTACATTACAGCTGCTGCCTGTTGTTATTGAAAATGGTAATTTTAACTTCTCTTCCTTATTCATCGTTATGCTCTGCTGGATTTTATTTATATTTCTGTGTGCGTTTGCCATATTCCTGAGCACACTTTTCATGTCGTTTCGTGTTTATAACACGTTGGTGTATCGGTACTCTTGTTACTTATGTTTTTTTTCATTGTAGGATCTTTTTTCACATACAATTTTCCTGCCTCATTTTATCGTTTAAGTATTGGGGCATTTGCACAAACTCAAGCAGTCTAAATATAGACTTCCATGTGTTGGGAAGGACAGGTGGTCGTTTTTCTTTAAGTACTTGAGCAGTGTTTTTAAGGATTTTTAAACATAGCATACGCAGGCCTTTCAACGTGCGAAACTCAAGTAGAAAACTATAAATTTTAAGGATCAACTTCTCTGTGTATGAAATTTTATTTTAAGGAGTGTTTTAAAAAGGATTTTCCTTTCAAAAGTTCATTGTACTGTTAATTATGTACCTACTTACAAATATAGTACATATGTATGTATGTATGTACATATGTATATAGGTGAATTGTAATACAGCGCAACAAAATGGTTGCTGCAAACAACAGCTTTGAATTATTAAAAAGATTTTTTTTAACTATTGAAGGCAAGAAGTTTAATATCCCAATAAAAATAAATAAATATATACTCGTAAGTACCTTCCGAGTTTAGTTTAAAGCAAGGGCAAGTTCACGAACAGAAAATGTTAATGATATGCTGTGTATAAATTTTGATATATTTTTGTTTACCTTTAAATAATTTTAGAAATACAAATATAGATGCTCTAAGGCTTGGGTTATAAAACCTATTAGATACCTACATATGTATATTTACTTGCTTGTAAGTACACACACACGATATTTTTTTTTTTGGCAAATTGTGAGATTAAATTTTTTTCTAGGATTTTTCTATGTCGGACCTTAAAAAAACTGGTTTTGTAAACTATATACAACAAATCTTCCGTTAGCCTTTATTAATGTGGTATGTGGTAGATTTCAGTAGAGTTGTTTTCAATTTCAAAATTTATAAATATTCAAACCTTAAAAACTTCGCAGCACGAAACTAACAAATCTTTTTAAAATAAAATAAAATAAAATCTTAATAAAATAATAATAAATAAAATGTTTCAGCAAAAATAAATACAAATTTAAATTTTGAGCTCTTTTGATTTGGTTTTAATAATTTCTTATTAACGTATCGCATAATAAAAAAAGAACTGCTTCCAACTTCATAGCCCGTTGAAGGTATCACGGTTATTTTTTTCAATAACTTTTTATTTGAGTTTTGCATAATTTTTCATACAAAATTATTTTTTCTCGTAGAAAACCAAGCACAACTATTCCGATACTTAAAATCTTATTCCCAGTTTTTACGCACTAAAAAAAACTAAGTTATGGATAAAAAATCTGAATATTTATAAAATCGAACACGCTCAGACTTTATAAAATTTTCCTGCTACTACTTTGATATCAATCAAGAAGTTGAATTTGAATTTTTTTTACCTTAGGACTTTTTTTAAATCATATGGAGATATGGAACAAATTCTCTGCCGAGACTCCTGTCGCTTTCACCTACAAACAGTAGTTAATCCATACTGCTTTCAAATACGCAACCCTTAGTAAAATATGTGGCATATGCAGTTTCAAAAAACAAAAATTTCTAGTTTACAGAATAAGTTTTTGGAGTAAAATTATAAAAAAAATATTAAATTCAACATGACTGAAAATATAAAATATTAGATTTCTATGTGAAAGTATTAAACTGAAAGTATAATGACAAAGCATTGAATTTATTAAAAAAGTTATTATAATTATTGCAAATATATTCCAAATCTCCTATTAACTTAATATATACATACATAGATATGCTTATATATTTAAGAGTGGATACTTGATTCTTGTATGCATACACACATGCATGAATTTATGAACATACATACATATGTACTTCGTAGTACATACATACCTACATATGTACATATGCATAAATGTAAATATAGCCCGAAACACCATTCTAATTTTCAATAAAATATGTATGTATATTGAAAATTTTACATAATTTTTATTTACATTTTTTGGGTGTTACTCTGTTGATCGTGTTTTTATTTATATTCAATTATTTTATCATATTCGTACTTTTATTTTTTTGTACAGTTCCATATTTTTTCTTTAAATAAACTACAAAAGTTCAGTAAGGAAAAAAATATTTTAAATTAAAATTTAAAACAAGGAATTGGTAAATTAAATGCACAATTGAACCAACTATTATTTACTACATACAACAAGTATGGTAAACATAAACGTTCATACATTAATATTCATGCTACTAGTAAAACAACAAATTTATAACAAAAACAACATGAAAATAAAACGAGACAAATGAAAAAAAAAATTAAAAATACAGAACGAATGGATATGAACACCTGGACAATATTTTCGTTAGTAAAAATTGGTGTTGCTGGTATGATTGTTATTATGAGTTTGCAAATGTGGTAGTATGTTATGTTGTGGCATAGATTGTTGTGTTTGTTTAATCCCTGAAAACACACTGATTTGATATCAATTGAGAATACTTTAAAATCAGACTCTATCTGATATGGTGAAAGTGTAAAAGGGATATTAATGCAATTTGGGGAGCAAGGAATTCCCAATAGAGATTGAGATATATTTATTAATTTAGTCTTGAGAGACAAAATTGATTTATTCCTGATAATACTCAACAATTAAAAAAAACTAATATCAATTTGAATTCAAATCATAATCTCAAGGATTGAGAATATCATATGTTATGATAAAACCATCATATTTCAAACGTTTAACCTTGTGTTTGTTGGGATTAAGTTAGTAAGAGCAACAACATTCAAAATTTAACAAAAACAAATCATATTCATAAAAAAAACTAACACACGTACATACCTTCTAAAGTTAATATAGCAAACTAACAACTACTTACTTATATTACTCGTTCAACAATCGGTTTCTTATAGAATTAACGAAAACGAAATGATAACAACAACAATTATGAAAATAATAAAAAACGAATATCTTATTCATATCAACTGTTTAAAAATATATAAACGGAGTTATAATTGTACTACACTAAAGCAAAAGCTGTTATATGGCTGTGTATATATGTATGTAGGTATGTAAATAAGTGCTTTAACATGTTGTTTTGTTATCAAACAAAAGTGCTCGGTTTTGATCGTCTGTGATCAAACAGCAATCAAAATCAAGCCAAATCTAGAAAAGAAGAAACACTGCTAGTACTAACGTTTCGTTGTTAAAACGACAGGAGTTTTGAAATGTATCGCCGTGTATGAGTCATTAAGACATGTTTTAGGTGTTTATGTGCACAAACATGTGTGCATAAAAATAGTAAGTCGGTGTGGTGTGACTGATTATCGCCACTACAAGCCAAGCACGTTTACAATAAATATAGAGTACTTGATTAGAAGAGATACATATTATGCTATTAATTTATTTATAAATTTATTATAGATATGTATGTTTAGTGCGTGTGTTTTTAGAGAGATGTTGATTTTATTTACTTTATTTTATTTACTGCTATCGCTTAGTACTTAAGAGTTTTCCTTATAATTTAAAGAGTACTTTTAAGAGCTAAAAGCTGGTATAAAATGAAATCGAAACATGTGTAATAACAAAGAGTGAACAACACTCTATATATTTTAGCAAGAGAATTATTTATCTTAGAGCTTTTTACACTATAAAATAAAACAAAAAAATAAGTACGTTTTTAAATTAATTAAAACGTCTGAAGGTCTGGACTTGTACATATGCACATATGAACACAGCCAAAAATCCACTGGTTCGTTTTCTGCTTATCCAAATATGTACCTATAAAGCTGATTTTTTTTTAAAGTGGGAGCCAACTGCACAATATCCTGTTATAGGTCATAGAAAATATCTTAATGAATTCCGATCTTTTCTGATTTTTATTTTGCCCCAAGGTTTCAGCATCGAAGTACATTTCATTTTTGTCATATCGTCCCTTTCGTAACATATTCTCTGACGTAGGTGTAGCTAGACCATTTCTTTGTGTGAGAAAGTAGCCCACTACGTTTGTTTTTCGCATTTACTTGCGTTAAAAATTTGACATAAAATTAAAATCAAAAAATTTAAATCCCTTTACAAAAACGATTGAAAAGAGTCCACACAAAATTTAATTTTTAGTAACCAAAAATATCTACACATAAAAAATAATATTTCGATGTGAAAGAAAAATATGCAGCACAAGATAAAACTATTTTTACACTGAAATTGCTTTCACATCGCAATATAGAGTAACCCCATATTAAAAGCAAAGCTCATCTCTTTTGACGTAAACTAAATATACAGATGTAATAAAAATATTTAATATCACTGGGTGAACTCAAAAACTATTAAATTTCTATTTTTCTCGGCATACTCGTATGTACATACGAAAACAATATTTAATATAATAAATGCACACCGGCATAACACAATAAACAGACGTGGTGCTAAAAGGAGAATAATCAACTCATCTGTACTTGAACTGCGAAGGAAAAAAAAATTGACGTATCTGGACCTAAAATTTCCTTAAACACTATTAATAAATTCTTCAAAAAACTTATAAAGTATCTAAAGAATTCGCATAAACATACAACTACAATTTTTTTAAATTTTTGTTTTGGTTACTTTTATGGAGAGACACTTATTTTCTATTAATTTGTTAAATCATAAGCTTACATTATAGTGAACCAGATGCAAATTGCAAGAATATACTGTTTTTAATCTTCATTATTTTTCAATAAAAAAAATTAATTTACTAATAAAATTTTAGTAATATTCACCAGTTGAAAAACAACAATTTAAATTATTTTGAGGTGTTCTTGCACCAACGATATCTTTTTTAATTACTACTTTTCTTTTACATTTTACAATTTTATCGAATATATTTTTGGTTTGTTCGTAAATTCATCTCTGTGCTGCAGGTTATGCTCAGTACGGTCATAAATGCAAACAGTAGTAAATATGGTAATGTTAGGTATTAAAAAATGCAGCGCTAAAGTATATTGTGCGCAAATAGACACAAAACACAAATCATAAAAATTGGTGATGCAACGGATGAATAAGTATTTAATTTGTTATTTTATTAATTGTTACTGTTCGTTTTACTTGAGATGTCGAGCGTCTCATTTGAAAATGACCAAAAAGTGCATCATCTGAATATTTTTGAATAATATCGAAATAATCCACCACTCTAGGAACTCGCTTCTTCTTTCTCAGTAAATTTTTCAATAATAAATTTATTTTTTATTTGTATATTATTTTCATAATAGTTTTGTTATCCAGCTCACTGATTAAATGCAGACAATAAAATGAGCAAGCAGAAATAAGCAACAGCCGATTAGCAGTGCAGTGTAAAATAATCGCCCTTTTGTTTGAAAATTAAAAAAAATCGTTTACCGAATCCTGAGGTCTAATTATCGCTATCGATAGCAAGCCATGCGATCACTTATTTTACGATTCGATATCGTGCTTACAACGTAAACACGTTGTTCGATAGCGCATGTTATAAAATCAAACTAAAAATACGTAATCAATACAGCTCGTTATCGAATTCGATGATTAGACCCCTGTTTTTTACTTTCTTATTAGTTTTTGACGTAATTGACGTTAAAAACTCAATAACTTTTTTTTCGAAACTTTTATCTTTTATTCCACTTTGTGCAAAAAAAAATGATTCTTTAGCATCCGCTTTATAACAACTACTCGTTATCACAAATATACATTATTTAGCATACAAATAATATCAGACCAAATACATTAATAAGACTAAAATAAATTTATAGCTTACTTACTTGTTCATTGATATATGTACATCCGTATTTAATAAATTTTAATGTAATTTTAATTTTATATTTAATTTAACAAATTGAATAAAAATTTTTTATTTTAAACGTATACTTTATTCAAAACTGTTTGTATTTTTCCGCTTTATAGTTTTTTTTTATAATGAAAAACATTATTTGCCAATTAATTAGATGATGATCTTTAAAATAAAATTGACTTAACTCGCACACCAATTTTTTATTATTTCATAAAGTATCTAAAGATAATATTTTATCAATCTTAAATAAATGTAAATATATTTATATATTTATTTATATGAAGCACAAGCACGTTTTATCGATTTTTAATGATCTCTCCCTTCATCTTTGTAAACTGCAGCAGAACGCATGAGTGGCATCTTCAAAAGATTTATTAAAACAAATAATGAGAAAAATACACTAGAAAAGTTGTATACCCTTTTAACTATTTGTTATTAAATTGTATTTTTATAGAAATCTATCTAATCAAGCTATAATTTCCCAATATAAATTTATTATGGAAATTTCAAATGAATACTGCGCCACTAAAATTTTAATTAAAAACTCAAAAGCATTTTATTAGATAAAATATTTCTTGAAAACCAATTATTTATCTTAGAGACAATCAGTTATGCTGGCGCTTAAAAATTGGGGATTATTCAACTTATCAGATAATAAGGCAAAAATGTTATTAAAAACATAAAATCTTTCTTTATAAGAAATATTTCTTACCTACACTCACGTAATTGCAGATTGTAATGATATGTCACAGCATTTAGTATTAACTGATTTTCTTGCAGTCATGGAAAATTGGCACACTTTGTTATTCTATCGAACACACCTTGTAGCAAGATCAATATAATGTTAATGCACAGAACAAAATGTTGCCACCAATATAAATAAAATTTATTAATTTCTTTGTTTGTTTTTATTTTTCATTTTAAAACTAAAAACTACTTGTGGCAAAGAAAATGCATCTGTTTTTCGTCACAAATCTCCTCGTTACAATAATTCGGATTTCAAGTGTATCTTTGTATACAATTTCTTCTTTCATCTTTGTGTTATGAGTTTATTTGTTTAAGCTATATCCTGTTTTCTTATTGTTTTGTGTTTTATCTTTTCTCCTGAAACTCAAATTTCATTGTATCCCTTAATAGTTTTTACAGTTATTACTCGTTTCGTAGGATATATTCAATTTTATAACTTCCTTGTTCTTGCTGTATAGATATTTTATAACGTCTTCTTTATTTAATGATCTCAATGTAACTTAATCTAGTTGCTTAGGAGTAATTTTATTGGTGGGGGTAGTTTTTCAATGTAACTGTATTTCTATCTAGTTGAGATAAGAAACATTCGTCTATCATAAAACTAAATTTGGAGCACACTTTATATATACTTCATTGATTTTAGGCTGTTCGATATTTTAAATAGTTTTTGTTTAAACATCTTCACATCTGCTTGAAATTTATAAATGTATCTTCTGGAGTTCATTGGACATTGTTTGTATTAACGGTTTTTATTTTATTTTTTTTCAACTAAGTGGGTAACGGTCGTTGAGGGAAGTAAATTTTTTTGTAGATATTTTAGAAAATTTTTCAAATTATTTGAAGGATTTCTTCCTTTTACATTCGCGTAGGTATGCAACAGTTTCCACAAGGTATTTTTAATGCCTTAAATAGTACATGTTAAGCTAAGTTTAGACGATATGCTGAATCATCATATTTATGCTGAAAAAATTGTTACAAATGCTTGCATATCGTGTAAACGCAAAATTTTTTCAGCACACGTATGTTTAACAGTATTTGCTATCACTTTGTGAACAATACCATCAAACGTATGTTGGTAATTTCAGCATATCGTGTAAACAGCATTTTATTAGTGCTTAACAAATTTCATGCGTATGCTGACATATATGTTATTTGTTGAAAGGGGTATGCAAGCTTTTCAGCATATGCCAAATTCGTATACATATGCGCCTCATGTCTAAGCCCAATCGTTGGGAAAATTGAAATGTTTAATATCATTTAAAAGTCGACGAAACAATAAAAAGTAAAAAAAGTAACTCACATTGCAAAAAAGCAAGATCCCGCAAAAAGTTGCAAGCTTTTGAAAAATTCAGCGACATTTGTAGCCATGTACCCTTGTAGCCTGCTATCATGAATGTGTTTATTTCTTAATTTATGTTTATTTTGTGCTTGGCAAGTTTTGCAATAGCTAGTGATATTTCCCCGGACGACATCATTTATGTTTATTTTTATTTATATTAATAATTTTATTGCAAAAATTATACGTATAAGTACATAAGTTGAATAATAATTAAAAGTTGTTGACAAACTCACTAATTTCACAAACAAATGTTTATGCAAGTCAGCATATGTTGCACCACATAAAATTCAACATATCGTATAAACACAAAAACCGTATGCGAACTCTTATGTTGACATTTCATATGTTGTTTCATTTTATACAAAACACAAGATAAATAAGTGACACTAATTGAAAATTCAAATGGTTTGGTATTTTTATTTATTTTTTATATTATGGAATATGTTGGACCACTTGATGTGGCTAACTGCCTAGTTTCTTTGAAATTGTAATGGTGAAAAATAAAGTCTGCCATTTCTCCTCTATCACTGTCGAACATAGATGGACCCGGCCAATTCATCCTTGGATAATGTCTATTATCGCTTAGAAATTGCGCAAAGCTAAAAATAATTAAAACATTAGCCAAGCTGATGTTTTTAAAAGATAACCTAAAAGTTATTCAAGAAAAAGAGAACTTTTCATAAATATAATTTAAAATATTGAATTGAAAGAAAATCCCAAAGAAGACAAAAACAGTCGAAACAATTTAATTTTTTTGCACATATTACTTAAATGTTTAATGGATTTATTTGCGATTTTTGATTCAGGTATTTTATGCATCTGAAATGCGGCTTAAAACTCTTTCAATCTTTTTTAGTTAATTCGGAATTTTCTTGTAGAACAAATTCATTACCATGAGAAATCACATAAAATTATTGAGCTTAATTTTATAATTTATAATAATAAGTAATTATTAAAATCTCAAGAAATCGGCCATAATAAAATTTTTGATATCAAAATACAGAAGTGTCCATGCCTTAAAACCCCCCAGCAAATTAAACATCGTCATCAAGGTCCATTAAGTAGTAATGGCATTGATTGGCATTTGTTGTTTGATCGAGTTTTGTCTCCAGGACCAGCATACATCATTCATCCTACGTATTTGTTAAAAAAAAACGCAAGCTGCTTAAGCCGTTCTGGCTTTTCTTGAAAACCACATGGGTTCTTAGTAGCGACCACCAGACTAATATTCTGGCGCAATATACACTAGTTTCTAGGGCACCCTATTAAGATCAATTTTCTAACTTAATCTTACCAATAGCTGATACTGAGGCTTATTGTATTTCTTACTTACTTACTTACTTAACCACTGTAAAAATACCCACCACTTTGGCTCCGAAGACGATTGTCATTATACAGCAGTTTTACATTTTTTTTTATTAAAATTTAAACAAGCACAAATCGAATGAAAGTGATATTAATTGATTTTTTTGTGGAAGCTATTTCGACTTATCGAGTTGCAAGATTGGCTTAAGCCAATAATTCACACTAAATACTACACTAGCATTTAATAAAGTAAACTTTGTTAAAAACTATTCCATACTGAGGGTCTGATAATTGCATTAAAATATTTATTTTCTAAAAGTTTTGCTAGAAAACTTTTACAACAGTTTACATTTTGAGCTACGTATTAGAAATATTTAAAAAAGAATTTTTTTATCACCTTACTTCAAATGACGCCACTCAATTTCAAGTGGCACACGCCAGATGTGTCATTTGGCAGGAATACGATGTAAATTTACAACACTACAGACGTGACATGCAATTTGAGTTTCTACAAAATGTTACGCATGCGAACAAGTTGTGGAGAAAAAAATATAAGAACCATTAGCGTAAAACAACAAATAAAACATTTTCCTCTCTAAATGTTTGCTATGAAAATTTAACCCCTAAAACACCCCTTTCGATTCATACAGTAGTCACTTTGTGTGGTAGTTGGGTGTCATTCATCAATTCATCAATGTAGTTTCAACTCAATCATCATTAAGACGTTCGTATTACATGCATGTCCAAACCACTGGAATTCGTTGGTGTTGTCGGATGGTTGGATGATACGAGTGCATTCAACATACCCATAATAAGCAACATAAACGACATGTGTTCATATGTGTTGCGCTTAAAGGGCATTTGAAAAGCCTTATATTTATGTACTATGTTCTGGGTTTTTGCATTAGTTTTTCAAATTTTCTAGCATTCTATGATAAATTATGCGGCTAATCATGCGTCATTTGACATTTGCAATTTAATAAAATTGTTCAATGAGCACTCAAAACTAACGACCCTTATCGAATGATGTTTCTATGTATTGTTTTCTATTATAAAAATTCTTCTATAATTTTCCGTAATTATTACTCATCATAGCAATTATATTTTGGTGTCTTTTATTGATCCGTTCTTAGCTAAAAGTGATGATACTTTTGTATGTTAACTTTGTGCAATAGTTAAACTTTAACACATTACTTTAATTAATAGAGAAATATTTTTTTACATGTCGTAAAAAGGGTAAGACTTTTGTTTTCCAATAGGGCAACAAATGCATGCCAAAAAAGACAAGAATCTCTGGATTTGTAAAAACTTGTCCAGCACTTCTCACTGTATAAAATTGATCTTGGTTAAGTTGTATTCTGAATATCGAAATAATTAAAATATAAAAAACGGCTCATAGGTGCATTGAATACCTTATATAATTGAGTATATATTAAAAAGTGGTACAATCTCGTGTTCAACGAGAACATACATAGTTTATCTACTTTCACAAGTTTAAGCTGTCTGTGTAGATCTATTTCCCCTATTCAGTAATTGAACTAGAAATATTTTCTAAAAAATTCCAGGATTAATAGAAATTTGTTTCTGTGAGCAATGCTTACTGGAATTATCATTTTAGTTCAACTGATATTTATATTTATATCCCAACTAAAGTATTTTAAAGGAATTCTCGAAAATTTTCAATCCCAAAACACAAGGAAATCAGTGCGTTAATTCCCTGGATTCTTACTGTCATCAGTTTGCAATTTCTAGATATAGTGAGAGAATACTAACCAATAAATCTAAAATTTTTCGGGAAATCGCAAAACAAACACAAACTGCGAAGCCATTTTGTCTTGTCTGCTGAAACACCCAGGGTCTTGGCAGCAATCGAACCTGCGACCCCTTGACTAACAGTCTAGTACGCTATCTATTAGTCTACAGTAATATTTTATGCAGAGTATAATTTTTAAGACGGCCAAGAGCTATCTCTCACAAAGAAATTTGTAATTAAAAATAAAATTAGTCATTCGTGTGATTCCTTAAATCCTTTGTTGGTTTTAAAAAGGGCCTAATAAACAACGTTCAATAATTTTATTTGTTTGGTTTGTTTATTTTAGTTCTTAAGATTAGAAACTGAATTTATTTCTATAATTTAATGTTTTTTTTTTCTTTCTGGAATATCTCATAATAAGTATTAATTTATTGTATTTCGTTTATGTTTAATATGTCTCATAAATTTAATTTTTTAATAAAATTAATTCATTGAATTCAAGCTATATATCGACTATTTTTTATTTATTTGTTGGGAACGGAAATTCCCGAGATACCGAGAAATTTATATTTTTTTCATGATTTCCCGAGAAATGAAAATGTCCGGAAAAGGGAAAACTCTAATCCCAACACTTTCTGAATGACATGTGTTTTCCGCAGGGCGTCGTGAACTGCTCAACAGAACACGACACCAATTACATTTTTCTTGAAAGAATTGTGAGCAAGAACTATACCTCCATATCAAGCGATTATATCGCTAGACATTTTAATGTCGAGAATGAATGACAATAGGTAGCAACAGATCAATTACCTAAAGGTCAACACAGTACAAAGAATTTCTCAAATTTAGCCCCGGAACTATGTGGCAAAGACGATGAAGTCTTGGAACTCCCTGCAAGAATCCGGACGCTCTTGTGAACGTTATCATATTTAAAAAATAAAATAAAATGAACTACACTTTAATTTCTTTTGTACATGGTGTCCTAAAAATTCACTACAAATATGTTGAAAATTTCACGGACACAGTTCGCAAATTAAAGTATTTTTCGTATTGCTTGGCCAGCAATTGTGGAAATGGTGAAAATTTTTTTGATGTTTGGACAAATTAGGTCTGTGCAGAGAGCATCTCTATCAAGGACAACTGAGAATATTGCTGTTCTTGTATCCCATGATGTTAAGAAAATTCAGGTTCGTATATTTCTCTTCGATCTTTGGAATTGGGTATTCCACAAAGGCCTCTACACCGCATTTTGCATTAGACTTGATGTTAATTTATTAATAATAAAACAATGCAACATGGCGCATAGGTAACGATACCATCGCTATTTTGGATGATAAGTTTTCTGACCCTGTGATTTCTCGAAGAGGCGAATGAGATCTAGTGATTATCACCTTTATATCTCTTCTTTGTGACTATGTGAAACATAAGCTTTATGCCAAAGGGCCACTATCAAGACTTCAAATATGGAATTAATGTAGTTATATTATGGAAGTTAAATATGGAATCAATGTAGACAAATGTTCGAATTGACGATTTAGAATTTCATGAAAATAATATAGCCCTGTAAGTTTGGCGGCCATTTGGCTGATATTGTTTTCCAATTTTAACGGTATACCCAACTGCCGTTAACATTTTAGTGAACATCCGACAACTTCACAGACAAATACCCGATTTTTGCATTCAAAATTAACCATCTTATTGGAAAACCCTATATGTTATGGCTTTATTGGGAACAAATATTGAGAATATTTCCATTATTTATGGAATACGATATAATTTATGTGATTTCCGCGGATATCTTTGGAGTGAGTTAAGTTTTCAAAGACTTTCTTGATTGAATTGATATCGCCAAGACTGCTAATAATACGATTTTTTTTATGTAAAAAATAAGTTTGCAATATTTTCCAACGTCTACTAATTTGTTCAATATTTTAAACAGAAAAATTCAACCAAAGCCAAAATAACATACGGTTTAAAAAGATACTTGTATTTTCATCACCCTGTATACACAGGGTTCTTTCAAAAATAAAATAAAAATAATGTCTTATTCTATGTTTACATCGGCTCCCTCTATTCGGGAAACCCATTTGTATATGTACATGGTGGCGCAAAATTAATTATCCAATTTTGTTTTTAAATAACTTTTTTATTAAATAAAAAAAATATTTGGATCCTTAAAAATTGTTTGTGTTAAGTGGAAAAAGATGACATCCGCCAAGTGACTGCCGTCAGTATTGATACACTTTTGTGCCCGTTTTAGCATTTGCCAAGTTTTCTAGTGATAACTGTTTGAATTCCTTTCGAATATTCTCCTTAAAGTTCCGATTGTTGGCTTAAGCCCGCAACTTTAAGTAGCTCCAAAGAAATATGTATGGAATGGTTAACTCTTGCCATCTTGCTGGCCATGCCAAATGCTTCGACATAATTATTTCACGTTATTGTGGATTATATCGCTCTAATACTTGTAGATTTGTATACTTCAGTCTGTTTGTACGATGCCGTTTGCAAAAATTATATCATCTTTCGATAGGTCGATTAATATTGCGCCAGCCTTATTCTTCATAACAGTTTTATTAATCCTTATTCTTATCACTCCAAAATTTTTCATTTCAAGCAAATTCAAATAAGTGTGTAATTTTTTATTATTTTTTTTGGCTGTGTCTGCAGTACTTATTCTGCAATGATAATGTGTGTGGTCCATTATGGACAACAACAGTCTTGTGGCGATAAATTATCTAGACTAATACTGTAAACAATTGACATACACGACATACAAAAACAAAACTATAAATATACTAATAAAGTAATTAAATGGCCTCCTAGAAACAGGTTTTCTTTTATTTATTTTTATGCTCATTTAGTCGATTAGACAGACAGTCCTGTAGTTAGCAATCGGTTGTTGTGGCGTTGAGTCTCGTTTTTGTTGTTGTTGTTGTTGTTTTGACAACATTATAGACCAAAATAAAGTCTAAATCTAGTTATTATCTTATCTTTTAATTTATGCAGGTTAGAAAATTTGCACGTCGCCACAACCGCTGTTGAAAATGTAAAATTGTTTGGACAGGCAAAAAAAACTCAGTTGTAGCTTATAAAACAAGGAAACTACAGAGAATTGACCAGACCAAATGTTGAAATAGTTTGTTAGTTAAACATTAGCATGTGCGGCTGTGTAATTGTGTACAAATATCCTGTGGCTGAAGACGACAAATTAACCAATTGCTTCAAGTGCTGTTTAGATGATTTACTCTCTTCTGAGAAAAAAAGTATTTTTTGTGTGTTATGGTTACTTGCAACACTACTTACACTATTAATGATATAACTGGGCATCTACCTACATATAAACCTTTATAAAAATATTTTTAAAATTCTTCTCTGGTTGTGGGCATTGGTTGATGTGTAGTATTCATCATGTTTTAAACATTAATTAAAACATTTATTTTTGTAAATGATAATTGACTTTGACACTTGTGCAGGCTTTTAATTTCTTCTAAATAAAGACTCAGGCTTAAAAAATAAGATGTTTTTTCCTTTGAGTGTTCGCAGGGAAAGTTTCATTGGTAGTTGCAAACATAAAATAATTTAGGAAAAGATGCATCAACAATTATATTTATGATGTGGACATGTCATTTTTTTCCGAATGCACAGATATTATGAAAACAGACTTCCTGAAAAGAAATCAGTTTAGCTCTCTTTAAGATGGTTATATTAAATAACAAATATTATATACCAAATTACTGGCCAACAAATAATACTTACCCGAAAATAATTAATGTATCATTTGTTCCAAAAAACAGAAAATACAAAACTGTATTATACTAGAGTTTCGAATTTCCCTCTTCAGAGAAAAGTGTCTTATATGTTAAAGATTAAAAACCCTAAATGAAATTTCACTTTCATGTTCTGCACGCTAAGTAAATTTCGATTTCACAAATCATGTTTCAAGTAATTTTCATACCCGAAAAAATAAATAGTCTGTACCATGTATCCTCTGGATTTACGTTGTCAAAAACATTTAACTTTAATACCAAAAAGTCAATTTCATATTTAAACATTAATAACAGAAGCTCGATCGCTCTCTCTCTCTTTTTCTCCAACAATCGCTTCGCATAAGATCTCCTACATTTGAACTGAGGAATGTCTTAAGAAATTATTGTAAATTTGAACAAGTTAATATGATAAACAACCAAGATATGTTAACCGAAATTGATTTTGAGCATGTTAAACAATTTTGTTGTCATCTGTAACCAGAAGGATTGTAATTTCGAAACGAACAAAAAATACAAATAACCTTAATATTGTGAAACAAAATAAAAAAATTTCTCCTCAGAATCATAAAAATTGCCAAAAAAAAAGGAAAAGTAAAAAAATAAGCGATTTTAGTTTTAACAACACTTGTTAATTCATTAAGGTTTTTTCCTTTCGTTTTTAAGCTGTTTTCAACTACAAAACTATAATTTTGAAATTACATTTTTATTTATTTAACTTTGTTATTTTCTTCTCTCGAAACGAGGGATGTAAGAAAAGGTCAAGGGATTTCAATTATTGAAATTTTACCACACAGGCAAACTCTAAGCAGTTCGAAGACAGGCAAGTTGAAGACAACTCTTAACTTAACTCCTCATGTTGTTGACATTGCGTTCTTATTTAGCAGCAAATAGAGAGCAAGTATTCGTTGAAGCTTATTTTTTCAGAATACCGAATACAGATAACTCAGCTTGGTGACGAAATTCAATACAGACTTGTACGCACACTGCTGTGGGAAAAGAAAATTATTCTCTCATTGTCTTTTAGCTGATTTAGATAAAAGTTATAGAAACCTTTCGTCCATCTCCAACCATTCATCAGTGAATGCGCGTAGCAATTAAGGCTACTTTAATATTTTTTCCTTGTTTGTGTTCGTATTTGTTTTTTCGGTCTATAAGAACTCGTTATTTCTAGCGGTTAAAAATATTACTTACAGGGCACTTGTATGGTAGAAGTTTTACTCACTTATTAAACGCTTTCCGCGGATCCTAAAGGAAGCAAAAAACTTAGTTTTTATCTTTCTAAGAAGTGCATTAGTATGCCATCGTATTTGTTGCTGTTGGACTGTTTAAGTGATGAAGGCATAGCACTGGTCACTAAACAGTACTGGCAGAAATTGGTACTGGTTCATGCTAGCGGAAATCACAGCGCCCTCCTTCGTCGGTATTGTAGTAAAATCGCCAGCGAAGTAAAATAATTATCAAAAAATGGCTACACAGCTTAACACATTTAATGCGCCTACTTGACATCAGAGGCGCTGCAACACTGATCTAAAATCTAATACATCGCGCAATATCAGAGTTGTAAAAATTAAGCTTCCTCACTTGCACCATTTGTCCTCTCTCACTATCCCTTTCCCAAAGAAGGTAACACACCTACTGGTAGGTAGGCATACTAATTGGATGGGCACCTGCAGCAATCCTCGATTTTCTGTTAACCTGCGCAAGGAAAAGTCGGTCATATTCTTATTTTTCCTTGGTAGGATATGATAATCCATTAAAAATAGCCGGTCATTGGAAGGGATCGCTTTCTTATTTAGGATAGATGAGTTCGGAACTCACAGATATTGCGTCCCTGTCGAAAAGGCATCCTTAATCGACTATTCCGGTATGTTTTTCAAACACAGGAGGTAGAAGGGTATTTTGGTATTGAGATCTGAAAAAAATAATAATAAAAAATTACTGAAACAAATTTGAGACCTCTACAACATCGCCACATAGGCAGCCACAAATCTTTATTAAGATAGATTTGAGGATTTTTTTCTAGAAAATGTTTTTAAAAAGCATTCAGTTATCCGAGTGATTTTTTAACACATCTGCCACACATTGTAGCAACTGCCGTTACTTTTGAATATAAACTTCGAGGACATATTCCAAAACAGCTCAGAAGCTGCAATTTCTCAACGCACTCTCGTTGTTACCTTAGGCTTAAGGTAACCACCTAAAATCAAAAGAGAATTTATTGTAAATATTTCTTTATATTTATATGCGGTGAATTTGTTTTTTTTTACTTTTAAGCTGTCCTTTCAAACATTTTTATTGTCGATTTGTTTAAGGGTCTTTTTGGGGGATTTATGTAAGCTTTAAACATAAACATGATTTTGGTGTGTTTCCTTTATATTAAAAACACTATAACAGCAAGAGAAGAGGCGAAAATGTTATAATTCTGTTTTTTATCTTTAAGTAAAATACTTGTAATAAAACAAATCTTATTACATGTGGTTTGTTTCATCTGTATGATGTCTGTTTCTGGAGGCTGTATAACAGCAGACAATAACATCATTTCGTAGTTTAGTACTTTTGGTTTTTTAAGAGTTCTGGAAAATTTTTGGTAAAGGTTTTTTGACAATACACTAAATTGCATTTTCGGTTAAACTTTTTAGTTTTTACAATTTTGACTTGTTCTGTTAACAAAAAAGCCATAAAAATGTTTTATGATTTGTGGTGGTACGCTTTTGAAATATTTAAGGAATATAGCCCTTATAAAAGATTGAAAGGTGTTCCCATCTTTGCACTTTGTTTGTGTCTTCAGTTGCAAATATTTAAAATCTATGGTGAAAATGTGTCTCTCAACGAATATTGAATACACCATATAGTCTCTGTCCGCCTGTCTGTCATCGAGTTCAAACTATTTTCAGAATCATTTTGAGATCCATTTTGTGTCAGATGTATAGTTTTGAGAAGTTTGCTACTGAAAATCGCCTAACTTTTATTTATTATTTACAATTTTTTTTGAAAATTCTTCACAGGAAAATTTAATTTTAATATAGTCTGATTATATAAAAAAATCTAAAAATATATATTTATTATTATCTTCAGTATAAAGTTCCTTGGTTTTCACATGTGAAGGGTACATAAGTTTCAATGCAGCTGAATATGGCTTGATTTTACTAAACTTTAATGAGGAACACTTTGTATTTTTTTTTGTTTATTTTGCATTCATTATGGAGTGTTAAAATGTTTAATTTTAATATGGATTTCAAAAGAGAAATCTTTTTTTCGGAACTTTCACCAAAACGCCTGTAAATCTAATTAAACTACAAAGAATAATGGATCATAATTATTAACTTTCCATTTATGCTTTACAATAAGGATTTAAAGATAACTGAACAAAATAAAAGTTCTGTCGTGTAAGTTGAAATTAATTGATGTTAACTTACGTTACGAACTTTAGCCAAATAATAATCAATTTATTTAGATTACATCCACTAACAACAAATTTAGTTCGAAAAATAATCAAATTAAATAAACCAATAGCTGCTGGCTTGAAACATTCCAATGTGTGGTGTACCTTGAAACATGACTACTTGAAAGTGATTCAATAAATCAAACAAATACAACTAGGTGTCAAAAAACGAACTTACTTAAACATTGATCAAACCAAAAATTGATGTTTTAAATAAAACCAAAAATAAGAACGGAAAGGAAAATGAAAACTGATGATTAAAGTGAATCGGTTCTGTTGTTGTTGTAACGTTGTTTCTGTTCTGCCAAGTTAATTTTTTCCTTGTTCTTTTGGAATATTGTCTAATATCGAGTTCTTTCTGACCAGTGTTGCCAGGAGCTGGAAAAAGAAGAGGTTTTTTAAAAAGGCCAGAAAAAGCTAAATCGTCCAGAAAAAATAAAAGCTAAAAAAGGGTAAACAATTTTTATTCATTGTTACAATTTATTAAAAAAATGCACTTCAAAAACAGAGTCTATGTATTTTTAAATTCATATAAGTCAATACATAAAATAAATATCTGATATTTGTTTTGACTTCAATTCTATATGGGATCAAGAATATAACAGAATATTTGTATTGTATGATATAAAACTTATTGCATCATTATTTACATATTTTCAAATAGTATATGTGTCTTAAAAAAATATGTATATATAAATTAAATTGTCTTAAACTTTCAAGTGTATTTAATATTTATGCATATAACAAACATCATAATTTCCTCATCGCAAGTAGAATCGGAACTATCATTTGCATAAATATCACGAGAGTCTAGCAACTTTATTAAATATAGAATATTTCTTTAACCTTTTTAAGGAGCATCGACTGTATAATAGAGAATTAAGCATTTTAATTCTAGTACGATTTCTTTTAATAGGTTTAATTATTTTCATGGTACTTAATAATTTTTCAACGTCCGGCTTACTGAAAGGAAATACTACGGGGTCGTCCAATAAGATGTATAACTTTCAATGTCCCGCCATTTTAACAGTTATCATGACTCAACATTAGCACCATTAAAATTCATTAAAAATATGGTGAAAGTTTCGCCCTTGCAGTTCGCAAACCTGAAGCAGTTTAGCATCGCCGTGAAGCACTTTCTCGGTGAGCAATTGTGAAACTAGTTTAAAAATGTGAGCAGTTGGAACAAGTCAGTAATGTGTATATTTTGTGATGTTGTAGCCCATAGAGTTAGGGAAATCCCAGGTTTTTCCATTTCTCGTCGGTCTTTGGAAAATCTCCTGGCTGTGAGATTTCATGAAGAGGCAATCTCAATTTTTCACCGAGATATTGTGATTTAAACCTATAAAATTTTTTTATTTGGAGCTACGTAAAAGTTATGGTTAATGCCAATGACTCACAATCTATTTAAGACCTCGTGAAGTTATGGAGAACATTCAGCAGCGAATGTGTAAATCGGTGATGGGAAAATTCATGAGAAGAACACCATTCTACAGGCGTACCCATGATGGTCATTTCGCTGATATTGTTTTCCATTATAAATGGGATAACCTCCTCTTAACAATTAAGTGAACGTTCAATGATTTAGCTTAAAAGTACTATTTTTTAACATATCAAAATGAGAACTTTTATTGGAAGATAGATAGATAAATACTATATTAACCAAATCAAGAAATGATTTATTTTTGCTGCGCGTTTTTAAATTGTCACACCTCCAATCGGATCTCAACTTCATTCCTAACGTAAAAGCATTCCCCATTGGATTTCAATCAATTTATTTTTGTTTTCAGTGTACTCGTACTTACGTTTGTACCTCGGATTAAATTTTTAATGTTTCAAGACGATTTTAAGGATTCAGTAGAAAATAACTACTTTGCCTTTTGAAGGCTAAATTTGAAATAAAAAAAGGCTAAAAAAGATCACGAAGCTAAAACGTAAATTGACCAGAAAAAAATCAATGCTCGGAAAGACTAAGCGGCCATCGCTATTTCTGTCTAAAGAAAACATTAGGAACTTTAGCCAAATAATAATTATTTTAATTACAAGCACTAGCAACCAATTTTGTTCGAAAAATAATCATATTGAAAGTTGAAACATTTTTGCACAATCTTAAGAAAATTAAGAAGACATAAAATCAAATCACTTGCTAAGGCAATTGGCTAATATATAATTTCAAGCAACCTATGAAATGCACAATGCTTTTTAAATTTCAATTTTAAAGTAACAGCATTTATTAATTGTTCTATAAACGCTAAAGTATCGGCCAGACAGGGCTATTACTTATACGGTGTAACAACATTAACTTAAAAAATAAGAAACTTTTCTTACATCGCAAACATTTTCTCGTATTAGTTATTAGCTACGCTTATTTAGCCAAATATTTACCCCGTCTGACCTTACCATCAAAAACAATGATCTCACGAACCTTTACAAATTTATTGAGACTTGAAAATGCCGCAATTCCCATCAAAATACATTTATGACAATAAAATGAGCTCTCTTAAAACTAAACAATTTAACAAGATACAAACTAGTAATACAATTTTCAACCTGTAATGATAAAAACTAAAAGAATGTGTAAACAAATCCTTCGAAAAGAGCACATAAAATCGAGACAAAATCATAAATTTCTTGGTCTGCACGAAAAACAAACATATTACAAAGATTTATCAGTGTTTTGAAAATAAAAAAAATATAAAAATTTGTTTGTGTAACGAAAGGATAATATAAACATTTGATTATCTTTTGGACATAAATAGCACTTAGACAATGATTATCTGTGAATAAAATCCAAATGGATTTAAAAAACATACAAGAAAAAAGAACAATTTTTATATTTGACTATGAGTTGCGTGTGAATAATCTGAGTCAATAGAGTTTTGTTAATTTGTTTATTTTTAAGAATGGTGGACAAGGATAATTTGAATGGAATAATGTCGCGATACCTGAGTATTTTTGAAATTTTTTATTTAAAAACAAACAGAAAAATAATTAAATTGTTTAAAGCAGGTGTTTTAGGAACAAGGAAAGCAAAACTGAATATGAGCAGAACTTCAAAATTATTTATTTTAAATATATCCAGCAAATGCTTGATAATGACTTCAATTGGTTTTGTTCGAGTAAGGAATTAATCGATTTCGGGATTTTAAAATTGCTCGATTAATCGAATAAGGGTTTTAAATTGTTCGAATAACTCGAACAATTCAAATAATTAAAAAATTTCAAATAATTGTATCCAATAGAAGAAATATACATGTCTGTTTGATTTGATACTTTTATTATTTAATAAACAAAAAGCATAATGATTATTACTTTTTTATATTTATACAAAGTTCCACTACAACGAGCTCTCAAGTATAATATATAGTTAATTTTTCTCATACTTAATGATAACATAAATATAATAATATATTTTTAATAAGTTAGTTGTAAGCAAAAAGATTAAAAAAAATTTTACTTGTATATAGGAAAATATAAAAAGGATAAGGTCAAGGGTTAAAATTCAACAAATTATTATTGCGTAAGCCACCAATATTTCTTAGGATTCCAATTAGGTTTAGTGTTTTTATCTTGCATATAAATTTTTGTATCGAAACGACGATTTTCTATTGTAAGTTCCTTTTAATTTATTGATTTTATATTAGATCGTCTATAGAATTGATAAAATATAGGAATACCATCCTCATTTTGGGTAAAGCCATTTCTGTCAAGGAAAAGAAAAGCCTCGGGTGGAATGAATCAATTTTGTAACGTTCTTGAAATGTACTCTTTGGAAACATAGTAAGGAGCCATAATTAGATTATTTTCGGTGGTATTCACACTATTTAAAATATGATCCCTTATAATATGAATAATAAAATGACCAAATCTAGATATTTCGGCTTTTTCATAAAGAATTTTGTTTGATATATATTTTTTGTAGTTACTGTTCTTTGAAGTAGTCGAGTAACTACTTACTTGTAAATAATTAAAAGTAATTATTCTGTGAGTAGCCCAGCAGCACTGTGTGCGTTTGACATACAGATAATCAGCAGTTCAACTCCTCGCAGAGATTTTGTTCTTGTTATTCAGTGTGTGATCGAAAGCAAGTTTTTAGGTACAAAAATACTTTCAAAAGCAGGATTTCAAGACTTAAAGAATACTTTAAGTTACATTTTTTGTGTTTTGCGCATAATTACTAAATATTAAAAAAGTAATGAAAAGTATGTACTTAATTTCAAGTTATTAGCTTGCGGTCAAAATTTTCAGAAGCTTTTTTATTTTAACTTCATAATATGTATTTCACAAGCAATTAATATAATATCCAAGCAAAATAGTTGCGCGGAATGAAGATATTTTACATCTTTCCATCTATTTTTTATACAAAAATCAATGTTAGTGAGCAGTATAAAGTTTTGTTTTTTTAAATTATTAAGCTGCAGCCGTAAACTTCTTTACTCTATTTGTAATGCCCCAACAGTACCACAGGTTGTCCAAAGAGAAACGAAGGGGCTTACATATTATATAACTTATTTTTTTGGGGCCAATTAAAATGTTTGAGATTGTTTCAAGGAAGACTTTGGAAATTAAAAATTGATCTTGCTTGAACTCATTAAGAAAATCATAATTAAATGGGTTCGTCTATTTGTTTCTTCCAGCGATAGCTCTGGGAATATTGGAAAAAGTCATAGAAAACAGCTCTAAAATAGCGCGACTGCGCGAAGCTACAAATTCGTGGCACTTACACGAAGTTGTTTTGTAAATCTAAATCTACTAAGCCCCATTCATTATTGAATAAAATTTAAAATTCAAGAATAGGAGGGGAGGTGCAACTCAATTAAAATAAGACTTTTTCGAAAAAGCTTGAAATAATTGAGGATCTAAACAAGCCGCCACTAAACGAAAACATAAAGAGACCAACAAACTGCGTGGGGAAACGGTATAAGTAAAAAATTTGGCCATATAATTAACAAATACTAACAACAAATAACAAACTCCAGAAAAACGACCAAGAAAACGTTAAACGGCCGTCAGTAATAAAAAAACATAGTAACAAATAATTTAATGAACGCAGTATATTATTTTCAAATTCTCCTTTTCATTCCTTAATTTTATCAAAAACGCAGACATGTTTACTTAAATTTATTAAAGGCGCCTTTTGTTAGCCAAAGAAATTCATTATGATTCATTTCTTCATGATAATGAATAAAAAAACACCTTAAATACAACAAACAAACAAACAAACAAACAAACAAACAAAAATGCACATTTTAATATGAAAGCAAAAATAAATAATAAAAATTTAAAAGAGAAGGTGTAGCACTAGCCGCCATACAAATCAAACACGTAATCAAAACGGCAAAAAAGAAGAAAATTAATCCTTTAGGATGGTTCTTCGTTTTTTAACTGACTCACTAACATTGTAAATATTGAACGGATTGATCGATAGATGGTCTAAATGGAGAGCCTTGCATATTCACAACCGTATAATCAACGCCTTTTGTGTTAAATTATTTATGCATTTTGTATCCTTTTTGCTTTAAACACTTGACCGTTTAAGGTGTTTAAAAAAGTGAAGATAATAACTCATAGTAATATTGTTGGGTCTATGTGATAAATTATGCACAGAAAGAAATAAATGCTTAACTAAAAAGGTTTTCAACCAACAACATGATAGTTTTGACGTTTAGATTTTTGACATATTCGTAGTAGATGCATTGGCAATTGTTACAATGAATTCAATTTTGCTAAAAAATCGCATTAAAATATTTAAAATCTATTATGAAAATGGTGGTTCTGTTAAGGTAACATTTCGTAAAATCCGTGATATTTTCGAACAACATAATCGTCGTTCTGAGACCGCTATTAAGAAATTGTTCGGTAAATTTATTTATAATCTGATGGGGGAAGAAGCTGATTTAAGCTAAAATATGACCTCATATCTGTTTAACATTGTGACTTTACAGTGATTGTAAAGTTTTTTTTGGGGCTTTATACTTTTTATTGGAGGTGCAAAGTGTACATAATTTTTATTTTATTACATTTTTGGAAAGCTATAAGTTATTGTTTTTATTATTTCAGAGAATGCTCAAGCTCTCGAGCTAAGTTGAAAGTAAGTTTTTTTACCAAATCTGAATGAAATTCAATTTTTACCAACATTAGTTTACCATATAAGTACTATATTGCTATAAACGACGCGAAATTCGAAAAGATCAAATAATAAAATGATACAGAAACGTAAATTTCGTCGCTTAAAATACCTTCTTTTGATCCAAACGAAATACTTACACGCTGTATTCGCAACGTAGAAGAAATCTTTATTTTGGATAAATGTAAATAGTAAATTTTTATTTTATGTATTTTTTTATTCAAAATCTTCTAAGCTAAATAAGGAATAATGTTATGAGATTTTATTTAAGCGTACTGAAACAATTTATTTATTTATTATATTTATTTAGTGCCTCTTTAAGACTAAGTCTTATGATATACAGTGCAGGAATTTTGAGTGTACACATTTTTCTCCTATACAAATTAATTTTATATGTATATAAAACTAATTAATTTAAATATATTTTAAAATTTTTAAACACATTTCAATTAGATTTTCACATAATAATTATACAATTAGGAAATAATATGGAGTATATTGATATAAAATTAAACATTTAGTCAAAATAATTAAACAGAAAATTTTAAAAATGCAGTGCGTTGTTATTTTGTTGCTGGTTGTGTGCAAGAGCATTCCAAGGACGAATAGCATTTACAAAAAAACTGCCACCACTGAAGTAAGGCATCGAAATTTGGGAATTATATTTTTTTTGCCTCTTGATGATTGGGCAAATCGAATCTTCTGAAACAACTATTCCAGCTCTTCAGTATATATGATTTTATGGAAGAAGGTTATGGTTCATATATTTAAAAGACTTTCAAATAATACCCCATAAAGATTTTTCAGGTAAGACGACACATGATAACGTTGCTTAAGACCATAAACATATCTTAGAATATTATTATATAATACTTGAAGTTTTCTCTTACTTAATTAGAAAACAATTCGCAGGCATAGGTAAGACTTGGAACTAAGTTCGATTTTGCCAGTAAAATACGTACGTATGGGGTGAAGTGTTGTACAGACCATAACGTGCACAGCTTCATATATATTTGTACAACCGGTGCCAGTAATGCGACTTGACCCAGTGATACTCTTTCAAGAATTTTTGCCGTTTTCACAATGTTAATTTTTCCCCGATTTATTACAACATCTTCTATGAATGGATTTGCGGTTTTCTTGTGTATCACCAGACATTTAGATTTCCGAGGATTGAGGCGTAGGCGATTTGTAGATGCCCAACGATGAATGTTGTGCAAACCGGTATTGAGTTTACTAACATTCTCCGAGACTGATTGCAATGGACTGCATACATACAATTGCACATCATCTGCATACATATGAACATTGCAGTGAGATGAATGTTGCGGTCGGTCATTAACGTAGATCGAGAAAAGTAATGGTCCTACATTAAATCTAATAATTGAATAAGAAAACGATTTATAATAATGTCTTGAAGAAAATTTGTCACAAGAACCTCTTACAAACTTTAAAAATGTTATAATGAAATTTGGTAAAGCAATCATTGGTAAGATCCTTTTTAACAAAAGCTTCCAAGCAACTTTTTAGTAAATTTCTTATTATTTCAAGATTAAAAAATCTACCTTTGTTATTAAATGACAGCGTCAGGTAATTGGCAAACGCGTTTATCTTTTTATATTTAAATCTATTGTGCAGTAAGCCTGTGAGGAATTGAAGAGGAAGATTATAAATTATTTTTAAATTATTGTTTTGATTGAATCGAGACTTGTTTTTGTGGTTTTTTGGCAGTTTTGTGATGTCAGGCTGGACACCCGTAGGTCAGGATCGGTCGAATACACATATTGTACAATAATATCTTATTTTTGAGGTTGAGCTTAGACCACTCATGAAGTATGTTGTTCGAACTTAAGTTTTTTATCTAAAGTGGCAAGTGGATATTTAATATCATCTCTGATGGGGATCACGTTTCCCCGACATTACAAAATTTTAGTAGGAATACGTTTTGGTGATTACTTTTATTTTTCACTCTTGCATTCTCCTGATTATTGTATTTGAAAGTTTTCTACTGCATATAAAAACACTGTCATCAGCATAAAATGCTCCTTCCTGATTTCTGTGCATCTCGACATCAGACGTATATAAGGAGTAGAGTGTTGGTGATAACACTGATCCTTGTGGCAATCGCTGGGATTGTTCTTTCTATAAAGAATTCACTGTCAATACAAACAACAACAAAAAACTTTGTATAATATTTTGTAAATATATTGGGAGACCCAATGAATTGAGTTTTTATAGCGTTTCATTGTGCCAGATGGTACTTTTGCGATTTCTTTTGTTATTTTCGAAAAAATTCACTTACGGAACATAAACTGTTAGTTGTAAATAATATTATTTTGATCTACAAAATCTACTAATCTTTTATGAATTGTTTTTTCAAAGACCTTGTTCAGTAAACTTAAGGTGTTTTTTTATTGGCCTATACCTTGTGGTTAATTTGGGATCTTTTCCCTGTTTGTGAGTCCGTATTACTTTCGATTTTTTGAAAGCACGGGGAAAGAAGCCATTAATTAAGCAAAAACTGATTAGTTTACTTAGATCTTCATAAGAGCAATCTGGCATATTTTTTAGTATAATACTATTTATTCCATCTTAGCCTGGGGCTTTATTAAATATATATATTATAAATACAAATAGCAAACTCAACAAACAGATCAAATAAAAACTCGCAATTAAAATTAATAAAAAGCAAAATTGACAAGTATAAGAGCATGCAACTAAAGAAGAAAGGTAAAAATTGAAGAAAATTTAATTTAATTGTTCCAAAAAAGTACTCTCTTAATAAAATAAGGAATTTATGCAAAAACAATTTCTTAAAAATTAATAAGAAATGGGTAAACCCAGATTGGAACTCAAGCCCAAAATTCATTTCAATACAAACCTAAAATAGTTCAACAATTACGTATGAATATTTATTATTAGAAAGTTTTTATTTTAATTAAATTAATTTAATTAAACCCCCAACTTAAGCATATAATGGGTCTCTATTATCAGACTAGAACTTACATATTCTAGCATTTTATATTTCTTAGTGGGTGAAGCATAAAATCTGAACGGAAATGAAGTTGGTCTCCCTAGAATTTTCGCACGCCTAATCTTTTTTAATAATCACTTGTTGACATATTTACCCTGTCTTTTACGAAGATATTTATATGGAAAAAAATCGCTGAGCAAACATATTTGACTAAAGTCGTAAAATGTTACCCTTCTAGAAAATAACACTTTTTCCTTTTACGCACCCATTCAGTGCAGCAGAAGCTTTCAAAATCATTACTTATTTTCTATTTCAAGTAGTCTTTAATCATTAAATAATGTTTGCTTATATTTTCAGTGTACTTTTTCATAATATTTATATGATTTTTAAATATTTAACTACTTTCTTGTTAACGTCATTTCAGTTTGGAGCGTATACACACAATAATCCTTTAAACAGAAAACACAATATTAATGGTCAAGTCAAACCCTTTTGTTAAGTACCGTTTTAAATCAAAATTTTTATATTTTCTTACACATACTCGTATATACACGTATATATATATATATTGGAGTATATACGAGTACATTTATAAAAGGGTGTTTGGCCGTGTTGAATTTGTTTTGTTGCCTTCCTATTGCCACCTGCCAAATGATTAATCATTTTGTTAAATATTGGGTTATTATCATGCATAGTTCTGTCGATCGCTATTGTTGAAACTTTCTGATGATCCATCGTTTATTTTTTTTCTATATGAATCACAAGTACCCAGCAAGCATACAGCTTTGATCTCAAGTTGAAAGAGTTTGAAATCTTAAAGCATAAATGTTTGTAAATAATGCGAATGCAATATGAGAAATATGATATCATCAATAAAAAAAGTACTTTATTGTCAAACTCCGAAATGGGAATTTCTCGAATTTATTATGAGTGATTGAATGATTAACAAAATACCTAATGGATCTTTTTGAGGAAAAATATCATTAAATTAGTCAAAGTTTTGTACGACTCTTCTAATGCTACTCAGTACAGAGGGTGGGCTTAGAAGACCGTCTAATATAATTTGAGGCCTGAAGTTCATAGTTAAATACTAGACTTCAACAGTTACGCAAAACCATACATTCACAAAGAATTTGGTCCATTGTTTGGTATTCTGCCATGCAAAGAGGAAATGACCATGTTACTTCTTCACAAACGGCCGTTTGAACAGAAATGAACAGAGAGAAAACCGAAAAACACTGAAACCGATAACTAGTTGCTGGATATTCCTGTTCAATTCTACTACTATATGAAAATGGTTCTACTAGTGTTTAGCAAATCTCATGCGAGAACAAGAAAGCCAAGCCCCTTTTACGGTAAAAATTTCATTACTCCTCATAAGTGAGATAACCGTTTAGTAATTGAGAATAGTGAGACAAAATTAGCTGGGAGTTAAATCCCTTACAAAGGACACATTTAAAACCATTCAGCATGTAGTGATTGCCTGAATTTATGACAGAAATATCGTGGGCAATTTGTTCCTGGGTACAGATATTTTTTCTATGAGTCCAAAGACGCCAGAGCAAACCCCATGTGAAACACCGTATACTTAGGGATTGCGCATGAGAACCACCATTCTCCTACATTGCTCTAAGCGGAAAAGGGACGCTGAATATTTTACTGAATATCAGTTCACAGTTAATCCTGCCACTGGGAATCTCCAATAACTTCCAACTGGATATTGTACTCAGGATTGTTGAATAATTGTTGGCAAAAAATGTGCAGGATTCCCAAGGCCATTCCTGTAAGCAATATTTGTTTCCAAACAAGACCTCAATTGCAAGGGCTGACCAGCCCTTCATTATACCGGACGGTAGAAGACAAGCTTTTATCTGGACTTTGCACAGTCGAAATCAACAAAAAAATAAATACTTGTAACATTTGATAGTCATTTGGGAATAACACTTAATATCATATGAGAGAAAACTATTCATCAAAGGTTTAATCTAGAATGAGCATAAATTTGAGTTTTCAAACGTATGACCTTATGTTTGTTGGATATGTAGATTTATATACTTGAATTTAGTTTTTGTGTTCATATGTATTTTCAGGTTGTAGAGTTTAAAGGGTGTTTTGACTTTTTTTGGCGGCACACTATACTAAATTCTTATTGTGTAGGTTTCGTACCTTTTTTTTGCTTACGTCAACTATGTGGCACTTCATCTCTAAACACATTATATTTGTGATTATTTTAATGCTTTTGTATGAAAACAAAACAAAGTCTGCTTGCATAAAAATATACTAAAACTGTCTATTGCAACTTGTTATTAAGACCTTGGAAAATACATTTGTTACAATATCTTGAGATTAAATTTACTGGAATTGCGTATTATTAGCAGACTGATTGATTAAAACTCTCGCTCGTAAGAAACCTTGTCAATTTGTGTGTGATTCAGCACATATCAAATTCTATATCAATTTCTGGTTTATATGTGATTGTGAATACTCTTATGATTTCCCTTTAGGCTAACTACTAGAATCTACCAAGAATATTTTCGTTCTCTACCATGAAAATTACATATACAAATGGCATTATTCACAATATTTAAAACAAAGTTTGATATCATTGAACAGATAAATGAAAAATAATAGAAAGCGAAACATACATATGTTGGCCCAAAACACAAACAAGTCCAAAACCCTTTTGCTTTTTCAATGGCTACAACTTAGGAGAACACAAAACTCATCAATAAATGTTGTGTTTTCTATTTTATCAAATGAAAATGTATTTTTTTTGTCAGTAGAATGTGTTATACACAATCTCACGCTATCGCATACACTTCTGTAGATAGAAAATAAATATCACTCACTGTATTGCAAAGCCTGTGGCCTTCAGTTTGAAGTTTTTTTTTAGATTGTTTTAACATTTTGCTACATGAAAAAAATAGTTTTTTCAGATATCATTTTTTTTCTTCTTTTTTAAATTCCTTCTAATCATGTCCATCAAATTTGACAAGCGTATAAGTATGTTTAGTATATTATAATGTGTAAATGATTTGAAATGTTTTCTTCATGTTTTGTATTTTTCCATGTGTCGACTTAATAGCGGCATTATAACACCACTTAAGAGATTCGAATCGTAAATACCTCTTTCTCTTTGATGTCTGAAGTTTGTTAAGTTTTCTTTTCATGATTATTAGAGTCTAACTTTGATTGTCTGTTGGCCAAAGTCAGTGCCGGTGCTAAGTGTATTAGACAGTTGGCTATTCAGTTTGTACGCCTTAAAGTCTTTAACTGACACATGATGATGCATTCATCATCATGCACGCGTTGACTGTTAAATACTCCAGGATAGTATTTATTGTTTTTAATTTTCAGTTTTATTTAATTTGTACTTTTTATCTACCATTTTAATTTGAAGAAATTAAAGTGTTACTCTAATGGTTAATTATTTGAAAGGTGCTGAAAATTTGATTTGATATATTTTTGTGCTCTGTTATTATGTACAATTTATTTAAAAATAATTATATGAATGAAATTATTGGGACTTTTAAAAGAAAATGTTACTGAAAAGATGTTTTTATAAGAAGAAACAGTTAGTTATGATTTCGTTTCCAATGAAACTGTTTTTCTTTTTCAAAGGGTTCAAATATTTGTTAACTTTCTTTTCATAAATTATAAAGTGTTCTTGTGTGGATTTGCGGTATTTGAGTTATTTTTAGTATAAAAATTTTGTTTTAGGTACGATAAATATAATTGCAATATGCACTCTTATAAGAACGGTTGTTTAATATACTGGCTTTTTATTTCACACAGAATTTCTTAAAATGTAGGATGTCATATAGATTTGTATTTTTACCGAGCATCCTGCTCTACAATAGTCAATTCGCAGCATTTTTCAGTGATGATAATTCGGCTTATATTAAACCAGTGCAATCATCTGGAAGTTTTTAGAATGTATTGATCCATATTTCTCAATATGGTGTTTATCTTCAATAGAGGCTTTCCTTTTACGGCAATCTGTTTATACATCAAAATGCCCAGCTCTTTTCTATTTTGTTTAGTTTAAGTGACAATAGAGCTAAAGTTAACTTGACTAGTGATATTGTAATCGCTGATTGTATTTTTTTAAGGTGTTAATGAACGACTCTCTAGAACTGGAGTTGTAACTAATTTATCAATAGTTTGGAAAAAATTCTTCTGAGAAGCATGCTTGTGATAAATATGATAAATTATCACAGATCATTCGGCTGTTCTCAGAAAACTTTCTGAATACATACTCGAACATACATATAGAAAGTAATTATTATTAATTTGTGTAACAAATAGAGTTTTTTTTTGTAACTCTTTTTTAATCCGAGGAAGCGAGAAAATTTTTGTTTCCTTTTCCGGTACCAGGGATTACTCTACAATATTATAATATTGTATTATATTTTTTATGAAAACAAAACAAATCATAAATAAAATATCAAGTAATTAGGAATTGATATGTTCAAAATAAAAATAGGTCTCTGAATCTCCCAATACAAACTTTCACTCTCAGTTTCAATACAATACTTTTTTCAAATGGTGTTTGATAGCGCTAGTCGCAGCAAATTGTATTAAATTTGCCGATCCATAGAGCTAATTAATAGGCATATATGTACATATTTATCAGATACGTGTTTATCAGATATATTTATTCATTAATATGACTCTAAATTTATATTTTTATTGGAACGGATTACAACAAAATCAAAACTCTAAAGAACTAATCAATTAGTCAAGACAAGCAATTTTTAGTGTTGATAGCAAAATTTCTAGATATTCAAAAACCTGTGACGTTTTTATGGATGTAGATCTAATTTTTAATCACTTTTTAATAAATTGTTAATGACATTTTAACTACTTAAGTAAAATTTTTACGATAAATATGTACATTAAACTTTATTTATTATATTTTTACCAGTATAAATGTGCCTAATTTTTGAGAACTTTTTTCCGATGCTTCCCTGGAAGGAAATCCTAATCATAAATCACAAAGTGACTTAAACTAAGCAAACGCTTTTTGGTTTAAAAGTTTTTAATTTTAAAATTGACCAAAGGAAAAGAAAAATTTCAGCTTTATCAGGCTTCTTCTTTGGAAAGAAACTTACTGTGAAAAAAATGTTCGATTTCATCTTTATAAAATTTTCCCCTATAAACATGGTAATAAGCCAAATATTGTCTAAATACTTTCTTATTTTTAATAGCAGGTTAACTCCTTAAACCCTTTTTCAACTTTCTAAATTATCTCTAATTTAAAATACAATATCTAAGCCGATCATCATTTTTAATTTTGTTCACATCGCAAAGTTTTTTTAAATAACTTAGTATGATCATTGCGATAAGCTATAATTATATAAAATAAAAAGAAAAGAATACTTTATCAAGATTTATGACAATTAATAACAGGGATACAATGGCTTAAATGATGAAAACTCAAGCAACTCATAAAACAAGAAACTTCCGCTCATATATAAGAATACAAATACAACTGATTGAAAAAAAGATGTTTTGTTTGACTACTTAAGTTTGGTGCTCTTTATGAAATAAATCAATTAAAATTTAAAAAAAAATCGGAAATTATAAAAATTATGACTAGTTTACAATATAGTGAAGTGTCAATACTTTTATTTGGAACAGTAAAAGATAAAAAAAAAATTGTTATGATGACCTTAAAAACGTGTATTGTAAGTAACAATTAAAATATGTGCTCTGGCTCCAGTGGACCTCACAAGAAAACTATCTATATAGATTATAAATTTAATGAAATTAAAAAAAAAATATTTTTTCGGTAAAAACATCCTTAATGCAATAAGTTTATAACGACACACGCCTAAAAACTATGGCATAAAACTTAAGATTATATCTTTAGCACCTTGTTGGTTTATTGGTTATTTTTTGCTTCTCTCTGCCATCTTTTTGAAATTAAACACCCGCACCTTGATTTTTGATTTTTTTTAATTCCCCTCTGCTGTTGTCTTATTTACGATTGTGTTTTTAGGCATGAGTGTGCATAATGTCCACAATCTAATGCCAACTAGTTTTATAAAGAAATGTTTTCTGCTTTTTATTTGTTTTCCATTTCTATGATGCAATAAATTTCTACAAACACCTTGCAAAAATTAAACGAACACAATCAGTGTTTTCTCCTTTTTTTGTTAAGCCTTATCAACAATACAATCACTTTTTCATTTCTATTTTTTTTCTATTGCATCTGCTTAATGCTGATTTTGGTGCACTTTACATTTTGTAGATCTTAGATGCATTCAGTTTGTTTTAGGTATTTTTACTTTTTTTCTCTCAATGAGTTTATTCCTTTTAGATTGCGTGCTTCCTTGTGCAAAATTGTTTACAAATTTTATGATCAATCTATTGCAGTTCCTTTGAGGATTATATGCATTTCTATCTATTGTTAGACACCAAACTCACCTGCTTATGGAAAAAAGGAATTACTTCACTGTTTTAAGCATGTTTGCAAATTATTCAAAATCAGAATAGCGGAGTTCAGTGTTTAATGCACATGATCTTGCAATCGATTATTTTATTGTTGCATTCTATAAAAAAACTGCGATATTTTGCATTTGCACCTTCTAAAGATCATTCGGATTATACTCTGAACTCCGCTAATATTTCTTACAGGTAAAACTAAATAATAACCTGACGCCAATTTCAAATATTTTATGGTGTAACAAAAAATTTTGGTTTTATCGTATAATTTTTAAATCTCGATCAAATATGAATATTCCTCGTTCCAATTTGGCTGGACTAATTTTGATTTAATCTTGATCATCCGTATGAAAGTAAAAACATATTTTCCAGTTGTAGCTTTCCGTATCTGTGTGTATGTGGCAGCGTTGCTCCGAAGTAGCCGTTTCTAAACCAGTCGACATTCGTCACTTCGATGATATGAAAACAGCAAATTAACCTTAAAAATGCATTTCACACAGTATCGTGGAAAAATTCGCTTTAGCTGGGGAAGAAGCTGATGAAAAAATTGCTGCGGCGGAAAGGCCGCGACGACAAAAAAATGTTTAAAATAAAATTTTTGTAAACATGAAATAAAATTCTTTGCTTAAGAGAAAAATGGTGATGTACAATTACAATAGCAAATTATAGTCCATTTACACTGCACCGCAATCTAATACTAACGTTTCTTTTGACTAGATTTCCCATACAAAACCAAATCTACTACCTTACTAGATTTTTACGAAATCAACTCAAAATCTAGTAGTATCAGCGTTCTCAGTTTTATTTTATATCTTATCCCCAAATTGCAATTTTTCATTCCCCAAATTCCACAAAATAGATAATATCTTATCCACAAAAATCCCCACAGTACTCTAATAAGAATTTTCAAGCTTATAATTTAACAAATAACAGAAAGCTTTGTCAAATTCAATATTTCTCAGTCACAACAGATAGATTCTTCTGAAGTATTTAACATTTATTTGTAATAATTCTTTAAACAATATAAAACTTTTTTTCTGAACAAAATTTGCAAAAAATTTAATATAATGATGCTTTTTGTTATTTGTTTATTTATGAATTGGAACTTAATCAAAGGGTCGAAATAATTATAATAATCTCATCCCACATATCCTTAAAAATTAAATAATATTATGTCAAAGGAAATAAATGCAAATATTTATTTACTTAATTAAATCCATTTGTGTAATATTATTAGAATTAATTTATACTTTAAGCACAGCAAGCTGAATTATTTTTAAAGTATAAATGTACATACATTCTAAGAAGAGCTTCTAATAAGTCATTCTGTTGTGAATTTTTTCAATGTTACCATCATGAAGCATAAACATATGATTTGACAATATGTACATGAATTTGATTACAAAAAAGAAAAAGTAAATAACAAGATTTATAATAATATATTATCCCTAAAAATGCTTGGTGAAAAAAGAGCTTTTTCCCAAAAAATCCGCTGAGGATTTTCCCGAAATTGTTATGCTCAATCACAAAAAATACCTTATTATTATTATGACAAATCCCCAAAACTTAGTGCAACTACATCTTTTTCCAAATTGTGCTAAAAAATACTACGCTAACTGCAAGGCGAATTCAAAACAGGTGGACTTATTATTTCAACAACTACAACACTACAAAAAACACAAGCATTTTGTTTTTGTAAAATCAAAGTGCATTGTCAAAAATATTTGACAGGCGAAAAAATAAAATATTGAAAATTATTATTATTTCAAAAAGTTTTGTTTTTCAAGGGTTGTTTTTTAAAAACCATTGAAATATTTAACAAATATTATTTTGTTGAAGAAATCTGTTGTGTGGAAATGTTTTAAAGATCCGCTGATCAATTATTGGCTCCTGCCATGCGTAATGCCGTTTAACATCGTTGACAATCGGTGATTGCCTCAGCGCCCACCCAAAAAATTTCTACGGATGTACGTACATATTAAAATTCTACTGAGGAACAAATTGTCTGTGCTGTGGGTGCTGGATCGGAAATTATTTTTATTTTGCACTGTAATTTAATTTAAGAAATATCCTATGTTTAAAACCTTTAATATTATTAATAAATCTACACATCTACTACACAATTATTAAATGTATATATGTACATATGAATTAAATCTCTTCAGTTTATTAAGATTCAAAAAATTAGTATTTTTTACACAATGAACATTTACGCATTTTTCTCTTTCTCTAAGACTCTTTTAATATTTTTATTTTAATTTTCGATTAATTATTCTTTGTTTTCACAATTAAAATTTATTAATTATAACAATTTTCAACTTGAGTGTAAACAAAAGAAATAAATAAATTTTGACATCCAACTTATAGTTCGCCTTGAATAAAACTAAAAAAATAAAAGTTATCAGCTGGGCTGCCATTTTAAATAAAAAGAAATGAAACGAAAAGGTTTTAAGTGCATTCGAGTACCTAATAATAAATAATAATGAATAAATTTAATCAGACACAAATTAGAAACATCAAATAAAATATATAATAATAAATAATAAACACATGGAAAAGATTGCAGAAAATAATTTGTTTATATTTCTTAAAATATTCATATTATAATAAATATTGCATCGAGTACCAACAAGTAAAGTAGTTGAGTAGTCAAAAGTGTAAATAAATTTCAACATTACATTTATTTGCAATAAGCTGTTCATGCAAATTTTTAAAATTTTTCCGTTTACGTACTTTTTTGGGCAACAGCTTTTTAAGAGAGTAAATTTTTCGGTTTCTTCAGTAATTACTGATTTACTGCAGTTTACGGTAGTACTCGAACGCACATAATAATTAACAAAATAAAAAATAAATAAAACTGAATATATAAATGAAGTGAAAATGATGAAAAAGGATAATGTAATTTTCTAAGTACATTTTCCTCATAATGCCGTATATTACATTTGTGTTAGAAAAAAAGTTATCAAAATACTAATAAATATCTCATATTTTCCGATATTGTTTGCTAGCAAGCGCAATTATTATATATATATTTTTTTCTTGTAAATATTGGTCAGCTGGTTTTGTTATTCAAATACAATCTTGCTAATGTCAAAAAAATGCTATATATACGAAATAGATTTTGAGAAAAATTTCAAATCAAATATACTGGATTTTGTGGTAATGTAAAAGCACTATTATAATAAACAATGAATTTTTTTGTCTAACTACATATAAGAGCCGTAAAATTTCTATGTAGTAGGCTACGGCTTGAATTTTCAAACACGACAGCGTGGGTTTCTTTGTTTTGTGATACCATACTTCTAATTTGCTGCTTGTCAAAAATTTACAAGTGCTGTCAAAAGTTCTAATAGCCCCCAAAGCTAGTGAAATTTTATTCGCCTTAGCAGTGTCAAAAATTTACATAGCACAGTACTTTGCTACCGATTGGCACGCACCCTAAATAACATTTTATTAAGCAACTTAACAAATTTCTTATCTGAGACCGTAAAAGGTTTGCAAACTTATTCTCTACACACAAACTAGTTTTCTCTTTGGCGTATTCACTTGAGACCCCAGAGAAAACCATTTCAGTAATTTTCAAGAAATAACATTTTCACTACTTCCAAAATATCAATACCTATGTATATTTTTGACTTCTCAAGAAGTAATTATTAACAACATCCGTGTAATTAATCTAAAAGTGTTTTTACTTCTACAAAATTCTGGTTCAATTCTAAGTTTTTAAAATTTTTACGATGTTTCTTGATTTGAAATAAATGTTACGTATTTATTTTTTATTTTTACTTATAAAATAATAAAATTTATTTAAATTTAACATAAGAAGATTCTCAATAAAAGCACTAACATCGGTTGCCATGCAATAAAAATCCATAACTTTTTAAAAATAAATACAAACAATAAGAATTTTACTCTACTTTTGGATCACAAGTTTAGGATTTTAACGACATCTTTGCATACTTTTTTACTGGAATATCAAATACTGGTTCTTAGCTCTACAAACTACAGTTACCCCTTTCATTTTCTGTATGGCGCCATCATTTGCTATGCACCCAGGATAATTACGGCCTACTATAATCTCCAATTTCATTGAAAGATGTACCACAGTCCAGAGCAACCACTGGGCTTTTCACATGGCAGACTAAAGTTTTTCGCCCGACCATGAGACATCAAATAATGCCTCACAAACCTTATCTTTCCTCAAACATTGTCTAATACACATGAGTATGGCATTATGTACATATTTCCACCTTAAACATAGTCGTGCATGCACTCATCAGAGAACCATCAGAGAACGAACATGAGATGTAGATTCAAATTATCAAGCTTTCTTCGATCATTAGGCTCCGTAAAAGATTAATTTATGTCGAATATAAACCGCTTTTTAAACAACTATCTGAAACAAATTATTGAATAGGCAGATGTTAAAAAAAACTAACAACAAACCAAATATATTTAAAAATCTCAACAATAGTGTACAAAAACATTTATAAAAATCAAAAAAATTGTCTAGCACATGTCCTTTATTATCAAAGAAAACCAAAAACACGCACCCTTATAAAATGGAATGTCTGTTGAATAATTGTTAAAACTAATTTGAATTTTTTGTTATTTCATTGAGAAACATCTTGCACTTTTGTTGAGCCTCAGCGTGCCGCAGAACGACTAGCTCAAAATCAAGTACAACAAAATTATTGGGCTCAAAAACAATTTTCGCTTGAATGCAATAAGATCCTTTTAAATTTTTATTTTAATTTTTCTAAAGAATATGATTTGTATAATGTATGTATGTAGATTCAGATGTTGTTATAAATCAGGTTCAGGAGATAAGTGATGGTGTTGTTGTTGCTACTTTATATTTTTGAAACAAATTGTTTAGTAGCAAGCGGCTACGCACGCGTATTGAAATTTGACACGCCTTGTCAGGATTTAACAAACATTTTTAATAGCGATTTCAGTTGGCTACTTTTTGTTTGAGGAATGTATGTGTAGTTTTTATGAATATTATGGCTCAGCTGATCTCAAAAGTTTACCTGAGACATGCTTAATTAATTCCAGTTTTTGTAAAATTTACCAAAAAATTCGTTCACAAGTGGGGAAAAACTTAATAGTTTAGCTGCTATGATGAACTTGCAATCCCATGATGATGAAAATTTACCTGAGAGCTGTAAATGATAAGTTTTATTTAATGATTTACCACAAATATTAGAAACCTTTCTTCTACTATTGTCAAATCGAATTTATATTTTTTACTTTTTCTAATGTTTCTTCAATCTGAATATTCAATAGTTATTGCTGTTGACCCACCTTTGGCCACTTATCTAATAAATGCCAATTGCCTTTTTAATAACAGATATATTCCTTATAAATGTCTTTTAATGTTGTCTTTTTCTTAACAGTTTCCTCGTTATTTTTCGCTCAAACATGTTTACGCTGCCCATTATTATAACTGTAACCTATTAAGCAATAAAAATTGTTAAAACTTGATACGCTCGTTACAGTTTCTACACAGCAGTAAGTTCTTAACGGCTTCACCTTTAACCTCAAAGATACTAAAATGTGCCACATAAAAAAGTATTTAAAATAAAAACCACAAAAAATTTAAAAAATTTTTTGTTTTTCAAATATATAAAATATAATAATACGAGTACCTAAAACAGCAAGAAAAATAAAAAAATATATAAATAAGAGACATAAAAAACAATGAACCTTGATTTAACATTTCGAGATAATCAGCAGCAGCTATGAGTATAACAACTATAAGAGCGTGCAACAGGTTGGTTGATACGTTAGTTTCTTTGTCAGACATTATTAACCCATTTAGGAAATATAATAATTTGTGTATAAAATTGGGTAATTTTATACTAAAAATTATTAAATTAAATAATTTTATTTTTTTTAATAAGGAAAAGATTGAGATATAAAAAAAATAAAATTATTTAATTTAATAATTTTTAGTATAAAATTACCCAATTTTATACATGTATAAAATTATTTAATTTAATAATTTTTAGTATAAAATTACCCAATTTTATACAATTTGTTTGTAAATTGTAAAAACTTTAAGAATGGAAAAGAACACCTTGAAGAAATTCTACTTTTCTCCATGCCGATATTTTCTCTTGAAGAAGAAATAAGAATTTTAAATTTGGAGGCTGGTTCCATGGAAACCAATAATTTCGGAATTTTTTTCTAAGCTGGTTACTAGTTAGTCCACATTCTTTAAACACATATTGTCCGTGATTTGACTCCAAATTACGGGAAGACTGATGTTAATATGTTGGTTCACTGGAAAAAATATTATAGGGACTTCAGCTATAATTATACAGAATCTAATAATTTCTAACTTATTACTGCATAAAGATCCCGTTAATAACTAAACCATGCAGCAATTAAATGATTAATAAATTTGATTTGTACAACTCATACTACCTCTACTAAACCCGTAAAAAAGGATCATACTGAAAACAAAACTGGAAAAATGTCAAAAAATCTTAGCAAGAAATTTGAATGCATACATACATACAAAGTTCCAAAAAATAAACTTTGTTTTGGGATATATGCCTAAATAATAAACATTTTTATGTTGAGAAAAAGAAATAAAAACAAAGCTAAACTTAAGAATAATAAAAGTAAAAAGTTCAAACTCATGCATGAACCCATGTTAGTTGTTGCTGCACAGAAAGTCAAAGCATGGCCAAGATTATTGCAACATTTTCGTAATATTATGAAAAATATGCAACAACTCCAACATAATGCAACACATGTTTGAAACTACATATATATGTATGTATGTGTATATATGATATAGAGTGGCACGAGCTTAATGTTTTAACATTTAAACAGGTATCATAAACTTAACATAACAACAACTAGAGTTTATGACAATGTTGATGACGATGATGATGACATTACCATTCTTATGTTCCATAATATAAAACTTACTGATGAGAATGAACAGCAAGTAGTAACAATGATAATAATAAAAACAATAAAAATGATGACAGTAAGAATAAATATGTAGTTGCAATTATGTACAAAGTAGGGAAAATAATTTCAGACAAATGTAGGGTGACTTTTTATACATTTTGATTTTTAAGTTGAATATTTTAATATTGATTTATTAACGTTTTTGAGATTGCTGCCAATTTTTAAAATTCAACATACCAGTAGAATTTTAAAATATTTTTGAGAATTACTTAATACACAAACATCTTAAGCTAAGCAACTTAAAAAAAGAGCAAAACAGTATATACTTATTGGTCTTTTTGACGGAGAAAGTCATAAAAAAATTATACTGTAAGTAAAGTGGGAAAAGAAATCGTGCAGTAACTCTGAATTATTCTTGAAGTCCTTTGATAGAATCCATTCTACAATATCTCGTATAGCTATGTCTTAGGTTTAAGGTAGCTACCTAAGAACACAGTGTGAGATTTTGCATTTACAGTTGCCACTATGTCCACCGAGAGAGACACAGAGCCACCAGTATGATTTGCATGGATCCCTCTTTCATGTACAAGCTCGATTGTAAAGCTTTACGCCAGACAAACGCATTGTGCCGAAAGCTTAACCTAACAATCTATGAGACTCATAAGGTTGTCAACACATAGAACGCGACCATCCTGCGTCGTCTGTACAACATTTCCCGACATAGTAGCAGCATCTACTGCCATCCTTGTTTGCCCGAATTACGGACTCACCACTAGTACCGGCCATTAAACAATTGACGCTCACTATAATCGGTCGTAGAATCAGCAAATTTAATCAATCATCGTTATGGCCTTTAAGAGTCATTCTTTTGAGCAAGATTGATGCTGCGGGTGCTGGTTAACCTGTTCACTGACTAACATAGACCAATATCTACTTCCATAGAGAATACGCTTAAAGGCTTGCGATCATATAAAGTCATAAACTTAAAAAATAAGGTCCTAAATTATTTTATTACGATTAACTGAAAGTAGTTCTGAAACACATATTACTTGTATTATTTCAAAAATTAGTCAATTGAAAAAAAAATGAGGCCAGAAAAACTTAAATCGCCAAAAAATAACAGCTAAAAAATTGCAAAAAAATTTTTAATCATAATTTAACGTTTTATTTGTTATTAATGAAAAATGCTTAAAAAATTTTAAAATTTAAAAAATGCATTTTAAAAACGAAGTCTACATATTTTTGAATTCGTTTAAGTCAATATATAAAATAAATATCAGGTATTTCTTTTGACTTCAATTCAGTATGGAATCAATAATATAATAACTATTGCATCATTATTGAAATATTCGAGTGCATTTATTACTTATGCATATATAATATATGCATAAGTAATTATATATAATTTGTTCATCGCCAGTAGAATCGGAACAATCATTTGCATAAATATCACGAGTGTCTAATAACTTTATTAAATCACTAGAAGTTACTAAATCATGGCAACATATCTTTAACCTTCTAAATAAATCGACTGTATAATTAATAATTAAGCATTTAAAGTACGATTTCTTTTAATAGGTTTAATTATTTTCATGGTTCTAAATAAATTTTCAACGTCAGGATTGCTGAAAGGTAATACTACAGGGTGGTCCAATGAGACGTATTACTGTCAATATTCCGCCATTTTAACAGTTATCATGACTCAAAATTAACATTATTAAAATTCACTAAAAATATGGTGAAAATTTCGCGGTTACAGTTTTCAAAACTGAAGCACTTTAGCTTCGCCGTGAAGTACTTTCTCGGTGAGCAATTGTGAAACTGGTGAAAAAATGTGAGCAGTTGTCAGTCAGTAATGTCAAAAAATAAGCTCGTGTTCGTAGCTCAATTGCGAATTTTGCTGTTGTAGCGCATAGAGTTGGGGAAATCCCAGGTTTTTCCGATGTTTTCTCTTAAAAATACTATTTTTTACAAAGCAAAATAAAACCTTTTATTGTAAAACGTTGTAGATATCTAAATACTAATGAATTGTAATGAATTTTTTTGCAGCGCATTTTTAAATAGTCAAAACTCCAACCAGAATTTAACTGTTGACTAAACATTTGTACATTTCTAATTTAAAAGCATTTCCCATTGCATTTCAATCAATTTATTTTTGTCGTCAGTGTTCTTACGTTTGTACATTGGATTGATATTTTATGAACTCAGTAGAAAATAAAAATTTAGTTTTTTTTTGGCTAAATTTAAATTGGAAAAGCTAAAAAAGTCACGAAGCTAAAACGTAATTTCGAGGCTACAAGACATAAAAATGGCTAAAGCTAGCCTCGAAATTACTAAACTGCATCACTGATAGTACCCAAAAAGTGTATACAGAACAAGGCGTTTCATTTTCTGTGATGTTAACATAGATGGTAACTTATTTGCTTAGTTTTAGTCACTCTTTGATTATAAAATTATTCAACTATTTTGGTTGTAGTGAAATCAAGTTGCAGTTGGGATAACTAGTAAAAATGAATTGATCAACTGTTATCAAAAACTTGTTTATAGTTAATATATTTCTACTTAAAATATTAATAAACAGCCAAGTGAAATTTTGAAGCAAACGTTGTATAGTTGTTCTAACTATGTCTTTTCTCTGCGTGCATTTCTAAATATTCTTTGCAATTAAACCTATTTTTATTTTGTGGAAGTTGTGGCTAATTCGTATCCTATTTTTTCAGTTCTATGTATTAATTTGTGTAAACAAATTAAAATATGTGTTAATTTAAAAACTAATACTGTGAATATGATTATCCGAATTCATCTGGACTATTTCATGTGAAAATTAGGGCAAAAATTAAGTCGTCAATACACTATTTTTGATTTTAAAAGATCACAAAATAGTTATAAAACATCTTATATGGAAATTATGTAAATAATATCCATTTCTAACGCGTTAGTAAAAGCTTGTTAAAATATATTTTACTCAAAATATTAGCTTCTACGTTTTTCACTTTTGTAGGGTGTACTCTCATCCAGTTGTCCATAATACAAATTTTAGCTCTTGCACTTCAAGATACCTTGTTAGGAAAAAAATACCAGAAATATAAAAATAATAAAAATGCCAAAGGTTATCAATCAAAAATATTTCTTATATTTTTCGGAATTATTTTGAAATAAATCTTCACTTTATGGCTTTTACCCAAAAAAAGACGAAAAAAATCATGTTCTAATAAATCTCTTTTTGAAGACAGGTATCACGTTTTTCGAGTACATTGTGTATGTATGTAAACTCTGCCCTTGCCTTCTTTAAGAAAGTCATTCAGAATATTTGTTTCGAACGTTTTTTTTCTCGTTTTCATTTAAAATGAATAAGAAGTCTTAATTCTTTGTTGTTTCTTTCATATTCATGCCCTCAATTTAATACTTTTACACAAGTGCACTTTTGAAAAGGATTTTGTATTTCAAAGTACACATGCATGTTGAGTTTCAAGTGCCTTTACAGATTGAAGTTGTACGAATGGAAATAAAATTTTTACAATGATGTTTAGCATTTAATAAATATCATTGTCCTTAACATGTGTAGGTTTGTTTAATTTAACATCCTTTTTCGCGTTAAAGTGTTATTTGTTCTTGGTTGGCTTAAGAATCGGATGGTATTGTTTGTGAAAATTTACGGACGAAGCCGTGCTACACACCTGGCATATTGCTGCAAGTGTCAAGCAGTTATACATATAAATAGTTAAATATGAATTGGGTAGTACCAATATATATGGGTTATTTTTGTTCACGAAGAAGAGGGAACAAATTAGTAACCATTTGAAATTTTGAAAAAAATTTAGAATTCAAAGTTCCGACTTATTGTAGTTTTCTTTTAGGTTTGGCAGTTCAGGTTTAGCACTCTTTTACTTTAAATTAACCCATTTAGTGCCTCTGTTCGATTAAGAGCATTAAAGTTATAGTTGTTTTTGTGTTTACGTTTCAAAGTGACAAATACAGAGTAAAAATTATCGCATAGTGGCCTCTAAAATTACTGTGTACTCTTGTACTTAGGTATGCACTCTATTTTATTTTTTCTTACTTAGTTAAATTAGATTTTATTAATCCTATCTGACGTATTGATAAAAAAATTTATTTAAATTTGAAATGTATTTTAATTAATATTCGCAAAAAATGGTATTTGTTTAAACCAACAACATATATTTATCCGCTTTTGTGGACTGCTGAAAAAAGAGCATTTGTATAATTAAACTTCTCAAATACATTATTTCACAGAGAATGACATGTACTTAACACCCCTTGCAAAATGAATGACATAATTAAAAAATTTCTTAAGATAATTGTACCAACATACTTGCACAAATTAAGCATTTTTTTGCATACAAAATCTCAAATTCCGACAAATAATTATTGAAAACTTTACAAAGAACTGCTCGAATTTAAAACTATATATTCATATATATGTACATACATGCAATATATTAAATTGTATGCAAATTGTATTTCCTTGGAATTCTACACCTGGCATCTTCGAAACAATTGTTCTTTAAAATATGCTTGAAAAGAAATCCTTACAAAAATAAATAAAGGAAATCTCTTGTATTTGAAAGCGACAATGAAATACAAATGATGAATGCATTTTTGGTTGTAACAGAAAAAATCTACCCAGTATGAACGGAATACAATACATAACAATGAACATTAAATACAAGATAAAAGAAATGAAAATCCATAATGCAAACAACACTACAAAAATCACGAACTAAATACACTAACAATAATTGTTAAGTTAATGCTGCTCTGCATTAGCAAAACACCATTAAAAACAACAACAAGAACAATAACAATAGCCAGGACAACCTCAATAACAGCGATGAACAACATTACAACTAAAGTGCAACAAGCAACAACAATGTTACATAGAGAAAAAAAACCTATTTGAGCATGCTAGACAAGTTGGCGCGTTGTTCGACAACAACAAATGGAAAATAGCAATAGCACCAACAACATGCACAGTGGGCACATATCTTAAGTAATACACTAACTGCATACGACAACACATCAAGAAATAGTTTATGCAGTGATATTACAAGCGACAAGGGCCAAGTTATTGCATTCATACTTTTTAAAATACCAAAACCAAAAAAAAAATCGTTGGGATGGACAGACATGTTGTCGTTCTGCATTTTATTCCTAAGCTGGCAACAGCAGCAGAAGTGAATTGCAAGATTTCATACTTTTTTGTTAAGTTGTTTTTATTTTACTACGAAAGGTGTCAATTCTACGAACAAATGCCACTGGGTGATAAAAACAATACGCACACACAGCAGGAAGCACAAGCCAATAAAAATAAAATGACAAGAAAATTGTTATGGATATTGATGCTAGGTTGGCTGGTTGCTGTTGTTGTATCTTTATATTTTTCTGGCAGAGGACAAGTCAGGGGCAGATATACATAGATAGACAGAAAAGACAAGACAAACAAATACAATAAAATTAATGATAAATTATGTGTAATAATGAAATCATGGTCAACGGCTGAGCAAGTCCTTAGTGTTGTAAACGTTCCAAAAAGATATCTTATATTAATTTTAAGTCAAGAAAAAAATACCAAGACCAAGATTTCAACGTTTTTATTTTGAAATTTTTGGCTAAATTTGGTAATTTTTTAAGATAAAAATCTATAGCTTATAAAATACAGTTTTCACAAATTTATTTTTTTTTGTGTTTGCAAGCTGGTCTGTGAGCTGCTATTTAATAGTGCTAGTGCTAGTGCTAGATCATAGTTGGACTTTTAACCATGCTTCAAACCTCTAATTTTTATATGCATAAAAACTGAATCTTCAGGCCGATGATTGCCTCAAGCGGTTCAAGAGCGAAAACTTTGAATCAAAGTATTAACATTTATTTTTTGTATTACATGACTACTTGACGCAATGGGGTCTGAAAAGATGTATTCCTCATTTGAGCAATCGTGGTGAAGTCATAAGAACCTCTGATAGAATAAGATATCTCGGAGTGATATATTATGGCATGGGCATGGAACATAGATACCATCATATATAAAGCAAAGAAGACTATCTTCATTTATAGTATTTTAAGTACCTGGCTAGGTTTTAGCAATAGAGTCAGGCTTCTAATTTATCGGCAGATTATTAGGCTCCTTTTATCTTACGTCTTGCCAGTTTTATGTGGAAAGTCTTAGAGAAAGCGATAGGTAAGTTCTCCGCTCCTGTCTAAGATTGGACGCCATAATGAAATGGTCTTTACATTTTTTCCGTTATGATTTCTAATGGATTTTTTATGATATCCTGCAACATCTCAGGCTGAATTTCTTAAATTTCGTGACGAATACTGTTTTTAAGATGTTGAATCGTTTGGGGGCTATTTACATAAAATTTTTATTTTAAAAAACCCCGTAAAAAAAGTCAAGTGCTGTTAAATCCAGAGATCTGTCTGGCCTCGACGCAATTTGCGCTGAGTGGCAATAATTGAAGGATTATATTCAACAAATATTGTCATTATACATGCTCGTTCTTGTAGCGTATATTTATTCATAATAAAATTTGGACGTTTACACAACACAATGGTTAAAACTATACTGAGCTAAACGTCACATAACCAAGATGGTGCGCAATCAAAATTGTAGCGGGACTTTTGCCCCACCCGTTATAATTCCAGGCTTCAGACTTTTCAAGTATACTCGTATATTACAATATCGCTTTTTACAAACCCGATTGCAAGACTTTTGTAATTACCCAATTGAAAGCAGCATAGTTTATAATATGGTTTCTTAACGATTTCAAATGCTAAATGCTATGCAATACATTGTGCTGCCTGTAATTACAAAAATCAAGACCTATAATAATTACATGCCGTTAATATTAAAAGGATTCTGAAAAAACACATATATTTTCTTCCAGAATATTCTAAATGAACTTATGACGATTTCCAAACGACTATAGCCATTTCTTTATTCTGTAGTGCTTCCTTCATGTTCACATAAATTATGTTATCACTATTCGGTTAAATTAGTCCAGCCATCCATTACAGTTTAGTTTCAATATAAGCAACCCGTTCTATGTAAACTAAACAATTCATTGTTAAATAAAATCAGGTAAATTGTGTACAATAAAACAGGTAAAATAAGAACAAAAATTAGTTTTGTACATCTGTTTAAGACACTCATCATCAGATGTGCAAAAATAAAAAAGGACAAAGAAATCTGACTGTTATTTCTTAAAGATAGTTTAACTTCATAAATCCGCACCTGTCCTGAAGTACTTAAACAAAAGTCCATAAAATAGTGAAAGGAAGCGCCTAAACTGTTTATTATGTATTTTCTTGTTTCAATGTTTAAGCCTACCACACTGCGGTACCTTTAAGAAAATGACACTACAATTTGACTAGATCTACTTTTCTATACAGTTCTCATTAAGTAAAAGGAAAACTATCGTGCTGTTAGTCACTTTAAATTTTTAATTGTTTTCTAAATACTTTGGTATTATTATATGTATGTATATTTTAGAATTTATGAAAAGTTATAAATACTGAATTTTACGCTTGTAACATTTACATTGCAATTGATTTTGTAGTTGAAACATAAAGTGTAAAAAATTATTTTTATGTATATTTCGGCAACTTTGTAAGAGAGAATGGTTATCATTTGTGCTCTTCAAGAGCCAGCATGGGCAGTTTCAGGTGATTGGTTATTGTTCTTAAATACTTTTGAATATTTAGTGAAGTTACTCCTTTTATTAATGCTGTTTTTTTAACAGTCCTTTATATTAGTTAAAGTCAGAACTGAATTTTTGTCGCACTGCTTTGGCTGGGACTGATTTCTGTCTAAATTATATATTTCCATAAGAAATTTATATTTGGAAAAGTCTGACAGAAACCCAGTTTCGTGAGTTTATCAAACAACTTTTTTTCGCTAGTTTTGATATAAAAAAAGTAGATAAAGTTTGGATTGAATAGAATTCCATGTGTCTCTCTAGTATGACCTAGCCGAAGTCATGCAAATTTGATGCAATCTAGCCTGTTGATATCTTTTCCATAGTCTGACATATATATTTTATACCACGTAGAAGAGGTGCTGTAAGTATTATCTCTTTCTCTTAAAACGAAATGGTTAACAACCAATTCGCGCTAACGCATCCGTAACCCCAATTTTCCCAAAAAAATTTTGTGGACCTTTTTTAAATGCAAAAATATTTTTGAAAATTGGTCTACAAGCAACAAAGTAATTTGATAATCCAGTTTTTTCGTGCATATTTCAAATTTTAAAAAAATATCAGAAAATAAATGCAAGAAGGATTTTGAAGATTAGTCCACAAATGACGATGTCATTTGATAAAAAATTATTGAAGCAAGCAATTTGGACTAACGCCTCCCCCCAAATTTCCCCAAAAAATGAAAAAAAGATTTTCCATATGCAAAAAAAATTTGGAAAATTGGTGTTTTTTTAGCGGGCAAATTTGAAACTTGGTCTCAAAATGGCGAAGTTATGCTTGTGTATATTATAGTATCTGTTAAAAACTATGTGAAAGGAGTACCATAATATTGTTGGCGTTAAGTTTGGCTTAGTTAAAAGTTAAATTAGTCTATAATGCATTGCAGAGTCCCAGATAAATGTTTCGAAAATTTCAGAAAGGTCGGTCCAGAGGTATACTATCCTATAAGATACAATCAAACAAACATTCAAACACATATTCCGTTTTATGTAGCTAGATAGCTTTCTATGGAGGGTAACCGTTTCCTCATCTTATACGGAAAATTGCACGTTATTCTAAGAATAAAACTCAACGAATTTAAAAAGCAGCACTCTTATAGTTGTACATATATAAAATAATTAGTATTTTTCTTCTATCGTGGTACCCGTTAACCCCTCCTATGCCGCTACTATTTTGCTGAAAATTACACGTTATTCTAAGAATAAAAAACATCGAGTTTAGAAATTCTCCCTTTTATAGTTTTACAGATATAAGAAAATTAATAGTTACCTCCTAAGGGCGTACCCGTTTTCCCCTCCAATACCATATATATTTTGCTTGAAGTCGCACGTTGTTCAAAGAATAACACATGCCGAATTAAGAAAACTTCACTTTTATAGTTGTACAGATATGAGAAAACTAATAGTTACGTGTTTCCCTTCTACGATACCTTCGAGATTTTTCAGGAAGCTTCACTTTCTTTTAAGAACCGCTCACAGTAAATTTAGAGAGTATCGCTATTTTAGTTATACAGATATAGGGAAATTAAAAATTGCTATGTATGGAGGGTGCCCTATCCCTCCAAATTTTTCCAAAAAATATAGCCTATTTGAATTTCCCTGTTACCGATAACCCAGTTCTGAAATTTCAAAACGATCTGTTGTACCGTTTGTGAGTGCCACATCAATACCTATTTACACTACTCCCAAAATCCAATTAGTTTAAACTCCGAAAAATTATGTGTTTATTATTGTTCTTTTACAATTTAACGAAAAAAGTAATTGTCAAGATATACTTGCAAAACTTCGCCATTTTATATTGAATAATCATTTTAAGTAGAGGTGGCGTGGCATCGTAAGATTAAAAGACATAAGTCTTAAATTGTATCCATTAATTTCTATACCAAAAAGTATGCCATAATTTTAATTTTGAATTTATTATTTTTTATCCCTATTAAATATATTTGTATTTTTCTCTACAAAGGAATTTTAATATAAATAACATTTGCATGAACAAATCAAGCCTTTTATTTATCTGGTGTATTTTATTCAAAATCCCTTGGAAATTGCTTGCTTGGACGATTGCCTTCTTAACATTACCATTAAATTGCTTTTGTTATAAATTAGTAATTGCACATTTTAAAGCTATGCAATTTCCAGAGCCGATGTCAAACCTTTAATTTAATTTCCGAAATTACTGTTTCTTGTAAAACCCCAAAACAAACTTCCTACAGGTGGTCTTGCGCAAATAGATATGATGTAAAGGAAATAAAATGTCTCTGTTTAATAGAAAAACCCCTTTAAAGCCAAACTGGTGTCAAGGTAAATAAACTCTACTCAACAATCATATTTAAACTTCCTTTTTGAAAAAAGAAAAATAATAAAGGCTTTTAAAAAAAAATACCTTTATTATTTGCTCTGATTAAACATGAGACGAACAACAAGTAAATCTAGACGTTAAAGGTGCAAATGAAGGTGCACGAAGTGTTATTATTCACTAATACAATATAAATATACACTTTGAGGTATACCAATACATGCATGTGTCTATCAAAAGACTATGATTTCAATTTATTATAAAAATTTAAATAAAATTATGTACATTTATGTGAAAAAGTGACTGAAATATAATTGGCTGGTAGGAAAAGTTGTTTCCTACTAAAATTTTTCAAATTTTTGCTGGATTTTGAAAATTTAAAATACATATTTGTCTTTAATATTAAATTAAAATTATAACTTAAAATAAAGAAAGTATAATTAAAAAAAATAAATGTAGTACTGAAGAGTATTCTGCCAGGTATATTGAAATTAACTAATGTTAGCTTGTCCCTTGTTCATTTGCAATATTGTCGCAAAGTAATTTTTTTCTGATTAAAAACTTTACGAAATATAACCTAATAATAATCACTTTGGATCAATACACTATTTATTTCGAGAAACAATTACATTAAAATTACATTTAGAAGAACTAATTACTTGAGTATTATTACTCTACTTTCCCAGAAAAATTTTTATAAAGCAGTAAAGAATTTTCAAGCTTTTAAAATGCAATTCCTGCTGACTAAAAACTTTTGAAGAGCATTCGAAAATACGCAAACAAAAACAGATATTTTTCAATTTATTTCTAAACACAAAATAACTTACTCTTAATTTATAAAAGGAAGAGATAAATTCCAGTTCATATAAACAACATCCAATTTTGATGGCGATACAATTAAATGACACAAGAAGGCCAAGGGATATAATTTTAGCGTATTTTCGATGCTCTGAACGGATTTTAGTTCTGTATAAAAAAAGAGAGCTCTCAAGAGGGACATCACGATCATAAATCATGCGTTCTGGAAAAGTATTTCCAAGCAGGAGGTGCAACTAAATGTTATTTTAGTGACGGTAAAATTCAAATATTAATTGTGTTGAAATTGTTTTTGCTTTAATAAGTCTCGTGTTCTTTTTGCGGTCATGATTTGTAAAAATAATATTTAGAATCGCATTCGACCTGAAAAATGGTATATTTATGGAAATTAACACATTAACATTATTTGTATTTTGCCAGTGAAAATGAAATTAATTAGTCGTAATATCTTCTTTGTTTATTTGAAATATTTTCTTATATTCAATTCTTGTTGACTAAACACGTTACGAACTTTAGCCTTATAATGATCATTGTGTATCAACAACTTATTTCACATCACTTTGAAATAAAAACGCTAATGCTTAAAATAAAGAATGTAGAACTTATTTTGCACTCACCCAATATAAATTTATTCTACCATAAATTCAAAGAGTACATAAAAGGGGTTAACTACTAAAGTATTATTGGCACAGCTGCTAATGAAAAGTGTATATCATTTGTGAAATAGCAAACAATAGTGTTGATTTTATGTATCTTTGAGGTTTGCTGTGATAAAAAAAAAGGAAACAATTCAACATATGTACATACATGTGCTTATTTATAATTTTATTAAAAGTGTATTTGAAATATCAAAAGACGTGTAAAGGAATCTTGGTATTCATATAACAAAAAAGTTTATTAGGATGAGTAAACGAACATATGCAAAATAAAAATAAATATTTATCTAGAAACAAACAAATTTTTGTTGAAATGAATAAAACTTGAAAAATTGATTTCATTATTAAATAAATAAAAAAAAGAAATACTAGAGATATTTAATTGATACGTGTTAATTGTAAAATTCCTTAAAATACACTCACACATACAAATGAAAAAGGTAACATTATCAAAAATTATGTCGAGCAATTTTTGTACATTGAAAACTAATAGTGTATGTATGTACTTGAAATTGTACGAACACCTTGCCTTTAACTTATAAAATTTTTATTTTTCTGATAAAGAAGTTCATATGACTTTTTTGATAAAAATAAAACGAAGCTTCCGCTCTCTTTTTTTTTCTTTATATAAATAGAAAAGGGGTACTTTGTTGCCTGTTGGCTGCTCATGTTTTTAAGGGGGTTGCTTAAGTTTTCCGAATTTACTTTTTGTGCCCTTAAAAATTCCACAAGGGGGTTGAAAATTTTGACTTCAGCAACATATGCCTGCTAACATTTGTTTGTTAATTATGTAAAGGAATTTTTTATTTAATTTTTTTAACATGTTAGTAAAAACTTTAACGTTTGGGTAAGCATGCACCTTGCTTATAAGTATTTATGGTCTGTTGCCTATTTTGGTTGGAAAATTTAGGACACAAAGTGCCTACAAATAATTCCTCTTTTCAGTTAATGTTTTTTTTTACAATTAATGGATTTTCTGTTTCAAAACAATATCAAATTATTACAAAAAAAAATAAATAAAAATAGCATACTGCTCATAAAAACCGGAAAGCAATCAACTACCGCCCGTGGTAGAAATAATATCTGTAGCTGTCAAAAATATTATTTCGAAAACGTGCATCTAAAAAGGTTTTAGCGGTATTTAATATTAACAAGGCTTTTGGGCCGGAAGGAATTTCAGCACCGCTCTTCGACGCTAGCACGATTATTAGCCAACCACTGTATCATGCTGCTGAATTCCCAATGTCCTGGAAGTTTGCTACTGTAACGCCAATCCCGAAAAAGGGAGAGGTTAACAAATCCAATAAGTAGGGCATAACTACAATCTATTCTGCAATTTCCAATATTGTGGAAAGTATGACTAATTTTCGTCTTGAGGTGTTTGGAGGTCAACAGTTTATTTAGCGATCCCTAGTGTTTGCTCTGAGTGTGACTGGCTCGCGCTCCTGTTGCAAATATGGTACCATTCCATTCAGCATTTTCCCGAAAGTAAGCTGATTGCGCAACATATTTTCAAGGCTTTGGATGGAGTGTGCCATGGTGCACTTAATCAAAACTTATTGCTTTTGTTGTTTTAGATGATTTGTCTCGATTTAGTCGAACTTCCGCAGCGCTTTCATTATATGAGTTGTTGCTGATGTGATATCAACAAACAAATTAAGGATTAATGCAGGGATACCGCAAGTTTTAACAAGGCTTTTGGGCCGGAAGGAATTTCAGCACCGCTCTTCGACGCTAGCACGATTATTAGCCAACCACTGTATCATGCTGCTGAATTCCCAATGTCCTGGAAGTTTGCTACTGTAACGCCAATCCCGAAAAAGGGAGAGGCTAACAAATCCAATAAGTAGGGCATAACTACAATCTATTCTGCAATTTCCAATATTGTGGAAAGTATGACTAATTTTCGTCTTGAGGTGTTTGGAGGTCAACAGTTTATTTAGCGATCCCTAGGGTTTGCTCTGAGTGTGACTGGCTCGCGCTCCTGTTGCAAATATGGTACCATTCCATTCAGTATTTTTCCGAAAGTAAGCTGCTTGCGCAACATATTTTCAAGGCTTTGGATGGAGTGTGCCATGGTGCACTTAATCAAAACTTATTGCTTTTGTTGTTTTAGATGATTTGTCTCGATTTAGTCGAACTTCCGCAGCGCTTTCATTATATGAGTTGTTGCTGATGTGATATCAACAAACAAATTAAGGATTAATGCAGTGATACCGCAAGTTTCCGTTCTACTACTTTATTATTTATTTTTCTAACAGACCTGCTATATGAAATTTCCTCCCAACTATTCTTTTAAAGATTTTAGCAGCACTTGCCACTTGCATTCATTTTGAAAGAGGCCAAACTGGTATTGCTTGCAACATTAAGGTATATATGAATGATTCTCTTAAGAAGGATATTATAACAATCTCTAAACGGTGTTATGAGAAGTAGGATATTATATCAATTTTTAAACGGTGTTATGAGAAGTAGGATATTATAACAATTTTTGAACGGTGCTATGAGAAGATGATCAATTGTACTCCTATTCATAGTTGGTATAGCTATTAGAGAATCAGAAGAGGTCAATAATGCTCTTTGGTATAAAAATTCAGTGTGCTGTTCGATGGGCAGATCACATTTGCATGTTTCTAAAGAATTTTGCAACAGCTTTGGCTTTTTGGCATATTAATTTTGTTTTCAGGTTCGTAAAAACTTGTTTTTAGTGCTCAATAGAATAGTTCTGCAATAAAGCATTAGTTAAAGCACTTGCAATTAAGCAAAGTAATTCCTTCAAATGCTTTAGTTCAATACACAAAGCAGACTATTAATTTTTATTGTGATGTGTGTATTCAATGACATCTAATAACAGTAATTTTTAAGCCACTCTCTGGAAACGAATGTTGCTAGTACTTGCTCCAATCACATCACCATGCTAAAGTAATGAAGTAAAATGCCGAAGTAGGCGCACTGAGAAGTATGTATTTTATATGGTTATTAAATTTTTCAGTCTTTGTTTTGCAATCTAAGTTTTTGCTGGGTTTTTTTATTTTAGTTTCATAATCTGATGTAGGGTATGTAAGATGCGTCTTAGTCGTCTACAGCTTTCAGGAGCACATCCAACTATAATAGTGGAATCCCAAAATGTTATAAAATTTAATTGAGTTTTTTACCACTTCTGCTTGCCGGTGCCTCCAATTAGTAAATAAAAGAGTTGCATGCAAAAAATTTCATGAAATCAATCATCGTATAAGCTTAGTCTTTGTCACAAGAGCCCAACAAGTTCAACTCAAAATTATATTATATGTATGCATTTTAATATTTACTCAAAGAAATAATAAATTCTTTAACCACCGGCAAAGAGCAGAGGTGTTATAAGGATCAGCCGCTTGGCAGCTATGCTTTCGCAAAGACACATATACGAGAGTTTTTAAAATTATAAATATATTTTTCTTACATTTTCATTTATATTACACTTTCATTCATGTGGCTATTAAATAAATATATAATACCATCATGTGAGTATAAATCAAAAGGATAATTGCTTAGAAAAAAGGATATTTTCCAAAGCATATGTTTGCTATTAGAATAAACGCCAATGAATGAATGTGCTATGACTACAATACACTATATATATGTTGCGCTACTTTAGTAGCTCTGTAATAAATTTTCTATATTCCTTATAAATCAACTGAAATCTTTAACACTCTCGCTTTGTTTAAAAAGTATTTAGTTTTAGTTTTATTATACTTTTCTTTAAGTGCTGTCATGTGTTACTTTGATTTATGTTGTGTGCACCGTGTAATAAGTGTGTTATATTAACAGAATAAAATGTTTTTTTTTTTGTTTTATTTTTAATTTTTCTGTTCAATGTTGCGCATGCGCAATAAATCCTACATTTATGACACCTGACAAAATACTCCCCAATAACAGCCGTTCTCTATTTTACAATTTCTTAGTCTCGTTTTGTATTTATTTTTGTTTTTTTCTTGTATTTTTTTAAATTCATTTCTTTGGATTGTACGATGCCAACACATTGTATAATTCTATAAAATGTCTGTCCATCCCGATGATGTTATAGCTCATTTTTATGGTTTCTCTATTAAAGCCATTTTAATTTTTATCGACATTTGTTGCCAGAGTTACGTCAGTTTAAATTGTCTAGATAGCAGAGAAGAGGACATACTTTTAATATGATCTTCATATCATTCACAAAACACATTTAGAAATGAAACTCAACTGAAAACTGTAGAAAAACAAAGAAATGTGACTGCAACACTTATGAACAGCATTCAACATAGAATAGCTAGATTCCTGTACTGGATTGTTTGTCTTTATTCATTTTTATTTCATTTAACACGTAAATGTAGTTTGAGGCTCCTGTAAAATAGCTTTTGTATGCATGATTGTAATAAAGTTATAAATCTTGTCAGCCTTTTGCTGCTATTCGTTATAAAGTTTTAAATAACTCATATTAATAGTCATCAACATACGAAGTGCCGAAGGTGTGTTTTTATGGGAGTTTTTGTAGATTTTTTATATTTTCTTCATACTACTGTTTAAATGCCCCAGTATCTTTTTATGCGGTAATAGATGTTTTAATCATTTTTATGATTAGAGTTTCGGATGTATGATGGTTTGTTAACTATTTGAGACAATAAAATTTTGACTTTTAAGCTGCTGTGCTTGTAGCTCAATAGAAAACAGTTTTTCTCAAAACTCTAAAGAGTTTTATAATTGTGATTACCTTGAAAAAGGCGCTGCTTGATTGAATAAAAAGAACCTCCTTAAATTTTATTAGAGCTTTAAAGACTTTTCATTGTTTTCAAGCTCATAAATCAAATTGCAACTATGTGGTATGTTCATTTCGTATTAGGCCTAAATTATTAATTATATTAAATATATGTGATTCTTGCCTTATATCTGTCAGTATTAAGCTATTCAGTGATAATATAATAAAAATAAATGGTTTTCCGTTAATGGTTTCTGACCATCAAATAACAAGATGCAATTTTACTGCTTTAAAGTAATTTAATCATAAATTTTACGATGAATTAACATATGTACATATTAACTTTGTAAAAGCCAATAGGAAGAAATAGGAATTGTTTTGTAGAGCGATTAAATAAAATTTTTATTTTCTGATTGTTGGCCTAAAAACTTATGTCAGTATGTTTGTTACTTGTGAAACTTATGATAACGGAAACAATTTTTTCATTTACTTTCTCCTATCAGCACAAGAGGGTGCTAAGCTAGAGCAAAAAAAAAATATATATAGTAAAACAACTAATTTCATGTACAAATTTGAGGAAAATAATTGTCGAAATTCTATTCTTTAAGGACTTTTTATTTTAATTAATTTTCTTCATTATTTTACTATTCTTATTCTTAGGGCCATTTTTACAACTTACCGTTAGTTAAAGGTAGGATTTTATCTGCCCGATAAATAGCTCTTTCATTTATTTGCGGTCTTCAAAGCGGCTATATAAAATATATGTGCTTTTTGTGCGATTGGGACACACGATTTTCCGGTGACCAATATGCATGCCACGGATGGAAACTCAGAGAGCACAGCAGGTTACAAACGGCCAATATTATTCGTGAGCCTCTAGTGCCGAAGGAGAAGATATTGCTGCCTCCACTGCATATTAAACTTGGAATTGTTAAGAATTTTATCAAAACTGTCGCCAAAAGAGATGAAGTTTTCTTGTGTTTGAAACTAATTTACCCGAGACTCAGCGAAAGTAAAATTAAAGAAGGTAAGTTATAATATCACATTCATTTCCCATGATTTTCCATCTTAACAAATTAATTTTTTCCAATCAGGCGTAGTAAATAAAAATATGAGAGAGTTCGGCTTGTGAGTGAGTGTCAATGTTTTCTCCAAATAATGTTGTGCATATCTGGAGCAAATTTTTGAAATTCATACATTTACCAAATTGTGAATAAATGAGAAACGCATGCATCGATTTTTATGATCTATGTCTTTTTTGCTCATGAGTTATGTGGCTTTACGCGAAAGTAATTACTTTCCACTTTTTTCCATTTTGGATTTTTTATGAATTTAAAAAAAAAAAATATTTAAATTTTTAGGCAAAAAATACTTTTTTCCCTTCATACATTCATTTTTAACTTCGAAAGTGTTGCACATATAGGAAAACGGTATAGAAACAGATTAGAGAAATTGTAATTCTTAATTTTTCTAAATTTGTTTCATCAAAATCGGACAAGTGGTTCTCGAGTTATGTTAAACTACGTTTTTGCCAAAATGTTACAACTAAGCGAAAAAACATCAAGATAAGGAAAAAATTTAAAAGGTCATAAAAAAAACTGACACATACGAACGCCAAACCCTTTGAGGGTTTTACTATACTGACCTAGTACCATCACCCTGACTTGGAATTTCTCACCCCCCAGATTGGCTGTTGTACAGTGTAACAATTAAAAATGGAAGTTGTAATAATCCAAAGCTATTTGTCGGACAGACAAAATACTACCTTTTACTAACGGCAACTTGTAATAAAGGGCCTTGGTATATTATTTCATTATAATTTTGATGCTTAACATTTTCAAATAAAAATAATTAATTCAAGCTCAAATATGAATCCTTGCTTCAAAACAGCGCATTTAGAAAGCGTGCAAATATTTTTTTGTGGACATATTGCCAGATGACCATTTAAATTTTTAACTTTATAATAATAAAAATAACAAATTTCTATTCAAAATGCTTTTCACAATTTTTCGTACATACCAACCCACACGTACATAAACTTAGCGCTCGAATGCATTTTCTTTATCCACACTTCTATTTACGAGTATAAAGCTATGACAAACACCTTGCACAAATTGCTTAATAGAAATTTTTAAATAATTTGAATACAAACTCATCTTCCAAATAAAATACCACCACCCTAAAAACAACAAATGGACAAAAAATTATGCACTTGTTCCTCTTGAGTGATTGTTAACCACCAGAACCTCACAATAACAAACATATGCCACTTTAAACTAAAAAAAATATATGTCTAGAGTAACAACCTGATGCTTAAGACTGCAGGAAAAACTTTATGACTTTTTGCCTGTCTGCCACCCGTATAACTTACAGGATATAAAATGCAAAGTGTTTTTTTTTCAAAACTTAATTGAAGGAAAAACAACCCACATTTGGTCAGAATGAAAATATTATATTCATGCTCGTGTATGGCACGAGTTTTTTTATTTTTCATGTAGACTTCAGAGTGACTAATTTTTTAAATTATGCATTATTAAGGGTTACAAATGATGGAATGTTTTTGTTTGTTGTTGGCTGAAAAGAAAATAAATAACTTTACACAAAGAATCGGTCAACCATCAAATAGTTACAGAGACACAAGTCAGACGCCCGCCTGTTGTTCCGTGGATAGTTTTAACTTTGCCACTTCGTGTTGTTATTGGTGTTGTTGTTACTGCTCGTTATTTGTTATTTTTGTTGCTTTGTTCACCAGTATTTTATACGCGCACCACTAGTTTTTTTCTTCTTCTAATTTTCATTAAAGCGCACGATCAACACATTTAAATATTCTGTTAATAGAAATTTAAAGTACAGTGGTCACCATGTATTTACATATCTGTGAACTTTTGACAAACCAATTTAAGTAAAATTAAAAAAAAACTCTGAAGTGTAAAAATACGTTCAATAAAATTGTTTGTGTAAGCGCTTTCAGAAAAGTAAAAATTCAAATAATCAAGCCAGTCTTGTAATCATTTGATTACACTTGATTAATCCAAATAGATATAAATTAAATTTTCAAAAAATCAACATCTGTTGAACATTCCAGCAACTTCGTTATAGATAAATCTAGATGCCTTCATTTTGATAGATTGAGAAGACATATTACAATTAGGAATATTCCCAGATCATATTGTATTTGCAGCTGTAGCTTAAGAGGTACTCCCAGTCGAAGTTTGTCCATTTCGTCATTGACATCATTAAAACTCCACTAATATTTTTAGTGTTTATTTCCGTTTTTTAAATAACAAGGTGTGATTCTTCTCGTACAAGCAAGAACTTTTCAACGAACAACTAGAAAACTGCAATAGTCGGATCATTGAAACTATGTGTTAAAGTTAATCAAATCCAATATAACGGGAATCTGTACTTCCCTATAAGAAAAGCATTATTTTGAGCACATCTGTCCCGAGTAGGACTAAGAGAACATTTCTTATGGCATTGTTTAGATTCTGATAGTTAATGTTTTAGTGTTTTGGCGGATGATACATATGATAAACTTGAGAGTTGATGCCTCTAGAGCAGTGGAGAGCATTTTTTTAAATGCTATACACGCGTGTATAGAAAGAAAATTCTATTAGCGCGACGTTGACACACTCAAAGCAAAATATTTGATAATGAATGGGAAAATTATTTCTTTTTATAGAGAACATGGAGGCCATGCACATTTGTCATCGCGTTGTAAGTAAAATAAGTTTGTTTTGTTTAAGGAGACATTACTACTGATCTTATATAGATCACGGCAACCTTAACGGGGCGAACGAACACCAAAACAATTTCAGTTAAATGCAGAATTTTTCTTAATATTTATAGTTGATGAAACTAATATTCACCATCATAACACTATTAATGAAACCAATATTCATCAGACTTATTATTAAATATTGTTTTTTTCATTGTGTAATTAGTTAATTATTAAATGAATATTGTTTTCGTCATTATTATGTATATCCATATAAAAATTATTTTTAAAAAAACTTTTAATCAAATAAAAATACTAAAAACGAAGAAATACCGTCTTTCGTTTTTTGCTGCTTTCCACAAAAGTACATATGAGAGAGTATGTGTGTTGCCCACTACTAATCTAGAGGAAACTTAAACTTTAATTTGCAGAAGTAAGTTCCGGTAATTTATACTACATTTTGTTTTTGTAATCCCTATTTCAAATTTAAACACAAGCTTGCATGCTGATGAAAGAAAAGAAATAGCAATAAAAAATTATAGGAAGCAGATAACTCTCCAACCGGCTTGTCTCTGATCATAAAACTTCGAAATGGCTCTGCTCTTTTTCAATCTAATCAAACCTAACCTAAAATCGTTGTACCGTTTGTTGAAACCTCATGTTTAGCTCATTCAGTTCCAATAGTGTGAAATTTTTCATCATGGCCCTATAGCGTCTGGTTGATGTTTCTTCGTTTTTAAGGAAATCGGCCGCCACAGCCGTGATATTCTTGGTGTCCTCCACTGCAAGGTTTTTTCTGGTTCCAGTCTGTTCGACTCGAGCATCTAAGCGGCGGATTGTTTTTCTAATTGGCGCGACACTACTAGGAAACCGACATAAAAATTCACTCTGCGCTAACAACGCCTATCGATTATTAACATAAAAACAAAATTATTATACGATTTTTTTCCGTATAGCGCTCTATTGCTTGTCTTTTTATATACTGCACCTGTCTAATTCACAAATATCAAATGTAATTGACGTACGACGTCATTTGCGTGGTGGTGTTCTAACTCCCGATTTCCTACGCATGCGTTCTTTACAGGGGGTCTTCACGTGCAATAAACTTGGAAATAATTATGTTTTCAACTGTCAAATTCTATTGCCAACACAATATGTTCACGTGTGGACCGCACAAACATTTATTTGCACATGTATTGCGAAATAGTTGTTCAAACTTATTTTCAAGCAATTATGTTGGAAATAAACTGTCAAATTTGGCTGTCAATTCTCTGTCATTTGTTTTTCCCGCGAATTAAATAAAAAACCGTGCAAATATGTATGTATATATTTACTTATTAGCATCTGCTAAGGTTTTTGACCAACAAAAAAATCAAACAAGCACAGAAAACGCTGAAGCTAATGTATTCATTCACAGCGAACTTTTTAATTTTATGTCCAATGTGCACTAAGTGTACTCCGCCTAAAAACATAAGCTTGTAAATGAACATATTTGTGACGTCATGCTGCCGACGTTATTGCTTATGTTCGGAAATAAATATTGAGCGTGGAGACGTGCCGTTAGTGATGTCAAAACACGAACACTGTTTGCGTAATACACACCCCCCCATGTTGGTCAATTTTCGTACACGACATTGACTTCGAGAATCCATGATCGCTGCGTCGCCCGACGATTAGATTTCCTAATCGACAATTTTGTCATATTTCCGATAAGACAAGCGACAATGTCTTAAGATTTTGAATGAATTTGAAATGATGAATTTGAAATTTCTCGAATAATAAATTTAATAAATAATTAAGGTACGGTCATCTGACAAACATTTGCCCAAAAAAACGTTACCACTTCTTTTGATTAGGATTAGTGTGGTTTAACTTCTGTTTTATACCACAAAATCAAGTCATTTTATGGCACAAAATTCTATTTTTATATTATTTAAAATAAATGCGAAGCCATATTTAAAAAAATAATGCGTTTGGAAATGCGTTCTGGAATTGGAATTGGCTTGGATTTTATTTATTCTTTGATAACAATATAGATGACGTTACCGCCCATGTAGTCATTGACGACATTGTCCCTCATATGGTGTTTTGTGACTTCACGGTCATTTGTATGCGATTTTCGTCGCAGATCGTGTAGAGCTATCGTCTTATATAACTTACCATTGCCTTCCACTCGTCGTTAAAAATGTCTTAAAGCCATGGCCAACTGAGTCATTTTCTTTAGCCCTGAAGCACACAAACGCTAATGTGCTAGCATTTGTTTGGGTGCGACTGATCCATATATGTATGTAGATCCGATTTCGATTTAAATAAATTTATTACGGCAATAATTCATTCTATAGCCTCACTGTCTTTTGTTTTGCTAGTGTAAAGTAATCTTATTATAGTTTTTGCTAGTGGTAGTGAGTGATGTCGTCAAGGATCGTGGCTAGTCTGGCATGTCTTATCGCAAATTCGTGCATGTCTTTACAATGCAAACGATTGAAGAAAAGCAACAACAATAAATACTTCTACCAGTACAACTGCTACAACAAGAAAAGCCGCATAAAAAAACTATGAGGGTGCTTAGGCGCATATTAAATAACTGTTTGTGTTGTTTTAGTTTTAAGCCTCGTTTCGTAGGTTTAGACCTTTAAAATGTTCGTGTGTTTGGGGTGTTGCCAGCGACATGTGTCTAAGTACATGTTTTGACGTGCTTGTTTTGTATTGTGTTGCTGTACATTTTCACCTTTGTCTCGGACTAAAGGCATGTCAAAATGACCCAGCTCCTGTCGTAAGCTAAAAAAAAACTAAAATAATCATTATTCCAAGCACAAGGTGGCGGCATTTGACATACGACTTTAAAACTTGATTAAAATCCAAGAGTTAAATATTAAAAAAGTGCTCTCGAACAGGTACAAGCATAGACAACAGCACAACAAACGTGCTTAAATTTCTTTATATTGTGTAGTAAATTTAAGGATTAATGTTAAATTAATTACAATGTTATTGAAATAGAAAAATTAGTTTGTGTAAAATTGTCACTGAACTTCCTTGGCAGCGGTGTGAAGGATAATTCGATTTTACCGGAAGTGTTTGGGAACAGGTATTACACTTGTTAAATAAAGGTAATTTTATTTTTTAAATAAAAAAAAACTAATTCTTTGGAAAATTATAGAAATTTTAATCCTAAAGAAATAATTAGAAATATTTATGTATGTATATGATTCTTTTGCAAAAACTAAATTTTGGCCTCATATTACAAGCCTTTTGTGTGTTGTCTTATTGTTTTTTTGTGTATAAAAAATTTTGTTTAGCATCCTGTTTATTGTTTTCTCATGATGCTCATAGCAAGATACACAATTAGGAAAATGACAAAGTGAAAATTTATTTACTTTGCTGGGTTTGTTACTTCCTGGTATGTGCTATTTTGCAATTTTGGTTTCAATCACAAATCTTTTTTTTCATAAAAACTAGAAGATTTTGACTACTTACCTTTATTGATTAGCAGAGAGTGCCATATTTAAATTATTGTGTGCACGAAGTATTAAATTCAAGTAATTTTTATGATAAAAACTTTTTTTGGGCCGGCTAAATGAAAAGATTTATAAAATTAAGTTGCCTTTAAAAAGGATTATATGGAGTAATTATTGTTTTGCTAATTATGATATAAAAAATTTTTATAAACAAAATTTTTGTTTGAATGTTTATAATTGAATTATTGCATTTAGCTTAAAAAAGTTATCTTGCACTTTAAAATATCCGATTTATTCGTGGAAATTCAATAAATAAATATATTGCTTATACTTCGTATTTCTTTCATTTTCAACATTCAATTACAAGCAACTACAGTTGCTACAATGCATATTAATGCTTTTCATTTTTTTGTTAATACATTATTATTATTATTATTTCCAATTGGAATAACATAAACACGCGTCAAGGATCGTTGCCATCAAAAATCTTAATAATTATTTTCGAAGCGTATTAGACTTAATTAGTTTCAACGAAATGCAATACAAAACGTGATTGTAGCATAAAACCCTTTGATTTTATATTTTATTGTTATTTTTTTATTTGTTAAACGGCTGCACTTCAATTAAAGTTTTAAATTAAAAATCAATGATTATTTCGGCCAAAGAAAACTGTCTCCATATGAGTTGGGTTTTCGGGTTTAGAAATTTATTACTGATTCGAAATCGTAGAAGCAGTAAGTTTTCCGCTGCATGAGCAGTTGTTTAATGCAGCCGCTTTTTGTGTTATTAATCGCACTTTGATTGTCGTGCATTTAAAAACCAATTGTTTTCATTAAGCAGTTTGTTGATCAAAAAAAAAATGTGATAAAAAAATCAAATCGGTTTTTTTGTTTAATAAAAACAAATCTACGTGTTTTAGTATGGTATTTCTGGCGCATATGTTTCCTGTGTCTCGTTGAGTTTTCTTTGTTTCTCTTTCAAATGTAACCGGAAATTCCTTAAAGTACATTTTTGTACTTCGGTTTTTTATAAATCAATTTCTTTGCTTACAATTTGTATTTTGAGACGTGCTTTAGAATTTCTCCATGTCACTTAAAGAGGCTCTTTGAATGTCATTGCTCTTGTTTGGTTTTTTGCTACTACATTTATAGTTCACATTTTTAGGGATTTATTATTTAAAGATTCAAAAAACGTTTTAAAATCATTTATTTTTTCGTCTTTATGTAGAGCAAGTGCATGAATGCACTAATACCAGACTTTGGTTGTTCGCTTTGTATTCATATTGTATTTCAGTTGATATTGTAGAAACAATTATAATAGATTTATTTTTTCAAATAAAAAGGATACACCTGCTTCCTTAAAAAGTACATGAATTTTTTTTAAAGTTCACTGAACTTTTGGGAAAAGTAAGAATAAAACTATGACAGACATTGACAGAATCTTGTTCTTCAGCAAACAAAAAATAGTTAAGCGAGAGTTTTTTTTAAATATCAGATTTGAAACCTAAATTAAGTTGCAGTTTGATGACTTCAGAAAATAACTTTTTGATTGGGAATTCCAAGGATCTATAGCAGACAATAAAAATATGTGAGTCATTTATGTTTCTAGTTTAATAGTTATTTCTTAATCTTTCTATTCACGCAGAGTTCCCACTGCAGAACCGAGCTCAATTTATATTATAGCTTGTAATACATTACAGTTCAATATCGGCGATGCTAGAAATATCCTTGAGAACTGGAAGTGATTATTCCAATATTATCTAATCCAAGCCAAGAAATTAATAAGATGAGCTCGTAGCCACTATGCGTGCCTGCATATGCGTTTCAGGCTTAATCGTTCTTTAACAACACCCTACAAGAAAAATTATAAATGCGTCTAAATTAAAGCTCTGAGGAGGCCAATTAACTTCACCTATGTGAATGATAATACGATTTTTTTAAGTTTTTTGTGTAAAATTTTACGCACGATAATAAGTTTGTAATATTTCCCGATTCCATTCTAGCGTAAAGTGATTAATTTTGGGCCGCCAAACCATGTTGCTGACTGATAGTCAATATTTCGGACAGAAACAATCCAAGACAATATGTGATTTAAAACGATTCTTTTTTCTCGATCATATTTGTACTTTAATATGAAAAGTGCAGTTTCAATTAACAAAAGTTTTTAAATTTTCTCTGATCGGAACTTTTATATATTTGATAAACCAAATTGCATATCTGACTTCTGAAAATGTTGTCAATTTTCTTAAAAACTTTTAGAAGTCATATTTTCAATACATCTAATCTTCTGCGACAAACTTATTTAATTTAATTTCTTTTATCACAAAAAAATAATATTTGTACAATTCACAAGCTACTGTACGAGTTGTAAGTTGTATAAATGTTGTTGATGTTTTTTTACAATCATTTGTGTTTATGTAGACATTACCAACAACATTTATTCAAAATACAACTCATAAAATTAATTTCTGTATAAAATTCAGAGAAAAAGAAACTATAATTAAATAAATTTCCTTTACCTACATTTAATATTTATTTGCAAACAATAAAGGCCCTCTTGAATAATTTTCTATTTTCAAAAAAATTAAAAATTAAATTAAAAAATTATTTCTTAAAAACAAATGAAAAAAATAAATTAGCTTTTAAGTTAATTTAAAATTTCATCAATTACTTATGTGATCAAAAATAAAATGTTCTAAATATTATTAATACTAGTGTATCCAGCGCGCGACTAAATTGACCGTATTCTAGAAACTAATATTAAACATTAACAGAAATACATACGACAAAATACAACAAAACACATTCTAAAATTTGGAATCTAGAATTTAGAATCTAAATAAACAACTTAAACCTTATAGCTCTCCTTCTCGCTCTCTCTCTTTCTTATTACATTCTTTGGGAAAGGGATAGTGAGAGAGAACAGATGATGAAAGTGAAAAATCTTAATTTTTACAACTCTGATATTGCGCGCTGTGATAGTTTTCAGATCAGTGTTGCAGTGCCTATGCTGTCAAGTAGGCGCATTAAATGTGTTAAGCTGTGTTAGCCATTTTATCTTACTTCACCGGCGTTTTTGCTACAATACCGACGAAGGAAGGCGCTGTGATGTCCGCTAGCATACACCAGTATCAATTGCTGTCGGGACTCTTCAGTGACCAGTGCTATGCTTTCGTCACTTAAACAGTCCAAAAACAACAAATACAATGGCACATCTGAAAAATTGTGGATGTTATGACCTGCCTGAAACTGGGATCGAGAACCTACGATCTTTGACATTATTTGCTTTGTAGTCAACGCGCTGACTACTTCAGCCAACAGCACCCTCAAGCACCAATGATAATGAAGAATATCAAAAAAGATTTTATATTAGAATTTTTTCGGCAACTCTGAATGTATCAAAATTTAAAATTTTTCCGAAATTTAAAATTTTTCGTGAATGATATGAAAAAAGATTTCATATAAGAAAGGTTTTTCTTTCGGGCAATACTGAATATACACAAAATATACTACTATGCGTTTGTTGAACCACAGCTTTTACTTTGCGTGTAAAAGATGGACACAAATAAGAAAAGAAAAATGTTAATATGTTTGTTTTATAAAATACACACTTATGAGAAAAAAAAGTTTCTTATGTCCATTTACAATACCTCCCTAATCCCGACACTTGCTAATTCGGACTATTCAGTAATCCGGACATTTACATTTTTTGGACAGTTTAGAAATTTTTCCTGTATAGTCCGGCCGTGTTGTTTTTTCTCAACTACATTTTTTCGTTATTTTACCGCTAGACAAAAAAACTTTTGTGTCAGCGAGAGAATTAAAGAATGTGTAAAATATTTTAGTTTAATTGAGATTGTGAGGCGAACTGTTTTCAGAACCTATTTTAGGGGCTGGAAAAATCAAAGCGACGGATAAGGATATTTTATTTTTAAAAATAGAGCTGAATAACTAAATAAAGATATTATTTTTCAAAATGAATATTTTTGTCACTTTTAGTATTCTGTAAATTAATTAAATACAAATGAATTCTAATGTGCAGCGATTTTTATTTTCAGGAAAAATATGAATTATACATATGTATGTGCGTATATGTATTGCTTTCAAAATTCTAGTCCGGACGATCTTTAGAGTTTCTTATATCCAATATATACTGTACAAAGTAAATTAAGAAAAAGCTCTGCCTCAATTATATGCAAAGGCAAATTAGACAAAAACACATGCACACTTTGATTATATTTTAAGTTGAAGCAGATACCTGCATGTGCAGTAATTGTTCATGGGTTAGTAGCAACTTTAAATGCTTGTAGAGGCCTAAGTATCGAACCGATTTAAATAAAATTAAGATTGGGCACATCTATGTAAAAACCCTTTTAAAAAAATATGAATCTTTTCAAAATCCGTTCAGTATTACGGCCGTAAAAGGGATCTAAAAAAATGTGTACCTATTAAGAATATAGATAGAAGATAGATGTGTAAAGGTAATAAGAAATACAAACGACAACAGCGCTGGGAAAACCAAAGAGTGTAATAATCAGGCAAATTTTTTATGCTTTTTGCATGCATAATATGCTATTGCATATTATTTTCCAAAAAAAAGCATTTTTGATATAACTTGCATAAGTTTACATATTACGCTGGTTAACAGCTCTTTTTAACAAAAATTGCTTGTGATAACTGGCACAGCTCGATATATGATCTCCACAATGCGATCATTAAAAATTTTTTAACAAACTATGTTGCATACAATTACAGTTTTCTTTCACTTATAGTTTGCAATTTTAATTTTTTTGTTGCAAATTACAAAACCGCTTTTCTTTACATGCACACATATTATGTTGTTTTTCCTAATAAACTTACTTTTTTAATTAATTTCTAGGCACCCTTTCCTATCAATTTAATGCATTCTATATGTCAAAGAATTATCAACCTCCAAAGCCTTGTTCACTAGATGGGGATCATTGCTAAAGTCTGCCATATATTATTGCGATAATTTTATAGAAATAAGATGCGGTTTAAATGATATTTCTGATGATGAGGCAGAGTCGATATGTTATGCTAAGGCTTTATCTAAGAATTAATCAGTAAAAACCATTTAGCATACATTAAAGATAATTTTGAATGTATTTGCCACAGAATAAAAAAAAAATTAAACCAATGAACTTCATTTACAGCAAAGTTTATCCGTGGTAGAATACGTAAAAGAAAAACTTTAAAATATTAAGAATAAAATATTTATTGAAATGTTGGCCTTCCATTGTTGGCCAACATCGATCGACTGATGTAGAAAGTACATTTTCAATATATTCGATCGTTTTGTACGAAAATCGAAGATCTTTTAATTTGAAAATTAAAAAAAAACATATGATTATACTTTTTAATAAACATTTTTTTAAATAAAACTGATTAAAAATTATCAAACCGTGTTTTTTCGGGTGCATATTTTTGTACATATTTTAAAGTTTTTTTTAGGGATATTTGCATGCATATTTGAATAATTTTTGTACATATTTAAGCTTGCCCTGCTTATAATATATGAAATAATCAGTCATCAGCGAAGGAAGTTTCTTACAAACTAAAAGCTAAGACTGCTTTTCCACATCCAAAGTTTATTTTGCAAAGTCTTGTTTTTGACGGTGAGAAAGGAAAGAAGACAGGGTGTGAGTACAGACTTTGATGTACTCGCAAAATTTGCTTTCTTCTTCGTTCGCCGTTTACACATACTCTACAAATTCCATAACCCGGACACTCGCTAATTCGGACTATCCAGTAATCCGGACATTTAAATATTTCGGACAGCTTAGAAATTTTTCCTCTATAGTCTACACATTTTATGGGCTGAACATTCAAAGGCGACAGGTAAGGATATTTTATTTTAAACAGAATTTAAAAATAGAGCTGATAAATTACTTAAAAATTATAATTTTTAAAAATGAATGTTTTTGGTCACTTTTAGTATGTTTCTTGATGTTTTCTGTAAATAAATTATATACAAATGAAATCTTAGTTTTCTTTTCGGTAATAAAAATTAAATATATATATGTACGAGTACATATATGTAGGTATGTATGATTTTAATTTAAGTAAGTAAGCTGTTCGTTGTTTATTTAAGAAACAATATATTAAAAATTGTTGGTAAAATTAATTCGTTTTTAATAAAAATAGCTTGAACTTGAACTTATTTTAGATTTTTTTTAAATTTCTTGTAATTATAAACTTGATTTTTTGTAACTCAATATACAAGATTCGTCGTAGGTTGAAGTGTACCAACACTATTGAGTGATTATGCAGTTTGCTAAGATGAAATTTTTTTTAGTTTTTTTAGCTTTAATAAAAATAAAAGAACAAAACTATTTCAGTGCAGAAAGTGCTGTTTATTATTCTTCCTTTTAAAATATATATAATTTTCCGTATGCCGCTCTCAATTGTCCATTATATGTCTTCATGTATGTTCGCATAATTTTCATCCTCATCTATGCATCCACATTTACTCCCATTTGTCTGTGCAATATTGGCACATATTCATCCCATTGACCACGGAATATATTACCAGCCAAGGGTGCACCCAAATTATATTTTTCCGCAAATTTCTCTATCTTAAAATTAGGATGACCATCCAGCTTGGTATTATCAACACGAGGTTCGTTAAACACTAATTTTCCTGGTTGCTCATAAGTCAAGAAAACATAACGCATCAAACCACCATTTTTGGGTGAGAGAGGACCTATATAAGGGCAATATACCTCGCCCTTTTCGATATCTTTTCCAGGAACATTAGTCACTAGCCAATGTAAAAATTCTCCCCATTTAGGATTGGCCACGTCTGGCGCATCAGGACTGGCCATATAGACAGTGTAATATTTATTTGGATCGGCAGACCACTCAATGATGGGAGTGTCTTTTGTTTGAGTTGGAGTAAACTCCTTGGCATCACCCACTATTAAGCCATTTGCAAATTGAAGCTGAAAATTAAAATTAGATTTTACTTATACCTTCTCTCTTGTAATTTTTGGTTTATAAAAACCTTCAATTTTTCCTTTGGTGCTGTATGCAATACATCCGGTATTATTTTGGTATCCTTGAAAAGTTTTTCCAAATCATTGTCTGCCAAGGCCAGTGGCACAAATAATGTTAACAGTGGTATTTGCCAAAACATTTATTTTATTTTTTATATAAAATTTAATATATAGACTTTAATAAATTGCAAAACTGTGATGATTGTTTGTTTGCATTTGAAAACTGTTTTATTTATAACAGTTTTTTTAAATAAAATTTTCAAAATCATTTTGTATAAATAGCTTGTTTATTTGCTTAAATTATAATAATTTAGATAAATTATCGTATGATTACTGATATTGTTTGTTGTTGAGAATTGTTGAATTTTTGTAATTACATAGAACATGATTTGTTATTTTTATTTAATAGGAATTTAATAAACAGAAAAAATTAAATTTTTTAAATTACCTTACACATGCAAATTTATGTTTACAATAAGTATTAAGGTTGAAATATTAAAATGTGAAAGCTTTTAGTGGTATTAACTAAAAATTATATATTAGATAAAGATCTAAAAGAATATAATTCAGTTTGAGAAACATTTATGTATGTTAATTTTGTATTTTTTTTATTTAAAAATAAAACTTAAAGGCTGGTACTGGGTTCTGTCTGAATTTAATTTAAGCATAAGAACTGTGTGAAAAGATGCCAAAGCAATAAGATTACGATTTTTCCCTGTAAATAAAGCAAAAATTGATATTGAGTTTTTTAATGACTTCTATTTAACATTTAAACTGTTTTTGAATTTAGTTCATTATAGAAAAAAAGCAACATTTCTTACTCGAATTTCATACAGAATTTAAAAACAGACTTAAGAATGAAATTTCACGATTTGGAATAAGAAATTTTTTATCAAGTGTGACAAATCGAATAATTTTCATTACTACGCTTTTCCCAGAGAATTACTTTTATCCAAATAGTATTAAACTTTGCAATGGAAAAAATTCGGTTGCAAAATATATTAAAAATCAAATTTTGACATAAGAAAAAAATTAACATACATATGAACAACAAAATTGAAAATTTTCTAACTAACTACGAATGATTCTGATAGACTAATAAAAAAATATACATTTGTCGGCATTTTTAATGTTTACCTCTGACTCTTATTTTAAGGGCGAGTTAAAGTCCCACATTTTGCACATTGTTTTAGGTATATAGAAATATTTGCTATAAAGTTCTATAAGACCTTATAAGTAGATATCAGCGCTTAAATGGAGATTAAGTTTTTAGTTATTTATATTGTTCTATCGCAAAGAGGAGTATTTGAGCCAAAATTATCAAACGTGGCTTTTGCATGAAAGATTGAGTTATTGATATTTTTATGTGAAATTTTATTTACACAAATCTAGTGGAAGATTTTTGGCTATTCTTACAACAACCCCCTCATTGTACACTACAGCAGTTTAAAAAGACTTGTTCTTTTTTAACGAATTGTTTTAACATTAATATAGCTTTTGATCAAATCTTTCTGTGAAAAATATAAAATTAAAATCATTAAAACATCTTGAAGCCGAAAAAAAACATTAAAAACGCATGTAGTTTTCTTAATTTTCCTGACTTTAGCAGTGTCTCAGAGCTTCAAATCGCAGTCTAAAGTCTTCAAAATTTGCAATAAGATGTAAAATGTTGTTGTGTATCAAGCTGCATACTTAGTTTTAAAGATTTCTTTAAATTCATGTTTGCTCAAATACTCCTCTGTGTATCATTAAATTTTGAGTTTTGGTGTATTAAAAACTTTTAAGTAAAATATTAATCAAAAATGTTTTTATAAAACCTTTTAATCCATAATATTTTGGTATAAGGATATTCTTTGCTCTTTCTTAAAAACTAACAATAGCTTTACAGTAAAAAGTTTAATAGTTTAAATGCCATACAAAATTATTGACTTTAAGTCTTCAAGGATATTGAAGTAAGAAATTAATGTGTTGTATTGTAGACTTTTTAAAATTAATGATTTAAAAAAAATTTAAACACATATCAAGTTCTTACCAACTTGTGGCGTTAAACATAAATATTGAATGTTGAACATTTAAATTAAAATTTAAAACAAATATTTTTCTGAAAAATTTTGTTACTTTTTAAACAAGGGCCAGAAATAACCATTAACAAGTATATAACGGATTGCAATTTTCTACAAAAAGTTTTTTTCTAAAAAAATATTAAAATTTGTTAAAAAGTGAACTTTTTAGCTATTCAAATATTTAAAATTTTGACTTATTTCTTTTACACAACTCGAATGTTAAAGCTTCCCTGTCTTTGAAAACTTAAAATAGAGTTTCAAGTGAAATATTACTGTGTAACATTTCAGTCAGCTGTATTAATATTTAAGCGGAGTATTGTTATTTGAGTATTTAAAACTTCTTAAAATAATACTCAGGTGTACATTTTCAAAAGGCGTATTTTGTATCTAACACACCAATCAGTCGTTAGAAGCTTCTTGCTTTTTGTTTTTTGTACAAACTAATTGCAGACGCGGAAGGCAAATTTCACGGATTTTTGATAAATTGAAAATAACACACATTGTTGTATTAATTAATTAGTTAACTAATTTACTTAAAAGAATAGAATTTATGAAAAGTTAGTAAAGTCCAAAAACTCTGAAGATGGGATCGACTGCTGATTGATTCGCCAACTTTTTGCTCAAAACAATTGCATTGCAACGTTTGAAAATTACTTAGTTCGCAAAAAAGTTATTGCAAACACATTTTTTTTTTAATTTAACAGATTTTATTTATATTTATGTTTAAATAAAAAGTGAAATTCAATTCAATGTTATAAGCAAATAAATTAAGAGGTATTGATAATTTTAAATAAAACTAGATTAAGAAAATCACGACTTTAAATGGATATTTTTTCTGATTATTTGTTTTATTTGTTGGATTGAAAAAAAAGGTTGCGTGGGAATCACTTTTGCATGCCAATCGAAAGTGTTTGATTTTTAAGAAAATAAAAATTAAAAACAAAACACAACCTTGTTTATGGCGACCTAATTTACAGGTAGAGCTGAACAGAAATTAAAGCATAAATATGACAAAGAAGCAAAAATTGGCCACAGCATTAAACATTGACTCTTAAAGAAACCAAACTCAACTTCTGAATAGAGATACAACTGTAATAAATTGACAAAAAACACGATTTGAGATGAAGTATCATGATCATCTTTTGCTTGGTATTTTTTGTTTTATTTAATTTTATTTCAAACACAATAAAAATAGTGAAATAATTTATAATTTCTTAGAATCATAAAAAAAATTGCAAAACATTTGAAAATCTTTTCATTTCCAAACAAGACAGCTTTGGTTTTTTTTTGGCAATTAAAGTAAGCAAATTTGCTAAGAGTATTCTCCAGCAGCAACAGGTTCACACGCTTGAGCAAATAAGTTGGCTGCTTTTAAGAATTTTTTTCGCACTCAATGGGAATTCATTCATAACAATGCAATATTGAAATTTTAAAGATGTGAGAATTTAGGAAATTCATGGTTAGTAATAGGAAAAAATCATGTTAAGGAAGAGTTTCATATAACAGCAATAAACAGAAGCGTAAGAAATTTTAATTTTAAAAGAGGGAAATATTTTTTGTGAAAATCAATGCTGTAAGATTGATGGTTCGAATCCTGCTTGCAAAGTAACAGTTTTATAGCGCGAATGCGTAAATAAGCTGGCACAAAATTAATTACGTGGCTGGGTCTTTGGTGGTAGGGGCTGGTCCGAAATCTAAAGGCATCAATCAGTCCCTGTATTAATGGGAATGGTCGAGAAGTGGGTCAATTAATACTCTTTGTCTACATTGTTGCATATCACTGGAATAATATAAGTTATTAATATTAATTATAATTTATAAACTATTTTTAAGCAAAGTCTCTGGTGGAAATCGAGTCGTCGATCTTTCACCAGTACACTAACAACTCGGGCACACGGGCACCCATATTTGTATAGTTACGGGACTGATGCGTGGGTGAAAAGTATTTATACTGGCTCTAACAAGAGTATGATTATTAGCATTCTACGGATATCTGATAGTGTCTCAGATCGAGACGTAACAAAATAATTTAGAGTGGAGTACAATAATACTAACCTAACAAGTTTGATTGACTAATGATTGAGAGAACATATTGTAAAATTTTAATTTACATGTTATATGTTCTTTTTGCCGTTCGCGACTACTAACTTCTTGTACCACTTCTATTTTTACAAGTCATGGAACGATTGCTTTTAGATAAAGTTTGTTTGCATACAAACCTAAAATTTTCGATTAAAATACTTTACTGTACTTATCATTCGGGGTCTTTCATAGAGGTTGAAAGCCTTATGTCTGTTATCCACTTGGAGTTACCAAGAAGAGATTTCTCTGTCCGAAATTCCCAAGCATCTCCCTAAACGCCGCTCTTAGATCGAGTGTCTCCCGGTAATGTCATTCAGACACCCACCCAATGACAGATATGTTGAAAAGGCGTACAGTACGAGTATCCAACTGTATTGAAACTCAACTGTATTCTGCCGGCCTAGCGGCAAAATTATTACTGTAACCAAAACAATGAACTTGGCCCTATAGGTGTTTAAAGGAACAAATTAATATATCTAATGTTTTGTCCTTGGGCTTCTTAATGAAGAAATAATAAATGTAATTCGAGTTTTCAGCCCACGCCTCTGTGGCATCTATATATACCTGTTTTAGTTTCATGATATTTCTCATTGCCATGTATACGGAAAATAAAACAAACTACCTGTCTGATTGAAATATTTCAGTCTTAGTATTTTTTTCACTTTTATACACCGTGTCAAATTATATACACAATCAAAGCCAGCTACAAAAATACTATGTAAAAAAAAAACTAAAATTTTATGTTGAAGCAACAAGTGAATGACAGGATAATCGTCCTTTTTTGCAAACCTCACATCGTTTTTTCTTTCTCTGATCTTTTGTTGTTGTTCGTTTCTTTCGTACATTTGTATTCACTGCACGTTTGTTTCATTTAGTTTTTGTGTATATTTTAAATTTATTTTTTATTTTTCAAGCGAAATTGGGTTTTAAGACCTTCTTTTGTTTCTTCGAGCCTTTGTAAAACAATATTCTCAATGAGCCAAGTGTACGAGTAATGTGAATAAGTAAACGAACTGAAGATAGACAGACATAAGACCCGCATTTCATTTCAGTTAATTCACATACCTTGCGTTCAGATTGCAGCAGGTTCATTCTTCAGTAACAGGTATTTTTTTAAACATTGCACGGTGGAGACAAATGCAACAAAAAGTAAAAAATTTGGTTTAATTATCTGCAAAAAAATAAAGTCAATATTTTTATAAATATTCCTTTATATCTTTCGGATTCATTGAGTCTTCTCAAGCAATATTCATGAAGTTGATATAAAATATCTATCATGATTTTTTTCGCGTTGGGTTCCACAGTGCATTGCTAAGCTTGCGTATAATAATATACGTATTTCATTGTTGAGAATTTATGAATTGTCTGTTTATTATCGAGCGTGTATCCGTTTTAGTTTGTGTGATTTTTGTGGGAAAAAGTGATCAGTTTTTAGATACTTGGTGTGTAAACATTTCAGTTTGCAACAGAAACTGCGTTTTTTTCTTCTTTAATTTGAATAAATTTAAATAAGAACATTTCTGGTACAGAGTAGAGGATATAATAACATAATCCAAAGAAAGTTCTGCGCCAAAGTTGTTATGTAGGATTATATGGTTAATAATTTTATTTAATTGTAATTCTGGTTTGCAAATTTTAATTTTATTTAAATTCGTGTTAATCGAAAATTCTAAATATGTTACTTTTGTTTAACCATAGCAATTACTTTGAACCACAAGTTCTTAAACGATACCAATGATATACACGAGGAAAGTCGACAAGTCCATGAAGCACAGATATAGATCCATTTTTATCATTGTTTCTTCTTTTTTATTTCACATTGTTTCCTTTTATTTACTATTTTTATACTCAGCGCAGCGTAAAAAACAAATACACAAACATTCAGATTTCAAATTCTTTCGTGTTCATTTTCGAATGGTGCTGCAAAATTAAATTTGATATTCATATTCGTGACCACAAGCTTTTCACTATATCTAGTGGTTCTGTATAATTTCAACGGCTTGTCAAGGTATATATCGTTGCATTTTTTTAGTGGCGTACTTTTCTTGCCATCTGTCAAGTAGCTATAAGCTGAGTCATGACAACTGTTAAAATGCCGGACTATTTAAAATTGAAACATATTATTGGAATACGCTATATTAAGCGACAATTAATGTACAAGTCCAGGAAGTCGAAACATTTAATTTTGTTTTTTTCCACGTGCTCCAAGTTTTACATTTTACAGGATACGGAGAAACACTAAAGAAAAAAATTCAAGTGATTGTTTGTAACCTCAGAAATACTCAGTTTGTAACCGATATGATTTTTTTTATTTAAATATACTTCAAGATTAGCACCATTGTTCGATGTCCACTTGCACGTTTTTCTGTATCTCTAGTTTTTATGACTAACGGATCTGATATATAATTTCCAGATCAGTCCCACTTTTCCATTTGATTTCAGTGTAAGTATGCGCATCTGGACTTATGCTTGCCTGTCTTTCTCTCCGCTTTTTTATGAATACAAGGATTTAAAAGTCTTTTTTCATTTTAAAAGCTTTTCTTATTTTTTATTCGATGGTCACCAGTCTGTCTGACTGAGCTAGTTATTCCTGATAGGAGTTTTAAATCAATGTGATTTCAAATCAAGTGATTCTCGAAAATAAATTCTATTAGAAGCTAACTTATAATTGATATTTCACGAACTCTGATTGTTATAAACTGTTCAATTCCACAGTTTTTGGAAATTTTGTAATTCGGCATGTCGTGATTTACAGAACAGGCCTGTATGTGAGAAAAAATAACAACTTTCAGCTGATAATCAGTCGAAATACAGAATAGTCGACACTTTTCTGGTATGCCACTTTTGAAGATTTTCTGGAATTTTAAACGATTATTATCAGACTAGTCTGTATATTGTCAGAAAAAAATTTTATTTCCTTTGGATGTTAATCATGACTAAAGCTTTAACAGAATAGTCTGTATAATTTCAGAATTGATTTATATATTTAAGCAGACGTATCTGCATATTGCCTGATTTAATATGACGTGATGATTCTCATTTATTTGTAAAGAGTTCTTGCATAAATATTTAAGTCTTGAAACTTTTAAAAATAAATGGTGTCCCAAAATTAACGCAAGATTAGAATTTGTCGCCATTTATGCGACAATTCGACATCTTGTACTGGTATAAGATTTTAAGGGTGATAGACTTATAAGTTAATTTATCTTACCCGTACTTTAGCCGGCGCTAACAAACGCCACTGGCTGAAAGCTAGTGCTAGCTCCTTTTAATTAAATAAAAGTTGCCGATATTTAGGCAGATTGAGTAATGTTGCTTTATTCAGAATTATGCCTTTGACAATTTCCAATAGTTTACAATTTGTTGTTACTATTCCAACTTAATCCCAATTCTAGTTGGAATGTAATTTTGCAATTTTACAATTAAAGATTCTTAGTGTAAACTAACGTAACTTATTTTAATACCAATAATACTCGTACATATCATAGTCGACTAGTAAGACGGTTTCACAACACACATATTTTCAATTCTGCTGGGAGATAGACAGAGAGACGTTTGCTTTCTTTTATTGTTCTCTCCAAACTGAATTAAACTTTGCAAAGTAAACTTTATTTGTGTTAAAGTCGTCTTACTAAGTTACGCCGAAATACCTAAAAAAAGTTGGTTATGAAAACTATATCGCTCTTATACGGGCAAAGTTTACTTTCTCAAATAATAATTCAGCTGGCAGAAATTCAGAAAAGAAAGTATTTGTCTCTCTGTATTTCTTTCAGATAAATTAAAATTTGAGAATGAAAACTTTGCCTGCGGAAGTGTAACCTATTTGACAGACATCACCAAAGCAACATCTCCAACTCAAACTGCAATTATTGACCAGACCGTATCGGGAAGATCTACGTCATTTGTATTGAATTGAATATATTATCAGCAATTGAGTAAATTAGTATTTTTAAGCACTGGACTATTCTGTTATGTCAATGATATTTTAATATAATATCTTTATGTAAAATATTCAATGAATGCGAAATTTCCACAATTCAACTACAATAGATTGATGCACATTATTTAGGACCAAAAGAAATCTCCACCTGCTGACATCTTGTTTCAAAATCATATTATTATCACATAACAATACGACCATAAAGATAGATTAATGAACAAAAGAATCTTACAATGACATTTCGAAATGTACAAATTACATGAAAATACAATACTTTACTTTATAGCTTTGATAAATTGTAACATTAAATTTCAAAATCATTCTTTTAACAATTCAGTTCAATATTTTTTGTGGTTTATTTTCATCTGTTTAGTTTATGACTCAGTTAAAAAAAAGAATTGTTGACATTTTATGTCATTTATGATTTCATTAATATTATGAAAAAGCCGACAACCATTTAACAACATGACAGAATTCAAGACATGATCTTAAAAAAAAAAATTTTTTAATAAACCATTTTCTTATGAAAAAACGAGACAGATCATTCCGCTTTTCTCAAAAAAGAAGCCAAAAGTGTAATAAAAATGGTAAATATGAGTTTAAATTGCGGTTTATATCATAAATTTTTGGTTTTGTTCATTTAAATGAAATCTTGCGTACTACTTGTCTGTCAGCAGCACAGTTTCTTTCATGCTGAAATCCATATTTTGTTTCTTTTTTTAATTTTTTTCGTCTTTCATGAGTGCAGGTTAATTATTGTTACACATCATTCTTGGTTAAACCGTTTTGCCCATTTAAACTTGTCAGTTTTTGTTTCTCAGTTATTTAAAACATTGTAGTTCTTGTTTATCTTTTTAGCTGTTATTTTTTGCAGCTCAACGTTTTTTATTTTTTATTTATAATGTTTTTTTATTTTATTTTTGTTTTACGGAATTTTGTAAATTAATTCCTTTATACTAAAATGAAATGAATTTTTTGTTCAAACTTATTAAATGTCATAATTTAATTTCATGATTTTATGTTAAATTTTAAGATTAAAAAAATTTTTAACGTCAAATAAGACGGTAAATATTTTCGGACATCTTTTTATTAATTTCTTTTTGAAATGAAATTGCTGCTTGTTCACAGGAATAAAGATTATAGTCATGATTTACACGAAGACTATTTTTATTGATATTTCTTACTCTCCGTTGGAGAGGCTATCCCAGTCAGCTACGTTTTCGTTCGTTCGCTCACATATATATAGAGAATTGTTTCCTGGAGAAAATTATACTGGGAATGAAAGTTTCCCATTCCTTTTTTGCCAGGACAAAAAGGACAATTTGAAAATTATGTTCATCTGCATATTAACATAAGTAACTTAAACCTTAATTTTTGTTCTTAGGAAATAAACAACCATATTCCAGTTGGCGACATCTACGTCACGTCAACACAATACCAAACAATTGGAGCTTGTAAATATTCAACATGTATGCCAGACTGTTGACGAAAATCCAGAAGCATCAACCAAGGAGTCTTTCTCCACAGCTTAAATTTCTTTAATTTTGCATATAAAATATCCCAAGTTTACTTTCTACAAATCATAAATAGAAGATAACAAAAAATTTTAAAGCCAAAAGCTATCAGATATTTACAGCATAACGTTAATTTTACACCACATTGTAATTATTTTTTTAATAAAAAAATATTAATATATAAGTAAAAGCACATACAAAAGCAAATTTTTAATGACTAACTATTGCTGCGATTTCTGTAAGTTTTTATTTTACCTACCCCTCAAAGTGGATCAAAATCGTTTATCATTGGCCAAAACTCGTTAACTCTTGAACCTGTTGACATGTTTGAGCACATCTTATGTGACAGATAACTACTTAAGCTTTTGGAAGTTTTTAGCTTTTTTAAAATCGGTTCAGTAATTGGCTAAGGAATTTAAGATCTTTTTGACTTTTTTTTTCAATATTGCATAAAATTTAATTTTTTAATTGTATCAAAGCTTTTTAAATTATAAGAAGAAAAAACCATTCTAATAATAACCAAGGATATGTTTTTGGAGAGGACAGAATGTAGCATTTCTAAAAACTGCAGTCCAACAGTTCAATTAATTGTAAATACAAAAGCAAGGAACGTGTTTGAAAACATTTATTTTCCATTAATAAGCCTATTATTATAAGCTTCTGAACAACTCTTCTACAATATTTAAGGATATTACTATTAGCAATTGCCACAAAAAGTGCGGTGTTACATATTAGCAAAATCAGCCAAGAAATAATTGAGATATGAAAAAACAACTACATACAAAAGCCTCTGTTTTTACACAAACTTTAACACATTAAAAGCCTCATTAGATTTTACTTTTTGTTGCCGTTCTGCACCGTTTTTATCTGCAGAAAATATTTCTTACTTACTTGTTGTCCTTTCGGATGTGGACGATGTAATTATGGGAATACATTTTGAAAATTTTTTTTATTTGACAAAAATATATACATATGTATGTACATAAATTTTAAAAACTTTGAATAAAAATTAAATTTTTTGACTTATAACACAAAATTTTTAATATTTCACACCACCAAAAACTAATACATACGAACTGTTGACTGTCACTTAATGTTGTATTCTATTTTCCATGATGAAATAATTTTTGTTGTGTAAAGTCTAAGCTCTTGTCATAAATTATTGTAAACAAAAATTAAATAAAATTAGTTAACAGAAACCATTGAATTTTTTGGACGCTACAAATGGGCAAGACAAGGAAGTGTGGATTACTTTAAAAGTATTTGCGGTCCATATATAAGGTAGTGTCATTCTCAAAACAAGCACAAATGTAAAGGTACCTATAAAAAATTATTGAAAATTTTAATAAAAAAATAAACACAAACTGAACAAACAAAAGCTTGGATATTTTGTAAATATAAACTAGAGATGGGATCGTGAGTGAATTCTCACTCTCGATTCTCGATAAAAAGTTTTACTCATGCACGTCCTTATATTTTCGGCTTCCGTTCATGCATGATCACGTGAGTAGGCAAAAAAGTTACGCATAATAACGAAAACTCACTAGAAATAATCATGAAAAAAATTTTAAATAATTAAAAAAATTTCATTATTATCACTGATCCATTCTGCTAGTCTGATGAACAGACTGTTCCAATAATACTTTCTTAATAAAAATCATTTTAGTTTATCAAAAAAGTTTCTAAAATTAATAAAGAAATGAGTAAAGTAAGATTTGAACTTGAGCCAAACAATTCCGTTCATCATAAACTTAAGCAATTAACCATTTAAGTTATTACGTAGTAATATTAATTAAAAAATATACGAAAAAATCACGCAGCAATCACGCCAAAAATCTAATTATGCACGCTCAATTTCTTTGTACTCACGTAATTGAAACAAAAAGTTAGTTACGATGACTCACGCTAATCACGTGAGCGGTGCTTATCTCTAATATAAACAGCACTGACATAAGATTGGAAAAACAATGCTAGAGCAAAAAATTATCATATGGCGTAGTAATGTCACCTGTTTATTTCACCATGCTATTTTCTACAAAAAAGTCCGTAAGAAAACAAAACAAAAAAGCAACAACAAACCACACATACTGTTTTTCAATTGAACAGAAAAAACAGCTGATCCGTAACAGAAGTGAACATAAAAAATAATTCTGCTTTAACCTACTATGTTCGCTTTTTTCTTATTTGTAGGATATCATTAGTAGAAATTTCTTAAACATTTAACCAATAGGTGCATAAATTAAAAAAGTATAGCCATGCATTTTTCCTTAAATGGCATACTCTTGCATGTTAATGTTTATTTTATTGTCTATTAGCTATAAACGCTTATAATGTGCATCTTATTAGTTCCCTTCAATTTCTTTATAATGATTTTTTTAAATTTTGTTTCTCTTGTCAATTTAATTGTATTTCGGTGCTGCAGGGCCTAAAGTTCAATTTTAAGCATCTTTAGGGTGTTTGTTTCTAAAATACTCTTTAGTCAATTATTTATAAGAAAAATGATTGGAATAGGCTGCTTATATACAATAGTCATATAAAAATAAAAAATAAAAGAACTACAATAACTAACAATGACCTGAAACGTATACTGTTGTCAAAATCTTCTAAATTATTTTGAACCAATTTTTTGTTTCTATTTGCTACTTTTACAAATAAGATTTAATTTAATTTGGCAAAACGCTTTTTGTTATATAATAAATACCATACCAAATTTAGTAAGAATCGGATAGCTTCTGTAAGAGAAAGTTTTTTTAAGAAGAAGGGTATATCACAGAACCTAGAGTCCTTGGGTCAATCACAATAAAAATTACCAATATTGCCGATATTAGCCAATATTAAAAATTTCGTTCTTACCATATATACCCGGCAGGCGTCTAGTTATTCCAAATTTTTTTTAAGCAAGAAGTTGGAGAGATTGTAGCTCGTTAGAATGAAGGGAACAGCAACATAAAAAATATGAAAAAAACTAACAAACATTATATGTTGTATCTTTCCAAATTGTTACCCAGATCGATACAGGTGTTCATAGTTTGGGTTGTGAGTAATTTTCAGTAGTTTGCAGACAAAATTACATTTCTGAACAAAAAATAAATAAATAAAAATAGTGAAAGCATAATCCTCTTAGCGATAACAAAGAAAGCATCAAAACAATGATTTCACTCCAAAATGAATGAAGTAAAACAAAACAAATAAAAATCAATTCAAAGATGGATATTTTTATGGGTAGGTCAAAATTGTTACAGATTTTGTGTGTCAAATGCGGGTGTTGAGGTGTTCATAAAACGAAAACTATTGGAGAAAAAAATTTCGAAAGTGAAAAGAAGATGCTTAAATTTATTTGAAAGTAAATACACACAAAACTATTTGCTTAATTTTAAAAAATTCATATTAAGATCAATTTCAAAAAAAAAATTAGCCTGCAATTCATTATTACTTCATTTTTACCGGCCTAACTAACAGCAGCAGCAACAAAAACTCACTTTATGATTAATGATTTGCATTGAAATATAAACAAATTATCATTATTATTTTATGAGCAAAATTGAAAGGTTACTTGAAAGCATTAGTACTTAACTTTTTCTTTAGGAATTTGTATCAATAAATTGTAGCGAGAAAGCAACGGAAAAAAAACACTAACCAGAATGTTAAACTAATAAAGTTTCACTTGTTATTTTAATGGATCTATGCATATTTGTCAGCAATAGTATTTCATTTGTATTTGCCTTATTGATATTAAAATATGCTTATATATACCAAATAAACGATATAGAAAAATGCCACCTAGAAAGAAAAATTGATGCACTTTTCATATCAAAAGTTAAAAAAACGCAGTACAAAAAGCTGGCAGTTGAATACTCTAATGCATGATCGCATGTATAACATAACGACCACCCACACTTTGTTAAATTTTACAAAGTTGCTGGGAAGGTATTCTCGCAATCCTTTTTAAATATTGCAATTTTATTTTATGAGCATAGTAACAAAGTCTTGTTGTAGCCAATTGAACTAGGAACCAACCACTAAATTTATTATTTTAATTTTTCTAATATTTAATCAAAATTGTAACTATTATCTGGCGGTAACTTCTCGTTAAGTGGGAAAAAAATCAATAAAAATAAACATATCTATCCTGTACTATCCAGCTACCCACTATAGTTAAGAAAATCAACTTCACTTTTTACAAAACTACAATAAAGCAAACAATTTCTTATTACTATTTGCTATATATTCCTCTGCAAGTTTGTATTTTTCCTAAAACTCAGAAAGTCAGTGTCAATTTTACATACATATCAAACGATAACTATTTTGTTTTCAAACAAAAGTATCTCTTCAATAAACTTTTTTATCCCGGTTTTGCTTTCAAGGTAGTTCATAACTAAGCAGACACATACACATGACCGCATTTGAAGGGGAGTATATAAGTTGAGTGATATTAGAGTTAAAAAAGAAAAATAATAGGAAATAAAATATAAGAAAAATAGATTTGTACAAATATTATCATATGGTAATTTTTCTTTTATTTTGCTATTTTTGTTACGTTTGTCATTTGCTGGCTAAAAAGTATTTTCCTTTTTTTGTCTTATAGATTTATTCCTTATTCTAAAGAAAAAAAATATTTTTGCTAAATAACTTTACAAGGCAAATAAAACAGAGCCACCGCTAGTTGAAAAAGTAACAAAAAATTTAAGACTGCAACAAGTGACCGGTGATGCGAACTAAGGACGTACATTTTCCACAGTATAAAGAAGTACCATCAATAGAGATCAATAAAATATTGTGCATGATATGCAAGTTGTTCAACTGATTAAAGAATTTATAAGGATGTTATGAAATGGGTTTTTCTGCGAGGGGCACTTAACAGACAGGTCAGTCAAGCAAACTATTTTTTTCACTATATACAAAGCTTGTGAAAGGTAAAAAGTTACTTTTTCTAAAAAATAAAAAAGAAATTTCATATAGCGCCCAGTGAGTAAATTTGGAAGTCATGTTTAAGGAATTAGTTGTTCACTACGCCTTCAGTATCAACGAGTATGCATTTCTTAATTTTTAGAAAGTTGTTATAAAAAACATCCAGATAATCAATTAAGAAGTAATTTTCATTCCACAAAACTCTATAATATTTCCAATTCTTGTAAATATTCGGAAATATTTAATTGTTTTTAAGCAAATAAAATAAATGCGACCAAATAATATATTTTATATGTATATAAAAAATATTTGCTTTATTTAAAAACAAGTTAACAGTTCATATAAATACTATAAAATTATATAAAAATTAAGGGTTAAACACAAAAATTAGCTTTATATCGTCACCTTAAATGCCAACGGATGTAGCTGCACATATTTTCGAAATAGTGTATTTGATTGATTATGGATTTTCAGCCCATTTATTACAGAAATTTAAGCGGAAGTAAATACAAGTGCATGTATCTTTAATGCAAAAATATACAACTTCATACACTCTTGGAAAAAAAATTATTGAGTTGTCGTGTTCAAAAGTAAATAAGTCTATATATTATAAAAAAAAAATAAAGAATTGAGGGAATACTCTATTATTGTTGACTTTAAAACGTGTTTAGCCTCTCCCTTCAATTAAATAAAAATGCAGTTGCGCCGTTACTGAAAGAGTATTTAATAAAATTCTCGCTTTTCGGGAAGTTTCGAGTTCTGAGATATAGTATTAAAGTATTCAAACCTTTTAGGCGACGTTCATTTATTCTTTTTTGGTCTGCAATGGATGCCTAACTTTAAATAAATTATGCGGAAAAATGTCAACAAAACTAAATACCTATTTTCAAATATGTATTTTGATATCCATTGCACACAACAAGGCCAACTTATTTCACGCCTACTACCGCTCATAAAATTAATTCGCCATAGCCAAAAATACCTTAAACTTTTACACTGAAAAAATACTGAAAATGAACAGAAAACGTTCATCTAAATTTTAATATAGTAAAATCTATATTTTTTTTTGAAAAATATACAATTTGAAAAGTATTCGAGTATGCCGGATTTATAATTTTAAAAAATTCGAAAAATCAAGATTTTCAAAAAACTGACAACAGTTCTGTAGAAAAACCAGTTTTGAAAACCGGTTGAAAAACTGAGTCGATCACCCTACTTCCGATTCACCTTAACAGGCACACAAAAAAGATACCTCCTGCAATGGCAAGTTTTTTGAAAAAAAATCATTAGAGATGATCCGAGTTTATAGACTTTTCTTTGGCTGCTCTTTGCTTATGCTATTTTATGATTCAAAACGCTTGCATATAGTGTTCTTATGACAAAAACTCATATATTGTGTATCCCTGAACGTCTGTTAATAACGGTCATGTTATATTACGTCCAGCTAATCTAAGTTATTTTTCGTTGAATTCGCTTAATTTTAAATTGAAATAATTTTTGACATAATATTAAACAATAATTTTAAAGTAATATTAACTATACCTCTATTATTTCCCCATTTCAGTTCCTTTCATCAATAATATTACTTAGTGAAAAATCATTTAGGAAAATTTATATATTTTCAAAAAACACATCTACAATTTTTAAAAGCAGGTTTGTAGAAAACAGAGGCAATAATTTCGTTTACAAACATGAGAGAAGAAATCATGGTTTTTATATGGACAATTCTCACCTGGAAGCAGAAAAATTAAGAAATATATGTATTTGTGTTGGTGACTTCGCAATACGACGTGTGTCTTGTAAGCGACACATCTGGCATAAAAATAAACACTTGAGCTCGTTACGTACTTCGTAGTGATTGCTAGGTATTCCATTGGAAGCATTTTACTGGCCAATTATAGATGATTACTATGTTTTCTGTACTTAAAAAGAAGTGTGAAAATAAATTGTATAAAATGTTTTCATCTATTATACAAATAGGCAAAGACAAAATTTTAGATCCCTTTTTCTCCTTTATTTGTCAACCGATTTTCTTTCATTCTTTTACGGAATCGTAAACATTGTGAAGCTTTAGTAAATCGGGTCAGTATTAAAGGAATAAAAGGCTCTTAAGGATGACACCAACACAAATGCAAAAAATACACACTGTTGAAGAAGTTTCTGTAATTTCCTCACAGTTTTCTAATCCTCATCATTAGAGCAGAAATATGACAGTGGAGTTGTTTTGTTTTATTGTTGTTTATTCATTTAGTTTATTTTTATAATATTTTATAATAATAATCATTTAATTTTCAAATAGTAAATTCAACTTCATGCTGGTTGTTGCAGAAGCACAACTCTTTATTTTTAACTGATCGCTGTATTTTCCCTCACTTATTAAAGTTAAAAGTTAACTGCATAAAAATTATTTTACATGGCAAAAAATATAATATCAAGTAATCTTATAATAATTATGTACATATGTACAATTAGCAATTTTTTAATAATTGCAGACAAATTAAAGAACAATGTAAAGAGCAAGAATAATAAAAACATAATAATTACGATACTCGTATGTATTGCGGATTATAAATTTTAAGTAGAGTTTGCCATACTTGGTGTTCATTTTAGAGTTGGGGAAAAGGTTCAACCACACAAGTGCATTCACTAATGTAAGTATTGGTTCAAGTAAAAACGTCAGCCTTCAGTTTTAATATTAGAAATTGACTCAAAATCGTTAGGCATTTCCCTAACGAAAAATGGACTACCTACTACAGTTGCACCAAGTAATGCAAGAGTTCGCCTTTTAGCTCCCTCACGCATGGATATGTTAATGCTTCAAAATAAATTTTTTTGGCGAGTGGAAAAAACTGTGCTGTTATTCTAAAGAAAATCAACAACAAAATATTTTAAGTAGTTATTTTTTTGATATTGTGTTGACGTGAGTTACAATTGGAAGTTTGTGGTCAGTGAACGTGTAATTTTAGTGAAAAAAATGTTTTTTTAATGCTAAAATAAGCACCAGAAGTCAATTAAAACGTCACATATGTAAGTATTAATAAATATCTTACATATTTTCAAAAACTTTTGTTTGTTGAGGGTATTTTAGATATATATACATATATAGACGTATATACGCAATCTCGATTAATAAATTAAAAAAAATATCTTACATATTATTCATATAATCTTTAATAATACTATTTTTTAGATCGAAGTTATGAGGCCTATACTCAAACCATGTGGAGTTAAAAAATATATTGAAAGGAATTGTTTAAAATTCAAGTGCACCCATTTCTTTATTTTAATTTTTACACACATTAATTATTAAAACTTAAACTATATAAGTATATATTAATGTTCCAAGCTAAAAAAGTTTTCAAAGGACTGGGAAATGTATACTCCACACTCAAAAAATTAAATAATAATAAAAAAATTATATAAATTGGCCTTTGTGCCATCATAGTCCTCCAAGGACTGTACATTTCTTCAAAAATTATTTAATTTTTAACTCAAGAGCTGTTGCACCATTTTTTTATAATTCTTCGTATTCATTGCTGTTATAGATTTTTAAAACTTTTAAAATAAAGATGTTGAGATCTTAAAAGGTAATCAAAATCTTAATTCTTAATAAAATTTTATCCAAGTTAAAAAAATGTGACCCGGAATGGAAGCAATGAAAGTTTTTTTTTAATATTTAAAATAGCTTAATATATTATTATATTATAGCTTAATATATTATAATATTTTTTAAATAGTCTAATTTATATATCAAACAAAAAAAATACAAAATTTTAAAATTTGTTTTATTTTTCATACATATTCTATTTCCAAGAAAATCGGACATTTCTTTGTTTTTCGTTATCTCTATATATTATTTACCAAAAGATAATTTTTGTCTGTATAAAATATCTCGCGTAATACTGCAGCAAAATTTTGAATTTATATTTTTATATGTATTATCACTTTTATGGGCTGTTTTACGCAATTTCACCGCAATATAAAAGAAAGCAAAACAAAGTTTTAAAAATTTTCTACATTTCCCTTAACCCAGATATGCCGACGGACATACTAGTGCAACAATCTTCATAGTTTTCCAAAATAGGTTTATTCTGAAAGATTATATTACAAAACTGAAGAAAGAATACTAAAAAATATTTTCAAACTTGGATTTTGAGCCCGTACTACATGTAGTACGCCCGGCACATATGGAAGCAAACAACAGTTTTTTCATGCGACTTAATTCAAGTTATTTATTATTCATTAACTTTTGTGTACATAACTAAATAAAAAAAAATTAATAAAAAATTATTTGGTGGTGTGGTACTCCACATTACACTTTACATGAAGCGGCACATCACACTTAATGCAGCGATGGTCTTATTGTGGCAATGATTACAACGCAGCTGTTTACATATTCCATCGGCTTGACGTGTGTTTTCTGTAAGTAAATGATCTTTTCTATCAAATCTAATGTCGCATGAAGATCCTGATGAGACCGTTGCTGATGGTTTCCCATATGTAGAAATAAGCAATGTGGCAATACGCCGACGAAATGGTCCATTTTACCTCCCATATGTCTATGCAGTTGCCACGCATTGTGCTCTGCAAGATCAATGAGGTGTGCGAATATTGGGAAATACAATTATATTGTTAGTAGATATCTTACGATGGTCATACCACCCTTTCTTTTTTTTCTACAGATCTTTTTTCTTTAGCAAAGGACAGTTGCCTAACCGATTGTGACAAATTGTTCCAGTGCCTTTTACGCGTCGTTCTTTTAATGTCGTCTTCACTATCCGAGTCACTAGAATAAGAATTTCGAAAAAGCTCAGCATCAGCGTTTAATAAAAGTGGTTGTTAGTTTTCAAAATTCACTTCATCTTCTTCTCCAGAATCTTCATCTGTGACGTAGTTGTTCGCACCTTGATTAGGCACAATTGAGATGTCGTAAGAATTTTGCACAAACTCTTCATCACTTTCCTCTAAGGCATTTATTATGTCATTTAATGTTAAAAATCTTAAAAAAAAATATTTATTTGTTTTCACCATTTTTGCACACTAATGCCGAACGTACTACATGTAGTACGTCAGCAAATACATCAACTAAAATCACATAAAAATTTTTTTTTCACATATACTTTTGCTACGTATTCGTTCTTACAACTATTATTATTTAAAAAACAACGAGACGCAACAGCAATGAAATATGCATATAAAACTTTTTCTCACCGATTACGTTACATCTTTACACTTTTGCAAATTTCAAAAAACTGAAATCTTTGATCCAAAAAAACCCCATATGAAATTACTCTACACAAAACTTATCAACGTATGCTTTGTTTACCGTTATATTCTGGAGCACAACAACAAGTATATTTAAACATTTAAAGCACAGTAAACGCAGAAAGCTGAACTTAACAGGTGTACTACATGTAGTACGGTCGGCATATCTGGCATATCGACTGAGAAATCAGTCGTTTTTCCCTTTTCTAGAAATTTTCAATGAGTTCCCCACAAAAAGAGAAAACTTCCTACTCCTGATATCACTGGATTTAGCACAAAGGACCTAAGCTTTGAAGACATCCTTCTACAATTTAAAATACGTTTCACTATTTCTATGCTTTTATTTATTTTATTGCATACATCAATTTATTTTTCTATTTGTTTAAATTTTTTTTACAGCTAATTTAGATAATCTTGAGATAATTTGTGGTTCGCAGCACGTTTCAAAATAAACCAAGAAGGTTCGTTCTCAAAATTTTGTGTGGCAAAACTTGTTGGTTCAACTATGATTGAGGCGCGAACCATGAATGTGAAAGAGAACCTCGAATTTTGCTGTCCGTGTAAACGTGATATAAGAAACGAACTTTGGTTAAGACTTCAAAGTTTAAAAACGTAAAACATTCATAATTTTTGATTATAAACTCATACTAAGTAAGCACGTTCGCCAAAAAGATGTATGCATATAAATTTAAAAAAAATTTAAAAGGGGGTTTGTAAATAATTTATGAATACAAAAATCAGCAGGCCCCATTTCCTAAAATAACCTTTAATCCCACTTTATCCTAATAACATCTTAGACCATATATGCGTCGTTTTTATTTATAGCTAAAGTTAGACTATAAAATTGTGCTCTAACTTTATTTAAAAGCCAAGCGTTTTTTATCTGGATGTGTACATGCTGATGACTTAAAAATGTTTACTACCGAAGAGGTAATGGTGCGCCGTGTTATCAACAATACTAACAAATATTTCTGAATATATATATTTATGTATGTATGTACGTATGAATATTTTTCTCCAGTACAGACATAACATAAACCTTAAGTATAAACAGTAGTTGTACGTGTGCTTAAAACTCCCCTACAATTTGGTTGCTTGTACTTTTTATATGAAAAATGTATTTAATTATTTCGATAAATCAGAAAAAATAAATGAAAGAATGATAATTGCCAACTTCGTTTAAATTTCCGACCAAAAATGAGTCCAAATAAAACTTTATCTACAATGTACGAGTATATATGTTTAAAAAATCGTCTAAATAAAATTCAAATAAATTTACAAAAAAATATCTTGTGGGTAAAACTTTCTTTTTCAAGGTATTTTTATACATTTTGCCGCGATATTGACAGAACGATTATAATTTTCTACTTCAGTAGTAAATAATAGTTTTTTTTGGTTTTCAGCTACTGTTTGCTTTATTATTTTCTATATTTTTGAAAAGCCATTCATTTGCAAAAAGCCACCTTTTCAGTTTCTGCTTAAGTAGGTGTGGTCCTTCTATCATCTTTAAGAGCACTTGCTTTTTATTGTTGTTGCTGTTGTTATGATCATCGTACAATGATGCTGATCAATACGCCTTCTTTTTTACAACTCTACTTAATTTTTCCTGTCTGGGTTTTTTCTACTTAAGCAAAATCCTGTCGTGAGTTAAATGCTTGTTGATGTTTTTCCATCATTATTTTTATTTCTATTTTCTTTCGTTTAAGCATAAAATGACTGATGATTTCCGCGTTAATCTTTTTTGGATTTGCAATAGGATGTAATTTTTCTTAAAGGTTTCCACTTGAAGATTTTTTTGATGCTTACTAAGATGCTACTGGTTTTGGATGGTTTCATTTTGAAGAGGGCGTGAGTGGAGTTTAGGCAATATTTGACTTAAGCATGAAGAGTTTCAATGCAGGAGCTTGTGTGAGCATAATTTGAATAAAATAGAAATGAAATCTTTAGTTAGTTTTTGACAGTTTTATTGCTACTGTAATTTAGATGATAATAAAAGAAATCTTAAATGTCCAATTGAAGTTTTGATTAAATTGCACGTCATTATCAAGTATGGACCTTAAGTCTTTCGTTGAGCGCATATTAAACGAGTGAATGCGATGGTCATATAAATCAAGTAAATGCGATTTTTGTTTTTATTGCAAAATTATTTAATTGGTCACTACAGGATAGCTTGTGATTACAAATTTTAAGATTTTTTAATCATTTCATGTCATATTTAAAATACTTTGTTTTCCCTATTGAAAATCTCATAAGAGCTTGGCATTTCTTCATCTTTGGCTTAAAAAAAAGTTGAAAGAAATCCAAAAAAATATTTAATTTATTACAAAAGCAGAAGTTCTTATAATTTAATAACTTTATCTGAAATCATTTAATGATCGTTTGATATTAAAAATGGCTAAAGATACTTGATTTTATTTCCATTTTTAGCTGTTAAATTTTTTTTAAATATTTTGTCACGCCTTTGGTGGCACATGCATTTTCTCAATTATAAAGTTTTTCCATACTTATGCACACATTCATATTTCTGTATAACTTTAGCAAAGTGAATCTAAAAATTCACACGTTAACAAAGACATCAAAACAAACAATATGAAGCTAAACCAAAGAGGACATAAAAAAAATATAAATAAATGACAATAGTTAATAGAGACCATGTAAACGTTTTCAATACCATTTAAAAACAATGTCCAATAGCTAAGCAAAGGCAACAGGTTTCATTTTATTAAGAAAATTCAACTACTTGTTGCCGTTTGGGCTTTGTCTATCATTTTGTTAAAACAACAGGTAGTTTGTTTTGTGGAAATACTTTTGTTACGCTAGAAATATTTTTTTTTATTTTGGCAAAAACCAACATTTATAAGATTATATTCATTGCATAGAAGAATAGTTTTGGCGAAAAACTAAAACAATATATTTTCTGCAATTATCTGCTACTTTTTTATTGTACCTTTTTTATATATAGAATCTTTCATTTCAACCCGTAACACAGTTTTGTATGCCATTTAAGCGACGCATCAAATTTCGTATTTTTATGAAGTGATGTATTTTCTATTGAGTTTTCTTTTTGTTTTATTTGTTAGTGATTGCAAAAAGAAAAAAGAAAAATGTATGAGCATGTGTGTGGTCTATTTAAAAAAATATATTCGAAATAGAATGTATTCATTATGTTCTACTATGTAGCAGAAAATATTTATTATTACAAATAATTTTTCCAACGCGTGTTTTGCTAATGTCTAGATTGAAGCAAATAAGTGGCACCTAAGTTAACAATACCAACTAAGAGTGGAAAATATATGTATATCCTTTTTAAGTCGTTTCTACAAAAGGTCTTGTCAAATAATAACACAAGTTATGTTTGCTTCTAGGAAATTTTTTTATATATAAAAGAGTGATGCTCGTTTTTGTTGCAAAAATTGCAGAAAAATAACTTTTTTTTAATTTTTGAACTTAAACATTTAATATTTTTCAATGGGGAAAAGGCATTTTTTGAAACTTTTTACCTTTTTCATAATTTTTGGAATATATGGTGTCTATACCGTACTAAAGTACAATCAATACTTATGTTTCATCATTTTAATATGATTCAAGGATTTTCATGACACGCATAATTAATTCATCTCATTAAAATTTTTAGCTAAAACACTTTTTTATTGCATCAAATGACTTCCATTAGCTTAAAACATTAAAACTTATAATTTTTTTTATTAAAATTTATCTACTTTACTATATGTTAATGATTAGTAATTTTGTATTTGAAAACACAATTTACTTCTATGGCTCATTTGGAAATGTGAACAACAAGAACAATATATTTTGCCGCACGAACTCCTTACAATTAAATTAGTAAGTTGATTATTCTTTGAGTGACACAGTAACAAAACTATTTTAAGCATGTGATAATTAATGAAAACAGGGTTTTAGCGTGTAGTAAAAAATTTTTTACTAGATAGGGATGCAAACGATACATCAATGTTTAGAAAACATCGATGTTTTTATCGACGATGCATCGTCGCTACATCGCCGTTAAAACTAAAAAACATCGACATCGTTCATTGCGAAGCTGATTAATAAACTCAGGCCATTAGAACATACTATCAATTGTATATCTAATGTTGCCTAATTTCATATAAAAAAAAATCATATATGTTTTGACAATTGAAAGAGATGCATTTAAGATTTGGGAGGATATGAAATCTCTGTTTCCCAAACTTTCGGAGTTTGTTATATCGACCCATCGTTGCAACGTCTCTGCCAAACGAGCGTTTGTTTTCGGAAGCTGTTGCAACCATCACCCAGGCCAGATTATTAAAACTTCCTTTCCTTAACTTTCACAATAATTAGGTTATAATTAAAACAAATAAAAATATTTTGATAAATAAATCTTGTGAAATTAAATTATGAAGAAATGAACAACTTTTTAGAATATGATGATAAATTAGTAGTCGCTTTGACAAAGAAAACAAAACAGGTACATATAAATAAATTTAATTGTCTTATGAACTTACAAAGAAATGAATTAGGGATTGGATTTAATAAAAAATGGTTTGTTAATAAATTAGATGTAGATTTTCCAGAAGATGTACAATACAAACTTTTTTTAGTTAAAAAATTCGCTTTACCAATTAAAAAAGAAAAATTTCTCATCATGAAAGTAATATCAGATGAAGAAGATCTTGTTCAGACTCTACAAGATAGAGAAGATCAAGATATTGCTAGATCAAGACTAACAACAATTATTGATAGTCACACAACAGGATTATATTAACAAATAGAGATAAATATTTATTAGATAGAGTAGAACTTAGTGAGAGATTCTTGAAATGTAATAGAAACATAATTATTGTTAACGCGGATAAAGGTAATACCACGGTTGCAATGAATAGGAATGATTATGAATCTAGTATTAATGATATAGTAAGTGATTGTTATTCATATAAAATAATAAATAAAGATCCTACTATTACATTACCGAAAATTAATAATGAGATGGTTGAAAAACTTTTCAGAGCGAAAATAATTAATATTGTAGAAAAAAATAGACTTAAAACTAGTGCAGCTATATATCCAAAATTATATGGATTACCAAATACTCATAAGGAAAATTTTTCAGTAAGACCAATTTGTTCTTTTATAAACTCACCATCGTATGAAATTTGTAAATATATCACAAATATTTAAAAAAAAAAATTAACAGTTAATTCTAAATATAATGTTATTAATTCATTATAATTTAAGAATAAGATGAAACATTTAACAGTAGATTCTAATGAAAAATTATTCTCTCTTGATGTTGTATCACTATTTATAAGTATTCCAGTAGATCTTGCTTTTGAAATAATATATGAAAAATGGGATTTAATAAAAGTACATATAAATATAGAAAAAAAATTATTTTTGCGTATAATTAGATTTTGTGTAATTGATAATAGATATTTTCAATTTTCAGCTTCGCCAATTGTGGCTAATATTGTAATAGAGAAATTACTTGATGTATGTATTGGGCAATTGGCCATTAAGCCAAAAGTTTTGACAAAATATATTGATGACTTATTTTGCATTATTTCAGAAAGCGAAATAGGGATTCTATTATAAAAATTTAATTCATTTCATTCTGGCATTAAATTTACAATTGAGAAGGAATGTGATTTTAAACTTCCATACTTATATACATTAGTAATAAGAAGAAGTAATAGTTTATTTATAGATTGGTACCAAAAACCAACTTCTTCTGGTAGAATAATTAATTAGAGAGAGAGTTATTATTAATACTGCTAAAAACCTTATTGTAAGAATATTATCAGTAAGTGATATCGAATTTCATGAGAAAAATGTAAGGATAATTAAAAATATTTTGAATGAGAATAGTTTTCCTGAACACTTGCCTTGTAAATTAATAATACAATATAGATATATAAAAAGAAGTTCAGATGTTTCTTCTGAACCAAATATTTAAAAATCTTTATCGTATGTACCTGAAATACCGGAAAGATTAGGAAAATCTAGAATACCTGATAATGCAAAATATAGAATTGCACATAGGATGCATCAGACAATCAGCAAATTATTCAGTAAGACAAAATATAGAATAGAGACATTAGAGATGTCTAATGTAGTTTGCCAGATACCATGTGGTGTCAATGATAGGGAAAATTGTGGTAAAGTAAATGCAGGTACAACTAAAAATAAATTAAAAACTGGATTAGCTGGTCATAGATCAGATCAAAGATACAAAAATAACATTTCTTCAGAAAAGACAGCATTGGTATCACATTGTGTTAATTTTAAACACAATCCCGATTTTATTAATGTTACAGTTTTAAATACAGAAAATAACTACAAACGCCGATATATGTTAGAGATGCTACAACTTATTAATGTTCCATTGGGAAATAGAACTAATTTTAAAGCAGATAGATATAGTGTTGCTCATGCATATAAACATTTATTATATAAGAAAGGAAACGGAAATTGAATATTTGGCAATTATAATATTCTATTTTTGTGTACATACATACGTGTATATTAAGTTGTTAATTTTTTGATATTTTATTTTGACAATTTTATGTATTATTTGTGTTTTGATTATTGTAAAAAAAAATTTATTTAAACAAATTTTGTATTTCCCTGAAGCAGCCACACAAGGAAGTGGCGAAATATCGGTTAACTAATAAAATTTTGTAAACGTTTTTTATAAAAAATTTACCTATAGCTCGAGATAAATTAGATTCATTTATTAAATATAAATTCTGTTCTGCTTAGGTACGTCTCATTTACAGCCACATATAATACAGTAATTTTTCTGACTACATATTAAATCATTTAATTTTAAAAAAATCAAAACATCGGAAAACATCGATGTATCGCTTTTTTTAACATCGATATTAATCGGAAAAACATCGATATTTTCAAACATCGATGTTTTTAAAAACGATGTTGTACTAGAGCCGACCGTTAAACACTAGAAATAAAACAACACAATAATTTAAAAAACGCGTATCTTGTACTCACAGCCGACATTTGCTGTCGTATTTCGAATGAAAAGTTTTGCACTGAAATATATATTAAGGATGGTGCCAGTAATTGAAAATCAACCAATTTCCGAATTGCTGATGGAAAATTTCTTGACATGCAAGCATCGCCATGGTGAACATTTGGCTGAAATTGTTTGCCGTTACTACTGGTATTCTCTTTTTTTTTCAACTAAATAAACATCCAATACTTTTGCTTGAAAATACTAATTTGTTACTTAACAAATCAAAATTAGAAATCGTTTGAAGAAGTGCATGAACGACTCGTGTTGAATGATTTTCTGGATGTTGGTTGATAGAATAGGTTTTCTATATCAAGATCCGTTGGATTAAACGACTTCAATATCAAATTGACTGATTCAATTTCTTTGAATGACTAATATCACTCTGAGGCCCAAGTGGGTAGCAAAAAGTGCATGCATTTTCAACTTTAAAGGAAATAATAGAAATGATTATGATTGTCGTTTTCGAAAATAATGTTTTCACGAAAATTTAATTTCAATATATTACAAACAACAAAAATCACCAGTTAAAAATCTTTTGCATTGTTTGTATTGTAATATTATTGAGATCCCACTGTCAATATGATCCGTAATTTTGCTGAAGATTACGAACTGATTCGACAAAGAATTGAAAACAGATTCACACTTGTTGCGCCCTCCCAAATACATGAGCAGAGAATAAAAATTTCATTTAAAAAATGGCAACATCTTAGGCATCTCAAAAACTTACTACCTGCAGTCTGTCATTAGTTTTATGACAATGTTCCATTTCAAAAATAATTTTAAAATGCATCTATAAGTATTTAAAATAATTCATAATAAAAAAATTTTAATTAAAATATATAAATGACTTATGGACTTATGAATAATGTTATATATTATATAACAATCTTAAAATAAAATGGAGAAAACTTTACTTTCAAATCCTTAAACTTTGTTTTAATCAATAAAGTAAATTTTTTTTATAATGAATTAATGATTCGTATACCTTATTTAAGCCGAAAGTAGAGAGTTTATATTTTATAAAATATTTCAATAATATGTTTAAACTTATTTTTGGTAGAAACTACTTTTTGTGTTTCAGAAAAACAGAAGTCAAAAAGAAGTATTTAACATGGTTCTTCGAATAATTAAATTTTTTTTGGTTTAAAAAAAATTGTCGGTGTGTTCAAAGTAAAATTAGAAAAACTTCGTTGAAAATTTTTAAAGTTTTTATTTTGCAAAGTTCTTTGCTTCTCCTATAAAATTATATTTTTGTTAGCTACGGCTTTTTGCCTTTTAGCTAACGATGTGTATATTAAATGACCAATACAAATTTTATAGTTGCGCACCACTCATTTCTGTATTTTGAATAATCCAGTAGATATGCGGTGAACAACATTGTTTTTATAAATTCGGCCATTAATTTTTACAAGTGTATCCAGCGGTCGACTCGATCGAATTCTAGAAATTAGTGTTAAACATTTAGATAAATAAATACGATAAAATACAAAACCACACATGTACACTTTGTTTATTTTTCAAGTTGAAGACGTAATAAGTGTAATAAGTGTGAATGTGTTAGTAGCAACTTTAAACGCTTATAGCTCCGTCAATAACGAACCGATATAAATAAAATGAAGACTGTGCGCATTTATATAAATATCCCTTTAAAAATGTATAAGTCTTTTCAAACTTGGTACAGTATTACTTATGTAATAGGGATCTAAAAACTGAGTTTGCCTATTATTATTATAATTGTTTATGTTTTATGCATACAGCGACTTATAAATTCAGAAATGCTAAATTTTATTAAGACAACTCGACGAAGGACAAAGTTTTCATCGAGAATATTTATCGTCAAAGTAGAAATACTGTATTTTATTTACTCCGTTTGATTGATAGCATTTTATCTCGTTACTTTGCCATCAAAGTTACTGCTGGGAAGTTATTGAAAGCAAAAGAAATTATTACTAGCTACGCCAAAATTTTGATTTCAACCTGTGCAATTTAATGAAAGTATTTTAAAGTCTTAAAGGAAAATATTTTTCTTTTTTATGGCTAGTTGTTAGGTAAATTTAGGTTTATTTTTAAAGTATGATTTTGTTATTGTAAACAGATTTAAATTCATTCATTTTTTGCAATCATAAAAACATAAATCTTGTCGAATTACATTTAAAATTATTAAAACTCTTTTATTTATTAAAATGATATTGTTTCAGATTTAGTTATTATACATAATGTATACAAAAACTAAAATGTTAATCGAACTTTAAGGTCATATAATAATTTCTCTTTTAGTTTGCATAATCCTTAACATATTAATCCTTTTAACTGATCCCACTATTGGTACCAGACAGAAAAAATTTAAGTAATTCAATAAAAAAAATAAACATTTTATTTCCCTATTTGTCTAAGTTATAGTAACTTTTACTGTTGGTCATAAAATCAACTAAAACTGAAAAAATAACAAACACAGCAACAATAACAACTTAAACAATACACTTTAACTGTTAAACTTTTTAAATTTGATACAATTGCAGGTGCAGCTTTTAGACATTTTAACGTAAGTTGGTATGTCTGTTTGTAAGTACATATTTGTTTGCAGCATTTATTTATTTGTTTATTTTTTTGGTAATAACACCGAAAAACTTTATAATGCAGCAAAGTGTATGTAACATTTGTTGTACGAGTGCATAAGTTGCTGTATGCATGTGAGTAGCTGGAGTTGAACATTACACACGCATTTCAAATTCAAGCAAACAAAAGACAAAAAAAAATGATAGTAGTTGCAGCGAACAAAAAAAAAATAAGCGAACAAACAAACAAAATAATACAAATGTTATTGTTAGCCATCATGTTAGTTGCCAATTGAACAAATGTCGCACATAAACAACACTAACAATAATATAAAGAGTTGAAATGTGAAGAGTCTTATATGGATAAAACTTTGAAATTTATTTCGTTATTTTTTTGTATTTGTGTATGTAGTTGTACTTTTTTAAAATTGCCTACTTTTCCATTCCAAGCAAAAACTAAATTTTTATTGTTTACAAATGTTAAACTTAGAGCGCATTTTTTATACGAGGGCTCTGGTATAAATTGATGGTTAGTCATCGTTTATGTGTTGGATTTTTAGTAAAATTGGGTTCGAAGTAAAGTATTAATTTAAAATAAGAGTAAAAGTTTTGTGCAATAAATAGAAAACATTTTCAGTTATTAATAATAAATACAAAAATTATAATTTTTATTAAAAATATCTTAACCATCTACGGTTTTCTGGCGATATCGCTTCAATAACCGGCGAACAGAAGATACTAATGAAACTAAAGCTAACGACTAATAAGGATGGCTTAAAAAATCATAACTGAAAAAATGACTAATCCTGTAATGGGTGGTGTGCTACAAATAGGGGAAGGCGAATAAATTGGACAACTTCAACAATATAAATACTTGGATCATGAATTAAAATCGGAAACTATAACTAAACCTGTGAAATTGCACGTCGAACTGGTCTCGGATGGGAAGCTTTTGTAAATTAAAATGCATATTTATTGGGAATATTCCCATTTTCCTCAAAAGAAAATTTTACGATCAGTTTGTGTTGCCTGTTACAAGATATGGCATCCAAACTCTATCAAAAGTACAATAACTAAACTACAAGTTGCACAAAGATCAATGGAAAGAGCAATGCTGGGAGTAACTTTAAGGGTTCGCATAACAAACACATCGTTAAGAGAAAGAACAAAAGTTACTGACATAGTATATCGAGTTACGGTGGAACGTTTGCTATAAGGAGACCTATAGAAGACAAGATGATTAGAGGCAGACCACCGATGAGATGGAGCGATTATATGAAAAGAGTTGTAACAAATTGGATGAATATAGCACAAGGCAGAAGAACATGGTCCACTAATGGACGCAAACGGCTACTATATGATAATGAAGCATAATCAAAAAGAGCACGTTCGTTTCTTAAGTCTTTTGATTTTAAAGCCAATATTAAAAAACATTGAAATTGTTATCAATTGAAGGCGTTTTCTTTTCAAGAAAAACTGCAGCAATTTGCCTTTTTGCCCTTTTCAATAAAGTTTTCAAAATGATTTTTAAAACAGTAAATATACTGCATATTTTTTATTATCCCTTACTAAACAATATTTTAGTTTTAACAAAAAGCTAATTTGCACCGCTTTTAATAAAATTAAAAAGATTACCATTTTCAAAGTAAATTTCAGTATTAAGAGAAGATTTACTCGCAATTTTTTTAATAAAAAGTGAAAAATTTAACATAAGAGATCAGCAGTATAAAATATTCTAAGTATAATGCTGCTTTAGCCTTTTCTAGAATAACAATAAGCTATTATTCTGATTCAATAATCAAGCATAACTATCTGGAGTCTCTCAGACTCCAGTGAATTTTTTTTGGAATATAACATGTCGCATGGCCATATTTACCATTCATGCTCTCCGCTTCTGCAACATCAGCGATTATCGTTGTTACACGTACACGCGCTAATTTTTTGTTGATTGTAAAAGTTGTTGTAGTTTGCCAGACTCCTGGTAAGTATTTAGCATTGCAAGTGTAAATATTCACAAAAAATATTCAAATATGAATGCAAATAAATATTTAAAATATGCACCCGAAAAAAAACGCAGATTAATCATTTTTAATCAGTTTTATTTAAAGAAATGTTTAATGCAAAGTATAATCATTTGTTTTTTTTAAATTTTCAAATTAAAAGAATCTTCGGTTGGCACAAAAAACGATCGAATATATTGAAAACATACATTCAACATCAGTCGATCGATGTATATTATGTTTTTAATCTTGCCCAACACTTGAAGGCCAACATTTCAATAAATATTTTGTTCTTAATATTTTGAAGTTTTTTTATGTCTTCTAACGCGGATATACTTTCAAGTCCTTTTAGTTTAAAATTTGATTATACTGTGGCATATATACATTCAAAATTATCTTTAATGTATGCTAAATCTGTTTTTACCGATTCGTTCTTAGATAAAGCCTTTGCACTACATATCGACTCTGTCTCATCATCAGAAAGCTCATTTTTGCAATATTTTATAACAGCCTTTAACGAAGATTTGCATCTAGTGCAACAGGGGTTTGGGGGATTGATAATAATTAGGTGCCTTGAATGCACTAAATTGATACGAGAGGGCGCCTGGAAATTAATTAAGATAGTAATATGCAAATTTATGCAAGTTATTATATATCAAAAGTGCTATTTTTGGGAAAAATTTTAAAAATATGAAAATGCTTTTTTTTAATGCTAAAAGCATAAAAAATTTGCCCTGGTAATTATAGTAAAATTATTTTTTATGAAATGATTTATATTAATTTATTAAAAATTATTTTTTATTTGAAAAGTATTTTTCGTTGTTTGGAAGAAGTGCTTAGGGAAGAGGATCTATTAAATTTAGAATGAATGCAGTGATGTCGATGTGGATATTGAGCCAGTAGAAAAGCTCACAATTGTGATCACAAAAATAAACACACAACTCAGTACCAGTATTGCAATTGCAAAAATCCTATTTTTTAGAGACCGAGTGAATGAGAGAGAGAGTGCCAAGTTAACTTATAAGCTTTATAATATAAAATAGAGTTTTAAGGACTCATTAGTTTTCACATTTCGTTGACGTTCTGTGGAAAATGCTTTTTAATTACTTGTTCTGTGCCCGAACTTTCTAATGTAGACGAGTTAATTATTGAAATTAATTTTGTAAATGTGTACAAACTGTTTTTTATTTGGCAAAAATATTTAAATCTTTAAAAATTTTGAATCAAAATGAAATTTTCTGGCTTTTAACACAAAATTTGTAATATTTCACATCACAAAAAAACTAAAACTTACACACTGTTGGCTGTCACTTCATGTAGTATTTAGGTTTCTATATACAATTTTACAATTGAACAGAAACCAAACAGCTAGTTCGTAACAGAACAAAACCTACAAGCTAATTCTGATTTTATGCTTAAAATTTTATGTAAATTTACGCATATCGGATTAAACTATTTTGAAACTTTTTTTATAAATAAAAACTTTAACAAAATATTTTACTTATTAGTATATTATATTTTTATTCGACCTTATATATTTTTCTCCAAAACATACCTTTGTGTTTTATTGAGGTTCTTAACTTTTGAAGAAAAAAAAATATTTTACAGAGCTCAGAAGAGGGGATACTCCGATAAGCAATAAGAGTCAAGTATTTATAATTTAAAGATGTTTTTAAGGCCGGAAAACCAAATAACAGAATCAAACTTGATATTGATATTCTACAACTACCCTGGTTTTTACTAATTTAAATTTTTTAAACATTGTAAGTTGGCCAACTTGCTTTTTAAGAAAAAATAGTTCAAAAAAATTATTTTTGTTTTGATATAAATTATGTCGAATTAAAAAATAATAATTTTCGTCTTTTAAATTAAAATATAATTATTAAAAGATATTCATAATAAAATAATCCGTACTTTTATCACTGTTAAACAATCTTCAAAACTACAGTTAATTCTTAATAATAAAATTGAAAATAAAACAATTGAAACCAGCAACTTATAATGCACAACACAATACTTCACTTTAAATGTTTGTTTAACTAAAACAACAAGAAAGTAAAATGGTTTACAGAATACACGTATGTTCGTATATACATACATACATACAAACATAATAAAATCCATTTAATTTCAAAAATATGTTTTTTATTTCAAACTAAAAACACTTGTTACGACATACACACTGTTACGACTGTTCAGCCCATTATTTTTTTGACAAACTTTTCAGAGAATTATGATTGAGATCTCAGGTTAACGCAACAAACTCGTCTTGTGTAGCCAAACAAACAGCAGTGAAATGTGAAGAAACTTACAAATTTTATGATAATAAAGTCACTAACAAATTAAAGACAATACTTGGAATTGTTATTTCTTAAATCTTGGTAATCATTCGTTTGACTTCTTTATTAAAACGACGCAGATAAATAAGATCTTTAATTTACAAAAGATTTTCAAAAGAAGTAGCAAGTGTTATTGCTTTGTAGATAAACTCAAAGAAATTATTAAAAACCTCATTTTTAAACGTATCAAAACACAAAATGTAACCAAAAAAATAATAATAATAATACTAAATACAAGATTTGTTATACCGCTGAAATAAAGATTAAAGACTTAGAAGTCATCATATTTTTGAACATATAAATCTTAAAAATTATACCTTCAGCTTGTGGTCGCTTAATATTGTTATTTTTGATGTTTTCTTTAAGCCATTAGATTTGAAATGTGTTTGACAAAATGTAAAAAAAATAACTGGAAAGTTTAAGCGTGAACAGAATTATACACCAGTTCGTTCATTCTTTCTGTTTTTATGGCCTTAATGATAGCAAGTGCTTTTTATAACAAGAGGAAGTCATGTACATACATATGTATTTGTTCGTTGTTTTCTTTGGAAGTTCGTAACAAATTAAAACAAAAGATATAAAGTATTAAATTACACTTTATTAGGAAATAAAAAAAAAAAACAGAAGTTTTGTTTTGATTTTAGTATTGCTGTTATATGTTTTAATTTTCATAAACTTGATGATCACGAAGGGATAAGCAGATGATCACTTTAGTTTTTGTGCTGACAGAGATGCCAATACTGTGGAAAAAATTTTTCATTTTGAAGAGGCTATATTTCTATTTCATTGAAATTTGCTAGAGATTAAATATTTTTTTTTATTTTGCTTGTTTGTTTATTTATTTGCAACTTTGAACAACTTTAAACTATAATAAATTATTATTATTTTGAATTATTATTGCATTATTATTGATGAAATTAGATTATTTATGAATAAAAATTTGCATTATTTATTAATGGATATGACAGTTTGCTATTATTTGCCGATAGAAAAAAATGCCTTGAAAATAAAAGTTGAGGAAAAGTAAAAAATGTGAAATTGGGGGCCCTCGAAAATTTTTTTGATATGTCATAGTGGAACTTTTTTTCTGATGCCAAATGCTATCGAAAAATCGATGTCACAATATCGATTGCTAAATCGAGCCAACCTAATGTAGAATATGACTGAATAAAATAATATTCAAATTTAAAAAGTAAAGTTCGGTATTCTTAAAATTTCAGTGCATATTGCAATATCAGCTCAAGCTTGCCTTGTTTACCAAATTTCGTCTTGCTTATATATGGCAGATGTACACATCTATTTAAAGATATTTATATATAATTATTATTAGAAATTAGCTGGCAATCTTCATATGGCTATATACAATTTTTTAAATCGACAAAAAGGAAAATATATTGGATGCCTCTAATTCACGCAAGAAAATATTTTCGAAAAAGTTATTGTTTGGCACATATTTTGGTCCATCGGCAATTTCTGTTTGTAGTTGTTAGGACACTACATTGTTGAGGCGGGCAACGTCATTGTCGAGCGCTAGAGATCGCCTCTTGAACCGAATCAAATAACATGGAAGTTAACGACATCTTTGATCAGCCCGACCGTGCTTAGTGCCATAAAGCGAGTGCAACAATCTTCCAAGAAATTAAAATGATTTATCCACCAACGTTGTTTGGTTTGACTCCACTACATAGTTTTTCTGCGAGATTTTTTAATAGCAAGTCTATAGATAGACCGCAATTTACCAATTTTTCCAATATCAACATGTTCAACCCAGAATCATCCGTGCCACCAAGAAAAGTGGCGGCTGTCATCTGAATGATGTTAGATTTCATACAAAATCTTACACATTATCCTCAAAAATAAAAATGAAATTTCGTTAAAAGCGTAAAACATACCGGTCCTTTAGTGCAGGAGAGCTCGTTTTTCAGAAAGTGGGCTTAAAGTTTTTAAATTACTTACACCTCCTTGGAAAAAATAATAAATATTCTACCCACAAATGATGAGTAAACAAAATAATTTATGGAATTTTTTACACATAATGAAGAAAAATACCATGAATAATTCTGCATTATTAACCTAAAAATGAATATTTAGATATATTTAATTTCCGTAATTTTAACGTGAGCTCGTCTTTATTAGAAAGCCGTTTAGGATTCATTTTGTTAGAGGTTCCATTTCCATTCTATTATGGTTCATGTGAAAGCTTTGAATACAACTAACCTATAATTTTTACACGAGTCCGCAGAACGATTTTTAAATTTAAATTAAAAACATTGGCAGCTTTGAACTACCCGCAGCAAAATGAAATCCGCTCCGATTCTCAAACTAAAAGAGATTCTTGTCGCTTAACTTTTTTAAGGCGCAAGTTAAAATAATTAAATTAAGTTTTTAATTTGTAAACTTGTTTCGTTTAAAACATAAACTGAAGATATTCATGACAATTTGGCTTGTAAACAAAACCAAAAGAAACTATTTTTTTTGTAAAACTAAATTATAATGATGATGACTATTTTGATAATCACGTGCTTTTTAATTGTACGTTTTTTGTGTGCGCTTTTGTTTGTTTCTTTTACATTTGTCATGGGTCATTCGTGCAGCTCGTTTCCTTTTGCTTGTCATGTCATTTTTCGAGTGCCCTACAATCCCACAGTGAAAACAGTTTCGTTGTGAAAGCCGTCTTATTGCTACTGAGAATTTTGTATAAATGAATTGTTCAAACTTTTAAAATCTTCAACAGTATTTTTTAAATTGGCAATATGGAAATGCTGAGATAAAAGCAGGTAGATTTTGTCAGTTAAACGATTAGGTGGCAGAATATGTACTTTGTGAATGTCCTTGATATACTGCGCAAACTTTATTGTAGGCCTTTAGGGGAGACCCACATATTTCAATACGTTGACTTTATTAGTAACTTATAGGAGGGAACAGCAAATATAAAGTATGTATAAAGGATAATATGGACCATAGTAGGCTAAGCGTTATGATATAATAATAAGTTTGCATCAAAAGCTGGAATCGACAATACAATTTCATAAAAAAAAATTTTAAAACTAGGACAAGTGATAAATATAATCTTCAGCTTGTATTAAAGACTGACAACCAACTCATCTTCAATTATTATAATACAACTATCAAAGCAAGATAACATACAAATGTAGCTGTCTTAAGCCACTTCCAAATAAAAGTTTACCATTCCTATTTGCAGTGTAATTCAAATGTGTAGCTGTTGTCTATGTTGCGTTGAGGCTGGTGCTTTATTGTTATTTGTTTTTTTTTTGTATTTACAATTGTTAAATTTAATTTGTGCTAGTTATTTTTTATTTTTTCTTACAATTTTAACCATTTTCTTAGTCAAAAAAATGTACATGTTTCTTTGATTTTATTTATGTCGCTACAATTTTCAAAGTAGTTTATTTCAACTTGTCTTTTTATGCTTTCATTGTAGTTAATGTCATGTTTTTTTCTTCTATTTATAAACTATTATTTTTGTTTATCTCTGAAATATTTTTTACTTTTCTAAGAAATCATGAAGGTGCCAAACAACATACACGCTTTGACCTGCATTTTTATTACAATAGAAACAAATAAATCAAACTTTTACTAGTAATTGTGAATTATTATAATTTTAATTATTAAAATTAATTTTTTTTATAAGCGTAACAAAGTAAAATGTATTAAATTTTGTCAGGCAGTATATTGAAAGGGGTTTTGCTCTTAAATATTCAATGATGGAAAAAAACCCAAAATGAATTTTTCAACAAGCTGTAGCATTTAAATGGCTGTTTTATTGTTAAAAATAATATGCGTGGATAATTTGTAAATCATGGACATGTGTTGGGCATACTTTTCGTTTACAGGAAGGGTTACTGTCATGCCTGTTGCTTTTCTTTAAAGACCTTTGTCTGAAAATGAATTATATTTTTTCACAATATTTTTTTTCAATTTCGAGTGTAAATATACTGCAGTATCCAATTATTCTGTTCAGTTCTGCGATTAATCAATTTCGGATTAATCAATATGACTACTTGAAGGTAAAGATTTTAATCCTAATGCATAAAATAATATACACGTGTCACCCGAACATCTTCATGCGCGATTGAACTTTTCAACACTTAAAGATGTAAACGATTACTTTGTTTTAGATACAGCACTAAGATATCTAAATAAAAATTATTTCAGTTTTCAAGTAATCAGTAGCGCAAATCAATTCAGTTGTAATATTATCTCTAAATTTTTAAGTTAATTTTACTTAACTATCAGATTAGTTTTGTTTTTAAAATTATGTTTTTATAGGTTTGCATTATTATGCATAGTCCTTGATAACTATTTATTAACCTATTTAACTGTATCCTAACCAATTTTTTATTAAATGTATTTTTTATTTTTGTGTATGTGCTTATACTGACTTCCATACTGCAATATGAGAGTTGAGTCTTGTGTATGTGATATCGAAAATAAATAAATAAATATACATATAAATAAAAAAATTACTCGTGTAATTCGAATTTTTATATAGAGTTGTATCTAATTAAAAATAACATGTACAAATTTGGATTAGAGTTGAGATGGTAGCCTTTTATTTACGACCACCATTGCCCTTGTTAACTTTTTTTCGTGCCAGTGACTTTTTTAATGATCCCTTAACAAAAATTTATGCCACTTCTTGACCCCTATCGAAAATGAGTAAAAGTTCCAATATTCAAATAATATTAAACAGCAAAACATATGAAGATATACGTAAAATGAATAACGCAGAAAAGTTTTGGTTCCAGACAGCAAATTCTAAAAAGACTATTGATGAAAATATATATCATCGTCGAAAAGCCAAAAGTACGTATCATCAAAAAAATCAAAATTGACTCTTTGATTGATTATGATTCGTTAGGTTATCTTACATATCTCTACTACATTTTAGATTTTTGCGATCAAAAATAACGTTTTTATATCCATAATTCAAAATACCGTATCAGCATGTGCATTATTTTCAGAAGTCAAATGGACGTGTCGTCAAACTTGGAATAAGAAATAAAAATAAAATATTTGCATTTCGATACGTATGTGAAGTAAATTCTAAGGACTGCGATTTACACAAAGGAAATTAAATCTCTCCTATTTTTTTCCCAAAATTCATGGAAGTTTTAGGGAATCGTAATCATTCTTTTTTCAAACCCAGAAATGATCTGTGTGACATTTGTATATCATATGAAGCTAAAAATATTTTCCAAGAGCAATATGATAGCCACAGAATTCAAACCAACAATATGAGAGAAGAAAAAATAAATTATCTAGAAAGTGCACAGACAAATGCAAACAAAATGAAATTGCAAGTTTACAACTTTACTATATACAATATCGTTACTCATGAATCTGACAACTTTGTCTGGGATGAAAGTGAAGGAAACCTTGTTGCGTCAACTTTAGCTACTATTCACATAAAATATTTAACAAACGAAATACTCCGTACGCCAAATTTTCACCATATAATTATATATTCACACGGATGCTTTTACCAAGATCGCAATGTATTGTTATCCAATGTTTTGATTTCCTTTAGGGTTGAAAAAAACATCACTATTGAACATAAATGTTTAATAGTTAGACACACGCAAATGGAGTGATTTAAATCATACATACTAGAAAGTTTGTAAAAGGAGGTACCGCTTTATATATCTTTTTGAATAAAACTTTACCCAGTGTGTTAAAAATTTTATAATAAAAAAATTATGTAATTTTTTGCAGACAGTCTTAACTTAATTTTATACCGGGGCAGTTGCAGGCCATATTTGGCTCACTATTAAAACTTCTGTTTACTTTTGGTTCTTTTTTTAAATGATATGCAAGCTTAGGGTGTTAAGTTCAAATAAGCCTTTGAAGAATTCTATTGATTTTTTCCGAAAGTTGGTCAAACCAAATCCTTTAGGTTTAATTTTTTAAAGTTTCTAAATAATAACTCAACAGAATTTGTTGTATTGAATTGTTAATATAAATATGTTTTTTGCTGCCTTTCCCATCTCTTTTAGTTGAGTCTAAATCACATATCACATCGTTTCACCAGAAATATTTATTTTTAGTTAAATTAAGTAATTTCCTATGTAATTACGAGTACCACTTTTTGGTAAAATTGATATAAAAAAATTTTAAAACTAAATCGTTTTGTGCAACAAGTTGTTCACACTCTTAATGGAGTAGAAAATACTTTTAAAAAGTAAAAAAACAAAATGGCAACAAAGTGAACAAATTGCAGACATGCATTAATTTGTATTTATGAGATCGAGAAAAACTCAAATTTTTTTAGCTTCTCACAAAATAAGTTATCAACTCAATAAACGCTTTGGAGAAAAACCAATTTGCATTTTAATTGAATGTGCACAGTGCAAATATGAAAAAGATCGAAATGTACGAAAAATATGCATGAATCTGTCTACAACCATATGTGGCAAAGATATTAAACTGTTAATGTGTTTATGCATGTGATTAAGAAAATAAAAAAAAAATATAACTTTGAAATTTACTTGTTATAGGTTTCAAAAATTATTTATGCTAAATAATGCATAATTAACTTTTTTTCTTATTTTTCTATGACTTGATTTATTCATTGATGAATAACAACTAAAAAGCAATTATTAAATTGTTTAAAAACTGATTTCCTTAATTTTACCAGCTGTAGGTGTTGACAGAGCTTGTAGTTAAAATTTTGAAATGTTAGTCATTTTAAAGTGAAATGAAAATAATTATTCAACTGATTACAATCCCTTCACCAAGGAAAAAGTGCAGAGACGACTATGAATGTGAGTGTAATTATATATAAAATATAAATATTTTGTTCAGTTATGAAACTAACACTAAATATTTTGCTTAAATGCTGAACTTAAAAAGTTAAAAAAAAAAATTTCATAAACCTGCAAATATATGTACATAGTTTGTAGCTTTATAACAAAAGTAGGGTACACATTTAAACTTAATAAGTGCTTTTGTCGCTAAAACGTTTTCTAAATAAATCACGATTTTCGTTGACTTTCAATGAATTGCCGTCACAGTGTGTTTATTTATTTATAAATCAAAAATAATTATTAAATCCACAATTGTCACTTTAAATAAAGAATGCATCAGATGCTTCATCATCTTTGCAGTCATATAAAATTATTTATTGTTTTTGAACGAACATCCCTCTTCAGTATTATTCATATAAAATAAAATTTAATAGGGATTTGTAAATGAAAACATTTGTCTGCTTCCTTTTGTGTCTTGTATATAAATATGGTCTGCCTCAAGTGTAGGCCGCAGGCAGACAGACATCCAAATTCAACAAACACCTTCACACATAAAAATAAAGTGCTGACATCTTGCTTTCACATTTTTTATATATATTTTTTTTTGTTAATTTTGTTACTTTCTCATCATACGTTCCTGTCTGCAATAGTAAAAATTATCTAATTAGTTTCTTATTTTGGTTATCTTCCCAGGACTGTCACCTTTCATTTCATAAAAAGTTTGTATCATATGTTGCTGTAGATCTTCCCAATAACATATGACTGACTGTTTGGTGGTTTATTATAATTGGATACATAATGAGACACCTTTCAATAAACTGAGAAATGAAAATTTTGATTTTTTTTCTCATACGAAAATAATGATCTTTCTCATAGGAATATTATCTAACAAGAAGAGTTTTTGTGGAAATAAAATATTATTATATTCAAATAAGACTTGCAAGGAAATAAAAATTAATAGGAAATATGATCAAGATATGAAAGGGATTATTGAGATTTAAATTACCTTGGAGTTGTACATCCCCAGTAAAAACTGGCATTACTAAAAGTGCAAGTACTTAAGCCATTTAAAGCCGCACCTAAGTCGCTGGATAAAAATCGATGGACTTTTGCACAGATGATATAAATGAGAAAAAATTTCTATATTTCTTGTTTTTTTATCACTTCCGGTTTGGGTTGGAGGGCTGGTTGATTTTTCGACCACTGGCTGAACACGATATAGTTAATACAACGTAATGTGTATGAAAAAAGAATGTTGATGAGGAAAGGATGATGAAAAATAATGAAATGGTTTTATAATGGTAATAAATATTATAATACGAGCTGCATTTTAGAAAAATATGTTCTTCCTAATGTTTTTTTTATTTTGGCCCTTACAAATTTAATTTTTTTTTTGTAAAATCAGTTGGAAAAATACGGGCAAGCACATAAATTAGATCACACCAAAAATAATTTAAGTTCTTAAGGCCATAAATTAATAATGTAATCGAGTAACTGAGCCATTTTATTTATGTTTTGTCAATTTATAAAAATTATTAAAGTCATTGTTCGAATTTTCGACCAATATTGAAAAATTATTGTACATTTAAAATTTATCATTTTACATAGTTAAAATATCACCAAACAATGGTTAATTTTTTAAATTCCTTTTTTTGTAGTAATAATTACAGTTTTTCATGTAAAATTAACATTGCATATAGTTGCAACAAGATTAGCTATTGTAAAATCAACATTGTTATAAACTTAATGTTTATAAGTAATGTTTATAAGTAATGTAATATAATAAACATTATAATGACATTGGAATACTTTGAAAAATTGTTGTAAATTTTTTATATTAACAAACTTTGCCCTATATTAATCAACATGTTAAAGAAGTGAAATCAGTGTTAAAAAAACATGAAACGTGTTGAAAAAACGTGAAACAGGTTAAAGATTAATTCTAAATGGATTAATAGTTAATTCGACATTAAATTTATTTTGATTCAACATGAGATTCATGTTGTTAAAAATTTTCTTAATATTATTTCTATAAGAATCTCAACGTTATTTTGACATGACAGTATCTATGATTCAATTGGCATATAATATCAATTTAAGATGATTTCTAGTTGTTTTAAAGTGGATAACTATAACTTTTATTTTACTTTAATTTCATGTTCAATTAACATGAAACACTTATGAAGCAAAATTTTAACTAAACTAGTTGAATCGACCTTGTTTTAGTTGATTTTTCAATGATTTTTTTCTGTGTGCATAATTGTTATGAAAGATTTGTGCTTATGTTGGTCTTTTATTTTTTTCGGTCCTTGCATAGCCATTATTTAATTAGGGCTTTTTAGAGCTTGCACACACTAAGTATGTGTTGATACGCGATATCGTAGATGACCAATAAAAATAAAGGTCGCGAGAAGACCTAGAAAAATAAAAATCTTCTGCAATGGTTACGAGAAGACTGAAAAAATAAAGGTTTTATAGGTGCTATGAAAAATCCAAATAAATTAAAATCTTTTGTAATAGTTATAAGAAGACCGAAAAAATATTCCTCATTTTCAGCTGTTATTAAGATATTTCAATTTTGAAAAGCCTTGAATAAAATTTAATAAAATAAGATTTTTATAAATAAATATTGGGCATAACACTTATGTCGCTACCTTAGACATATCAGGAGGATATTGTAAAAAATTGGTTCATCTGAAATATACAAAAATGAGTTAGGATGTGAGGAAGATTCAAATGATATGGTTGCTATTTTGAATACTCTTAACTTGAATTAAAATATATTAAAGCATTTTGACTACAAAAATGTCATCTCATATGTGTACCTTTAAAAGTTCTTATATTAAATAAAATTAATTTTGTATGTTAATATATTTACATAACTAAAATGTCAAATAAAATTAAAGAAATTTAATATCAGTCTCTTATACAAATGATAAAAATTTTTTAAAAATGCACAGATGTCTGAAATGTAAATTTTTTTAATCTATATTAATAAAAAGCAATGTTATAAAAACGCGATCTAGCACATCTAATCTGTCTTTTTCTGGCAACCCAGCAATCAATATGTGAACATACATGTGAACGGCCCCCTTTTGGGAAAAAGGGAAAATCTCCCGGGGAACTTTTATTCAAAATTGGGCTGTTTATAATAAAAATATTTATGATTGTTTAAAAAATATATTTAGGCCCAACAAAAAGAAGAAATTTTTGTGTTGAAGTCGACAATAATTTTATTTTTAATAATTTTTTTAAACTTATTTTGGAGACAGAATTAATTTCTATGGATAATAAAGTAAAAGTAGGCGATTTTCGTCTATTTTGATATTTTTTTATGTGATTGGCAGATAATTTCTTCGACATCAGTTTGTATATACTCACTATATTATTATAATATATATAATAATATATACTTGTTTTAAGGAATATGGCCGTGTATTAATTTTTTTATGAATATTTATTTAATTACACATCAAAAGAACATAACAAGTAAAAATCAAAAACCTTCTTATTTACAAAAATAAAATTCTTTGCTGTGAAAAGTAAACAAACCAAACTTGAATTCGACGATACGATGTGGAATAAAATTTTACAAAAAACAGTACATTTTCTATTTTAAACAGTACGAATGGCAACCCTAGTGAGACCCCACTTAATATTTTGTTATCATTTTTATATTTTTTTACCAATAAATTATTTTTTTCCCTACCAATCACTAACAAATAGGTCATAAGTTAACCAAACGAGTAATAAACTTAGTATATTAAAAACTGAACTCGTAAACTACATTTAATTCGTATACTAACAAAACTAGCGACATAAAATACATTTTCTAGTGTATATCGAAATTGAAACCCACAACTACTGATCACTTTACCGTTATTTACAAATACTACCTCCAAATAAAGGCACATGTGTATGTGTGAGTATAAATTTGTGCAAGTTCAAATAAGAAATGACAGACAATGGCAGCCGAAAAAAATTAAAAAAAATGCGTGTTTCGCTGGAGTTGACATATGGTCGTAATTTGCAATCAAGCTTAAAGATGACAAGAGAAATGCACAAATGAACAATTGACACATAGCACGAGATCACCAGCACAAAACATATATTCAATTTCGCTTACCTGCAGCCCAATGCGAGTAGTGTAGAGGAGGACCTGTTACTCTTTCAACAATGAATGGAAAACAACTATGCCAGCACCAGCAACTAACAATACCAAAATGTATGGTTATAAACCCTTTACATTTTACGACAGTACAAGTTTATGTGATATAAAACAAAATGATCATAAACAATCTCAAAATCTCCTGGTAAGTGTGAAATGTTGAACAGATATTTACAGATTTACATGTGTACATATTAGTGGTGTGTTTGGGTATTTGGTTGTTAGCCACTGCTATAATATAATTTTCGCCAACATCTTTTAGACGGTCTGAAAAAGGAAATGTAACAAGTAAAAAATACTGCACATAATTTTTTACGCGCTACACAAAATATCTTCTTTCTGTCGACTATGGTTTTTCTATTGTATAAAAATCGTTTCAAAATTGGAAGCAGAAGTACGAAATTTGTTTTTGGGTTAACTTACATACTTATGGCCTTATTCACAAACGATTAATAAAGACAATACATATGTGCATTAAAACTGGCATTCCCATATAAAAATCCAAAATTAAACCTACTATTACTTTATTATTCGTTTGTGAATAAAGCCATTAAAATTTTATTTTAATTTCTTAACAAACGGCAGTAAATATATACATATATGTATATGTTCCATTAATACAGAAGAAAATGGATTATTATTAATCGATGCGTACTAGGGTGTTCATTTAATCGGGCTTTTGTCTTAATCGTTTTATCGGTCGACTGACATCATCTGTTCTGCGTCGTCTCTTATTTATTATTTTAATAATTCTATTAGTGGTCTGCATTAACAGCAATATTCGGAAGCTTCTGATACATTTATGTTTTCTGATGATGAGTTTTTATTATTCAATTGTAATCGTACTTCTTATGAAGTTTCCCAGTAGAATATGAATCTGTCCGTATCGTGTGCTTTAATTTGAGTTAGCGATCTTGCGGACTTTTTCATTCCCGGGAATCAGTTTAGAAAAGGAAAACGAAATTCTGAGTGGGTGTTTATATTTAAACCAACGCAAATTTATGCATTTTATTGTTGTTTTCATTCTTAATTAATAAAAATTTTGTTTACATTCTCTAAAAACAGGCAGTTAATAAAAAAATGAGCTGTTGGCTGAAGTAGTTAGCGCGTCGACTACAAAGCACATAATGTCTAAGAACGTGGGTTGCAGCCCAGCTCCATGCAAGTCGTAACATCCAGCATTTTTTCATTAGTATGCCATTGTATTTGTTATTGTTGGAATGTGTAAGTGATGAAAGCATAGCACTGGTCACTGAACAGTATCGGCAGCAATTGATACTGGTGTATGCTAACGGACATCACAGCGCCTTCCTTCGTTGGTATTGTAGCAAAATCGCCGGCGAAGTAAAATAATTAATAAAATTTCTACACACACAGCTTAACACATTTAGTGCGCCACCAATGATATGTTCATGTGGCTAAACAGTATTTAAAATTAAAAATTAATATAAGAACAATTAAAAAGAGAATATATTAAGGTTTTAACTAAATTCAATTTAAGTAAAAGATTAAATAAAGAATACTTGAACACGAGTATTTAGATAAAAGTTTAATTTAAATGACCGCAAAAGCACATAAAATCACTTGTTTCTTATATTTTTTGTTAAATTTCCAGCGATAGAAAGAATGTTTACTTTCCAATAAGTCAAATCTTATCCATAATAATGTTTTGTGTGTTTTTTTAATTTTTTGTTTATTTTTCAACTTGAAGATGCTGCATGCATGTAGTTGCAATAAGGATGTATGCATTAGTAGCAAATTTAAACGCTTGTAGGTCCCAAAAATACTGACCCGATTCTAACAAAATATAAATTGTACACATTTGTGAATAAATATCTTCAAGATCTTATAAGTTTTCTCAAATAGGCTGTATAATACGAACGTAAAAGGATTCTAAAAAAACATATCCGCCTATTAATTATATAGATAGATTTTAAACTTGCTCATACCAGGTTTTAGTAATAACGCCCTCCAGTTTCATAAAATTTATGTTCTGAGAACTCAAAGTTTTTAATGGCGTTTAAAGATTCAAATAACCTTTTTAGAGTTTTTAATTATGTGCTTTACTTTAAGTTATACTTTAAGCACATTAATGTATTGCTGCTTATGCTGATATCCTGAATGAAACAATCTCGTATCAAATGTTTCAATGTTTCAATTAAATATATAAAACCCGATTAAATTAAAAAAAACCCTTATCAATCCAAAACACTTTTACTGTCACTTCTTTAATTTGTATAATGTCTGCGAAAATTTTACCGAATTTTAAGATAATACGAGTATTTAAAAATATCAAATACAGTTTACTAGTTTAAAAAGTTTTTTCTACTGCGTTAAATGCTAAACTTTAAAGTCATAATCTAGTTTACTGCAACTTTAAGTCAACAGGGACTAACCCATTTTATAAACAAATACAATATTTGTGTGTGATTTTCTCTCCTTCATGTCCATTGCCACAATCGTACAAATATACATGTTTGTGTAAAATTAGACACATTTTATTATTTAAATCCACTTGTGACGAAATAAAACATGATTTTCTGTGTCGCCCATAATGAAAATATATGGCATGTTAATGCCAGAATTTATTTATTACCTGAAATAAATGTACGATGCATGTGGATGATTGTCTGTAATGGCAATTCAAAGAGACTTTTTGGATGATCTTAGCAAAAAAATAGATTTGAACTCATACGTATGAGAGTGTATTGTGTTTTAATGATATTGTGTTTATCCTTAGGAAATTCAAAGTCATGGATACATATTTTTGCTTAGAAAATATAACGCAGTAATTGTTCTGGTTGTAAAAACGTTCTTAGTAACAAAAATTAAAAAAAAATTTACTATAAAGTATAATTTATATAAATTGTCAACCAAGAAAGAGTTTATTATATAGCAGATAATATTATCATAAATTTTTTATACTGCTTCAGAACTCTGGGAGCCATATTTAACATATTAATCGGATTGCCTTGCCAGTTCAGCATAGTTGTCTTCCGTGAGGTAAAGCTAAGAGCCCCTGTTAACACCTCTTTCAGTGGAAACATATTTTTATATTCTATAGTAGCAAAATCGTTCTCAAGACCCAACCTGATAAATGCATTAACTCAAATTTTATTTATGTCGACTTATGCATATTTTCCTTATTGCCACAGATATATAACAGACATATTTTAGATTTTGCTCACACTTTGGGGAAATTTTCTTTAGGTCTCCCTCCACACACGAAACCTTGCGGAATTATTAATTTTCGGACGAAACACAATGAAATAATTAAAAAAAAGTTCATGTAGAAGATGTCTACTCAGCTACTTAGCTTAATTTGAATTTTATAGTTTAAAAACAAAAATATAAATTTAAAAAATACTCTGATATGCAAAATATCGATATTTCAATATGTTACTGCTACGTGAAATCACTATCCATGGGCATTGATATTTCTTCTACATTCTATATTTCTTGATTTAAGAAAATATATTATATATCACTCGCACGATATTTTTGGCAAAACCTGTATTGTGATGAACACACAAATAAAGAACATCACCACGCTTTAATAAAAGCAAGAATGATATTTAGTTGATCATCTTTTGAAAAAGTTGTTCGAGTACTAATATAGTTTATGTCTCAAAAATTCCAAGTGCATACAGGGGATAATTTTATAGTTTTATATATAATTTTTATCTTTTTTTCCTTTTCTTTTAGTTCTAGTTTTTAAGTGCATTATTTTTTATATAACTAATCTGTATTGTGCCGGGAGCAAGCACTCAATTTACAAAAATTGTTATTATATATATCCACACAAATTAATAAAATTGTTACTGTGCAACATGAATACTATTATATAAATACATTATAGATTTAAATTTTCTTTGTATAATATTGTTAATAATGTATTTTAAATTATTTACTTTGTAATGTTTATTTTTGAAGTCACAAATAAACTTAACTTAAATTTTTTTTTATTTTTTTTATTTTTTTATAAAAACACTCAGGCAATTAGTATGCCTACCAACCAGTAGGTGTGTTACCTTCTTTGGCAAAGGGATAGTGAGAGAGGACAGATGGTGAAAGAGAGAGAGCTTAATTTTTACAACTCTGATATTGCGCGCTGTATTAGTTTTTAGATCAGTGTTGCAGCGCCTCTGATGTCAAGTAGGCGCATTAAACGTGTTTTAAGCTGTTGTAGTCATTTTATTAATTATTTTACTTCGCCGGTGATTTTGCTACAATTCCGACTTTAATGTTTAACACGAAGAAAAATGATAAAGTTTTTGGAACGCGTACGTTCGACAATCGACACAAATTTCCAGCACGGTTGCTGATTCCAATTGTCTATTTTTGTGTCATCGTAGTGACTGGATTGATTGGAGAAACCCTGAAGTATGAACGTAGTTTATGGTACAGATACTTTACTTCCTAGATAATTTTCCTAGCAACAACTTTTGGCAATCATAAAAATGTCAAAGTAGATTTCTCTTATAGACGCATTTTGATGGCTAAAAGCATAAACCATAAACATATTTTCAATTATTTTATTCTACATAGACAGGGGATAGTGTTTCATCTATGATACGCTAAAAAACATTCACACAGAATTTAAGCAAAATTTAAAATATTTTTGTTTATAAAACAAACACACATGCTTACAATAATATATTTTTTTTGAACACTCATATTATCGCAAACGCTAAGTGAAAAACAAAGATAGACAGGTGATTTTTTTAAAAAATTCACTTTTTCTTTTGCCACTGGCAACATAACAAAAATACAAATTAATTGAAACACACTTTGGAAAAGTAATATTCAAAGAGGCAAATAAGCATAATTAAATTTCATTTTACATAAATCTGCAAAAAAACACAAAAACTAATTTAAATCACATTAAGTCAGTTTTACTTAAATAAATATTTGACTCATTAAAAACAATAAGTCCATAGAAGACACCAGAATAATCACTTTAAAATAAAATAATAAAACAAAAACGACATAAAATACAACAATCATGATGCAGCGTTTGAGAGGCAATTATGATTAAATTGGCAAATAGTTCACATGCTACCAAATATGGCAGATTGTGTGTTTTAAACCAGAACCACCACTACGAATTCGTTTCACTTAATCGAATGCGTCTCCGTTCGTTTATATATTTTCACTATACTCCTGCAGAAAAGCAACTTTAGAAGAAAAAATACCGCCAACAACAAACTAACAAATATACATACAAACGTGTATGCAATAAACTGCTGCAATCTAAAATGTTGTAAAGGAATTCCTTGAATTAAATCATGGTGATGGATAGATAGATTGCTGTTTGATATTGTAGACTTTTAGAACAGCCATTGGAGTATTGGTGTGGTAGGTCCAATATACAAAAAAAAAAATATATATATATATATATATATATATATATATATATATATATATATAATGCAAAAAATTGCTAAGTATTAAAGGTGTGAGTGTATGTGTGATACGCTTGAGTGCAGTTTCAATTAAACTCAATTTGTTTGTTTGCCGCTTGAAAAGGCACATGATCTTCTAAGGAACAGAAAAAAATAAAAACAAAGCAACGCGGGTCTTAAGAAACAAACAAAAAAACTGCAAGCAAACTTTATGAAGTTTGTAACGATACCCTCTTATTTTTTCACATGACGCATATGAAAACGCGCTTTTTTTATTTCGTTATTTTTGTTGTTGTTCCTTGGTTTTCTTTTACCATCGTTCTCCACTTACAATTGATGCTCATTGATCGAAATTGTAATGGACATAAATAAAACAAGATCAATCAATTGATTTATTTTGACATGTTGCAACAAAAACTCAAACATCAAACTACGGCTAAAGCAACTATAACAGAACAAAAAAATGTTAGCCAAAAGTCAGAAACTTTAAACAATTAAACACAAAAATAAAATAAATTGGTTTTGTCTTACTGCCTGTTTATGGAAAAATCTGTAAATTTTCGTTAGGAAATTTATATTGAAATGATAAGAAAAAAACTCCTAATTGTGTTTGTCTTTAATGTAAACGAAAATCGGTATTTCCGACTCCAATTCACTGAATAGAATTTAAAAGCTCACTCAAAAATTTTTATGAAATTAATTAAAAAAACTGAGTATTTTTCCTCACAATATTTCAACTACACCGTTTTGTTCCTTTTAGTAAACGGATAAAAATGTTTATGTTTAAAAACAAGCTCTTAATTTTAATTTCAAAGGCTTCAGGTCGTTAATTCAAATTACTATTTTTTAAATATTTTTATTAAGAAATAAATATAGGAAAAGCTAAATAACATAGTGTATAGTATACAAGGTGAAATCCCATAAACTTAATGTTAAAAGGCAATACAGCAACACAAATTCAAAATTAATATTTTGTTCAGATAAATCAGTAAAAATTTTAATTACTCCACGCTCGAAATCCTGTAGGTGCTCCGACAATCGCCATATAAACTGCCGTTGCACGCTTATTGTTTTGTGGGCAAACGGTTAATTTCTCACTTAAATAAATTCGCTGGATTAAGAACTGTTGCTTTAGATATCTTACAGTCAACGTATTGTCCTGAACGTATCCGTCTTATAACCGGTGTAAATAGGTTTGATAAGTAATCTTTCAATAAAGCCTGTGGTGCAATTCTCTATTAAATTTTAACGTCAGATAATTTGTTGAAAATATTCAAAAAATTGTCGGTAAATTTTTCACTTTTGCGGCTACATAAACGCTACCTAAACAGTATTAAAAGTCATTCCTAGGAAGTTCATATGCTCTAAAAAAGTAGTTTATTGAGATCTTAGGTACATTTTGGTAGTTGATTGTTTTCTTGAATTTGTAACGGTTTGCTACCTGTGGACCTATCATTGTAATATCAAATTTTTAACGTAATTTTTTTCAAGGAAGTGGTGCTGATTCCTAGATTGTTCTTTCTTGATCAAATTTGCGACTATTGCTAAGCATTTTACAAAGCTATGTTAAAGAATTTGATTCATGTCTCTGCTAGTTAAGTAGTTAAAGATGCAACAAAATTGAAATCTTTAACAACATTGTTAAAATCGAGTAATACAATTGATGTATTGTTATCACTGGTAAACTGGTAAATTTACAAAAAAGTTAAAAGTTACAGAATGGCTCTACAGGTTATTTCGGATGTTTGAAATAAACACCAACACTTTTGAAAAGCTTCCATACATTTTTATTTTCTTTATAGAGTACCCATGCATAAATTTATTTTCCAATCGGCCAGATCACACCTAATAATCTTGATCTTGATAATTGATCTTGTTTTATCATGACATCCCAGTTTAACCAAAGAGAACGAGAGATCAAAATATTTTATTCTCGTGATATATAATGTAGAATTCCACTAAACTTGCTTATTTGTATATGTATGTTGCACCTGTCATCGAGTATCATAATAACGCTAACTGAGCACCCCCTCCACCCAAATGACAACGCCATGTAAAAAGATAGATTTTTTCCATGTAAAGTTTCAGAATTAGAACCGGTCGTTACCACCCATTCACGTGTCTTATTTTGTGACACGTATTGAAACGTATGATAATCTATTATGTATAGAAATAAAATATTGAATAAAAATTGTGTGTTGGAGCAGAAGAATTTATTATAAAGGGCAATTTTTTTAAGAGCTTTCGGATTTGTTTGAAAAAAACATATAAAATTTAGAGAAATGTATGAAATCGTTATTTGAGTCGATAGAACGGTCTATTAAATTCAATGTTTAAAGATGTAACTGTTGACCGCGGCTATGCCTCAAATGATTCATATACTGGGTCAAATTTTGGCATACTCTCTCTAACATATCCGCCGGAATCTCACGAATAAATTCTTTGATGTTGGCTTTCAGTGCGTCAACATTTGCGGGATTGTCCCTGCAGACATTAGCCTTAACATAGCCCCACAAAGACTAGTCTAAAGGCGTTAAAACGCACGATCTAGGCGGCCAATTGATCGGCCCAAAACGTGTAATAAACTGTTCACCGAACTCGTCTCTCAATTGGGTCATTGTTTCGCGTACTCTGTGTCATGTGGCAACGTCTTGTAGAAACCACATCTCAGCCAGGTCCAGCTCTTCATTTTGGGCAAAAAAAAAATTTTAATCATTTCACGCTAGTGCTCGCCATTTACAGAAGCGTTTCTGCCATCGTCGTCTTTGAAAAAGTACGGTATGATGCCTCCGGCCCATAATCCACACCAAACAGTGCTTCTGGCTGCTATTCACACCAAATACTGCAATTTGGCTTATTCACATATCCATTTAACCAGAAATTAGCTTCGTTACTGAACACAATTTTCTGTAAAATTTAATCACTTGCAATCTTTGTTAGTTGTAAGTCGATTATTTCTTGAATTGTAGAGCAAACTGAACATGTTCAACGGTAACTAACATGTTTGTTTGCCTTAAAAATAAAAAGTTGCAGAGCAATACGCAAATTTCCAGGGTATCCCACGAATAAGTGCTTCCTTCAGGAACTACCAAGCGACCTATACCTTCCTCTAGGAAATGAAATAACTAAGATCCACTCCTAGAGCTTTTATGGTCGTCTCCACGAGTATTAATTTGTCAAAAAAAGTCGCACGCGGCAATGGAAAATTCCACAAAAAATTGTAATACAGTTAATCGAGGTAGGCCATAACCACTTGCAAGAGTGAGACGCTAAACTCTCGTAGGCCAATAAATTAACAGTACTTAAAAAATAATTGCCAACGACGCGTGATGTTTACTCGCCCAGAGCTTCTTTACGACTGAACGGTCACATGTTACACAAAAATAGCTGAGATGCTAAAAACAGTGTTTCCAAAAAGAAAATAACTAAAATTAAACCTTTCAAAAGAATCAATCTATTTTAACATTGATCAAATCCTATTCGCTGATGATTTCTTTGAACACTACGTCCAGATCCTGCTGATCTTGAATTTGCACTCCACAAAAGCTCATGTACATATTGGACACAAATTCTGTGAATTGTGGGTATTTAAATTATTATTACCGGCCCTGATATTGGATAAGAGGATAGATGGATAGATTACATGGTGGCTGGCTATTATGCGCAAGTAATCAAATATGTAGAACCAAGTGGTGCCGGTTTGACAAGATATAGGGTATTCTCTGAAATTTGCAGCATTGCACCTTCAGACACATGTGACGATTTCCATCTGAACTATTTCCAGATAAAAAAAACCATAAATATTTAGGTCTTCAGCTAATATCAAAAATTCTTTAAGAACATACATCAAACAAAGACATTTCATTCTTTAAAACTCTGTCTCATAAGATAAATTTTTGGTAGAGTGTTGTTTTAGTGTCTTGGCTTCTGGCGCTTTTTGTTTATAATTGTTGTCTTGTAAGGTTGTTGTAAAGGTTTTTTTTCTTTGCTCTTGTTGTTATTTGTTCAGTGGTCTATAGTTTAAGTTAATTTGCGTGTTTTTTTCTGTGAAGTTTGTTAAGCCAATTCACTTGAGAATTTTTGCTGCATTGTGTTGCATGTTAGTTTTTATTTTAATTTTCTTAAATCAGGTTGTTTTATTTATTTATTTTATATAAATGTTCTGTGTTTATTTTCATTTCTTAACGATTACCAACAATTTGTGGTTTATTTGTTAAGTTTAAATGAATGGAGTTTTATTTTGGTTGCCAAAAATTGCCAACAAATTTATTTAATGTTGAAAATTTGAATAAAACGATGTATGATGTGTTTTAGAGATAAATGAGTCATCGACTAGAGTTTTTCATTTAAAATTTAAGGCAGAATGGAAGTTTTCAATAACAATATTTTTTAAAACATTTAATTAGCAAACTAAAATAGTTTATTGGATTTGAGGAAAACGTTTGTTTTAACTGAACTTGGCATTAAAATATGAACTTTATAGAGACTTTAGTTAACATTTGTATAATAACTTAAAAGAGATTTGAGAACGTTATTTTGGAACAACGTGCCGTATCGCCACGTCTCATAACATTCATTGGTAAGCCGTTGTCATAGCACTCATAGACGTTATGACAAAATTTATGTTATCTCTTACTGCCTGTATTTAGAATATGAAAACAAAATAGTGAGTTAGAATTTATATTGAAAACGAAAATAAATTTTCGTTTTTGTTTTCTAAAAAACAGGCATTTAATATATAAAACAAGAAGATATTATTGTATTTTATTGTTGTTCTCAATGCTACCAAGTAGTTCAGAATTTCGTTTTCAGTTTCTAAAAAAACAGCCAGTTAATCCTTCAGCAGTGTCAGTATATAGAACATCAATCAGTCAACATTGTTAGGCAGATTTTCATCCGATGAAAACTCACTTTAATTACAGTCTCGTTTTTATTTATAAAATGTATTTACTTTTGCTTAAGTTGAAAAAAGTATCTAATGATGTCCAAGCACGCAATAGATTATACAAATAATTACATTTATTTTACAGCGTTAATTTAAATTTTAGCGCCACTTGTTCTTGGCTCGATTTAGCCACCTGCAAAATAAAATATTTAAAATTTGAATAAAAAACTTCCATTTCCAATAATTTTTCGAAATTCAATTTGAAATTATAACCTTCTCAATTAGATTACACAACAGCTCATATTTTAATTTTTAATATTTTCCGATTTCACTTAAAAAATTTGTAGTTGCGCTTTAGAAATTCAAAGAGTTCTTACATAAAATATTTTTTTAAACATTTATTAGCGATTTACAGGTTCAATTAGATTTTGTTACAAGTATTATGTTGTTTGGTTGAAAATTTGAATTACTTTTCTTCAAAGATATTAATCGATAAGAAAGCTTAATTTGAATATAATAATAATCAGTAGATAAAAAGCCTTCGGTTCTTATTAAGCGAATATCCCATAAGTTTTTAAATTAGCCTTGGTATGAAAGCAATATTATTTCTATTATGTAAAAATCATTTTGTAATCATTCAAAGCATTTTTTAGAAAATAAGAGCCTGCATAATAATAGCTGTGCACATATATATATGTACATACATATATTTCAATCCAAAAACAATTGTCGTTCTTATATTCGCATAATAAAGTAAGTTCAAAATAAAACCAAAAGAAACAAATAATATAAATGATTATCTCAATAGCTTACTCAAGTCGTACGCCATCAACAATTGCATTTCATTTCAGGTCATAAAAATATTTATAGTTTCTTAGCCAAAAACAATCAAATTTTCACTTGGAACAAATGCCCATTAATACCAGTTACGAAAACAGAAAACTAGATTTTTAGCGCCACTCATTTAAAACAGCTCATTAAATATAATTTTATTTACCATTAGTTACTGTCTTATAGTAAAATATATAAAGGAAAAACATATTTTTGGTTTTTAACATTTAATTGCTTTTAAAATTGACAACACCCGCTGCCAATAACAAACTTAATATTTTATATGTTTTAAAACTTCGCTTAAAACAACAACAACAACTGTTGCAATAACTATAATAAATATATTTTTTTCTTGGAAAATGTTGGCAACATTGAAAATTAATTGATTGTTTGCTGCATAAATGTGGCACGCACTAATGGTTTTTAATACCAATTTTAAAGTACGTGTGTAGTTTCTACATGAATGCGTATATGTGCTTGTATTTTGCAAATGTTGTAAGTAAATAGCAATCGAGTTAAGTGTTTCGATATTTATGGCACATGTGTGTTGAAAAGGAATTACAGACTCCAGAAACACATACATAAAACAAAAGTGATTGAAATAAGTTGCCGGAAAATTTGACAACTAGACGAAGTTGAATTTAAGCCTATATTTCTATTTTTCTTTATGTATTTTTTGTTTGTTTGTAGTGATTGTTTATGTTTTCCAATTTTTGCTTTTTTCTTGGGTAAGACTCATTTTTTCTCAAACATTTGACAAGTAATGAGTCATTATGGTAAATATTTTTTCTTATACTATTTTTAAATAAAATATCTTATCATTAAAAAAATAATTTTTTATATTATATACATGTGTCTTAAAAGTAAAGGCTTTATTATTATACTTATTTATTTTAGTAACAATAATAAATTATTCTTTATAATATGAATACAATATTCAATAAAAAAACAGGAAAATCAAAAACTTACAAAACGAACTTGATTACAAACACAAAATGTTTACTGGAATCTAAAGAAGAATACTAGAAGCCAATCTAGCAACTTATTTCTTTGTTAAACCTCTTCTTATTTATGCCTGTGAAACAAAAATGATTATTGGCAGAAATATTAAAACTGGTGATGTAAATTACAAGATACTTCACGAGCATTATATGAGAGAATTTAATTTTCTTTATAAATTTTTTACAAGCAATATTTATTAAATTTTGAAAATTCAATTCAAAATAATCCTAAACAATTTTGGAATTTTATAAGATCTAAAAACTCTTTATCAGCTTATCCATCTACCATGTATTTTAATGAAAAACTTTTAAGCTCCGGTAATGACATTGCTACTGCTTTTGCACAGTTTTTTCAGTCTAATTTTGTAACTAGTAATAACTCGATAGATCCTAAGGTGTTGAAATTTATACAGCCTATTATGGACTTTGGTTATATTCAGTAAACTGTTTATGCTGTTCTAAATGGTATTAAAAATATAAAGAACTCCTTCGGAATCAATATTTATAAATTTTATAAAAAATTTGGCTGAAAGTTTAGTTGTACCGCTTCAGCACATTTTTAATAAATCCCTGGCTGATGGGTATTTTATTGGCAGATGGACATTTGCCTCTATAACTCCCCATTTTTAAAGCAGGTGTTAAATTTGATATTTCTAATTATCGGCCGATTTCAAAATTATCTAATGTGTCAAAAATATTTGAACATATTATTAAGGAAAAAATGTATTTTGCAATTAAACGCCATATCTGTAATGAACAGCATGGATTTTTTCCAGGTCGTTCTACTGCCAGTTTTGTATTTCAGTTTTTGAAAGACATAATCAAGTTGATGCTATCTTTATAGATTTTGGCAAGGCATTTAATCAAGTAGCACACGATATATTGTTCCTCAAACTTAAGATCATATCTATCAATAGAACATACTGCTACTTCTGGGCTACCACAAGGTAGCGTATTAGGTCCATTGCTGTTTTTAATTTTTATACATGACATTGTAAACTCTTTTTCAGGTTCTCAATTTTTATTGTATGCTGATGACCTTAAAATTTTTAAAGAAATAAGCTCTGATAATGACGCGCTTACTCCTGATGTGATATTAATAATTTATCTTTATAGATAAACAAATGTTATCAAATGACTTTTCCTAAGCCTAATATTAGCAACCGTTAAGATCTTCCAATACAAAATTCGTGATAAGAACTTAAAAACTGTCTACCAAATGTTCGATCTTGGCGTTGTTCTGGACTCTGATCTAAATTTTAATGCACACCTGGACTCTATAATACCTAAAGCCTATTCTGAATGTTCATTTATAAGAAGAAACTGTAAAGACTTTTTGGATCCTATAACATTTCGAATATTATATATTGCTTTTGTGCGTTCTAAGTTAGAATATTGTGCCTTTGTGCGGAACCCCATTTACCGTGTCCAAACTGATAGAATTGAGGGAATTCAGAAGAAATTTTTTTATTTTCTCTTTGTAGCAATCGTATCATTTTGTCGCCTACCTCATATTATGCTCGGTGCTTGCTTTTAGGCTTGAAGCCTCTTTATTTAAGGAGAACTATTAATGCAGTCATGATAATCTATAATTTGATTAATGGTTTCATTCGATTTTGAATACTTATTAAATTTGATTAGCTTTTGTATACCTTTCAGAACCATTAGATAGAATAACTTATTTAATATATCGACTCATGTTACTAATTATGCCATGCGTGAGCCTATTTTACGGGCATTCAGTAATTTGAATAATATTAATAATGTTGTTAAATTATACTTTTCTTTGTCTGAAATTAATTTTAGAATATTAGAAAATAAGGATTTATTAAATGTACTTTTAAATTAAAATTTACCAATTAGCCTGTAAGGATATTTTAGTCCATTGCCGTAGATAAATAAATAAATAAACAAATTTGGAAAAATAGGTTTATTGTTTGGTAGATTAATTGACTTTCTTCTTTTCCAAAATGTATCAATACCTATATCTTTATCTATATCTCCAAAATTGTAGATCTCTTATTTCATGCTCAATAACTTAATATTTTTATTTAGAGACTAGATTAGGAAAACCTTTTAATAAAGTAAGAATTTCAAAGTATATTTTTTCAAAATCACAGAAATATAAACTTCTTCCTTTTTTTAAATTTTACGGCTATTGAAATCAATTTTATTTAGAGGCGTATTTTTTATACTATCATCTACTAAAAAAAATTATTAAAATATTTTAAAAAACTTTTGTCATTTCATAGTGCATGTTGTGAATTTGAATTCCTTCAATTTTGTTTAGATTATTCATAAAAATAAGCACATTTTTAAAAAAATAAAAGTACAGCTCGTTAATGTCTTTCAAATTTTTAAATATTTCTTCAGCAGATCAATATCATCATACGTAGAGGTTATGTTAAGCAAAAAGTAGCGAAGTCAAAAAATCGTCAAAGTATAAGGGTACTAAAAAAAATCAAACGTCATTTTGTAAAATTCGCTATAAAAAATCGACAAAATACCGCTAGATCGTCATGTTTGGCAACCCTGATAACATTATACAATAATATCAAAATTTAACTATTCTATCTTTTCGTCATCATATCAACCTTCTGACATTATCTTTACTGCTGTAGAAACCCGAGTTTTTGTTTACTTTATTTTTAATAATTTTCAAAGGTAAAACTAAAAATAAAAATGCTGTTTGTTGTTTTTTGCATAACAAATAAAGATTTCTAAAATCATTTTCCTCAGAGAAAATAACAGTTAGAAGTTTTATGAAAATAAATTAATTTGTAACTATTATTTTAGATTTTAATAAATTACTTTTAAAATAAAAAATATTAATGCTCTTAATATATCGGGCAGAAATATAAATTGTTTCTATTGATATTTATTTTATAATTTTATAACGATTGTTGAAACATTTTTTCAATAAATATTGAAATAAGATACATATTAAACTTAGCTGCTGATAAGGGGGTCTCATCAGCACAGCTGACGTATTCGTTCGTCATATGTTTTCCAGCATAATACCGAACTCTCTTAGATTTCTTTTTCTGTGTATTTATATAAAATATTATTTTCGTTTTTTAAAAATTTTAAATATGGAAAGAAAACTTTGTTTAGCGATAATTTTAAATTGTTTATTGAAGAAAGGAAACAAAAATATTTAGTGGCAAACATTTTAAATGAAAAATATTTAACCTATTAAAAATTATAAAGAATCAATTTTTAACACTACGCCGGCTTGTAGTGGTTCTATATGTATTTTCTGTTTTGAATTTCTATAACTTTTTTTAAGAAAAGCTATAAAATCTATTTCTTTTTTTTAAATGCCTTAACATTAATAAATATAACTCATTATCCGCAAATTGTTGTCTTTTCTTTTAATGTGTTTTCTGGCTGTAAGAAAATAAAAAATTCAGAGGCGTTATGTAATTAATCATTGAAATTTTAAAGCTATTTGTAAATCATTATAAAAAACATAAAAACCCAACACTTCCCTCACAATCATACGAGCACATATGCGTAGAAACACATGTCAAATTCAATGCAACTGAAGTGCTCAAGAAACACCTTACAAGAAAAATCGTATACAAAAAAAAATTAAAATAAACAATTTGCAGAAAAAGTTACGAGTTCCAACAAATAATATTTCTGAATGCTCATGTTATTTGGTTGTTCAGAAAAATAAGAAAGGAACATAAGGCCATAAAATAAAAAAGAGTAAATAACCTAAACATTAGCCACGTTTAGAAATATAAAAAAGCTACTGACTATCAGCAACGTGCCAATGAAAATTATTTTTAAAATGCAGTAGATGCTGTGCAGAATCACCATCCACAGCAGCAGCAAAAGCAGTAGATGCACCAATAGCAGCATTAGTAGGACTTCCTTTTAGAAACACTGACTTTTTCGAAAGAGTTAAAAACTCATAAAAACTAATAATAATTATAATTGCGGCTACAAAAACCATAGAGAAGATTTAAGTTTGTGGGTAATAAATTAAGAGAAGAAAACTTTCCAAAGGTCATAGACGAATTTTGGTTACAGTGCAATAAATAAAGTTTTATTATATTCAATTAATAAGCTATGATTTCTAATTATACAGTGTCCTTGTTGACTACGTTGAATTTTTTCCGATTTGAAAACTATTGGCCTCTTGTAGGTCCTTCATTTTAATGAGGGGGAGTGATACTCAGAAAGTGCTTGTCTTGGTATAGGGTACATTTCACTAATAAAAAGATATTTTCCAAAACATTAATGTCATAAATCGAACGTTTGCAACATTAAAAACTGCATACAGATACATGTGTACATCTCTTAAACGTGGTTAACATTATTTGCTAAAACATTTATAAACGTTGTTCGCATGAACAAATGAGCATGTGTTTTCATGCGTTTGAAGCGAATATAATTTTTTAAATTCGCAGATTTTTAGCTCATCAACATACCTGTACGTTAAACTTTAGAAATGCTTCCACTTTGAAGAATGTGTTTGGAAAACATCTACGCAGAAAAGGCGTAATAATGAAAAGCCGGACAAAAGGATTTCATCTATGACAAGGGAATCTTGCAGTTTTGAAAAGTTTCTCATTTCATCTTGGTTTTGTTTAAAACATTTTTCGCAAGATGTCTCATAAAAGTCGGTCATTAGCTGCAAATAGACTACACAACAATAAAATGCAAATGCCTGTGCTTTGGCATAAATTGTATGTTAGTACAAGTTGCACGTTGCCGAGCTGATGGGCCGGCATCAAGTCACTAAAACGTTTACTATCACAGGTGAGTAATGACTTAAGGGGTCATTTATGTCAGTGGCAGCAATTGTCATTAATTCTTATTTGCATCTTTTTTATAAGTGTACCCTGAAATTCTGTTGCGAATACTCTGACTTTTTTGGGTGGTGGCACTTAAATAAACCTGGAAAGTACTACTTGCTTGCTCAGAATATTTTAGAAAATACAAAAAAATTATATATTGGAGAAAAATACTACTCTACTGCGAGTACAACATTTTTCATATTTTAGTTAACAAAAAACTTTAGTTCTTTATGATTGCAGAGAAGTTTCCTTTGTTATATACTTGGTCGAAACCTTGCCATTGTGTGTGTTCTTTGTGCTACTCTGTATGTTGTTGTCAGTGTTGTTTGTCGTTATTGTTATATGGTCCATATATGCCAAGTTCTTGCTGTTCTAGTAGACAGTTGAACAGCATCAGTAACAGCATCATATTGCTAGTTCTGAACTTTGTTTGTCCTCATGTCTTTCTTCGTTGTTACACTAACGAAGCCGACTTTTGTGCAGAGCATAACAGCAAACGTACCCACCAACCAACAAACCACCTTCATTCCTCTTTGTGTTATTCGAAAGTTCTTAAAGGCCACTGCACAAGTGCATTTGTAAACGTTTGTTGCAAGCAAAACAATACGTACAAAAAGTGTAGAAAAAACATTGTACAAATGTGCGAAAAAAATTCGCTTAAAAACATTTTTGTATGCACACACTTAGAAGAACATGTGTGCATCTTGGAAATGTAAAATGATCGATCATTTATCAGCTATTATACCAAATATCACACAGTGGTTCAGACGATCTCTAAAGGAGTACGAGATTTTAAGGTAAAATTTAAGAAGGTAAAATTTAAGAATTGTTTTGTTTTTAATTTATTATTTGCCAAGAAGATTAGTTTTAAAATTGGCTCCAAAATGAATCATAATGTCCAAAGACATTATCGCTCTTCAAAAATTGTTTTTAATAAATATGTGATGCCTCTAGGCAATCTGTAACTTTCGCTAATATCTAACAGCTCCAAACGCCACATTGAAATTAAATGGGATGCTGATTATTATATCTTCGAGTTTACTACGATACTCGCCATTGCTATGAAACTATTAGATTTTATGGTGTCTCCCTGCTTGTCAGGTGGCAAAGTGTTTTGAATAGTGCTTAAGGGTTTTTCAAAATCTATAGCTGTATTCAGTGCTTGATGCGAATGAACTTGCATAAGTGAAAATGCAAAATATCGTAGCTTTTCTTTGCTATCCAACAAAAAATAATAGAATTTGCATTTGACACGTTATTGCAATAGCTTTTTTTCTATGTTCATTGCGTGGTCATCACTCACTTTTAAAGTTGTCATTTGTAAAAGAACAACATTTATTTACTAAAAAAGCAAAGGAATCGACTGATGCAATAAAATAAACAAAAAAAGAAAAATCAAATAAGAAGTGGACCACAAATGAAATATCTTTAATTTTAAATTATTTGGAGGACTGGACAGTGATTTTGCATATTCCTCCAACAAACGAAAACAACATTTTGCAAAGCAAACTTTGCGTGTGTAGAAGCGAAACAAAGTTAGTGCTTTTTGGGTTGCGCCTTCTTGTAAGTGCAACTATTTTGCCAAAGTAAACATTTGTCAATGACAAAATAGTTGCACTTGCAAGGAGTCGCAACCCAAAAAGCACTAAACACTGAATGCCGCTTATGAATATAAGACAAAAGGGGAGTGCTATTCTACCGATTGCTCGACAAATTTATGGTGGCTGTTAAAGACCAATACAAAACTTTGTGGAACGAAAGCCTGCTTGTTCTGAGCGGATGCTTTAAATCAGAACATCAAATAGACGATTGCTTAGAATGTATCCGATTACAGTGTCTAAATTTTTTGGCATATTATTTGTCATCCCTTTCTTGAGTTCAGTGGTAATCCCATGGGCACTCCAAAAATCGGCAACCAATTGATAAATAATCCTGGCGTATTATTTGTTGTCAGCTTCAATGATTATGTGGGAAATATTATCATTTCCGGGGTCTATTGCTCTCCACACTTTTGATTGCATTGCCAATTGCAGCGGCACCTGGGTAATCAATCAGTAGCACTTGAGGTGAACCAATACTTGTAGTCCATAATAATGCCTAATGCCCATAGACTCTGTGACACATTTTGGTCCATCATATCGCACATCTACATAATGCCAAGTGCCCGCCCTTGCTATAATATATTAATGCTTTTTGTTATTGTTTTCTGCGATTTTCGAATAAAAAAATATTTTATTCCTTAAAGAGTTAAAAATAATACTTTGCTTATGTTAGTAATTTTTTTGTTAGGAATAAAGATACAAATGATTTTAGCAACAGTATAATAGGTGAGGAATCTTTCATAAAAAGTGAATATATATTAGAGGAAATATGTAGAAAACGATAGTAAGAAAAACTATAATTTTTTTGGCGAATTAATCAGTTGCTAGTCTCTTTGGCCGCACAAGGAATATGCGCGACTTACAAGTAGCAGTGAGGCCTTCAAACAAAGTATAAACAGGTCTACCTTTAAAATTTTCTGCCCTATTAATGTTTGTAATCATGAATCAAGAAAACAAAACAATTTTCTACCGCTCATCTACGTCGTCATAGAATATAAATGATTGTTTGTTGTGAAAAATTTAAAAGATTTTTGGCATTAAACTGGAAATAGCTAATTAACTTCTAAACGGGTGCATCGATTTGATCAAAATTTTAAATGGACAGAAAAGAAACGCAGTCTAGTAAAACATTTAAGTTTGGGCTTGAAGCTATCTGAGCAAGAGCTTCCTCTGTCTACCAAAATTTTACATCTCGGCTTACTTTTCATACACAGATACACTTTTGTTTGCAATACATATTCTATGTCTACGTCACAACTCAACACAATCACACACAACAAAATAGCATACCTGTGCCTTTCGCAATTTTCTTTTCTTGATACATGGTTTGTAATTGCATCACAAACGATTGGGACACCCTCCATAAAAACTGAATATATCAGAAAAACTATGAAGTGAGAGTGCTAGAATGTTTGCAGGACCGAGAGAAATTAAAATTTAACAGTATGAAATCTAAAGAAAAATCAACAAGACAATAATTAGTCCAAGTCAAATACTGAACCATGCCACTGTTCCACCTTCACTATTTCATCTATTTTTCAATACTACTATTTATTCTCCCAATTACTGTCTGTCCCCTCGGAACAGCCGCAATAATAATAAGAACAAAAGTCACAATAATGACAAAAAATGTGGATTATAATTTGATATGTGAGTGCATTTTATTTTAAACACAATTTAATGGCGCAACGTTGAGACCATTTGTGGTCATAATGTGAACAACAAATGAGCGAACGATCAAACATTTAAACAATCCAGTAGATAGAAGAATAAAAAATTCTAATAAATACAACATCCTAAAAAACGAACTGAGAAAGTTTATATAAACAGAAGACAAAGTATATTTTATTCTAGCCCGGTTGCCTGGTCATAAGCAACTTTTTCTTCGGCTTTTTATTTGTTTGTTTGTTTTGTTTGTTTGATGTTTCAGCATTAGGGAATGCAACATGAGTATGATTTATTACTACGTTCGTTTCGCTTTATGACAAAACTCAAAGCAATAAAAAAATAGTCGGCTCTCCTTGTTCCATATTAAGTCTAAGATGATGATAAACTCGGTCGAATGTTTAGTATATACATACATTGGGTTAAATATAAAAATTATAATTTTTGTAGGCTACAAGTTAAACAATACATATTGCTATATTGTGAAAAAATACAATAAATAGAGAACATTTATGTTTAAAATGCAATGATTTGTTAGATGCACCTGATTTGTTAACGAATTTGGTTTCTACTTTTACATGATTTTTTTACACAAGAGCAATTCTAATTGGCAAAAATAGAAGGCTCTGGATAAAGGAAAGCGAAATTATACGTGTAATGGGATACTGAAGTTAACGAATATTTTTATGGGTCTAACACTGAGTAGCGTCAACAACAAGCTTTAAAGCAGACCTTTGTCTCACGAAAATCTTACTATAGTGTAAAAGCAAAGGTATTACCACGTAATTGATACGTGTGTCTCTCAGCGCTAAAATTTCACTGGATATAATTTTTATAGCACCAAAATCAATAATTTAGGCTTTTTGTTAGTTTACATATTTTATATTTTTATGAAATATGTATGCTTAATATGCGTATACAATTTTTCGTTTTACGAGAACTGTTTTTAATATTTTTTTAAAGAAATAAATTGAAAATTTTTAAATTTTAGACGAGAGTCAACTACTGCGATTTCCTCTCATATGCAAAGTTAATTAAGAACACAAACAAAATCCCAAGAAAACTCTTCAAAAGCACTTAGGATCAAAGCAAAAATCAAACCAGTCACCCCCAAACTGAGGAGAATTTAATTCGAAATTTGAAAAAAATTTCAATAATGTTTTAATTCGCACAATTAAAGATTTAATACTACAATATCAAAAAAATCTTTCTTAAGTGCTCCAATTAATCAAATTTTTTAAAAAATCTTTTTAGATTTTAATTATTCGATCTTATTTAATTCTACGTGTTTTTAGTTTTTTTTAGGAAGTTGGAAAATTTTTCAAAACTAACTATTAAATTAAGTTCATTCAGTCAAACATTTTCCCAACACTCAAAATACTCTGTACGTAAAATTAACTGAAATTGTAATTTAAAACAAATGAACCAAAAGTTAATTTAATTTTTAATGTTAAGAAATTAATTGACTTAAGCCCGTAAAAATAAAAGATTTTTCCTTTGTTTGTGTAGGAGAGGAAAACTCAAACAAATCAAATAAAGCAAGCTAAGAAAAAACAGCAGTTGAAAACAACGGACAATATTAAATGTAACCGAAAATCCGTATTAATATGTCCTTAGTTTTTTGAATGAATGTTAGAATCAGTTAAAAATAAAATTGCTTACAATTTTGAATGTTTATTCTTTTAAAACTGACTGAACGGATTACTTTTTGAATAACGTACAGTCCGTTACTGTAATAATATTGTGAGTGAAGGCTTCATTAAGCCTTTTTCACTTAAGTCCATTTGTTGAATTCAATAATCAAAAAAACCTCTAGCATTGTCGGCGTTTGCAAGATCACATCGGAATTTTATTTTAGAGACGGTTTAAGCTTTCCAGCTTTGGCCTGTTCTTCCACCATATCGGTACATAAAACATCTGAGGTGTAGGGTATGTTCAGCAAATTCTGTTATGGTAAATATTTTTGTAGAACTTATTAACTCTCTAACTCCCCCTCAAAATGGCATTTTTTATCTTTATTCTAACAAATCGTAAACACTGCCCTGAAAGAAGAGTAGGACGGGGATAAAATGGTTTACAAAAATGTTGGCTATAAAATTTGGTGAGAACACACCAAAACCCAAAACTTAACACAAATACATATTTGCCATAACAAGTTTTACAAAGTTGCTGAACATACCATATACCTCAGATGTAAAGAAACTATAGTTTTATATACCGATTTGGGGCAAGAACAGGCCAAAGCTGTAAAACTTTAACGCCCTCTAAAAGAAAATTCCGATGTGGTTTTTCAGACGCAGAATCCCGTAATTTTATTTCGTGTTGTACTGTGTCAACAATAAAGCACTTAAACTTGGATACAAACACTTTAATTTTATTAATGTCCGATTTTATTTTTTAAATATCACACAACAAATAGTTTTAATTAGCCAATATTAATAATTCTTTAGCTTGGTGGCCCTTATGGTCATAGCACAAAAATAAAAAATAAAAATTTTACTTATACCGTTAAATGATTATCAATGTATAGTAAGCTTTGCTTTCAAAATAGGGAACTTTATTTTCAAAATGTATATTCTGAAGGTCAGTATAACCAGTGCCACTGCTTGAGTTAAGTTTTTCCTGCATGTTAGTTATATAATTTCACTCCAGAATCATTGGCTTGATAGTCGTTTTATTGAAGGACTTTCAAATACAAGCGACAATTTTTTTAAAAGAAAAAACTCAATTCGAATTACTTTTGAGTCACTTCAGATATTTGAAATTAAAAACTATTTAATCACGATCTCCCTTTAGCTTAAAAAATGCGAGAAAAAACATTAAAGTAAGAGATTTTTAAGCTAGACCATCACAGCACACTAAAAATGTTAAACTTAGGAGCGAAAAAACATGATCAAGATCACTTATTTACAGTACCACGATATCATGAGTTAATGGCTATTCCACTATTATTTTTATTTCTTTTCTTTTTTTTAATTTTAACATATCAATAGTTTAGTATAAGTCGTATAAGAGATACAAAATCCTTCATAAATGTACAACCATACTAACACATTTGCATAGAAAAGAAGTTAAAATAAGTAGACGAAAAAAAGACGAAACTATTTTTTATGACTTTTAGACATCATAAAATGAACTCCCTCTTAACCTTACAGAACATCATATAAAGACGATCATCATCTTCTTTCTTACATTTTACATATTAAAAAATAAGAAAATAATAAGAAAAAATATAAATTTTTTCATTTTTTTCTTATTAAGCATACGACAAGATCGTTAATTTGATTCTGTCTTGTTACATTTCAACTTCGTCATCATCATCATCATCTATATTGTATAAGGACATTAAAACTATAGAATCTCGGATATACGAATCAAGGGAATTTTTTCTTCAAAAACATCAAGCATGGAAATCGAGAATATTTCATTAGAAAAGTGCATTAAATAGGCAGTAAAAAAGTAAAATATGCTATTAAGAAGAAACAAAAATAGCTTTTCAAAAATATAACTTTTTTATTCATCAGCTCAATAGCCTATGAATTTAAAATAAGAGTAAACGAAAATAAACAAGAACAAAGTAACTGAAAAAACTAAAATTGTACATTAATTTCTCAACAAAATATCAATATTAGAATTAAAAATGTTGAATAAAATAATACAAGCTTTTTATTCGTAATTATTATTGCAATAAGGAACATAGGCTTAACTCAAGCCTAAAATTTAAAAGCATTGTCCATTATATCAAAATAAACTTTTATTTTTAAAATTCAAATGTTCTTTTAAAATCCACTGATAATACTTCGTTAACTTCATATTTCAAAATTGATTTAATAAGAAAATGTAGATGAAAACTTATATGTAGATGGCGAAAATTCAGCAACACGTTTCATCTGATATTCATAACAGAAAAGCTGTCTGTTGATCAGTATTTAATTGATTGTTAAAAAATTCAAAAAATTTTTTTAAACATTCTTATTGTCTCCCAAGAAAACAAATTTAATTAGATATTTGCGGTTTCCCTGATAATATATCAATCTTTTTTTTTAGATCGCAAAGTAAAATCGAACAAGTAGGCCTTAAAAGAGCAAAATATACTTTTTTACAAGTGAAGGTCTAAATCTGGATTTGTCAAATCGTCTTTTTGAATAATTAAGAAAAACCGGGTTTTTAAAATTTTCCGATTTTTTAAACCAGTAGTGCGATTCAGTAACTTTTAACACTTTTGTAGGTGTTATTTTTAACCACATGTTTTGGGGTTTGCACTAACCACTTTGTTATTCACTAACTTATGTTTAACCCCGGTAAAGTGTGTTTTGTTTCAATTGATATTAAGTGGCATCTCTGTCATCAGTCATGTATTAGTAGATGAGTTTTGGAACTTTTGAAGCAATAAAATGTTATATTTTTAAATTTGTTATTGAATTAAATGTCGTTTTTATTATCTTTTTGTTATCTTTTATTTAATAACAGCCCCCACTGGCAATGTGCCTATACATTTTTTTCCAACAAAGAGCGCTACCGTGTAATAAATAAATAAGTTAATAAAGTTTTTGTAATTCACAATTTAAATAAAATGAAGTGTTTTATTTATTAAAATATGCAAACGAGCAATACATATAAATATGTAAGTACATAATAATCGCTAGAACATAATTTCTACTAAAGTTGTTAAATATATTGACTAAGTAAAAAAATTTGCAATTAAACGTTCTTGGACTCGTTTCGCTATTGAGGATGGTTGGTTTTGATTTACTAAATCACTACTTGTGTTAGTTACTGAATTATCCAACTCTAGTTCATGGCTTTGGTCAATTAAACTCATGTTGTGTAATGTTGCGCAGGCGTTAACAACTTTTCCGGCAAATCCTGGATCGTACAAAAGAATTCTTTGCTTCGACAGACACCGCCAAGTTCCTTTTAGAACGCCAAAAACTCTTTCGACCGGATTACGAGCCTTACATAAGGCCTCATTGTAACGGAATTTAGCACTTCCTTCTAATTGGTTTGGTAGAGGAGTCATCAACCATGGCTCTAACGGGTATCCAGAATCTCCTGTAGATTTTAATGTGTTTTTTTTTGTACATGCATATGTAAGTAATTTAGTTATACCTACCAATTAAAAACATGTTGTGGTTTCCATTTTCGAAACTTCGTTGCATGACTCTTTGAATTGCAGAGGAGCTCCATATGTATGAATCATGTCGTGCTCCTGGATATTTAGCGTTTACATTTAAAATTTTCAAATTTGGATCACATATCTGCACGTATGTAAAAAAAAATTATTGTTGTTATTTGTTTGTTTTAAAACCTTACTTACCATTTGGACATTAATTGAGTGGTAGCCATGGTGATTAACGTAAGCTTCTTCATGGATTTTTGGAGCTAATATTGGTATATGTGTACAATCGATTGCACCGATTGTACCTGAAACAAAAGGTGAAGAAGCTGAAGCAAAAATTGCCTTTGCAGATTGACGTTCTTCCTGAGTCATTGGGAACTTTATTTTTGCACAAAACATTTTATTGTTAATTGCATCAGTTACCCGATGTATGCAACGGCTTACTGACGACTGGCTCATGGATATACCCCATTGCTCACCTACAGGCCGTTGGTAACATCCAGTTGCATAAAAACGTAAAGTTGCTAGCACCTGCCAAAATACACACATACATACATATTTTTATTTAATAATACTTCATTATGTATACAAGTAGATATGTACCTGTTTTTCAGCCGATATTGCAGTGATCCTAGAACCATGCAGAAGAACATCAAGTTCGGACACAACTTCTTCAGCCAATTCCGGATTTAAGCGGTAGAGTTTTTTAAAGTGCGTCCCAGCCAACTCAAAAGGGTTATCCAAATCGCGAAGTTCACGCCGGTTGACTGGAGGAGCGCTATCAAATGGCTCATTCTCCGATAAATTGTAGGCTAAGTACTCAAAAGCCATTAAACACTTTTATTTTTATAGCACAAATTAAAACAGGAAACAAATGCCGGTGTTAATAAACCACAACTTTTGTAGTTAAAAATAACAGCTGACACAAACAGCTGGCTTTAAACGCCAGCAGATATGGTTAAGTGTTAGTGAATTGCAAAAAGCTTAATTTTGTGGTTAAAATTTTTAAACTAAACAAAAGTGGTTTAAAAAGCATAGTGAATCGCAGTACAGTTAGAATTAAAAAAAACGGTTTTCGAGTTATTCGAAAAACTAGTATTTCTGACTCGAATTATTAAGAAATTAGCAAATATATTTTGTTTGTATTTTTTAGACTTTATGCGATTACTTTTAATAGTCAGTGATTCGATTCACTATTTTTTAACGATTTGTTAACAGCAAAATTTGTCTGCAAATGTTGTTGTTTGCGGTAACGAATATCTGATTCAGTTTTGTTCTCAACAAATATGCTTTAATTTCATATCGGTGGCATCTCTGTTAAAAAACAGTGGAAAGCACAAAGAAGAATGAAAAAAAAACAAATAAAATGCGACGGGGAGGCAAAACATTCGATTAAGCTAACAAATTTTGAAAAAAAAATCTTTTTTATACAAATGAAATAAATTTTTATGCTGTAGGGAGAAATTGTATAGTATGATGTAAAATTGCAATCGCAAATTATAATAAACAATGGCTTTTTCAGTCTAACTACATTTAAGAGCCAAAGTCAAAAATTTACATACCGGAGTACTTTGCTACCGATTGGCACAAACCCTATGTAAAATATATTATTACATATTCTTTCCATTGATTTGAAATATTGTTGATTTTTTATTTAAAAGAAAATTATGATCCAATAATAACAGGTCTGTCCATAATTGCAACAATACAACAATAGAAAAAACAACAGGTATTTTGTTTGTGTATAAAATCGCAAAAATTTCAAAAACAGTTGAAAAAAATTTAGTTTTATATGTTAAAGATGGAAAATTAAAGTTTTCTTCGGTACAAAAATATATTTTCAAGGTCACCCACAGCACGAAATTGAAATCTTTGTAATTTTTTTCTTTATTAGCTAAAAACATATAATGAGTTGTATTTGTTGTTGCGTTTATGTTATATTTTCGCAACAAACACAATGGTTTTATCTGATACCAAACGTCATTCTTAATCCCTTTTCACACCAAGATAAAGGTTTGAGATTAAAGTTTGAAATCAAATTGACGTTCAGTTGAAAGTAAATTTTTGGTGCCGACCTTAATGTTAAACTACATTGATCTTGTTCAAGACTGCGAATATATAAAAAAAATTGTATTGTTTCTTAACCTAAAAATATATTTCAAGTAAAACTTTGTTGTTTGTGCGCTAATAAGTTTAAAATATTTCAAAACGTTGCTCATGCGCAAAGCGACTAATTTTGGTCCTCGTTTTTTGTGATACTGACCGATAGTAAATATATCGGATACAAAAATAAACTATAAGTGTTAAAGTAACATATCAATAAAAAAGAGGTTCATAATTCGTCTTTAGAGTATCGTTTAACTGAAACAAAAATTTATTATTTTTTAAAACAGTCGCTAAGCAGCTCTGGGCTGAAGAACAGCTCTCGCGTCATCGTAATTATTTCTTAAGTGCGGTCTGGCTTGCGTGTGTTGTTTGGCCTTCGAGAGTTTTTCGTCTCGCTCGCAATGGTTGACTGATTTGCCACCACGTTGCTTCCTATGTGAAGGCATAGGTCGGGTATAGTCGGTCACAAAAACATTTTTAAAATACTGTTAATAACATAATCGACATATGGTCTAGTTACCGGCGCCATTTTTGTGCAACCATATTCTGCAAATTTACTTTGTAGAATACGTACCAATAAATAAATAAATAAATTTTTTTTAAGTACGAAAAATTAAACTATTATGGAATAATATAATTTCAATTGCAAATTGACACAGAGAATTAACACATATCTCAAGTTGAGAAAAAACAATCTTTTATGGAGAATCCTATATTGCAGAATTTAGTTTCAAATGGTTTTCAAATGATATAACACCCCAAGAAATATAGTTGGAAGTTATTATTACATTTTCATGTCTGTTATGGGCGTGTATTTACTTTTTGTGAAGCTTTTTAATTTTGGGGAAATACTGGAAATGACAGCTAATTAATTTTTGCTTGTGACTTATTTAATTTCTATGAGACTTCTTTATTTTATAATTTTTATTTTAGTTAACTAGTAGGAGCCTATCAATCATATTGTAAAAGATCGATTTGTTGAATACTCCATAGTCAGGGAATTAAACAGTATTTTGCTGCTCCTGAACAATTAGGGTTTTGCAGATAAACCATTTCGGATAATTATATTTGCTTTTATTTAATATCGGCTATACTTTATTAAAATTGCCGGTAAGTATTTTTTCACTTCAACAATGACACTTCGTATTACATGTCTAAAGAATTATTTAAAATTAATTTTCTTATATTATATGATACTAACTGCGTCTTTTTAGAAAATGAAATCAACATTTTGAGTGACCGTTAATATTGAAATAAATAATAAATTACAAAAATTTGGTTTTGCTTTCAATATAATTCTCACTTACAATTTTAGTATAATTTTTAAAAACAGACTGTATAATTTTATATACAAAGAGTGATGTCTCAAAAGTACTGAGAATGGACGGATTAATGATCTTCTACGAGCAGATAATTTAAGTTCTACTGTGTAAAATATAAATAAGCATGCATGTTCTATATGATGACTTCAATGATGATGATGATGATGGTCTGGGATGTTCATAAAAATGTTACGATTTTAATCTCAGTTATTTCTCTAGAATGTTCTTCTTTATTATATACATACATAGCAAAAATAATATTCCAAACAGAGTGCACGAGAACCAAAAATGCTTTAGAAGGAGACAAAAACTTTAAATTCCTAGATGAAAGCCACCATTATGATCTTTGATTCTTAACATTTATTGCATGCAATTTTGTTTATTATAACTATCTGCCTCATCCAATGTTAAGCCGTAAGATTTATTTTGCATTGCTGTCATTTTTAAGTTAATGGTTTATTGTGGTTGGCAAAAAAAGTTTAAATAAAAATGTAAAATTTTTTCAATATTTTATTAAATTATGCACTTGCATCATATGAAAAGTAGAGTGTTAAACATATTTTTTATAGTGTAAAGAACAGGTTGTTTTAAAAATAATTAAATAATGTTTGAAGGAGTGTAAATTTTATACTAAGTTGTACACATATAGGTTTGAGTCATACTTTTGTCACCATGGGGTGGGGTTAGCAAATAATTTTAGAACTCTCGCTGGTATTGCAGACCATCCATTCCAGTTGAAAGCAATGGTAAGTATAAGTTTTTACTTGAGATTTAGCACAATAAGCCAATAGAGTCCCCACCAAAATTTCTATGGGCTCAAATCTCTTCAATAGTCGCTAATAATATTAAGTCTTAAATGTCTCAGGTGGCTTCATGATTGATTCGCGGGACTTATGTTTTTTTTCAATGGGAAAATTCAGTGGTGACTACCGGTGCGTTAAGCCTGAGTAGACACCTGCATTTAGCAATTTCTATAAATGGAATCGACAGTAAGGTGTACCATCGAGAGTTGTCAAGTTGCTCGACAACATGTAGAGTATATTTTATGGTATGTCCGACATATCTATTCATCAATAATAAATAAGTACAAAAATAATAAAGATTTGTTGCTTTAATCCAATAAAATGAAATGATATTATCATACTGACGCAGTTCTGTTTGTATTTTTGTTATTTTGGCTTATAAATAGAACAAACGTTACAGAAACTAACAAATGATTTATATTAACAAAATTTCAACGGCTTATTGCAATAAAACTTGTATATTTGCATAAACAGAACATAAATTAACTGTTCTTTTCATTTAGACTTTCACCTTGGATGTGAAAGTCACACTAAAATAAATAAAAATTTTATATACCAAAAATCGAGAATTAGAATTAATTTTTCTTGGCAATAAGAAATTACACACCACATCTTAAAAATCATTTCAAGATCAGCAATAGCAACTTTTGGTTGAACAGCTGTGCTTTTGACATCTTCAAATGATTTGCACCATAGCGCAAGGTCTAAAAGTAAAAACAAATCATATTCGCATTTTTGATTGTTTATTTTTAATTTATAAGAGTATATTTTATGCAAACCTTTTTATTAAGTATTCAAAATATTAAAGGTATAGATGTAAAGGCAGCAATCTGTATTTCAATCATTTATAATACTAAATTATAGACAATTATTTATTATTTAAAAATACAAAGATTTACTACATCTATCGAATACCATTATAGCTTTAGAAAAATATTTAAGGTAAATTTTATAAGAAAATTGGCGCCTTTATCTTCTTAATAATATACTTACATGCATATATAATCTTCAAAACGTCTCAAAAATTATTTACCTCTTTATATATATTATTTTGCCGCTGAAATAATATTATCTTCTTTAATTTATTTATCTGCTGTCCAGTTTAAGAACTCAAAGAATAAAATTCAATTTTGTTTCAAGGATGTTTCAATTGAACTTTAACAGTCCATTTTGTAGTCAAGGATTTATGTTAATTGACTAGTCAAATGCTATTAGCACTTAACAGCTCGACAAGCTGCGCATTCTACACAAATAAACTTGAATAAAATGCAAAATACTTGAAAGGTTTACAAACTTTAAAGGAAGATATTTTCTTCCCATTGATTTGCATTAACAATTACATATATTAACATTATTTAAACAAAGCTATAACAGACAGCAAGAGAAAATAAATAAAAATAAATAAATCGAATCAGAATAACAGTGATCGACAGAACGATTCGTATCGGAGTCTGATCAACCAAATAATGATTCTAGTTACTTTATTTGCCTTTCATATATAATCTGGCCCAAAAAAATTTGTTTGTGGAAAAAAGTTCTGGACAAGTATATAAGATAGAGTTTTGTTTTGAGTTTTTTATTTCGAAACAAATATTAAGAAACTGAGTTCACCAATCCGATTTATCTGTGGTCACATTCGATAACCCACTGAGTCGACTTAATCTTTGTATGCTACCACATTCTTTTCTCAAAACTTTTTTTCATAATTCCTTCTGGCATCGTATGAATGGGAGTTTTTTAGACTCCATTTAACTTTTATACATATCTATATGTACTCGTATATATGTAAAAGATTTTTAAATTTTATTTATTGAAAGTTTTCTAATCTAGCTTAATTTTGTTAATTAAAAATTCATTTTTTAGAGGAACACCAAAATAAAGATACTCTTTTCGCAAAACGCCACACTCACGCGATCATATGTAGGTGTTTCAAAAAGTGTTTTATTCCGAGTTTCTTTTATTTAAACCTTATCACTTGTCTAGTTTATCTCTTAATGACTATGCTTATTTTCTACCTTCACCTGCCTGTCAGTCGTGCTAGGGTTGCCATTTCGTCACCCTCCATTTCTGTTCCCTAAGGACTGCCATATGTCAAGATACAATGAAACATGCCTTATTTTAGTAGTCTTCCTCTTCCCCATACATCTGTGGTCTTGGAGTTTCCCTTCCCGACCAAATTACACATCTCTCTTTACTAGACGGACTAGTAACATTTCCAACAGTACCCGCCTCATTTTCCTTACTAGCGTCCACATAGTTTGACTCCTCAGAGCCACAACCATATCCAAGCTCCGGTGATTCACCATCATTCCTGCGTTCTGATCCTTTCTTGACTAGTCCTCCCCGTTCCTCATTGCCTACGCCCAGTATAGAGTCACCCACATTCTACTCATCCTCACCCCTATCATATTCATCCAATACGTCAAAACTTATATTCTCCGCCTGATTCTTAGTGTTCACCAATAGTCGCCTATTTCTACGATATTTTCGCCATGCCTATCCTGTACTATGTACGATCTATCGTTGTGTCTTGCTATATTGCCATCCATCATTCTTGAAAAACAACACCCTATCATTAATCCCCAACCTACTCAGTAACTTAGTCGACCTGTTATAATAAAACTGTTGTCACGCTCTTTTCCTCAATATGCGGTCCCGAACTTTGTCATTATCGCTTCCTTTCTAACTCAAAAAATAATTCGATACTGGGTGTCTGGTCTTAAGTGTCCTCCCCATAAACAACTGTGCTGGCGACAAAAGCACACCCTGCAACGGTGTAACATTGTACTCCAATATCTGTTCCTGGTAGTTATGCCTTCCACTAAGAAAATTTTTCCTTAAGATTCCCTTAGCCACAGACACCGCTTTTTCCGCCAGACCATTGCTCTGCGGGTAGTTAGGACTCGAAAACTTTACTCTAATGTTATAATAATTTGCAAATTCTTGAAATTTGTAACTGTTGGACGGCACATTATCCAATCTTATTTCTGTTGGGAAACCAACTTTACAAAATAGTTGATTTAAAACATTTATTATCTCATTAATCGATTTATTCTTCAGTTTCTCAGAAACTAAGCAACCCGAGTATGAGTCAACAATAGCTAAGTACGATTTACCAGAATATTCGAAAATGTCCGTTACCACCTGCTCCCAAGCATACATAACTTCAGGGTGCAGTAGCAATGTTTCTTTCTTATTCTTCCTACGCAGTCCTTCACAGATCCTACAGGAGCTAATAAACTGCTCAATGGCAGTTGATAGGCCAGGCCAATAATACAACTACCTAGCCCACATATGAATTTTTTCAACACCCATGTGAGCTGAATACAGTAACTCTAATGCCTGTCTTCTCAATTCAACGGCTACAACCAATCTCTCTCTAAAAAATATTAGCCCATCACTACAACTCAACTCATTCTTGATGCTGTAAAACCGTCTTCCTCCGCTCCCAACTTCCTACGTATTGGCCATTCCCCCTTAATGCACCCCATCACTATACTCAAACAGCTATCCGATCGCGTCGCCCTCTCAAATGCCTGTCTACATTGGTTCGACATACAAATTTTCCTTATTATTGAGTGCACTACAGACTGCAACATTAGGCCCCCTGTTTCTGGCAAATATGCTCGTGATAGGCAGTCTGACACTAGCAATTCCTTGCCTGGCACATATTTTATTGCTAACGCTGGATATTTTAATATGAACATGTTCTGCAATCTTGCGGTGACTTTATCCAGATCCTTTTTAATTAAATTTTTAAGTGATTTATGATCTGAGTGTACTTCTACATCCCTATCATATATATAGTAGTGACATTTCTAACATGCCACAACCACAACCAGTAGTTCCCTTTCCATTTGCGCGTATCTTTGTTCACATTTAATCAGACTACTTGACGCAAAGCCAACAGGACACCCTTTCTGCAGAAGTACACACCCAATATCTTCTTTGAATGCATCCGTCTGTATGAGCAGTGGTAACAGCGGATCATAAATTCATAATACAGGCGGAGTACAAATTATCTTCTTCAATCTCTCTATCTCTTTAGTATGATCCTCGTTCCACTGCCATTTCACATCATTTCGTGTCAACGCCCGTAAATTTGATGTTTTCGCCGTCAACTTTGGTATGTACTTTGCGAGAAATTTACATATTCCTAATATACGCAATACCCCCTGTTTGTCCTTCGTCATTTGCAATTCCCCAATCGCCGAAATACGTCATAAAGGTCGTCAATTCTGAGCACCTTTCATCCAGTAATCACTTCATCAACAGAGTTAATATTTCTTACACAAAATATCAAGAGAAAAATTATATCTGCTCATCTTATGAGTCAATTCAGAAAATATTTCAAAGCGTCTTAACCTTTATTTGCTTGGGATCAAAAACTTAACTGGGCGGTCGAATGACTACATTTGTAGTAATATTTTTGTACTACTTTGTACCTATAAACAATAAAAAAATGGTTACATAATTCTATTTTAATTTTATTTGTATGAAAATTTTAACAAAACAACCCAAAAACTTCAAGTTTCCCTTGATATGTATGTAAGTGGTGAAATGTACATCACGCACCGGTTTCTTACACCAACTGCAGATTCTGAGCGAGTTTTTGCACTTTCGTATTTCACATGCTTGAACTCGCACAGGATGTATCGGCAGCTTATCGCCAGATATTTAAGGAAACTGATAGTTTGGAATGTAGCCTATTACCATTGAAATTTTTAAGCGGTTTTCAATTGCTGGCAGAAACATCTCTTTTGCTAAACTTCGCAAAATATTTCGGCGTTTGTCTGTTTGCTGAATGTGGTAATTTTCTAGGTATGTATGTAGATTATATATGTATATGCAGCTAAGGTAGATGATACATCTAATAAGTTAAAAAAACATTTCCAACGGCCAGCGCAATGTTAAACGTTCAGTAGAATATGCAGACAGCATATGCATCAATGCCTCCTCTGTTTGCATTATATTCAATTATAAACTGTGACTTATATTTTTTCTTAGTCAGAGATGTACTAGATAATTTGAAAACCTCCTTTCCTTTTTGTTACATAAGATGACTTTGAGTCTAAAACCCCACAAACTGATAACGTTTATGGTCTTTCATTTATCTGGTACGAAGATTTTATTTTGGCGAACTGTACCAAGAATTGCAAGATTTTTAGACAATAAATACCAACATAAATTTAATGATGTAAAAAAATTTTCGCAAATTATTGTTCTTTCGGTATTCCCCTAGTTAGAAACCAGTTTTTTTACAACATTATTCCCAACATTTGCAGATCGTCTTACATTAGAGCACTTTCCTAGGTAAACTTCACTATTTAGAGAGATAAAATGATTTTGCTTTCGCAAGCAAACCAAACATTAATGCCATATTTCGCAGGCTTTGAAGGTAAATTAAAATTTGGTAAATTTGGTTCATCCACATTGCTTATAATATCTGCGAAGGTTTTGGTTCATTTGGTTCCAAATAGTTGAGATTTGTGCTGCTTTATCTTCCAGTAGTCGAGCTGCTCTAGTACGCCGGCTATCAAAGCAAATAAATCGCAGTATTTGCTTCAATTGATAATTTGACATTGTTGTTCGGTTGTAGCATGAATCTTTTGAGCTCTGAGCAAAAATAAAAGTGAAAAATAAACGCAAATGCAAACAATAAAAAAAAATTCTTTGCATACAAATCAGTGACTACGAATGTACGAGTAGACTACCGGCCATGAGATGGTCATTTTATATTACAATACTTTGCCACCTCGGAAATAGTTATTTTAACATCATTAACGTTTAAATCTGCTTAAAATAAGATTTTAGGAAGCTACCAAAAAACTCAAACGCTTTTACTAACAATTTAAATTTTAAGTCGCTAATTTCATAAAAATGTTTACAAATGTAGACTTCCGAGCACATAAAGTTCAAGCTTTGTTGTTTTTTTAGCGATTGAACTACATTTACTTCTTTTTTTAAATAAATATCCGGAACTATTGCAAATAACGGTTTCAAATCCCGTTATTAGCGTTCTAACGTATGATGATGTTACGTAGTTTTATATTATTTATATTAAAAAATTCCTATTGCTAAACATATTTTAACATAACAAATGCAGAAGTGAAATACAACGGCATCTGGTGCTTGAAGTCCGTACACATGTAAAACTCCTACAGTATATAAATTGATATTAAAAGAAACAAAATAAAGGTGTTTTCTAATGCAGTGAAAGTATTTTATGTTTTGGTTGGCAGAAGTTTCATTTTCAGCTTCAATACGAATAATACAAATTCAAAATTTCACATTCCTTTCACTTCCACATCAGACATACGGTCACAATATGGTCTCTGATTTCGTAGTGCTATGCTAATCTTGTATATTTTTGACCTTATTCACAAACGATTAATAAAGTTATTGTGTGCATTAAAATCGGGTTTCCCATATAAAAATCCAACAATAAACCTACTATAACTTTATTAATCGTATGTGAATAAGACCATTTATATATTTATTAGACTTTGTTCAAATGTGTCAACTAACTTAGAATATATTCTTTACTTTGTGACTGTTAGTTACCTAAACAAATCCCACCACATCATTTCACTTTTCTACATTCTACTTTTGTACATTAGAATAAGGAATGAGATTAATGTATTCCATGAGGTACCAGTTTTTGAAAAATTCTAACAATTATTTAACATTTTTTATTTTCATTTCATCTTGCAGTTTATAATTTACATTACAAACAAAATTGTTGTGTGAGATTATATAAGTATTTTGCATAAATGTGATTGATTTCACCTTTCGAAAGGCAAGCAACAGATATAGATCACATTTTCATATTTCAACCATATGTCCCATAGAAGCAGCTTCAACAGAAATAAACAATAAATGTCAGTATTATTAACAGCCGGCTTTTAGAAGAAATACACTGAACTTCGTTACTGTTGTGAGTAAAAAAGAAAATACGTAAAAAAAATCAGATATATTTCTTTCAAATTTACATTTTCTTTTATTAAAAATAGAAAGAAAGGAAAAATCTGAAGAATGTATGCATACATTAAATGTGTGAAGAGACTGCATGTGGAAACTATTGATTTGTATCTAAAATATTTTCCATTTCGTTGTGTTAAGTCTTGGATATTGCTCATAAATAGCGCATTTGTAATGCAATATATACTATTAATTTGCATGAACAATTAACTACAATTTAAATGCATTGACATTTTTGAGTACAAAATGCAGCTGTGTCGTTGTATAAAAATCAATTACAATGTTACGTCGCATTGTTCGTAATGAAAATACACTGTACGGTCGTTAAACCTGCAGTACATTGGGAACGGTTAAATAATTTTATTGACAAATTTAATGTTTATTGTATCATATCAGTCTTATTTCTCGTTGCATCTTTAAATTTTATCATTTTGTTAAATCGTTATAGAAAAATGGTAGTCAATGGAAATATACTAAGCAAAATTTGCTGTATAAATAGAATAAAATATTTTAAGAACAATTTTAAGAATTTCTTGGTAAAAAAATTTATTCGTAGTAGAAGCTTTTTGCTGAGGTACATATTTCTTTTTGTACATTAATGACTTACCTGATGTGAAAGAACACTGCAAGATACATATGTATGTATGTCGATGATGTGCAGATGTATAATAAAGGGGTTTTCAACAAGAACTTTGTTTTTCAATTGTTTCAACACCAACAACATGATTGTTTTGGCATTTAGTTTTTTGACGTATTGTAAGTAGATGCATGGGCAATTGTTACAATAAATTCAATTTTGCTCGAACATCGCATTAAAGTAATTCAAATCCACTATGAAAATGGTGCTTCTGTTAAACTTATATTTCGTAAAATTCGTGATATTTTCGGAGAACATAATCGTCCTTCTGTGACCGCTATTAAGAATTTTATGGTCAAATTTGACATGTTCAACCGGGTCGTTCAATTGAAAACATCCCCATTGTATTGAAGAAGATCCAAATTTGTCAATTTCTCGACGTTCTCAACAATTGGGGTTATTCAAAACCACCCCGTGGCAATTTTCGCGTAAGGATTTGGCTTCGAAGCCTTACAAGGGTCAACTGGTGCAGGAATTGAAGCCGACCGACCATTCACATCGCCGTAGATTCTGGTTTTTTCTGAAAAAATATTTTTTTCAGACGAAGCCCATTTCTACTTGTCAGGGTAAGTCAAAAAGCAAAATAGCCGCATTTGGGCTTCTGAAAATCCTAGAGCGATTATTCATAAGCATCTGCATGAATAAGGTACCACTGTATGGTGCGGATTGGGCCGTTTTTTCTAAGATCAGGCTGGTAATGCGGTAACGGGCAATGGATCACGCCATCGCGAGATGTTAGCAACTCAATTTCGGTCTATTATTGATGACATGGATATAAACTGACATGTGGTTTCAACAGGACGATGCCACATGTCACACAGCCAATGAAACGATCAATTTATTGCAAACCAAAGTTCGCGATTGCATAATTCACAAAGATCAGCTGTTAAGTTGCCAACCAGATTGTGCGATTTAACACCACTGGATTATTTTTTGTGAGGCAGAGCCAATCGCAGCCTTAAAACTCAAACTTTGTGATTTGATTACCGAAATAGAGACGCCATTTTGCCAAAAATTGATTAAAAACTTTGATGCAAAAAAATTTGAATCATCTTCATCTAAATTTTTTGTTTTATTTTGTTTTAGAACACCAAGTTCTTGTTGAAAACCCCTGTAGTAGTAATGCTTGATATTCACTCATGTGTAGATAACATTAACATCGACTTAGCGAAGGTCAATAAATGGGCTGTGAACAATGGATTTTGCATCAATCCTTGTAAATCAAAGTGTAGTTTTCTCAATAATAACAATAGAACCCAAAATGATGTATAAGTTATCCTCGTCTATCCATATACGGAATGTTTAGAAGGCTTTGGGCCATAAAGCATTCAACGCCTCTTAATATACCTGTCTTATTATATTATGTACATATATTATATATATGACTTCCATAAATTTAAAGTTTCTTACAATAATATAGCAAAATATATTTATAGCAAACGAAGACGTAAATCCATTTCCCACTTTTGGTACCAAATTTACCAGATGAGCTTTGAACATCTTCTAAAATTTAAGAGTCTTATCTTCAAGAATTATGCAACAACCGAAATTTCTTTTTAAGGCCTTAAGATTTGGAAGATCTGTGCGAGAAAGAACATTAATTAAGCAAAAGTGTAAAAGTGCTTTTTCACAGCGCCAATTTTTCATGTATAGCAAACCGATTGAGAAATGAGTTTCTAAAGTATTTTGGCGAACTTTCGTATGAAATTTACTAAACATATAACTCTATCCTTAATTTACTTATTTATTTTGTTATTTTAAGGTATTATTAATTTCCTCATCAATTGATTTGATTCTCTAAATCTGAATCTATAAATTTATTTGATTATTTTATCTTTATCTTTATAATTTTGTATCAAGCAATAACAATCAAATGTACATATATATAATTAATTAAATGATTTATACGAATGTGATCTAAATATGAATCTGTAATCATGTGCATTCTCGATAGCACTTCAATTTATAACATATTAATCTTGTAGACTCATTAAACAAATAAATACAAATATATTTCCTTTGCAAAAGCAGAAACTGAATTAAAATTTTGCAAGCTATGGCACGCATGATCATAAATCGAAATTTTATAATACGAAATTTATGTGTATATTATTCACAAAATCAAAGCATATTCTTTTGGACCGGATGGTCCAAATATAAGTACCCTTTTATACTGTGACATTTTTAAAATTTATAAATAACCCGATTATTTATGGAACACGATTTTATTTATTAGAATGCCGCGGCGGTAGCTTATCATGTCAGTTCAATTTTTCAAAACTTTGTTGAAGGCTTCCGGTCCTATGTCGCCTATGCCTCGGACGATATTAACCTTAAGGGTGTGGATCGCTTTTAGTTTATTTTGCATCAATCTTAAAGGGCACCCGACAAGAATCAGGCTAAATCGTAACTCCAACGCTACCAATTGGCATCGAGAAGACGGTTGATAACATTACTATTATATTTTTTTGTCGAAATTTGTTTGCAATATTTCACTTTGGTCTGCGAAGCTATGATATTGACTTATAGTCAATACTTCGGGCAGAAAAACTCTACCAGTGACAAAATGAAATATACAGTAGTTTTGATTCAGCTGCTTTTTTTTAAGAACACTTTTGATTTAACTGCACAAAATTAATGATTTCTGTCACTATTCTTTTTTTAAGTGCCCTTTTTGTACCTGCACATATAAGATAAATGCCCAAAATTTTTGGAATTTTAAAATTGTTTTCATAAAAAAATCAACGTTAGCTGCGTTTTGAACTAACTGCCCGAAAATATATATTTTCTGTTATTTTTCTTCCTGATTTTTTTTTAGTTCATTTTGTATATTTGCATATTTACCATATTTTTGGGCAGTTTTGAAATATTTTCATATATATAATTACAGTTAGCTGCACAAATAAAAAAATATGGAGATCACTTTTTCACATAAACATCCAACTTAAGCCATTCATAATTAGAAATAAAATCCCAAAACAAGTCGCAAAAATCTGAAGTTGTCATCATTAAAATACATTATTTTGTTTGCATGTACATACATATATTTAAGATAAGAGCATTTTTGACTTATCTGCACAAAAGATCGCGCAAAGATGGTTGTGCAGGTAAGTCAAAATTACTGTAATTTAACTTAATTGAACCATTGAGATTAAAAAAGATTTAATTGAAGTGATAGAAGTGGTGCAGAGGAGAGCAGAAGGAAGCGTATTTTGCCTAGGAAACGAAGGCGTTGATGCTCCAGTGCAGTGCAGAGGCAGAGGAGGTAAGCTATGCTCTCTTCCTCCTCCTCAAAAGTATGTGGTTTGCGTTTTCAACGAGAGTTTCGCAAATCTTACAGTTGCCCGTTCAGATTGCCATGATTTGTCATCACCACCTGTGTGAGAAAGTATCCCATGCTACCATGTCTTATCCCTATCAAGACTAGAATATCGGAGATTAGTTTATATTCCCATCATCCATTTTCATCCACATTACAACGGTCTTGGTTCTTCTTACATTTTACTTCACTTCAAGAATATATTGTTTTTGTTCCATCAGGCTGCATGGTTCACATTTTGTTTCCACATAAATCTCACATTTTTCAAGAACAAGCAGATCTATTGGTGGTAGTCCCGCTAGAACTAGTCTTACACTTGTAGCCACCGTGTGATATGCCGATATGATTCAATTTGCATTTAGTGTCTGTCGCTTCTGCATTTCCCTTATTCTTTCCTTTATGCTCATCGAAGTGGCAAATATCGGGGCAACGTAAAGTATTTGAGAGTGTACTACACTATTTATAAGCCTTCTTATGGACCTCCACAATTTGGCATTATTCTCGCCAGTGACGTTGGCGTTTGCATTGATTTTTTTCGTATTCTAAATAATTTTTAACCGAAATTAAGCCTATTGTAAAGTTGTACGCCCAGATAACGCAGGCTCCGTTGAAAGTGTATTTTACAGCCTTCTAGCAAGATCTGCGGTGGCTTAAATGCCCTACGATCCGTTACCAAAATTGCCTCAGTTTTTGCTGCTGCTAGTTCCAATCCATTCCAGTTTAACCATCTGCTACAGCGAATAAGGCTGTCGTTTGTTAATATTTCTGATAGTTTTGGTTCTCGTTGTGATATAACTAGTGCAATATCGTCTGCGTACCCTATTATTTTCGCACCTGCTTGTAGTTTCATGTTCAATAGACCATCATACATTATGTACCACAAGAAGGGTGCCAGAACGGATGCCTGTGGTACACCTGCAGTAATGCGACATTTCTTCATCCCGCCCTCCGTCTCGTATAATAGGATTCTGTTGTCCAGGTAGTCCGCAATTATGTTATACAGGTTAATGTGTACCCATTCTCTTAGCATGGGTTCCAAGGGTGCAGTGCCCTGTGATTGTTGCCACAAGGAACCACAGTTGTTTTCTTGAAAACCGGAAAAGTAGCTTTGTTCTAACTGTATCAATGCGATGCCATGTGGTTCTCGCTATAAGGCAGGTTGACTCAGTGGGCGATCTGTGCTGGGCCACCTGCATAAAGGTTATGCTAATGTTTTTCCAACAGGAAGAGAGTGGGATGCCGCAGAAGTTGTCAATGTCAATATCCCTAAGCGTGGTCCCACTGTTTGCCAGATCGTCAGCAATGATATTATTTGAAGTGGTCCCATGAGCCTTCTCCCACTTAAGGTTGACCATTGAATTATGCGCTACCTCATTTAGGATTGTGCGACATTCCCGAACTTTTTTTGAAAGTGGGGTATACAGATTAACTATCGGTCATAATTTGGAATCCTGAAGGACATTCTGACTTCAGATTCCTCAATGTAGACTTCTCCGCCAACTCTCGTCCCCTTTTTGGAGCCATATATTTCATGAAATATGATTGAAGTCATATTTCATGAAACGTGGTATGTTTCCATTCAGGAGGGAAAACTGAATCTCTCCTATTCCCTATTATTTTTCTCTTTCTTACCATCATTAACATAATCATTGCTGGATCTGGTTATGACACAGGTTGTGTGATAAATACTTGTTGCCATCATATAGAAGGTCTAATTTTAGACCTGGTTTAGCATAATTTTGGTGCTTGATGTTGTTGGACTGTTTAAGTGACGAAGACATAGCACTGGTCACTAAACAGTACTGGCAGCAATTGATACTGGTGCTTGCTAGTTTACATTGCAGCACCCGCCTCCGTCGGTATTGTAACGAAATCGATGGAAAATAATTAGTAAAATAGCTACACAGCTTAAAAACGCATTTAATGCGCTTACTTGACAGCAGAGACGCTGCAACACTTATCTAAATACTAACATAACACGCAATTTCAGAGTTATAAAGTTAAGCTTTCTCACTTTTACCCACTGTCCTCTTTTACTATCCCTTTCCCAAAGAAGGTAACACACCACTTCACTTAAAAAAATAAAATTAGAAGTAATTGCTATTTTATAAATTATTCCGAAAGCGTTAAGAATCTCAATATATTGTTGAAAATTTATCAAACGTTTAAATATTTAACTGATTCAAAAAATATAACATCTTATAGGTACTTTAACAACTTGCAGGAAGTCCTTTAAGATTTTCAGCCTCATTCATAAAATAAATTTTTTTTCTAACAAAAGGTTTATAATACAGACTGTGATACAAAATTAGTTTGATGAACTTTTTATTAACCTAAAATATTTTGTATGAATAAATAAGGTAGCTTAAAGCTAAAGCGCCAAATTCAAAAATTTCAAAAACTTATCAGAAATATTTTTTTAAGTCTTTAAATACCAAATAGATAATTTATTTATTTAAAAGAATTCTGAAGAATCACAAACGTTTTGTTTAAAGCAATATGCCAGACGCTATGGAAATGTTTAGCATTTTTGTTTCACAAATAAACATAAAAATGTAAAAAATAAATACACCTGAACTGTACAATGAACTTTAAAAATCAGAAGCACGATATTCTAATTTGTTTATTTCTTTGTATCCAAGTAGACTTTATTGCAGACACTTTATCATGAATAACTCATTCAACCTTAACTGTTAAGGAAAAAGTAAAATTATAAAATAATTTAGCACACCAACCTGCACAAAATGTTTTTTTATTAATATAAAAGTAAAGGTTGTTGAACAGATTTAAATTAAGGAGCAGAAATCTCTAAAAATTATTTTATAAAGAAAATAATGCCTTACAATTTCTAAATGTTAGCCAAATATTCCATTTGAGACCGTCTCCATTACCCCAAAAACCTATATACGAACACAAATTTATGTTTCCAAAAAAAAAAAGGAAAAGGAAAAACTTATGCAATAATGTGTTGCTGCATACTGTGACCACTATCATAAATAAACATTTTAGCATTGCTCTGTACTCGTACTATCGTACTAAAGATTATATAGTAAACAGTAAATAACGCACAACATTGTTACTTCACAGTGAGTTCCAGAAATGGACGTATGATTAGAAGACTTTTGTTACATTTTCACACATGCTGCCTCGACACGAGATGCAAACACTTAGCGAATGGAAAATTAAATTAATAACCGAATAAATATTCGACAAATTAGTATTAAAAATAACGATTCTGCGCAGACTAATAAAAAGAAAAATTTTAAAATATAAAACTGTAATACAGCATGCATGATACATTTATCAATCTACAATCGGTATTAATACGGCAAGCTCATTTAAGGGATCAAGTGAAGTAAATGCAAATTCGATAAAAGAATAATTGAAAACGATGTGCAACGGGGAGCAACAAAAGAGGATATCTTATTATGCCTTTTGTGGTTACATACATTATGCTGTAATTTGTTTTATGCAAATCGGCTTAGTAGCTTAGAAGTTTCAGATCCATTACCTTGTTTTCTCGCCGCTTAGTGGTTTGGAGAAAATTCCCCTTTGAAAGATATTGCAATAATACTCACTTCCTTGTAAGCGAAACCAGTGAGCAGAATAATTTAAAAAGCCATGTCCCAGTTTTTAGTTTTATTTTAAGTATTTTTAAACAATAAAATCTTATTCATATGAAATTCAACAGTTTCACAATAAACATTCGAATATGGTCTCGTCGACTGCGGTAAAAATTTAACAACACTAATATTTAGAAACATATGCACTTTAAGGCGATAACACATACAACAATTGTCACATGAATGGAAATTAATTATCGCAAACAGTGTTGCCACCACATGCAATCGTTTAAACATGAATCATGGACGACTGCAAAAGATAGCAGCCGCATAAGCCAGCCAAACGACCAGTAAACAAACCAACTAACCAACAAACAGGCAAATAAGTAAAATTAAGCACAAGTTCGCGCTATACACATAGATACATATGCACATACATATTTAAAGCAGTTGCCGCGTCTGCACAACACAGCAAGTTAAACATGCGTGTTAATTGAAATCAAAGCAGCTAACACTACAACTGACTGCGTGGTCAGTGAATAGTGGCAACTAGTGGTGGGACTTTAATCACCCAGTGAAGAATGCAATTGCTATAAAGTAGTAGCTAAAAATTATCATGAAACAAAGGTGATAACGAGTTAACAAACATACATAATACTTTATTAGCTAGAGCTTTGATTTCGGTTTCTCCTTTTATTTTTACAGTGTTTGACATAATTATAGTACCACCGCACAGTAAAGCCGTCAGGAAAATAATGTTAATGAACATTTATCTTCTAAACTACTGACTAGAGTATCCATTTATTTGACTCTTGATTTTGTTCGAGTAAGGAATTAATCTATTTTGAGATTTTAAAATTGCTCGATAAATCTAGTAAAGTTTTTTAATTATTCGAATAACTCGAACAATTCAAATAATTAAAAACACTTCAAATAATTGTATCCAATGGAAGAAATATATATGAGTGTTTGATTTGATACTTTTATTATATTAATAAACAAAAAATAAAAAAATTAAAAAAAAATCGTTGAAAATAAACAATAAAATAACAATTCATTTGTGCTACGGATGAAGTTCTAAAACTTTTAAAAATTAATAGTATATCAAAAATTATGTTAAGATAAGAAAAGTTGACAAGATTCGAATCACATTTTTAACCTTTATATGCTCGGAAGTTGTTTACTTCAAGTACTAATCCAAAGATTACTCTTTATTTTAAAACACCATTTCGAACATTTTAGTTAGTGTGGTACATGTTGTTGAAAAAATGCCTCCAGACGGTTGCAAAACGGGTTGGTCACACCGGGAAAGAACTAGAATTGTACTTGTCTAGGTCAATCACCAGGTTTATTTGGACCTTGCACGCATCTTTCTGCGCTTACGCTTCAACCTACGCATACGCTTCTTACGCCACTTAGCTCTCATTTTTCTTCTATAGTCGAAGACGTTCGTGTACATTTGTAGTACTTTTCCCTAAATTAGCGAATAAGAATTAAAATTTTCACTAAAAGTCCAAATATGTATGTAGTCCCTGTATGATTTGTATGCAAAGAAAGTCGATCTGAAAATTTTTTTACGTCATTAAATTTGGTTTGGTATTTATTGGTCTTGCAACTTTTGGTGCATTTCGCCAGATGAAATGCAAGCTCACATTTACGGCAGAATATTCATCAGTTTTTGGGTATTCAGACTCAAAGTTTGCACTGTCATCCTATGTGCCAAAAAAGGAAAAAACTCTGACTAAAGTATATAGTTGATTATAACGCAAGCGAAGGAGGCGTTGATGCAATGAACAAAATGCTGTCTACTAAGCGCAAAGCATTGCGCTGGCGTTGCCAATGATTTCTAACTAATTAGATATATCCCCCTTAGCTGCATATATAATCTACGTAGAAAAAAAACCATATTCAGCAATCAGAGAAACGCCGAAAGTTTTTGCGAAGTTTAGAAAAACAGATGTTTACGCCAGCAATTGAACAGGTCTCAGAAATTCCAATTGCATCCTATTACTTTCCAACAAGTCTTCCTATCAAAATGACACTAGGTCACATGAAAAATTAATTAATTAATTAATTAATTTTTAATCTTCTCCAAATTACCAGTTTTCTGAAATATCTGATGACATATCCTGTGCGATATCAAGTTTTATTACACAGTTTCACTTGAAGTAGACGTTGGCAATACCAATGGGATTGCATTAAAACATTTCCTCGTTTTTCTGATATTTTACTTGTTTTATCTAAATACATAAAATTATATATTATTCTAATACAGTTTGTGCTAGATTTTTTGTTGAAAATATTACTCATAATAAATAGAAGAAATGAAAACTAAATATGTCTCGTTTTAAATATAAATTTAACGGATATTAATTAGGTATAAAACTGATAAGTTTTGTATGATAAACGTAAAAGTAAATATAAAAAATTTGCGAGTTTAGTATTTGGCATTTGTTACGTAGGGAATTTGACGTTTGTCATCATTTACATCATTTGTCACACATACACAACTAAAAAGATACTAAAATATATTTAAAAGTATATGTAATGCAGATAAATACTGAACTATATTTATCATATTATATCAAAACATTTATCACAACATGAATAATAACAGCCATCAATATAACTATTGTGAATTAATTAATATTGTGTAGACTTTAAGTTCGAATTATTAAAAAGATGAAGTGTCTCAGCATATGAACAAAAATTAAACCGGCACTTTCTGACTAGCCAACGGTGAAGACAAAATAAAGAAGTCAAGTATACCACATTCTAAACCTCTTTTTATTTCCCCTAATCTAATTCCCTTATAACATTTTCCTCTGATGGAAAATTTATAAGTCGTCGAGAAACGGAAGCCTTGGATTTTAAAATCTCTAATTTTGGTGCAGTACATAATATATAGTCCACCTGTAACACCTAAATCCTCTAACCAATTTTAAAACCACAAGGGAATCTGTTCACAGATGAATTTACTAAGAAATTAATTTTATTCAATTAATTGACATTATTGATATCATCATAAAAGATTGCAACATTTTTCATACTTTTTATATTTTTTATATCCTTTTATATTTTTTATACTTTTATATATCTGTATATACTTTATAACATTGTACCAAAATGAATTACCAAATGTAAAATTCGTATCACTTTAGTATTAATATTGTTGAACTAAAGCCCGATGGCTTCCCGAGTTCGTTAAGTTTGTAAAACAACTTGTACTAAAAGCCTTCGCGGCATTACGAAAAGAAATAATAAATCACTCTTGTGAAAACGGTGAAGTGGTAAGCATCTCTTGCTTTTATTTTATTTAGATCTCTTTTTTTATATTTACTATTTTCCGGTATTTTCCCGCGAATACTTCAACTTATAATTTCTCATTCCTTGAGAAATTATGATTTCTCATTCCTTGAGAGATTATGATTTCTCATTCCTTGAGAAATTATAAGTCAAAGGATTTATTCAATAAGAAGTAAATCTCCTTTGGATAAATTAATTAATAAATTAACACAGACATCAATTGTTCGAGTTATTCGTTAATCGAAATTAACTATTTTCATTATTGGTCAAATAAAGAAAAAAATTTGCTCGATTAAACGAACAAATATTAATCGAGTGGATATAATTAGAAATTATAAAAAAGTATCCCAGCTTTCAAAAAAATTAATTCTTGATCACATTACTCGTACACAAAATGAGCTAAAGGGGCAAAGCCGACCGCCTTGGGTTCTAAAAATTTCGCAATTTCTTACATTTTACAAATATACATCAATTTCAATTACTCTTTCTTTTAACATCGAGTAAAAACGCTGAAAATAAAAACACATTTCTAAGAGTAAATTTTTATTCACAAATCTTTTAAGCTAAATTAGGTACAACGGTATTTTACTTGTTACTTAAGCGTAAAACAACATTGTGAATAACGAAAATATTAATAAGACTGTCTTGCAAAAAAACTTGCCACAAAAACCTATTAGAAACTTTATATATTTTATAATTCAATTTTTTTTAAATAATCACTAGCTAAAGTCAACAAGGTTTTCATTTACTGGATACCTGGCCGTTTTGTGGCATAAGTCGGGCGACTCTAACATCCCTGAATAAAGGAGAAGGCAAAGCAATGATGCAGCCATTTTCATATAATCGCATCCTGAACCTCACCAGGAATAATTTACGGCTTGTTACTGGTTTTCTTTTTGGCCACTTTAGACTTAACTATACTCTGTGGATGTTGAGAGGATGATGAGACAATAGCACACAGCCTTCGGGAGTGTATCGTCTTATGTAACAGTCGAAGGATTGTTTTTCATTCTGAGTTTCTGTGTTCGGATGATATTAGGCCGGCTTCTCCAATATCTGTGCTGAATTTCATTAAGACAGTCAAACAGAGATTGATTTAATTTAACTTACAGATCCATCAGGTATCGCAGACCGGGTCTTTGGACAATATCTTCACCTCTATTCTAATCTAAGTTTCGCTTTCCATAGTTTGATAAGTAAATTTCCGTGGCAAATTTCATTGTAATCGGTTCCAGGACCTGCCTTCCTCGCGTATATATTAATTTTTTAAGATTAATTTTTGTAACAATTATGATGTGAACAAGGCAAAAACTAACAAAAGTTTTTTTTTTGTAAAACAGTATTTCTGTCGAAAACCCAATATCGATCCATTCAAGGATTCAACTTAATCTCATACATTTTTATTACAAAATTTTCAGTCTGCTAATAATAAAGTTTCCAAAGTAGATTGTTGAAGGTTAATTCAATTTCTATGCTGAAATTTTTTTATACTGCACTAGTAAGAAAATACCTCTTACACTGTGCCTATAACTATAAAAAGCACTTTGTATGCAGATAAACACTTTTGTCTCCTAACAGCAAAATATATAAAATTAAATATAAAGTTGTCCTGGTTATTCAAAGTAAAAAAAGAAACACTTATGCAATACAAATAAAGCCCCAAAAAGAGATAATTGAAATTAAAAGTGAAATCTTAAATTGTTAAGATTTCAATTTGAGCTGAATAACTTAAAAAAAATAAATTGAAAAACAAATCTAAACGCAAGCATTCATATGATTGTTGAGTTTAAATCATAAAATTAATTAATTTATTGTTTATTGAATGTTGACATAACGTTGTATATTGTAATTTTGGCTCAATATGTTTTTTATTTTCCTCAAACACAGACGCTTGGGTACGCGTACACGTACTATACTCCTGCAGCAACCTTGTATAACAAATTTATATATTTTTTTTCAATTTTTCATCGACAAGTTTTGTTGTAGCGAAAATTCGGAAGTATGTTATGGGCGTTTGCAGGTATAACTCCCTCTAGATATAAACGATAACAACAAGCATTCAATTTGTTTTTTTTTATTGTTGCTTCTTCAAACTCAAAACTAAACCGTATGAAGAAAAATTGTTTCTCTTAAATAAAATGACCACAAGACCATGACCAATATTAATAAAAATCCCATAATACAAATCATTGCTATAAGGAAAGAAAAATTATATTTACAATTTGGTGAGATTACACACTCAACGAAAAAATATATAAAATTTGTTGCGAAACTAGTGACAAGTGTGGCGAAGAAAAATATACGACAGATCTTTGCGGGCTCAATGGGTCATATTATGTTAATTGTAGTAGAAAGCTCGTTGGAGCAACGTTTAAGCAAATAACTATTTTCTCAAGTTATTTTCGTAGTTTTTCCCCGAGAAAAGAGTTCAGGATTAATTTAATTATTTTCCGAGTTATATAATTTTCTATAATTCAGTAGCATATCAGAATCATTTAATTAAATAATTCTTAAATAATAAGGATTTCCTTCTTTAAGATGTGCAAAAACCGGCTTTACTTTACTTTACTCAAGTATTTCGATATTGCTTGCCTACGGCAGGGAGTGTAGGTTTTTTCCTCCTCGGTTTGTCCAAAATCTACTTCGCTTAATAATTTGTTCCGGATAGCCGTCCTTCGGCTAGGTGCTACGATTTCTTCCTCTTCTGAGTTATGTTCAGGACCGACTTCGTTTACCGAATATTTCTGCATTGTCGGCTATCTGCATTGTTATACTCTATTGCATTTCTCACACCAGCTATTAATACAAAAATGTTCTGCATCATATTTTTCTTCTATATCGCAAGCCCGTATATGGCTTGGACTTATTTTACATATTTTTTGTGTTATTTCATATCACAGTAAACATTTTCCAGCTCATTGGTTTGGGACGTGAAACTAGACCCAAAAATCAGACCTTCTGCATCATTCATTTTGTCAAGCTCCCTGCATTTTAAAACCAGAAGAAAATTTAATATTTCAATATGGAAAATATCACAGTATACTCGTACGTACGGTATACCGAGATATAACAGTGTTAAAATATAGAAAAAGTCCACCTTGAACAAAAGAACTTGTATGGCCATTAAATTATTAATGCAGTCAACTTGACAAAACGTATGATGCTTATTTTTGAGGCTACTTTCACGTTCAATTCTCAGAATTGAGTCCCAAAATCATGTGTTGTACTGTGATTGGATTGCATTTCGCCTTATTCTTCATTATCAATTATGTTCCGAAGAAAATCGGGTTTTACTTCATTTCAAGTTTTCAGATCAATTAATTGTTGAATTTTTTATGGTTTGAGCTCAAATCTGATTTTACCCATATCTTCTTAATTTAAGAAATTATTTTTGGGTAAATTCATTATTTAGAGAGCACTTTTTATTTGAATCAATTTATTCATCAGACTAGCAGAACGGATTAGTACTGATTTCGAGGTCGTTACACCATCTCATCAGCGTTCTTTTGTTCGATTTTACCACTTTTGATGGTGGGTACTAGTGACTAAGAATATCAACTATTTAACCGTATTATTTAACAAATTAGAATACGAAAAGTGCAACTTATTTATTTCTTACAATTTAAATCAATTTCGGTTAGTACGAAATTAAATTGGGTATTATTGCATTGGGATTAATTTCATTGGACTTTATTTCAATGAATCGAAATAATGAGTCTTTAGACTCATTCAGAGAAAATCTTTAATTGCTTTATCATAGCTTTCATTGTTATTATTTGACTCATCAATTACAATTATTAATCGAAATCATTAATCGCTAATCACAAGTAAACAAATTTTTATTACAGAAAAAATATTAAGAGTAGATATTGTGTTGACATTTATTTAATTTTAGAGTTATCTTACAATTTCAGAATTCTCGTTTTGGGAATTTTTCGTATTAGTATTCGTTGTTAGTATTCGCAGAAATATCACAACAATTTTTTTTAATTTTAAATTAATCAGCGTAATCAAAAAAAAAACAATTTACAATTATAGATAAATTTTCTAAACACGATTAAGAAGATTACTATATTAATCACGATTGAATGTTAATCAAATTAACTAATGGACTAAAATATTAATTAATTAATGCCAGACAGCACTGAAATACATTAATAAACATATTACGCAAAAGAAAAAGAAACTTTCGAGTGTAAACTTCAAGCCAGTATGCCATCACAAGTCGTTTCTTCTTTTTTTGGTGATTGGCTCAAACATATTTTATGGCTTATAACTGCAAAATGACATTAAATACTTTTCAACCACATTTATACATTTGAGTACTTTTCAGACCATCATATCATATATGAACCAAAAAAAAATTAAATTCTTTTCAGTTTATTTTAAAATGCTCTGTCTTTATTTCATTGCTGGAATATTGTCTTCATTTTGTAATTTAATAGTCTTTTATGGCAACCAAACCACAGACTTCCTTGGCGATAAGCCAATGAGTGAGTGAATACATATTCCTTTTTTTATCATTTTTATTTCGTTGATTTCATAATATATGGCAGTATGTCAGAGTGGCCGCCCTACACCCATTACTTACAATGACCGATATTTTTTTTGGCCGATAAAGAGGATTATTTTTATTATTATTTTTTTTCTTTTTTCGTATACGCAAAACAAATTGTATTTTATACAATATTGAACATAAAAGATTGTGATTGTTTTTAAATTGTTGGTTATCGATATGGAATTTCGCGTGGAAACAAAAAACGAAAAACTTAGGCTTTCACTTGACCCCATCGTTCCAATACAATAAATATTATTTGTTTTGACGCGTGCTTAGTGAAGGTATTTTTAAAATTAAATACACATATTTTTATTTAATACACGAGTATACGAGTATTTTAGAATAAAATTAAATTATGCTATTAAATAATTGTTAAAAGCTTCTTAACAGTGTTTTAGGAAAAATAATCTTTTAATTTATAGAGAGAGAATTCTTATAGTTCTTAGGGTTTGGTGCAAGAAGTAGTACAAAGGCATTCGCCTATTTTCGAAATGTCTGTCCATCTGTCCACCTGTCTTTCACAGACATCTATTTCGTACAAGGTAAAAACTTCAAAATTTTCACATGTTACTATGGCCAGAGTTGCCAGAAGTTTTGAGAAGAAAATCATCATATACTAACAAGAAAATCATATTTTATGGAAAAAATCATAATTTTTTAATATAAAATTTTATTTAAGACAAAAAAAGTATAATTAAAATATACATATGTACATATGTATTTAAATAATTCTTGTTTAAAGTATTTCTAGCAAAACATTTACTTTTGTTTATATCGTGACAAACATATATATGTATGTATATATCGTCATTGCTCCGACAAAATCAGTGAAACTAAAAAAAGATATTTCTTGGTCACACATTCACAACCAACAAACAGAAAACGTAGAAAAACGCAACTGATTTCATTAGAACAATACATTGGGAGTATAGATACGAGTATATATTTAAGACAACCAAGCAAAAATCAATTCAAATTAAAAAGTACAAGTACTAGTATGAAAAAGTTTTATGAAGAACTACAATATATACATATATACAAGGTTTCATATCTTTAATAAAATCTTGGTCTATCTTTAAATAATAACAGGAACAGTTTTTTTGCTAAGTATTTTTTTCATATAAGATACCTTCGAGAGTGCTGTCGGCTAATCTATTTCTATATTTAGTTTTGTTTAGATTGACTGTTGAGAATATTCGCTCAAAATTTGCTGAAGAAATGGGAAGAGAAATTTTTAAAGGACCGGAAAAGCTAGAATGCTGTCAGCACGAAACATTTTTGAAAATTCTACACAGCTAAGATTATCTAGAGTTGTAAAATAGTCACTGAATTTTATAAAACGGAGTTCTCTAAATTCATCTAAGTTTTGAATATCCTTTTCACTCACTAATTAAATTTGGAAAATTGTGTATTAAGCCGGTCAACTATTTAACTTTCTATTTATAATTCTCAAAGTGTCAAACCATGCGAGCTCTTTTAAAAACATATCGTTAAAATCAAATCGATTTATTATTATTTACATAACTCAGTGTAAAATGTGTTTGTTACAGCATAACAAGTGTGAAGTAATTAAAAGCAACCAACAACAAGATGATACAAATATTAAATGGACTTTGTAGAACAATTTGTAGTACACATTTGAAATAAAAAATCATAATTTCTGTAAATTAGAAATCATAATATAAGAAAACAATCATCAAATCATACTTTGGGTAAAAAATCATCAAAAATATGATAAAATCATCATTCTGGATACGCTAAATATGGCCAAAAAACCGATTGCAATACAAAGAGGCATCAAAGGGATAACAACACGGATGCAGTTAGGGTGAGTATTGAATCTTATTAAAACAAATAAATTGAATAAGAATTATAACACGCGCCTTTTATATGTATATCATCTGACCTTAATTAAAATTCAATAATCTTTTGAACTCATGACATTTTCTTTTCTAAGAAAATGTAACAGTTTTTCATAGAGAAAGCAAAATATTGGAAAAATAAAGAGTTTTTATTTTTATTGTTGACCTTAAGCTTAGAGAAACTTTTAAGGATAAAAGAGTCGAGCGAAGATTATTTCGAAAAACTATCAAACAATAAACAAATCCCATAAATAGTAACAATGGTGCATATTCAGAAATCATAACCAAACTAAAAATTAGTTTACAGGTAGTTAGTTATTGATCTTAATTCCAATTCATTACTAGTGCAGCAACTGTTTTCAGCTGATGTAAGAAATGCAACCTTGCTTATTTGCATGAAGAGATAATTAAATGTCGATAATATTTTGAACAATACTTGCTGTAATTAATTAAAAACTTGTGAAGCTATTAAAAACCTGTTTTTATTCCTTGAAACATTCATACAAATTTTAAAAAAGTAATTTTTTTGTTCGTAGTTTTTATATAAATCAATTAAAATAAGGGGCTGTAAAAGTCAACTTATTCAATAGAACTTTGTTGATCAAAAACACATCTCTAGTGTATTTTCTTGTACGGATGTTTTTGGACGCAATTGAAATCAATCAGCTGTGTGATTGTGCAAACTATTCGTGCTGAAAGTAACCAACTGCAAATAATTTAAATAGGTATTTCGCCCGCCATTGGTGACGCAAATTATACATTGATTAATGATGACGCCGGGCTCATGCACCGGTGTTTTCAACTGAAGTTTTTTCGAAACGTGTTACTAATACTTCGTTTATTTTTATTAATGCTCTTTGACAATAAAACAAAAATATTTAATCAATTTAAGCTCTTTTTTTTTAATCTTAAAATTCACAAAATAGAGCATGAAAAATAACAATGTTTTTGGGAATACATTTTTTAAAATTAGGAAAAAACAAACTAAAAAAACCACATATTCATAAAATAAAATAACGTTTTTAGTGTTTCGACATTCGAAACTTTTGCAAAATAAACGAAAATTAATCCTTGATTATTTTACTTACATACACGGTGGCACACGGTCTTACACACCAAGTGAGAAAAAAATACAGAAATTATGCTCACTAAGCAGATTCGTTGTAAACTGATAGTGCGGGATGTGAAAGGCGGCAGCTACTAGAAATCGCAACAAAAAACAATAACGGAGAGTAAACTTATACGAATTTTTGAACACAACCGGTCTCACAGACCAGTAGGTCATTATTGGCGGGTTGAAAAAGTTAACACTTAGTGGTGATTTGTGATTATGCGCCAATGTTTTTAAATCTGTAGGCACAGAAGTTTTAATTAGCCTTCAAATAAATTACTTACAAGAGCACACAAATAAACTATCCATTAGCAAACCGATTATTTACAAATCAAGTCCGTATTTATTTTATTTATAATACAAAACGAATGACAATTGCTTGGAGGATTATATTTTTCGCAAGCAAATCTCAATTGCTTGCCTCAACGCAAATCGCATCGCGTTAGAACCAAATTCTTACTGTAGAGCCAGAAGGAGCAAACGTTATCGGAATTTTAGCTTATTTTTAATTTAAACTTTTTTGAGAGTTTTAATCGTTACTGTGTAAATTAATTAAGCCTTCTTGAGAAAAATGAGCTAAAAATCACAAACTTTTACAAACCCCCTTAAAAACACGGTTTCGGTATGCTATGCCATAGGAACCGTGAATTTTTCCGGGATTAACTTTAGGGTATGTAATTTTCTGACCTCTAAACTATCACTATCTATCCCACAAGAACTATACATTTTATCGGGATAAAAAGTAATTTCTGTGCTATTCCAGACTATAATCTTTCTCTGTGCCAAATTTCATTTAGATCCGATCAGCCGTTCTGGCGTGATGGAGAAACAAACAAAATTCCTTCCATATATCCAAACTTTCACATTTATAATATTTGCTAGATTTTGTTGGATCCTCTTCAAATTAAGAAACAGTTGGCAAAAACAAATTTTTAAAAGGTTACTGTACTGAGGTTTGAAACTTTTCAAAAATATGGTTTAAGGTCTAATGATGATTTGGCATTAGCATCAATGAAATGCATATATATACGAGTAAACTAGCTAAAAAAAACCCTCCAAAAATAAAAGTTTTTTGAAAATCTTTGAAAAAACATATCGAGGCAATCTCGATTAATAAACTTAAAAAATGCATTATTTTTCTTTATGTGAAAATTTTGTATCTTCAATAACTTTTATCTCTCTGCACCAAATATAAAAAAATATATATACGTGCTTATGTAAAAGCCTGTAAAGTAAAAAGTAAAATTAGAGAAAACTGAAATATAAATTTTGAAAATGGAGGTAATTTTAAATATTAGATAAACAGAAAGCTGCCTAACTTTGCGAAATAATATTTCTAATAATAGATTTTTTAATTAATACGATGTTCAGACATGCACCTTTATTGAGATTATCGCAATAAATGCCATTATTGAGCTCAATATTACATACAAAATTTTAATTTAGTTATTTTTCAATAAGTATGAAATTGTTATAAATATTTAGTGAGTTTTACTCTTCATATGTGAAGGAAATAGAACAAAAGAAAACATTAAAAAATGGCGAGTCATGTTGTAGGTGAGCTTATTAATAATTGATTTATAATTTATAATAAAAAAAAATAAACTGTAAGTATAAAAAAATAACCAATTTCTTTAAAAAAAATAGGTGTAAGAATAAATAAAAAGAGAATGGGCTGGAATGAGGCAGCCCTTGTTAATATGTGGCTAGGCAAAATGGACTTCGTGGACATTGAAAAACGGGTACATCTATGCATATGGCCGATGAGCTCAGCCAGAGGAGTATTACTCTTGCAGCCTACGGGACATTCAAGTAAACAGCTCAAAATCCATTCTGTAATCCCCAGATGAACTGAGTGTAAATAAAGTGATGGGTATGGGCTCTTGTATTGTCCTTGCTTTTTGCCACTTTGTGTCTACTTTATTGAACTTCCCTAGCAAACCGCAGAGAATATCAGAGCTGGTACGGGCCATACGAATACGAATACGGAATGGTCATCATAGCAATGTCCATTGAATTTCCAGAATTTAGATTGGCGATTCTATAAATTGCAAATGTAATAATTGATTTAAATAAAATTGTTCACATTTCACTTACGAATTTCCATTAACACCTTTGATTTTCTTTTATTTCAAGAAGTAGAAGCTGTTAAAATTTGCAGAGTTTGCAAGTATTTCTTTTTTCTCCTACTTTATAATCAAAACTCGATCGTACTAATCGCAACAGTTTGGCTTTTCTATTATTTAATAGTAAATTTCTTTTTAAAAGTGGCATATATTTCCATTTTAGTTAGTTTTAAGACAATTTTTCAGTTCCAAAATAATAATAAAAACAATGTTATTTTCCAGCTGGCTCAAATTTGTGATATTTTTTATTGGGATAATTTTAACTGGAAACTATGCAGGACCAGGCAGAAGGTATCTCACCACTGGAATTGCTTAGCCTCAAACCATCCAAGGTGACGCACTGCCTAAGAATGAAATCCACTTTTTAATCGCGCCACCCAGCTGTCACTACCCCTGCATACCATTAGGCTACTACTACTGATTCCGGTCCAGTTAATTAACCATTTTTGCAGCCCCAACTAGCCACATGAAAGACTGCATTACAAGGGGAACCACCAAGCAATCATGCCTTGAAAACTTTCCCCACCAGATATTCCTCTGCCAAAGTAACCACCCAATGATCACTGCCAAGACGAATGGCTTTATGGAGTATCAACAGCACCTTGAGGGATCTGTTAAATAACTATTCTAGAACAATAGTTCTGGCATCCGTAGTACCTTGTATCTATTTTTGAAGCTTGAGTAAAAATATCTTCAATTTTTGGCCCCGTATAATGCGAGAACCTCTTCATACCGAGACGCAACATATTCAGATCTATGGAAACACCACAATGGGATGTGTCAGACGTACTTAAATTAAAATAAGGAATTTTTATAATTATTCTGTCATCTGATTTATTACTAAGAGTTCAAGAGTAAATGTAAATAATTCACGCTGATCACATGAACAGCGGCTCGTATTTGCAGTAAATCTTTACTCAGCCAATTATCAATTTATTTCAAATAATTTTTCTTTAAGTTTATTTTGCATTAACTTTCCCTCTTTTCAGTAATAAACCTAAAACAAAAATCCTTCTTATGCATTAGCCTAAATTATATCATTTGATTTAATATAAACTTTTAAAAATTTATACGTTTTACTAAATTTGGCTGCCAGTTGTCAAAATGACTTGGTCTATGATTGTTTCTTTATTCCAGCACCAAAACTGAATGCGAATGTGTATTAGAAAGATCATAAATTTTTATTACTGTTTCACTGAGATATCAATTTCATTATTTTGTTTGCTAGCCAAAACGAAAAATACCTCCCAAAAAAAATATTCAGCTATTATATTTTGAAAAATCAAAGTAAAAGGACCAACGACAAAAAGTTGTAGAAAAATGGTAAAATGTCTATCATATTAACATGTTAAATTGTAGAAAACATTGTTTGAAAACAAGTAAGCAACCTACTAGTTGCAAGTTGCCACAGTAAAAGAAAATCTCTGCTATTTATATTCAAAAAATTATCTTAATGTGATGTGTATGGTGGACCCAGTACATTAGAAAATGTGGCCAAAAATTGAAGAAAGAAAAAAAATTGGGAAAAAGTGACGTGGAGTAAAAAAATAAAACAATGTCCACTTGAAAAATATCTGTGTGCACTTTTTTATATATTTTTATTTTGACAAACATGTGCAAAAAAATAAGAATTGATTGTTATACATGTACCCTACGACACACCTTAACTTTTTTGGAGTATTTGTCACCCATACATATATATTCACATATTTACAAACTTCGCACATTTTTAATTGGCGACTTTTTTTATTTATCGTCTTTTTTTTAATACATACTTTGTTAAATAATTTCGCATGTTGCAGAAATTAGGGATGAACTAAAAATTTTAAGATTTGTTAACTAGTTAACTAATTATAATACAATCAGGACTATCACACACACCTATTATTTCTTTATGTTGCGCTCAGCTGTTTTCGACAATAAGGATGAAAATATCAAAAAAGAAATGCCCGGTGTAGAATCAAGCTTACTTGAATAAATATACCTTGGGTGTTACCTACTATCATGATTACATATTGCTCCTTTATTGCAACGTGATTTTTGAGTTAAGAATGGAGAATTATTCATCGTACCGTTCTTCATCTTTTGTTAAAAATGCATACAAATATCTTGTTTACTCTCCTCTTGAGGGATCAATATTTTTTTCCATTGAAGTTTGAGTAAACTACAAACTTTTAACGTTGCAATAAAGAAGCGATATGAAGAATTTTTTAAGAATTATATAAGCATATTCTCATCTTGTGGTAAGTTTAAGTATGACAATGCTACAAATAGCTAAGAGCTTTTTTATGACAGGTAACTTGATCGACAGTGTTCTTGGCTAGAATTCAGGAATAGCTATTTAGCTGCTTGATAGCTACGATCTTATGAACTCAGAATATAATAAAAATGTATGTATCTTACGTGGTTGTCTTATACCGATTTTCAACATTCTTTTTCTACCTTCAATATCTGACTTTGAATTGTATTCATATGGTGGGCAATGTCATTGCCAGTGCCAATATTGGCAAATAACAATGCATCGTTGACAAAGTTGTCTTTTTTTCTGTTGTCATTTTATTGTTAAGTGCTTGTTTAATTTTTTTCTCGTTTATTTTTGAGTTGGTAGGACAAAATTGTTGTTCTCTTTTGCCTTCGAGTTTGTTTTTTCGTTTTCTCGGTTTTTTGGCCATGTGGCGCTTTGATTGTCATGCAACATTACTGAGGAATTATTTGGTATTAAAATGCCAAAATAAAAGTAGTAAAAGTTGTTATCATTTTAATGTTATTACCATTGTCAAATGACATGTCGATATTGGGTTTTTTTAAGACTTTCTCGTTTTAGTTTTGTGGTATTTAAAGTAGAACCATTAACAATTTTGGTATTGGTAACGGAAAAGCGTGACTTTCGTTGTATTATTAAGTTTCTAAATAAATGAAAATTTAATTTCTAAAATTTAAAAAAATATTTTTGAAATACGAGTATAATGTAAAAAAAAAGAAAGTTCACATCACCGCATTTCCATACAAATCTGACATAACTTGCCGTTCCGCGGCAATGTCTTTGAGATAAAATTTTTTTGATTTATATATTGGTTATCATAATTTTTTTTCTGAATAAAATTCATAGCAAAAACTCGGTAATGACTTCCAGTCCAGCCGCTGGTGAAGCAAAGTGTATTGAGTGTACTTGTGAAAACAAATTGTACAATAGAATAGAATAGAACATAAAACACAACAATAATTCAAAAAGTATGGCATTTAATTTTTATTAGTTTCATGGTATGCAATTATGCGGTTCTTTTGTAGAATTTCGTTGACAACCACGATGCTACTTCCTATGTGATGGCATAGGTCGGGTAGAGTCAGTCACAAAAACATTTTTAAATTCTGTTAATAACATCAAGGACATATGGTCTAGTTACCGGGCCATTTTTGTACAACCATATTCTTCAAATTTACTTTGTAGAGTATGTACCAATAAATTCGATGAGGCTGCATGGATATGACATTAGCACTCCCGTCGGGGTTTTTTTCTCAGTAGTTATAAATAGAACCGCTGGCAGCTTCTATTGTGTTTCTACAATTAAAGTAAAATATATTTCAGTGTTGTCAGATATGGCGATTTAATAAAAATTTGTTTTTGATGATTTAAATTTTGGAATGGCGATAGGCCTTCATACAACTACAGAGTGGGTGCAGAGTTAAGTGTGTTTTAGGAAAAGTTGTATTTTTAGTTTTTGTTCGAACTCTGAAAATATCTGCTAAATTTAATGCGGTGCCAACTATTTACTTTTCATTATAATAAAAGTCAAACTTGACATGAAAACGTAACGTATTATTTATATTGTGCTTTTTTCATATGAAGTTTTAATTTTATCAATATAAATGTGAATGGTCCAAGGCGATCTCATGTCAGGTGGCATGACATAACATCTCTGGCGATTCATTTCCCCTTATTCTATACCTATTTGTTGACGGGATATCAAGTTAACACCAAAAAAATAAGCTCTTGTCTATTCGCTGCCGAAAACAGTTGACTACTTTTCACATTCCATTGTCATTTTCTATGCCTTAAAGAATAGCGAGAACCTATTAGTAGTAGTAAATGGTTGTCGACAGTGAGTAGAGAAGAGCTTAGTTTTTGGTGTTGACTTGATGTGACGTCGAAAAATATGTAATTACATATTAAGGGAGGGAGATTGTGTTTTGACTTCTCATTTTGTCAACTGCTTTTAGAACCGTTTTCTGTTTTTGAATGCGCCCTGAATAGCTGCTCGTTTTTTTTTGCATCCCAAGAATATATTTGCCAAGGCGACTATTTTTAATTTTGAGTACCCGAAAAACAGAAAATAATCGAAACCCCAAATATTGACGGCGCTAATGTTTACACTTTTATTTTAATTTTTTCTCAATATTTATTTATTTAAGGACTCTCCAATTTAGAAACACTATATTTGATTTCTTTAAATCAGCTGAGTGTGGACATATACCTGGTTTTGGCAACAAGAAAATGCATGACTAGATATAATTTGTTGTAGTTGTCGAATTGCATAACCACTATATACGGACCCACTGTTTACGTCCCTTTATCCTGCTCCCTTTTTTGCGTCGCTCAATCAACTGTGAACTTACAAATGTGGAGCAGTGTTGCAAATTTTTTCATAAAAATAAATAGAAAATTTAAGAGAAATTAAATAAATATTTAAAATTAGAATTAATGTTTATAAGTAATTAGTCGAACTTTTTATTAATATTTTATATATTGAAACGATTAATTTTGGCTCAAGTTCAAACCCGAATTTACCCGTTTATTTATTCTAATTTTTTTATTTTTAATTTTTATTAGAAAATTTTTTGGATAAATTAAAATTTAGTTTAGAAGAGAAAAAGAAACGAAAAGAAAAAAAAACAATATAAAACTTATGGGTAAATTATAAAAGCAAAAATAATATAAAAATTAAGAGAATATTATGAAAGTTTAAATTTCATTTTAAACTAATTGAAGTTTAGGTTTAATTTTAAGCGTATACGGTGTTGTACATATTATGAGCGTGATTTATAAAGAATTAAAAAATAAAATATTTCGTAATGCAGTGGAAAAAAATGTTTTAACACATTTTAAGGTCTGTGTGATATTTCGAAAAAAATAACTATCAAAACCATCCTCCATCGGTTTGTCTGTTTACTTTGACAGCAATATATTTTAAAAAATAAATTAAAACAGGACTTTTCTAAACATTTTTAGCTATAAAAGCAAAGAACAATTTCGTTATTAAGCAAAAAATCATGCGTAAAACACTTGGTAATATGGCGTTATTGGCCAAAAATAATGTCGAATACCGGTTCTTGGATGAAAGATTAGGCTTGAATTCTCAAATTGTGGATAGATTTAATTTATGATTATTCTTAAATCATTTCAGGCGTCTAGCGATGTCTATTTGTGATCTGAACACCCTCTAAAAAGGTAATTTTGCAGTTTATATTTTTTATACACTCAAAATATTCTGTACGTAAAATTAACTGAAATTGTAATTTAAAATAAATGAAAGTTCACTTAAAAACCGGTTTACTCATTTTTCATTTAAATTGAACCTAAAAATCATTTAATTTTTAATGCTAAAAAATTAATTGACTTAAGCCCGTAAAAATAAAAGATTTTTCCTTTGTTTGTGTAGGAGAGGAAATCTCAAACAAATCAAATAAAGAAAGCAAAGAAAAAAACAGCAATTGAAAACAACGGAAAATATTGAATGTAACCGAAAATCCGTATTAATATGTCCTTAATTTTTTGAATGAATGTTAGAAACAGTTAAAAATAAAATTTCGTACAATTTTAAATGTTTATTCTTTTAAAAATGACTGAACGGATTACTTCTTGAATAACGTACAGTCCGTTACTGTAATAATATTGCGAGTGTATTTTCTTCCTAGAAAGCAAATTTTTTTTAAACCGTTCAAGAGTGCCTAACACTTGTTCAACCGTTCTCTCAAATGTGGTATTTGATGTACTATTTTGTAATTGTGATATACCACAAAATAGGACCTCGAATCTCTATTGGTAGATCCCTAGAATGTTTTTTAAACAATTATATATCAAAACAAATTTATGGTCTGTGAGCAGCAACTAAAAGACATTTTTCATCTCCATACATTGTTAGGCAGCATGATTGATTATGGAGTCTTGTTCAAACTTTGATATTGAAAAAGCTCTCATTTACTTAAATGAGTGTTTAGCATAATGTCTTAAGTTTGTCTAAGAAATATTTAGGTAAAGTTTCCTAATGATCTTCTTTAGCAACAATGGAATTAGCTACGTTTACCGCTCCACAATTAATTTCAATGTATTTTTAATTAATATAATTGGTATAACTAGTGCATATAAAGTGCATCTAGAACCCTTATTGAAGATAGGATATTTACTTGCCTATATTTGAACTCCTTGACGATATTATTGGCTGTTTACTGATAATTTTAATAATATAGAATAATGTTGAAAATATAGCAATATTTTATGCAAGAAATTTTTTCTACAACATCAAATAATTCGTGCATATGGTGCTAAGTCTGGTATTACAATATTTCCCTTATAAAATCGACTTTCTGATAGCTTTGTTAGATTTAAGTCTAATTAATAAAATATGTGATTCGACGAATTAAAACAAATTTAATTTAACAGTCATACGTATACAAATGTACCTTATTAATCTGCCTTGCATATTAATATCAGCTTCTCAATTCTTTACTTATAATAAATAGTATCATATATGAATGTAAATACCATATCGCCGTGCCGAAGTTATCTTCACGTATCTCCAAAAAATTTTTCTTTGGTAAATTGAGTCTAAAGTTTCAACAGTGTATTAAAAAAAAATATTAGATGATGCGAATTTCACTATTTTCGGAGCACAAGTTCAGAATCTTAGATTCGTTTCACACACGTCAGGTTTGACTCGTCAAGTCTTGAGTTTTTACGAGAATCGGTCTTATATAATTTTTTTTATTTTGTGATATACGTGAAGATGACTCCGGGACGACGATATGCTGCAACACAACACATTCGTTCTAGCTGATGACATGTCAGTCAGATTTAATTTGAAGCAAATGTATCCCAGTAAGGATACAAACAATAATAATGGTACTAAAAATACTGAGTACAAAAGTTTACATTCAATAATTGGTATGGTGTACTTAAATACACCTTTAAGTAAACGTCAATATAATTAAAAGATTTTAATTTTAATTTCGATCTCCATGATCAAGTTCAATTTATCCTGATTAGATTGATCTTTTGGAATAAGTTATTTTTGAGTACTTTTTATATACCGGTATTTATATCTCATAGTAAGCCAACTGTTGTTAAGTAAATACTTTTCTTAATTTTTCTTAAACAGTATAATTTTTATGTTTTACGCTAGTCATTACCTACTGATTTGCAAAGTAAAAATATTTGTTATAGTTGAAATTTAATAATTTATTATATTGCTGATATTTGGCGATATTCGATAAATCATTTGGCGTGGCTAAAAGTAAATCTGACAACACTGATTGGGGTGATTTCAGGGTCTGATCGTGGGACTCGGTAGATTCACGTCATTAAAGTAGATCTGAAGAAGCCAGGACCACCGGTAGGCATGAGCCTAATGCGTTGGCTCTAAGCAGATTACGCTTGCCTTGGCAATGCTTCTTAGTCGCATTTCACTATCACGCCAAATCGTGATGTTTGATTATTGTAAGTAATTTGATCTTTTGGGTTTCACTGCATGTGTAAGAATATTCTTAAATGTCTATCTAGTGGCTTTTTTAACTAAAATATTTAGCTTAAAGAATTATTGATTTCTTTGAGTTTTTCACAAACATGCGTTTAATCTTGCTCTCAGAGGCTTAATCATATATATACTGTCAGGTGTCTTGGCCATCAAATTGTGTCTCTGTTTCCATGTAACATATATTCCTATCTTAAAATTCTAGCTAAACTTTTTTCTCTTACCTAGAAATCAAATATCTTGCTACATCGTAATGCGCTTAAGATGTTAACCAAAAAACTCGCTACAAATAAATGTAATGAAAAAAAAACTGAGCGCTTCAAAAAACGGACTCCAACAATTATTTTAAAACAAAGTGCTTGTTTTTTTAGCAGTACAGCAATGTTCACAAAATATCTGTTTGAAGCGAGTGTTAAACAATTTATGTAACACCAAATGACATATTTTAAAGCTTTTGCTTAAAGTTGCCTTAGAGCGACAAATACTGCACTGTTTTAACGTTATTTTTTGCCATCTCTTGTGTATTTCCATTGGTAAGTGTGTCCTGTCCAGTATCTGGCAGAAACAAGCAATATATGAGTATTTTTTAGTTTCGAAAATTGTTTGTTTGTTTTGTTCTTTTTTTAACCAAATGTGGAGGTGCATAATGTTTATTACAATCGCATGCAACAACTTGCCTCAGATGCATTTAGGAAAAAATCTTCTATCTGGTGAAATAACAAAGCAAATTGAGTGATGAAAACTGTTAAAGAGCAATAAAGGTTTAATAGAGCCCTATTTTATATTATAGTTTGCAGAAATGCTAAGAAAATATTTTGAAAGCAGTAAAAATATTTTAATGAGATAAAATTTCGGGAAATCAAATATGTAGCTGAGAGTAGCCAAAATCTATCAGTTGAGAAGGGAGCAAAATGAAAACCCCAACAAAAATATATAGAATCTGTAAAATGTCAAAGCCTACAAGTCAGCATTGCACATGATATTCTTATGAGGTTTTTTTCAGTAGGTTAATTTTCTGTATCTCAATACATAATTTAAAAAGTTTCTTGGTGTAGTTTTTCTCAAATCTTCTTTAACTAATTACACTCTATGAAAGCGAAATTTTTTTTAAGTTACATATCATAGATTGTAGGCCGTAGTAAAGATATAAGATTATATTTTTTGTGACTTTGAAGGCAAAAAAAAAATCTCTCCCAAAATTGAATCAACTACTCACGTGAACAAATGTAAAATTTCTAACAATTATTACAAATTTTTATTTGATTAAAAATTTTAATTGTTAATATGAACCTTGTATAGTTAGTTAGTTTTTGCTAATGACGGTGCAATACTTAAAAACAGATATATGTATATATATATATAATTTTTATTGTTTTACCTTTTCCAATGAAGGTGAATTGGGAAAAAATAATAATTGAAAATTAAATAAAATTAAAACGGAACATCATATTTTGAACTTCCATTATTACTTTTTTATTAAAGATCTGACCTATAGTCGAACAATACACATGCATATAATTTAAATTGTTTTCAAAATATTATTATTTAAGTAATTGAATATTGAAAACTGCTTAAATATTAAAAATTTCAAAAAGTTTTTATTTTTTGAGGCTTGGTTAAGCATATATAAAGGTTGTTCCAAAATTAACGCAAGGTTTGAATTAAATATAAAGCATAGTTTTTAATCTTTTGATTGTTATTATTTTATTGAATAACACATCTTGCAATATTGTAATAATTGAATTTTTTAAGAATGAGGACACAGATCTTTATTGAATATATATTGAAGAGAGCTTCTTAAAATTTTAAGTTCTTGTCCACGACACCAAATTGGGATTCCTGGATTGTCACCGGCATTCTCCAGCACTGCTTCGATATTGACATTCCAACGGTTTGTTTTTGGACGACCAGTGCGTTTGGCGTCTCCAACGGCTCTAGTCTTCCTGCGGCCATCAAACTTTCATTATTTTTGAAATATTGTTCAATAATGAGGACACGTTGTTCTATCGCATAACGCTCCATATTTACTAGCCCTATAATGTCAGTTATCGATTTTTTTGGGACACCCTCAATAAAACGTATCATAAAAAAATCAAAATCAACTTTTTAATTGATTGTGATTCGTTAGGTTATCTTACATATCTCTACCAAATTTTAGATTTTTGCCACCAAAAATAACGCTTTTGTATCCATAATTCAAAATAACGTATCAACATGTGCATTATTTTGACAAATTAAATGAACGTATCATCAAACTTGGGATAAGAAATGAAAATAAAATACTTGCATTTTGATGCGTATATGAAGTAAATTCTAAGAACTGCGATTCATAGAAAGAAAATTAAATCTCTCCTTTATCCTTCCAAAAATTAATGGAAGTCTTAGGAATTCGTAATTATTATATTTTCAAACATTGTGACATTGTATATCTATCATATGATGCAAAAAATATTTCATAGGAGCAATACGATGATAGCCACAGAAACCAAATCAGTAATATGATAGAAAAAAATAAGTGATGTTAAAAGTGCTGATGCAGGTGTATGGACATGCAGGCTGTAAAAGTTATTCCACAGTCAAATGCAAGGTTCCACTTACAGCAAAATTAAATTGCAAGTACATAACTTTACTATATACAATATCGTTACTCATGAATCTGACAACTTTGTCTGGGATGAAAGTGAAGGAAACCTTGTTGCGTCAACTTTAGCTACTATTCTCATAAAATATTTAACAAACGAAATACTCCGTACGCCAAATTTTCACCATATAATTATATATTCAGATGGATGATTTTACCAACATCGCAATGTATTGTTATCCAATGTTTTGATTTCCTTTAGTGCTAAAAAAACCGCTATTGAACATAAATATTTAATCGTAGGTCACACGCAAATGGACTGCGTTCGACTAAATCTCATATTCAACGGAGAATAAATAACAAATAAATTTACCCTCACAATTTGTTGACCTAATAAAGGATTCTAAGTGAAAACCCATCCCCTTAAACATGATTATATTCGTGATTGTGATACTGTTTCTGAGGAATATTCATAAATACTTATAACTTTAAACAATTATTTAAAAATGTAGGGGAAAAATTGGAGAGCCTACGGTTAATATGATCCGTGCTTTAGGTTATGATCTATCGGGAAACATCTATTTTAAAACTAATACTAAAGAAGATCATAAGGTTTTATATGAACTTGAATTTTATATATACATATTTTTTTATAATATTAAAATTATAAAGTTATTAATTTTATTGTTAGTATTTATTTTAGCGAAATTTCATTCGTCTTATCAAAAGATAAAAATTAAAAAAACTCCAATAAATGCATTTAATCTTTCATTTAATTTAAAGCGTTAATAAAAGGAATTAAAAAATTATTTCGTACTTCTAACTTTTGCATTTTTGTTTAAACAAATATTTATGATGATACGTCCTTTTGTTTCAGAAAACAGAAATACAAAAGAGAGTAACAAATATAACTTAAAAAATATTATGAAAAATATAGTTTTTTGCTTTTGAAATAGTTTAGTTGTTTTGTTTAAATTCCATATTCCATAAATTGTTTCGTTATCTAAAATATTTTTTATTTTATAACGTTTTGTGTTTCTCCCATAAAATTAGAAAAAGTGATGTTACTTACTTTTGGATTTTCGACGACGATACATTTCATTGGTGCTTATTTATGTCTAATCTTTAGTAGACCTTAAACCATGTTCTTTGCAACACTTTGTTAAAAGCCCTTATAAATTTTTAATTTTTTTTAAGCATATTAAATAGCAATTAAAATGAGTTCATGATTATAAAAATCGATACGAAATTGGAGAAAAAAACTGAAAACAATCGATGGCATTATTGCATATTACTTATAATTTGAAAATTAAGAAAAATATTAAGAAAGATTTGTTATTCTCGCAATAAAATGTAATATGTATTAAAAAATTCATTAAAATTATTTACCCGCAGACAAGTCAACGGGTTTCGTGGGTTTTTAACATTAAGAATACATATATGTAAATAAAGAAATACATATTCAAAGAAAAAAATATAAAATATATTTTTTGGACCGTAATTTTCTTACTCTTTCTGTATTAAATACAACGTCTCGCAGGGCCTCCATCACCAAGTAATGATTGTAACATAACATACTCATTTTAGAGTAACTATGCTTTACCATAAATACAAGCAACATAAAATAATTTGCCTTTTTATATTTAGATGCTGCTTGATGTTGTTAATGTTGTTGTTGCAAGTATTGTGGTTCTGTTGTCGATGTTGCTGCTGAAAGCCAAAAAGGTGACCTAATGTTTATGTGACATGTTGCTACGAGTTGGAGTTTGTTTTATTTGGATTTCCTTCAGTCTTTGGTGTTCCATCTTTTTTCCTTTCTTTGTTTTTTTCGCTGCATATATGTAAGCTGTTAAATAAGATATCATGTTAAATTACGAGCTAGATGTGTTGGGGTTTTTTTGCCTCTATATAAAAGTGGCACCACAATTTTATTACATGTTAAATGTATGTTCTAGTTATGTTTTTCTTCAGTCTTATGCCTCCGATGGGCAAGAGTACAAAATATAAATGTATGTATACACACTGTTAATGAATTTTTCGCTTATAGTGCACATAGAAATATACATTTTTTTCTTGGATAGAGATTTTATTAATTACACAAAATAAATTGAATTTATTGAGTTGATGCTTCAGATGAAGGTAAAAATATTTTTTATATTTCCAATCAGATAATATGGCTCAATTATGGGCGACATCAAATCTGTATATTTTTAAAGTATGTAAATACATCGGGTTGAAAGTAGTTATAAGTTACTCAAGTTCGAGGCAGGAAATCGTTAATTTAATTAAATAATTTTTAATTTATTTCACTAACTGAATCACAACAGTATTGTCTTCGATGGGCACCACACTTTCTGCCACTTTTAAGACGCTTGCATTAAGAATATTTTTTCAATTCACAACCTATTGCATGCAAGTTGTTATTAATTACCAAAAGCATTCTTAAAACATGTAACTCATTCATTAAATAGAACAATTAATTGTAATACTATCATATTTTTCAATTACTAAAGTTCCAGTATTTTCAAAAAGCAAAAACAATATTTTATTGCGATTGATGCCAAATGTTTTACTCACTCACTGTTCTATTCCACAGCCATTTTATTGTGCACCAGTTTTGCCACTTATGTGTTATTACAAATATCATGTGTAATTATTATTTTCATGTGTATCCAACTAATGTGTAACTGGCTGCATGCGCAACTCATGTGTAATTTAAAATTTTATCGTTTTTGAGCACTACTTTTTTTATTGTGATGACGACTGTGATGACGATAATTAAGGATTAGCTGTGATATTTTAATTTATTTATGATTTTTTTTTGCATTTGTTTTCTTTAAATTTATTAAGATTTTGTTTGTGATTGTCCTTTTTACACAAATAAAAACTGTGATATTTTTAAAGAATTTGATGTAGAATTGGTCTAAAGAAGATTATTTATACTAGTATTATATGTATATACTCGTAGAAATAAAAAAATTTCCTGAAGAAGTTGGGAAATACCAATGAAACGTTGGAATAACATGTAAAAAATAATCTTTTATTAAATGACCTTGAAAGCCCAAATATTTAGAATATATTCATCATCAAAATAAATTTTGGACTTATACCAAATAGATCAAATATTTAATCTAAACAAACCAAAGCACGTCAATTTGCAAAAGAAAGTATGTGTAATTCGTAATTTCATGTGCAATTTTGGCATGATGCATGAGTAATTTAACATTTCGTTGCGCACTAAAAAATTGTTTTCACAAACACACTCACAATAAAATAACACATATCTTCGCAAGGGTTGAACACCATCAAATAGATGTAAATAATGTATTTAAAAATATTATTTGTTAAAAAAAAAATTAACTTTATTCAATTCACTTTAAATTACAACTGAACTTAATTCTACTTTTTAAACTTAATGACATAGACTCTATGTTAAAATTTGCTAACTGGTTAAAAATTAAAAGCTTTGTTAGCGTATGCAATAAATTGATTTCTTAACCGTCTAGAAATCCAGTGAACACAAGTTGTTAACCAGAAGTATGATAAACTGTAATTAGGTCGTTGAATTTATTCTATATTGGCAATTAAATATTTTTTATGTTAACATATATAACTCTAGAAAAGTAATGCAGACGGAATGTAGTTCTTTTGGGTAAGAATGGGTTGCTGTTCCATTTGTTTTCACAAATCTATTAATTTTAATTGTTTAGAAAATAGATTTTTAAGTTTTACTTTTAGTAAGGTAACAATAGTAAGGGTCTTGCCAATAGTAAAAGATAGGATTTCGTTTGCCCGATAAATAGCTTTTCATTATTACATCTTCCATTTTTTACTTTTATTATTATTAATAACAATAACTATAATATAAAATGGATAAAAAAAGTAAATGCAGGCTTTGTAATGCAAAGCCATTTATCGGTCCAACAATAGTCTGCCTTAAACTATTGGCCAGTTGTAATAATGGCCCTAAGTCTTACAACTTTTTTAAACTATGAGAACCAGTTTTTAAAGTAAAAATTTTTCAAAAATTTTTCCACAAAAAACTTGTTTGAGAATGACTTCTTTAGCGAAAATTTCGATCTAATTGTCGATTTTTGTTGGAATAATAAATATTGTTATGAACATACCGTATGTCCTTTGCGGCAAAGATTATAATTCACTGTTTTGCGTTATAACATTGATTGCTATTTTTAGATCAGTAGCTAAGTTTGCATTTATTAGTGTCATTAAGTAATTTGGTAGTTCTTTTTTTAATTGTGTTAAGCACCCTTGATTTAGTTCCATGCTCAAAGACTTCCTAGCAGAAATAGCTTCCGCTTTTAACATAATTGCATATTTAATTCTACACAATTCATTGTTCTTTCACATTTCGCTTAACTTTCATAAATAATATTTCTAGTATAAGCCTGGTCAGCCACCGTTTTAAAGAAATCTAGTCCGATGGTTGTTCAGGGCTCAAGATATTTAAAGCTGGTCCACTAAAAGTACTTGTTATGCAAATAAGATAGAATCGGCGTTCTTCAAGCGACACAAATGGATCCGTTGGCAGGATTGCTGAGACACTATCCTCAAAAAGTACCAGGTAGTTTTTGTCTCCATCAAACGGCTGCAAGAATTTTACATTTTGCAGAAATAAACATCTTCTGTTTTTTGTTGCTTCCATTTTATCTCTTCTTTGCACAAATTGGTGATTTTAATATTACTTGCCGAATTTTCCACTTTTGTCATAAATGTTTTATTTTATATTATTAATATCGCAATAATATATTTGTAATTATATTCGGCCCTTGATTTATTGATGATAGTACTTATTTTATTTATGTTGTTTTGATGGAATGCTTCAGTTATTTTAATTTTCACTATATTAATTAAAAAAATTTTCACTTTTTGTTGTTAACGTTTTTGGTTGTCGGTATTACGTACTTCTTTATTTTTCTTGCACGAAAAAAAATAATCCGACAGCGCCAGTGACGCTTTAAGGCGTCCCGTCCCACAGGGCTCAATTTTGGGGCCTTTACTTTTCTCCATATATTCTAACGATTTGCCGACTAGCTGATGTAGATCCGCCTTGATATTACATTTCCAAGGTCAAACTTATTTTTGAGTTGCTATTATTTTGAATTATTTTTGATGAAATTTAATTATATTTAAAAAAAATTTAAATTTGGCTGCCTCGAAATGATTTTTTTGATATGTCGCTGTGAAATTATTTTCCTCACGACAAAAGCTATCGATATCGTTACGAGTCGGTACACCGTAATGTGCATACATAAATATAAACGTATATTATAAATGTGTACAGAATTGTTATCGAAATTCTAAGGAAACTTACTTGACGGTGACCAAACGATATTATTTTATAGATAAAGAACTTTTGATTGCCGAAATCAGACCTTTCTTAATGTAAATAAATAGATTCTTAATAATGGGAATTACCGCATAAAATTCCCTGTCCAGTAGGACGCAACCATAAGCGAAAATATCCTATCAATAAAGCAATCGCTTAAATGAGGGCTAATTGTAATATTTACTGAGATTGTCATATTACCACAAAAAATTATGGCAATTCCAAGAGATTACACTAAAACTGAAAGACATCGCTGCGGATTATAATTGGATCTTTTTAAATATTGTAAGTACTCAAACCTTTTGGCTGTGATCTTTCTTCTATTTTCGTAAGCGCTAGGAAACTGAAAATAATTGCGGTCGATTTTGATTGGGGAAATTTTTTTCATACATCAGAAAATCTTAATTTATAAAGAATTTCACCTCTTGGGTTATATTGTTACGCACGTAACCTTGCGGCTTTATCAGACGCTTTTGGAGAACTGAACAACGTAACATTTTTTTTTAAAAACATATAGCTGATGTAATTTACCTCGTATGGGTTTCGGTTTTTTTCTAGCTGATTTACAGACTTCGACATAATATTTGTTCGATAGTGAAATAAAAGCAGTAAGCTTCCATTTGAGTGTGGCCTCCTTCAATAAATTTGTGTTTAATATAATTGTTGTGATTTATTGCTGTAGAAATAAATCATTAGACATTACACAATTTTTATTCTCTTAATTACATCCGACACTGTATAAAATTATTTTACCTGGTTCTAAAGATTTATTTTGCAGCAATACAACATCCTCAATTAAATTCAACCCATATGGTTGCAAATTCCTCAAAAAATAACCCTCCTTCAGTCCTCCTTCATTTTCGTTGGAGTTGTAAGGTGCGTTTTTCGATGCTAACATCTGCAACAGTAGGTAAATTTTATATCCATTCAAACCAAAATTAAGGTTCTTCATAATATTTTTCGACCGAATATAATTAAATAACGCACACTAAATTACCATAATATATTTATTTAACTCGTGTTCTAGATGCACTTTATATGCACTAATATTTACATTTACCTTTGCAAAATATCTGCTTCTAATTCACACAAATTAAACAAAATTTAAAATTAATTATTTCATTTAAATTCAATGCTTTCTAAAAGAAAAAATGTTTTTTGAATTAAAATGATATTTTATTAAAGTACTGCCCATATTGCCACAAAAAACAGCTTTTCTTTAGCATTTCCGCATTTCTTTATCAGGTCTTAATAGAGTTTAACACATATTATTATTTTTATTTTATGTATTTTAAAGATTGCCGTGCATTCTTGCACAATGCATAGTGAATTTAAAACTTAAATATACTTTTTTTTCTTTCTGTACAAAATAATTAAAAAAAAAAGTTTAAAGTAAACTATCAATTGTTTATTTTCGCTACCCGTTTATCATATTCGATTGAGTTTTAGCATTGAAATCGTATTTAAAAAATTAAAAAAAATTAATTACTCGCAGAAACAAATACAAATTAGCCACTTTCTTAGATGTGAAAAAAGAGCACAAAACATGCAGTTCTTTCATTTTTCTTGTCATATAAACATACAGTGTATATCAATAATAATCAAGTACTAGTATCATTTGTATTGTTCCATTTTAAGAAAAAAAAATTAGACAAACGCCCATTGTTATGGCAACTAAAAGAAATTTCTCTTTTTTTAAATAACCCTACATTTTTCCTAAATACATTTATTTCTGCTTTTTTCGTTTACAAAACAAGACCTACATGTTTGTTGATTTCCAGCTCTTAAAAGTTTATTACTTTAAGATTAATTGCATTTTAAGTTATAGAAATTATAATCGAATAATGGTTAAAGAAAGATACAAAGACAGTCAAATAAATTACATTGCACTTGATTGATTAATAGATGATGTCTTTAACGATTCAATGAATATGTATGAGATGAAAAGAGTTGAGTTGTTTGAATTGAATTGCATGCCTCCTGGAGTGTGACTTATAAATGGATAACAGACATAACTGTACGTATTTATGTGCATGACTGTATAGTTTATGTTAAACAAATTCTAATTTTATTTGAAAAAAAAACTGCACTTAGGTTCCGTTTAGTTGCATATAAATTTTTGTTAACTGCTAACAACAATAACAACAAGAAATTCATAGGAAAAGTAACTGTAATGTAATCAATTATTTACAACTTTACACAAGTTTTCGTTCAATATCCAACCTTATTTTCATGGCTGCTATTGTTGCTGGGGCTGTTAAATAATGGGAAGGTGTTTCCAAAAACCTACACTTAAAGCTGGGATGTTTACAAATGGGTTGGAATTATTTTACTCGCTTAATAAGACCTGTATTTAAGTTTGCTATTTCGCCTTTTTCTGCTTTTACTATAGGGTTTCTCAAAAAGTTGCGTGTTAGATATGAAATTTTTTTTGACTTAATTTGAAAATATTTTTTGAAATATTTTAGCTCATTTCAATGGCCCATGCGTTTCCGTAAGATTAAAGTTCCGATAATTTTGTTTTTTTTTAACCTGTTAAGGATACTGTTCCTAATATAAATGACATAAGGGACACGTTCAAAAGCTGCAGGACCGAAGAGGACGCTGATGATGCCTTTCGAAAAAAGGTAATATATTTTTAATGTTCTTATACAAAACTAGGAAAATCCTTTCATAAATATTGTACTACAAACATCTACAGGTATTGTAATATAAATATCAAATCAGTGGCTTGTGCATCTCATATCTATAATGTTAATAGGCAAACACGTTTTTTTCATTCCTTTTACGGCCGTAACAATGAACAGATTTTGTAAAGATGTATATGTTTTTAAACGGGTTTAGGGAGCTACACTGTTTAAACTTACGACTAAGCCATGTACACTTATTACACACCCTGCAGATAACATTGAACTACGTGGTACATTATAGCTCAAACGGACTAGTTACTACATGGTCCTATTTAATGCAGTCATGGAGTATGTCATTTTCAAACAAGAGCTTATTGCTATACGAGGTTCCTGCTTTCACGATGTTACTCGAGCTGAAAAAACTATTTGTGAGTGGGTTACGATTGGACTAGTCCTAGTCCTTTATGGAGTATACGTTACGTGCGCATTTGGACTAGTCGCGTTATCTGCAAGGCATACATGCGTCACCTTGAAAAATAAACAAAACGTGCATGTGTATTTACTTCTGTATAGAAATGAGACAGAGTTTTAAGTTGTTTATTTAGAATGTTTTTTGCTTTTGTATTTTACCGTAAATGTGTAATATTAATTTCTTTAATGTGTAATATTAATTAATTTAATTAATGCGGTCGATTGAGTCGGCCGCTGGATACACTTGCTATGATTAGGGTCTCTCTTCGGGTTGCGCCGCATCTGTTGTTCAGTTTGAATCAAACATAAGGTTTAAAATCATAATGGAATTTTTCGATTATAAAAGTCGAGGCACATAGAGTCCGTCGTATGTTAAAGTCGATTTTTTCAAATGAAATTAAAGTAACAGCGGAGGAGTTAGAAACTCTGAGTACTTTGTTGATGAATATTAAATCAGTTTTTTTCATCGCATGGTTTTGCAATAAAAATTTAATTTTCAATGAAATTCGAGGATATCCTGCTGTTTTTTTATTATAATTTTGCTTTATGATTGAAGGTCGAAGATTTTGGGTCAGACCGCTATATCAAGACCAACACATTAATGCATTTTTTTCGGTGAACTTTGAAAGTTTCATTTTATCCATTTCTTTAATTTTTTATTATTATATTAAATAAATACAAAAAAAAAAATAAGCTGATAGCTGTCAAACGGCTCAGCGTACGCTAAAAGTCGCCCAACTTTAGTACTTTGCGTTGACGGAGACGTACGGAATGTATTTCAAATTAGGTGTCAGCTGCAAAAAGCGACGTGTAACGTATGGTGGATTCTATGTGCCTTGGCTTTAAGGTCTGCAACACGTGTTCCACCAACTTAAATTTGGTAACATTATTAATAACTCCTTTAGTTCCTATAAGGAGCATAGGGCCTCAACAAAAGATTTCCAATAATTTACCGCTAGGTTCTTAATTTCATTTCAGCTTGTTCCTGCTCGTGTAGCCTTTATGTCTAAATGTCTTCGCCAAGTGTGGGCAGGCTGTCCTCTCCCTCTACTACCTTGCGGATTCTAGTTAATGTCATAGCGAGTTAAATCTCCGGATGGTCTTCGTAATGCATGACCAATCCATTACCATTTCGTTCTCAAAACTTCGGAATGTATTTGGCTTTGATGTGTGAGTGTCTAGAGGTGTGTGTTCTGTATTCTGTTTGGCAAGCAAACTTTTAGTATTCTTTTGAGGCATTTGAGAATGAACAATTGCAAAATGTTTACGTCTCTAGCAGCCATATTCGACATTTCACAGCCGCATAGGAGCACAGACTTTACACACGAATTGGAAATTTTTATCTTAGTGTGGGTGGAGATTGATTTTCCAAATTGTGTTTGGTTGGCCGAAAGCTTGCAGAGCTCTTTTGCTGCGATTTGAGACATCAGCAGAAGAGCCTCAAGTCGATGTAATGACGCCAACCAATTAGCCAAAGTGGTGCATGTCATGTAGTTGGATATTTTGGATATAGAATGGCTGGTTGGATGCTGCATTCTGAGTCCTGCCTTTGCAGCTTCTGTCTCTACCGTTTGAAGGCATTGGAGCATGTCAGCGTGACTCTGTATTAGAAGGCATATGTCGTCGGCATAGTCAAAATTGGCCAGGCGGCCGCCTAATCCCCATGTTATGCTTCTATTGCTACTCGTTGTTTTTCTCATGACAATGTGCAGCACTACGCTAAAGGGTAACGGCGACAACATGCTGTCTTGTAGTTTAGCAGCTTTAACACAAACCTTATCACTAACTGAGTTCCGGTGACGATACGAAAATTCGTATTTCTGTATAGCTCATAGGTAATCCGAATTATTTTCCTATGTACGCCTTTACATGGGAGTGGTTTTGAAATGGTAGTGTAGACAAGTGCGTCGAAAGCTTTTTCAAAGTTGATGAAGACAAGGTATGGGTGGAATCTACATTCGTTGCTCAATGCGTATGCGGAGGCTGTTTATGTGAGCTCTGAGTACTGCCTGTTCGCAACGAAACTCCATGTCGAGGGAGCTCGCAAAGCAAAAAAAAAGTTAAATTACTTATTACAATCTCTGCAAAAAACCAAACATCTTTTTAACAAACATTTTGTTCATATTTTTTAAGAAAATAGTTTGAAAAATTAGTTACTTATAGTATTTGTTTAAAATAAATGCACCATCATCATCTGGTTTGATTAAAGGAAATGCCGTACTATATCGACCTCTTATAAATAAATCCATTTTAAACGTAAGAATATATTTACATACTATTAAACGATTTAGAGTCACAATGTCTATGACTTTGCTGCTATTGTCTAAAAATACAGCTCCAAGCGAAATGCTTTCTTTACGTTGTAGATTTTGTATTACGTTAGCTTTAAATTTTTATTTTGTTTTTTATTTCGTTTCCAAACTTAGAAAATTAATTAGTACAAGCGTTGGAGAAGGTGTTAACGCTCTTAATGTTTTATGTTGACAAGGTGATAAAAAAAAAATAGTTTTATAAATTTAAATAATAGTAATGAGAGGATAATAATAGTTAAAGACCAGAAAAAGTTAATATACCAAATAAATAAAAGAGAAGTTGATAAAAAAAATTAATTTTATGCCTACATAATATATGAACAAATTGGCAGTTACAATTTATTTGAATAATGCCTGATTATATGGAGGTGCTAAAAAAAAGAGGTGGGATATATAAAACAAAACCAGATAAATTTAAAGTTATTGGAAATGTTATTAGAGCACAAGAATACTATTCAAATTGCATCATTTTGAAGTTTTCTTACACTTTAAGTATAATAGGTGTCATTAACAAAACACCTTTCATAACAAACTTTCATTCTGCATACGAAAAACCTAACTAAATAACACAAACAGAAACAAAAATTCAGAAGTACACAAAAAAATTACGTACTCTTTATAAAAATAAACATCTTTTAGATCAAATACAGCAGGAAAATTAAATCATTATCCCAAAGATCAATAAAAAAGATTAAAAACTGAATTACCCGTGACTTAACCACATATGGATAACATTGTCTGTCGATTTGTCTATTTGCTTGTTTTAATGTTCATGCATTGTCCGTTTCTTTTTACAACTTTTTGTAAGGATAACAGAAATTTCATTTTTATAGTTTTCTATTTTCATTTATTTAATCTTTCAGCACTCTTTACTGCTATATTATAAAGATGACTGCATTGTGATCATAATGATGGTGATGATGATGATCGTGAAAATTCATGCGTTACCAAATATGGATGATCTATGCTTAAGAACCATATGGGCTTTCATTTAAGTTTAGATTAACTGATGTTTAAATTTTATTGAGAGACCATTGAAAATGTACATTTATAGATGCAACTATAACAGATATAAGACTGTTGCATTTGAAACTGAATAGTTTTGAAGTTTATGTTCATTGCAGTCATGTAGATTATATGGTGGAACAATTGAGGTATAACCAAACATTAAAAACTGTTTCCAGATATTCTTTTTAACATTTTTGTAGTTTGAAAATATTCTAAAACATAGAAGACAGAAGGTGCACGAATTAGTATTGTATTTGCTTAAATGGACTTAACGATGAAAAAAGTTTGATTAAACAGTGAGAAGTCACAATATGGGACGAAAAATATTATATTGAATTTTTTTTATTTGATTTATTTAAAACTATATATAAAGTCATTCCATATACAGAGTGCATTAAAAAAAAGGAAATTGTTAACGAAGGAAAAAATCACTTAGTCTCATTTTCATTGCTTGCAAGTATACCAAAAACCGAAGAGAACTGATTCCTTCGCACGAACATAAAAAGTCCAGTTGTACTAGCGCTTCCATTTTTCGAAATACATTCCTTGTATATTTAATATAAACATTTATTTATCAACTGCATTTTCATTAATATAGATCTACTTCATATTTGTGAACAGTTAATAAAGATTCATATTAGAAAAATGCAAACTGATGTGATATACACCGATTTTAGTAAAGCGATCGATATAGTTAACCACAATCTTTTATTTCCTAAATTATAACTTATGGGCTTTAGTCATTCTGCTTTAAAATAGTTAAACTTTTATCTATCATAAACAACTCAACAGGTCAAATATGGGAATGCTATATCAAAAATCATTCAAGTACATTCTGGTGTCCCTCAAGGCAGTCGCCTGGGTCCACTTTTTTCACTTTATCCATCAATGATCTTCCTACTGTTGTTTTGCGTTCTAAAATACTGATGTACGCCGATGATGTTAAAATTTTTTACTCTTTTAACGAAATCAATGGGCATACTTTATTAAGCGCCGACTTTCGGAGTTTTCATCAATGGTGCACATGTAATTTTTCAGACACAATCCGATCGAGACTTCTTATTATATTGATACTGCTATTTGAAATAAAGTTCTAACCATATTGGATCTTGGCATACTGTTGGATCATAGGCTCAACTTTTGTGATCACATCTATATAATGGTAAAAAAGCCTATGAGATCCTTATATTATAAAACTTATATATTCTTCTCTTGTTCGACCAATTCTGGAGTATGGATTAATTGTTTGAGATCCTTGTTTTTCTATTCATATTGATAATATTGAATTGGTACAAAACAATTTTTAAGTTTCTGTCTCCGTGGTCTTGGTTGGAATTCTTGCCTTGCCACCGTATCATGGCAGACTTGATAAAATTGCCATTTGTGACCCTGCATATGAAAACCCATATAGTATTACTAATAGCCCATTTCTGATTTAAGAAAAAATACCCTCATTAGCATTCTATGAGAAAGAACATTGATTTCGGTTTCTCTACGTTATTTCTAAATGAAAAGTGACTCGAAAGACAACTCGAATGAAAACGTAAATGTTTTCATATAAAATCCGATTTCTGTGCTACGAACGTGTCGTTAACATTGAGAATGAAATGTTAAAATCAGTCACTTTTGGTTTTGCTTTCGTAACAAAATTTTAGGATTTAATAAAAATAAATATAAGCCAAAAATTATCTGGATAAAGTAGCCCAGCAAATTAAATTCACTTTGGCCTTCCACTCATATTATTTTTGAACGAAAAAAGATTAGTACGTTTGTTTGAAGAAACCTATTGTACATTTTATCTATAGAGTAAGTTCAGCTCTTGTGGTATAGGCTGGTAATGTGATATAGTAAGTTTTCTCGAAAACTAAAAACTAGAAGCTGACAAAATCAAGCTGGATGATTTTTAGATCTCAGAATATTAATAAATCATAATTCGATTTGCTTTTTGGAAGCTATGAAAAAAGTTGGTAATAAAAATTGTACTTGTCTTGTGATTGACTTTTTTTACTTTTAATATTTCCATTAAAAATCACCAGTCATGCACGCTAATGTACCATATTAACAGAACAAAGTTTTACCCGCCAATTTTTTCAATGGCTGGTTTATGGATTTTTTTCACTTTCTTTCAAATGTCTCTGAAGCTTGGGCTCCAAAGACTCTTTCACTTTCCTGCATATAAACCTAAGATCTGCAGCAGAATACCAGCTGACATCTGTTCTAATCGAATTAAGCTTCAAAGCATTATAGTCAAATAAAAAATAGGTATACCACATTACCCGAACTTACTCTAGACCTGGACAGATTTAATGTCACAGACTAAAAAAATTGAAAACCAAAATAGTCTTAGAGAGACGGGCGGTAGATTATCGACAGCTGTAGCACCCGGGGGTAAAGTATTTGGTGTAAAGCCTCAATCAATTGGTGGAGTCACCAGCTAGGTGTATTAAAGCTGTTGCAGTGGTTACACCAAATACAAACCCGGAAACTTCCCAGCACCAAAATAAACTACACATGTATGTACATACATACATACATATGTATGTGTGAATGAATGCTTTTCTGCTATAGAAAAAGCTAATTCTTTAAAAAGAATGGCTGATGCTGCTGATGTGCAAACTAAATCAGCAAAGAAGATGGCTAACGTCTTTGAAACAACAGCAGCAGGTTTAGATATATTAGTTGAATCAACAATAAGGTAGAAAATATTTAAAAAAAACTTTATTAATTTTATTTTTTATTATTTTATTTTATTTATTATTTTACTCATACATACGTAGGCTAATGAGAATGAAAGTGAGTGCCAATAAGATATCCTAATAGGTTAGAATTCGAGCGAGTGCCTTTCATTCGCTTAGGCTTACTTTCTTAAATCAGAAATAGGCTATAAGTCCTAGTATATTAAAACAGTGATTTTTCAATTATTTTTTTTTTTGAGTTTATTGGTAATAAGAAAAGAACAAATTGTTTTCATATATCGTAGATTCTTTTGAGTTCAATATAATTATTTAAAAATTTAATTAATAAAAACACCGAAAATTGGATAGAAAAAAAATTTCACACAATAAGGATTTTTACTGTTTTATAAAATTGCATTTTTACATTACTTTCCGCTGTTTGTGAGACTTGCAAGCGATTTCATGTGAAAATTAAAGGTTTTTCACATACAAGGCATATATGCAAGGTCACATTTATATTTTCTTTCTGACATGCATACGTACTTTAAATGTATTTTATATTTTATATAAAAACTTTCAAATAGGTATTTTGTATTTGTAAAATACAAAAAATATTTGTTGGCATAATTATACATACAAACATAAGCATGTGTGAATGTATGTATGTAGACAAGTATATATATATGTATGTAAATTCATTAAAAATCTCTCAAGTAGTAAGAAATTGAAAAAAATTGCACCTGTCGCGAATTCGCGAAAAATGGTCATATTGCAAATAAGCTGGAAAATTTCTTAAAAATCTTTAAGATTGTACGGAATACAAAAAATGTCGGAATAATCTCTGAAATGTCGAAAATTCACAAAAGCCAGCGGGAAAAATTGCAAGAGGAAGCAAGACGCAAAATTAATTTAAGAAACCCGGAAAATATATTGAATGCAAAATCTTGAAAAAACATCATAAATTGCATATTTGGAGGTTGAATTAAACAATGAATTCAATTATATATTTTAGAAATATATGAAATTTTTTTAAATACTTATTTTGAACTTTGTAGTTTAAATGCTTAAAAAAAACTAATTTGTATTTCAAATATGTATATTGAATTTAATAACTACAAATACCTATTTTTCAAAACTTTGACTGAGCGTATACGTGATATCGAATTTTGCATAATTGTGTGTAACGCATACGTAGTTATACACGTGTTACGCCCGTTTTCACAATCTTCGGTTAAAAAAAAAATCATATATAATCATAACTTTAACCGAAAAGTTGTTTTGTAAAACAAATAAAATGAATAGAAATACAAATCTTTTTTCAATTAAAAAATTAATTTCGCAAGACATGAAATGCTTCTGATCGCCGAAACCACTTTAATCTGACTGATCAAGATTTCAGACAGAGATATATATACATAGTATCAACGTCGCCTGAGAACATACTGAAACAAAAAAAAAAACATTATTTAATACACACACACATTAGGGTCACAATGAAAAATCAACTTTTGATATTGAAAGATACGTAAGCAGAAAATTTGAGCCAAATGGGGCAACTTAATCAAGTGCACCTTTGAGGTCAAACTTCAACTTTTGGGAAATTCTCTATATTGAACTATAATGGACCTAAAATATTCGCGTTGTATCTGAATTAAAATGAAATTTGAGTGGATTAATACTTTTAGATAGTATAATGTATGCATGCTGAAAAACTGAGCCAAATCTGTTAACTCTAAGACGTGCACTTTGAGGTCAAAGTTCAATTCTTGGGAAATTCTATATATTTAACCATAATTTATATAAAATTTAATTTTTTAAGCATTTTGAATAAAACTGCTGACAAATATGTGTTGAGAGAATTTTTAAAATTTTCTTAAATTAACGTCAAATAATTCAAAAACTTTAGAAAAATATGTAAAATAATAATTTTGAAACGCAAGATAAATGTTGTAATAAACCAATTAACCCTATTTTGCTTTAGTTGTTACAATGACCCATTTAAATTGTATCAAAATTGCATTAGCAACAGTAAAATGCGCATAGGAACAAGCTATACCCCTCAATAATCAATTGCAATTTGTTTTTAACAAAATGGTTAATGTTTTACTAAATAAGTAAAATATTAATTTTGGGAAAAAGTGCGAATAAAATTATGAATCTTATTTGTACGTTAAACAGAGCACAAGAAAAATATGTTTTGTTCGCTATATAAGGTACTCTATGGAGCAAACTGACCTGTTCGTTAAAAGCGCTGTTCGCAAAATCGAGTGTTCGTTAAACCGGAAAACTACTGTATATCCTCCCGCACCCAAGATGGTGAGTAAACAAAATATCTGTATGAATGTTTTACACAGGAAAAATAACGATACAATGAATAATTCTGAACACTTAATTCAATAATCACGGTTGTTGGGATATGAAATTGTTACATTAAAGGAGCGTTATATGTATTTACTACGATTAGTAAAGAAATTTCAATTTTTCAATATCATTGAAAATTTTAATTTATTAAAATAATTAAAAATATATCTACCGTAATTTTGTAATCTTTTGAATAACTATTTCATTTAAAAAAATTTTTTTTAATCTTCTAATAAAAATCGGTAAATTATTTGTTCAGTTTTAATAAATCCAGTCAAACGTGAGCATCTATTATCTCAAAACTATAATTATCGAACTACCAAATCAAAAATACCAATGTGTTTAAGCGATTTTTTCTGCATTCTCTTCAGAATTATATCGCTTGTGTAATTAAATCAAAAACATCTTCCTAGATGAGGGCCCATTTGTTACGTCTAGTCACATTTGCTGAAGTTGCCCATGCGTAAAGGCTTTCGCAACCACTGAGGTATATATTGAGATTCTGTATCCCCACTGTGGTTTTTACTAAAGGTTTTTACTGTATTCTCAGTATTATATTAAGAGTTTTAAGTTTGATATAAAGTTTTTGTTTAAACTCCCTATTTAAGTCATTAAATTGTTAAATATTATGGGTGTTGTATAGACACGTTTTACGTTTCTTCCATTTTGCTTTGTTGCTGCTGTCTTTTTGTGTTTCAGTCTTCACTGTGAAGTGTAAAACACTCTTATCTAGAGTGCAGATGTTGCTACTGAATTTCGTTTGTAGTTTTAGATCTTAAAATTGTGCTGTATAGTCATAGTTTAGTTTATTTAAAAAAATTAACTAAAAAGAATACGAAAACAAATGACTTTATAGTTCATAAAAATGTTTATACTACAAAGGATTCCCTAATGCAGTTGCGCACATTTCAAAATAATAGGGGGCCATGCCAACAAAAATATTTTAACAAAAACTTATTACATTTATATGTATGGGGAGAGTCCTACGGAAGAATATCATTCCTTTTCTATAACTGTTTACCCAAACAAACTTGCAAACCCAAAACTTTTTAAAAAATTTTCAATTGTAAAAAGATTCTTATTAATAATGTATTCATGTATGTTCCTCGATAAATTTCAGAGGAAAAAAATATATCCTAATCATTTAAAGAAAATTTTTGTATAAATTGTAAATTGCATTCGAATGCCGGATGAACGCAGCGAATGCCTGATAATGACTTTTTCCCATTACGAAGACCTTAGGTTTCAAATTAAACTACATACTGTTTGCATTACTTTGACTAGTAGGAGATCTACTAAACAAGCAAATTATTCTTTGAGTGGTGCTGTAGCATAGCATTCGCTTGTCATGCACTAGATAAAAAGTTCAAAATATTGTTTCTTTTACTTGTGTGAAAGTGTTCATGAAACCAATTTTTAGCGCGAAATAAAATGGAGCACTGAGTAAAACATTTGACATTAAACACAAGTATTTCGGCAAAATCAAAAATTTTATAATGAAAGCTTTGAAATGAAATGCTTGCATTTACATTGTGTTTTTTGACTATAATGACTTCCAAATGTTGATATTTTTAAATCGTTATTTTTAAGCTAAAGTGACAAGTAGTTGTACAAGATAAAATAGCGCAAATTTTTTTCTGGGTACATATTCCATATATTATTGCATTGAGTAAAACTTCAATAAAAGTATGAGAACAAAAATTATTTGTTCTTTCAGAATAATCATTTTATTATTTAAGGAGCAGAAATAATTTCTTTCAAACTTTGCATTATCTGAGGATAAACTTCAAAATAGAACCACAGAGTGGACAAGCCAGCATTCAAATTATCTTCAGTGGTCATGAAAATGAAATCCGATTCACCTGAAAGCCAACAAAAGTATAAATTTCATGGTATAAAGAAAAATAAAAAATTATATAAAATACTTCAAAACATTTATGAAAATATTTTAAAACCTTTTTTAACAATGATCTTCGCTTTGACAGTAATTTTCAAAAATTCAATGGGAAAGCGAAAAAAGGAGTAAAACATTGAACAGCAAAATTGCAGCCAAAAATTTTATAAAAAAAACAACATACACACACCTTCAATACGTATATATGGCTTTTCGAAAACCAAAAATACCAAAAATGATTGCAGATCACACATAGCAACATGTCAGTTAACATGTCAACAACAATTACTACCGTAATATTAGCCAGTCACAATCACACTTTCATCCACAGCAGCAACTATAAAAGTGTTCAACTAAAATCCAACAAAACTTAAAGTGACACCAAAGTATGCGTTTAAGTGTGACTTGACGGCATAGCAGTCGCAGACGTCAGCACCAAGAACACCGTCATCATCATCAACACACAGTTGTCGGCCAAGTGTCGACAAGACGCGACAAGTAAAAATGTTTTTACTAAAACATTCACCACCAATGAATATGTTGTAAAGGTGTCCACTGCTACTTAGAGAGGAGTATAAGTACAAAAATGTTTGTTTCATTTGCTAAGTGATGAGGTGTAGTCGCTGCGTTACATTGGAAGATTATTAGTTGGACTAAGTGAGTGACTGAGTGACATGATATGATTGCTACCCATAAAAAAATAATTGTAAATGGCAACCATAAAGTGTGTTTATACAACGGAATATATGTTGGAAATTGATTTTTTTACTTAAATTAAAAACACAAATCATTATTTTGACGCTTTTAAGACTGCTCCCAATTTTTTTAAATTTTAAATTTATTTATTATATTGAAATTTTTGATTTCAGTTTTATGTGTAAACATTTTAAAAGGCCTTGTCTCATGTGGAAAAAAGGTAATATGTTCATAGAAATACTTCATTAAGTATCTCTAGTTTCACTGCAGTCACCCTGACACCAAGTGTCTCTTTGTCTACACTCTTTTCTCCAGCGATAACTGCACTAGTGAAACTTTCGAAAAATTACCATTTTTTATTATGAGCTCTAAAATATTAAAAACAGACTAGTTTAAATAATTCATAGCCATATAAGGTTCTACTTTAAACTCTGTAGTTTAAGATTTTCTTAAATAAAAAATCTCCCCTATAAAAAAAATTTGTGTGCTTAAATATGTTGCCCCTACAAAAAAAAAACACCGAGAATCGACTGCGAAGCACAATTTATGTAGACTAGGGTCACTAAATTGTACAGCAAATCTTTGGTTCAAATGTCTCCATGTCAGTAGTATTGGGGACAATGTGACAAGTTTGATACTATAGTTTTACTATATTCATTCCCTACAGAGTTGTTTTATTGAATCTTATACACTCACCGCCGCATTCATGATAAAAAGTTATATACTCTCGATGAGCTGAACTTATCGACGACATTTCTAAAATACATATTAAGATTATGTTTTTTATGTTGGAGTTTATTCATAATACTGTCATATCCATCAAGAAAACACTGTAACATTCGTGGCTTAGAAAACTATAACCGTTTTTTTCGTTAATAAATTATTTTATGAAATAGTTGCAGAAAAATTAATTTTAGAAATATTTCCACAAAGAAAGATCAAGAGGAGATGGTACATTTATTTATGACTTATTGTTTTTTCTAGCCATTTTCGTTTTCGTTAAGTGTTGTGTTTTTCTTCCGACGGGGTTTGATGCAATTTGGAATGAATTTCCGTCATCCCACGTCAAATTTGGTTGATAAACAGACCGGTTTCGGCTATGTGCCATCTTCAGTGTTCTCTCAGTTACTGAGAGTAACTCAGTACTGAGAGTAACTCAGTAACTGAGAGAACACTGAAGATGGCACATAGCCGAAACCGGTCTGTGTATCAACAAAATTTGACGTGGGATGACGGAAATTCATTCCAAATTTTCGTTTTCAATGCCTTACATTCTTTGTTCGATAGTTCGGTTAAAGTGAGTGATTGGTGCAATATCTGCTATCCTGGTTGAGAGGGCTGCTCCCATATGAGGCTCCCCAGGATGAATCTTTCGCATAATCAAACGTTGTTGTTTGCATGGAAGTTTTGTACCACTCCACTGCAAAGTTTCCTCCTCCTTTTGCATCCGGGCTTTGGGCCCATAAATGACGGCTACGGATTTGAATCACAGAATAGCCACAACTGCCAATACATACTTCGCCTTACATAAAAATTTTTTTGGTAAAAGAGGGGTCTCAAAAGGAATAAAACTTGAATATACAACTCCACGTATATACCAACCCTCTCGTATGGATGTGAATCATGAGCTATGGCATCTAAAAATCAGAACAGAGTTCAGACATCCGAGCTCAAATATTTACGTCGGTAAAACACGGCGAGACAGAGTACGAAACGACACAATACGAGCAAGCATATCGACAGAACCGTTGAATAAAAGTACCGATCAACAAAAGCTATTTGGTCTTGCTGCCAGAATGCCAGAGTACCGCCTGCCGAGACGAGTATTACATGCAAGACCGATCGGTACTAAGACCAGAGGAAAGCAAAACAAGATTCTGACTAACCAAGGAATCGAGCGTAGAACAGCCAAAACCGCGGCACAAGATAGACAGAGAGAGATAAGTAAGTAAGTGTTTTTTGTACCGTTTTGTTTTTGCATTCAATACAACTCTGAGAAATGAGAGATGTTGTACATCGCCTAACCTAATCCAATAGTTATGCAGTGTACAACTCTTCATTCATGATGAATTAGGCCGTAAATTAATTTCAAATAAAATAGCTAAAGCGATATTTTTATTAATTAATACACAAAAACGTTTCATTTTCAATAGTCCGCTTGCCAATTCAACGGTTGTTCAGCACTCAACCTGTAATTACTTGACAGATGACAAGTAAAAACTACGCCATTAATAAACATGGAACTGTGTACGCTTCAACAACGCATTATATTTATCAAAATGGTGAGCGTTTCACAGTCACAGTTCGCTGAAGAACAGCTGAGAACATTGCTGTTTTGGCCCATAGAGCTGATTAAAGCCAAGGTTTCTTCATTTCTCGTCGATCTTTTAAATCCCATGCCAGACGCGTTTTTACGCCAGGGAAATATTGAATGCCCAAATACAAAATAAGACCGCGTAATGTCTTCAATATGTCAATTGCTTTTTTTCAAGTTTATACGAAAAATACACTTTTAAAATCACAACTTTGAACTAGTTCCTTCAAAGGATCAGAAATAAGTTGATATGCAATTGCTGCTACTCAATTACAAATAATATGCTTGTGTACGTTGAAAACACCAAATTGGCTCTACCGTCACTTCAAAACGAATAATGAAAGGCATCACCAATTCCGTCAATGTTGGACTTTTTAAACTCAACTCAAGGATAAATTTTACAACAATCTTTATGTTTATATGTCCACTTCTAGTTATGGCTAAATGAAAGGAAAGAAAAGTCATACAACACAAGAACAACAGCAACAACAACAACTAATAGTGTAAGCAAAAATATATGTTCGAATATGTATTTACTTCTACTAGTTATGCCTGTTTATAACCAACTTACAAGTCATAGTCTTGAATGATAAGACTGAAGTGAAATTTGTTGTGGTCCATTTCTTTTATGAAGCGGGTGTTTGTTTATTTTCTTTTCATTTATTTATCGTTTAACCACTCCAACTCTCACATATCTAAACATAAATACGTTATAATGTTTGCGAGTGTGTGTAAACTCCATATGCGGTGTGGTCTGTATCCCATTTGGCCCAGTTAAATCACATGAAAATGATCGCACTTTTAAATTAAATTTATTTTATTAGCTAGAGCTGCCGTTAAATAGGGTTTTGTTGGAACAAAACTAACAGCAATCTCAAAGTCAAACAATTGTTTGCAGTCATGATTTATCATTATAGACACTTGAGAGGAATTTTCCAGTTTAACGAGAAAAGGCAAAAAAAATATTTTTCCTTCTTTGAAATTAAGACTTTAATAAAAAAAAACAAGCACAGAGTAACAACTTAAAATTTTAGCTGTTGTTTCTACTTAAGACTAATATATGTATAAGAAAATTCAAACATATATCGTGTAAAAGTCAATAAATTTATTTATATGGACTCGTGTATGATTCTTTGTTAGAAATATGTAAAATAATAATGTGTTTTGTTTATATGCTACAACAAATAACATTAAGCAGTGAAAGCCTTGGAAATCTATTTACTTTGCAAACACAACACTTGGCAAAACTATAAATTTTTTTATATGAATATTTTTTGATTTCCTTAAACTCAAAACTGTAAACAAAACTTTTCTTTTAATGAATTTATTTTGCTGCAACAAAAAGTTGAGTTTTCAAAATTTATCATTAAGTAATTATAAGTGTTAAGCAAAACTATTATAAAAATTATTAGTTTATTTCTCCTCTTGTTGCAGCTGAACCGGTTCAAGGAAGTCATTCCAAAATCACGTTACCCATCTTTCCACTTCCCGGGTCGTGCTCCCACCCAATATTCTAGTTAATTAGACATATTTTTGACAGCCTATTCATATTTACGTTAATTCCTCTTTCGTCTCAGCTTCAAGCGAGCATAAGTTCATGAATGTCGATCAATATACTCGTACAATGAAAATTTCTAAGGATTCTTCAATAATAATGGAATTTATGTGAAAATTTCTCGTGTTTTTGCTCTCTCATTACGCAAAATTATTAAAATATATGACGTACTTAAAAATAATGTAGAAAATTTTTCATAAATCAAGTTAATAGTAAACTTAAATAGTTTTTACATTTATTATTCGAGACAGGTCTGCATATGTAGAGAAATAAAATAGATTCATATCGAATATAATTTGTTTGTTGGGATTTTTGAATAAGTTTCAAAGCTTACTATGCTTATTTATACTTTTGTAATTTTTGAATGAGGTTTTTTTAAGTTTCTGTATAAGATAAGAGGTTTTAAACTAGAGATGGGATCGTGAGTGATAAAAAAATTTCACTAATGCCAGCTCACGCACGACCTCATATTTTTGGCTCATGTTCACTCACGCTCACGTGATTGGAAAAAAGTTTGTCACAATCACGAAAACTCACGCTCACGAAATACTCAGGAAAAATAATACAAACTATAAGTATTTATATATTAAAATTTCTGAATGCAAATAGAAAAATCAAATATACAATAAGAAAATTCTACAAAAAAAAAAGAGGAAAATTATGTTTAACTCAGAAATATACTTTTCTGAAACCATTTGCTCAAGTCGTAAGCTTAGAAACTCAGTCTCTTAGAGGCTGTTAAAGTAATTGCACATTTTATTGAAGGATCTTTTTTTTCTCCAAAATAGTACATCATGAGCAGTCAGAAAAAAGAACTAAATATGCATGTATTTATTTCGGGTGTAAGAAATACAACAATCATTATAGATTTCTTACAAGTTAACAACATAAAACTTAAAAATAATTTAATTTGGTGCAATATAAAATAAAAATATATAAAAATTTAGTTTTAAAATTCGAAATGCCATATTTTATTCTAGGCCACAGCTATGACTTAATACATATATAAAAAAGGCTAATGGCGTTTTATTTTCTAAAAAAGTGCATAATTTTTTGCTCTTTTTATTGAAAATTTTCAATAAAAGTTTTGTTTTGAAATAGTGAGTTTGTTAGAAATCATCACTTACGAGGCAATATTTTAATCTTAAGAAAACTTTGAATAGCAATTTTCTTGACAAAAAGTAAAAGAAATGTAAAATTTTTTATAGAATAAAAAATGGCATTAGTCTAATTAAAAGTGATGCCAGTTTAGCTTTTTCGAGGCTAGATTTAGCCTTTTTTCTTCTTCTTTTTTTAACAAACACAATCAGCGAAGCCATTTTCGTCTTGTCTGCAGAAACAACCAGGGTCTAACTGGGCAGGAATCGAACATGCGACCCCCTGACTAATAGTCTATTACGCTATCCACTAGTCTGCGGGGGCTTCAAAATTTATGTTTTAGCTTCGTCACTTTTTTTAGCCTTTATTATTTTAAATTTAGCATCAAAAAGGCTACATATATTTTTATTTTATTCTGAACTCATAAAATCATTTTGATACATTAAAAAATGAATCCAATACACAAACGTTAGTATGCTGAAGACAAAATTGCATTGATTGAAAGCTTTTAAGTTAGAAATGGGTAAATTTTCGATCAAGGAAACAATTGAATTATGGGAGGAGGTGTGACAAATGATCGCCATATCAACGCCTGTAGGGCCATATTCTTCTCATGAAGTTTTCCATCACCAATTTGCTCATTTTCTGCTGAACCTCCTCGGTAACCTCAAAAAATTTTGTATGGGTTTTCGTTCGATATCGAATGTCACAATTTGTCCCCTGATTTTTTTTTATTGGGATATTTGCTCAAATTTCTATCGACTGTAGATAATATATCTTTTTATATATAAACCTAAAAGTATGTATATAATATATATACCTTTTTATGTATGATTTATGCCCAGAAGTCTCTATTTAGAAATTACATTTTTAAGCTTACCAAAAAATCAATCAATCAATTTTCTTTAATATAGTGGTTGTTCTCTAAAAAGCAAGTAAACATTTATATTTCTTCTATAAAATTTTTTTTACAAAAAAATCTATCTTTTTGGACAGAATAATTAAATAATTTTTTTAATTAAAAGGGTATAGTGGTGTACATTTAACAAGACCAATGTTAGGTGCTAATAGTCCTGCTCAATGACCAATGTTATGCTTTCGTTACTTAAACTGGCCAACACAATAAATACAATGGCTCACTTATGCACATCCGCAAAATGCCGGATGTTATGAATTGCCTAAAACTTAGCTCGAATTCAAGATCTCGGCCATCATTCGCTCTGTAATCAACGCGCTCTCAACTTTAACTTATACGCCAACCGTCCAACTTGAGAAAGAAAAACAACAGTCAAACTACTAAAGCCATATTTTATAGTTTGCTTAATATTTTGCCAAAGTTATGCATTATGTAACGAGTGTTTTTTAATGGGTTATCTTTCGTACACTTTTGTTCGTCATTGATATATCTAGTCTACATCGTTGTCACAGGATCTATGTATTTCCAACACAGATAAAGAAAATTAAAAGAAATTTTATAAATAAATATATTTTTCTTTCAATAAATTTATTTATTTATTTATTTATTTATTTATTTATTCCTTCTATGAATTTATTAAAAACTCCTTTGGTTAAGGCTTAACTTGGCCTAATTAATTATGTCAATGTTAAATAAGTAATACGTTGTGACTTACACAGCGTCTTAAACAAAAGTTAATAGCAAAGAACATCGGCTAAAGAAAAACAATCTAAGAACCTTTTGAACTTCAACGTGCATCACTTGTTGCACAAATCAGCCGCTTACGATCGGACACCAAAAATTTAACACAGAACAAAAGCAGGCACAAAAAAGTTTAGCTAAACACAAAGAAAACATATGTCAGCCTTCATGTGGCTGATATTAAAACATTAAAAATCCTCCAACGTTTCTAAAATAGACAATGTGTTGTTCATGTACGTATGTATAATTGTATGGATGCCATATTGTGTTGCAGGCATGATATAAATAAAATCACAGTAGCAGCAGTTTTATTTAACATTCTAATTAGATTGTCAACAACACGAAAACAACCTCATTTTCAAACTAAATGCCTAGCTTGGTTGTTAAGCCAGGAGCTAAATAGCTGATACATACATATAAAGGTAACGCTTGTATGAAAAACCAAAACAACATCACAAAACACCACAAAATCTGCATAAACTTAACTCTTTTTTTTTCTTTTTGTAAGTTCATTAACATGCACAGGTTAATTACTACATTTCTAGGAGATTCAAAACATAAAGTTTCACAGAAATAAGCCATTAAACATTAAGTCACTGTAAACTGCCAACATACGATACTAAATGCAGCACTATAGTCAAAATGACATTCATCCTTTTTTTCACTTAAGTGCGCTGGTTTTTAGGTTGAGCTTTTAACCCTTAACTGCAACTTTGAAGATCTCCGATTCTAAGATTTTCTCTAAAAACTTTTCTAAGATACTAAAATATTTGTAAAGCTAAAGTTATGGTGTTTCATAAAATGCTAAGACTTGAAATCGTTTCTTTATTTTCTATTAACAAAAATAAACTTCAACCAATATTCGTAGTTTAGTTCAGTTTTATTTTAATTCGGATTGTCATCTATAAACAAAAAAATATACGGTGGACGCGTTTAGATCAGAGTAGTTGAACAGGCAGCTGCTGAGGATAAGAAAAGGTGTTTAGCTCTCTTGTATCCAATATAAAAATGAAAAACCAAAGAATGAAAGGAAAATTAAGAGCTAAACAGGGTGTTTCAAATATTATTATATTCTTAAACATTTAATAAACTGAACTTAATTTCTTTTTGTATATTATGGCCTTTTTAGATGATTTTGATTGATTGATGATGATGATTTCATTTGTGTGATTGCAGCGGCTGGCTTCGCAATAGCTCATCCTGTCAGTACAGTTTTACAAAACCTTGTTGAGGGTATGGATCAAAGCAGCCCCCAAAAATCCAAATAAATATTTAATACTTCATATCGGTTTTCGTCATCGCTAAAAAAAATTACAAGACAAGTGTAGTTTTTATTAATTTAACTCCAATGCTTATGTAATATGCAGTAGAGTACAAAAACTAAAATAGTTTCTTTTGATATGTGAAAAACGAGAATTTTTAAGCGAAATCATCGAATGTTTATTTGATTTTGAAAAGAATGGTATATCATTAATAATAATAATAATAATAATAATAATAATGTCATAGACCTTATCTTTCACTTAATTCGAAAGAAAAAAGTCTAAAATCGTTAAATCAAAAGATCTCGGTAACCAATTGTGATCGCCTCTTCGAGAAATTACAGGAACAGGAAGTTGTTCCTGAAAAAGAGGGAAATAACCATGAATTTTTGTGTTAACTTAACTTTAAAAGACTTCAATTTTAAAAGTCTTTATGCAAAATACATTGAAATATCATTTGTGGATTGAGTAATTTCAAAGATCAATGAGAAAAGGTCAATTCTAAATTTTCCTCAACACTATGGGTTAAAACAGCAATATTCTCAGTTGTTCTTAAGCGGCGTGCTTAATTTTTTTTCACCAGTTTCAAAACTGCTGGCCGAGAAGGCACTTCGCAATGACCCGAATATGCTTTAGTTTTGCGAACTGTGACCGCGAAATTTACGCAATTTTTGTATTGAATGTTAATGATTTCAGCGCGTAGTTCAAGCCTAAATCGTAATTTTTACTTGTCATCCGTAAAGCTGTCGAAAGTTGAGTCATGACGACTGTTCAAATGGCAGGCTATTGAAAATGAAATGTCTTATTGGAATATGATAACATCATGAGAAGTCATTAGAGTTTCATTACAAACTATAAATAATAAAAAATATAAGCTGCGTTTATGATAAAAAAATATATTTAACCAATGAAGAATTATATAAAGTACTATGTAAAGTTTTCACATAAATAAAAAATATTCATAATAGCTAATGAAAGCAGTACATTCTGATTTTTAGACTTACTGCTTTTATACTTAGGGAATGTAGACAATTCGCCATATTCGACAAACTTAAAAGCCTGTTACATTGTCGAAAAAAAAATATTTAATAAAAGAATTTGCAATTGATATGTAAAAAATTATTAAAGAAATATGTCGGGAATAAAATTTAAAAAAAATCTTACTGCTTTTTCCCTAGAATTATGCAGAGAAATTAATCGGAAAATGCGAGCAAATTCAAAAATGTTCGTCAATCAAAACCCACATTGTTCGCTTAAGGGTTAAATTAAGAACATTTACATGATGTTCATAAGCTTAAGCTTTAAAAAACATTTAAACCATCTGTGGTGCTAGATATCGCAACTGCCTTTACCACCAGCATCACAACAATAACAAAAATATATAATAAATGCATGTTTAAAAGCAGAATTATATGATAAGGTTCCTTCAGTAGCCAAAGAATAAACACCACTCCAGCTCTGGGCACATAGCAAATAAAAAGCAAATGAGTAACGGCGGTATATTTTTTGTTTAACAAACAACATCTTCCTTTTTCATTTTGAAGCTCCTGCTTGAAGCGAAGCAGACAACAAACACATGTTTAGCACTGGAATATAAACGACAGTAGCAAAATATCTTTAATACTAACAACAAAAGCAGCAGTAACGACATTACTGACGGTCATTAAAACAAAAGCAACAGCCAAATATAACCATATGAATCAAAATGAAACATACCATGCATGGGCAATACACGAATCACGGTTATAACCTTTTGTACTTTTTTCACAAACAAAAAAAGTTTTTCTCTTTGATTTTTATTATTATTTTTTTTAATGGATTAAATGGTCTTATGCTATAAACCAACCAACAAAACTAGCCGCGTGAATAACTAATTCCAACGGAAGCTAAACAAAATCCCTATTGAAGTAAACTCCGGCAGCGGCATCATCACCGTCACCAACAGCAACAACAACAACAGCCACAATAAAATAAAGGATAACCCATTTATCACCCACCATCACTGTTAACATTTAAACACCAACTAACTGGCCTCAAACCAACATTATTTAACTTTGCAACATTTAAAGTCCGTATAGTCAGTTGTATTGTTGTTAAATTCTTTCTTTTATTGTTGTTCTTGCTGCTGTTACTTTAGAACAATAAGATTTTTTGCGGTGTTTTTGTTGCCACATTTAAACAGCAACAACAAGTAATTCTTATTATTTACAATGAAATTTTGTTGCCAGAAAAACAAATCGTGCATTAACACTTTTAGAAAATGGGTTGTGGAAAAATACACACCTGATAACAACATACAAAAATAATTTTCTTTTTTTTTGATTTCAATTGAATACTTTAGTTAAGGCAGTTCTCAGTGACCATCTAAATTCAGTCAATGTCGGAGTAGTTGCTCTTAGTTTTGATACCAAGGACATTAATTAATACAAAGAAACGTAGTGATCCTTGGAATATGATTATTAAAGTTCTTGTCAAAGCTCATTCATAAAGAAGGCCTTTTATTCAATTTCCATCGCCTTCTGATGCAACAGAAGGTGTCATGTATGCAATGAAACGGTGCTATAGTGTCAAATTACTTCCAAAAAGTGTAGTTATTAACAATACCAAATGATACACATTCATACATTCACATTTGGATAACTGCAAGGTTCTTAAATCACTCCTGCAAATTGTCCATTATTGAATCAACTGTGTGACACATAACTCACCGCATTGAAAGCACATACTCTTCACAAATCGTTAATAGGACAAACATTTTGATAATTTACAAAATGGGTATCAAGTTTTTAAATTGCGAAAAATTAAAAAAAAGAAACTCCAAAATTAAAAACAAGGAAAAAATATATTTAAAAAAATTGTAAAAATTACGAAAACTCACAAAATTTTTTTTTTACATTCGGAAAATCGCAGTAGTAAAAATTTACTAAAAACCGCTATAAATATTAAAATAAACCAACAATTTTCAAAAATATTACTTCCATCGCGTAAAATTGATTAAAAAGATAAAAGATAAAGCAAAAAATAAAAGATAAAAGCAAAAAAAAATTTTCCCACTGTGCGGCATTCTGTTTATTTACGTATTTAAAACATATTTAAATTTAAAAAAATGCATTGTGGCAACCACAGTTATAAAAAAAAGTTCAAAACTCTAAATGCTTTGAACAGGTCACAAATACTCAATTTTATCAAAATACACTGCAATTCTTTATATTAAAGATCATAAGGTCATTCATATAATTTCATTTTTCTTAAGATTATTTATGCTTGATTTGTAAGTAGAACATGACCTTAAAAATGTTTATATTACAATATATTGCATTACACCGTGCAACAGACATTTTCACATTTGGAAAAATGCTATAGATACGTAAAAATTACGTTTGAAATATTAAAATTATAGTAAAAATATTTATACAATAAGAAAGTTTCTTTTCAAAAATCAATTCTTTAACGTACATTACGGCTTTGAGAAAAATCATTTAAAAATAAGTGTTAAGAAGATAGATTTTTGGTAAAACAAACTTAAATTTTCTATAAGAATAAAAGGCAGCAGAAAAACTGATTGTTTAATTTCAGTGCTTATTTCAAATGCAAATACGTGCATAGATTTGTCTGAACATTGTTGGAGGGTGTTATATATTATTGATACGACCATACACATACGTTCCATAAAAATGTGTATGTAATATTGTTTTAACCAGGTCATAAAAGGGCTTTGAGTTAAATTCTAGAGACGTGTAACACAAAAGGCAAAAGGAAAATTAACAGGCAATCCCTATTAAATAGCTGCCTATATCGTGCTAAGAAAAATATAAGAACGAATTCAAACTTAAAAGAAATTATATTTTATGCCAAAAAAATCTTTAAATTTTAGTAATGTAGGACACTAGAACGTCAGCAACAAGAACAACTGCCATTGTTTATGTTCTAATGTCATCTAATATTGGCATAAATTCGTGTTTTTTTGTTTTTGTTGTACTTGTCTTTACTGCTTACGAATAGTAGTTAAACTTCAAGTAAGAAAAACTTCCATAAAAATACAAAAACTAATATGTAAGAAGTGTTCCAGCAAAATACACGTTACACTTTTGTTGCTTTGACCTACAAATAAAGTCAAGTTGAAGTCCATTATTGTGTGTCTTGCTTCCAAAGGCATTTTGCCAAATGCGGCTACAAAAATAAATTATGAATTGTTTGTAACAAATTATCTGGCAAATGAAGGCACTATTAAATTTTCACATTTTATCAATATTTTATAGAAGGAAAAAAATAAATATTTAGGTTTATATGTTGCACTATGACACATTTTATTTAATAGTGCTCATAATTTGTTTAAATTGCCCCATAAATGGTTTGGCGTGAAGCACTTAGTGAATGGTTTTGTAGAGGGACTTTAACAAAGAGTTAAAGTGATGGGTCTAAAACAGGAGCTGGAATAATGTTATATGGATACTAAATAATAATTTTTCAAATTAATTTTCTAATCAAGTGATATGATAAAACTGTTGGTACTTTTAAGGGTAATTTAAATTTAAGGTATTTATGTCAAATAAATTAAGTGGAAATATTTTAATAGGTTTTTAGATAGATATTCATATAAAAATGTATAGTTAATAAAGGTTGACAGATGAGGTTTGTTGGGGCTCGAAAGCTACTTGCCATGTTAAAGTCAAATTTTCAAAAATATTAGCTTATAAAATATATGTGTAACCATATTACGGTTATGAAAAATAATTCAGTTTAAGCAAAAGTTGTATGGCTGCGACAAACACAGCATGAATGAGGCTTTGGGCTACATATTTCAAATATTGTTTAATAAAAAAGGAAATTAGAAAAGCTAATAAATTCTGACAGCACAAGTAAAATGATAGGAGAAAATACATGTCTGTGTGGTTGCTACAATAACTAATATAATCGCTTTATGATTGTGGCAATGATAGTTTGGTTGTGACTTCAGTTTATGATTTCATATAATAAAATGTATTCTGTGAAAAAAATTTTTGTTGCTTTAAAGAGTAATCCGTATCGTGGAATAAAATTTTTAAGCTCCACTTATCAAACATACATATCAGCTGGTTCAAGTGTAATGACTATTGTTATAAATGTTTTTTTTTTGGTTAGGACCAGTAACCAGTGGATGACCCCATATACAACGCATTGTGCTGGAACTAGGAAAATATATTATGGGTAGGGTATAGAGGGAGTAATGTTTATGAACACTCGATTTGAATTTTCCCACGTTGAAAGTGACGAGAAAGACAGCGTTATAAACAAAAACACTTTTTAAATATCTATAAATTTATTTTTTCACCAATGTTACTTTGCTTGAATAGAATTTTCGAGCTATGCAATACAGCCTAAAGATTCCTATATAGATAAAACGGAGAAAAATGTAAAAACGATTGTTTGCTTTACATTGAAAACTTTAGGTCGTATTAGATTATGTTTTACATTTTATATGATCTTAATCCTTTATAGCTAAAGGTGTTCATTTTAAAAGAGAGAATTATATATTTTATTAGTACAAAATTGTAGGCATTTTCTCAAGCCATTTATTTTCCCATGCTCAATGTCGAATACCGTCTAATACGTTTATTAAGTGATGGATATGTTAACCTTAAAATATGTTGTACATTTGCAATTTTATACGATCTAATGTCAGTACTTACAAGTAATAAACTCTTTGCGCAGTACTGAGTCAGAGCTTTATTTGACAGACAAGGTTTGGATCATGAAAAATTATAAAAATAAAATAAAGAAAGTATTTTTGGTGATAATGAAACAATTTAAGAAATGATTTGTTTTGTGTTCAACATGGGGGCCACTCGTTAAATATTTGCCTTTCAATTCCTTTCAATTTGCAATACACTCGCACTTTCTTTACTAATACAGAATACGACTTGCATATTAAACATTCCAAGATTAAAAGACAAGCGTGTCAGAAAATGTGTTAAAAAGTAATAATCAAGAAAAAAAGCCAGATATTTTTGTTATTGTTATTCGTCAAATCATCATCAGAAGATTTTTTTAGGAGTCGTATAGCAAACACAATCGTCTAACAAACATCGTACAGCTGAAGAGAAATTAAATTTTACGATAACTTTCTACCGCATTTTAAAATTACTAATTAAAACAAAATAAAATATATTTTTGTGTATAAAAGTAATAAGTGTAATGATGTTGTGCGATGTAAATTTCACGTTGTTTCCTTGACGATGACATCTTGAAAAAAAAAATTGCTTTAAAATTGCGTATAGCTTACGTCACCGGCATCAATTTAAATAAATTTTTTTTAGTATTTTAAATTTTTAATCGCACTATTTTTCCATATTTAACATTTTACATACATATGTACTAAAATATAAATAGTTTTATTAAAAACAAATCGAAATTGATTATTGAGGGAATAGCTAATTCCTATACGCATTTGACTGTTGCTAATGCAATTCGTCAGAGAACTTCACCCAAATATTTCTTAGAACAACTGGAGATTTTTTGATTAGCAGTATGTGTAAAGAACTTGACAGAAAAACTTGAACGTGTGACTGCAGAGTAAGTGAAAAAAACTTATAAAAAGCACCTCAGATATATCGGTTCAAATATTGTTTATGAATATATCAATATTATTAAAACAAAGAAGCAAGATTACATATCCTTTGTGGGTTTGAAAATAAATATTTTTGCACAACCAAGTGTGTTGAAAATCTCAACAGCATTTTAAAAACCGAGTATGGTGTGCTTAAAGATGGAATCATGCATTTGTTTCGGACAAAATTTTATTGAGTGAAAGTTTTCTGCAACAGGATTCACTCATTTGTAAAAAATATTCCCGGCTATCAATAAATATATGAAATATATAAATAACAAATGCATCTGTTAAAAGCTAATAAACTAAATAATACAAAATTTGTACCAAGGAAATTTATAGAAAAAAAAAACTGAGAAATAAAAAAAATTGCTGCAAATCGCTTAGGAAACACTATTATGTATGTGGCCATGTCGGTGCAAAAATTTTATGAGTGAATCCAGATTAATACTTAACTGTATTCATGAGGCTCACAAAAAAAGAAAAATAATACTTATTTTAATTTTGTCCATAAAAAGATACTTAGAGATTCCATTCCTTTAAATGCTTCTTAGCATTGACCAAATTTGGATTGATTGCTCTACTTAATGATTATGTAGCCAAAATTGGTTGGAAGACCCAAAAACCATACAAATTCCAACAATATCATATCAGCAACATCTAACACAACCAAAACTACAAATAAAGTGAATTTAATGCATTTTATTTCTCTCCAACCGAAATGAAGCTCTCAAATAATTTTGTAACAACATCAACAATTTTATGCACTTTCAACACTATAAATTTCAATTACACTTTATAGCACTTTTACTGTTAAAATCGATGAAAATTTTTTATTTCTTATTGTACGAGTACTGCGAGGATATAAGTATGTATGTTCCTCTACAGCTAGTTACATACAATGAAATGAAATTAAATATAAAAAATCAGCTACACAAGCGATGCAACGTAGCAATATGAGTTGCAAACTGAAGTAAGCAACAGTGGGAGCCAATAAAGAATCTATTGATTTATTGTTAACTTTTTCATGATGTGTGGACGTTGTGTATGATCAAATATTTCATGTAAGTATGTTTCGTATGTATGTATGTTATTGAGGTTGTTAAAAGATGCATACACTCGTATACACTTTAATATTGAGTACAGCAATATTTGTTGCTACAAGTTGACCTCTCAAATTAGTGCGTTTATGTTTGTGGCTCTTTTGATTTTCTACCGATACTGGGTCACTGCACAAACTCAAAGTGAAAATTTCACAAACACAATATATAATGTTTATAATCAAAGGAAACTGAAAATAAGGTAAAAATTCTTCATGTTTGACAGTCTACAAATAATGGCAGTTGTACGTAGGAATACAGACGAGTGCATGTACCATGGCCTGACATGAACCATAAGTATGATAAACACAGACTCCTGAAGGTATAAGAAGACACTAATCGATCAGTTGAAAAACGACATACACTTAAAGAAAGGAGGGATATTGGAAAACCAGAAATTTTACGATTGCCACTTAACTATTGCAGGACTATATATTAATTAATGATATCCCCGACATAGTAATCCTATTTGTTGTTTTATCTATTAAATACTTTTTGTAGCTTTGTGAATGTAATAACTTGTAATCAGAAAAACACGTTTATTCAGTTCAATATTTCAAATAAAAGTATTTATACCATAAATTTAATTTTTCACAGCCTACTAAGAATTTTATGAATTTTGAAAACTTTTATAATTATTTATCATATTTGATTGAACGGGTTTTTCATATTTTTACGCTTAGTGTAAGAAAGAACCTCAACTATCTTGTAGAAATTTGTTACACTGAACTTTTGCCTTCAATTGCTGATACTGTATTGCACTCACTACCTATTGAGAGGCTATTCTGTTCATTCATTTAAAAGGCCGTCTGTTAGCCAGGCGAATCCAAAATACACACACGCACACATTGATATATGTATGCACTGTGCCAGTAACTTGAAGTGAAATATTTTAGAAAGTCATTCTTGATTTGACATGGAAAATCAATCATGTCAATTTTGAGTAAGATGTGTTTTTTGACAAGAATATTTGTTTTGTTTGCGTTACTTGCTTTGAAGCTTAACATTTTTATTGGAACTTTATTGGAACGTACGTATGTAGGTACCATCATTCATTGCACCTCGATTTATTATCACAGTTGTTTTTACGGGCAAGATCAAGAATATGTATAGGATCTTTCAATAAAAGGTTAAAAGAAACGAAGATTTTTAAGCGAAATCATGGAATATTTATTTAATTGTAAAAAAGAGGGTATGCCATTTATAATGGAAAATAATATTATTCTCCTGAACGAATTTTCCATTAAGAGCTCCCACATTTTCGCCTCGATTATTACACTAATTCCATCTTTGAGGCCTTAAATCGACTCTGAGCTATTGGCATAGATTTTGTCTTTCACATAGTTCCAAAGAAGAAAGTCTAAAGATGTTAAATTACAAGATGTCGAGGGCGAATTTGAATCGCCTCTTCAAAAAATCAGTCGATCAGGAAATTTTTCAATTGAAGAGCGATGGCGTTAATGGCGTCGTTTCTTCGTGGTATCGGTTCGTAGCTCCTTCGTTTTTCATGAGGGACGTTGTCCCAACATCTTTGATTTTTCCACCATTTTTATATTTGCTGGCCGAGAAGAGGTTTCCCGATGATCCAAAAATAGTTTAGTTCTGAGATTTGTCACCGGGAATTTTTAAGAATTTTTGTATGTCGTTAATTTTTATGAATGTTTATTATGAATGCTAATATGGCGGACTATTGAAAATGCAAAATCTTATTGGAGTCCTGTGAATATGTAAGAATATTGTAAATGCATGCGTGTAGAATATATAATAGATAATTACTAAGCTGATCAGAGGTGTCTCGTTAATTAATGGAAAATAAACTCATAGAAAAGTGTAAATAATTAGCAACTATATTTTTTTTAGCAAACAAAATCGAACAAGCTCTGTATTGATTTGAATAGTATGTTTGTCAATAATACAACTTTTTCAAAAATAGCAAAATTCAACATTTTTCAGTTCAGTGATTTGAAACTCAATACTGAGAATTGCACGTGAAATTAGCCCCCTAAATGAGAATTCCGGCTTTATTCGTTTTGTCAAGTTGGCTGCATTAATAATTTAATTTACATTTTGAACATTGAATATTTCAATAAGGAAAATAACAAGTATACGTACGGTATGCTTACCGCGATATAACCGTGTTAACATATAGAAAAAGTCAACGATCAACAAAAAAATTTCTATGGCCATTAAATTCTTAATGCAGCCAACTTGACAAAACAAATAATTTAGAATTCTTTGTTTTAGGCTACTTTTACGTGCAATTTTTAGAATTGAGTCCCAAAATCATGTGTTGTACTGTGTAAATAAAACTTTCCTTAAAAAACAAACATACAAGTTTGGTTATTAAAATATGCTAAACTCATCAAAACTGAAAACTTAAAAATTTTTGTTTATTAAATCTACATTTTTTTATTCAACATTTAAATTTTCTATAGAACGGTACACAAAAACCGTCTCCCCATTTTTCTGTTTCCCAGTTCTTCATCCGTAGGGGCAATCGATATATGTATGTTGTTCATGTTAATATTATTAAGCTCGATCCAAAGAAATAGGTTATCATTCTTTTCTAGAGTTATGAATTTCGGAACACATTTTTAAATTGAGTGAATTAGAAAAAATACAAGTTTGAAAAATATCGGAGCAAGAAGTCTTACACCATTTCTGATAAAATTAAACAAATTTAAATTTTTTACAAATATGATATGAAAATATTAAAATTTTGTTACGATTCTTTGTCTACCATTAAAAGTTTATTCTTAATTTGCTCTAACAAGCATAAAAGTTTTTATAAATATATCATTCATACGCACCGTATACCAATGATTTTTTACAAAAGGCGGAACTCTTAACAAAACCTTCTCATAAAAGCGTTTAAAAAGGAGAATTTGAGATAATACTTAAGCAACCCATACACGTTTCAATTCAATTGTCAATTGAGTCTTTCAATTGAATTGATTCTTGGCCACACACTTCATAAACTGATTTGGAAGATTTTATATATTTTTACAACTACAAAATTTTAAAATTTGAAACTCTTATTGCAATGGCTGAATGGATTTTGTCTTTTTCATTTTATTGTTGTAATCCGTACTTTTTATTTTCCAAACTGCTCGATTTTCTTCGAGAAATTGGAAAATTTAAATGTCATTTTTATATTTTTTTTTATTAAAATTCAATAAAATTAAAGGCAATTTTAAAAATACTTAACTTTTTCTTTAAAAAAGAAAACTGCAAACATAAATTTTGAAAGCTGATCGAAAGAGTGGAACACACACAGTACAATCGAATTGAAATACCAACTTTAAAAAATCAAAATCTTTTGATTTTTCTTCAACCAACTCGCCAATATAATCAATTGACAGAGCCATACACGCCTTGATTTGGACAACAACCGACTCAGTTGCCAATTGGGTTTGAAACGTGTTTGGGCTGCTTTAGTATTTATAAAAAGAATTTTAAATGTTTTGAAATTTGTATACATTTTTCCTTTGTTCACCTGAAATTTTACTTGCTTATGAAATAAGCAGGTCCCGATGGTATTCCAAGCTGTATCCTTCAAAACTGTGCAGCATCACTGTCTGCGCCTCTTACTGCATTATATAACAAATCTATTGAATCGTGTTATCTGCCATCAGTGTGGAAAAAATCGTATATAATTCCTTTATTCAAAAAACGGCAGTAAAACTGATGTATCTAATTACAGAGGTATCGCTAAAATTAATGCATTTCCAAAACTCCTTGAAAAAATTCTTACTGATTACCTATATCATCAAATTTCTTCCCTTCTATCACCATCTCAACATGGTTTTCGTAAGTCTCGCTCAACTACAACTAATATTTTGGAACTTACCACTATTGTCAATGAAGGTTTTTCAAATAAAATGCAAACTGATATGATTTACACCGATTTTACTAAGGCGTTCGATAAAGATAACCACAATCTTTTATTGCACAAATTATCACTTATGGGCTTTAGTCACTCTGCTTTAAATTGGTAAAGCTCTTATCTTTCACAAAGAACCCAACAGGTTAAATTTGGGAATGTTACATCAAAAATCATTCAAGTACATTCTGGTGTAAAAATAGTTAATATCTCGTATGAAATTATAGGGTGTTTTTTAAGCTAGATAGAACTTTAAATTGTAAAAACTAATACAAAAAATTAAATTTTGATGAAACATTTTTTTTATTTGTTTCAGTATACTCTGACAAATCATCATGAATAGACTCACGCGACCATTATATGCGTCGTTCTTTCGCCGATTGGCCTCTAGAGCAGTTGGCAACTGACCCGTTGTTTTATCGCAAAATTGTGTTCAGCGATGAGGCGCATTTTTGGCTTAACGGGTTTGTTAATAAGCAAAATTGCCGCATATGGAGTGAGACCAATCCACAAGAGACCCTACAGACTCCATTACATGCAGAAAAATGCACCGTTTGGTGCGGTTTTCACGCTGGTGGCATCATCGGACCTTATTTCTTCAAAAATGAGGCCGGAGCTCGCGTTACGGTCAATGGAGATCGTTACCGCACCATGATCAATGATTTTTTGTTTTAAAATATGGATGACATTGATCCGGAGGAGATGTGGTTTCAACAGGATGGCGCTACGTGCCATACGGCGAACGCAACCATCGACTTATTGAAATCAAAATTTGGCGATAAGTTGATTTCGAGAAATGGACCAGTCAATTGGCCTCCAAGGTCGTGCGATTTGACACCTCTCGATTATTTCCTGTGGGGCTACGTGAAGTCATTGGTTTACGCTGATAAACCAGCAACAATTGACGCCTTGGAGGCCAGCATTGTTCGTGTTATTCGTGACATACGGCCAGCAGTGCTCGAAAAAGTGGCCCAAAATTGGACGTCCAGAATGCGCTTCGTCAAGAACAGCCGCGGTGCCCATATGCCCGAAATCATTTTCAAATGTTAATGTCACATATTGATCTTTCGAATAAAAAAAAATTTTGATTACAATTTAATTTTTTGTGTTATTTTTTACAATTTCAAGTTCTATCGGGCTTAAAAAAACACCCTTTAGAAGATCTGAGGTAGGGTAAGATTTGGTAATAATTTGTGCATTCATGATCATCGAAATAAATTTACTTTATTTATAAAATTATATATCTAGTCTAATATTCCTTTAAAAAACGATAACAAATAAGTTGTATCACTATCAATAAATTTTGTTTGGTGGACTGTTTCTGGGACTTACCCATATATCAAAATTGAAAAATTGTATTTCAAAACTAGAAAATTGTTTCAGAAAAGTATATTTCTCAGTTAAACATAATTTTCCTCAGTAGTTTTTAATCCAAAGAGATTATTATTTTTTTGCTAATGTTCGTAACGTTTTTAGTCAGAAAGAATTGGACATGAGACAATATTCCAAAGGATCAGGGGAAAATTTTTAACACTAATTAATTTCAACTTACACGGCATAACCGAAACATGCTTGTCTTTCGGGAGCCACTACACTCCCATCATCAGTGTGCATGTGTGTTTCCATGTATCCGCCACTGTTTAGGTGGCTCGGTTGACTGTAATTTCAAATTTGTATTTATACAAATAATGTCTAGAAAAGCATACGAGAGTTATTTGTATTCATAATTTTCTTCTTCTATTGCAGAATTTTCTAATTGTATATGAGATTTTTCTATTTGCATTCAGAAATTTTAATGTATAAATACTTATAGGTTGTATTATTTTCGTGAGTATTTCGTGAGCGTGAGTTTTCGTGATTGTGACTAACTTTTTTTCCACACACGTGAGCCTATCAATTGGTGAAATATCGATTTAAAAAATAAATAATATACGTTTTTTATATAAACTGACCTAAGGCTTGAATAATCACTTAAATAATTATTAAAAAAGGTCGAAAAATAGGAGAATATTATAATACATTAAAACTTTTAAAAGAAATATTTGTTTTTTTTCATTGAATAAAGTAATTTTATAAACTGTATATAACGAGTTTCTCGAGTAATTTAAAAATTTTACTCGAACAATCGAGCAAAATTAAATTACCAAAACCAGTTAATCGCTTACTCGAACCAAACCAAAAGTGGAATAATTGGATATTCTACTAAACAGATTTTTTATTTGGAGGGCTCAGAGCTAAGGTGAACGAATCAAGTCATAAAATACGAAATATCTCAAAAATAATGCGAAATTCTCCGCAAGTTTTATTCTATTTGGTTCTGCAACGGACTAAGTAAAAAAGTAATTATCTTCGAATTGTCTTTTTGTGACTTGTTTCATTTCATTTCTGAGCCCTCCATTTAAAAATTCTGAGGTCAGTTTTTAAAATAGAAAATTTGTGCAGGTTGTCAGGTATGCTAACCATGGGCTTCTCTGACCTGATTTTTAGCCCAATTTTGACTTAAGCCTTTTCTATTTAAGATCAGAGTTCAGCAAACTGAGATCTAGTTCAAAAAGTTTTTCCACCCACAATTTCGAATTAAAGTTTTTATCATACCCTTGAAAACTTTTATGTTTGGCCACACCCAAATTGCCCACTTGATGCAAGCTGGCGCTTAGTTGTTGTACAGCTACAAAAAAAAAAAAATAACGAACATGTGTGGTTGCAATCACAATTAGCAACAGCAGCCAGTAGACAAGCGGTAACAACATTTATAAAAATTTATAATTTGAACAATTTTTTATAGTTGTTGTTAGCACCCTACTGAGTCATCAACTTGTGCACATAATCTCCTACATTCAATGCACATTCGTAGAAAGGCACTAGAAGTCTATCTGGCAAAATTGTGAGCCAAATTCAACAGTGGGTGGCATTTGCAGACATATAAAAAGTTAAACATTCTCTAACAGTTTTTTCCAAGTTTTTTTTTCTTTTTCTGCAAAAGTGACGTTTAATTATGAAATTTGTTAGTTGTTTTCCTTTTTGGCAAATTTATATCTTTTGTTAAGCCAGTAGTTACATTTTTATTGTGATCAATTTATCTTTGTTTAAAACAAAAAAAAAAGGATTTAAATTTTATTTAATTTATATATTTGCAGAGCCTTTTCTGTGCAATATTAAAAAAAACTTTAAAAGTAATATCCCAATATGGCAAACAAACTTGGGAATTTAAAAATTTATTTGAAAATAAACTTAACGTTACTTTACAACTTTACACAGACATTTGTTAAGGCTTCGCGAATAATTCATGTACTTACAGATGCTTTCAATGCTCTATAAAAATGGAACATCTAAAAAATTTTTAAATTTTTAAAAATTATCTTCATAAGCATGATAAATAAATAAATAATATTGATCTATTCTTAAATGAAAAGAAAAAAAAACTACTAAAACCAGTTAGAAGTTTTTTATAGACAAAAATCTCGTTTTATTGTTTAACGTGGCCTTAGTACGTTTGTCTGCAAATTAATACATCTTTCTTTTATTTAAACTTCAACCGCAAATTGACTCAGCGTGTAACAATGAAATTAATAGATTTATTTTTATGCTCAATTTTATAATAATATTTGTAACAAACTGATATTTTTAAGCCTCAGGTGTTATAACTAATGTAAGTACTGGTGCACTAAATTGGTAAGTTTCAATCCAGTTTGCATAAAAAGCGCCTTTTGTTTTGCGGTTTCAAATAGGAAAATATTTGTATTTGTTTCTATTAAAAATATATTGTTAAATTATTCGCTTGAACAGGTTCCTTTACCGAAAAGCAGCCGTTTAATACCATTGATTAATATCTCCAATGGAAGAAAAACCTAAATAGACAATATCCAGTATTCCAAAACGTTTCCTCAAATTAAAAAATTCGTACCTTGCGAATCACAAGTGTTAAGGATATAGTTTCTACCAGACACAATGTAGATGATAGATTTTTTACTATAGATTTTTGTTTGGTTTTAGCTGGAATTCCATTCATAATCGAATAATCATCGAATTTTTTTAATAAAAGGATCCAAAATTTCTTCTGCATTAAAAAATTCAATGAATTGATAATTATTTTGTCTTGATATAAAACTAAAACGAAATTTGTAAATAAATGCAAACAAAAAATCGCCATTTGATTGTTAATTTAGCAATTTTGCGAAAACTCCTAACTTTAAATAAAATACTATTAAAGTCAGTCCATAAATGAATCGGTTATGCAATAATCAATACTTCGCACTTCCACCTTGTCCGTCCAATATCAAATTAAATTTTAATGGAGCCAAACTGCAGGCATACACTTCTAAGTAATTTATTTTTTCAAAATCGGTCCATAAATAGAAAGAACTGTAAGCATTCCCTTTAAAACAAAAAATGATTTTGGAAAATCAGTTGACAAATCATACATACGTTCCCAAAAATTAAAATGCAGACGATTTTATAAACTCCTCCTCTTTTTAAATTCATAATAACATCCAAAAAAGATTCGTTAAAAACGAGAATAAATTTCAAACAAATAATTTAACAATATCAACGAACAGACAGAAAATCTTTATAGCAATTTTGTAATTTGCAAAAAAAAACTTTTTACTTTAATCTTCCAAATAATTTGTTTAAAAATTTTTAAACATTCAAACATTAAACATAAATAAAATCGCAAGCAGACAAAAACTATTTGATTATTTTCTTTTTGTAATTTATCAAGAAAACTTTTTGTTTAATTCAATAAAAAAATATTAAAACGTTTAAGTTTTTTTAAGGATTTCCAGTTTTGTTTGTTTATGTGAAAACTGTCAAAAAATATTTGAAAATTACAAAAATGCGAATTATATCACACTTTATGCTATTTTCATTTAATGGCCTTGACAAACTTTTAAAATGTTAGATTATGCCTTTTTTCTTGGTTTAGCCTCGTAATTTTTGTTTCAGCTTCCTTAACATTTTTCAAGTTTTTGGCTTCAAAAATTATAAATTTTTTCTTATTCTTTCAGTTGTACACATTTTTCATTATTCGTAATAAAGCTAACGTATTCATTCACTGCGAAACTTTTAGGTTTATGTCGAATGTGCACTAAGTGTTCTCCATCTAAAAACATAAGCTTGTACATGAACATATTTGTGACGTTATGCTGCCGGCTTTATTGCATATGTTCTGAAATAAATATTGAGCGTGGAGACGTGCAGTAAGATCTCACTATCGGCGCAATGTGCTGAGTATCAAAATCATCGTTAATGCGCCGATAATGTAGCACAATTTTTTATCGGCCATTCGTGCGCTAATCACAGTCCACGATCAGTGCCGACACAATTTAAATTAAATTTTTTGGAGCTTAATTATATCATCAATATTTTTTTTAATAACTTATTCATGTTCCTCTAACGAGCGTCAACTCAAAATTTTTTATTATACAGTACAACCTCCCTAATCCGGACATTCGCTAATTAGGACTATCCAGTAATTCGGACATTTACATTTTTCGGACAGCTTAGAAATTTTTCTTCCGGCCAAGTGTCCCTTTTTCTCGGTAAAATTTTGTTCGTTATTTTACTTATTTAAATTGAGTTTTCGTGGCGAACTGTTTTCAAAAGCCATTTCATCAGCTGACCTAACTAAAGCGACAGATAAGGATATTTTATTTGTAAAAGAATTTAATAATAAAGCTGGCAAATTAAGTAAAGACTTGTGTATTCAAACAAAAAAAATCTTATTTTCCAAAATGAATATTTCTGGTCAATTTTATTATGGTTTATTATTATTTTGTTTTCTGTAAATTAATTAAATACAAATGAATTCTTATGTGTACTTATTTTTTTCGGTAATAAATTATGTATACCTGTTGTGTTTAAAATTTAATTTGAACTGTAGTCCGGACGATCCACTAATCCAGACAGTAGCTGAAACTATATATGTACGGGTTATGGAGGTTGTACTGTACTTTTTTTTATATCAAGAAGAGAGATACAACAGTTTTTTTTTGCGAAAGAGAAGAGAAAGTTATGTAAGGTTTTTTAATTAATTACAAAATGAGAATATGGAAAAATTTTGAGTTGTAGAGGAGGAACCAATGAGATTAAAACATTCTACAAAACTTTTGTACTGTTGAACAAAAAAACCAAGACGATTTTACCAAAACATTGCAGTTGTGCCGATTTTGCAATCCCTGCTTCAAAAACACCTGTTTATAAAAGAACAGACATAAATAGGACGTTCTGCGTAATAAATTTCAACGAAATTCATTAATACCGAATGGTACGTGCTAAACGTTGATATATGTACTAGAATATCTTTTCGAAGAGTGTTGTCTTGCTTTTGAATATATGAAGTGGCTAATTCAACCATTTCGAAGAGATTTCTTTCATTCATTCATACATTTTTTTTAAAAGAACATTTTAGCTGTTGACTTCACGAAATTTATGTAAGCACCATATTCGCTCCTCTTTTCTAACCTCTTTTTTACCCTAATGCTACATTTTTTAAGTGTTCTTTTATTTTTTATTTGTTTTTTTTTTAACATTGACGCTACAATATCTACGGCCAAAATAGTTTTATGTTTTTCATGGTCATCCATTCCGATAATTAAACAAAAAAAGTTCAGATTTAATTTGCCCAATAAAACACGATAGCAATATACCGATTATTGCCGCAATTGATATTTGGCCGATATGAACCGAAATAAATTGTTACAATATCGATGATAATGGGACCGCTCCAAAGTAAATTGTTCAATGTTTTTACATGCGTGCCGATATAGCATAAAGCTTCAATTTTGAAATTTGTAACGCCGAAGTTATTGCATTCAGTAGAACGAAAATTTGCTGTAGATGAACATTCTTTAAAAACATTCATGACTTCATAAAAAATAAAAACGTAAATATGTGTAAATAAAAATATTTTTTCAGGTCATTTACAAAGACAATTTAGTCTCTTAATTCCCCAGCATCAGGTAACACTGGTTTTTGAGGGATCAGCATAATCTAAATATTTCATTTATAAAATTCGTTATAATGCCATAGCAAGTGTGTCCTTGACTATAAGTTAGAATTTATTTAAATTTTACGCACCTTTTACATTTTAAATATTCATTAGATTCCATTTTCTAAGAAACCTAATTCATTACACTCTTAAAACCACTTGCCACAACATCAATTAAGCTACTATGAAATAAATTGAAACCAAAAAAAAAAACATTTAGCGGTCGAAGGTTAGCGTTCATTATTATTTGCACTAATCTAGATTTGATTGTATGAAAAACATTCATTTAATTTTATAATTAAATGACCACATACAAAAAATATTCAAGTCCTAACAACACCATAGAGCAGCGACCAGAAATTATTGTATCAGGAAAAAGGCAGCTTTATTGAAATTTAAAACCTTGCAACAAAAAACCAAACACGATTTGCTAGAAAATGGTAGCAGAGTCATAATCACGCGTGAACATGCAACCTAAAAGCTCACAATTGTAGCAGTTAAAAGAAATTAACACGATTTTTGTTTTCTAAACTCATTTTCCAACAACTTTTTTTTTTTGTAATTTGAAACTCATTTATATGCGATTTGAAAGTTTTTCCGTAATTTTTTTGCTTCTTATGGCGGAATGAAAGGGTATTGAAAAGGTGAATATGCCTTAGCAAATAAACACTGAAAATCCACAAACTGTAGTTGCGACAAATATAGTTTTCATTTTATATAATGCAACATTGACTTGCGGTATGAAATAACAAGAAATATTAGATTTTGATTTTGCTAAATATTTGAATTATTAATGTTGGGAGCAAATATGTTTGCATTGTTGGGAATCCAACCTACAGCCTCAGGCTGATGGGTTAGCACAGTGGCATCCACCGTGTTTTTAAAGGTTATTAATCAGAATCAAAAGGGTTTTAAAGGACTTGCGATCATCAAAGTAAATGTTTTGTTAGGGATAAGCTGTGAAAGGATGTTTTTAAAGTTCAATAGAACTAACAAAAGCGTTAGCTGCTATCAAATGAACTGTCATACTGCGCTCATTTTTTTACATTTGTGATCGGTACCGCGACTGTTACCAAATTATCCAGATTTATAGCCGACATCATGAGTTTTAAGGCGCACATAATTGTCCATCTACGCAAGCCATTCGTCAAACTGTGGATATAAATATTTCATACCAAAAATTAGCAACTCGCCCCCAATTTCTATGTTTTCTAAGGTTGGAAAGTTATTTGAAAGAGTTATTAAGATAAAATAAGAATATTCGTTTGATCAAAATCTGTTACCCGACCACCTTTTCGGTTTTAAAAGTGTCTACGCATTGTTATGTGTGCCTAAGGTAGCAATAAATTTTTTAAGAAGACAGAAGTGTACGGTCGCCGTCTCGTTATATATTGAACAAGCGTTTGTTCGAGCTTATCAATTTTGTATTATTTATAAACTAATAAAAATAAGATGTAGTTTTTTCATGATAAAGATGTTCAGAAGATAGACAATTTTTTGTTGAAATAAATGACACAAAATCCAAAATCTGATTATGGGAAATTTTTTTTTGGTGTCTCTCAAGTTATATAACACTCTCGTTCATAATTTCCTTCATATTTGCGATGAATCGAAAAGTATCTTTTTCGCAGATGACTCTTTTATTTTTGGGCATGATAGTGATCCTATGATCGCTTTAAGAAAAGTGCAATCACACTTTTTTATAATCGATAAATTTTATACAGACTGAGGTATTCGAATTAATACACAGAAATCAGAAGCCATTTGTTTTCATAACGCTAATGATAAAAGGTCCTCGTAGTGTTGTTAGACAAAGTAAAAGATTAAATCTCCATTTAAAGATAGGATAAAGTACCATGGGGTAACATTAAATAAACTCTTTAAGTTTAACGAGCAGGGCCGAACTTCCAAGACTAAGGGATAGCGGATCAATGGTATGTTCTTGATGTGGCTTGCTAACAGACACTTGAGTCAAAGAGCTTAGTTGTTACTTTACAAAGTATGCATCCGTTCCGCGATGCTATATGGTTTTCCTACATGGTTTTCGATCCCTCCGACTGTTTGAATTTTGGGAAGGAGCGCATTTTGAAAATTTCGTCAAAGTATACTGCAATTTACGGAAAGGCTCAAGTAAAACCTCTTTCGTCATATTGTTTGGTCTTGCTTAACAGTTCTGCAAGCCGTATTGAGAGCTACGATAACGGATTGATGACAAGTGTTCATCACTCGCAGCCGGGCTTTATTTGGAGTAACAGTTTATATATTTCTTTGGTTGTATTTTTAAAAAATGACTTTAATAATTTAATAATTAAAGTCTTTAATTCATTGAAGCGCAGCCCATACCACAATTGTGGAAATTATCTTACACAGATTCTTACGCTCTTCATTTAGTAGTCGATGAGAAAGCGACGAATGCACACACAGTGGATGCTTATACATTTTTTTATATATTTTTTTATTAATAGTTATTCAGCAAACACTCGTTTCATTTTAAAATGATATGCGAAAAATATTTTATTAGAACAATTCATTTGGTAACATATAATTAGGCCTTTTATGTTATCAAATATTTTTTAATTAAGCGCTATAATAAGAACATTTATTTAATTTACACAGAGCTGATGGCCTTTGTAGCTAGTGCTCTATATGCTAACTTTATAATAATTAATTATTATTAAGTTATTATATAAATAAATTAATTAATTTACATAGATTCTTACGCTCTTCATTTAGTAGTCAATGATCCAACGACGAGTGTAAATGCGGCGGATACTTATATATTCTTTTAATATATTTTTAAAGACTACTTATCCAGCCGTCATTTCATATTTTCAAAAATAATAAAATGGTGTAATTCGAATATGTTATAAAACATTTAAAAATGAGAGGGACGATGTTTTTAAAAGGCGTTATGATAACTTTCATTGTAATATAAATTAAATTAATATGAAAGAAAAAGAAAACCTTTTCGACAACAGTAAGCAGAAGTTTGTGGTTTTCAGACTGCTCTTCATTAATTTCTACTTCAAGCAACCAGCCTTTTAATTTCTGCAAAAAAAAGTGTGGTTCGAAGAAAGTTTTTCTTTTTCCTGTAATTTTTATGATAAGAAGCGTTTTTTAGTTTGAAGGATTAAAGTATTACCTAAGGTAATATAATTCGGCATCATATTTCAAACGCTTGAATTTGTGTTTGCTGGGAAAACTCGGTTTCTGCACTAAGACTAATAAGCAACAATACAATCACAGTTTAAATTTTTGCGCTTTAATTCCGTACTTAACTCAAGTGATTACTGTCTACCATTCATTTTATCCTGGGTTCCAATAGAGGATAGAAGTTGTTTTTTCCTGTCAATATGTTGTTTTAGTTTTAGTGCTCGTGTAAAATTTTACCATAAGATCTCATTTTGACTATCAATCAGTATACAAGTACTGATACTCTTGAGCAATATTATTTTAATGTTTATCTATTGATGCAAAATCTCAGTCAATGTCTTAAATATTTATAATATAATAATGTATAGTTTTACGTTTATCATAATTTTTGTTATTTTTATTCAGCTGATTTGTGATCTAATTTCTCAATAAAATCAAAATTTAATTAAATTCATACCACATACTCTTGAATGATGCATTAGCATTATTGGACCTTATTCCTTCAAAAATCAAGCTGAAGCTCAAAAGTTGATGATAATTTAATTTCGAGAAATGAACCTAGCAATCGTCCTTCAAGGTCGTGCGATTGGACACCTCTCGATTACTTCCTGTGTGTCTACATAAAGTCACTGGTATAAGCTGATTTAACAGCAACATACGGCCAGCAATACTCGTAAAAATTGCCAATATTGGACGACCTGACTTCGTTTCTTCAATAACTGCCGCGGTGGCCATACGCCCGAAGTCATTTTCCTATATTAATGTCATATATTTATTGATATTTTGTATGAAAAAATTCATGGATTTAAAATTAAATTTTCTATGTTATTTTTTACAATTACAAAAAAACTTCCATCGCGCTAAAAAAAATACCCGTTACAACCAATTACATGTGAGTAAAAATGTCACTTTATTTCGCATGAAAACTGTTCGCCTTATAGGAAATAATTTCAAGCGCTTAACTTGAAAGTACATGTCGAGTTTACATTAATAAAAATTATTATTTATTGCGTGCCAGCTAAGTGGCATAAACCTTTTAATAATTCGTTATTATTATTAAAGAAAATATACGTTTGTTTCATTCTGAAGCATTTTTTATATTTCTTTTTAATTGTAAACAAGTGTAAAGGAGGGTAAATTAATAAAGAAAATTGTTTTGATATTTTATTGATGTTAACTTTTTTATATGAAAAAAAATCGAGGTAAGCTCAAGTAGAATATGTTTCTTCCGAAAAGCTTCAATATGTCTGTAAAATTTTTAAGATATTTTGCTATGGAATTTACCTCAAAAATATAGAATATACTCAAAGAGATAGACGAATATCTTAAAATCCGCAGACAAATATGCCATTTTAAAGTCTAAATACACTTAATCTCATTTCCTCACGTGTGTAAACGTATTGATTACACTAACTTAAAATACCTTAACAATTTTTTAGTGTACAAATACCATCAAGTGGCGCCTTTAATGAATTATTTGCAGACATTTATTTAATTTATAAACAGAGAGACCTAAAATAAATTTATTTAACTTGCATTGAAAAACGGAAACCTGCAAAGTCGTTGAAATTTTATATCCCACAGAGTATCAAGGGGGTCTAAGAAACAGAATAAAAAGCTACAAACAGCAGCTCTAAAACTCCTTGATACACCTGTAGTAAACTATGAAAAAATAAATAAATAAAAGTAGAATTAAATGTGTGCGGTCCTAAATCATGGCTTAAATGTAAACCACTATTAAAAAAAAAACAAATGCTTAAGAAAATGAAGAAGGCCATGTCGAACAAGCAGCAGCCATAAAAGCAACAAACTCTGACAGTTGGAAAATTGAAAAATTAACAAGTATGAAATGTGTAATTAAAAGCTAAAGATATGTTTGTGTGTTCTAGTTTGTCACGCCAAACCACCCAAAAGACGAAAATAAAACAACAAATACATACATACACGTCAAGAATTGAACACATGCAGCGACTTAAAAGAATGCAAATTTTGCATTTGCTTAGTGAACGCGATTCTATTAGAAATTCTTACACACGGAAACAAAAAAAATCTTTAGAAACCAAGGTTTTCAAAATAAAAAAAAAATTTTATAAAAAATTTAAAGTTTATATGGAATCTAGGCTTTTTTATTATACCTAAGCAGGAGTGACGATGGTACCCTAATAAGTTAAAATGATAACAAACATCTACTCTGGCGTTGTGACTCATTATTTTAACATGGCTATGTGATTAGAGGCAAGTATTTACCACCTTGGCTTTCAAATAACCACTTAAAAATGTCAATAATAATAATACAAAATTCAAATATATATTCATATAACATAAAAATACAGCGATGGTTAAGCACAGTTTAATCAACCATGTGTGCACGATAAGAGAGCACTATAATTATTAGTCTTGATAGCAACTGTAAGCTTCAGCAGTAGATTAATTACAAAATGTTGTTATTCAACATCCACATTATAAAATTATTACTGCTCTCTATATACCGTCTGTAACTAAAATCACATACAAACTAAATAATACAACTAAATTTAGTAAATAGATCAGTTGTGTAAAGATATTTGAAGCGTGAATGTCTCCAAAGCAAAGACAAATTACTTTTTGTATATTATTGGTTTTATAAAGTCAATGTTGAACGTGCTTTTTAAGGAATCACTATGATTTTTTTGGAATGAATTTCCGTCATCCCACGTCAAATTTGGTTGATAAACAGACCGGTTTCGGCTATGTGCCATCTTCAGTGTTCTCTCAGTAACTCAGTAAACGCAACACTTAATCACTATGATTGTTGACTAAACGACTAAAATCTAAAATGTTTTATCTTCCCCTAGGACTACCAAACCGAATTCTTTTATTCGCCATAAAAGCATATAGTCGTTTTAATAAAACATTTCGGAATATAATGCACAAATTTTTAAAAACATTAAAAAATTATTCAAACTTTAACTCCTTTAATTTCAAAATCAACAGGAGAAGTTGGAACATGTTTTCATGTTTGTTGTTGTTACTTTTGATTCGTTCTTTTTTTTCTTTTATTTATTTGTTTGTAAAAGGCCCCCCAATGAAGATCGATTGTTTAACAATTGTGGCGACAAGCAGTAAAAGTAGCCTTGTTTGGACTAAAACCAAAGTCATATACACCGCTCCACCATCAGCACCAGGCCACAAACAGCAGTAACAGTCAGACAGTTCAATATACAAACATTTCAATGTACCACCAACTTTATAAGCGTGGCTAATTAATCTCATTTTAATTGTTGGTTTAAAATGCAAGTGGTTTCTTTTTTTAGTTTTTAGTTTTCTTCGACTAGGTTCTCATGAAAAGAGGCGTATTTTGACATACATACTACACACATATCTTTTTTTTATAAGTTGCTGTTCTTTTGTTTTTGCAGTTTTATAACAAATCACCACCTTCTTGTGCTTCTTGTATATTTAATATCGTCAAGCCCTTAGGCCTTAAATATTAATTATAAATTCAGTGACTTAGAATTGGTAGCCCATTTTTCTAAACTTTGTTGTAATAAAAAATAAATAAAATAAAAATTACTTATGTGCCACAAACTGTGAGCATATGCGGTTCTTTAGTTTTTATTTTATTTATTTATTATTTTCTATTATAGCATTGAATAATTACTTAATATTGCACGATTAATGTCTTGTTGATATGCTAGTTGCCACTAAAAGTTGCAAGTTATTAATAGCATTTACATTGTTAAAAGTGTATGCAATCGGAACAAATGGTATAAAATAAATTTTATATACTTAAGCTATTAATGAGAAAACAAACTTGTTAACAGCCAAATTGAAAGTTTTTAATTCAAATCACGTGATAACACAAATACATATATTGACCACGAATTGGAACTCTAAGTTTTTAGTTATTTATATCATCCTATTAGAGTTTAATTGTGATTCGATGCAAAATCAGTTAAAAAACCTTTCATCTTCAAAAATCTTTTGAATTATTAAATTGTTGCAATAACAAGTTTTTCTACAAAAAAAAAAAAAAAAAACTAGAAAAATAAGTATTAAATTCAAATAAAATTTCTTAATATAGACTCAAAAATATTAAGAAATGATATTTGAACTTAATACTGCATATTTTGGAAATTCTAAGTTTACTATCATCGCTGGTTTTTTTACGGCACATGCAAATTTCATTCAAATTCAGAAAATATTTTTTAAATATACTTTGCCATAAAATGACAATTTTAAGATCTTGGCTATTTTTGATCGCAAATTTAAAGGCATCTCAATTGTTCAAGGAGACTATAATTGAACACAATATATTACTTTATATGGGCATTTCCATAAAAAATTAACTTTTAGTCACATCACCCTTTAATTGCTGGTACATATTTTAGACCATTATAATTTTTTTCTTCGTTTTAGGTAAAAGTAAACGAATTTAATTTTTTCAATTAAATAAAAAAGTTAACTTGTATTTATAAATGCCCTTATAGGGTCTTCCAATAAGATATTTCACTTTGATATGTTAAAAAACAAGTATTTCTAAGCAAAATCGTCGTATGTTTATTTAATTGTACAGTTGACGAAATACCTTTAATATTAGAAAATAATATCACCCAAATGCCAGTTATGGCTGCGCTGGCATATATTTTTTTCATAAAGTTTTTCATCACCAGTTCACATGTCTTTCACATAGTCTTAAAGTATAAAGTCTAAGGGTGTTAAATCACAAGATCTCGGTGGCCAAATTGTTTATGAAAAATGGCGATAACTGAGCTTTAAGACCTAAATCTTTATGTAAAAAATCCACAAGAAATTGGTCTTACTCAACACTATGGGCTACATCACTCACTAGTCCCAACAGCTCAAATATTTCCACCAGTTTAGCCATTTCTGACTGAGAAGGTGCTTCACGAAAACGAGAAAAAGCTGCACCTGTATGAACACAATTATCACCATTTTTATAGTGAATTTCAATAATTACAGGTAAAGTTCAACTGTTCAAATGTCGGGCTGTTAAAAAAGAAACGTCTTATTGAAACACACATATGAAATTTGCTAAGCAAAGCGAGATTTAAGTATAGTCTATAATTAGAGATATTGATGACATACACGAAAACTGACAAGCAGAAAAAATAATGCCTGATGACCAAACAAATTTTGAACAAATTTTTACTAAATTTTAAATCATACTAATTATTATCTTTTTTGTGTTTAAATTTTGAATTTCTTCACTTACCGAACAAATTTGAATTATATAAAAAATAATAAGAAACAAATCTGAAAAATAAAATAATCTCTAGAATAGAAAAGGAGCAAAAATTAACTGTAACACTAGTTATTTAGTACTCTCCAGTATTTTTCCAAGTGAATTGAGGCGAGTCTACCTGTTATGAATTTTCCTTCATTTTATATTGACGCCACGTGTTAAATGAATTCGCCTTGAGCTTTATGTGACCAAATAAAAAATATTCAAAAACTTGAAATGTTGTACAGCTTGTGCGTTTACATATAAAAATGAATCTCACGCAGACAGGGAAACTGTTCAACATTTGCTGCATGTCATAGATAAATGTCGGTCTAAGGTGTTCTTTAAAAACGCCAAAAGATGAGGAATTAAACTTAGCTACGCACATTGACTATGGTGTGGCTCCAAATTAATAGCTGTGTCTTAGTTGTATCACGGTGTATAAGTCAAAAAAATATTTTGAAAAGAAATATGAAAGTTTCTTCGAAACTTTTCCACTTGTGAACTAACAAACTTTATCAAAACTTGAAATTTTAAGCCCAATTTTATTTAAACTTATGTTAGTTAACAAAGTGAATGGCACGAAATCATGGCAGGTCGTATGTTAAACATGATGAATATTAAACCATTCAATATGCATCAAATTCATCTATGAAATAAACAAGCAAACGAACACATGACTTTAATTTATTCAATTTAATTAGAAATATCTTAAATGTCTACAATCAATTTATACTCAAATAAATTCAATTAAAACCAATCAAAGTCTGTTTGGGATTTTGCATTTTAGGCAAACTTTATTTCAACTTGATGCACGCCATGTCAATGAATGATTTGACAGTTAAGACTAATGCTTGACACAAGTTGAACAACATTTTAACGGTGTTTCATTTAAATGCTTAAATGAATGTTTGTTATTTTTTGTTTGTAGTTTTTTGTAGGTTAACTGAAAAACATTTCTTTTATGTGGCGTATGGAGTTTGTAAAAGTGTCAGCGACAGTTGCCAATGGCCAGTGGTATGACTCGCGGGTGGAACTTACATTGAAATGAAATAAACAACAAGAATTTTACTTTGTTATTTTAAGATCAAAAAGGTTACAGGTACCATACAAAAATGTGAAGAAAAAACATACTTACTTTTAGGGGTCTTAAAACATAGAAGTCTGGGGAAAGTAATAAATTATGGCAAATTGGAATATTTAAAATAAACTGTAATGAGTAACTCTAGTGTTTTTTACTGTATCTGTATTTCGTTACTTAAATTTTTGAAAAAATTATTATATTAAGAAATATATTGTTACTATATCTTTTAAAATGTTGTGTAATTTGACAAATTTTATCGAGCTGACTTACAAGCCAATATCTAAGATCTACGATCTGTCTGATAGAACTTCAGTCAACAGGACAACCATGCATTGGTAGCAAAGAAGATTGAACCATAAATTTACCTTAAAGATTTGTAAACGATTACTTTTTACCAAAAGCCTTTTATATGCACATAGAGGAGATGAATTGAAGACATTCAAATGCCTTAGCGGTTCCACTATTGCTATAATATTATGATACATTGATTTTTAATATTACAGCTTGTAGAATTACTTTATCGGAAATAATACGTATGAGTAAGTAAAATCGCCCCACGGTGCTGTGACCACCTGGTATCCCTTTTTCTTGCACGCATTTAAGATATTATAATTATTCTTTGAATTACATTACACACAAAAACATTTTTAATAAATTTTGTATTAAAGCATCTCTATACACATATTATTTCTCAAATATGTTTTTTATCGCTAGGAAGCCTGTGAGAATCAGTTGTCCTGAACGTGCTCGTTGCATGAGTACTGAAAATAATTCTGCTAAGAAAAGTTCAGTAAAAAAATATAACGAATCTATATCAATAACCAAGCAATTAGAACTGGAATGACGGTCAAGTGACTAGTTTTGTGACAGGCGCTCTTTCCTCTAGAAAATTAATGCCCATTGGAAACTTTAGCTGCTAGTACAGTTATTGTACTTTATACATTTTGAGAGCAACGATCAATAAAACATATAAATCAAAAAGGCTATATTTTGTCGTCTACTGAATTTCATTCTACTTCATTTAATTTTGTCGTATGGGTGATACAAAAATTTTTTTGAAAAGTTATGAAAAAAATCCGTCAGAAAAACATTGCTGGGCATTAATGCGTCAACACCATATCAAACTTAACGTTTCGCCATTTCGAATACAAGTTTTCTCCACCAATGACGAAAACTAAATAATTTTAATACTTATGGTTCGCAATATTCGAAAGGGGCCTTTGTGATTTAAAAGACTCAAGAATCATGCGTTAAATTTTTTTTACAAAATCTTTGTCTTTTGTTTTATCATATTTGTGTCAGCAAGATATTTTAGTTGCCGCAATTCCCAATAAGAACTGCACCAATTACCCTACATTTAAATCTCGTTATAATGTCTTTGGCAATAGGAAATCCTTTTTTTAAGGTATATTGAAAGCATAAACATTTTTATACAAAGACAAGTAGAAAAACTCATGCTGTTTGTCTAGTGAGATGATAAAGTGATTTCTTTTCCAATTTCTGTTTGGTTACATTAACGTTAAATAATTCATTTCATTTACAATTTGTTAAACTATTTCTTTTGCTGTATTTTGTAGTCCTGTTTGATTTTTTATTTATTTTTTTTTAATTTCAACTGACTGTTCATTCAAATTTAAACTTGAAATCAAATCAAACGAAGCGCTTTAGCAGTGTGCTTTTAAATTCGGATTTTCTGCTCATTCAATGGTTAGCTTTTTGTTTTATCAAGCACGCGTTCGCGTCAGTCTTGAAGACCAAAAACGTTAAGGTTGATGAAAAAATACAGAAGAAAAAGGCGAAAAACAGAAGACAACAGCAAAGAAATTATGTTTAAGAAAAGCAAAGAATTGTTTGTAACACTATACCACCTCCACCTTTTGATACTGCAGCCACTATCAGCCACAAAAAAAGTTTCAAAGGAAACAAAAACAAACAAAAAAACAAAGGTGACAAAGTCACGAAATTCTTGTCAATTTTTAACTATAGACCAATTTGTTTGTCTCTTTTCGCGTTGTTTTCATTTTTATTCTTTCTTTTGTCAGTGCTTTAATACAACTTTTTTCTGATATATATATTTTTTTCTTAAATTTCGTGACAAATCATGCTACCAAAATTGGGAGAAAATTTTAACTTTTTTCATTTGATTCTTTTCTTTTTACCCAATAAACTTATTTATTTTTTTAATTCATTTTCTAATATACATACATACATATATCCATACATACATGCATACAAAAATACGTACATACATCCATATATGTACATATGTATATGTTAAGAAATGTTTAAGGTTAAAGTTGCTCTAGAGATGATTTGTTTATAGTTACTGTTGAACCTCGATTATCCGGGCCTGTATTAACCGTCTACATCTATTAACCGGTATGCTTCCAGCTTTGTTGTACAACCTCTATTATACGCTATTTTACCTTTATCATTCGTGCTTTTTATATCTCTATTATCCGTGCTTTACCTCTATTATCCGTGCAACAATATTTTTTTCCAAATCATTACGAGTTTTTAGACACAGAATTCAAAGTCGGTGATTCCCATTTTTCTTTATAGTTATTATAGTTCTCCAGGTATTTTAGAGCCAGATAAAATGCAAGTATAATGCATACAAGCATATTGCATAAAAGCAAAAAGGCAAACTACTGCAAAAGAATATTTCAATCTTTGTATTACAAATAAAAATACGGATATACTTAAGACACTTATGTACTCGTATGTTAAACGTACACCAAAATTTCATGTATTACTAAAAATAATATGGACTTTTTGTGTTTCTATATGACCTCTATTAACCGTGTTTTTCGATTATCTGGTTCCGTGCCAGCCGGATAATCGAGGTTCAATGTATTTGCATTTCTTTAAAGTGTTATATTTAAATATAAATAATGGTAACACTTGTTGTATTGCAGTATTTTTACAACCTTTTCAAAAACGCTAAAAATATATTTAGAAATTAAGAGATTTGTTGATAAGCTTCGATTTCAAAAGCTTATGTTGTTGCAACTGAAGTAACCCACCAAACCAAATGTTCTGATTTCGTACAGAATTCTTAACGAGTGGTCAATGAAATCTTACGATTTCGGAACCAAAATATTACCGACATCTTAATGATTATTATGTGAAAGGGTTGACATGACTTCGCAACGATATGTAAGTACGAAATCGCAACGAAAAGTAGGCACGAAATCACTTCGATATGTAGGTACGATTTCATTATGAAATAAAAAATTATTCTCCATCATTCTATTCATTAATTTCAATATTTATATAAGCTATAATTTAATTTAATATATAAATCATATTACAGTTTTTAAGCTGAAAGATTAGAGCCGTCAGTATTTTGATTCTTCTAATCTGTTAATATTTTGTTTTGGGCAACCACTTTTTCTAGCAAATCTTGTATACCTGTTAAGTTGAGAGTAACAAGTTAACACAACTTTTACCATAAATTAAAAGTTTTATTTTACCTGGTTCCTGTTGTTGAATAGATTGAGTAGATGCTTTCTGTGGGTACCTCCGTATAAGCTAGAACTTTGTTTTCTGATTAAAGAATAAAAGGATTAGTTAATATTATATTTGGTAATCAAGACAATACGTTACCGTAATAAATTCAAGTTTTATATATATTTTCTTTTAAGTTTAAAAATAATTGTGTCCCAAAGAAATTTTTTCACACAAAGTGCCTAAATTCCTTAAGGAATTCGTGGCGACAGGTCTGATTTCAAACAAACTTCCGAAATGTCGTAGCGAATTCGTTACAATAAGTCTGACTTCAGAAAAAGTCGAAGCCTTTGATTTGGTGCGAAGTAATTTTATTTCAAATAAATTTTAATATGCAAACGAAAAGTTGTAAATGTAAATGTACAGGCCGCTGACGCCGGAAAATATTATCTCCATATTCCTGTTCACCTATAATTAATTGTGTAATTAATATAAACTTAAGATAATAACTTTATTTGTGCAAACAAACAAATAAACAAGATTTTAAGGAAAAATCCTCTTTATACTACGAGTAGTTGATTTCCCTTAATAAATTTTTCTTCAATTTCTTACAACATCTATGGGTCCTAAATTATTATCGTTACTAACACCATCATTAAATTGCTGCATAAATATTAACAACTCATTGGCCATAAAACTATTAGCCATCTTAAATAATTTTTGTTTTAAATAAGCTGCTCCAGTGTAATACTCAAAGCCATATTTATTCGTATTAAACATATACTTGAGCATGTCTTACATTTGTGGCTTACTCTGAACTTAATAGCCAACAATAAACAAATTGTAACCATCAATTACGCAGCAAATTAAAATCAAATAATTTAGCGTGAAAATCACATGGAAAAACTAGTTAAAACCATTTAATGTCTTAAAGAATTGCATGCAAATTATAGGGATTGTATTACTTTTCTTACACCAGCTGTAATGGCAGCAGAAAAACAAGTTGTTCCATAAAAAACGGCAAAGATCGAATATGTTTTGGTCTATAATAAAAGGATATAAGAAAAAATTTATTGAAAATTAGTTAGCAGTTAATAGGGTTACCAATTAGAGTTAAATATTGTTCGCTCCTATTTTATTTAGGTACATATATTAATCGAATAACTCGAGTATTTTTATTTTATTAAATTTTTTTCTAAATCATTTTTAGAAATACTTAATTGAAAACTTGAACACTTAAAAATTGTTATTTTATATACCTATTCTATTCAAACATTAACACATTTAAGTGATTTGGAATGAATTTCCGTGACTGATTGCTAGCATAAAAATAAGTATGTGCACTGCAACAGTAATAGAATTTTTTATTCAATAAAATTTTGTTTTGCTAATTATTTGCTTTCTATGCACTTATTTGAATCTAAATTTCGAAATATTAGATTCAAACAATAATTACTTAACTATTTTGACCGCAAAGCCATTTTGGCTTTTCTGCAGAATCGAACCTGCGACCCCCAGACTAATAGCCTAGTACACTATCTACTAGTATACGGGAGCTCCGAGGCTTGAACAATATAATTTATATTGAAATAATGAAAACGGTAACATAATGGATAAAATGGTCATCGATAAAGGAGTAAAAATGAGTAAAAATAAGAAATTAGATGTATCCACAAAATCAAGTATTTTTTTAATATTGGGTCTTCCAATAAGAGACTTTTTGAAGGAGAAGTAACAATTCAGCGCGCGGTGGTCAACTCCGGCCAAATACATAACTTCCTTATTTCTTCAAACAATTTTTTAAAATTTGGTATTTGTATTAAGCATAACCTAATCGATCGATCTATAAGTATTTCGATGTTCAAATACAGGTTTTGGCCAAAAAAGCAATTACTTTCTAAAAGTATCCATAAAAAAATTGCATATTAGTAATCTAAGTGCCTGAAATTTGGTCCAAAAATAATGAATAACATAACTAACATTGGTCATTAAAATTTTGGACGTTTTAACAGTATCGGAAAAATTCGGTTATTCATGCAAATGGCTGAAATTTTGTATGCAATTTAAGAGGAACACACTTGATACATCGCATAAAAAATATTAGAAATCGCATACAGGTTTTGGCCAAATATACATTGACATCATAAAAGTATCGAAAGAAGTACGTAATTTATGTAAATGGCTTTAAAAATGTTTATAACTAAAAATAACATAAATTATCTATTAAAACAAAATTTCGAAATACAAATACATGGTTTGGTCAAATAGGCATAGACGTAAATACTCTCAAGCTTACATAATTTTTGAAATTGACAAAAAAAAATACATATGGTATTTTTATAGATTTATTAACTTAAAGATTTATTTTTATGATTTTTAAAAACTTTTGTTTGTTGAGGGTTTTTTAGCTAATCTCGATTAATAAATTAAAAAAAAGATATATTTTTATTTTTATTTCGTCTTCTCTTTACATTTTTTGAACGTTCTCTATATATTTCAATATTATTGATAATATCTCATCCAAATTTTTATTTCGGTTAAGTTAAAATATTTAAAAAGGTTCGCCATTTGTAAAACATGAAGGCAATAAAATCATTCTGGTTATTGGAATGGCACGTAATTGCAGCTGAAATTTTTAGTATTTACTTTTGAAACTTGACAGTGTTACATGCAATTTACACTTAACCTCTAATGGCCATTTTAGTTTTTTTATGACCTGTCAAACTGTCGTTTTGTTTACTTTTAAAGATTTAAAACTAGTTCCCAATCACTTCAATTTTACAAGAAAAAAAGAACACGCAAAAATTTCGTAGAATTTTTAACTTTTAACTGATTTTTAAGAACATATACAAAAAAATTAAATTAAGCACAGCGTATTTCGATTCAAAAGGAAAAAAATCAAAGTTTTCAAATTGAAGAAATAATTTTTGACTTTACAGCACTATTAGTAACCATACTTCACTTCATAACCAAAATAACATGACACTGTATATTTTGAAGTGTCAGGAAAAATGTACCATCAAAATTTTATAAAAATTAAAAAAACGCATTTTAAGCCGGCATTTACCGCCGTGCAGTGGTTCGATTATCTATTTAATTTTAATGTCAGTTAAATTATTAAAAGTATTTCACAGAAAAATTAACGTCAATGCTATTCAGTAACGTTTTTAAACAATAACGATTGCCTATAAGTCCTGTATAACATCAGCAGTTTCAGCTAACTAAATATCAAACATTTTTTCATTGTTTATTTAAATTTCAAGACTTTAATTTTTTAAATTTGAAAACATCAAAAAGTATAGCAAATTTTTATGATGAGTTTGAATTGACTCATTAAAACTATTTTTATATTCATGAAAAAAAATTTTCAAAATTTTTCAAAATATATTCTTTATTATAAATATTTGTTTTTTTTATGTCGAAATATTTTACAGGGGGATTCAAACGGCTTCAACAGCTCGTTTTAGACAGACAAAAACCTTTGATCAAACCCTTTTAATTTATATATGTTCGATTAAAGGTTTTTGTCTCAAATAAGCTGCTGAACGAGTTGGACCCAACTCTATTGTTTATTTTATGACCCCTAGTAAAAATTCATAGTGGGTACAATTATTTCTTTTAGATGATTATTATTTTTTAACTGATATTTTAGAAAATTAAAAAGAAATTTGTCCTGAAAGCAAAACTTTTGGGCTAAAAAAATTAATAAATCTTTTTAGCTGATGTGTAACAAAGGTAATGAAATAATCAATATACCGCTACAAAGTTGTAGTGATTAAAAAAACAGCAACTTTTAATAATTTTACCACTAACAATAATACACCTTTTTTTTAAAATTAAGAGGCAGACATGCAATGGAATAAGTAAAATAACTAAATCTCGTAAATTGAAATATTTTCAAAGAGCCCTTCCCATCAGCTTTAGTGTAAGTAAGTTTTCAGTACTGTCTTTACATTTTAGCAGAAATGGCAAAAATTGTAAATGAAGTCATATTTTATGGAAGCAAGTATAATTACATATTTGAGCCAGTTTGACTTTGGAATTTTAAGCTTATAAACTCCAAAACACGCACACATCCTAATGAATAGAAATTGTTAAGCCCACTCGAAAAGTAAAGAAAAAGAAAGAAATTTCTACCCAACATATAAAAAAAATTCAAAAAGATATATAACGACTACATAAATTTCTGCACATTAAATGCACTTGATTACACCTACAATTGACATAAAAACGCATGACAAAACTATAAAAATTACCAACTTTTTTTTTGTTATAAAAACGAAATAAGTAAAAATAATATTAAAGATACAAGAATTATATATTAAGATGAAAAAAAGAAGATTAGGGTTTGTAAAAATGCACGTTCCTTAAATTAATTAATTTCTTCACCACGCATTGCAGTCATCAACTTCATCAAGAAGCTGGAGATGAAGATGGCGATAATGCTTAACCATGAGTCTTTAAGAAAATCAAATAAATGTATAAGTGAATAAAAAGTCCTCAAAAAAAACAAGTTACTGCATATAAATGGTTAATGAATCTCTTTGTTGGTTTGTATTTTTTTTTTATTTTTTATTGAAATTACTTTTTATTTGGTAGTTTCGTATAGACGGTACAGATTTTAATTTAGTTATTTCCTTCAAACCTGCCGTGGATCCAGTTCAAACTTTAAATTGTGACTCTTAAAATGGATCATAATATTTTTTCTATTTTTTCTTTTAACAAGGATATAGAATAAGTAGCAATTTTACGAGTTTTTTAGCTATCATTTTTCTTCTCCTCTGGATCCATGTCAGGTATAAATTTAAAAAATATAATTGCGATTATTCGATAGAAAGACCTTAAAAGCGAGCGTGTGATTTTTCTCGCAGGTACATTTGGAACTAAATTCATAGTTAAAATTAGTAATAGACATTCACAGTGGATCTGCAAGCGCTGCGTTGTTTTATAAAATTCACAGTCACAACAACGTTAAATAGTTAAAAAGTTCCTAACATTTTTAGTCAGAAAGAATTGGACATGAGACAATATTCCAGGGGAACATTAAACATCAATTAATTTCAACTTACACGGCAGAACAGAAACAACGTTGTTTTTCGGGAGCCGCTACACTCCCATTATCAGTGTTCATGAGAGTTATTTGTATTGTGGAAGGTATTATTAGTTGTTTTTACAGTAAACACAACTTCACCACTCTGAATATTCAAAATTTTACCATCACTAATTAACGTTAAATTGACAAATTATTACACGTTGGTTTTATATCATGTACCATTTTCCTTCAAATTTTTTATTTTGTTTTACTTATGACAACTTTTTGGTTTGATTAATACTTTAGTACTATTGCCTTTTGTTTTTTGTCAACTCGTTGAGTTTTTGATTTATTTTACCAATTTTAACTAGTTATGTGACAGCAAACATTACAAAGCTCAAGCCAGTAGCTAATTGTTTTATTTTAATGTGATTATTTTTCAAACAAATTGGTTGTTAGTAGTTTTTAATCCAAAGTGATTATTATTACGGCTAAAGTAACATTTTAGTCAGAGAGAATTGGACATGTTATTGGTTTGTTTTTTAAGTTTTTTTTATATGTTCCAAAAGAAACTGAATTCATTTCTATAATTTAATGTAATGCACATACATGTCATAAATGTGATATTTTTTATAAAATCAATTCTCCACATAAGCAAAATTATAACATACATATTTTTGGATTTTTCCAGTGAAGCTATTAAGTTGGACCTTCTGATGCCTGGAATCTTCTGATGCCTACTGACGAACCAACTAAAGCGTGTTAAAGTGCTTATAATTAGTTGGGTCCAGCGACAGCCGAGGACTGTAGACAACCTGCGAGTATTAATTAATATTATTCAAAAGAAAATGCATTTTTTATTTTCAACATTGGTTGATTTAAATTGCTGTCGAAGAATGCTGTCGAAGAATGAAGTTGTATTCAAAATTTCTACAGAAAAAAATTGTGTTGTCTTAAATTATTTCTTTATCATATTATTATTTTATTTCTTTATATAATTAATGTCTTTGTTGAACTTTCTCAAAGAAAATAAATATTCCTCAATTGAATTTATTAATTTTTTTCTTTTTAATTGTAATATTTGATTTTGATAACTCCGTCATTGGCGCTCTTGCAATCAAAAGAACATATTTAAATTCATTAATAAATTCGCAAATTAAAACATTTTGTTTTATTGAACAAATCACTTAAAAGAAAAATTATATTTTTATTCAATATTTTTTTTGATTCTATTAATATCTTTCCTTGGATTTTGTTCCAATAAGAATAATTGCAATATTTAATATACCACAAAGAAATCAAGGAAATTTGCTATTTCCATGATAGAACCTATTTCAGTTAAAGTTCATATGAATTTATGAAAGTTGTAGCTGTGTAGTGAGGCATTTAAGTCCCTTTACACACCATTTGCTTCGCATGCATCTTTATGTAGTTGCAACATAATAATTAATACGCGAAAATGTGACATAAAAACCCTTTAAGGTAATAAATTTCTTTTCTCTTCATTTTTTTTCTTTTTTTAAGCTGAGTTAAAAATGTTTGTTGATTATTTGCATTCATATTAAATTTATAATCGTTTGTAATTTTATATGTTAAAAATCTTTGGCTGCCACACATGACAGAATGGTTTTACAAACTACTGTTGTGAAGGGCCAAACCAACCAGAAGAAAACAATCGTGTTAAAACACTGAGAAAAATCGTATTTCTTTAAATAAAACAGAAAGTGCAAAAGATACAAAAACATTTTTTTTTTGATAATAAAGATCAGCATGTGCGTGTAAATGCTAGATGATAAAAGAATTCATGCCAAAAATTAAAACTGTGCAGAATAAAATTAATAGGTTCAGATCAAGTTTAACTGGTAGGTGACCACCACAGAAATGCTAAAATTTAGTTTTCATATTTGTTATTAAGGCGGCAATGTGCAACTTATGAGAATTTCCAATGCCTATATAGTACCCGAAATACCCATCAGATTTTAATAAAACATTATATTCTGCACTTAAGCTTGTCAACAGCCACCAAAGACCTCTTTTCCACAAGCAAAGATTTTTCATGACAAAGTCTTCAAAATTTTCTTTTAAACTTTTAAACATTTAAATCTGTACTCAATCCCTTTCTTATTTCCTTTCTCAACATCAAACTCATGACTTTGCAAAGTAAACTTTGCGTGTGGAAAAGAGCTCAACTAATTAAAGAAAGAAGCAAATCGGATAACAAACGGACGAGAAAATGTTTCTGAGCTGTTGTACCTTTGGCTATTTATATGTGTATCCAGCGATCGACTCAATAGACTGCATTCTGGAAATTAATATTAAACATTTATATAAATACATAAGATGAATTACTAAAACAAAAAATAATCAAAATAAACAACTTACAACTGTCTCATTTCTATGCAAAAGCGAGTTTGACAAACACACATGCTGACTTTGTTTATTTTGCAAGTTCAAGCTAATACATGCATTTGTAATAATAAGTGTGCATGTGTTAGTAGCAACTTTAAACGCTTATAACTCCCTAAATATTGAACCGATTTAAATAAAATTAAGTTTTTACACATCCATGTAAAAAGCCTTTTAAAAACATATAAATCTTTATAAAATCGTTTCAGTATTACGGCCGAAAATGGGATCTAAAAAAACGTTTTTGCCTATTAATAATATAAGTATATGATACTTCCGACCGCTAGATGGAGCATTTTTGGACTTATATAACTGGAAATTATTTTTGCAAACTTTTTAATTTTCGTGAAAATCGGTAAATTTCTGCTTCAAATAAAAAATTAAAAATAGTATATATAATTTTCGCAAATGCAGAATGAATTTAATAAATTTATTTTGTTCAAAAATTAAATTAAAAAAATTAAAGAAATAAATCAATAACGTTAAAGAATTAAAGCACTTTTAAAGCAAATAATAATATTTTTTTTAATATTCAAAAATATGTATGTATTTAATAATTTTTTTCAGTATATCGGCTTGCGCATTTGTGCGTAAGCATGCATTTTGTCATCTGTCTTCATTTTCAATTTTGTTTTTTTTATTTTATATGAATTTTTCTTCTCCTCTTTTACTCCTGCTGCAGCCTTAAAATTATTCTTTATACCAAAAACATGGATTTTACACTCGCTGATGGTGGCGTGGTACCTGTTGCCGTTAATTTTCTGGGTGTGTACGTTTAAAATTTCAACTGAGAAGAGATTACAATTCAATGAAATCAACTGCATACGTACTATGAAGGTGAAGAGGTACCAAAGTTTGCTTTTTTATGCGATTAATTTATTTTTTACTTCTTGTAGATTTAGTATCCGTTCGTTGCACCTACGCCCACAGTGTTTGACAATGTCGTAGTTTTGAAGAAGAATTCAACGCCTGCCTTTGACTGTAAGGAGTTCCTTAAAAATTTCGTTCAGCATATTGTGCAGTGTGATTGGTTTAACAGCATGTTTGTGTTTTATAGCTTTGTTGCAATTTAAGTGGCACTAAGAGTTATATTAGGTTATTTTGGGTACCACGTAATTTTATTTAAGACGAATTCTGTGCTCATTTGTAGGGCTCCTAATGCATTCTAGTTCAATGTCTTGGTAGCTTGGGCTTGCTAATTTATGATCGGGAGGGTCACAAATCCTACACAAGATCAATCATTTAAATACGTAATTTAAGTGCAAAAACAAACTGGGAAGCAACAAATCAGCCCCTACACAAAACTATGTTGTTGATTTTAAAATACATTTATTTTTATATAAAATTCGACTATGCCGTACACTTCAACTTTCCTTCAAACTGCATTCAGATCTTAACTTTTGCAAAAAAAAAACATATAAAAAAATTGTTTCACTTTTTACAAACGCAAATGGAGAAATTGAAATTTGTTTAACCAACATTTTTAGACCTTCATGCATAAAACATATTCAAGGGATAAGATGTGCAAGGAATCTTTGGCACTTTTTTGTTTTTACCAACATACACAGAATATAATTATAAGGTTTCAACAATATTTAAGGAATTTAAAAATGTTTTCATTGCGTTTGAGATTCTTCGCGTAAAATTGTTATTAATTAATATACATTGAAATATTTTTTTTGTTAAACTTTTGGGCAAATAAAATTGAGTGATTCTTTATTCATGAGGTTTAGGCCCTGCACATTAATTTTATTCGTTGATACATTTTATTTTCATTTCGTATATACTCGTATGTATATATGTATGTGTATTGGGCGTTTTTGTGTTGACGTGAATGCAAACATTTAATTTTTCAAGTATCTGAGAGTGAGTGAGTGAGTATCTTATCTGAATTTGAAGGAATTCATTTTTGCAATATTTTTAAGCTGCTTAATAGCAATTGTGCAAAAAGGAAGGTTGTTTTTTTTTCAAAGCACACTTTAAAATAGCTGCATTGCATTTACCCCAAATAACTGTAAATTAAATGTTATAAATTCACTGTTATTTTTTATTTACTTTACTGGTGAATAATATTTAATCCTGCATGCAATTCTACACGTCTCTTATTAAAAACTCAACTAGAAAGAAATTTCTTTAACCCAGCCTTTACATTCTTGCTTGTATTAAAATTTTGATTTCTTTTTTTTAATCATGACCTGAATTTTTATATTTTACGACAGGATAACTTTAAAGACCTATAATGAATTCATTACAATACTAACCACACAAATACGAAATACGAGTATCAAGAAACAAATAAACCATAATTATAGCTTTTGAATAAAATGAAAATAATATTAATGCAACACAGCATTGAGTAGCAGTGCACAGTGGGATAAGATTAAAATACGTTGAAAAACCGAGCATTCTCCAAAATAAAAATTGTTAAGTTACTTTCAAAAACTAAAATTTCTAAAACTTTTAAGTAAAACTAGCTTTCTTTGAATGAGTGTTCGAAACTGAAGGGGATCTATAAGAAACATTTATGAGAAATTTAAATTTTAAATCGGTTTAAAAATAATTATAAATATATAAACAAGTACTTGACACATAAGCCACATTATAAAGCTTTGTGTCCGTTATATAGAAATTAACCAGCGAAGAAGTATTAGGTCTCAGAAAGCCATAATTTGACTTTGAAGCACTTCCGAGAACGCGCAAAAAGAAGGCAGATATTGAATCATTTATTTTTAAGCAGAATTGGCAGGAAATTCTGGAAGTTATTGCAAATACAACTAAATATATAATATATAATTGGGGTATTCAAATTATGGTCATAAAATTATATGTTTTAAAAATATGAGGAGGAAGAACAAGCAGTGTTTAATTTCTCTCACACTTCTATCAAATTTCTACTGTCTGGATATGGCAAAACAATAAACATAGTTCAGAAAGTCTTATTATTTTTTGACTTTTTTGTTTGAAGCACAACAAAATTTTTTCAAAATATTAAGACATTATGACAATACGACTTAATAGCACACCATTTTAATCCCCCAATTATATTGTTCTACATAGAAAAAAATGCCTGAAATCGACAATGTTATTTCACATGACAATAATTTTATTTTATGTGATCGTGGTTTTCAATAGTTTTTATTAAAATTAAAATCTGGTAGTAATTTTGTCGACTAGTTATGTGGTCTACATATTTTGAAGGAAGAATCAATTATACAATTCATTCTCCGGACACATAAAACGATTACATTATTATCCTAGAACATCTCTTTGTTAAGAATAATGATTTCTGGAATCAACATGCAATAAAGTTTATCTATTAACTCTAAGATTCTTATTGATTATCTTTTCCTGTTGGGAAAATAATTGAATCTCTGATTTATTGAAACTCTAACGTTGACACAATAGGATGTGGCAATACACGAAGAGACATGAATTTAGCAAATACTTTGGAAGAAGGTCAGTTGTATGTCAGAATAAGAGCTCCCAAGTGGGACATCGCGAACGAAAATCATGCTTTCTGAAGGCGTATTTTGAAGCAGGATGTACAACAACAACCAACAACTCGAAGTCGAATATGTATAGTGGGTCGATTTAGAAATCGATATTGTGCAATCGATTTTTTGATAGTTTTTGGAATGAGGAAAAAAAGTTCCACTTCAACATACCAAAAAAATAATTTGCGAAGAGCCCAAATTTCAATTTTATTTTTAAAGCTTTTTTTATTAGATAATAAAAAAAATCGGTTGATTTAATTTTTTTTAATATCTCCTTTCCAAGGTGAAATTTATTTTTGAATTATTTTTGATGAAATTGAATTATTTATTAATGAAAATTCAAAATTTGAATTGATATTCGGGCGCTTCGAAAATTGTTTTTGTAATATGTCGTAGTGGAACTGAATTGAGAAGTGTGAACTTGAAGTTAAAAACCTACATATATACATATATGTCCCTGCTTTATATGCATATGCAATAAATATTTTATACTATTTAGTTTTATGTCCACAAAAAACAATATAGTTTAATTAAAATATATTTGAACTGAACTTGATTTCAATGTATGAGAGGCCACAACAATGACATGCTGCATACGAAAAGGGATAATTTACGTAGATGGAAAGAACATTTTAGCTCGATACTCAGTAATGAAAGCACACATGAAATTGAAGAAACACCGCTAGAAGACGAAGGAATTTTAGTTGAACCTCCAACAGCACAAGACATGGTCAATATTATAGATAAATTAAAAATGAATAACTCACCTGGCTTAAATGGTGCAAACGGAATTTTTATAACACGGCGTTACAATGATCCGCGAAGAGCTACACTCTCTACTATGGGTGGAGGAGACCATTCCAAATCAATGGAAAACAGTAGTTATAATACCCATACACAAGAAAGCATGTAAGCTGCAATGCAATAATTACCGCGGCATTTCCCTGCTCGACGCAATGTCAATATCAACTCCTAACATCTACAATAATAGCTTACAAGTTGAAAAAATTCTCCAAAGATATTGTGGGAAACTATCAAGCGGGCCTTAGATCGAGAAAATCAACAGTTGACCAAATATTCGGAACACGGCAAGTCCTGGAAAAGGGCTCTGAATTCAGTATAAATACGGCATATCTTTTCAGAGACTATAAGCAAATTTTTGATAGTATCAACTGAACGAATACAAGGAATAGTATAAATAGCTCGGAGTCCCATTGGCAAGAATGGCAACAAGTAATAGCATTAATAAGGTAAGAGTGCAAAATGAACTTTCCAAGCCCTTTCAAACTAACGCCGGAGTAAAGCAGGGTGATGAATTATCACTAGAATTATTTCATAGTCGTGGAGCAAATTGTGAGGAACGCATCACTGGTATCGAACACACAGTTTTAGCGTTTGCAGATGATAAGGGACTGTTTGGAAGATTGATTAACTAAATGAAAGAGGGACTTAATAGATTAAATCAAGCAGCAAATGAAGTCGGTCTGCACATTAATGAATATAAAATCAAGCTAATGCTATCTGGAAACCCTAATGGAAAAGGTTCGGACCACGAATAAGAGCTGATGAATATGACTTCGAAGTGGTTGAGAATTTTAAGTATTGCCTTGTGTCCACGTCAAAAAAGACTGATCGGCTGATATTTTAAATCTAGAAGCATTTCAGCTCAGATTAAGATCAATTTACTTATATAAAACGGTGATCAGGACAGTACTTATCCGAAAATTTGGAAGAATTCATACATTATTCCTTTGTTCAAATCCGGTAGCAGAACCGACGTTACCAATTATAGGGAAATCGCCAAATTATGTACTATTCCAAAACTTTTTGAAAAACTTGTTTCAGACCACTTTTGTCATCACGTTTCATACATATTATCACCTTGTCAACATGGTAAAGACTACTCAAGTGTAACTAGCCTATTGGAACCTACAACTGCAGTTAATCGTGGCTTTCTTAACAAAAAACAAACTGATGTAGTGTTTACTGACTTCAGTAAAGCTTTTGATAAAGTTAACCATCTACTTCTTTTAAAAAATTTTTAGCTTAAGCTACATCTAATGGGGTTTATCAGAAATTGTTTAAATTGGATTCGTTCATATCTTACCAATAGGAAGCAAAATGTTATTCTTAAAAATATCACATCAAAGTCAATACTGGTTAAATCTGGGGTCCCTCAAGGAAGTCATCTTGGAGCAATACTGTTTTCGTTATTTATCAATGATCTACCCAATACAATTAATGTATGCTGATGATGTTAAAATATTCTACAGCTTTAATAACTAAAATGGTCATAAATTTCTTCAAGAAGACTTGAATTCTTTATACTCTTGGTGTAATGCAAATTTGATGAAATTAAATATAAAAAAATTTAAGCATATGTGTTTCTTCCGAAAAAGATATATTAATGTTGGATATTCTTTGGGGAGTTATGAGCTGGAAAATGTATTCACTTTTACGGATCTGGGAATTTTAATGGATCCTAAATTTAAGTTTATACAACATATTACCTTAACTGTAAACAAAGCAGTATCCTTAGTTTCATTAAGTGATGGGCTAAGGAATTTGATGATCCATATATCAATGGGAATACTGGCTCATACTTTCTAATTGAAAACTTATATTTTCATGTTCCGCAACGACCTACTCGCTACTACTATCCTCTTGCAATTAAAACCAGTAGAACAAATTATGCCAATTCTGATCCTCTTATTAGAAGTTTCAGGGATTTCAATAGAGCTGATAACTTTTTTTAGTTTTATCCAAGGCGTAGTAGGGTTGGATGTCAAAATTTATTTATATCTTTTGTTTACATTCATTATTGAATTAAAATTATACAACATCATACACAATTGAAAATTTTAAAATAAATTTAATTTTCAAAGAATACATTTTCTTTCTATTATGCTAATGGGAACCAATATAATTCGATTGCCAGGATGCCTCCAATTCAAAGCACAGGCCATCAAAGCACCAGCACGTTGTTCTTCGCTGGCCTTATAAATATATTTCCTTTATCTATGTGACTTCGCAAATGCAGCACACTTTGAGTGTTGCGGGAAATCCACATTTGAAAAGATACTAAGGCACAATCCTCAACCATCCAACAAATGGCCGCATTTCGTTTTTTGAATGAAATGAATGAATATTTCAAGTCTAAAACGTAGGTATAAAAATCCAAATTAAAGTGTAATTTTTCTTTAAGTTTCTTTAACAAATCAGCCTTAGACAAAACATTAACATAAGGAAAACCCCTGGGTAGCATCATATTTAAAGCCAACAACAAAGTAGCGACACATTTTTCAGGTTCACTGCAATAATGAGAGTCGATAAAGTGATTGTTACCAAGACTACATTTTCTAATTTTTCAAATATTTTCGACATAGAAACATGATGTGTATACAGTTCCACTTGTCCGGCGCAATCGAAGGAAATATAATTCATGTGTTAGAAAACGATTTCTTCTGAAAATTATAAAAAGGAAAAATAAGTTTACATAACCTATTGGAAGCCAAGCGGTCTTCAATGGAATTGTAATGTTTACTAATAGCCGTGGAAGTTTTTTGGGTGGCTGGTGATGAAATCACCGAATCACCGGTTGACAACGACGTTGAACGGCATTACGGATGGCAGTAATTGAGCAGCGGATCTTTGAAACATTTCTAAACATTTCTTCAACAATAACAATATTTCTTTAAGATATTATTTCAAAGGATTTCAAAAAACAACCTTTAAAAAACAAAATTTTTAAACATAATAATAATTTTTAATATTTTATTTTTTCGTCTCAGTCAAATATTTTTGAAAATGTACTTTGATTTTGCAAAACCAAATGCTTGTGGTTTTTGTAGTGTTGTACTTGTTGTAGCATTAAGTTCACCTGTTATGAAATCGCCTTGGACTTAAGAAAGAAATTAAATATAAATGTACATATATATAAAATGTTTGTAAATATTAAAAATTATTTAAAAAACATTTCTCTTGAAGTCGTATATTTTCCGCAATAAACAAAAAAACACTTTGAAACCAGCATACGACATTTTGTTGCCAATTCAGATTTTTGAAAAAGAGTACATAGTATATCAAAATTTGATCTCTAAAAAGTTATATTAATGAGCCAGCCAGATGCAAAGAAGCGTACAAAAATATTAATGCTGCAAAACTATGTATGTATCACTAAAATAAAACTCATAACATGGATATCGAAATGATTTTTTTATTTAATTCAAAATTTCTCGATGTAAGCATATTTATCGTCAAAGTATATGCTCACTTGTAATCTTATTTTAAGTTTTAAGAAGTACATTAATATGTACATAATTATGTATTACTCCGATTTATTTGAAGCCTAATACATATTTACTAAACGTCACTAAAAAATATAAACCGCTCTCCATTTTATAATGGAGAAACAAACAAAATCGAAAACACTCACCCTATATGAAATTTTAGAAGCGTTTAAGTTTAAAATATAACAGATCACATCAGTTGTGAATTTGACAACAACACTGGAGCGGCCAAAAGCTAGCAAGAGAGATGATATGAACTAAAACTGATAAGAGGAGAATCATTAATAAACAAAATTTTGTAAAGTGACTAACAAAAAAAAAATAGACAGAAGTTCTAAGCAGTTCATTCTTAGAATTTGTTCATACAAAATAAGCAATATCTGGAAATATAAAAAGGTATCAAGCCTTGACCAACGACAAAATTTATTTTCTTATGCTTTCTGTTCAGAGCACATCCCGGTATACTTAGAATTCGTCTATCATTTTGCGTTTGGTGTTATAAACATTTATTTTGAGAAAAATTAGCTAATATCCTTTTGTCTTAGGAACAGATATTTTTGATATTTCAACTCAAAAACTCAAACGGAAATAGTTCTCTATGCGATATTGGAGCAAACAAAAGTAATGCTTGTTAGATAAGGAATAATAATCTTAAAATTTATGGCATTTCTTTTAAAGATCAGTGAAAAGTAAAAGTTGAAATCTGTATTTCTTAGGTCAAAAGTAATCTATAACAAAAACTTTATAATAATGAATACAGTCTTTCAGGTTTAACATGAGCGAAATACCCGTGCGCAAATAAACAATAAAAATAAATAAAAACTAAGAGAGTGAATGAAAATAATCCAGCGAGCACACAATACTTTAAATACTTAGGCAACTCAACACCCAGTTAAGCAGCAACGTTTGACAAGTGCAGAGCTATTTAATTCACTTTCTACAGCTACAGCTACAACTACACTCTACTAAAATGGCAACTTTGATCAGAAAATTGATTAGCACCAGCAATGCACCCCTTCCAGTAGCGCCCTATACGTAAGTAAAAAAAAACAACTTTTTATTACATAAAAAGTAAACTAGAAAGCAAAAAAAATATCCAAATAGAATAAGGCAGAAAATAAAGTAACTAAGAAGCGCTAATACAACATTAACATCCAATGTCTTGAAATGGATGATTACATTGTTGTTTTATGATTTGTAAAAATTATACTTTAAAAAGAAGGATCATTTATTAGTAAACACATGTTTTATCTTGTCTTTTTCCATGGTGTTTTGTCATTATTCTTATTTGCTGGTTGGACTATCTGTACCTCACAATGAAACACAACTCCACTTGGCTTACTCTGTTCCCTGTTACCTTCTTTGGTGCCCACCATCTCACATTGCATTTGATGGTTTAGTCAAGCTGTTGTGGCAGATCGTACTCTGTATATTTCTGGTTGTTTAGGTATGGATAAGACAACTATGAAATTGGTGCCGGGTGGTGCTGTCGAACAAGCTGAAGTGGCCTTGAAAAATATGGAAGCTGTACTTGTTGCTGCTGATTCTGGCATTGATAAAGTTATAAAGAATACAATTTTCTTAAAGGATCTTAAAGATTTTGGAGCCGTTAATGAGGTTTACCAAAAGCGTAAGTAGAAATAAGAAAATTTTTCAAATTTTTTTTGTTATTGAATCAAAGGAAAACTATCGATTTCATTTAACATATTTTTATGCTTTAAACTTTTATCAGATTTTAAGTATTTTCTACCAATAAATTAATATTATCATAGTAGCGTTCTTATCGCAAAACGTAAAAGGTGTTTGTTGTTATTTATGTATGTACGTTTTTCTTGTCGAATTTGTAGTCTAAGTTTATCAACACACAATAAAAATATTCTATATAATCAAAATCAGCTTTTAATATCTCTATTTCTCTCTCTCGCTCGTTTCAGTTTTCAATAAAGATTTCCCCGCCCGTAGTTGTTTCCAAGTTGCCGGCCTACCTTTGGGTGCTTTGGTAGAAATTGAGTGTATCGCTTTAACTGGTGAAGTCAAGACTGTCCCTTCAGATTCAAAATTGTAATCTTTTTGTTCTCCTTTTTATAAAAATGTTATAAAAATATTAAAATTTTTTTATGCTTATCTCTTGGAACTTTTCAATAATTTTTACATACATATATCTCTGAAATTGCAAATACTTATATAAACGTTTTTTGATTTTAGATTTAGTTTACAACTACAAAACTTGTATTAAGCACTGTTCAAAACTGTGCAGCCGAACAACTGAGTGGTTTTCATACAAATTGTTCACTCAATTCGATTGCTTGGATTCTATGAACAGCACATAAATGTTTTAGAGGTTCTCTTATCCGATAAAAATTTCATGATAACTTTTCAATATTATGGTTCTGAGATCGTGTTAATGTCTCGAGATTGCGATTACTAACATTAATATTTCTTGCAATTCTTCTTGCCTTTATGATCCCTTGTATGCTTTGTGCTGCGTAGGCAATGTGTTTTTCAAAATGTTGCACTTGCGCAGGAACTTTATGCGTAGCTCAGCAGCTATACTCGGTGCAACAAGTAAATGGAAAATGGTTGGCTAAGGCCATGGATCAATTTAATATTATATATTATATCAGTATAATATACATTAGTGTTCTTCGAAACGTCAAAGTTTTCGATTAAGGGATGTATTTTTATTTTTCATCAACAACCTATTCTTCTTGTACTGCCAACAAAACAAGACAAGATCATCCGAACCGGATTCAGACTACAGGTGTTAACGTTATGGTCCCCAAACTCTGCTTCGATATTGCCAAGTAGAGTCAATAGTAGTCATTGCCGACTATAACTTCCCAGCAAAATCTTGGTAACGATTTCTATTAAGAACAACATATCACAATCTATATACCATCTGCATTACTTTACAGTAGTTATATAACTACTTACTTGTAAATGCTGACCTAAATTATCATCTGAGTGACATAGTAGTAAAGCCTTCTCTTATCACATAAGTAGATGGTATGCTGTTCACCCCCTGATAAATGCATGTGCTATTTTGATTGTGTGTTTATTCGAAAAAACAAGTTTTTAGCACTAAAATACAATAGACCAGCGAGTGTTTTGTCAATGACTTCTAAGTATTGGGATTTCAATGTCATTTCCATGTAAAAGTAATAAGTTGAAATATGAGAAAAGTATATACTTCATACGTTTGTTAGCATTTCAACTCGTTACTTTATTATAAAAGATTTTACTCGATTATTGAGACAGCAACCCTGTTATATATATCGGGCCTCTTCAAACGACATGAAACATTCAAATATAGAGCTACCCTTTGTACAGCGGCACGGAAACGACCGCGAAATCATAGTTGCGGGTAAAGCCACACCCATACACATAAAAGTAACATTTAAAAGTATAAATTATTGATTTTTTTATCCTACTTCTGGAATTTCAATATTTTATTCACGGAAAGTTTACTTTGAAATGTCTTAATTCTGCTGGTAGAATGAGAGAGAGATACTTCATCTCTGTCTTTGTCTTTTTCCAAGACTTTCCAAAGTAAAGCAAGCAAACCCTTTCGAGCATATGGAGGAATTATGCAATAACCAATATTACGGTTGTGCAAACTGCTAGCGAAACCATTAAAAAAATTGTAAATTGGTTCAAAAAAAGTAACCTCTTTCTTCTTTTTTGAAGTTGGCTAAAAATTGTTCTCATGCTTTCTCGTTTTCGCAGCACTTGGAGCATAAACATAAGTCTCTGGGTTTCCCTCCACGTGAGCATACTACATAAAGCTGTCCATGTGCGAAATATGGGTATTCTAACATTAAGCCGCATAACTGAAAAGATTGTCCCTAAAATGTATTTATTGTCATCGCAAACACTAAACGAACAGGAAACTGCAAAATTAGAATTCAAATGGCATGTGTGTCGTTTCCATTTGAATACGCGGAAGCAATATATCTCTTCCTCTATATTTTCCTGTTATAATTGTTTCTTGGATAAGACTGTTCAGAAATTTTTTAACAGCAAGTCGATTCCTATTAAAAAGTTGAGGTGGGTGAATATTACGTAGTAAGATAATAGGCACGCTAACTTTTAATTAAAGCACATGTGGAGAAAAGCTTTGCAAATCAAGCAAATCCAAGAATTCGACAGGATAACTAATTACATATTCAACATTCGTTGCAGTATTGATGGATTTATAAATTCAAAATTTCACTATCACATCATATTTACGTGAATATTCTTAGCCGCTAGTAAAAAATGTTTATATAACCACTAAGTGTTTCTGAATTTTTTTTCCCATATTTGGGTACACACAGTGGATTGAGCCGTCAACAAATTGTGTGATTCGGCAAAGGTCAGGTGGAAATATTATGACATTTGTTGTTGGATAGGCTGGCATCGTCCCATCCCTTAAGTGTAGTGGTTGCTAGGAATATTGAGAGGCCAACGCATAATTTTTCAATTGAACACACATATTGGTACTTAATTGCAATGCGTGAAAAGAAATGAATATTTATGGCATACTCATCAGCCGGTGTTGAGCTTGAAATAACAGGTAGTGTTTGTCGAAGGTCACCAGGTATAAGAATAAGTGCACCTCCAAATAAGTTCGAATTACTTCTGAAATCCTATAAGGTATGGTTTAGAGCCTCTGAAGATATTTTTTGTGCCATAGTACGTTCATCCCATACTATAATCTTACATATTTGTAGCACTTTGCCCATGGATTTTTTTTAATATTGCATTTGTGGTATGCATTTATTTGCCATTTTAATTGTAATTTAAGTGTTGAATGCACAGTTCTTTTACTATCCAAAAGTGTGGCCGCGATCCCGGATAGATATCGGAAAGTTAATAATTACCCTGTATGGGGCTACCCGTCTCCCACCACTGATACCCATAAAAATTTGCTAGAAATAATAATTTGTTATAAGAGTAGTCCTTATAAAATTTTGAAAGCTTAACCAATCTAGTTGATCTGATATGGGAATAATATTAATTACTTTGTTTTGCTGAAAATCTCACGTTATTGTAAGAGCAACACATATCAAATTTAGACTGCCTCAACCTTCTAGTTATATACATAGATATGAGAAAATTAATAATAACAGACGTCGAATAAAGAAAGCTTCATTCTTATAGTTGTACAGATATGAGAAAATTACTAGTTACCGCTTATGGGGGGGTACTATATCTGTATAAATAATGAGACTCTCCAAATTTACTTTAAGCGGTTCTTAAAAGAAAGTAAAACTTCCAGAAAAATCTCGAAGGTATCAGAGGTGGGAAACGAGTACCCCCCATAAGATGTAATAATTAATATTTTCATATCTGTACAACTATAAGAGTGAATTTTCCTAAATTCGGCATGTGTTATTCTTTGAATAACGTGCGATTTCTAGCAAAATATTTGTGGTATAGGAAGGCGGAAACTGGTACCTCCCATGAAAGGTAACTATTAATTTGCTCATATCTGTACAACTATAAAAGGGAGAATTTCTAAATTCGATGTTTGTTATTCTTAGAATAATGTGAATTTTCAACAAATTAGTAGTGGTATAGGAGGGGTAAACGGGTACCCCGATAGGAGAAAAATATTAATTTTTTTATATCTATACAAATGTAAGAGAGAGAATTTTTAAATTCTGTGAGTTTTGTTCTTAGAATAACGTGCAATTTCCAGAAAAATACTGGCGGTATAAGATGAGGAAATGGTTACCCACAATCAAAGCTATCCAGATTCATAAAACGGAATGTGTGTTTGTATATTTGTTTAATTAATAGGAGAGCATACCTCTGGACCGACCTTTCTGAAATTTCCGAAACATTTATCTGGGACTCTGGAATGCATTATAGGCTATGTTTTCCAACTAATCCTACTTTAACGCCAATAATGATGCTATATATAGACAAGTACAACTTCGACATTTGTATACCAATTTTCAAATTTGCCCGCTAAAAATTACCAATTTTCAAAATCAGTTTTGCATATGGAAAATGTTCACAACTTTTTTTGGGAAATATGGGGGTGTGGATGCGATAGCGCGAACAATTAAAAAAAATTAAACATCTGGTATATTAGGAGATATATCGGACTACAACATCAAAAGTATAATTTTATTTATTCGAAATTCGAGATGGTTTAGTACTGAACTTATTAAGAAAGTATATGTAGATATTTTATAATGTTCCTTCAATGGCAGTCACAACAGACTTTGATACATTTATTAAAAAATTAGCTTAAATAAATCTCTGCCTTCCTTGATACACACAAATAATAATATATTTTTAATCACTCTCAGTTGCACGTGGTTAATGGAAATTCCCACAGAGAACTTAAACAAAAACAGTTAGATGAGATACACCAATAAAACTTTTGAGAGCATATTATAATAAATAAGGTAAATCGTTTAAAACAGCTGATATCTTTTGCTTGTCACCTGAATGTCAAATTCGATATGAAAAAAACATTCACAAAATTTTTTTATATGGAATTCATAAACTTTGTTTATTATATACGAGTAATGTGTGCGAGCGAGACGCAAAACTCTCAAAGACCAAATAGCAAACACAAGCCTGAACGAACTTGAAAAGTAATTACAACAATGCGAGAGATGTTCCACAGCCCAGAGCTGCTTTGCAACTCTTACACAAATTAGTTTCTTTCACTTTATCGTAATAATTTTTAGCAAACACAAAATTGACATTTAAAAACAGCAAGATTTAATGAGAAATCACCCACATTTCCAGAAAAAACTAAAATTAAGACGAAGTTACAAAACTACACAGTCAGATACAATTTCTTACTTTTGCACCTGAATTTTGTTTTGATAGTAAGCAACCTGTCGTTGAGATGGTGAAACGAAAATCTCAAACCAATTAAACTAAAGAAAATTGTTTGTAAAACTTTATCTTGAACATTTAAGTTAATCGAAGGAAAACAAATGTTCAAACTGTTAAAATCATTTGGAAAATAAGTAAAACTAGTATGAAGACTCTAAAACACTCTATAAACATTTTTAGCTGCGATATGCTTATGTTTCCCTTTAAGATCAATATATTTTGATTTGTAGAGTATATTTCATAACCTGACCTTAAAGTTCGTTAAAGTCTGGCCCACAACAAATCGTTCAAAACAACAAAATTAAGAAACGCCCAAAGTTGTTGGGTGATCCGTCACATTGAAGAAATAACCAAGAAAAAGTTCACAAAAAAATTTTGAAAATAGCCTGAGTCGTAGTAAAATGAACAGCCGCCTAAAATTTATGTACAAGGAGCCGATGTCCTAGTAACCAATTGCCAAAAAATTTTGTTTTGAAAAATTCCACATTTTCCAAAAATTTTGTGGCCTAACAGTACTTTGGGCAAAATTATGGGTTTCTTCTCTGCATTTATCAAATGAAGGATTCCAAAACAAATCGTTGCGTCGAGATCTTCCGTAACATACAGAACATCTTTTATCGCCGAAGTTAACTTACAAAGCAAACTGTATGTTTTTATAAAAACTAATGTATCCAGCCGTCGACTCAATCGACCGCATTCTAGAAATTAATATTAAACATTTACGTAAATACATACAATAAAATAAAAAAACAAAAATCATTCTAAATAACCAACTTAAGACTCTGACTCATTTCTATGCAATAGAAAATTTGACAAACATACAAGTCAACGCACACTTTGTTTATTTTTCAAGTTGAAACTGATACATGCATGTGTAATATGTGTGAATGGGTTAGTAGCAATTTTAAACGCTTATAGCTCCTTAAATATCCAACCGATTTAAATAAAATTAAGATTGTGCACAAAAAATCTTTTTTCGGTGCTATAATATTTTCCAGAAATTTGGCAATTTTTCAACAAAAATCCAAATATTTAAAAAAAATTGCTGAACAATCAGCCAACGCTTGGTCGATTCGTCGTACATTCGTATCAAATTACTTCTTAAATAGTTTTGATCCTTAAAAAATATTTTATTAATACTTTATAATACCTCATATAGTGAATCACTATGAATCACTGAAATAGCAAATAAAAATGCTAACAGAGATTTTGTACGAGCTAAGATTATTTTTTTTGTTGCTTTTCTGTTTAAATTTGTGTGCATTTATTTATTATTTGGTTTAAATCTCCAAAACAATTGGTTTGTCATTGTAATTACCGGATTGCTGTGGCAAGTTGCTATACGTCGTTTCAAACTCAAACCCAAAACCGCCTCCAACAAGAGACAAGGAACTAACGATTACAAACAAGTAGAAAACGAAAAACACATTTTCTCATGATAAGGAAATTGTTTATACCGAAAGCAAAACCAAATATAAGCAGATGAAAAAGAAGTTGTTCGTAAAGTTAAGTAGCTTTACAACCAAAAAATTTAAGAAGTAAAAACAAATTTTATTTAGTTTTAGAATGTTGAGCTGAGCAAATCATGTTAATTTATATCTGATTTAACATACATTTTTCCTACGGCCAAATAAACTCAATGCACTTAATTCTTTTAAATCATCTCGAAAATATAACTTTCCGAACTCGTTTTATCCTTGCAACCCTGCGTTGCTTTCAAAATTACGAGCTCCGCCCCTGGGTCATCAAATCAACGTGGATTGACAACGTCGACAAAAAATTACATTAAGAAGTATTTAATTCATTTGAAATGTCAAACTTTATAGTGCAAGGGCTATTATTTATATTTCGGGAATAGCAAATAATATCAAACATTTTTAACTGAAAATGGCTTTATTGCTTTTCGAAATACTCCCCTGGATGATCAATACACTTTAGCATTCGTTCAAACCATTTGTCATAGAAATTTTTCCATTCTTCTTGAGACACCCTCAAAAAAATATGTTTTTTGAACGCTTCAACTGCTGCTTCTCGGCGCTCGTAGATCGTTGACCACGCGGTTTACCTTTGATATTCGGGAACAACAAGAAGAAGTCATTGGATGACAAGTCAGGACTGTACGGAGGATGACTCATCAATTGACTGCTCAAAAATTCGCTTGTTTGACGAGATGTGTGAGAGCTTGCATTGTCATGAAGAAGAATGATTCGTCTTGGAGGCAAACAAATGGTCGTGTACCACTCAGAATTGACAGTTCTACGTTGCTCAAGCGGAACAGTAACCACATGACCCATTTGGCCGAAGAAACATACGACCATTTGCACATTCCATGATCAACTTTTGTTGTATTTAGCTCCTCTTGAAATACCCACCCAATCGATTACGGCTCATAAGCATATATCCATGATTCGTCACCTGTCACAATTTTCTGCATGTCTTTTGAAGCATCACGGTTGAACTTTTTAACCATTTCCTTACACCACTTGAAGCAAGCTTTTTTTTGATAAATTATGGGGTATCTAATGAGAAAATTTTTTTTTACAACTAAGTGTTCATGCAAAATCGAATGTATCGAAGTGGAACTAATGTGCAAGGATTCCTCTATCTCACAATATTTCACACGACGATCTTGCATTATCAGTTCATGCACTGCATCGATGTTTTGTGGCACGACAACCGATTTTGGACGACCTTCGCGGAATTCGTCGGCGACGGAACTACGACCATACTGTGTTTTTGACGGTCCTTTATTGCTCTTCAAAGAACTGAGTTCATCGACACACTCTTGTTGAGATAATTCACGTCGAAAATTGTGAAAAATAATCCAACGAAAACCTTCTTGAAATTTCCATTTTTGCCAAATTGGTTTTCTGAACTCACTGTAAACAAAACAAATAGCACTTCTACATCAAATCATTGTGAGTACGCTTATGCTAAAAAACGTCAAACTTTATTGTGGTGTTAGCAGATTTCAGCTATTGGCATTAGTGTTGCCAGTTCGTGAAATATAAATAGTTCCCCTCGTATATGAGACAACGTTAATTACAGCTGCTGCGCTCAATAAAATAAAACGATTTAAAGTCAGTGGAAACATAGTATTAGTTTGGTCTCCACAATCCAGATGCCGAACTCGATGTGCATAGAAATCAGTAAAGGTAACTGAGTTTTCTAGATCGCTTGAAAATGTCACTTATTATTTCGACTTTACTAAAATAAGCTGCGCAGAGCAGTTATTATTCGAAATCATGTCAAATGTATTGACATTACTGTGAAGCTTTTTAACTTATCTGCATAAGCACAGGGTCCAGGCAGGAATCCCACCTCGGCTTACAGACAAATAGTCTAACAGTAGAGAGTGACTGGTTTACGGGGAAAAAGCTCTGAGGCATTTAAGTTCTAAATTACACTGAAGTCAGGTCTTTTGTCTATAATTTGGCAGTTTCTTATAGTAGAAGTTTTAGAATTTTTAGGGACATGCGGCTTAATGTAATATTATAGCGTTTCCTTTTCTAAAAAAAAGTGCAACCATTTTTGCCCTTTTATTGAAAATTTGCAATATAATGATTCTTTAAATAGTGAGTTTGTTAGAAATATTGTATCTTTACTTACGAAGCAAAATTTTTGTCTAAGAAAGCTTTGAATAGCAACTTTTTTGATATAAAGTAAAATATGTTAAATTTTTTAGGAAAGAAAGCGGCATTAGTTTCTTCCGCAAAAATCTCTTTACACTAACCATTTATTTTTGAGCGTAACGTAATTATTAATTTTTTTTTTGTAAAATGGATTACTAGGTTTATTAGATTTAAAACGTTATTAAAATAAAACAAATCGTGAATTTTTTAGTGCAAGCAAAAAAATCATAAATTATACAAAAAAAATTTGGATGAATATCTAAAACCTGCAGTTGCTTTTGATTATAAATAATGAGTATCTAATGTTTTCTTAGAATAAAAATTATATATAAATGAGAGCAGACAAACTAAACGGCTTCAGTTGTAATTGTCTGCACCAAAAATAGCAACAGGTTGGTTCGTAATTGCAGCAAGTGCCTCAGCTATGTGCACTTTATTTGTTGTTACACTACACTGTACAAAATACGGCGAAACAGTTTTATTTATTTGAAGAGTTTCTTGCTAAAGTTTTTTACAATTTAATTTTAATGTTTATTAAATGGAGAGATTCATATTTATGCCATATTGAGCGTTTGAAAATTTTATCATAATATCAAAATTTCATAATAAAGAAGAAAAAATTTAATTTTATTAAATTATTTCTTCATGTATGAATATTTAATAAGCAAAGCCATTTTAATCAATGCTTTATTTAAAAAAATTAAATTACAAATAGGTAAGGATTTTCCATTACAGTTCAGTAAATTATTAGTCTAATAGGAGGAGAGAGCTATGACAACGATTGGCTTAAGCTCAGTATTTTTTGTTGACTTTAAATGGCATTATAAAGTTTGAAATTTTTAAAAAATTTAAAAAGGAGAAAGGACACTGTGTTGGTAGGTTCGTTTAGAAAAATATTTTTATACATTTTTTTATGTCGTCCGAAAATAGGTTTGTTGTAGGAGAAATAGGAGAGCATTTGAAGGTGCTTTTTCGGCTCCATCCGCTGCCTCATTTGCTTTTAACCCGGAATTACCGGGTATCCAGATAAGTTTGTTATCAGGTTGTCTTTCAATAATTAACTGCCTAATTCTATTTGGGTAAAATTTATCGTTATTGCAATTTGTTACGGCATTTAGTGCAGAGAGGGAGTCAGTAGAGATTGCGAATTTCCCTATGGGTCCTCTGACATATTTCAGCAGAGAAATTAGTGCTGTATTCGGGAAGAACTGCATTAAATATTGTTTTGTGTTTATCTACAATGCTAAAGCTGGTGTCTTTGATGTCTTTAAATCCATCTGTGTAGATGAATTCGTGGTCATTTAACTTGAATTGGATTTTTTTGAAATCTTTGTTGATATATTTCTGTATTTGTTGAGGATTTTTCTTAATTCATTTCGAGATGTGTTAATCGTAATTGGGTTGAAGTGCCAGTTAGGAAATTTATTCGGATACTGTTGCTTAATGTTGTATGGTATGTTAAGGTTATCGCAAAATTCAACTATACTGGTAAGTGTTTATGGTGTTTTCTGGAAGTATTTTTGATTGATAGATTTTTTTTAAAGTATTGAACAGTGGGTGTCTATCGCTGAATAATATAGATTTAAAAAGTTTAGTTATTGCAAGGTCCCGATATTGTTCGTTTATTTTATATAAAATTGTGTTAGTAGCAACTTTAAACGCTTATCGAACCGATTTCAATAAAATTAAGATTGTGCACATCTATGTAAAATCCCGTTTAAAGACATATAAATCTTTCCGAAATCGGTTCAGTATTGCGGCCGTAAAAGGGACATAAAAAACGTGTTTGCCTGTTAATAATATAGATAATAATTTTAGTGTATATTCGAAATTACGGATTTGTGTCGAATTTTTTAGCTGTAAAAACTATGTATTAAAATTTTTATAAATATTTTAGTACTTTAGTTTAAAAGAAAATTACAAAAATATGAAATTTTTTGGACATGCAACAATTCGATTTTTTTTAATGCTATTATTTTTCGAACAAATTGGTTGTTAGGGGTTTCCTTCATCCAAAGTGATTAAATTTTAGCTAAAGCTCGTAACATTTTTAGTCAGAAAGAATTGTACATGAGAGAATATACCAAAGGAACAAGGAAAAATTTAACATCAATTAATTTCAACCTACACGGCAGTACAAAAAGAACGTTGTTTATCGGGAGCTGCTACACTCCCATCATCAGTGTTCATGTGTGTTTCCATATATCCGCCACTGTTTAGTTGGCTCGGTTGAATGTGATTTCAAATTTGTATTTATATAAATTACAACTAGAAAAAAGATACGAGAGTTATTTGTATTGTGGCAGGTATTATTCGTTGTTTTTAAAGCAAACACAACTTTCACCACGATAAATTTTCGAATTTTATTTGAATTTTTATTTTAATTGTATGTGATACATAACTATAGTTATTCTAGAAAAACAAATTATTCTACTATCATTAAAACAATATTTAATAAAGTATGATCGAAATTTCGATTTTAAATTAATTTTTTTTAATTGTATCTTTGAGTATTAGAATGAATTTATTTTCTTAATTTTTAAATTAACAAAACCACAGCTTCTGCTCTTGGCGTTATTTGCAAAAACAAAAAACTTTTATTATATATTTCGCAATTATGGTGTCTCATTAAAATATCTGCAATGATTCTCGAGCTAGCAAATTAGCTTGGAAATAAAAGTCTTCGAAATCAAATATTTGAAATCTTCATCATTCCACTGCATTTTTGTATTTATATCAATAATGATAGCATAAATATATGAATAATTTCAATAAAAAACTTTCACTTATACAAAAGTTATGTGCATTTTTGGTATTGTTATAAACTTTTTTTAATCAAGGACTTTCAAAATATTCAATTTCATATATCAGATGCATTAACAAAGATTTGCAGCGGTGAAAAAAACAATGTCTGTGGTACAACACAAAGTACAACCACTAAAACTCTTCGTCATGAATGTAGGTAGTATAATTAATTTGAATTACCTCATAAAATTGCAAATTAAAATGCATAAATATTTACTAAAAAAATTTTTATGAATTAATGCAAATGTATAGTTTTAGATGTCGCAGAAAATGACGTTTAAGTGAAAATGCAATACCAACGATAAAGCGATAAAGCGATAAAATACTAATATATATTATTTAACTCTACATATTGTTTATCTACAAATTTTTCTGTAAAGCTAATATAAAACAATAAGCAGTTTTGTGTTTAAGAAGACCACAGTATCAGGAGTGTTACCAGGAGCTGGAGGAAAAAACCACCCAAAAATGAAATCTAAAAAAAGGCTAAAAAATTTACTACTAACATTTTATATATTATTAATAAAAAGTGCATATTTAAACCAAACAACCAAAAAACTACGTACTTTTTTCATATAACTCAATACATAACATAAAAATCAAGTATTTCTTTTGAGTGTCATTCAATATTGAATAAAAATATAACAAAATATTTAGGACAGATATAATACTTATTGTATGATTATTTAAATATATTCAAGTAGTATATCTAACGCAACATCGTAACTCGATTTTTTACGATTTTTTGCTTTAACCGGAAAAGTAATAAGTAAATACAGCTTCACAATTTAGCAAAATAATAATTGAAAATTATTGCTAGTTCGTTTTTTATTCAACATTATTTAAATTCGTATCTCAACTGGTGAATATATGCCATGCGCAACCTCGTATCTTAAAGTTAAAGATGGCGCACAGTTATATCAAACCGAATTCTGTCTTGGAGATGTACTTATGACTTCAGAAGTTGTTGATTTCATACTAATATAATTCATAGATTATAAAAAATATATATGGCCATAAAAATTACAAATATTTGTTATAAAAAGTTTTTTGTCTCTCCCGAAAAGTAATAAATATTGAATTACGTGGTTGCGTTAGAAAACCCTCAATGTCTGTCTTAAAACAAGCAAAAAAAAAAAATATATATTTAATACATTATATAATATATTATATATACATTTATTATTTATGCATACAGCAAGCATCATAATTTCTTCATCGCCACTGGAATCGTCACTATTATTTGCATAAATATCACGAGAGTCTAATAACTTTATTAAATTACTAAATCATGGCAACATTTTTGTAACCTTTTAAGCGAGCAGTGAATGCCAGTGAATAAACTGCAAGGCCCACGATGTCACACGTATTTGTACTTTCGTACAATTACGTTAAAAACAAAAACAAAATTTTGGAATTTCTAGTACGATTTGTTTTTTAATTTTTTAAAATTATTTTCATGGTACTAAAAAGTTTTTCAACCTCAGCGTTATTGAAAGGTAATAATACGGCGTAGTCCAATAAGACGTTGCATTTTCAATAGGCCGCCGTTTTAACAGTTTTCATGTCTTAACCTTTAACTTCATTAAAATTATTAAAATTTCGCGGTTACAGTTCGCAAAACTAAAACATTTTTGCGTTGTCATGAAGCACCTTCTCTGGTGGAAAAATTTGAGGATTCGGGATAAGTCAGTGAAAAATTAAATTCGTGTACGTCGCTCAACTGAGAGTGTTGCTATTGTAGCGCATAGAATTGGGGAAATCCCAGGTTTGTCCATTTTTCGTCGACCTTTGAAATTGGGCATTCCACAAGCGCCACATGAAAAGTTTCCTAACCGTGTGAGTTCTCGAAGAGATGATCACAATTGACCACCGAAATCTTGTTATTTAATCCTTTAGAACTTTTTATTTTGAGCTACGTTAAAGATTTGGTCTATGCCAATCGCCCACAATCGATTCAAGACCTCAGAGATGGAATTCGTAAAACTATCGAGGACATACTGCAGCAAATGTGCAAATTGATTATGGAAAATTTCATGAGAAGAACATGACCCTACAGGCGTAGCCATGGCGGTCATTCGCCTGATGTTGACTATGCGAAAGTCAAACTAAAAACAAGCAATAATTAAACGGAAAAATCAACAGATTTGTTTAAATTAGAACTACATTGTGCTGATATGAAAAACTTTTCGTTTCTAAATTTGTTTTTATATTTTTTTTGTCTTCAATTGGAAACCGTTAGTTGCTTGTCGCCTTAATTGTATTTACTTGTTTGCAACTTAAGATGCCTTGGAAATTTTTTTCATTCATAAGGAGATATATTTAAAAATATATGATATGCACTTACATACATATATATCCACGTACATATGTATATGCACATATGTATGTATGCAAGTATTTATGTACATATGTCTGTAAACAATTAAATGATAACCCTTAGGCATGCCACCTACGCATCCTCCAACATAATGGTTTCATTATGTATGACCGAACATCATGCAAATCATGCTGTTTGTTTGTTCATGAAGGCAACAGGCGAACTACAGCCAACAACAGAAAAGGAGGTAAAAGTCCCTTGTTCATACACAAGTACATTCAAAGTTTTATAAATGATGATCTTAAAGCTTAACTAATTAATTTCGACATTATGATGACGTATCGCTTGTGGGGGGACATATCGAATACTGCATCATCAGAAAAGTTTTTTTTCTTTTAAGATGTAAAAATAAAATATCAGGATTCCCTCCTGTGCTTGTGATACACAATCACCTTCGATATCGCCACGATTTTTATATTAAACAAAAAAATCTTTCATATCTGGGTTATTTACATCGAAATAAATGGTAGTAATGAATAAATTATGCCAATTTTATATGGTGAAAGTAGATTTCGCTGGTAAAATTTAAAGATATTTTTTAATTTTCATATAAAATTAATTTTATATTGAATCTACTTTTGATATTTATGCTGGTGTGAACAAAACTTTTTCTTTAATATCTATTGATTTACTTCTTTTTGTTTAATTTTCAACGCTAAGTGCGGCCATATGACTGAAAGTGAAAAGCAACTTCAATGTCTACCCACGGTGCACGGTTCACACTTTTCGAATATCAAATACTAAAAAAATCTATATCATGCCATGGATGCGTTTAACTATAATATAATAATTTTGAACTAAATTATGGTTGTTGATAGATTCTTTTGATCAGTTATGATAGTTATAAAACTAAAAATCTTATTAGGACTTTATATAACAATGATAAGCTAGTATAATGTAGCCCAACCAAAATTTTATTATTTAATATTTTTATTCACTTTATAAAACAAACTGAAATTTGATAGCTTCTTTTTGTTCCACCACATTGTATGCAGTTTTATCTTCATTGTGACATTAAAGCTTTTATGAAAAATAAAATCATATATTAATATTGTTAAAGATCAGTTTAGTTGTCATAATTAAAATTATTATTAATAAACATGTTGTGATTAAAATGAAGGTTTTTGAATGGTCAGTTATTAAATATACTTACGAACGTTTCATGCTTACATACAGTACACACAACAAATAATCATACAACCGAACTGCTTGTGGCCACTTAATTCAGGTGGACTCTCTCACCATGCCATCAGGTCCATTTCATTACCAATAAAATGCCACAAACTGCGACAACAACAATAATAACCATACTAGTAAGAGCCATGTAAAATATTCTTAAGCACTTGACAGTGAAATATTATACACATGTAAACACTCATTCATTAAATATTTGTTACTTGTCTTGATTATGATTGTTTTTCATAATTTTATTTTATGTTTCCATTCTACTCTTTCTCTTATTTATCCATACCAATCAAGTCCAATCCTTAGTGAATAAAAGACAATTTTGGTAAGTCAACAAAATTTTAAAAGTATTAATTAGCTGACATGTAAGTTACACCCGTAATGGGTTAATACTTTACAAATGGACAGGCAAGCAGAAATATTTAAGGATATATGTACAGATGCATACATAAATACTTATTACGAAATGTATGTAAATACATATATTTATATATGAGGTGTACCTTTGTACTGCTGCAGAATTTCATGTTTATTAATTTTATATCGCTCCTTTATTGCAATGTAGTCATATCTCAAAAAACCTGATTTTTGAGTTTAGAATGCAGAATTATTCATCTTATCGTTTTACATCTTGTGTAGAAAATTCAAAAATTCTTGTTTACTATCCTCTTGAGGGGCGAATATTTTTTTCTTTGTCTTTTAAGGTGCGTGTAAATTAAAAACTTTTAACTCGTTTTCTGAAGAACGATTTTCTTTTTGGAGATATGACTACTTTGCAATAAGGGAGCAATTTGTACTACATACTTTCTTTTTAGATGCAACAGAAGTTAAGTGATGATCTTTAACAACGTCGTTTTGTGATGATCTTAATAATCGTGAATTTAAATGTGTATTACATACATATGTACATATCTGTGGACTTTTGACAAAAGCGGTAAGTCTATTTTTCAAAGTTTTCGGGACAGCAAAAAAATTCTTGACGCTGAATAAAATTTTTTTTGTGTGAACATTCAAAGAAAATATATTGAAATGAAAATTTATGGCTTAAGTTCAAATCTGAGCTTACCCACCCATATCTTCTTAATTTAAAAAATTATTTTTGGATAAATTCATTATTTTATTAAGAGAGTACTTTTTATTTGAAGCAATTTATTCATCGGACAGCTGATCCGTTCTGCTATAAAATATATTATTGCAAAACTTTTTTAGCTTGAAAATGCTGAATGGTGTTCATTTACTATTGATAATTTTTGAAGGCAATTTTACAAAATTTCTTTTTACTCTCTCGTTGATGGTATCTGATAGAAAATAAATGAACAAACCTATTATTCAACATTGTTTTCATAGTGACTTTTTAAGACCCACAAAGCGTATATAGAATCAAATGAATGTATATTTTCAATTTTAGTTACCATTTTCCCTGTGTAAGAAATAACACTCTCGCTATCAACGGATCGTAGGTCCTTCTGTTTTTGAACAATACCAATTAATTTTTGATGTATGTATATTATCAAGCATTTCAACTTCTTGTTTATCACTATTATCGCCAAAAATACGATTACAAATTTGTTCTGCATTCAAAGTCAGTGATATTTTGTTAGCATTTTGAAAGACGTCGGAATTATTGTCAAGTATTTTGAACGATTTTTGCGAATTTTAATGTGGCTTATGCCACCCAAGCTTGCCATTTAGCACTTTTACAGCTAAATTTAGCATTGTTTTTTCTGAGTTAGCACTAAGAGTTTTAAAAAATATGCTAAATGATAGTTTAGCATATTTTTATAATTATTTAGCATTTTTAGCACTTTTTTTAGGTTGCTGAATTACTTTAAGAAATCACATACATAATATCAAGTCAAGTATAAATTCTCTGACTTTATAAAAACGTACAAATATATATGCTGCCTTTTTTACATTTTTGTCGTGGGTTTTTTACATCTTTGCAAAGTACGAAAAATAAAACAAAAAATTGTTATTTCTGGTTAAACGAATAAGAGGGGATGTGAAATTAGACAACGTATACTGCTATACTTTAGACCAGGGACCCAAAATAACTGCAGTTATTATATAAATTTGGAAAAATTGTTATCCTGAAATAACAATTAGAAAAAGCTAAAAATCTTTTAGCGCTCTCATAATTGTTATGAAAGATTTTTATTTATATTGGTCTTCTCTTACCAATTTTTTATTTTTTTCGGCCCTTGCATAGCCTAATTATGTGTTGATATACGATATCGTAGATGACCAATAAAAATAAAGGTCGTGAGAAGACATAGAAAAATAAAAATCTTCTGTAATGTAAAGGATGAAAATCCTTTATAATAATTATAAAAAGACCAAAAAAATATTTTTCATTTTTAATTGTCAAGAGATTTTTATTTTAAAAAGCCTTGAAAAATAATTTTTCGAAGATTTTTATAAATAAATATTGGGCATAAAAGTTATGTCCTTCCCTTAGATATATCAGGAGTATATTGTAGAAATCGGCTCATCTGAAATATACAAAAACGAGTTAGTCTTTAAGGAATATGCAAATAATATGGTTGATATTTTGAATACTGTTAAATTGAATTAAAATATATTAAAGCTTTTTGACTATCGCATAAAATTAATTAGATTTTTTTTAATTTTTGGCGTTTTTTATCTTGAAGATGAAGATTTTTTGATTTTATATGTTCACAATTTTTGTGTTTTATGATCTACAGCTACTACAACTAGATCTACAACTTTGCCTCAGAGAGAAAATCAAAATTCTGAACGATTTGCAAGATATGAGCCTGAGAAAATGACCAGAATTTTGCAATAATGACAACGATGCCCCAAAACTTTGGGGCCCATAAAAAAGTACATGACTTTGGGCTAAACTGGCAGACACGGGTCTTCTTTTTTTGTCTTTTATCACGTAGTGGTGTCCGTATATGGTTATTTTTTTAGCGTTGCCCTGTGTAATTTATGTATAAGGAACGGAAAAATTCATAAAAACAACGTAATACTAAAAATATTTATTTAAAAAGTTGTATAAACACAGTCTGCTTATTGGAATGAATTTTTAATGACATCTTGTAAGCTCTCTCGAAAGCATTAAATTTGCGCTACTAATATTGTTTTGCTGAGCCCATTTAATACAAATTTCGAAGTGCTTAATGACGTCTTCCTGTTTTATTGTGGGCTCCAGAATTTCAGTTTCATCAAGCTCTTCATCATTTTCGTTTTGTGCATCGTTTTGTTAGACATTTGTTCGAGTACAAAATAAAATTTTTATTATTAATATAAGGTTCTTACTTAGTAGAAATAAAAAAATTTGGTGTTCGTTAAATGCGATGTTCATTAAATCGAATGTTCGTTAAATCGGAAAACTACTGTACTTATAAACACCAAACTAAAAAAAAAAAAAAAAACAATTTAAAAACATAAAAAAATATATGTATGTATGTATGTATATTGAGAAATGCTTTCACTATCGAGAAAATATGCTTTTTTAATTAAAATATGCAAAAATTTGCTGGTATATGAAAATTATGCTCGAGAAAATCGATGCCAAATTTTTAAAAAGCTCTAAAATGTATAAATAAATACGTAGTATATTTGCACGAATTGCGGAAAAACGATATATGTATCTTATCTTTTTGCCCTGATTATAAGCAATACATCAAAAATACATCAATTGTAAGCAATACATTAATATTTTGTTTTCTATCCGGCGTCACTAAGGAAGTAAAGCTATTCCTGTACGCAATTTACGGTGAATGAATTGATTATTTGCAAAAAGTTGGGCGAATAAACGTAGTAATAAATAGAAACTGCAATGAATTACTTTAACATCAATTATGTTCCACATTTATTTACAATCTACATTTGATAAACATTTGCGTACCAATTGTAACTCCCTTGCTTGTACTTATATACATATCTTTATTACAGCCAAAAATTTATTTGTACATGAAAAAAACAAAGTGACGCATATATATTTTGTGATTGCATACTTTTAGGCTACATATAATTTATAAACCTTCCGGAAACGCCCTGTTTTAACTAGACGCTGACAATCATTTTATATACTGTGTATGGCTACCAGATTTTACGTAAATATACTTTCAAATAATTTAATTTGAATTTTTGTATTTATTTATTTACCCAAGACAAGTACCATTCTGTTTATTAAGGAATGCATTCCCGTATAATATCGATTTTCTCATAAAAATATTTTCTTAGATTATTGTACAAGCTAGGTCTGGCTAGCCTGGACGTAGACGTCATCATTAACGCACCCAAAAACAGCTGTTCCAAACAAACATTCATCAACAGCGACCAGCCCACAGCAAACAAAAAAATGTTACACGAAATTCTTAAAATTAGAAACTTTGCATGTTTTATAATTAAAAGTAAGAAAATAAGTTTACGAAGAATAAGTGGGGAAAAACCTGTGGCAAGAAGTTTTTTATTTAAAAAGGCAAGAAAATCCAATGACATTGTGCAGTTACAACGTGGAAGTCGCACGGAAAAGACGCCTTTTGGAACAAAATACTATAAACGTGGTCGATGTAATTTAAATGGTATTAAATAATCAAACACAACAAAGTTTATATATGTACATGCCTATATTATATATAAACAAAAACTACACGTGACGGCGAGTGCTAAAAAAATTTAAAATAAAAAGAAAATTTAGCCTAAGAAGGCACGTCAATGCCAATTGTTTTAGCAACTAGTGGTTGCGACAAATTTTTTATTGCTGCCACATGGCGTTTGTGTAAATTGCAATTTAAAATTTATTGAAATTTTATCAAATCACGGCAATTTCTTCAAACTTTAGCAACAATCTTTACGATTATATTAATTGAGAAATACAAAGGAACAAACCAACGTAAAAAATGGCTGTTTATGCCTGGGTAAGTATAAATTGTAACAGCGAAATTTTTATTTATCTGTACTAGAGATGAAGAAACTAAATTTATATTCGGGACTGTAATATTAGAAATTTCAAATCACTTTTCGTTTTAAAATAACGTGATTTATTCATGTTCTATAAACAAAAAAGAGTTTGTTTTCATAATCCTTATCGGCTTGTTTTACAACATTAATTCAAAATAAATGTAAGTGTCTGCAGTTAAATTATTGTCAATGGACTTAAAAAGGAAGCCGTTAAGAACTGAGTACCATAAGAAACGTTATTGGCGGTGCCCATAAAATTAGGTGAATAAAAAGAATCAACGGACAAAAGAAACAGAATATCTAAAAAAATTTATAAAAATAAATCAATTTCTTATATCAAAAGGTTTTGTTCTTTGAAATTCTTTGAACAAAGTTTTCGAGACCTGTCTCGAATAATAAATTTAATAATTACTCAATTTTTTGTTCTAATTAATTTTATTTTCGTGTTATATAAAACCGTTTTTATGTTAATGTTTAAACTAGTGTAATATTACGTTAACACACATGATAGCAGGGTTGGCTACCCAATGGGTAACCCAAAAAACACTGGGTTTTATTGGGTATCTTATTTGAAAGAGCCCAGCCAATTGGGCTTCTTAAATAAAATATGCATATTTACTAGGACAAGGTAGTACAATTCTCAACAAGAAAAACTTTTAAAACACTTTGGATTTTACAACAGAGCGGAATAATAATTTTAATTGAATTAGTTATGCATTTAGCTGTTTAAATCGACTGCACAAAATGACTTCAAAAATTATCAACTGTGCTAAATGTGTAACTGTAAGTTCTCACATTCGATGCGGAAATTGTTTATACGATTGTTCGATCAACGAATTTTTGACTTTTTTTATAATTTAAATAAATTATTGATTTTCTTTCTGTCTCTATAAAATTTTAAATGAGTGAGATATTTATAAAACAAATTTTAAATATTTATATTCACCCTTATTCCACTTTTCAACACCGAGGTCACGTCAATAAAACACCAAAACAAAAAATTAGGGATTGTCTACTTGCTCTCGAAAACAATTTTGTGCTACTGACAGTCTATTTCTAGAAAATAATATGGGCCTGTTAATAGTAGTCGGTTGTTTTCGACAACGGATAGACAAGCCCCACATTTTTGTTTTGACGTGAAGTCGATGTTGACAACTGAAATAAGGGGATTATTTTTGACTAAAAATGCAAACTTATGCAAAAGTTTATCTCAATGAAAAAATATAATAAATGTATAGACTAGGTGTACTTAGGTTAATTTAAACCCAATAAAGCACAATAAAACTACAAAAACCCCACTGGGTGGGTTTTTGATTAAAAAACGCGGATTTTTGCCAACACTGCATGATAGTAACAGTTATGATAAAAAATAAGTTACACCTTTCGCATTAGTTTAATATACAAAAAACAATTCTTTCTTCAAGGGTGCCAATTCACATGGACAACTTGGTCTTGGTTATGAATCGGAAATGTGTACAACACCGCAACAATTAAAAAAATGTTCTTTCACACCGTCTAGTGTGCGTTCAATTAGAGGCGGTGGTGGTCATGTTTTAATATTAGATGCGTGTGGACGTGTACATGCATGTGGTTGGAACAATCGAGGTCAATTGGGCTTGGATTCAATAAGAGACTGCTTAAGTGAATTTAAGGCTATACCAGGAAAATTCTTTCAGGTAAATAAGTATAATTGATTAGAGTTTAAAAATACGTTATTTATTGTGATAGCGTAAAGTTCATTACTTAAATTTAAGAATTAATTTAATAGAAGTTAGCAGATGAATTAAAGTTTGTTATACATAAATTCTGTGCTAAGAAGTTGCCAAGGCTGTTGGTGTTAAAATTGTTTTTAGACATGAATATGTTATTTAATACCACCATACATACATACTTTATACGTTTCACATAATTTTCCCTTTCGTTTCCATTTTAGGATGATACTGTTGATTTCATTGCCTGCGGTTGGGATATATCGGGGTGCATAACTACTTCTCGCAAACTTTATGTCTGGGGATCAAATGCCTTTCAGCAGCTGGGTATATGCCAACGTGGCTTTACTTCTATTCGCAAACCATTTCTTATGCAATTGCCACGTAATGATACACCTTTGCGTATAAGCTTTGGCATGCGCCACACAGCAGTACTAACAGATGATTCCAAAATATATATATACGGACGCTTAAGAACCTCAGATATGCTACCTGATGAAATAAATGTCATAAAAATTAGTCAAAGTTCTATGGTGGTAAAATTGATACCACGCTTAACGAGCGAGTTGGCAATAAAAAATATAATTAGTGGACAGAATCATCTTATGATGCACTTGGCACCAGCTGAAGATCAGACCGAAAATAAAGCACCGACAAAACGAGTTTTAGTATTAGGTGACAATAAATTTGGCCAAGCCAATTCGTTTCAATTTGATGAAGAAATTGTTGGAATAGCGGCTGGTTGGACTCATAATGCCGTTTTGTTAAAAGATAAGCGTATTCTGTTGTGGGGCCGCAATTGTTACGGCCAACTAGGATTGGGAAGCTATACAGAAAGCCAACCCACACCCGTAGAATTGAACTTTTCAAAAGCCATTACCCCTGTGAACTTGCACATGGGCTCTGAGCACGGCTTGTTCAGGTCAAAAGAAGGTGATATTTTCACTTGGGGTTGGAATGAACATGGTAATTGTGGCAATGATTCCACTAATAACGTGTAAGTATAACAATTATTTATCAATATGAGATTAATAGTATTTTTTATTAATTTTGTTTTCTTTATTTAGGTGCAAACCAAATCTAGTTGATTTGCCTACATCCTGCAAAATTGCTGGCTCGGGCGCTGGTTTTTGTTTTGCCATTTGTGATAGTACCAATTAGAATTTATGTTTTATTGTTTATTTATATTCTATAAGATAATATTGAAGCATTTTAATAGTCTATTGTATATTTTTGATACGGTTTCAAAATAGGTAAATGATTGTTTCAGCACTAGCTTATACTTATGTTTCAGCATATTACACATGCTATTAGTTACATCAAAATAAAGTTAACATGTTATCATTTAATGAAGGTTTTGCAGTTTGTTTTAATATTATCGATAATCAGGTAGGTAAGGGATTAGGCTTAATTAAAAATAATAATATAAAGAAAACTAAAATCTATAATGTTTTGTGTGGATACATATAAAAATTAAGTGCCTGCTCCCGGCACAATACAGAGTAGTTAAATAAAAAAGAATGGACTTAAAAACTAGAGTTAGAACTAAAAGAAACGGAAAAAAGATATATAAAATAATAAAATTTAGGCAATAAACTGTGACAACCCTGATTATCAACAAAAGGAATATTTTGTCCATCTAGGTTTAAACTAAGTTGCTTGCTTTCTGGAACAACGAAGTATTTACAGTTTCCATAAGTATTTCTCAAACAAATAGCATTACTTTTGCCTGGATTAATTTGTATACCCTATTGCTTATAAATATCATTGACTTTATTTAAATGTGAAGAAATTGATATGAGAGTATTTTTGGGAGAAATACCATGAGCATACCATATGATATCAATGTAATGCCAAAATAGAGCCCTGAGGTACACCGCAAACAACATTGCCATAGGCTACAAAATTATTCTGTAATTGAACACAAAACTTTCTGTTTGTTAAAAAATTGCGAATAAGTTTAATAAGGTGAGGACTAAGTCCTCAAAAGCTTTTTCTATATCAACAGAAACCGCTATTGTACAACGTTTTTCCCTCAAATTATTCACAACATCATCCCGAAATTTAAGCAAAGGATGTTTTGTTGAATACAATTTTTTAAAACCAAATTGACAATCTGGAATACATGATTGTTTCGATCATAATTCTAATAACTTTTTCAAAGAGTTTTCCCAAATTAGATAAAAGTGATATTGGTCTTACATTATTCAAATCAATCGTGTTCTGTTTTTTTTTTGAGCAAGAAATTTTTTTTGCCTCTTTCCAAGAAATAGGAAAATAACAATTGTTAATACAGTTATTATAAATAATAACTAAATAATCGAAAGCAATTGGGGGAAGCTTTTTATGATATTACGGCCGTAATACTGAACCGACTTTGGAAATATTTATATGTTTTTAAACGATTTTTTACATGAATCTGCACAAGCTTAATTTTATTTAAATCGGTTCGACATTTGGGGTGCTATAAGCGTTTAAATTTGCTACTAACACATGCAAACTTATAATTACACATGCATATATCAGCTTCAACTTGAAAAGTAAACCAAGTGTGCATGTGTGATTACCCAATTTGCTTTTGAATAGAAATGAGACAGACTTTTAAGTTGATTATTTAGAACGTTTTCTATTTTTGTATTTTATAGTGTGTAATTATGTAAATGTTTATTATATTAATTTCTAGACTGCGGTCGATTGAGTCAACCGCTGGATACATTAGTACATATACATAAAAATATATGAAAAATTCATTGGCCCATACCTCGAAAACCATTATTTCCCCAATTATTTTATTTAAAATTTTCTTCTTACTTTTCCATATTCTACCCGCCTGTGTAATTTTTTTTCGAGCAGCGTTACTAAGCTGGACTTGTTCCTAGATCATTTGCATTGTCATAATGACCACGAACGTTACGTCACTTAAAAAAGTTTTACAATGTCTCTGACTTAACGACACTTTTAAGTGTGTTATAATGTCTACGGTTATTATGATATGTCACCAATTTTTCTTATGCTAAGTGCACAAGGTAATTGTTGAAGCTACCAAGGTGTTACTTTGACAGTTTATTCGTTTGTAACCTTGTCGCTCATTGAAGTTTGCCAATTGAAATATAAAAATACTTTTTGTCGGTCGCATCTACGATTCGCTAGTGCGTGTGTATTGTTTCTATTAAATGGTTCGTTAAAAAATCATGCTGATTTCAGATTTCTTGATTCGTTTAATGTTCAGCACTTTCCAATTAAAAACTAGACATTATTATTCACGCCGAAATTGTTTATAAAAAACAAGTTTCTTAAATTTTTTTTTTGACAATTACACTGCCTAGAAAATATTTCAACTAAATTTAAGTATGTGAAAAAGGTTGATATAGTCGAAACTCCAACATGTTCTCTTGTAGAACAATTTTCGTATCTAGAGTAATGAATTTTTGAATATTAATAAAATATTTTGATTTTATTATTTTTGTGAAAAATAAAAATATATTCCACCCAATTATAAATATTCGCAAGAAATTTGTTTCATGAGGAAAGGGTTTTCTCGAGAAAAAATTTCTCCAATTAATTCAAACTCCCTTCTGTTTTGTAAGGAATTTTTTTTTAGGGAAAACCCAAACTTAAATATACATATATGTATATGTACATATTTAGAATAGTTACTTTTTAGCTTTTTATTTTTTTCTCCCTTTTACACGGTTTATAAAAACGGACTAAAAAGTAAAATGAGGGAATTTTTATACATAATAGGAGAAAAATAAAAATTTCATGAAGAATTTCTGTTTATAATAGGGCTGATTACGTTTTATTAGATTTCATACTCGTGATCAAAACTAAACTAGAGTTATGGCACCCCCTAATAATGTTTTTAATTTTATAAAAGACCCGCAGTCGGTGTCAAATCACTTGTTAATTTTTGTGTATCATTTGGTTTTAAATATTTTTCAAAGTGACAAATTAAAAATTATCTATGCACAAAAAAAAAAGAAAATTTTCAATAAATGAAACCCCAAAACAATATAAAATTAATATAGGAAATTAAAAATATAAGAAAAGAATTTATACAAACAACAAACTTTCGATAGAAATTGCAAAGCAAAAGCAAAAAAACCGTTATACACAAAGTAGAAAATAAATAACGAGAATTCCATTTCGCTTTTAATTTAAATAATGGATCATCAACAGCAGACGCAGCAAACGGAAAAAATTATTGTTGAAATGTTGGAATTTTTAGAAAGTAAGAAAAATAAGTGGAAACTATAATTTTTTCGATTCTTTTCTCAAAGCAATAAATTTGGTTGCATTTTGTTTTTTTTTCAATTTAGCTAGCAGCGAAGAAGAAGCTGACCTTGACCAACAAACAACAGAGAGATATCATGAGGTTAATGGTGATGATAATGATAACAGCTTTACTGAAACTACTAAAAATAATACAAATACCAAAGATAAAATGAAAAAAGATCCAATCTTAACTATAGCTAAGGAACTGGAAAAACTAAAGTACCAGTTGCACTGGAATAGCAAAAAAGAGATCGGTACTCGTAAGTGAACAGAAGAAAAGAAAACGGCAACCTTTTACATATTTTATCACCGTTATTTTCTTTTAGTTTTTAGCAACAAAAGAAAGTCAAATTCCTTGAATTGTAAGACAAATTTAACATCGAATAGTCCAGCTGTAGCTGATAAACCCGTTGCTTCCGATTTGGGTAACTTAGACTGGCAGTATAAATTAGAACATCATTGCCGTCGTAGTTATAGTAATTCTTACACTCAAGAAATCTATAAAGCCATATATCAAGATACTACAGGTCATCCTCCTGGCGGTTCTGCGGACTATTATCAGGCGGCACAAAATTATGTGCTTTATGGTAAACATTTTCTAGACTTTCCCGAAAATATTCAAATGTTACTGAGCGATAAAAACATTCAAAGCTCAGTGCCTGAAGGCTCTAATTTAATCACAAATTTTGGTAACTCCCTATACACGGTAAGTTTTTTCAAATGCTTAAATACGTTTTCGACATTTTTCGTACAAATTCTTTAATTCAAATAAAAAATCCAATATAAAGTGTAATCAGCCCTGTCTCAGAAATTCAATCCAATCGAACTTGGATTTCATTCCTTAATGTGCTTCTTTAGAAAACGAAAAGCGATTTTTTTCGGATTTAAAAGTGAATAGACGAAAAAAATTTTATTATTTGCTTTACTATCAGGATTGTAACACAATTCCGATATTTTTTATGCCATAAGCAGGGTACTCTGTTCATCATTTCGTGCGAACTGCTGTCAAAAGTCCATATAAAAAAAATTCATGCGAAATAATTGCAAAATAACATGGCCGAAGTTGTACTCTGTTCAACTTGTGAAAACATACGAAATGTTTCTGGCAGCATTATTTTTTCAACCACAACATGTTTCTATCAACATATTTTTCAACTGCGAAATAATGTAAGCACCATAATTGTCAAAATTTTCAAACGAAATAATCAATGTTGCTCAACATTTTTCGCAAATTCAAACAGAGTACTTAGCTATAAACGCAACATCAGTTTTGTATTTTATGCAACCAGAAAATATGAAAATATTTTGATGTTTATGCAACACGAAATGAAACAATAAACCCGAATACACAATATGCAACCAACAATCCAACATGTTGCAAGATGTGTACCTATAATTAAAAATTTTTTTAATATGGTCAGAGTTTTGAAATTAAAATTTTAATTGAAATTCATGTTAATATCATAATTAATGTTTGATGCTATATTGATATTACATTATATACCTAACATTAATTAGTTTTTCGCTATCACAAATCAACTATAAGCCAATAGTGAACAATAAGGCTCACCTTTAATTTCAACGTAAGGTTTATACTATTGAATGGGCTTTGAAAAGAAAAAACTAACAGCATTTTTAAGAGCGAAAATGTCCACTTTCTAAATTATCTTTATTATGTTTTTAAAATACATAGTTTAAAGTGACACCTTTATCCCTTAGTGTTGCTAAATTTTCCTCTTACTACCAACTACTCTAAAGGCAAATTTTGATGACAGGCCTTAGCGTAAGCAAAATAATTTAAAAAGTGGATTCTAAATTTTTATTAAAGATGCTTCACTATTCCTAAAATCAAAATTATATTGAATCTACTAATTTTTAATACATACAAACACTTATTTTAACATTGTAAAAGATGGATAAAAATATGGTCTGGAGTAATACTGTCTACAATAGTAGACTTTTAATATTATCTTGCCATATTCTAGGCCTTAGAGAATAGTAATAAACTGTTAATAACTGCATATGGTTGTCGATAGCGAGTAGGAAAGAGCATATGTTTTGCTGTCAATGAAATTTCAACATATAGTTAAACAATAAGGGGCACTGAAAATATTACGTATGTATGTATATTTTTCAGGTGGTCGCGGTTAAAATATAAGAATTGAATTAATTAATAGTTTTACCAGTTAAATATAATTGTATGTATAATAAAATTCAACTATGTATGTACGATACATTTTTACAATCCACATTCAAAAATCATTTGGGAACAAGGTATGATATTAAGTTTGGGACAAAGCTCAGTTCTCGCTTTGAGAATAAACTCCTAAGTTTTGTTCAGAATACTATGTAATATTACATTCAAATCATTTTAAATAGTTAATCTTATGAGAAAGTGTTTCATATAAAATCATATAACTCGAGATCAAACTAATGTGATTGCTGGGACAGGACAGTGGACTTCTTTTTATTTTGTAATTAACTCTAATATAAAAAAAACTAATGGTCCAGCAAATTAACGACATTGTAGAAAAAGTAATAATAAGTAATGCCAACTTTTTGAGAATGAGAATGTTTGAAAAGGCGTTACAAAGGTTTAAATAAAACAGATGACTATTTTTAAAATTTTTTAAATTATCCAATTGCTCATCAAGCCCTTTCTAAGACGTAACTGTTGGGCTCAACAGTTGACAACAGTTTCACAACACTTGAGCTCAACAGCTAGGTCTTATGAATGCGACCAATGAGAATGTTTACAAAGGTTTAAATAAAACAGATGATTTTAAAAACATAAAAATTCTTGGAGAAGCAAAAAAAAATAAATAAATCATGTGATTCTTTTTTGAAAAACAAAAAGATACATCACCCTTAATGCCCAAATGTTTCAGAAGCCATTTTAAGATTAGTTCTTTCACTAACGAAGAAAATTTTAAATATCTTAACATTAATGCTTCTGTAAAAAAATTCATTTCAACGTTTGCAAATTACAATTAAACTATAACAGTAAAATTAAATTTTCAGAAACCAAGCGCAGCAACACCAAAGGTTGCTGCTCCAACCACCATCACAACAGCAGCAGCGTCCGCAGCTGCATATTATCAAATATATAACAATATGCAGGCACAAGCTCGTCCATCAATTTCTACAAATCCTGTAAATTCAACTGCTTATGGTATATTTTTGGGCAATAAAGTGACATATGTTGCGGGAACACCCACAACACCGTCATTGATTTATAATCAACATAGTGCAACGACAACAAATTTTATATCGAACAGCTTGGCTAATGCTGCCTTGGCCACATCGCCGACCATACTTTATACAAATCCAATGCTAACCACAACTACTCAACAATATTTGACACAATTTTTAAGCACGGCTGCTGCCACAAATGCTAGTAGTGCGAATGTATATGAACGTTTGATTTATGCTCAAATGTTGCAACAACAACTCTATCAAACCCAACAGGCTGCGGCCGTTGCAGCCATGTTTCAACACAGGCAACGAGTTGCGGCAGCAGCTGCAGTAGCACACCAAACAAGCAATGTGAGCACCAATAGGTCATCGCCTCAACATTTAAGAGTAGAGCCACCTGCCTCTAGCGCATTAAATACTTGTAATCGCCAAGCTAGAAGTGGTTCACCATTAGAATTGGTGGGTTTGAAGCTACAATCATCTGTAGCAATTGCAGCAGCCGAAACTAATGAGTACACAAGGTCTGATTAGGATGTGAACCACTATTTTAATTTTACTTTCCCAATTTTAATTTAGAAAAAAATTATTATCTACTTATCTTAACAAATTTTCATCAGTAATATTCTTATAAATATTTGTAGTTAAATAAATATTTTAATTAAACTCCCGTTAACTTTATAAAACAAGAAAAAATCAATTTGAGTTATTGAATTTACTTCTTGGAAATTAGAGATGGGATCGTGCACGCTCACGACAAAAAGTTTAACTCATGCACGATCACGTTAGTTGAAAAAAGTTAGTCATAATCACGAGAACTCGCGCTAATGAAATTTAGTGAAATCTCCAAAAAAATTTCTTGTTCACTAAATTAGCAATTTGGCAATTTTTTTTTAAATAAATAACGAAACGAAAAAGGTAACAGACCTTGTCAATATTCGCACGAAAATGATCACGAGCTATTACACAAAAGAGACAAAACAAATAAACCTCGACTGCTTGTATAAACCACACAGTATAAATTAATATCTAATGATTGTGAACTTTAAGACAAGTTACAAAATAGAAGTTTCTTTTATGAAGTGATGGAAAATATTTTAGATTGTTATTTATGAAAAAGCTGTTTTTTATTGTGTTATTTTGTGAAATTTTAATTTTAGAAGTATCAAAGTATAACAAGAATTAGATGAATATAAAAATAGCAAAACTAATGCAAAAACTGCAAGTCTGGATAGGGAAAATCACGCCAAAAATTTACTCATGCACGCTGAATTTTTTATACTCACGTTCATGCACGCTCACGTCGTTGAAACAACAAACTAACCAAGCTCATGCGGCATCACGTTAATCACGTGAGCGGTGCCCATCTCTATTGAAAATCACTTGTAATTACAGTAGCAGCTACAAGAGTAACAGTACAATGTATGTTATGTATGTTAAGTATGTATGTTAGCAACATATAACGAAATTTCTGTAACTATGATTCCAACCAATGCGAATTCACAATCTGCCTTGATTCCAACACTCTTACTAAAAATTTTGAATATTTAACATATTGAACATTTGAAAACTGTACGCTGACCAGTGATTTTTCAGTTACAGTGAATAAATCACAGGTATAGAAGTATCGCCCATCTGTATTTGGTACACGTATGTATGTTTTTTGTTTACTTGCAATGAAAGTGGCTTAAAGTGTTAAAGAATATCGTGCTTTGTTGTTGTAAATATTATTGTGAATATATCACACTTGTTCCTCTAAAGAGAGTGAACTCAAAATTTATCAATATTGGCAATGGTCATATCTACCCACTGTAAAAATTTTACATCATTTTCTGTACTCTTTCGAAAAAAATACAGTTGTATCCATCCCCCTTCTTGATATAAAAGTAGTATAAAAAAATAGTTTTTAGCCCTTACCGAAAATTTGTGAATTATGAGTTGACTCTCGTTGGAGGAACAAGTTAGTTAGTTAGTTCTCTGGAGAGTTAAAAATCTGTAAAGGGTGTAGAAAAAGGAAAAAGTTTTAAGCAAATTAACTAAAATACTGTGATATGTGTTTCAATATCTTAAGTGTGAGAAAATCCATGAGATACAAGAAAACTAGTGTTGTTATTAAAAATAATTTTAGTGAGAAAACAAGTTCAAAAATGCCCCAATTAGAAAACACCGAAAGGAAGGAAAAGAATACAAAAGCAGAAAACTTATGTTGCCACTTGAGCACAGATTCTGCAAGAATTAAAAGGGTGAGTTATAAAAATAGTTTGCTGCTATTGCTGGCATGATAGTTATTTTAAGTTTCATTTATTTCAAAACGTTTCGTATAACTTTTAATTTTAATAAAATTTTCACGTTCATAACAGTTTTTATATACATAAATATATGAAACATCCAGTTGTGAAGGTTTGAAGCTAAACTGTGCAATTGAACAAAACAATTCAAATAATAATTTTATCTAATACCATAAACTTTTATTCGAAGAAGGTTGTAGGGTTTGCTAAGCTCCAGTTGAATGTTACGCTATTAAACACTAGAGCGGATAATCCTGTGTGGTCTCATATTGCCTTTTAAAATCAGCGTCAGACGCGCCAAATATTTGAAAAGAGAAAAGTAACAACTTATTCTTATATATTATTCGACATTCTTTTTTTATTAATCTAATTTATTCAAGCTCTAGGTAAATTTTTAAAAAACGTTAACAAAATTTTTTGTTATTAAAACTCCGATATTTCGCCACTCCTTAGGAATATATAAAATTGAGGAAGCCACACAAAGAAGTGGTTAAATAAAAAATTTTGTTAACTTTTTTTAAAAATTGTCCTAGAGCTTGAATAACTTAGATTAATGAAGAGTAACAATTCTTTTTCTAAAATCTAGATATATCTGTTCAAATCAGTGATGCCAGTTTAGCCTTCTCGAGGTTAAATTCTGCCTTTATTTTCGACATTTACGTTTTAACTTCATGGCTTTTTTAGCCTCAAAAAAGCTAAATATTTTGTAAATTATTGGCTTTCTGATGAACCCACAAAATTATTTTAACTGCCTGTTCGTCGATATCGAAAGAAAATTTTCTTTCGTATTATTTATTACATTTGAAACAAAAACTACTTTTAAAATTTTGTTTTTTTGTTTTGTTTGTTTTGAAAGAAAATTTTCTTTCGATATCGGCGAACAGACAGTACATCATATAAAAAATTAGTCCAATGTACAAACTTAAGTATACTAAAGAGAGATAATTACATTGATTGAAATCCAATGTCGAAAGCTTTTACGTTTTAACTGGACAAATGTTTTTGGTGGAGTTGCGACAATTGAAGAATATGCTGGCTACGTTATTGATTTATTACCAGTCTAGACGGGGGGTAAGAAAAGAAATAAATTTAAAAATAATGATTATAAAGTAAATTTTAATAAAACTCATATCCGGTTCGGTTATTGGGGAATTTCGAAGAATTCGAAATACAAAAAAAAAAACAATTGGTACTTGTGCTTATAAAAATTCCACAAGTTTTAATCACACAACTAATCACTGCCCCTGATTAAGTGATTTAATTTCTCTAAACAGTAATAAAAACTCGATAATAAAGTAAAAGAAGATCTTTTAATAAGAAGTTTCATTTTCATATGTAAAAAATGACGATTTTTAAGCAAAATCATCGAATGTTTATTTGATTGTAAAGAGGAAGGTATGCCATTAATAATGGAATACAATAAAATGGCTGTCACGGTTCCACTTGCAGGACCATATTATTTTCATCACAAATTCTTACATTTGGGGCTGTATGTCCTCGAAAACTTCACGAATTCCATCTATAAGGTCTAGAATCGGGTGCGGGTCATTTGAATAAACCTAATCTTTACCGTAGTCCTGAAGAAAAGAAAAAGTTTAAATGCATTGAATCGCAAGATATCGAAGGTCAATTGTCATCGCCTCTTCGAGATCACATTTTAAGGACCCAATCAGCACAGACAAGACATTATTGATGGCCGATGAGGGTATGTTTTTGAGTTAACTAAACTTTAAAAGTCTAAAGACTTACTTAAGTGTTAATGCGAAATACGGTATAATGTCGTTTGTGAGAAATTAGCTAGAAATGGACAAATCTGGGACAATTAGATTCTCCCCAACACTAACTTCTCCCAACAGCTCAAATTTTTCCATTAGTTTTCCAATCGCTGGCCGAAAGCGTGCTTCAAGACGTTCCAAAAACGTTTAAGTTTTGGGAACTGGTACTGCGAAATATTTAACATTTTCGTAATGAATTTCAAAAATTTCAATGCGTTCTTGAAGCATATATTATTCCATTTTTATTAATGGTGAACTTTTTACTTGTTATCTGTCAACTATTTACAGGTTGTCATGACGACTGTTAAAATGGCGGGTTATTGAAAATGAATCGCTTTATTGGAACACCCTGTGTATAAAAGTTTTTATTAATATAATTAATGTTTAAGGCCTTCTTATATATATATTTTGTATAAGATACGAGGGCGGATTGATATTGAAGCTACCTAAGTAGGAAAAAAAACATTTTTTTTCAAAAACCATTTATTTCTCAACATAGTCTTCTTTTAGCTCAATACACTTAGTCCAACGTTTCTCCAGTTTTTGTATCCTTAAAATAGGCATTTGTTTGGTCAATAATTTCATCGTTTGCCGAAAGCTTTTTCATATGCAAATGTTCATGCAAAATGTTGAACACACGTTCATATGATAAGTTTACCACTTCAACAATCTCACGTAACTTGACTCGGCGATCATTCATAACGATATCGACCTCTTTTAGCCTTCCTGTTGATGGTATTGTTGCAGTGCTTGTTCGGCCGCGTTTAAATTCAGCAATCCAATATTTTACCATGTAATCTGACGGAGCAGACTCACCATAATGTTTATCGAGCTTTTCTTTTGTCTCTTTCGCCGTTTTCCCTTTCAAATAATAGTGCTTCATCACTGCACAAATTCACTTTTTTCCATTTTCAAGAAACACAAAAGTTGCTTACTTCAAAGGACTACAACAAATAAACTAATCGATGAATTTGGGTGAAAAAGCTGACGTTTGACAGCTCACAATTTCTAAAAAAAAAGTTTTTGTGTTTGTGCTCCCATTTAGCGCTAGGTAGCTTCAATATCAATCCGCCCTCGTACATATGTACATATGTATATAATGGTTCCACAAATCTATGTAAGTGTAACCTATCAACATATCAGCAAGCACAAGCCAATCTTATCATTTTTGCTGGAAATATTATAAAACTACTTGTCACAAAATGAATGATCATATACGAGTAGTTTCAATTATTTAAATAGTTTAAAAATTTTTCGAGCTTTTTTTATCTCTCACCACAAAGCTTGATATGGAAGGGACTATAAAAGCAAACTGAATGCCGTTAATTGCTTATAGTTGCTTTCAATATGCTGAAGTTTGTGGTAACACTTTTGAGTTTGGCCCTCTTGTCCGAGGCAGCCATAGTTGTGCCTTTGCACAAGGCGAAGGAGCCTAAAAGCAAGGCTAACGAATTATATAAAATAAGGAGCAAATACAGCGCCTCGATTAAAATCCAGCCTAGAGATGGTGTCGCAGAAAGTTTGATGAACTACTTGGATTTCTCGTACTATGGTAAAATCACTATTGGTACCCCACCTCAAGACTTCATGGTTTTGTTTGATACTGGCTCTTCCAACTTATGGGTTCCTGTAGCACCTTGTGCTTCTGGAGATTCTGCCTGTGAAAACCATAATACTTACGATCCTAGTGCTTCATCCACCTATGTTGAAAATGGAGAATCCTTTTCTATTACCTACGGTAGCGGTAGTTTGTCCGGGTTTATGGTTCAAGATACCGTTAATATTGAAGGTTTGGCTATTAAAAATCAAGAATTCGGTGTTGCTACTAATGAACCTGGAAGCACATTTACCTACTCGCCTTTTGATGGTATTATGGGCATGGCTTATAGACAACTCGCCGAAGATAATGTTATGCCACCCTTCTATAACATGTACTCCCAAGGATTGGTTGAAAACAACTTGTTCTCCTTCTACTTAGCTCGCGATGGTACATCTAACAATGGTGGTGTTCTTGTTTTGGGTGGTGTTGATCCCGATCACTATACCGGTGAAATCACTTATGTCCCAGTTACATCCGAAACCTACTGGCAATTCGAAATGGAATCTGCTACTTTAAATGGCGTCAAAGTATGCGATAATTGCCAGGCTATTGCCGATACTGGCACTTCACTTTTTGTTGTCCCTCACTCACAATACAAAAATGTTCAAAATGCCATTGGTGCTACTTTCAATTACAACTACAACACCTACACCATTGATTGCTGCATAATTGATAGCTTGCCTGCTTTAAATTTGAGCATTGCGGGTACTACCTTCACCATTGAAGCCAATGAGTACATTCTTCAATCAGAAGGTGTCTGCTCCACGGCGTTTGAGGACATTGGAACCGATTTTTGGATTTTGGGTGACGTTTTTCTTGGTAAATACTACTCCATTTTCGATTTGGGTAACAACCGTGTTGGTTTCGCACGTGCCAAGTAAAATAAATATACATATTATAATTTTATTTAAATAAAGTGTTGTTGTTGCTTAAATTAAATAGTGGAATTTTTTATATATAAAATTTTCGTAGTCTTCAGATTTTATTTCTTAAATTATGAAGTGATCGTGGCCAAGGAAGGAATACACTTTTTAATTATAAATTTTGTGAAATATATGGATTGTTATACTGTAGTACCTATTCTTATTGTAGGCAATATACTATTTTTATGTGTTTCAGAAAAATATTTGTAATATAATTTTTTTTAACTGGGGCGAAGATACATATTTTCAGCTCATTATTGTTTTGGCGCATAGGCAAAAAAGAGAAAACCACAGAGAAAGTTAACATAAAGTGTTCTCAAAATATACCCCATAGAATTTTTTGTACTTCCACATCTAATTCCGGCATATGTTTTGAACAAAAATGTACATTTTTGTTAACTCTCATGGATGTAGTTTAATATTCTTGTATTGAAAATAAAAAAATTTTGTATTGTGCCGCATATGCAGTTAATTTTTAAAAGTAGCATTTTGTACTTTATACGTAACTAATTGCAGTGTTTTGAGTAACTTGTGTTTATTTTCATCAACTTTTTTTTCGCACAGTCGAGAGAAGCAGCAGCCGCCGTAATCATTTTAATTATCGATCCGACGCTAAGCTTAGATAAGAAAAACAAATATTTGAATTGTATCTACGATAAAGAATGAAATAAAATAATTTCATGTATTTAATAATTTCATATATCAACATTTAACTACCGACTGCTAGTTGCTGATGATTTGTTTGCCTATCCGTCGTCGTCGTGGAATTTTTATTACGGTTCACAGAGGAGTATTTAAGCCAAAAAGCTGGCCAAAATTATTAAACGTGTTTTTTGAATTGAAAGATTAAGTTTTTTTTGGTAGTTTTAGGTGTAATTTGATATAAAAAATCTAGTGGCAGATTTTTTTCTCATTTTACAACAAACCCCCGCTCCACCCTCCGACACCAAAACACAGAAAAATTTGTTTTTGTAAATTTAAAATTTTTTTCATATTTATTTATCAATTAGCCACACCCGTTGTGCGTTGTGGGTAGCGACCCATTGTTGTGCAAATGTATGGGCGATATTCGTCTCTCTCATCGAATTCCACCAATAATTAGTTTGAAACTTCACTTTATTCTAAGAGCCAACCCAAATTAAATTTAGAGTAACACTGTTGTAGTTAGTTGTGCAGATATAGGGAAATTAAAAATATCTGAATTTCTAAGCATTACAAATATAATAAAAAAGTCTATTTAAATTTCCCAGTCGTGTGTAAAACAGTCGCAAAATTTTCAAAATATCACTCTAAGTAGTAAGTTACAAACAAATAAATTATCAAACAAATATACAAACGCAGATTCATTTTTGTATATATCTAAACAGATTTATAATATTTATCTTATATTATTTAATACTTAATACACGAAAAAGTTATAGTAATTAAAAACGTCGAAATCATTGTCATATGTTCCGATCTCTTTGAAATTTCGCATAATATTCTAACTAAAAACTGCAATTTCTCGTCAATAGTTCTATTATGATATTCCTTTACCATTTGGAATAACTGTAATCTTGTGTAAACTTTTTCCATGTTATCTCTCGAAGTTACAAAACTGTTTTGATAAAAATTGTATGCAATAACCCATATTTGTATTTTATACATTTAGTTTGTGATTAGTCTGGTACCTGGGTGACCCATGTATTTACTTTTTTTTATACCCTTCACCAAAAAATTTGGAAAGGGGATATATAGGTTTGTCATTCCGTATGTAATTTCTTCATTATTCATTTAAGACCCCATAAAGTATATATATTCTGGATCCTTATAGATAGAGAAGTCGAATGAGCGATGTCCGTCTGTCCGTCTAACCGTTTGCTACATTTTGGTGTAGTTAGAATTAAGGCCAAAACACAACATAGAGAAATAAATTTTATACCATTCTCTTGGAATTTTTCATAAATTTGTTCGGTTTGAAAATAACAAAACTCGGTCCAATAATTAATGAGATTAGCCAAAAGCCTTTTTTTGTTATATTTCCTATTCTGTTGTTTTTTTATGGCCCCAACTGCCCTACGGTCAATTTTATGAAGCAGATCTCTTGTATGGAGTTCTACGAAGGTGTAGACTGAAAATAATTGAAGTCAGTCCATTAACGACTAAAATATGAGCAAAAAAATGGTATTCGAAATAGTTTTACTTTTAAAATTTTTTTGAAAAAGTTGCGTGGGGATTCAATCCAACAACCTACTGGTTGGTAGTCACAAGCGCTTCTTGTACACCACAGAGCAGTTGTATTTTTCATAGTAGTTTACGTGTTTAAGAACATAATATATCTTATTTATTATAAAATACTAAAACTTCAAATTCTTAATGGAAATTGGTGTGGTTGTTGTAAATTGGCCCTTTTTGTCACACATATATTAAACATATACTGAAATGCGTTCATGGGCTCATCTACACATTGTGTGTATACATGTGTATATTTAAACAATCCAAAAACCAATGATTTGTTGTTTTGTTTTTGTTTGTTACTTTAAACTTATTTTTGTACGTTTATTAGTATAATGTTATGCATGCATATTACAGTATATTTTATCGCTTACATTTTCTTTTCGTATATAAAAAACCAAATTTATTTTTTATATTATTTATATTAAAGAAATGTAATGGATCGTCAAGACATTATGACCGTGCAAATCATGTATATTGAAGCCTGAGGAGTCTTCTTTCAAATGCTTTTTAAGATTTTTAAATAATTTTATTACTTTAAAACTTATGATTTTTGCAACAAAAAAACTCAAAAGGGCCCACTGTGCGTCGGAGAACGATGAAAAATTGCTAGCTATCCCTATTATTAAAGATGGAGCTGGTGCTGCAGTCACTCAATCGGTCTACGATTATTTGCTAAAAATATATATGTTAAATTCACTAGAAATTATATGTTTTAATACAACTGCTGCAAATACTGGCCCTAATGCACCTAACCAATAACGATCTTATGATATTTTCTTACAATTTTCAACCCTTGAAAAATTTACTTATCTTTTGCTCTGTCCAACAGTGTTCCGAAGAGCATAAATCATGTTAAAAATATACTTCAAGTACATAAACAAAAATAAAAACGAATAAAAGGCTTCATATTTTTAAATTCATTTAAACTCATACATAACATAAAAATCAGTAATTTCATTTGAGCTCTTACTGGTGATTCAACATTTTTCCATTTCTAATTTAAAAACTTTGGCTATTAGATTTCAATCAATGTAATTTTGTCTTCAGTGTACTTAATTCGTTTTTTTTGATATGTTGCAAAATGATTTTATGGGTTCAACAGAAGATAAATTTTGCCTTTTTGAGGTTAAATTAAAAATAAAAGAACTCCGAAGCTCAAACGTAAATTTGGAGGCTAAAAGACAAAAAATTCTAAATCTAGCCTCGAAAAGGCTAAAATGTCATCACTACTGTCCAGTAATATCAAAATAAGATATGAACAGTATTTTGACGAGATAAATAATTTAAAAAGAAATTTTATTTTCATGAAATTGCTTATACATTTTTTAAGTACTTGATAAACGAATTTACTTAAACAATAGAAAGAAACCTTTGGCAATGATGAATGACATGAATTTGATATTGATCGGGTGTTAAAATCTATCACAAAAATAAAACATGTTATTGTTTATTTAATATGTATCGTAACTTTTGTAATGTAGAAATCTACAGAAAAAAACAATTCGAAATAAAGAATTAAAATATGTAAAGAAAATGTTTGACAATAATTTTGTTTATTTAATACATAAAAATTATTAAACATTTTTTTGCAACCATACATTTTCATTAACTAACACACATTTGAACGTTGCAGGTTACAAATATACTAATTGTACCATTAGTCTTCTTAAAACTAATTTGGAAAACAAATATCAATCACTTCTACATACTATATTCGATTAGTAAATTATTTAAAATTTATTTGCTTTGAAATTTATTGCAACAAAACAAAATATGATGTATTTGTTTTTTGATTCTCATTAAATATTGTTAGCGAATTTTTAGAAATTTTTTGTTCAATATCTAGCAATTTTTTTCTATGGATCTCTGGCAAGACTGATAATGCCGAAAAAAGCTTATTTTATTTTTTTTATCAAATATTAAAAAAAAAATCTAATTCTTAATTAATATTACATGTTATCACTTTTAATGGCGTTCCAAACAAAGACATTGTGTACATATGAAATTCTAAGTAAAATATTAAATTGTTGCTTAATTAATTGCTTCTTTCCCCGTACTTTAAAAATATCGAAAGTAAAACCGATTCAAAAAAAAAGGGAAAAGATCCCAAATGACCCATCAGTTATAGACAGATAAGCATCTTTACTTTACTGGATAACGTCTTTAAAAAAATTATTCATAAAAGATTAGTAGATTTTGCTGATCAAAATAATATTATTAACCACCAACAGTTTGAATTCCATAAGGACCACTCTATCGTACAAAAAATTATACAAAGTTTTCTAAAGAACCGTACATTTATTGTATTTGTTGACGGGGAATTCTCAACAGAAAGAACAATCCCAGTGGGTTTCTACAAGTGTCAGTATTGTCACCTACACTCTACTCTTTATATACGTCTGATGTTAAGGTGCACAGAAATCAAGAAGCAGCATTTTATGCTGATGGCAGTGCTTTAATATGCAGTGGAAAACTTTCAAATGCAATAATCAAGAGAATGCAAGAGAGCCTTACCAAAAATATTTTAATATGTGGGAAATAAAAGTAAATGATAATAAAACGCAAGCCATTATATTCCCATATAATAAATCACCAAAACGTATTGTCGGGGAAACGTGATCCCCATCAAAGATGATATTAAATATCTAGGTATCACTTTAGATAAAAAACCTAAATTTAAACAACATGTAAATTATTTTTGTGATAAAGCTATAAAATGTGGACGTGCTCTATACCCCATACTTAATAGGAGGTCTAAGCTCAACCTCAAAAATAAGATATTGTTGTACAATATGTGTATTAGGCCGATACTGACTTACGGCAGTCCAGCATGGTTTCACGAAACTGCCAAGACCCATATAAAAAAGCTTCAGATTATCTAGAACAAAAATTTAAAAATAATTCATAATCTTCCCCCTAGATTCCTCACTGACTTACTGCACAATAGATTTAAACATAAAAACTTAAACGCTTTTGCCAATGATCTGACGCTGTCATTTAATGAAAAATGCTGACTGTCTAATTTTGAAACAATAAGAAATTTACTAAACAGTCGCTGAGATTCTTTTGTTAAAAAGAATCTTACTAGAGATTGTTTAACCAAATTTCATTATAACATTTTTAGAGTTTGTAAGATGTTTTTGTGACAAATTTTCTTCAAGTCAGTATTAGTAATAGTTTCCTTATTCAATTATTAGATTTTATTATAGTACGTAGTAAAATCTCATAACATTTGTACCTTATTTAGCTTATAAGCTGAATGAATGAATTGTTTATGTTCGGAAAACACAGGACACTGAGACTGATGATTTATTGTATGATTTGTCCAGGTGCTAGAGCACCTCAATTAGACCTGTTTTCCTGAGGAATCTCAAGATTGCCAGTGGTTCTAGTGCTAGTAGTTTCCAATCTTCCAATAGGTGATTTCCTAATTCACAATATGCTCTGGAGTTTCATCTTCGTAATCACAGAATCTGCACAGGAAGCCATTCTCAAAGCCAAGTCCTTGGAGGTGTTTTCTCATTCTGCAATGGCCTGTAAGGAAGCCTGTGAGCATTCTTAGAGCTGACAGCTGAGAAACGTTTTTGGTTATACGTTACAATCATTAGCTTTGCATGCCTCAGTCCAGGTATATTGTACCAGTGATGTTCCCTGGTGTTTCTAGTCATCATTGATATAGCTTCCCGGGTTTTATTCAATCCAAGCTCACAAAACGGTTCTGTTCCAACCATAAGCTTACTAACTTATAAGATTTGTGAATAAAAATTTTTACTACTACTAAAAAAAGGATTGTGGAGATGATGTTTGAATGATATGTGAATATGATGTTTCTTAGATGAGATGAATTTTACATTGAAATAAGACATTTATTACACACTTCCACTGATTGCACCGACCTATAAGGCATACCAAACAGCAATAGAGTTTTTTAAACAAGCAAGCATTTCTTTGGTGCCACGAAAGTTACCAACATAAACTAATCAATGTAAATTAGACTTATTACCAATAGTATTTTTACTTTTTTTGAATCCGATAAGCCACATAGTCCAAGATAATCGGTGACTACCATCGATTTCACGCCATCGCTGAGCAAGCTTATTCAATACATACTGAATCAAAAACTTGCTGTAATGCCAAAGACCAATGCTACAGATCTTCAAGATAGGCTTTATCTTATTTTAGAATTAAAGTGTAGCAATTAAAGTGAAAAATAGGCTTGAACCAAATTTTTAATTAGTTTCTTATCAAATAAACTCCATCATATGCAAGATAGAAATTTTCCAACTGTCTCCATCTAGTGGCACCCTGTAAACAATTTGAAAAAGGTAAAAACAGTCATCGAAGTCATGCATTTCTTCTAATTTCTAATGGTCAAACTTGATTAACAATCACATGAAAAAAATGCTTATCAGTATTTTTGTTAATTTTAAAAATACACTTTTACAAGTGGTCTGTCAATACATAAAAGCTTTCTGTTTGTTTTTCACTAATCTTTGTAATATTCAAATAATACCGACATGTATTGCAGTAAATCGATTTGATGACTATAAAAGAAAACAGAATTTGTTGGTTTGTTCACAGTTTAAAAAACATGTTCAAGTTTGCAGTAACACTTTTGAGTTTGGCTCTTTTGTCGGAGGCAGCAATAGTTGTGCCTTTGCACAAGGTAAAAGAGCCTAAAAGCAAGGCAAATGAATTATACAAAATAAGGAGCAAATACAGCGATTTAATTAAAATTCAGCCCAGAGAAGGTACCCCAGAAAGTTTGATGAACTACGTGGATGACTCGTATTATGGTAAAATCACTATTGGCACTCCACCTCAAAACTTCATGGTTTTGTTTGATACTGGCTCTTCCAACTTATGGGTACCCGTCGCTCCTTGTGCTTCGGGAGATGCAGCTTGTGAAAATCATAATACTTACGATCCTAGTGCTTCATCTACTTACGCCGCAAATGGAGAATCCTTCTCAATTGCCTACGGCAGTGGCAGTTTATCCGGTTACTTGGTGCAAGATACCGTTACTGTTGAAGGTTTGGCTGTCCAAAATCAAGTTTTCGCTGCTGCCACTAACGAACCTGGAAACACTTTTACTTACTCACCTTTTGATGGAATTTTGGGCATGGCCTACCAAAGCATTTCCCAAAACAATGTTGTGCCGCCCTTCTACAACATGTACTCCCAAGGGTTGGTTGACAACAACTTGTTCTCTTTCTACTTGACCCGCGAGGGTACATCTAATAATGGCGGTGTTCTTGTCTTGGGCGGTGTTGATCCTGATCACTATACTGGCGAAATCACTTATGTTCCTATATCCACCGAAGGCTACTGGCAATTCCAAATGGATTCCGCTACTTTGAATGGTGTCAATGTATGCAATAGCTGCCAAGCTATTGCCGATACTGGCACCTCTCTCATAGTTGTTCCTGATTCTCAGTACGAAAATGTTCAGGCTGCAGTTGGTGCTACCTTTAACTACAATTACTACACCTACACCGTTGATTGCTCTACCATTGGCAGCTTGCCTGCTTTGACCTTGAGCATTGGGGGTACCACCTTCACCATTGAAGCTGAAGACTACATTATCCAATCTGAAGGTGTCTGCTCCACGGCTTTCGAAGACATTGGAACAGATTTTTGGATTTTAGGTGATGTTTTCCTGGGTAAATACTACTCTGTCTTCGATTTGGGTAACAACCGTGTTGGTTTCGCTCTCGCACAGTAAATTTCACAAAAGATGTTATAATTTACTTAAATATTGGCTTAAAAACAACTTTAACAAAATTTATGGTAATTTGAATCTTTGCATGTTGATAAAAAAAATTAAAAAATAAAATTTTGTGATTTTCTCGAGCATCTTAATGGGCCGATTTATTTTCTTTGGTGTGGGTTTTGGGACGAATATATTTAATAAATAATACGTCGCTGTTGGCTAATGCTTAAATTATTTTCAAATTAATTATTAGTGAAAATATTATAGGGAGCTACCTCGAAATTAGGAACCAACCCGTGTTGTAACATTTCATATGAAAGGGTTTTAATTGGGAAAGTATCTCGAATATATTAAAATATAATCTTTCGACCTTTTCTTAATATATTTATATTGTTCTTTCAAGTGAGTTTGACTTTTTTTACAAAAAACATCCAAATTTATTTTTTGTTAATACTTCTTCAGGAAGAAAGAACCTTAAAGAATTTAACAATGGACTCAGTTAATTTCTTCATTAAAAAAAAATTCAAAAAATTTTTTTAATTGACAACCAATTTTTAATACCAAAAAGAAATAGGAAATTGTTGATTTGTAAATTTTCTAATGTTTTGTTATTTAAATTGTTTAACTATTTGTTATCCTGCAGAAGTTACCCAAGGCTAACGAAATATTAGGAAAAAATAAATTTGGATGTTTTTTTTTTATAAAAAAGTGACCTCAATCAAGCTCAATGGGAAGAATGTCTTGAAAAAATCGAATAGTTTAATACATATCTATATATTATACGTTCAATTATACAAGCATAGATATTGTTTCATTATTAACTTTTTTTGTTAAAAAATCAATTACATATTATGTTTATTTTAATTTTAAGATGTTTTTGGTGGGAATCGAAATTGTGATCTCCGCGAAAACATACTACAAACTAGGCATAAGGGGCACTCATATGAATGAAATTAAATTCAAATCTAAACCTGGTTTTTGAGTGGTAGTTTTCAGGTTAACTGGTTTCAGTTCCATCAAGAAAATTTCTACTTACGATAACATATTCATTGAAGAGCCATATCTCTATAGAAGTTGCTTGGTGTCATTATTATTAGCCCGAGTAATATTTAAATTTGCTGAAGATTTACATGATGGTTACCTTTAATGTGTATATTTGAAACATTTATTCATCATGAAATGGTTATATTTTATACATGACCACTTTTCTCTATTTGAAATGTTCAGCATTTTGTACCACTTCAATTTTCACAAGTGAAGAATCGTGTGCGCTTAGAACACTTGACTTAAACTTTCCTGCACGCAATTTAGTAGTCAATTGTAAGCAATAACATAATTGCTGTTGTTTAGTTATATTTAGAATATTAAGAACCACAAAGTATTATTTGCCATGACCATACATTATTTCCCAGACTCATAATATAGTTGTAGTAACCAATTATTTAATATAATTAAATCTTTTAAAGTAAATCCATTTATATTTCAATATCTAGAAATTGTTTTCCAAAAAATCCTAAGCCTTTATTGTCACCCAAAGGGCGAATCATTGTGTAACAAAATTAAAGCAAGATTTTAATTTTGCTTCATTTGTACAGTAAAGTGTGAAATGCATGTAGATAGACAAGCCAAAAAACCCTCAACAAACAAAAGTTTTTGAAAATATTTGAAAAAAGATATCACGGCAATCTCGATTAATAAATTAAAAAAAAGAAAGCAGAAAAAATTAAAATATTTCAACTCATAAATTTCGATCTCGAAAAGTCCCGAAACTTCGAACTAAAGTTTACGAAAACCTGTCATTAGTATGTATTCATGAGTTTTACGTATTATATGTTATTACAAATCAATAATTTGGGCATATCTGTAAATAAATAACAAGATTTATAACTTTGCTATAGTAATTCTTTGACAAAGCAGACATTGTTGAACATTTGTAGCTGAAAAGTGATAAAAAACTAAAAATGGCTAAGCAACATTATAAGCAAAAAAAATCTTGTATTGTTACATTCTTTTTTTTTTTGGCAAATTTTAAGTAAATAATATAATTTACAGTGTTAGGCAGAGATGGCATCAAGAATTTCATTATTGTACCAAATAGCTTGAAAAATTTTACTTTTTGGAACTTAATTGTACTAAAACACATTTTATCAATTTATATTATTTTTATATAGATTTATTAAGAATACAGCGAAAAAGGCACATTAGATTTCATCTGTACTATAATATAACAAAAATCAGTTCAGTATTGAATCTGTATAAACTATTTATACAATTACAATCTTAATAATAACTTACTTGATATATTTATATCATAAAACAATTGCAATTTTGTGAATGCAGTAAATCCCTCGTTTGGAGTAAATCACAAAGAGTTGCATTTTATAGTCTCTTTGGTGTTAATTATATTTTGGTAAGAAAATATTTTTTCACATTTGTAAATGAATATGAAACTAATAATATTCCTCTTACGATTTTTGAAATTTCTGGAAACATGAATTAATTTCTCTCATATTTTACTTTAGAAACTGTTGCCCATAAATCGCTAATATTCGAATCTTTGTAGGATTTTAATATTTCAACATCAGCGAGAGCTCTACATTGCGAATTTGTGTTGCAAAAATTTTGGAATTCGTTTGGGAACATTTTTACTAATTACTATTAGTTTTCCAATGATTTTTTTGGACTAAATATACCGAAAATGTTTCATTTTCAAAGTCGAATTTTGTTCTTAAAACTTCCCAAAATTTAAAATAAAAATGTTAGGCATGTGTTTTAAACAAAATTATCACATCATTTTCAATTTCTTTGGTTTCTATATACAGTTCTACATCACCTCCATAGTAAACATCATTCAATGATAGATAATTTGCATCCAATTTAATCAAACCTAAGAACCGGTCACAGCATTTGTTGAAATCAGTGTTTTCATCTAATATTATTGAATAATAATTATCTTTACAAAATTTTTTAATGTCGGCAACATTTTTTTGTTAAATTTTTTTTTTGCTTTTTTCTATTTACATACATACTTGTCCAATCGTTTTTATCAAGCACGGTACCAAAGTAATGCAAATGTTTTGTAAGCTGCTATGGAGGCGTGAGCACGCAAACATTTCTGCCGTAGATAATGAACAGTCCAACAAGACTCGGCACCGTCTCATAAAGTTCGTGTGAACCAAGAATGGTTAAAAAATATTGTTTCACACTTCATTTCGTCCACACGCCGATGGACTATTCCATCTGGGTAATTTTGGAGAGCAAAGTGAGCACTAAAGAATATGCCAGTATGGATGCGCTGAAGGAAGCCATTTTACCTCAGGATCATATTCGTGTAGCATAGATACAGATTTTTTCCCCTCGAAGTAAAAGGCTAAAAATGGACTTTGAAATTTTGAATATTTTCACACAAAGAAAATGTGGGCGTTTGCATGTTAACCCTTTAATCGCCTAACCCTGTGTAACCTGTTCTTACTTTTTTAATAAAATCGAATAAAGTACAACAAGTAAATGTAAATGTATGGAATAGAATAACATATAAATTCTCAATAGGATTAATTTGTCGGAAGACAAACTTTAGTTCAGCAGCTTTAAAATAAAATCAGTTAAATATTTTATTTTCAGCATGTTGCGTACTTTGATTTTAAATATTCAGCATTGTATTTTTGATGTTACCTCGTAGATGAAAACATTTCAAACTTCAGTATTTTTAAATTCCTTTAAAAGTTTATTTGGGAAAAAATAGCTAAAAGTAGCTGAATTAAAATATAAATGTCTTAAAAAGCGTCTAATAGATAAATTAAAGTTGCTTCTAGGTGAACATGATGAAAAATCTCTAAATGGGCCAAACTGCACGGTCAACCCTTCGCAATGAAACATTTTATGCATTTATATGCAGGAAAATATCGCTAAATTTAATTTTTTTAAATCGAAAAATATTCATATTAAATATTATACAAGTTTTTATAAGTCTGTTTAACACAACACTTAGTTAAGCCACTCCACTCCGTTTAAAATTTACTTAGCACGAGCGAAACCAACACGGTTGTTTCCCAAATCGAAGACAGAGTAGTATTTACCCAGGAAAACATCACCTAAAATCCAGAAATCTGTACCACTGTCTTCGAATGCCGTGGAGCAGACACCTTCCGATTGGATAATGTAGTCTTCAGCTTCAATGGTGAAGGTGGTACCCCCAATACTCAAGGTCAAAGCAGGCAAGCTGCCAATGGTAGAGCAATCAACGGTGTATGTGTAGTAATTGTAGTTAAAGGTAGCACCAACAGCAGCCTGAACATTTTCGTACTGAGAATCAGGAACAACTATGAGAGAGGTGCCAGTATCGGCAATAGCTTGGCAGCTATTGCATACATTGACACCATTCAAAGTAGCGGAATCCATTTGGAATTGCCAGTAGCCTTCGGTGGATACAGGAGCATAAGTGATTTCGCCAGTATAGTGATCAGGATCAACACCACCCAAGACAAGAACACCGCCATTATTAGATGTACCCTCGCGGGTCAAATAGAAAGAGAACAAGTTGTTTTCAACCAATCCTTGGGAGTACATGTTGTAAAACGGCGGCACAACATTGTTTTGAGAAATGCTTTGGTAGGCCATGCCCAAAATTCCATCAAAAGGTGAGTAAGTAAAAGTGTTCCCAGGTTCGTTAGTGGCAGCAGCGAAAACTTGCTTTTGGACAGCTAAACCTTCAACAGTAACGGTGTCTTCCACCAAGTAGCCAGAGAGACTGCCACTGCCGTAGGCAATCGAGAAGAATTGACCATTCTTGATGTAGGTGGATGAAGCACTAGGAACGTAAGTATTATGATTTTCACAGGCAGAATCTCCAGCGGCACAAGGAGCGACGGGTACCCATAAGTTGGAAGAGCCAGTATCGAACAAAACATTAAATTTTTGAGGTGGAGTGCCAATAGTGATTTTACCATAGTACGAGTCATCCACGTAGTTCATCAAACTTTCTGGGGTACCTTCTCTGGGCTGAATTTTAATTAAATCGCTGTATTTGCTCCTTATTTTGTATAATTCATTTGCCTTGCTTTTAGGCTCTTTTACCTTGTGCAAAGGCACAACTATTGCTGCCTCCGACAAAAGAGCCAAACTCAAAAGTGTTACTACAAACTTCAACATATTTTTAAACTATGAGCAAATTGAAAAACGTTCTTGCCTTTTATACTGAAGTTAACTTTCGGTTATATGAACGTATCTTTGTACTTAACAAAATCGATAAATTTTGCAGATTATAGAAATCGGAAACAAAAACAAATCAAAGTTTTTTGTTTGTATGATAAGTGTATGAACGTTTCTGAAAACATATGATAAGAATTTTATTCGATTTTACCATTTGAAAAATGAAGAACAAAGAAACAAATATTATTCTTATAATTTTTAGCATATATGTACTTATTTTACTCTTTAATTGTGTTTCAAATAATTGATCTAGGATAACAAATTCGTTTTCTATTTCTATTTATATTCTTGTAAAAGAATTTCATGGCAAAAAATTTTGTATGACTTGTTAACCTGATAGGTTGCTGGTTGAGGGGAATTTTTGCCCCTTTTCCAAAAAAGTGACTAAAGATACTTATATAGCAGAAAGTTAGAAGATTAATGTATTCAACATTAATCTGTTTAACACACTTTATACCCAAAGTGTATGGAATTCAAGATTTCTTTGTGCAAAAGGTTGGGGTGAAGTCTCCCCTCTGTTATAAGATTTAAAAGAAAACTTTCCAAACGCCGATATAAATATATCTACCAGAATCAGTCATTTAACATTATTTTTTTGTGTTGTGCTCTGCTGTTGAGTTTTGTTTGAGATTTGTTGTGCATATCTTTATATCTTTAGTTTTTTTTTAATTTTTAGGCTTAACATTCCCTGATTGTATAAGCCTTAGTGAAGTGCGCACTTTAATTTGCTAAAAGCCTTCAACAATCAATTTAAATTATTTTATAAAAATATTTTACTGAATGAGTCAAATAGTAATTTGGGAAAAAGCACGTTACAAATTGAAAACTTAATTATAATTTAATAATTCCCAAAAAGCTTTCAAAACTATAATAAGCTAATATTTTACAGTGAGTGAGAATAATAATAAAGTGCACGCAAAATGATTATCGTCTAATCTTTGATCGTAACGGCTACGTTATCTTTCATTCGTACCATTTTAACCTTTTAATCAATTAAATTAAAAACGTTTAACAAAATTTAGTTAATTTCATTGTTTTTTAGATAGTAATTAATCTGTAAAACTGTTATCAATATATACGATACCACTTCAAATTTACACAAGACAGACGATTAAATCTGTGCTAATGCCAATAATTTTGTTTGAACGATTTTATATAAAAAATAGGTACTTGAGATAACATGCTTCCGTCTCAGCAAACAAAGAAAAACAAATGTTCTAGTATCGCTCCATAAAAAAATCAAAACAATTTTTAATAAATCGCTAATTATATTTTCGTAAGCTCAAGCACTGTATCAATTTATGATATAGTACCTATATATCATAACATTTTTATGGTGACAAAAAGAATTAAGTTAGATAATTAAAGGTAATTAACAGCAATCAATTAAAAATTTTCAATAAATTATATGTTTACACATATTAAGAATTTTTTAACATTAAAAATATAAAAAGAATTTTTAGAAGTAAGTCCAAGATATTTAACCAATAGTATTAAATATATGAATATCTATATATATATATATATATATATATATATATATATATATATATATATATATATATATATATATATATATATATATAATATATATTATTTTTTAGATCGAAGGATTGAATTGTTTCTTTTTGAAAAATAATTTTTGTTAGAAGATCTTGTATGTTGAAATGTTTATAAAGAAAAGTTTCTATGTTTACAAAGACCACAGTTGGGGTTAGTGCATAAGTTTTATTTTTATTTTTATATGTACGACCTTATTTATAATCATCATAAATATAAATTTACTCTTAAGAGATTTTTTTTTTCAATTTTTTTAATAACACTGTATTATTTTATTTGTCAAGTTAAATTTGATGTTTAGAAAAATAAAATACCCGATTAGATAAGAAGTATTTAATGGTTACAATAAAAGAGAAATTAATCAATTACAAATAATAGTTTATTGCCTATATTATCCTGAAAAAAGTTGAAACTTATTAAAACGTTTCATAAAGATTTCGTTAAGCTTTTCTGTGTCCCTTACATGCAAAATTAATTGATTATAATAATTAGCCTATGTAATTTCCTGACCCCTAAACTATGAATGCCTGTGCAAAAAATAATGTCGATCCTATGCCATATGAAAACTCAAAATAAGTCTATACCACGGGAATCATACATTTGACCGCGACAAAGAGAAACCTATATGCTATTATAGACTATAATCTATCTCTGTGCCAAATTTCATTTAGATCCGTGCAAGTGTTCTGGCGAGATTGAGTGACAAACATCCATCCATGCATCCACTCATACATCTAAACTTTCACATTTAAAATATTAATTAAATTACATATATCGCACTTGATCAACAAGAGGGTATTAACTCGAAATTTAAATTTTTTCACTTTTCTCCAAAACTTGCATTCTAATATTCATATTTAGCTGCTGTAAAAATTTCACATTGTTTTGTCTATGTTTCGCTAATGAAACGGATGATTTAAAATCTATTTTTCATATACCTTTAATGTAAAATCAAAAAGTATTTTGCTTCTGTTGAAAATTTTAAAATTTTGAGTTAATACCCTCTTGTTGATCAAGTGCGATATGACAAATACTTTTGTGAAATATTTTCTTTCTTAGAGCCCTTTTCCGCGATCAAAGTTTATTTTGACAAAGTCTTTTCAATTTTCTTTTAAACTTTGTTTCGCTTTTCTACCCGCAAAGTTTACTTTGAAAAATTTTGGTGGATGAACATGCAAACGAAACACATACATGGAACCAAATACAAGTATGTGTAAATGACGACCGAAGTGGAAAGCAACTTTACGAGTACAGCAAAGTGTGTACTCACCCCGTTTTTTCTTTCCCTCATCACCAACAAGCACAAGACTTTGCAAAGTAAACTTTGAACGTGGAAAAGGGCTCTTACTCTTCAAATTAGGAGTATTTTTTTATCTTTTTTAAAAATATGCCATGAAGTCTAATTAGTTAAAGAGTTGCAGGGTTAAAATATTATAAAAAACTATTAACCCTTTGTTTTAAATAAGTGTGCTGATCACATCTTAGACCTTAAATTAAAGATTCATATGGTTTCCAATCAGCAATGTCTACGGGTGATATTTAAACTATCAGACTTCCTAACAAATAGTGATATTAAAAAGTTTAATAGTGCAACGTTATTTTCTTCACTAAATGTTAAGTGGAGGTCTAAATTTTTTTACTAAATTGAAAGGTTGAGATAATTATTTATATACAAATTTTTCATTTTAGTGAAAAATGTTAAACAACAGCTTTATTTACTGGCTTTTCAAATTAAGCACTATTTGGGTGCAGTTTTATTCACTACCACTCAATTTAGCTGTTATCAAAAAAGCATAATTATCACAAAATATTTTTAGAAGTACTGAAGAAAATTTTCACTCGTAATTAATAGCGAAGGGGTAGTGCTCCCACCTCTGACAAAAGAAAATTATGTACAGATGTATGTAAATAAATTAAAGTTATTTTTAATCAATCTAAAGTTTTAAGTGCAGTCTAAAAAATAAAATTTTTGTTAAATTAATTTATAATTTGATTTTAGAATACATACACACACGTAGGATTCGATATTAAAAAGACAAAATCAAACTATTGTTTTATACAAAGTACTAAATTTATTTAAAAAATCTTAAAAATTTAATAAAACAGAATCAACTAAATGACAGCCGAAATTAGAATGAATTTTTCAATTGTAACATTTCTGAAAATATAAAAACAGAGAACTAGATTTTTAATAATTTTACAAAGTAATAAATAGTGTGGTAAAAGTAACAATACCACATACATATCGTTACTTAAAACGTAAAAACCGCTAACTAGCAAAATATGTAAAACAAATCTTTTTATTAATTTAATAGAAATTCATTACAAAAAAAAAATAAACAACTCGTCAAAAATTAACATTGTATAACATGATATATCCAATTTTATAATGTTTTTGATTTTTAACGTTTCAGGTAACCTCATAATAACCTACTGGACTATGTGGTTCATTATAGCTGAAAGCAACTAGTTACAACATGGTTCTGTGCAATGCAGTCATGGAGTATGTTATTTTCAAAGAAGAACTTATTGCTTTATGACAATTGTTCGTGCTTTCACACACTTACTCGTGGCGAACAAACTACTCGTAAGTGGTGCATTTTTAATGAGATGGAGTATTTTTTGGGTTAGTCTGATGTAATGCAAACCTGGACCATATGGTCCAGCGCTAGGACATCGTAATGTTAAATAGAACATGTTTTCTCCATACATTTGGGTTACTTTTGAACTAGTATTTACTATTCCTTTATTGAGTATACTTTAGATGCGTGCATTGACTAGTCGTGTTATCTGCAGGGGATCTACAAATTTCTACTCTTTTACGTTGGTGTCTTTTTCTGTGTGTACATTAGGGTGATCAATTATTCGACATTTTACAAAAACCGTTTTTTGAATAGCTTAAATATTTGAAATGTTGAAAAACGCTGTTATGGTTTTTAAAATCAAGAAAAACCGGTCAACCGTGAGAGTGAGAAAATTACTATACATGTTTGATTTTAATTTGCTTTATCAAAATAATAAAGTTAACGGGTCATGTAAATACTGTAAAAAATTATAAAAATTAAAGGTAAAACATAAAAATATACACTACATGTATAAGATATTAATGGTGGAAAATCTAAATATCAACCTACATACATATGTATATAGAAATATTGTATACAATCAATATCAGCTTTTAATATTAATCCGAAATATTTACTACCTTGAATTATTATCAATAGCTAGTGGCGATTACTGTGTATTTTGATTCGAAAGAAAACTTTTTTGAAGCACAACGTGTGAGATATGCAAATTTCAATAATTTTCTTTTCCTAAAAAATAACATTGTGTGAAGCACATGAAATCGAAATACACATAATATATCTGTTTATAGTATTGCTATTATAACAATTAAATTGCATAATTGTCTAATTTTGTCCCGTAAAATAATCTTTTAATAATAAAATACAGTTTAAATGCTTTATAGAGTATCTATTTTTTTCTTTTTAATATTATTTATTACAAATTGAAAATGCTCTTTCACTCAATGTATAGCACTTGTTGGGTATATAGTAGGGTTGTCATTCGATTAAAAATTATTCGAATAATGCGAACAATTTTTTTCATTTTTGTTCGAACGAACAAACATTTTTCAATTTCGAGTAAAGAATTATTCAGATAATTTTTTTTCGAATAATCGAACATTCGAACAATTATAATTATAAAATCATTAAATACAAAGGAGTACGCAAATCCTATTTTTCACGATTATTTTGTGATAAAAATATATATTACGAATGACCTCAACTACGATTAGATGACGTTTCTTAGGTAATTGATAACGTTTCATTAACTGATCTAAAAAAGAAAGTAAAAAAGTAAGAAAGTATACTAACGCAAAAATCGTTAACAGTGTTGATAATGATCTGAACTATTTAGAAAAATCAATGAAAAGAATATACAAACTTGACATAATCTTTAATGCTGTTTTAACCGTAAATTTTTTATTCTTTGTTGGTTCGAATCATTCGAACAAAATTTCAAAATTATTCGTTTATTCAAACAAAACAATATTATGAAATTTTATTCGAGCAGATAAAAAACACGAATAATTGACAACCCATTATGTGATATATCAAGTTTTTCAGTTGTGTTTTGGCATTTGTCTAAACATATAAAATCATTTAAAATGCTTTCCTAGCATTTATTGATGGTTTTTGGATTTTGTATATTCTTAATTATGTTTGTTAATTTGTCCCCTCGTTATCGAATAGGCGACCATATAACTGAGAGACGAATTTCTTTTTTTCATTTATGAAAGAGTATTTAATAAAATTATCGCTTTTGAGGGGAAGTTTCCAGTACTCACAACTTTGAAGCGACGTTCATTTATTCGTTTTTTAAACGTTCTACTAAATCTTGATATGTACAATGAATTTTGAATTTTTGAAAGTGTTTAAATTAAAAAGAAGAAAGTTCCATGAGTTTTTAACAAAGTTTTATAATTTTTGGGCAACTGTTTGAAAGCAATTTCTAATGGCTTAAGAGTGTACTTTAGTTTTTATAAAACATAAATTTCTTTTTGAAAAAATGGTATTAGTCAAAAGTCAATAAGTGCATGATTTATGCATTTAGAGATTTGCGAAAACTGTGAAGTGGTACTGATCATTGAATTCGAAGTTTTAATATAGTAAAAACTAATTTTATTTTAAAAATATACAAATTGAAAAGTATTCGACTGAGCCGGTTTTTTATTTATAAAGAAACTGGACTATTCGACATTCGAAAAATCAAAATCTTTTTGTAAAAAGCCGGTTTCAAAAACCGATTCGATCACCATAGTATACATCAGTGCCATTCAACCTATGGTACGCGTACCACTTGGTGGTACGCGAAAAATTTCCAGGTGGTGCGCGAAATCTTTTAAAATTTTTACGATTTCTATTTTGCAATTGGAAACAAAAAGAAAAATCATCATAAAAGTATACCTTTTTTGTAAAATTTTGAATTTTTAAATTTAAGTAACACTCTCATCTACATACATTTAATAAAAAATAACAAATGTAAGCGAATGGTAACCATACCAATAAACGAATGAGCAAAGTAAAATATTCGTTCAACAAAAAGCAAAAGAGTATGCTTGTTAATTTAAAATGTGTGTGTTTTGTTTTCCTCGGTTCCTTGTTTGGTATTTATTGATCTAATTATTTTTTCAGTACATTATATTTTTTTGGTGGTACGCGAAAAGTTTGTCGTGAATTTAGTGGTACACGAGCCAAAAAGGTTGAATAGCACTGGTATACATCGATCTCCCAATCCACACCTCTTACCACACTTTCAATTTAAAAATTATAATTAACGCACTTAAGTCTGACTAAACATTTTTATAATTTTTCATTTGGTAAATCTACTAATACCACACAAAATATCCTGATAGACAGAAATATCCGCAATCAGCTACAAACATTACTACTAAATTAATTTATAATATGCAAACTTTGTGAAAACCGATTTTGAAAGAATTGTGCGTGTTTTAAATATATGCACGATAATGCCACAGGTTGTTGGTCAGGGCTGACAACAACATAACTAAAATGAGAAGCAGTATGAAAAACACATTTTTTCCTTACATGGATTGTATGTAAAATACAACAAAGCAATGATAACAACAATAAAAAAGCATTTAAGCAAATATGTAGTTATATGATTTGCATAAAATTAAAAGTTAAATTTTGAAAGGGGTTGTTGAATGGAAGAGAAGTGAAGTTTTCAAATGAATAAAAATAAACACAATTAAGGGACAAAACGAGTGTTTTTTTGGGAGGAGGAATAGATAATATGACAGGTTTTTAATATATATAAGCTTTTGCAAAATGATTTTGGAATGTCCATTTGTTTTGGACAAATACAATTTTGCGGGCAGTATCATTCTTCTAATTTAGTAATAATTGTTATGTTCACTGTAAAATTATCAAAAAATAAAAAATTTTTTTTGCAAAAAAATTCACACAAATGTGGGAAGAAAAAAGGCGATTAATTGATTTATAATTAATTTCAAGTTTTTATGTACACACAGGGTGGTCGAAATATAAGTGTATATTTAGATCACATGATATTTTCACACTGATAGTTTTTTTTGTCCGAAATATTTACTATCAGCTTGATCGTTTGGAAAACTTTGGGAAATATTGCAAACTTGTTATCGGACATCGAGTTTACCCGAAAAGTAATGGAAAAGTTGTGTTATCAACCATCTTGGTATTATTAAATTGTCGCTTCGGAGCTGCCATTTCCCTTTAGAATTTTTCTGCTGGGGGCCTCTGAAGACCGATGCTAGGCGAATAGTCTAAAAATGATCCATGCCTTTAAGGCTAATATAGTGTGAGCCAACAAGTTCTTGGAAAATGAGATAAGCTCCTGCAAAGCCATTATTTCTAATAAACCAAAAGTAGTTAAGTTTAGTTCATTTGAAATACTTTCAAAAAGGGATTGATTCCCGGTTAATTGAAATACAGATGCAGATTGTGTTTTTTGTGAATAATTTGTTATATAAACATACCTGTTCACATACCTTCTGCAAAAAAAACTAATCTGTCACTAAAACACAAAAGTTATTATCATTTTAGTATAATATTTTCCATATCCTCACACAAAAACTTAATCACCTTTTGGCCCAACCCTTTTCGTTATCGGTTGTGTTTTGATTGTATTAAATCCAGTTTCAAAAATTTTAATCCTCTTACGTTCCGTTAATGGCGGCAATGGTTTTCATACAATTCATTATTCAACATTTTGAATATATTTTTTCATTAAGTGATTTTACTTTTTTTATTTTTGGCAGAGCAATTATTTTGCTGACATTAATTCTATTGATAAAGTGTATAAAGCTTGGCCAGTATGAGTATGTAGGTATGTTAATTTACAGTAGGTATAATGACAAAATTTTTATCACAATTGATTCATATGTATGGATAGGATTTCATAAATATGAGAGTTTTGTAGAACAATTACTCCATGCGATATTACAAGTACATGAAAATGATTCTGTTTCCCGTTGAAATTTAAAAGAGTTTTGAGTTATGATTGTTTTCTGATAAATATAATTTTCGTTTGTTTTGTTGCTGTTGAAATTATCGTTTATTCAGTTGTCATGAAATTCCATCGAAAAAATATGCAAAGTGAATGAAAAGTTTATGTGGACTAACACATTCACACATACATATACAGTAGAGTCACGTTAATGCAAATTCGCAAGGAATCAGCCATTTTGCAATGAATGACTGAAGGTTTTAGAAATAGATAGATTTCGATTAAGCGAGGTTAAGATAAATAATATTTATATATTTATTAATTTAGTATATTTTTATTCGACCTTATTGTGTTTTTTCAAAAGTTAACCTTATGGTTTTTTCAGGTACCATATCAAAAAAATATTTATATATTTAGGCCCTTATTCACAAACAATTAATGAAGTTAATGTGTGCATTAAAACCGGGTTTCCCATATAAAAATTCAGCATTAAACCTACTATAACTTTGTTAATCGTTTGTGAATAAGGCCATTAGCATATTGCATACATCACGAATTATAAAGGAAGGTTGTCATAAAATGACTACGATTCACAAGTATGTATGGAATTTTGACAAATTAGAATATGATAGCGAAATATCCTTTCACAATTTGGGAATTATTATTTGTCAACGTGTGCTTTAAACTTCAGGGTTTTGATTCACATGATAAGGGTACATACATAAATATCTTTGTTTTTTTTTGTGAGGCTCTTATATTCTTATATTTTGATTTCTCATTGCTTTGTATGTAATATTGTAGTATTATCATAAACATCATTGGAACAGAAATGAGATAATTTTTATAGATTAATTCAAGCATATCATCATTCTTTATTCATGAATCGCAAATTTTACTTGGCGTTTGTAGACGAAAACTAATGCGCAATACCAAATTGAGCACACTTTCCTGATATTCTTGCATGGAGTCCCTTGGAGGTTCCGTACATAATATATTTCTATAAAATGGGGTAGCTTTTTGAAGAAATGAAACTAAGCAATTAATTCTTCCATTTTTTCACCAACAATTTTTATTAAAGTTTTATTTCGTTTGTTTTGTTTCACAGCTGATAAAAACCCAGTTTTGAACTACATGTAATAAATCAATAAGAAACTTTATTTACTAAAAAACTTAAAAACTGCAAACGAATATGGTCACATGGTACTGATTTGTTCGTCGTTCGCCGGCGTAAGAAATAGAAATAAATCTATTGCAAATTTCGCCGTCTATGACGAATTTCGCCGACGCCATGATTGTGTGTATCTTGATATACACAAATGTATTTTAATTTTGACGACGAATATTCGCGGCCAAAAATTCGTCGTTCGTCTCAGTTGTATTCCTAGCATGACTATACACTTCTAAGCTAGTGGCTTATGCTACAATACCAAATGGTGAACTTGAAATGAACAAACGTGTGTCTTAAAACGCTCCGATTTCTAAGGAGTACGAGTTATATTCATTCTCATATACTTTTACATAAACGTTTACATAAATTATATGATTTTTTAATATCATAATAATCTTTTAAAATTTGATTTAGAAAACAAAAATGGGTAAAAAATATTTTTTTTTGGTAAACAGTTTTGTTTTCAAGCATGAAGTGTATCAAAAAATGGAAATCAATTAATGCACAAACCTGGACCATTTTGTAACTCTGACGATTGACAAGAAATAGACAAATGAAAGCAGTGATGCCTTCTAATGGTGGGCGCCAAGTTTTTAGAAAATGTTTTATAATTAATATTTATACGTAATTAGTTGAATTGTTTTAGGTTTAAGTTCAATGATATTGATTGAATGAAGTTTACTAGTTAGTCACTAGTATCTACCATCATAAGTGCTAAAATTTAACAAAGAACTCTGATTAGATGGGACAACGACCTCGAAATCACGTTTTTAGTATACCTTTCATATGTAAATATTAATTATTAAAACGACAGCATCCGTCAACTCCATATTTACGTTGTCATAGTTGGTAGGATATGAAAAGAACCAAGCAAACATAAATTGTTCTTAGCAAAATAGTAATAATATGAAATAAATTATCATAAAAAATATTCTAATTAAATAGTTTAAATTCCTGCTCACTAGTATTCACCGTCAGAAGTGGTAAAATCGAAAAAAGGATGTTGTTTTTCTAGTCCGATGAATAAATGTTCCAAAATTGTTTTCTTAATAAAAGTAAATGGTTAAAGTCAGATTTGAACTTGAGCTAAACAATACTTTTTAACTTATGCCGAAAAATGTTGCACTATATTTTTATTTAGAATTGAAAACGCCATTAATCTTTCATATTAATCAGAAGTTAAAGTATTTTTTCGAAAGAATGATGATTTTAGTGTTGCACAATTTTGGTAATAATTTTAATAATCTTTAAATCGTATTTCTACAATTCTTTTCGACCACTAATAAAAATATTTGAGACAATAATGACAGTACACAGAATTGAAAACGACGAAATACATACATATGTATGTCTCTATCCTTCATCACAGGATTCTATGCTCTACAAATTTTACACTTTAGTTTTTTCAGTTAAAATTTCAATAAATTAAATAAAAGAAAAAATTGAAAAATCAGCCAAAGAAAGGCCAAATTAAAAAAGCAATATTGAATTTTAACAAATATTGTAGAAATTTCACCAATTAAATTAAAAATCGAAAATTTTCCTGAGAGACAAAATTTCACAAAAAAACCAAACGAAAAAAAAAAACTAAATAAAATGAAATCTAAAAATCACAAATAAAACACAAATACCAAATGGAAAAAAAATATTAAAAACAAAATAATCTTGCTGTCATAATGGTTTTTGATTGATAGTGTCAAGATAAAAATTTGTGGCATAAACATGAATGCAGACAAGAATTTCATTAAACAAATTATTTTTATGAGCTCATAGTCGTTTATTTTTTTCTACTGGCATACTTGTGCTTTGCTCATTTGATTCTATTAGGATTATTTATTTTGCTCCCTTTTTTTACTTATACATTTTTTGGCCTGACTGACGGTTTTAGCTACAAACCTGCATGACAGTCAAGAAATGCAAAACTGATCCATTTCTTGACTGTCATTCAAGATCGATAGTGAGTTCCCTCCCCGCTTTGGCATAAATAAAATTTATAAAAAATTAAATGTCATAGAGAAATTTCACAGTCTCCAAAAAATAAAAATATTGAACAAAAAATGTTTATTTTACCAAATAAAATAATAAGAAATTTACACAAAATTTATTATTTCAATAAGAATTATTTTTTAAAGGATTGAAATTCGAATCTAAATAATATACCTTAACTTGAAAACTAAAGGAAAAGTATTCGTTTAAGTATGCCCAAATATTTTGATATGCGCAAAAATCTAAAATATTTATTTTAAATAATAATATCGCTCAATTTATTTTTAAGCGAAAGAAAACACTATAAGGGAAAATACAAACGAAGGGCAAAACAAAACTTTCATCATTAAGTGTTCGGTGTAGAATTTAAGTAGTTAACTTAAAACGCCACAGAAAATGAGTTACGGCTAAGATATATCAAAAGAAATGAAGAGATCTGTCAGGACATACTAGACAAAAACGTAAAAAATATGACAAACAACTAGTAAGAACATTTTACGTAAACTCTCAATAACTCGATTGGAATCTTACCGGCAAATGAGCAACACCGTGATACACGTAGCTTTTTAATATTCCAAGGAATTAAACAGAAGTATTAAATGCAATTAAGAGTCTGAAAAATATAAAAGCTTCCAGAAATGACAATATTACTACTGAAGCCCTTACGTGTGATTGCCAAGCTAGGTGCCTCTGTATGGCTCCCACTCTTACAAAAAGTGCGGATTGAGGAGAAAGGAATACCTACACAGTTTACAAACATATCAAAAGCAATGTACAATGGATTCCGTTGTAAGTTGCTACATAGAACCATTTGAAGTCGCAACCGGAGTAAGGCAAAGTTGTATATTAGCACCACTACTCTTTTTCTTAATTAATGAGTGCACTAGTCGGGGAAGTAAAAGTATTCAGTGAAATCCATTTAGTCACCTTGATGATGTCGAATATGCGGATGACATATACTTACTTAGCCAGAGGCTAAAAGGGTAGACAGACGAGAGAGTTAATTTGCATTAAAAGCTCTAATATGAATTAAAATTTTACCCATACAGATGACAGTTTTTGAATTTGGTAAATTAAAATATTTATTGTTTGGATTTTACAACGAAATCAAATGGATAGAAGACAAAAAGGTTGGTGCAAAATCATTGTTCATTTTAAAGAAAACTGAAATTACTTTTACTGGAATTGCTCCATAATGTAAAAATTGTATATTCACTAGCAATAATTTGGGTTCGCAGTAATAAGAGAAAGGCAATTGTGGAAATTTGTAGGTTTAATATTATGTATCTTTTTCTTTTCATGAAGGATAATTCGTATATATATGACAGGACGTCTTTTGGAATTATTGTATTAGGAATCATTCAATTTACACATTATATCATTTTAAAATTTAGTTGTTATTAAATTTTTTCCCGTTGGACCTTTTTTATTTTGCATGGAAACTATTTTATTTGCGAGCTGTTATTGCAAATCGTTTTTAGTTTGCGATCGAAATTGTTTATTACTTGAATATGTAGCGAGACCTGTAAAAGAATTTTTAGAGACAAGCTTAAGACGTTGTACTCTTTTAAAATACTTTCACTATGTTATATATGTTGAGATATACTGGAAAGCGATTGATCAACACGTGGAAGTCAAATTAGTTTGAAAGTGCTAAATGAACCGGAGGAGTAAAACGGGTGAAAAGAGAACTGTTTAACATTTTTCTACCACAGAAAAATTTATTTTTCCATCACTGATTTCGACACAAAACTTTTGACAATTTCACAATTTTCGGCCATTAAAAAACACAACGCTACAAAAAATCATCTGGACTATTAAACAGATCTGTATTATTGGATCATGCAACTGCCTGATTGTCGATGATATTGCCATATTGAAATAAGCCAAATTCTGGTATTTACGATGTGGATAATTCACAAGTTAATTTGAGTTAATACTACTAATGAACATTAACTCTGTCGTTTTTCTACCCTATAAGTGGCATGCAGAGAACCCTCTCAGATCTAAGTATAAATGCTAATGCCGATGAGCCCGACAAAATCCAAGTTATTACGACCGTATTGGGAATTTCCAAAACTTCAACTATGTATGATACATTGTTGGAAATAAGAGCGGATCTGCTGAAGACGTAATAAATCACATACTCAAGGCTAAGGCGAAATATATTTCATTACCGAACTTAGAATTTTCATTTCTGATGTCAAATCTGTTTTGTATTATGACTGCGAAACATGGAAAAAGCACAAAGGATATTGAATACCGTTTACAGACATTTACTAATAAATGTCTCCGAAATATGATTGGTATATGGTGGCCCAACCGTATCAGCGACCCCGACTTATGGACTAAAACTAGCCAAAAACAACAGTTCCCAAGCAAATGAGAAAACGTAAATGGTGCTGCATTGGTCACATACTAGGATAACACAGCGAAAACATTGCCCGCCAAGCGATAAGATGGAACCCACAAAGTAACCGACGTTCTCAAAAACATGGCGCAGACCAATATATTAAGAGCTTCTCACAGCAAACTACACCTGGAACGATATCACTCGCGGTGCCATTAATAGAGTGAGATGCAGAAAAATAGAGAGAGAGAGAGAAGGATGGCAAAAGAAGGAGAAAAGTATAATATGTATATAAGGTATACAAAAATATGTGCTAATTAATGAATACTTCATTTCTTTAGAAAATTCGCAAAGCAGATTTCCTATAGATACTTAAAAAGAATTTTCTTTTATGATCATTTCTGTGATTTCTAGGAATAATTGCATAACTTCATTTTGCGGATTTTGATTTTTTTTAAGCCGAGTAGCTTTAGTTCAAAACCTTTTGTCATGATAATTTAAAATACTCGTAGTTCTCTACAATTTCAAAATATCAAATTTCAATGAGAACTTTTTTATGTCATCTAGAAAAAAGACATACGCGGTTACTCGTGGAAACCATTACAGCAAAAATCTTACCCTAGAGCTTTATCGTTTGGTTAAATCGATTAAGGCGTAAAGAAAAATGTTTCTTTTTTTATGCTAATCATTGTTCTGCTGTACACAATGTTCTTTAGAAAAAAACAAACTTTTGAAAGTGAAAACAACATTTATACTTTGTTCAATAGCCATTAATAGACTCGGCTTAAGGAATTGCTGATACCTTTGGAATCTTTTTTATGCTTTATGCTAAAGAATTTATTTCTCTAGCTTGACACAAGGGATGACGACACAGATTGTGTGTAAGTATTTCAATGTAATTTAAATTGATGGCAACTGCTTCCTTTTGCATTTGAGCTGATTTACTGTTTTCCTTTTTCCCATTTTCAACTTTGTTGAATATACGTACAAGTTTAACAGAAAAGTCGCAATTGAATTTCTTCTTTTTTTGTCAACATACTTAAAATTCAAAGTCGTTTTAGTGGAGAGTGGACCAAAGTAGATTTTTAGTGTTTCGCATTTCCGTGCTATGGATGGCAAAGGAAAGCATCCTCGGAAACGTCTCCTAGAAAGAAAGTTTGTTAATCGATTTATTTGTATATCTTCACATGAATTTAATAAAGCGAAATTTTACCAGAAAAATTGTTTAACTAAGCTGACGTATATTTAAACGGAAATTTAAGATTGTTGTATTTAATTCCAGGACGTTTTAATTCTTGCTATCATGGTGAAATACTGAAAACGTTTGTTGCTAAGAAATAATGTTTTAGGTGTAAATAAAATTTACATGTCGCCCTCATAAATATTATATTTATAATGTGTTACCTTCTATTTAAATATTATATATGCTGTTGATCCCAATAACATTTTAAGGTTTGTAAAGTGTTAAGTTAAGTTAAGTTCAATAATAAATATCCTGTGCATATAAAAAAGTATTAAAACTGTGGTTATATTCGACTTTTTGAACACACTTTTTATCTTACAAATCAAAAGAATTTTTATAATGAGCTGATGAACATATATACGAGTACATGCTATAAGAGTGTCATCCTAGTGTGTGCTTAATAAAATTATTATGCAGAGCGAATTCTCATAGTACCAATCTATTTTAAACATCTAAACCTCGGATATTGCCATATCTGCCTTGAATTGCATGATATTGGATTATGGCAATTACTTCTAACCCTTCTAGACAGATTATTTCTGAGCTACTTTGACAATTATCAGTTTTTTTGCTTCGTTTTTATTTAGCCTTTTGTGTTGTGGGTGATAAGACTAAATTAAATAAAAATTACAATTAAAAGAAACTCCAGAATATCCTCGAATTCCATTGAAAGTGTATGCTTTAATCAAATCAAGTACTCATTGTGTCAACCTCCTACGCCGATACTTTAATGTCAGTTGAAAACAGCAACGTATAACGTACGACGGATTCTATGTGCCTCGGCCTTAAGTGCAACAAAATTTTTAGTTTGCCACCACTTGAATATAATTTACAAATCACAAATATAACAAGAGTAGCGAAAAAGATTTTTAGCTGTATATTGACTTAAAAGCAAAGAAAGCATATTTGGAAAAAAATCCTGCAAATCCAACACGTATCAATGTAGTAGTGATGCAGCAAATGGCAATTTTCAATTATTAACGAATATGAATAACTATGCCGGTGTTCGCGATTAAATTTTGAAATTTAACACTACTTTTCTATGGGTTGATTTTCAGCTCTGCCAAATAAAATTTTTCAAATTCAATTTGAGAAAGTCTCCTTTCTCCTTTGAATAAATTATCACACTGCTATCGGTATTTACATTGCCTTTCATAGTCGACACCAAGTTTGATTGTTTTTTGGAGACTGAACTCGAAATTATCAACTTCTCACTTAGATTACTCTACAGATCCTGTTTAATTTCAAATATTTTTCATGTTTGGCTCAAGTTCAAATCTGACTTTAGCAATTTATTTCAAATTGTTACCTTCAATAGATGCTACAGCATAACCTGCGGCGATACCTCTTACATTGTTTGTTTAGCTTAATTTTGTAAAAAAATTATTAAAGTTTAATTATTCATTATACGTTTTTGATCGACCAAAAAGTATTCTTCCGATAAATTAACCGATTGCACTGATGTCATTTTGAAAGAGCAAGTCATTGGGGAACTTTTAGTTTTAGAAAATTAAATATTGTCTGTCACAGCAATCTTCAATGATCCTAGCAATATGATAAATTTTTTAAAATATACCAAAGACCACCATACAGCACAATTTGGATTTACTTGTAGATGAAAAAGCATCCTCAGGTCTTCGTAACCAAACTGGAAACGTAACAGGATGGATGCAAGGATATCGTTACCAATACCTGTGACGGTGAAGGTGAAATTTCTCAACTTAGTTGCAAAATCCTTTTCATTAGACAAATTTATCTGAAAGATGTTGCAAAGAAACATGTGGTAAATGACGTCGACCTTCTAAATAGTTAAATGTAATTGATAAGAAGCATATTGCGAGGCAATATCTAGTCCCACGACCTTCGAATTCTCCGTGGCGCTTATTTTCACACCGCATCGCAATAGGCTTTAAAGAGAAAAGGCTTAGTAACTTTTTTGGAACGGCTAATACTTACTTGAATTTGAGGAAAACGAATGTCTCAAAAAAGGCGAATATAAGCGAATACGAAAACGAAAGCGAGTAAATGTTACATCACTAGTGTGTATATTATGTTCTACGAACATTTCATGTTGAAAACAATAAAAATTTGCATAATATGAAAATAATATTTTCCCCATTATATTCATATGTTTGCGAAAGCAAAATACTTGATGTTTCATAAAAAGAATATAAATACGAAATACTTCTGTGAATGGCAATTTCTGAAAAAAAATATTTTAACTTGAAATATGATAACAGTTTAACTTTCTGGTAGCATGTGCTGACAACTTTTCTTTCAGTTTTTCAACTGCTAAAAAATGAGCGAATATTATGAAAATAGATATTTATAGACAGGTAGAATTTTAAGCTAAGTAGCATTGTATGTATACAAAATTCAACTTTTCTACACGCCAAGAAAAAACATGGTTGAGACAACTATAATGTAAGATATAGTTAAGTATATGGTTGTAGTTAAATCATATAGTTATAAAGAAAGATTTTTAAAATATTTTATTGATGTCTTTAACTATAATATGTTTTGGCATTATTATATGCTTTTTACACATGCCTTATTACATTACAAAGAAATATAAACAACATTTATATTTAATAATAATATGATTGAGAATGATAATGTAATTATTGTATGAACTAATAATATGTGCTACGTGGCGCTGCGAAATAAGTCCCCAGGAAATAAGGCCACGAAAAAAAACGATATCGATATTCCAAATTGTAGGATTATTAAAATGTAGGGGTACAAACAAGTACGTTCACAGAAAGCTATGACTACCAATGGGTTCCATTATAAATAAGTGCGCATATCGATAGGTGTAACAAATAAATAGAAAATTATAGTCATATTTCTGTAAGAGACAATGTTGTAGCGTTTGGAAAAATTTTTTTGCAGAACTTTAACAAAAAGAAACAATTTATTTTCAACTTATAACACAGTGCAACACGAAAAAAATAACCATATACGGAAACCACTACGTAATAAAAGACCAAAAAAAATTAGACCCGTGTCTACTAGTTTTGCCCAAAGTCATTCACTTTTTTTATGGGCCCCCAAAGATTTGGGGCCTCGGTGTCATTTTTGCAAAATACTGATCATTTTCTCAGGCTCATATCTAAAAAAGCGTTCGGAATTTTAATTTACTCATTGAGGATAAGTTGTAGATCTTGCTACAAAAACCAAAAATTGTGAACATATAAAATCAAAAAATCTTCACCTTCAAGATGAAAATCGCAAAAAATTCAAAATGCGCACCGATACATACAGTAATGAAATTGAACAGATACGAAAAATATTTTGTATTGAAAATATTCAATATATGCTAGAGTAATTTATTTATTATTCTATCGTTTGTCGTTCTCTGTCATATACTACTCGTATATGTATATTTTACATACATTTTTTTAAGTCTTAATCGTGATATTAAAGAAAAAGCTTTTTAATAAAAAGCGATATTTCAGCGATAAGTGATTGATTAAAGACTTAAATAACCTTAAAAGAAAATTGCAATTAGGATTATCTAGATTTAGAATTTCAAACTGGATAAACATAGTTGTAATTGTGTTTTTTATTTTAGTTAATAAAAATTGGGATGTTAATTAAAGATAAGTTCGTGAAAATGTATATATTTATAAAATCGCGTAATTTTTCTTCTGGTTGTTAATGCGTAGAGTAGCATTTGGATAAAGATTATTTGAATGACTGATTATCATAAAATTTTCTTGTTTATGCTCATATTGAATCCAAAACTATTTGTAAAATAGTAGTATCATCACGTATATTTTTCGCAACCATAAATTGTTACAGGAAGCAATATATTGCTGTCGCAACTATTCCCAAACTTGCATTTTCTCTGCATGTACGTTACTCACACGAACACTTCTTTGTATTTTTACTAATATTCGTATAACTTTTGGGTATAAGTATATGTTGAATGGCAAAGCGTGGCACTGATAGCACAGCCAAACTGCAAAGCTTCAGATTTACTTGTATTTTAAAACGTTATTGAGAAGAGATAAATTATGTATGACACTTTTTTGTTTTTTACTCGGTATAAATTGTCTAAAATGTCAGTTGAATTAGTAAGATTGAAAGGAAATACTAGTTTATTTAGCGTCACTCTCAACTGTTTGTTAAATGTAAATACGCTGCCGCACTGCACAATGTGCTAGTGATGCTAGAATTAATTATCTCTTCCTTTTTTTACTTAGTAAGAATAACTTGAATTAATAACATTTAATTAAAACTAGTGTATCCAGCAGTCGACTCAATCGACTGCATTCTAGAAATTATTATTATAAAGAATTACAGAAAGACATATGATGAAATACAAAAACAAAAAGCATTCCACATATACAACTTAAAAGTCTGTCTCATTTCTATGCAAAAGATTGAATGAAAACACATGCTCACTTTATTAATTTTTCAAGTTAAAGCATGTGTAATAAGTGTGTATGTGTTAGTAGCAACTTTAAACGCTTATAGCTCCCTAAATATCAAACCGATTTAAACAAAATGAAGATTGTGCACATCTATGTAAATAATCGTTTAAAAACATATAAATCTTTCCAAAATCGTTTCAGTATTACGGCCGTAAAAGGGATCAAAAAAACGTGCTTGGCTATTAATAATATAGATATATAAATGATGTAATAATATCCTTCCACTGGAAATGGGCACCGCTCACAAGTGAATATTTTATTGCCCAAGGTCACATCTAGTTATAAAGAAAACAAAAAGAATCATGTATCCAAAGTATATTTATACAAGTACGCTTGATTCTACAACAACAAAAATAATAGGCATTTTAATCGTCAAGAATTTGTAACAACTCTTAGTACAAAGTATTTGCTTATTAACTCTAAAAGATTTCAAAAAGGGAGCGTCAAAAGAAAGCAATAAATTGAGAAAAAAAAATATTTTGAGAAATTTTAATAGCCTATTTCTGATTTAAGTAAGTAAACTTAAGCGAATAAAAGGTACTCGCTCGAATTCGAACCCATTTGAATTTCTCATTGGCACTCACTTTCATTCTCTTTACCTTTTTTTTAATATTTTCTTCCTTATTGTGGATTTAACTAATACATTTAAACATGCTGCTGTTGTTTCAAAGGCGTTAGACATCCTCTTTACTGATTCAGTGCAACTCAGTAGCATCAGCCATTCTTTTCAAAGAATTAGCTTTTTCTGTAGCTGTCGCCGGATTTTTCTTCGCTACTCCTATGTAGATGTCTGCGGTTTTTGTATTTGGTGTAACCACTGCAACAGCTTTAATACACCTAGCTGGTGACTCCACCAGTGTAGCAAAACAATCATCAACTGAGTGGGACTTTACACCAAATACTTTACCCCCGGGTGCTATACTTGACGATAGAAAGAGCGTTTTGTATAAGCCCGTCTCTTTAAGGAAAGTAAGTATATTCGGGTAATGTGGAATACCTATTTTTTATTTGACTAAAATGTTTTGAAGCTTGATTCGATTGGATGCCAAGTTTTATAGATATTTGAGAGAAAGTGAAAAAAACCCATAAACCAGCCATTGAAAAAATTGGCGGGATATACTTCTGTTCTGTTTAAGTGGTACATTAGCGTGCGTAGACGATGGTGATTTTTAATGTAAATATGGCTGTAACAAATGATCTTCGGGTAGTTAAAAAATGTTTCAAATTTGTTGCTGAAATTAAACTGAGCTTGCAATTAAGGTTAACTGCTTAAAGTATTTCATAAGGATTTTCCTTATTTCTCTTTTTTTTAGCATCTCTGAGCATAACTGGTATGTAATACAATATAAAACTTTAGCCTACTTGGCCTATACCAGATTAACGGAACTCGAGTTTAATGGCAGACATTTTTCAGTGAACCCAATAAAAAGTCAATCACAAGACTAGATTTTTTTTTTATTTTTTTATTACCATAGCATACATATTGCATAGCTTCGAAAAAGCCGATTGAATTATGATTTATTACTATTCTGAGATCTAGAATTCATCAAGCTTGATTTTGTCAGCTTCTACTTCTACACCACAATACTCTTAAAATATAATTTTCAATAGGATTCTTCTATAGCGTACAAACAAACGTAATAACCCTTTTCATTCACTAATAGTACGAGTGGGAAGCCCAAGCAAATTTAAGTCGTTGGACAGGTTTTTCTAGCTAATTTTTAAATGATATTTATTTTTATTAAACTCAAAAGTTTTGTTGCGAAAGCAAAATTACAAGTGACTGATTTTAGCATTTCATTCTCAATGTTTATGACACATTCGTAGCACAGAAATCGGATTTCATATGAAAACATTTACGTTTTCATTCGACTTGTCTATCGAGTCACTATTCGTTTAGTAATAATGTAGAGAAATCAAAATCAATGTTGTTTCTTATAGAATGCGAAAGAAGTTGTTCTTTCTTAAATCAGAAATAGGCTATAAGTAAATGTAATTTTTTAAAACCGTTAAAATGCATTTACGATAGAAAATCAATTTTAGTTTAACTTAGGATCAACAGGACCAAATATAGATGTACATCAGGGTAACAGGATATTGCAGCGAATGTATTTTCTATTTAAAAATCATTAATTTTTCACAGATCAACTGATTGGTTTTGTATTGTATTGTATTGCATTAGAGAATCTGTACATTACGCTATGTATGGTAAAGTGTTCATTTATTGTATAATTTTTGAGAGCAACTGTACAAAATTTCTTTTTAATATCTCGTTGACGGTTTCTGATGAAAAAGTAAATGAACAAAGCTATTTAATAATTTTCAAAAACAAAGCAAAACAAAAAAATTTTCAAAAACATTTGTTTGTTGAGGGTTTTTTTAGCTAGTCTATGTCGTTATGGCATTTTAAGTCGTCTGTCACTCAGAACTAGTATCTTTTGTAAAGGATTTCAAAAGTAACTGCTTCAAATTGACACCATGATCATTTGTAGATGTACTTCCGTATTTAAATTCGTTTTGTTGATTTTATTTTCCACTAAGCACGTGCAATTTGGGAGACATTAAACTGCCTTATCTCTGGATGGAAGCTCTTTTAAATTTGTATCATCATTTTTTACAAGATATTTCCAAGGGCTAATATATACTAATATATACTACTAGTATTTAATAATTTGTATGAATTAGGCTTTAGTTATTTTTAATTGATAAATTTCTCGGAAAATGTTCTAAAGCCTAATTGATTTTATTTTTGAAAAAAAAACAAATAATATAATGATACTAAAATATCAGAAAAGTACAATCGAATTTCTTTAGATGGACCTAAAGGAGAAACCTTTATTAAATTATTTTTAGATTTTGGTCTACAAAATACATATGTTTTCTAATCGAAATAATTTTTAAATATGGCCAAAAGAAAAAAATTACTTATTCAAACTTGCCAACTTTTATGTAATTTAAAATAAATATTCATATAATCTAATTTACAAGTTGGAAAATAATTTTAGCTATTGATGCTGTATTTTGTTGTTGCCTCCTTTGCTATTCAAATGCTTTTATTCTTCAGGACAAGTCATAACCTCCAGCATTTTTCAGATTAGTATGCAATTGTATTTGTTGTTATCGGAGTGTTTAAGTGATGAAGGCATAGCACTGGTCACTGAACAGTACTGGCAGCAATTTATACTGGTGCATGCTAGCGGACGTCACAGCGCTCTCCTTCGTCGGTACTGTAGCAAAATCGCCGGCGAAGTAAAATAATTAATAAAATCGCTAACACAGCTTAAAACACATTTAATGCGCCTACTTGTCATCAGAGGCACTGCAACACTGATCTAAAAACTAACACAGCGCGCAATATCAGAGTTGTAAAAATTAAGCTTTATCTCTTTCACCATCTGTCCTCTCTCACTATCCCTTTCCCAAGGAAGGTAACACACCTATAGGTTGGTAGGCATACTAATTGCCTGAGTGTTACTTCTCTTAAAAAAACGATATATTAAGTCGTGAAAACGAAATGGTAATAAAATTTTATTTGTAAGATTTTCCATCAAAATATTCTGAAGTAAATGAATCAGAAATATGCATCCAGCTTGGCTATTTAGCTTGCAATAAAAAGAAAGCATAATTTCTTTTTGTAAAAATATAGAGTCTTGTGTTTTATTGATTTTTTTACATATGCACTTATATATATAATAAGGGTATCTCAAAATTATTTTGAAATAAATAAAAAACTATGTTTTTAGTTTTTTTATTATTTATTATTTTTGATATAAAATTATTTTTCAAAGCACATTGTACTGCCGTGTGCAGCTTGGTACTATCTTCGAAGTTGTGAAAAAGTTTCAGCAAAATTAATTATTTCGCGTTAAAATTTGACACGTAACAGCCCATATTTTTTTTCGGAAAAAATTTTCGGTTTTATTGGTTAGAAGTATGCAACATTGATTGACTTTTGTAAACAAAAACAAGTGTTTAATTTTGCTTGTTTGCGCTATTATTAAAATTATAAGCACTGAGATAGTTCCTTCTATAGTGTGTAAAAGAAAAAAATTATATTAAAGAAATTTTTGGCACAGAAAATTTAAAGTAAAAAAGCTACAAAAAAATCAGTATTTACAGAGTACGAGTACATTATATATGGAAATATAATTAGAGTGGAGGCTCGAAAAATTTAAGTAGTTTGTTTTTGAACTTTTCCAAAATCTTAACTTTTCCGTGGTATGAAAAATGCATGAGATTATATTTGTAAATTAGAATTATATATACATACACCATACATATATACATACTTGTTTTTTTTAACATGGAAAATAATTTGAAGATATGCATACATTATTACACATTAGGATTATTTGGTATTTGTTGCGATGCAATAATCAGTATCTTTATTTTGATGGAGCTTTTTATCTGAATGCCATCTTACAATGTCCGATCGTAGTTCAAGAAGCTGTAAAATATGTTTGTCGAAGGACTTCGGATTGTACTCAAGAGGCCAGAGTCGTCAGCGTTGTACAGTTGCTCGTTTGCGATTTCTATTTCTTGCATTTCTATTTTTCTATAGACAAGTTGCTTGCAAAACTAAAGCATTTTCCCAAAACTCTTTATAAAGGAAGTTAATTAAGATTTTAAGATTTATAGTTAATAGGTAAAATAGATAATAGAATAATAGACATGGGAGCTTAATGCAATCAAAGCTTATTAATTTAAATGCTGTCTTATTGCTCTACTTTAAACACAAATTTTCACTATTTATTTATACTAACTTTTTTACAACTAATGAAATATTTATATGCTTTTGAAGGGATTGCAATAAAACTGTTTACTACGTGCTTAATTTAAAATTTTTAAATCCATGATGTTTTACTTCTCCCACAAACAATTTTTGTTTCCTCTTTTTAAGAAAAACTTCATTCAACATTCATACATGCGCTACATATGTATGTATAAATCAAATATAAAAACGAAAAAAAACCAACTACGTAGTATTTAGTTTCCTTTTTTTAAGCCAAACAAAACAATGTTACTTCTGTTTTTATGAACAGCTAGTGTTTTTAATTAAAAATTCTAGTCATTCATATAGTAGCATCTAAACAGGATATAAATGGAACACAAATCTCTGCAAGTGTACACTGGGTCAAAAAGCAATACCTAAGATGATATGTGATTTTAGTAAGATCGTTCCTTATGCGACACGGAAACGGTTCTGCAAACCGTCTTATATATGGCGCCGTCAGATTATTTTCTTAGGAAACAAATAATGTTTCATGTCTACGCCGAAACATCAGAAACACTAGAGTATTTTGAAACATGCAATTTTGCCTTAAAAAGCGTACAATAAAAAGTCCAAAACAGAAGTCACACTTTTAATCTGCAGTGTAAAGTAACAGCGAATGCTATTTAGAATGCCATTTTTTAGCCAGTCACGTTCATTTGTGTTTCCTTGCTCTGCCATCACCCGCAGTAAATGAATGCCGACATTTAGTTGAATAGATTTTTATGGTTGCTATTTTGCACTCTGTTAGTACTTGTTTTAAATGTTTCAAAGCAAAAACATTAAGCTTAATAAAGGATTAGGAAGTTTACCAAGTAAAGGGTTACAAGATTTACTGATACAAAAGAAACAACAAAATAAATAGTATATACAAACTAAAAACCAATAGAAAAATAGAGAATGTGCAGATCATATGTAACATATGTATGTAAAACTGATGAATTAGAAGAAACCTAGTTACCTAGTACCTTATTCATATAACAAAAAGTGAAAAAGTTGAAGCTGAAATTTTACTGGCAGCATATAATTTTTTATTTTAAACAAACAAAGAAACTCTTAAGGTAAATTAATAAATTGTATTATCTTTATTTCTTAGTAAAACGTTTTACTTATTATAAAACTTTGAGATCGACTAGCCCGAGCACGTGCATGCAGCTTAATGTGCATAAATGTAATAAGTATTTAGTTTGTGCAAGTTCAAGGCTCAAAATTACTGAATTCTTTTTTTTTAAATTAATCGAAAAATTGCTTAATTCCCAGTTCTTTTAATATATTCGATTTAAAAAAAAATCCATTTCTAAATTTAGTAGTGAATCCCAACATTATGTTTTATTGTAATAGAATGTATGACAGAATTATTTAAAAATAAATACAAAAATTAGTAAGAAAAAAATAATTCAAATGAACAGGGGGCAAATTACGGCACAAACGAAATTGAACAAAATCCCATACAAAATTTTTTGTATTTGTATGGATTTTTTTTAACTTATAAGAAAGTAATATCGGAACATTTTTAGCCATCGGACTATCAGATAGGGTCAGTGTTAATTTTGGAAAAAAATTGGTAAAGTCAGAATTAAAACTTAATTTTAATAAAAATCTACAAAACCGATAGCTGTGGAAGTTTGCATGCGCATAAGCAATATCAACGTCAATCATCATTATGATTAGAAAAGTAGCCGATAATGCCACGTCCATTCAAAATAAATATTTGATTTCAGATTTTTCTGCTGGAAACACTGCTTTGATTGCTAACCGATTTCACAGCCGACGGTTGCTTTGTGATTAGTTTGATTTGCTAATTTGTAATGAGCAGGGCAAGTTTAAATATGCATAAAAATTATTAAAATGTGCATGCAAATATTCTTTAAAAAATTTTTAATCAGGGGCATATTACGGTATTCGATATCGAACGAAATCCCATGCAAAGTTTTTTGAATTTTTTGGGAAAATTTTGCCAAGATTACAGGTTGATTAGAAATGAGATGGTATTGTGCCTATCAAGAACTTGGTCTTTATTTTGATTTCATTACTTTTTACGGCCGAAATTTTTGGTTATGAACTTGGCCTTATTTTCACATTAATTTTTTTGTGAGGATCTCATTTCTTTTTTCTAAGTTATTTTTGTATAAATATTTACATTTGTATTTATATATAATTTTTTTTTTTAATTTAAAGTCTTATTTCTCACCAGAACCTACTACCTGTACACAAATTTCAGCTCTCTAGCTATACTGGAAGTGCCTAATAATATTGATGAGTCAGTGAATATCTACTAAAATATGCACTTTTTACACCTTAATATCTCGGGAAGCTTTTACGGTAGAAATTTCACCTATGAGGTTACCTCTACAGGGGGACCTTACGTTTCAAGTTTCATAATATATTATAAAGTGGGGCAAAGTTATGAATGGTTTTTCGTGTAATAATACACACTGTGTGGCCGGAACTTGGCCTGGCGCACTATCGCACTATTTTTTGATTTTTTCAATTAAATCAATTTTATATTCATTATAAACTTAATGTAAATGTTTAAAAGTATCAAATAATTTTCTTAAAACAATGTCATATTGTTTTGAAATGAAACACGTGTCTCATCGACGACTAAATGAAAGAGGGTAAGAATGCGTGTACTATCTCCACAATTGTGTTATGAAATGGTCACCATCGATATACATATACATCGTCTGTGTGTAAATGTTTAATGTTTTGATAATTATAGCTAGAATATGGTCGATTGTGTCGTCCATTGAAGTACTATTAAAAATTCATAGAAAATATTTAAGAAGATTATAATTATTTTTATTATATTTTAATTTTTAAATTTCTAAATCATTGCAGTATTGCATAAATTGATCAATATGTATTAATACGTTACACTTTTCTAGTTTTACTTGCAAATTTTTTGTTATCTAATAAAATATTTATGTTTAAATATGTTTAAAATATTGAAGTAATTTTTTTCCATATCTTTTTCCACCATGGGACTGCAGGCTCATCTTGAGTTGCTGTATTTTGTGCAGGACTCAAGGTTGTGCTGACGAACGATGATGAGGTAATGGTGATATTATTTTGTGCACTTAAAGTTGTATTTTGCCAGGGCTTCCAGGTTGTGTTTAGCCATGGATTCCACGTTGTGTTAAGCCAGGTTGTATTCATCGATGGATTCCAGGTTGTATTCGGCCAGGGTCTCCATGTTGTATTCGGCCATGGATTCCAGGTTGTGTTTGGCCAGGGATTCCAAGTTATGTTGGGTCTAGTACTCAAAGTTGTGTTTGGCTGTGGATTCCATGTTGTATTACCCCAGGTTGTATTCATCAATGGATTCCAGGTTGTATTCGGCCAGGGTCTCCATGTTGAATTGGGCCAGGGATTCAGGGTTGTGTTTGGCCATGGATTCCAAGTTGTATTAGGCCATGGATTCCATGTTATGTTTGGCCGGGGATCCCAAGTTGTGTTGGGTCTAGGACTCCAAGTTGTGTTTGGCGATGGATTCCATGTTGTATTAGACCATGGTGTATTCATCAATGGATTCCAGGTTGTATTCGGCCAGGGTCTCCATGTTGAATTGGGCCAGGGATTCAGGGTTGTGTTTGGCCATGGATTCCAAGTTGTATTAGGCCATGGATTCCATGTTATGTTTGGCCGGGGATCCCAAGTTGTGTTGGGTCTAGGACTCCAAGTTGTGTTTGGCGATGGATTCCATGTTGTATTAGACCACATTGTATTCATCAATGGATTCCAGGTTGTATTCGGCCAGGGTCTCCATGTTGAATTGGGCCAGGGATTCAGGGTTGTGTTTGGCCATGGATTCCAAGTTGTATTAGGCCATGGATTCCATGTTATGTTTGGCCGGGGATCCCAAGTTGTGTTGGGTCTAGGACTCCAAGTTGTGTTTGGCGATGGATTCCATGTTGTATTCATCAATGGATTCCAGGTTATATTCGGCCAGGGTCTCCATGTTGAATTAGGCCAGGGACTCCAAGTTGTGTTTGCCCATGGTTTCCGTGTTGTATTTAATTGAGGAGAAATCGTAGAATTTACAGTTGAAGGAGGATTTAAGTTCTCTAGTATACAGACTTGTAGTTTCTCATTATTTTCTTCTAAATCATTAAATAAATGCTTTATTGCAAAACGAAGACAAATTTTCCTTTTGCTTTTATCATGCTGATTTTCACGTTTTATTTTTCTTAAACTCCTTAAAATCTAAAATAAAGTTAGCTCGTTATTTAAGGAAAAATATTACTATACTAGATATTTACTCACAATATCAGACAAGCACTCCACATAGAAGCCCTGATCATGAGTTCTGGCCCTGCAACGTATAGCGTCACGTAATAAATGCTTTTTAAAACGTATCCAAGAATTTTGCTTAAAATAACGTTGCAGCTCCCAGAAAGAAACATCCGCACATTGAAGTATTTTTTGTTCAGTTTGAGATTCTAATTTAATAATCTTTGACTCGTAAATGGATAAGCAGGGCAAGATTTCTGAATCCGCGGTCAAGCCAAGTTTTTTCACCACATCGTTTCTATCAATCACAATGTCAAAGAGCGAATTCCTGCCTTGAAATGGGTCGTCGAAGTCCTTTTTATTATTAGCACTCGGGGTTGCAGTATAAACACTTGTCTAGTTTTTTTTAATATAAAATTATTATTTATTTATTTAGTTTTTTTATTAAATTTTCTAAACTTACAAAATTATTGCTGATGATCAGCACAATTGTGGCCAAAACACCGTAAACAAATTTCATAGTTGTGAGCTGACTAATTTTAACTTACGAATATAACAAATGTTTTTAACTGTATTTTACTTAAATAGCAAAAAAATCACATTTGATTGTTTAATTTTCCTCAATTAAAGATAACGAAAGGTATTAAGTACTTTATTTCAAATACTCGTAGGTATATAAGATTCTGAGTCATACATATTACTAAGTCACTTAAAGCGAATTTTGATAAATAAATATTTCTTAGAACCAATTATTTATCGTAAAATTTTTTCTTCATAAATTATATATATTGAAATCCTATTAATAATTTTAGGATGTTTTCTTGGAATGATTATTTAATCTTCGTTCTTTATGGCACACAAGATCCATCAGGTGCCGGTCGTTGGAGCAGATCCTCCCCTATTCTATCTAATCTTCGTAAGTAAGATTGAATATGTGTGTTTGTAATACTTATATGAACTTTCGTTGAAAGATAAAAGGGGAAGCAATTCTTTACATGTTGTCGATTTCAGATGGTATTTAAATTTTAAAAATTTTAGCAAGAAAATAGTCTTAAAAGGGTCTTCTAATTTTTTTTATGAATTCTGTGTTATAGAAAATTGTTATTTTTTTATGTCTGCAAACGCGAAGTTCAAGTTTTGTGTAATTTTGGATTAATACATCTTCATGGCAAATGCCTGGTGTCATATAACTACACTGATCAACAAGGTTTTTACCACACGGATTCTGTATGCTAATTATTAATTTACTATATACCCTCATTGCAAAACACAAACTAATTTGTTTCTGTCACGCACAGATTTGTTGTGACACCCACTTATGATTTTACCTCATTTTACATTAATACTACTGCACGTACATTGTAATTGCATCAAGTTTTCATTTAAAAAAGTGTAATATTTTAAGTTTAGAAAACAAAAGCTGATCGTAACCTCTTCGCGACTTACAATTGTCAAAAAACCAGCCAGCACTATTAGGATCTAGATTGAAATAATGGAATTGCTTCACACAGATACTAAGGTGTACCATTTTTGTAGCCGTGACGAAGATCTAGAAAATTTCTTTTTTCAAGAAGAAAACTTAATTTATCGCAAAGATATAACTTCTGTTAGGAACTTCCTAGATATTGAATTTGAACCACAAGATTGGCGTTTGTTTATAGACTCTTTAAAAACCAGTTTGAAAACTGTACTCTTGCTGTACTTGAAATTGGTTCTAGAAAAAATCTAGTATAATCAATTTTCATTTAAACTATGTGGGGACTTAAAAGTCATTGCTTTACTTCTCGGATGCAGCTAGGTTTTACAAAGTATTGTTGCATTTTATGTGAGTGGGACAGTAGAGATCGAAACAATCACTATCACAAGAAAGACTGGTCAAAGCGCGAGGGCCTCACTCCTGGGGAAAAGAATGTTCTTCATCCCCTCTTGTCGAGCCCACCACTACATATTAAACTAGATTTGATAAAAAATTTTGTCAAAGCTATGGATCGTAACGGTTCAGGTTTTACGTACTTGAGAGAAAAGTTTTCTAAATTCAGTGACGCAAAAATAAAGGAAGGAATTTTCGTCGGACCTCAGATCAAGGAATTGTTAAAGGATAACATATTCGAAGAAAAGTTAAGTTTGTTAGAGAAATGTGCTTGGAAAATTTTTTAAAATGTCGCACAACATTTTCTGGGCAACCACAAAGCAAGTAACTACAAAGATCTGATAGGAGAACTACTTTCGACGTCACTCAAAATACACTTTCTACTCTCCCGCCTTAATTTATTTCCTGAGAACCTAGGAGCCGTTAGCGACAAACACGGCGAAAGGTTCCATCAGGATATTTCCAGCATGGAAAAACGTTGCCAGGGCAAATGGAGTCCTCGAATGTTGGTAGATTATTTTTGGACACTTTCAAGAGATCAGCCTCATGTCAAATACTCCAGAAAATCATAAATTTTAGCTTTAAAAAACATATCAAGTATAATTGTATGTAAAGTATCAGTATTTTTTATGAAATATAAAATTCCTTTCAAAAAAATCTATGGGCGTCAAATTTCTTCTACCACTGTTTTCCACCTTAGCAAGCCAAAATAAAGTAAAAAAGACCAAGAAAGTTCATGTGACAAATTAAAAGTAAATTTTTGTCAATCAGTGTTACTTATTAAAGTAGTGACGTCATTTTAATTGTCTCACTCTTTATTTATTTTTGAGAAGTACTTATTGTCTACTGTTGCATTTTTTCCTCTTATCAATAATTTGAAATAATTTAATCAGTTCTGTTGAAGTTATGATTAATGCTCCTTATATTAAATGAAATACTGCACAAAAATGCAATGTTCCATTCACAACCTATTGTAGATTTTGTCTGTTGCAAAAATATAATTCGTAATTTACGTGTAAACAAGTAATAAAATATGTTGTAAATTGATATTAATATAATATGTGGTTAGTCTCATCTGGTATTGACCTTGGATTTAGCCAGCTTGCGTTGAAGGTTTATTTCAATTCAATTTATAGCTGGTTCTTAGCTACTATTAATTTGAATGCCTTACTTTTTTTTACAAAGTTTCGATTTGTTAGCACTTTACTGCTGTTGGGAAATGATACTCTCGTATCGTATTTAATAAATTTTTTTTGTATTCAGTAATTCTTAAAGCTTATTAACAAAAACTTATCCTAATATTACAGGCCTTAAAATTTTCTTCTAAGCTACTATTTGGCACTAACATAATTGAACAAGAGTACAGTGTACTCTCTCCTAAGGGACACCACCCTTTAGCGGACATTTCCCATAAACGGGCAATTTTTTTATTCCCAAAAAATTTTTCTCTCTTGAGCGGACAACCCTTCCATAACCGAACGTGGACACTCATTCTCCCACTCTTTGGGCAGCTTAGTTCCATATAGCCGGACAGGGACAATGTTTTTCCATTTATTCTTTTTCCTTATTCGTACAGCTTTTTTTATACAATAATGCTTGTTGTCTGGGTATGCATGTAGACAGGGAAACATTTGAAAGGGAAACGTTTAGTTTGATGGCATAAAGATGGGGAAAAGAGCATCGTTTTTGTGTTCGGTATTCGGCGGCTCGCTCTGTGCACATTTTCCTTATTGGCAATATTGACAATTGACAATAACAACCATAGTAATGGAATGTTGCCGACAACATGTTCGTATGCATGCTTGCCATTTTAGCACTTTTAGTGCCAGATCTAGCACTAAAGCTGAAAGTCCAACCACGCGTTCTACGCGTCTCTCAAAAAAGTTGAATTAGAATATTTTTATAAAGCAAGTTACAAAACAAAAGGTTGCAACGCTTGTGACACGAACATAGTTGAACAACATCCTACTTTTACGCGTCGCAAGCGTGGTATACAACATATCAGCTAGTGCTGCCAAGTTCCGAGTCTAAAATTTTTTTTGAGATTGAACATTTAATTATTAGAAAGCTATTTTCGTAAGCAGTTGATGAAAAACGATTTAAAGCAATTTAAAGAACATAAAACTTAAAAAAAGCGAACAAAAAAGTCAACAAAATTTACTTGAAATTTGATAAGCAAAAACGTGTATAAAGCATGGTGTGTAACTTGCAGTTTTTAAAGCGTCAAATGCTTGAAACACATTAAACGCAAGCGCGTAGAACGCGTGGTGTGGACTTTCAGCTTAACAGTTTCCAAAAAAAAAAATGCTAATGCTAGTTTAGCAAATTCTTATAATTATTTAGCATTTTTAGCACTTTTTTTAGGTCGCTGAATTACTTAAAAAATCACATACATAATATCAAGTCAAGTATAAATTCTCTACCTGTATAAAAACGTACATATGTACAGAGTATGTATGTATGTATATGCTACCTTTTCTACAGCTTTGTCGTAGGTTTTTTTACATTTTTTAAATGTACAAAAATGAAATAAAGAATTGTTATTTCCGGTTATACCAATAAGAGAGGGCAACGTATGCTGATATACTTTAAACCAGAGACCCAAAATAACTGCTGTTCTTTTTTGGTCAAAGAAGAAATAGCTGGAAATATGTTGGTCCTGATATAACAATTAGAAATAATTGTTATAACAGATTTTTATTTATGTTGGTCTTCTCTTACCAATTTTTTATTTTTTCAGTCTTTGCATAGCCATTATTTAATTAGGACTTTTTAGAGCTTGCAAACATATAGATGACCAATAAAAATAAAGGTCGCGAGAAGACCCAAATAATTTATAATAGTTATAAAAAAACCAACAAAATATTCCTCATTTTTAACTTTTATTAAGAGATTTTTATTTTAAAATGCCTTCAATAATAATTCTTTGAAGATTTTCATGAATAAATATTGAGCATCTGAATCAATTGCTTCCCAAGAAAGGCTTAGCAACTCATCTAAAGATTAACTAGAAAGTGAAATTGACGACAAGTTACAAGTTATCTATAAGAAAACTAAAATATTTTTCTTTATATCACAGTCACCTCAAATGTATTGAATTGCTTAATGATCTTCAAATACATCTCCAAGATGTTGAAATTAAAGGGAAAACCCGCCAAGGTAAATTATCGAACTTTTTTAAATACATTTGAATATGTACTTCAAATAACAATTTTTTTCCACTTCTCACAAAAATCCTAATGAAATGTTTAGTTTGTGCAATATTTAAATATTCTTGTTTTGAAATAAAACTGCTTAAATACGTACATATGTGTGTTGTTACACTGTATGTATTGTTATTTACTCTTTTTGTACTTTTCTCATAAGCGGACAAATTTGCCAATCCCTTAGGCGACCGCTTAAGAGAGACTACAATGTAAACACATTTACGCTTCTACAAGTCAATGCAAATATCTCAAAGGCTTTTTGCCATATTTAAAGTTTCTGTTAGCTTAGATTTAAGTTATTTTTAAATTGAGGTATAAGTTAGTTTTCAAACTGGTTCGTGCTTTCTGTTTTCTCTCCTTATTATTATTTATCAACATGGTATTTTAGATAGAAATGCAAGAACTAAAAGTCAACACAAATTTAAGTTTGTAAATAAAGTATTTTTGTGATCCATAAAAACAACTCTAATCTTCTTTTTATTATGTTCTCAATCAGTTGATTTTGCTCGAGTAGAAAAGCTTTTTGTTGTTTCAAATTAAAATTATTAAAAGGAAAACAAAAGACATGACCAAAAGTTGTTGTGCTTAGTTCAATTTCATATATTTTACGTAAAGCTTCCAAAATATCCTCTTTCATTAAGTGATTTTGTGGCTTAACTTACCCAAATACTATACATACAAATTATACATACATATTGCTCATTTATCTGTTTTCCTTTATAAAAGATTTTTTTCTGTCTATACACATGCAATTCTTCTGCCAAAAATCTCATTTCTACATAGTAAAGATCCATTCGAATGGAAATGAACTGAAGCTAATCATCTGTTAAGATTGCCTAATGGTGAGTCTAACATACATAATAAAACTGTTGTCTATAAAGAAAAATAAATAATTAGGGTGGGTCGATTTGGCAACCGATATTGTGCCATAAATTTTTAGATAGCTTTTGGCATGAGAAAAAAAATTCCACTACGACATATAAAAAAAGCTTTTCGAGGCGACCAAATTTCTGTTTCTTAACTTTTTCGCAACTTTTATTTTTAAGGTTTTTTAGAAGGTAATAAAAAAATTTGTCTGATTTATTTCCAAGGTTAAAGTTATTTTGAATTATTATTGAATTATTTTTAATAAAATTTAATTTTTATTTTTTTTAAAGAGAACAAACACTCAGGCAATTAGTATGTGTACCAACCAGTAGGTGTGTTACCTTCTTTGGCAAAGGGAACGTGAGAGAGGACAGATGATGAAAGTAAGAAAGCTTAATGTTTACAACTCTGCGTTGCGTTAGTTTTTTTTTCAGTGTTGCAGCGACTCTGATGTCAAGTAGGCAAATTAAATGTATTTTTTAAGCTGAGTAGCCGTTTTATTAATTATTTTACTTCGCCGGCGATATTGCTACAATACAGGACGAAGGAGGGCGTTGTGATGTCCGCTAGCATACACCAGTATCAATTGCTGTCGGTACTCTTCAGTGACCAATATATTAACAATATGAATGCGACATATAACTTTGATGTAGGATATTTATTACACCGCATAGCTTGGGATAGTGAAGAAACATTCAGTGTTATCGTAGATAAATACGTTCAGTATCTACATCGACATTTTGGTCCCAGAGTTTCTGTCGTAAGCTTCAACTTCTGATATTTTATTTGATCAATCTATGACAGTTTACCAGGCAACAAAAATTTTAATGTTGAAAGAAAAGCTTACAGCTGAAAATATATTTGTAAAACAAGTCAATAACCATGCTGATGTAATGACAAGTGAAACAACAATAGAGCAATTCAATTTAACAAATACAACTATTCTTGTAGGTGAAGATGTACTCCTACTCGTATTACTCAATGCTCGCACTCCAATCGAAAAAAAACTATTTATTTTTTTTAAACCTGGAAAAACGCAACATCAATCGATAATATAGGGTGGCCCAAATGAGACCTAGTGATGTTAAATACGTGTAACTCTTGTAATAACGGTATTTTTTATATTCATCATAAAGTGTCAAAATCATACACTATTTTTACATGTAATAAGTGGCTATGATACGACATCTGCAATTTTCAAAAGGGGTAAAACAAGTGTTTTTTTAAATTTTTGAAAAACCTGATTTGGTTCTGATGAAGTTTTTTAAAAAAATAATTCAACTTCACAAGAAGTTATCGCCAATGGAATTCGCTTTCAATGTCTGGAGCTCCTAAAAAAATTACCTGCTTAGATAAGTTAAAATATGTATGTTTCCTTAAAAATACTCGAAATAAAAAACAAATGCAGTTAGCTTGTCTTCCTCCTACCTAAGCGGCGGCTCATCAACATCTTTTTCGGGTATATTACCAAGTTCAAATGTGGCTTGGTTATCAGCTAGAACCAAAATACTGGCGTTGGGAGTTGGCGTACAATTCATTAGCCAGTTCAAAATTCACTCCCAAAATTATAAGGCGTATTTTTTTAATTGAAAGATTGAATTTTTTGATAGTTTTAGGTGTAATTAGATAGAAATAAAACCTAGTGACAGTTTTTTTGTCACTATGTCTTCGTCACTTGAACAGTCCAACAACAACAAATACAATGGCATACTAATGCACATCTGAAAAATACTGGATGTTATGACTTGGCTGAAACTGCGCTCGAACCCACGTTCTTTAGTATTATTTTCTTTGTAGTCAACGCGATAAATACTTCAGCCAACATAACACTTTGCTATTATTTGCCGACAGAAAAAAATGTGTTAGAAAAACTTAAAAAATAAAAGTTGAGAAGGAGAAATAAAATTTGAATTTGGGCGCCTCGAAAATGATTTTTTGATATATCGTAGTGGAACTTGTGTTCCTTATGCCAAAAGCTATCAAAAAATCGGCCCACCCTAATATTCATAACTACTTGTTTTATATGCAAAAAGTGAAAAGATGTTTGCGGAAATCATTTGCATATGTCCTTTTATATTTTTGGAAATGGTTTATAAAAATGAAATAATTATCAAGTTATATAAAATGCGTAAGTATAAATCAGTCAGTTTTCAGGTTGTCAGGAAACATGCAATATGCTACCAAAGCCATAATCTATAATTTTTCCCTCACTGGAATTTTTATACTGTCATAACTTTTTTGGGTATTTAAATACCCATTAGGCAGGAAAGGGTTAAGTAAAAATGCATGCTTAAGGCAAACTTATTTTACAGGTGGTGTATTAATATTAAAACAAGCACCGTCAGAATATAAAAATCTGTACATCATATTGTTAATTTTGTTATAAAAAAAACATTTTTCAAATTGACTTTCAAAATTATTGATATTTACTGTAAACATGATTAAAAATAAAGTAATTTTAATTTTTAATTATTATTAAGGGCGGATCAATAAGTCCGTGTCTTTTTGAACTTTCTGTTCCCATCAAGTACCACCTGTTAATAGACAACTGTAAAAATTTTAGCAAGTTTACTTTGCGTTTAACAGCTTTTCAAAACATACAACCTCATATATGTTTCTAAAAATGAAAAAAAGTGAATTTCGATTGCTCATTAAACATCATTTTTTGCGAAAAAAGACCGTCATTCAAACCAAGGAAATGCTCGATGAATACTATTGGGACTCTGCACCATCGATTTCAATGATAAAAAAGTGGTTTCCCGACTTTCGTTGTGGTCGCACAAGTACAAATGACACTGAATTGAGGTCAGTACACCCGAAAATTAAAAAAAAAATCCACGATATGGTGTTGGCCGATCGAAGAGTAAAAGTGCGTGGGATTGTTGATGCCATAGGCATTTCATATGGTAGTGTGTTTCGATTTTAAGTGATCAGCTGGGTGTAAGATGGATGCAGCGTTTGCTCTCAATTGACCATAAACGTAAGCTAGTGACAACTTCAAGGGATTATTTGGAGTTGTTTAAGCGCAATCTGAGTGAGTTTTTCGGCGTTTTGTAGCTGTGGATGAAACATGGATCGGCCAATAATGTGATGGCAACAGTTTTTTGGGACGCACGCGGGATAATCCACATCGATTACCTTTAAAAGAGAAAAACAATTAACGGCGAAGACTATGCCAACTTATAAGACCGATTTATTGGGGATTTAAAAAGAAAACGACTCCATATGGTCAAGAAAAATTTTTTTTCATCAAAATAATGTTCGGTTGCACACGTGTGCAGTCTCAATGGCAAAACTCTATGAGTTGAGCTACGATTTAGCTCCAAAGATGAAATTATTGTCCAGTGAAATGACTATTTTAAGGACTTCGAAAAATCCTATTTTTTGGAAGGGATACAAAAATGGAGAAACGTTGCACTAAGCGTATTGAGTTAAAAGGAGATTATGTTGAAAAATAAATTTTTGTTTTGCCAAAAAAAAACTGTGATTAATTTAAAAAGTCACGGAGTTATTGATCGACCCTTATTTTGCCATAATTAAATGATTTTGCATTTATAAACGATTTCTTAATCGTTCGATTTGTGGAACACAAAATTAAAAATAATGCGGATTTGAGACCACAATCCTTTTTAAAAGGACTTGCTTTACGAAACCGGGAGGTTTATTTGTTCCCAGTCATTTGCAAATATAGAATGAATCTTTTCTTTCCAAAATGTAATAAAAGGGATAAAAAGACTCAAAAGTGCAACTCTTTCTTGCTTAATCTATTAAAGGATCTTCATCTGGCAAAAAGGAGTATTAAGTTTACAAAATTGGAAAAGTAATACATACTTGTATAAAGTGCTATGTTATCAAAATTGTGGTTCTGATTTCAAAATTTAATTCAGGATCTAAACATTTATATAAGATATTGGCACACTGCATTTAATTTCTTTCTTTTTTTTTGTTTTCGCAGATAAAGATATTTTTAACTTACGACGTCACCCGAATACTTTTTTTTAATTTTCACATACACAACACTACTGCTACCAAAACTCACTACGAAGAGTGTAAGAAATTACAACTTAATTCAGTTGTATACTAGTTTCCCAATCAGAAGGATGTCGTCGCTTTATGTTCAGTACACTTTGAATATTTTTGCACTATTGTATTGAAGCTGAATGTCTTGTAGGCAATAATAACATAGAAGGACTAAGTACATACAATTTTAAATTGTTTTTATTGATTTCATAAATTCATTCTTACACATATTCAATTCAAACATACGCATTTTCAGTTTTTCATAAAAAAAATTACATTCATTATTGTATGCATATTTGTACTATTTTTTTTTTATACTAAAATATTTTTCAGCATATGTGGAACGAAATTTCTTCCAGTGCAATAAAAATACACTCACCAATACTCACACATTTTTAAACTCTTTATGATGACCACTGTTGCACAATTTCTAAATTCCCCATCACATCTCAGCTTAAGCATGGTACTCTGTTTATCATTTCGTGCGAACTGCTGTCAAATGTCCATATAAAAAATGCATGCGAAATAATTGCAAATAATAATGCTGATGTTGTACTCTGTTCATTTTGTGACAGTATTTTTTTTTCAATCATAAAATGTTTCTGGCAACATATTTTCCAACTGCGAAATAATGTAAGCACCACTTATTTCGTGCGGAATTGCGAACAACAGCTGATAAGTTTTTCCGTGGCGGTGTGGTTTTAATTTTAATTTTGTTGCCCAGAAATAATTATAATAATGGAAAATAGGTAAGTAAAAGGTAAGTGCTTTTTGCAGAACGTGTGTCTTCAACGAGCTCTTCCGTAGCAGATGCGATTTGAATTAATGGATACGTTGCAGTACAAGCTCCTAATATTATATTGTTGTACATATGTTTTCATATTTTTTAAATAAATACATATTTTGTTTTCATAAGAAAAATAATGTTACTCATATCAAGGTAATAAAACCGATAAATTTTTTCAAAATCGTGGTATTGTTGCCACTGGCTAGTTCTCCAAATTTTCAAAAGAAATAATTAATGTTGCTCAACATTTTTAGCAAATTTCAACAGAGCACCAAACTTTAGTATTAAAAATAATTACAAGGTTACGTATACTCGATATTGGAAAGTAAATGAAAACAACGTATACGTTATGGAAAAGCGATTTGTCCAATTTAATCCGCGAACTCGGATGTTAAATTTTTAAAATTTTTTATGTTTTGAATTCACATTTATTCTATTTAGCTTTTTAACAACTAAGACCGTCTACAGATGGTCATCAGAAAAAACAAGTTTAAGAAAATCAGTAGGCTTTAAGTTTAGGCCTTAAGTGTTGAAATGAACACAAAATTCTTAAAATAACGGTACCGATTGAAATGTGATGAATAACATAGTTTGGCAGAAGGAACCATTCTAGTCAGAACTTTTGTGCAAAGTGGCAAAGAAATTGCTTCTGATTTTAGTGAAAATTAAAATCAAAGCACTCTTTATCAACACCGACAGATTGTAAGTGCGCCAAGTAAGTACAATCAACAACCCACTGGTTTGGTGATCTCGGCGAATATGGATGACAAGATGACGAAATCTACAAGTGGGTTGTTGTTGTACTTACTTCGTGAACTTACAATCTTTAAGTGTTGATAAAGGGGTACCAAAATAAATGGTCAATTAGGTTTCAATTAAATTAATTTACAAGTGATTTTATTATTATTAATTTTAATTAAATGTAAAAAGGGTTGATTATACAAATTGATACGTAGATAGTAAGTGTTTCCTAAGAATGGCAGAACTTAAGTGTTCGCTGCCTTTACTGATAATTTAGCACAAAACTCGGTAACAAACCCGAAGTTTAAACGGTTTGACCGTTTGATAGATTATTTTTCAGTAACGGCAACTTTAAACAATATGTGAATAAATGATTACAGTGGATTCACGGTAAGTACAATTCAAGCTAATTATGATTCAAGGTAAGGATAATTTAATTAAAATGTGTGATTCAATTAGATATAATTAAGGTTAGTATAAACTAGATAAGAATGTAAAATTAATGTTATAAAAAGTTATTTAAAAAATGCAATGCAACTTAATATATACAATTCAAAAAAGAATATTTATTCTGTTTGACAAATACGTTTTAGCGATTGATTTAAGTCCGGACTTTTGTTTCGGTAAGTATTTGAACAGTTTACTTTCATAATATGTAGCAATAAAGGTAAATCAAACAACCGTTTTGTTTCAATTGGGATTTTTGTGAACACGGTCTGTACACGAACTTAATAACTTAGTCGAACAAAATTTGCAGCAACGTTATTACCGGAACAAAATGTAATCGATGTTACTCCTTGTCTTTAGGAATAGCAACCAAGGAATTGTCCATTTACAAGTTAATTTAAAGAATTTATCTCAAGAATTGCAAAAGTTCTCTGCGCATCTATGGGAAATCGTTTGGTAGGTCGTCCGTCATTTGCTGAACAGCCAACCGGTAGCACTCCTGTTACCAAAAAGTTATTCATCCTGTGGCTAGTATTAGAGGCTACAAGGTTTTAAAAAAATTTTGGAAACTGTGTATAAAATCCGATACATACACATTACGTCCTAAGTGCAACATCCCCTTATGTTTTTCAACAACTAAAAAGTATTTTAAAGAATACAATTTATATTCATAATATATTTGGTTTGAGTATGTAATTTATTTTTATATCAAAAGTTGAAAAAACTGACTTTCTGGCGCTTTTTATGGAAATCGCTATAATTTTAGTATTTAAAATTTTTAATCGCACTTTTTTGCCAAAAAATAAATATTTTACATATTTAGTAAAATTTTGGGAAAAAATGCAATCACAAATTTAAAAAAATACATACTAAAATTATAGCGATTCCCATAAAAAGCATCAGTTAATAGCACCCAGAAAAAAACTCTTATTTGGCAGCACTCTATACTTAATGTATAGCTGTTGTTGTTTTTACATTTTTCTACAAACCTCTTACAACTACAATTAGAGTTGAAAAAAAGTCAGCCTCCACAGAGCCAAAACTGCCTAATAGAATCAAGAAGATTTTCTCTATGAAACGTTTTTAGGCTAAGGGGTATCCCAGCAGAAAGAAGAGAAGATTTTTTCGAAGAGATTCATTATTATTTTCATGTGGTAAATCTTTTTGATTTTATCAAGAAGGAAAAAACATAAAATCTAGAAGAAAACTTGTTATTCACAATTTTTTCACTCAATTTCCGTTATTTTTGGCACCAAAAAAACAATCCATAGAGAAAAGCTTCTTGATTCTATTAGGTTTTCTTCTGAATTCTATAAAATAGGAATTTCTTATTGATTTTATTAGGCTACCTAATTGATTTTTTCAAAAAGGTTTCCCTTATTGATTTCATTTGGTTTCTATATGATCATGTGTAAATTATCTCCTTGATTTTAATAATAAGGAAATCTTCTTGACTACATTAAGTTTTATTAGGTATTCTACTTGATTTTTTCAAAAAGGTATTCCTTATTGATTTCATTAGGTTGCTTGTTATTTCATATTTGTTATTTCACCCAATCCTCTTTTTACACGGTACATACGTTCCAGAAAATATTGTGTAAAAAAATAGTGTAAAAAAAGACACACCGTAATGGAAAATACAATAATCATATAAAGAAAATTGTAAATCCTATATAACATACATACGTATATAATCATATAAAAAAAAGGAACAGCTAAATTAAAATTAAATTTTTTTGTCCATTAACAAAAAAACGTGTAAAAACTGAATAAGTTTTGTCGTGCTATTTACAAAAAATGTAAAAATAGGATTATGTGTATATAAATCAACATAGTGACAATTTTTTCCCCGTTATTTTATTTTCTTTGAACTTGACAACTAAAATTAAAATAAAATTTAAACTTAACTAAATAAATAGTTGATTTTTTATGCAAAGAAAACAATATAAAAATTGTTGGTAAGAAATTTATAAACCTGAACTTTTCACAAAGATTTCAATCTTATTTAATCGGCAATGAAACCGAAACATATGCCGTGATAAACTTGATCGATTTAGACGGACCGCCCATCCATTTTTACTTACTGAACAATGGACTTAAAGTTATTCGAGTAAAAAAATACTGGTAATAGCACTTACTTTTTATTATTATATCAAATGAATTCCTATGTAATAAAAAATCAATAAAATTATTAATAAAAAATCAATAAAATTATCAAATAAAATCAAGAAGAATTATTTTTAAAAAAAAATCAATAAGATAGCCTAATAAAATCAAGAAGAAAACCTTTTTGAAAATATCAATAAGAAAGCCTTATAAAATCAAGAAGAAAACCTGAATGAAAACATCAATAAGATAGCCTAATGAAATCAAGAAGAAAACCTTTTTGAAAAAATCAAGAAGAACCCCTAATAAAAACCCTAAGTTTCCTTCTTGATTTTTTCAAAAATGTTTTCCTTATTAAAATAATAAGACTTCCTTCTTGAAAAAAAATCATAGAGATATCTTATTAATTTTGTTCTGTTTTATTAGGTTTTTTCTATTACTGTTTTTTCTGTGTCGGCAGTAATGGCAAAGAAAGAAAATAAAACCAATTGGTTTATTATTTAGTTGTTACAACTTTGATACTGTTTAAACTTTTAATTTTTTTAATGAAGGTTTAATATAATATCTCCAGTTGTTCTAGAAATATTTGGGTAAAGTTCCCTGATGATCTGCATTAGCAACAGTGAAATACGCATAGGAAATAGCTATACTCTTCAATAATCAATTTCAGTTTGTTTTTAGTTAAACTGTTAGTATTTTACTAAATATGTAAAATATTAATTTTGGAAAAAATTGCGTTTAAAATTTTAAAAACTGGTTTTCCATCAATAAAGCATTATATTTTACCTATTTCCCCTCAGCCGCTTAGAGGCGGTCTTTCTTCTTGTTTTTGTCCTAGAGGTTTCAGGAGATTTTTTTAGAAATCGGAAGTCAAATTTGTAATTTTCAACAGAAAAATATACTAGAACATAAATAATTGCTGCAGTTCAATTCGTATTTCAAATTGAGGCATTTAAGGGTTAATTAGTTGTAATGCCATTTGGCAGCTAAATACAACTCAATAATTAGATATGATTAAATATTTAATACAAATAAATATCATAACCAGACCAAAAATGTAAGTTGAATACAAAGGACTAAAGTTCCCATTACAATAACATAGATACAAATAAAAGACTGTTATTGGAAGATTCTCTCTTTTAATTTTGATAAAATGTCACATATGAATTACTTTCATCAATAACAAACTAATTGCAAATTTTTTAATGTATTAAATTAAATATTAAATTATATATAAAATTAAAGTGTTATTTGAAGTTTTTTTTTTAATAATGCCCTAATTAATAATATAATATTGTATAACTCCACTAATAAACTCTATACAATTGAAGCGCTTATTACCATAATTACAATCTGTTTAAATATTTATTACTTTCAAATGCTTTTCAATAATTTATTATTAAACTATATTTGCGGTTCGTGTGCGGTTTTGAGGTTTGGCCAAAACTTTCAATATCCATAAAGCATTTAATTCTGGCATAAAGTCATGTTTTTGTAATTTAGATGCAATAAATTTTAATGGAAAAATTTCAATTTATTTGTTTAAGCTAATTTTATATTTTTAGTTTCATCAAATTAAATTTGGTCTGGCTAAAATTTACAAAATAGTGATGGAAATTTGTTTAAAAAACTAATAAATAAAAACTTGCTCTTATAGAAGCTACCCGTCATTATATAATAATTAATTAAAACGAGAAATTAAATACAGAAAAAAATCAGAATTGTGCGAGAATTATGAATTTAATCGATTTGCCAATTACAGCGGAATACTTTTTGGACATTCAGATTTTGTTTTACTGCATTTAAGTGTGTAAATATTTGCTCTTTATATAAATTTTTTGTTTGTTTCTCCACAGAAACTTTTCTCAATTTTAGCAAAAATTTCATTGAATTTTTTTAGTTTTTCTCAACAAAAGAAGAGTATTGCGCAAAAGAAACATTGTTTTTGGCTACAAAAATTTAATTTTCTAATGGCAACCGCATGTTTTTTAATTTTTTTGTTTTACCGAATTCAAGTCCTTTCATTTTTTCTGGTTGCTTTTTAGTATAAATATCTAAGTAGTTTGCTTTTACTTCATGGATATTAGATACATAGAGATATGAAATTTTGCCAATATGTATTTAACAACTAAAGTTTTTGCAAAAAATTTAGAATCCATTTTTTTGAACTTAAGGTAAAATAAAAAGAAAATGATATTTAGAGAGTTAAGAGATTTGAATAATTTCTTATGATATTAAAATTTTCGTCTATTTGTTTCTTTTTTTTACTTAGCAGCTTGTAAAATAAAATGTATATACCTTAACCTTAGCAATATTAAATTTTAATAAATTTTTAAGAAAATATTTAATTCTTTACTGAGTATAACCGAAACATAGGGATCTTGATCACATAATATTAGTTTATTTTTATAGCCATTATAATTTCTAATATTGTATTTTAAAACTTTATTTTTAAATTTAATTTTTTATTTTTATTCACGAATTTTATAAGCTAAATAAGGTAAAAATTTTATGATTTAGTAAGCCCATGGTCGGACCAGAACCGTCTTGTGGGCTTGGATTGGAAAAAATACAGCAATATTGAGATTCCCCAGGAAAACAGGTCTAGTTGAGGTGCTCTTGCACCTGACAAGGGATACAATAGATCTTCAGGCGCAGTGTCCCGTGTTTCCCGAACAATTCATTCACTCATTTATTTTATAAGCTAAATAACGTACAATGTTGTGAGATCTTACTTAAGACGCTTACAACAATTAAATCTAATAATTGAATAAGGAAACTATTATTAATACAGTCTTGAGGAAAATTTATTACAAAAAACCTCTTACCAATTTTAAAATGTTGTATTGAAACTGGTAAAATAATTCTTTTTAACATAAAATTCTCTGTGACTGCTCAGTAAATTTCTTATTGTTTCAAAATTAGTCCGTGGGGAATCGTGGGTATAGGTTATGAATTATTTATAGATGTTTGTTTTGAATGACCTAAAGCTTTTTTGTATAGGTCTTAGCAGTTTTGCGAACAAGGCTGGACAGCCGTAAGTCAGTATCGGTCTAATACACATATTACATAACAATGTCTTATTTTTAAGGTTGATCTTAGACCTTCTACTAAATATGTGTAAAGAGCATTTCCGCTTTATCACAGACCCTTAGGTCCCTTTCCTTTCTCGTATGTATAATATTATTTAAATGATTTTTGTAAATCGAATTGTTGACATTCGAGACTTACTCTTGTTACTTTTCGACCTTTTTCAAATGTTTTTTTATGTGCACATTAACAAATTTATTTTGTAGAATTGTTCAACTTAATATTTTTTAATAGATCATAAAATATTTTTCTGATAGCAGACATTTTTCTCAAGAAAACATTTTAATTTGAAAAATTGACTTTTCGCATTTTTGAACTAAGTTATTAAATATTATTCTATTGGACTATTTTTATTAAAACAAGATTTAGGGAGGAGTATTTAATTCTATTATCTAGTGAAAAATACCGTAAATGTTGTACAAAACTCAAGAAACCTGCCTTTTTAAAGCCCACACATATGTGGCCCCAGTTTTAAAGCATGAAAAGTCATAATTATTTTTTTGCCTCTTTATATAATTTAAGAAGAAAATACTTTTTATCAATTAGCAAGGGTTAAGATTAATTTTCCGACAAACACGATGAAATAATTTGTATCGCTTTGTGGTTATAATAAACAATTTAGCAGTTTTGCCAATATTAATTCCCCGCTTTTAAAAATTTTTGTTAAAACGCACTACTCATGTCAGCTAAAAAAAAACATAATATTAAATAAGTAACAACAACATCCATAGTAAATTCAAACAATTTTTATTGCTTGTAAAGATTTAAAGTGTTAATCTTGAGCGCGCAAAAACCATTTATTTATTGTTTATAGTTTTACGTTTTTTCCTTAAAATTATATGATAACATTTTGTACTGTGAAGTATATAAATATCATTATCGTTGAAAATGTCGTTTAAGGCAAATCTCCCAGATAATTTATTTAAACTTGTGTGTCTGTGGAATCCTTTTCAGTTGTGAGCCATAAATCCATGGCATCAGTAGTGTAGATCTTTAGATTAATTGCTGTGTAACCTTGCTTGAGATAATTTTAAAATTCCTACGAAAAAACCTCAAGAAGCTTATGGACAAGTGAATGGAGATAAGTAAAAGGGTTGTGATTATAGTACTAAAAGAAGCACTTAAAATTTGTCCTCTTAAGATTTTTTGGTAACTCTTAGAGAAAATGTGTTTATTAATTGAGATTTCTACATTCAAGCTAGGGAAATCATATATAATTACTAAGGGGTAGTTCCAAAGCTTTAAAAAAAAGAATTTTGAAATTAATAGCGAATTAAGTATTATGTAGTGCGACAAATAATGAACACTTTGATGGTAAAGTAATGAGATGAAATTCTTCAGCAGAAGCATATAAAATATAATTGTGGCCACTTCTGCTTTGGCGCTTTAACTGATTGGTTTAACATGGGGATGCCGTTGAGCACCTTTGCATGCAAATAATGATTTAAAAATTGCAATACTTAGAAGTCATTGAAATACAAAACACCATAAAAAATTAAGTACTCACAGACAGTGGTACCAAATGTGAAGATTTACCTTATTTTTAAAGTTTTTTGAGGTGCCAAAAAGATTAAAAGATTTTTAAGCTAGAAAAAAAGATTTTCTTAATATATGATATTTTGCACTTTTAGTCTATTACTTGAGATTCCTGTTAACTTAATTTCATATTTTCTTCTTACTTCATTAAAAGTATAAAAGGAAGTTAACTGCTGCAACACTGTATACTTCCATCCATTAAACCGCAACGATATTTTATTTTTATATACAAATTTGTAAAAGATATCTGATATATCTGTTTTGAAAAGTTCAAAAAAATGTATGCTATGATTGTACTTATGAAAATGAAATGCCATTTCGAAATAATTGCCTAAAGCTTTTTGTTGAGTTAAGCAACAGTTTATTAAAAGTTTTATTGAGTTCCTGGCATCTACTAATATAATGAAAAGAAATAATAAAACAACAATATAACAATAATATTCAACAAATTGATGACGAATGGCGAGAATTGCTCCACTTCAACTTTAAAAAATATAATTTATTGGATGAAAAGAATATTGAAACATTTTGGGAAATCATTTTGAGTTCAAATCGTTTGTCAGTACCAGTAGCAAAAGATAACGTCGAAAATTTTTTTTTAAATAAATAGCAATTAGAACAAACTAAGAAATAAATTAGATATACCAAAATTGTGTGGTGTTTTAAGGACCAAGTACTTTTCGAATAAATATGATCGTAATTGTACAAATTTTGAACAAACAAAAGAAATAAATAGCAGGATTAATAAAGAAATGAATAATGTAACCATAAAAAATTTATGAATTTAATATAAATACGTTATTGCTCTAAATATACCCTTTTAACTTTAAATTTGGAATTTTTCAAAAAAAATTCAGGGCTTTAAAAAAAGATGTTTTGAATTTTCCTAAACAAATTCCGTACTTTTCAAATCAAACCCAACATTTTTCAAACCAAGTTTGGCATTTTAAAAACCAAAATCAGCCCGCATTATATAAAATTCATTTGAAAAAGCCTGATTTCGATCTTTAAAATGACGAATTTGGTTTGAAAAATGCTGAATGTGTTTTAATTTGAACAATTGCGAACTTGTTTTAAAATACCTAAATTTGATTTGGTGAACTTGAAGTTAAAAACCTATATATGCTTAATATGCATATGCAATAAATATTTTATGCTATTTAATTTTATGTCCACAAAAAGCTTTATTGTTTTAGTTTAATTAAAATAAATTTTGAGCTGAATTTGATTTCAATAAAAGCACCTTAAAAAAGATTTTTAATACAAAAAGATTTTTAATGCAAATATTTCTCTTTATTAATGTAGATATTTTTCGATTTACATTGGTTATTAATCCAAATTGTTTGTAATTGGACTAAAGTTCGTAACGGAGAATTAGATATGAGACAATATTTCAAAGGAATATGTGAAAAGTACCAGTTATTCATTTCAACTTATACGGCAGAACAGAATATTTAATTTGAATCTATTGGGTGATAAAATGATATTTTTTAAGATAATAACACGAAGAAATATAGTGAAAAAGAACACTTCTCTCAAATTTCTACTGTTTGAATATGACAAAAGATTAATCATAGTTCAAAAAAGTTTTATTATTTTATGTGTTTTTTTTAAGCACAAAAATAATATTTTTAAACTAAAGAAAAATATTAACGGCCGTATTCATAAAGAAATAATTTAGATTTTAAAAAATTTTTATGTAAAATATGTCTTAAAATACATTTCAAATATAAGGTAATTTTTATGAATATAAGACACAATGAAAATATAAGTACCCAAAATATGTATTTTTTTCATTCTTAGCATCGTACAACGTTTTTGTTACAAAATAAATATAGGACAAAAATATCCTATATTGATGTAGTATCCAGGTACATTTTCAGGAAACAAAACGTGCATTTGTGCCTCGTTTGTCATCACGAATAACTGCAGGAGTATTTTAAATTATGTAAACTTCAAAACATTGTCGCGTTGCTGTGTTTAACTTCGGACAGATGCAACAATGCACACAAACACACTTTTACTTCTAAAATACAGTACAACAAAAGCCAGCCAGCAACCCATTTCATATTGTATGACTTATGAGATCGCAAGTGTTAAAGATATTGTAATTGCCCATGAGGTATAAAGAGTGTCACCTTTTAAGAAATTATTTTAAAAGAAGATAAGATGTTTACTACTCGTAATAACAAGTAATAAGAACATATTTCACTAAAATAATATGAATGAATAATATATACGAAAGAATATTTTCTTTATGTTTCAAGGAAACTAAATTTATATATGTACTCCATTCTATTAATGTGTAACTACAGCATAAAACTCCGCTTTGTCTTCGCCAAATAGAGACAGCAATTTCAATTTCCGACAGCTAAGGGTTTAATGATATAATGATATAAATTAAGGAAACCTTTTAGATTGAATAACTAATACACTAATGGTGGTCTCTTTTTTCGAAAAATTATATATTTTATAAATTTTTATATCATTCCTTACGATACTAAATTTTTATTTTAAGAAAATTGAAATTTTTTAAATAAAAATTAATCACACAGAACAAATTCAAATCGTAGTTGGTTACTTAATTCTTGGCTTTATATGTGACCGTGACAATAAAGTTATACCAAATTTTCTCTGGGCTTAATTATTATGAGATCCGATTTAAAAATATTGATTTTTTCTCATTCAATTGATTCTGATTCTCTATGTTTTATTGAAAACTTTAAAAGACAAGACAACCGCCCGACAAAATATTAAATGAAATTAATTATTCTCAAAATTGGGATTTTCATATTTTCAAATTTAACAGAATTTTATGGAAACCACATTTGAATATATATATGGAACAGTCCCAGAAACAGTCCACCAAACAAAACTTTTTTAAGTTTATCCAACTTATTTTTTAATCTTTTTTTGAAGGAATATTAGACTACAAATATAATTTTTTTAATAAAGAAAATGTATTTCGATGATCATTAATCCACAAATTATTAAAAATTCCTACCCTATCTCTGATCTTCTAGTGTCATACCGACGTTAACAATTTTTAGGTTTTCATATCATTACTTTAGTGTTAATGAAGATGGCCCGATCGAAAGCCATATTTTTCTACATTGAATCCACTTAAATCTTAGTAAAAAATTCTGTCTTTACTATTTTGGAAACACTGAAATTAGGTATGAAATTTCAGAATAGGTAATAGAATAGAAGAACTGTAACGCGCGTCACAAAGGTTTCACGTCTTTTGATAAAAAACGACAAAATTGATTGGCTGAAAATAAGTTCTTATTTTATATTTTCTTGAGAAACTGGATTCTGTGTGCTTTATTGTGAAAAATTCGCTAAAAATTATGAAAACACACTTCAACATGCAAAGTTACTTCCGTTTTTTTTTGTAGCGTGCATCATAAAACTTTGTGATCAATTATTTTGCAACAAATACCTGATAAAAATTATTTTTTATGCCATTCGAAAGTAGACCTGTATTCCACTAAACACCATGCAAAAGTTGGAGGTAGCTCTTTTGAAAGAGCAAAAAATTTTATATATTAATGTGAAAACGCGTACGAATGTAGCGTTCGTCACGCAAGATTTACCTAAGGGTAAAAAAATCAATTCAATCAATCACTTTTTTTTGATGTGGACAACATCTGAGCATCGAATGAGACCGATCCCATGCCCCAAAAGTGTTCCTTCCCAGAGATATGCGCGTTTTATGAAATTGATGGTACACCAAAGATACACGTATTTAAATCTTTAAAATGCCTCTCCTGAACAAAACCGGTTTTTACCTTAGGTCCCTTTAGGGACAAAAATAACCCCAAAGGCAAAGAGTGAAAAGGTAAACAGGTGTCAAAAAAATTTGCAGTGGTTTCCATTAATCTGCTAAGAGTACTTTACTCCTGAAATGTTTGGATTAAAAGATATCCAATGCAATTTCACAATATGGAAAAAAATAGAGGAACTTTACGTCTAATTAAAACAAGAATCATATGCAAGCTTTTGAAACCGCGACAAACACATATATATTTTTTTATACTTCAGTTTTGCCCATCCTGTAAAAATTTTTTACTTTTTTGGTGTTGTATCTATCAAAACACAAGTATATTTTTATAGTTTATGTTATTTTAACACCAATCTTTTCTATTGTGTGTCACTCGTATTGCGACTGACTAAAATGAGTCGCTTTACACTAGAAAAATATAGGGAAACATTGCAAGCTTATTTCCCAAGTGAGTACTGTGTTGCCCAAACTGCAAAATTATCATAATACTGGTGCGTGATATGTCAAATTCTTGAGATTGATGGTGAGACGCTGTTCTTGAATTGAGTTGCACACTTTCGGCCACATAAGCGACATTCTCGCCGGTACGCACCGTTATTCAAAATGTTCTGCAATCGTAAAGCGACTAATTTTGCTGATATGAAATGATACTTATAATTGGACCACGCGGTAGATTGCAATTAACATCATAAGCCATTAAAAATATTATTTAATCATATTTCTTGCTTGTAGCTTTCTTAATATTGCCTGAGATACAAATCACTGCATGGTTTCGTTTCTTTATTTTGAAAAAAAGTTTATATTCATAAAAAAATTTAAATATTTAATTTGTAATAGTCTTGCAATATTTTTTTTTGGGAAAGTAGGCAACTTTATAACCTTAATAATATTTCTATACAAAATAGTCATGTTTTAGTGATCATATGATAAAGAAGGGAGCAAAGAAAATGGAGTCTCTGGACATTCGATTTAAGTTTTTTTATTTTGTTATACGAGTGTTAATTGTTTGTACATGAAAGGTTTGTAAAATGCTTGGATATTTCTTTTATATGAGTTTGATAGCAGCTTAGAATAAATATCACAAAGGGTTAATTTAAAAACCTTAATTAATTTTTTCAATAAATAAAAAATATAAATATTTAGTCTATCTGCAACAAAGAAAGGTTTTACAGTACGATTAAGAATTAAGAAAATGAAAAAATGCAACCAAAACTGTCCTCAAATAAGATGTAATTTAAAAAAAATTTTAATTGCAAATATTGTTTAGACAAGTGTCACAGATCGTTTAAAAAGGATGTGGTGTAAGCAATAAAGTGAAATTATAAAAAGACTTAATTTACACCCACAATTAGAAAAATTCTATGTTTAAGGGAAGAACACTTATGTAAATATTTACACTAACGCATCGAGCGTTAACAGACTTAAAATAATAACTATAAAAAAATTATCAAAGGGTGAAAATTAAAAAGAATAAAAATGATTCTTTCAATGATGTCAATGTTAAAAATTTTAATTTATATAATACAAAGAACACAAGTGCAGGAAAAGAAAAAAGGATGTGATTTTTGTTACAAAAAAAAATAAATGATTTCGTTTTCTCTTGAACACAAAAAAAGACAGACGTATAAAAAAGTAATTATTTCCAGCAGCTACTTAACGTGTTTATACAACACAACATAACCCTAAACCAACATGTATGTGTGGCATCTTATTGTTGCCTAATGATTTAAAATATACGAGTATAAAAGGGGTGTTTATTTTTCAATGTCACACGTTCAATGTTAAACATAAAGCTCAGAAAGTAAAAAAAAACATACTAAATGAATGATTATGGGCGGGTTACGTGCCTCGTGTATACGATGGATGCAGATACCCTCTTGCGATTTTTTGTGGCACAACAGCTGTTTAATTTTTCCTAAACTATAGACTATAATTAGCTCTGTTTGATACCTTTTACTGGTTTAATATGCAGCGTCGGTTTTGGACCCTTTTTCGTTTAATAATTAATTAATCTGCTTGTTTCGGTTGAATTTATTCATGTGAATATATAAATAATTCTTATAACTAAATCTGTAAATTTTGATTAAAGCACTATTGGCATTATAGTTCATTGTAATATTTGGATTGGTTTTTCTCTAATTATAGCCACAGGCTTTTTAAGGTGTAAGGTGCTTAAAAGCCCATGATATTAAAAAGTGCCACTTGTGGATGCATCAGTTTGGTACTCCGATTTGAGATAAGCAAATGCAACTTAATAAACAGTTCGTTAAAAGCGCTTCTTTTCGCTATGTGGGAGAACCAGAGCAGAATTACGTGGAGTATGAGTAGCAACCAGCAGAATGAAATTTAAATATAGCGGCCCTTGTGTACTTGTGCAATTCGGAAGAATCGAATTCGCTGGATAGTTGGGGCAGCTTAGAACAGCCAGTATGGTAAATACTAAGGTTATAGTTGTGATACTCTCTTCTAAGCACTAGCATCTAATATCCGATTCAAGGAAAAAGTTGTTCGTTAGTTACCATCGGTATCTCCTTCTGGGCACTGTAATTAGTCACCACCAGAATGTCAACATTTTTACTTGTATTCCGTTGAAATCTATTTATATGTCCATTAGCGTGGCCCATATTATACACTGAGAATTACAAAACTAGTTCACATGTCTGGCCACCCACTAATTTTTTTACAAGTTATAAAAAAAGTATCTTGACAGAGTTTGAAAAGAATATTACTATTGGAAGACAGTGCTCAAAGACATGAAACATTAATCTCAAACTTGAAAGATCTGTCATTTTGGGGGTTGATTTAAAATAAGTACTAAAAGTTGAGAAGTAGTAAATTAGTTTATATTAAGCCATAAAATTTATGAATAATACAAAAATCTTTTAGAAAAGTGGTGAGTGGGAAATATATATTTTATATAGAAGAACTCCAAAGTTCACAAAGCGTTCCAACAGCGATTTTTCCTTTTGGGTTCTTTCAAAACCGCCTTCCTCGCGAAACAAGTGCATTTTGATGGCGTATATCAGTTTCGCCATCCAACGAGCGTGGTGTACTGCAGCTGGAGCTCTCCAATGAATTTTAGCTGGAGTATGACCCAGAGCTAGTAGAGACAGCTCTATTAGCTCCATGTAATCGTCTCTGGGATACTTTTTGCTTTCTAAGGTAATTAATAAAGCATTTACTGGGGCAAGTTTGAAATGTATATTGCCAGGAGCTTCTTTCAATGGCTTTATAAAGGGCCATGTTGTCTTGAATCTTTTGAATAAAGGAATGTCAGGAGAACTGGATGGTCCGAAACAGAGAGTAAAAGTCTTACTGAGAAAAATCTCCAAAATGTGTTGCCTGCATGCTATCCTAATTCTCTTCCAACTTTATGTTCCAGCAAAACACAAACTCCATTTTTCAATCCTGTATTAACGGATGTACTATCTTGTTCTCTAAATACCATTAAGCTACCGCATTATAAACAGCATTTGCTGCGTTTCCTCCGGTACCACTTTTAAGTTTTGGCACTCGAAGTAATTTCGCTTTTCCATCTGTAGACATACGGGCAAACTATTTACTTTTTCAGTGCCCAAAATATCATGAAGAATCTTCCCCTCCCAATGAACAATAGCTTTATCGTCAAAAGATCCTCAAACACATATTTTCTCTCCAACGCTGTTGCGATAGGTACCATTAGTCTTAAGGCTTCCCAATCATAAAACTTAATGCGATCTAATGCACTAGTGACATGCTTAGAAAATAAAGATTTCTTTGCAATTGGTTCAGATTTCAATTCCGTGTGAGATTCCCTTCTTTTTAGAGATGTTGACGGGTTATACATCTCTCTTGATATTTTTTTGGCTGAATCAGAATGTTCACCTTCTGAATCTGAAATAGTTTCAGTTGCAGATATCGCGGACGAGGGACCTGGCTCTTTACCTTTTTCCAGTATCTTTTTTTCTTTTATTTTTTTCTGAAGAATTCTTTCTTGTGTCTTGTTGTATTTCCTATCTGCTGATGAGATAATCATACTTCTTTCCGTCCTCTGATAAATTAAAAACTCTCTATCTTCGTCAACTTTGCACATAGTAAGTACATCAATGTGAGCAATATCAAACACCATATAATTTTAAAATTTTCAAGACGTTGAGCACTACCTTCTAATCCACCTAGGGCATTGAAGTTTTGGCACTTTACTACTTTCAACTGAAGTAAAAAAATAGTGGGTGTTCTGGTGTGTAAGTTGAATTTGAAATTTTTGGGCCTCCCTAATGTCCATTCGTAATGTCAATTTAAATTAAATTTATGTCTCACATTCTTTGTTTCTTTATTTTTTTTGCAATCAAAAAGGTTTGAAGATGCTCTTGAGATGTAAATACAAAATTAAACGCGTGTTGGCTCTTTAAATTTAAAACTGAATATATTCTTTAAGGTTTAAGATAAATATTGTGCCAATGTTCTGTCTACTTAGAGCTTTGTTTCTGTTGCTGTTCGTTCATAATAAGGAAATGTATTTTAATTGGCCTCTTTGATATGTCAAACGTTTAAGCGAGTGTGCTTTTAATCATTAACATTTGACAACAACTTGCACTTTTTATGTTAGCAAATTATTCAACTTTATTTTGTTAGTGTCTCCGTTTCCGGTTTTAATTCACAGTAATTTAAAGCATGATTTTTTACTTGCATCTTTAATTTTTTGGACAGTCAATAATATGATTCATATATGCGGATACTATAGATTTTCTGAAGTGCAAAAAGACTTTCACATTGCTATGTATTGTTATACGCACTTGAACTATAAAAGACTTTTAGTTAAGAAAATTTTGATCAGCAAAATTTTTTTTTAACAACCTCAGCTTTTATCCTTTACAAAGTCTTTACATGCTTTTACAATAAATTTATACATATTCTATAGTTTTCAGTTTATATTTATAAAGAAATTCTATACAGAAATGGGGTTCTGTTCATAAAAAATAGAATTGCTTCATACACAGTATCAAAGTAAATTTATTCAAGTATATGCAACTCTACAATAATATACTAGGGATAAATCGCCTGTTTGTCAAACGCCATATAAAATAAAAAATCGAACATTTGTTGTACAGATGCATTTTACTTTTGAATTTATAGCTTAAAAATAATATAATTTTGCTCGTAGAAAATTAAATTTTTTTTAAACAAATTCAAACTTTAATTATCTTTTATTAATTTGAAGTAAAATTAAAATTCATGTATTACTCAGAATTTTAAAAATACTTCTTAAAATCGAACGCTATATTTAGTTCGTAATATTTTTAAAAATATCTTAGCCTCATTAAAAACTTTTTAATTAAATTACTATTTATATAAAATTTATATGGGAATAAGTGTTTCTTTTGGCTCTGTGTAGCTAAACAAATTTCTTTGTTTTCTTCTCAAAGAATAACGTCCTTCAAAGTATGATTACTAAAGATAATCCCAAAAAAGTTCTCACACAAAATCCTTTCTATTTGTTAGTACAACATACAACTTGTTGTGTCGCCAATTGATAGATGATATTTTAAGCTACTTAAGTCCAAAATGCAAATACAAACACATACAAATTACTTATTTATTTGTTCATTACATAAATGTTAAATCATTTTGCACAAAAGTCAATACCCTTTATCATACAACTGAGTGGCCAGTAAATAATTTGAACATGACTTATTTTGAGAAATCATGTTCACTCTTAAGCATTGTTGAATTTTATCAATGCAACCATTGTGCATACACCCCCCTCTATTTCGTAAAGAAATTAAGTAATCCTTTGTAAATGTCACTATAATGAATGTTGCACTTACCCTTGAATCTAGCCATGATTAGAATCGTAGACATTGTTGTGTATGGAAACATAATCTAAAATGTAATGCAACCAGCAACATGATTGTACAACTGTTATGGGCTTAATTTTTAGTTATTTTTTGGTTTAACTAACTCAAATCTGTCGTCTAAACAAATTATTTATGTTTGCTAGGTGGCTTTTAACAGTCAAAGTTTACTTTGCAAAGTTTTAATTCAGCTGACAGAAAGACAAAGAGACGAATATAATCTTATTCTGTCTTTCTCCCAGCTGAATTAAACTTTGCAAAGTAAGCTTTGACTGTGTAAAAGCCGTCTTATTACAACGGTGTATTTCATAGCAGCTTGCTGACTTCATTAGTTTCACGTATATTCAAGTCCCAGAAACAGTCCACCAACCAAAATTTTTTGAAATTTGAAATAGAAAAACTGTAACGTGCGTCACAAAGGGTTCACGTCTTTTGATAAAAACTACAAAATTGATTGGCTGAAAATAAGTTATTTTATAACTTTCTTATTTTATCTTTTCTTGAGAAACTGGATTCTATGTGCTTTATTGTGCAAAATTCGCTAAAAATTATGAAAACACACTTCAACATGCAAAGTTACTTCCGTTTTTTTTTGTAGCGTGCATCATAAAACTTTGTGATCAATTATTTTGCAACAAATACCTGATAAAAATTATTTTTTATGCCATTCGAAAGTAGACCTGTATTCCACTAAACACCATGCAAGTTGGAGGTACCGCTTTTAAAAGAACAAAAAAATGTTATTTATTAATGTAAAAACGCGTATGAATATAGCGTTGGTCACCCAGGATCTGCGCATATTCTCTATATTTTTTTGACAACCATTGGATCAGTTAAGATTTAGCTTTAAAAAAAATTTGCAAGGTTTTTTTTTAATTTAAATGCACCAGAATGACTGATTTAACACAACTTAAGGTATGGGAGATTTTTGATTCTCTTTAAAAATAACATACACTGCATTTTAACTCGTTAATCATTACTTTGTCATGGCGATTCCTTACCACCGTTAAAAAAAACACATGCCTTTGTCAGGTATTGAAAAGCGGACCATTCGTATAACAAGCGCGTGCTCTACTGCTGTGTCAGTCAGAGATTACTTGTTTATTAAAAGAAATTTCCAAATTTTGCTGCGTATGTATATATATTTTAATAACTAAACAAGAAACATATACCGCAAGTAAAAATATATAAGAATTTGGAAGGACATAATGCACAATTTCGAGTAATTTCGTTTAAATTTTATAAAGGTAACGCAATAGTATATAATTGCTACCTGGCTAATGTATCTGGCTACTGCCTTTAAGTTCATTTCTTTTTTGCAGAGTTTCACGTTATTATTTTATCTTTATGTAGTTACAACATTTTGCCATAAACGGGCTCTACCAAAACATTTAACATAAATGTTAAAAATCTAAATACAAACTTCAAATATATTCCAGAATTGTATAAAAAAAAATATGAATGGAATGAATATTTTCAAGGAAATTAAAACTATAAAACAAAATATATCTGCATAATTACTTTTGACAAAAACCTTCTTTAGAAACTTAAAAAACATAAAATATAAAGTATTAGCTTTTCCAATAAGGCCTTGAAAACTTTTTTTTTAAATAAAACGCAAACCAAATTTAATCAAAATATTTACGAATGGAACTCGACTTCGTTCATATGGCCACCGCGGGCACGTCAGCAGCGGTTGATTTGTTAGCCCCAATTTTCGATGACTCGGTAACACATTTCGGTTCTAACGGACGCTATTTCGCGTTTATGATTTCTTCCAACGTCGTCAGCTTGTTGGCATAGATCAATGATTTCACGTAGCCCCAAAGAAAAGGCTAGAGGTGTTAAATCCCACGAAAGAGGTGGCCAATTGACGGGTCCATTTCTTGAGATAACACACTCATCAAACTTACTCTTCAATAAATCGGTTGTAACGTGTGCTGTGTGGCTTGTGGTACCGTCCTGTTGAATCAACATGTGCCAAATGCCACCGGCATGCAAACCACACTAAACAGTTATTTTTTGTGGATGAAATGGTAGTTCATGAAGCACATATGAATTTTCACGAGACCAATAACACATATTTTGGTTGTTGACGAACCCATTAAGCCAAAAATGAGCTTCGTCATTGAAGATGATTTTGCGATGAAATTCATCATCTTGGCGCAATTTCTCCAGAGCCCAATCGGAGAACGTACGTTGCATCAAATGGTTCATCCGCTTCAATTCTTGAGTAAGATTGATCTTGTATGGGTATAAACCAAGATCTTTACTCAAAATTTATCATAAAGTGTTCTTGGCGATGCCCAGTTCTTGAGAACGCACGGCAGCATCACACAATGAATATGTAGACTCAATTTTTTGCACTAAACTGTTTATTACTTCTCTACTAAGGCAAGAATAATGACCAAAAATTGGAGTTAACGTTCTTAAAGTTGTAGTCACCGCCTCCGAATTTCGGCATACATATTCATAATTTGCATACGTTGATCATTCGTGTACTTTACAATGATGAAAATGTTGAGTTTACTAAAAAAAGGAAAGTAACGGTTAGATGATCAGAGAAATAGTGCGCTCACAAATTAAATTCAAAGTTGTCAAGTACCTATTGGAAAACCCTTTATGTCAAAGCAATACTTCAAAAAAGCATGCCACAAGTTGCTACAAAAAATGTAAAGAAACCCATGGAATTGTGCTGAAATAAAATCATAATACTTAATGGATACAGATGAAAAAAAGAACGAACGAAAACATCGCATACAATCCACCACATGGTTGGCAGCAAACATTTAGTAAAGAGAGAAAAGAGAAATAATTTGGATGTGAAACTATAGTGAATACCTCAGTGTTTTTTTTCTGTCAAACAATGTATTCCACATATGAAAATAATGTTTAGTAATGCAACAATTGAAAAATATATGTACGACCACATTGGTTTGATTATGTATCTTTCGAAATCAGTTGTCTGTCGAATGCCTTTGAGGAATGAACTTCGTTTTTTCATTACTGCTTTGATAAAAGTTTAACGTAAAAACTAGACGTCATATAGAATATCAGTTCCATATAAATTTAAGTATTGCATGTATATAAAATTCTTGGTTAATGTTAATGTGTGCATAAAATCAAATATTAAACCTATTATAACTTTATTAATCGTTTGTGAATTAGGCCATTAATCTATTAATTCATAATTCTTGTAGAGAAGTACAGCCATTACATGGCTGGATATTTAAAACAAATATACTCAGTTATAAAATTAATGTAAATTTATGTACTCCCTTCTTTAGCTGTTGATGTTACAAAAGCAAAACATAAAAAATCTGAAGCGAAACCGAAAAAGCAAAATATTTAGTCATGTTTAAAATGAATCGTAAATGAAAATTAAAAATAAACATATTTTGAGCACTAGGTCAATTTTTTTAAAAACGTTATCAAAATGTTTATTAAAAATACCCATATGTGTAAATAAAAAAATTTTTACAATAATCAAAAAACAAGAAATATACATAAATTGTCAAAATTAAAATACCAAAAAATGAACAACTTAATAAATACATATGTACACAAACATAAAATATTATAATACCCAAACATTCAATTTCCGTTTCCGTTCTTATATTATAACTATCTATGTGCATGAGCAAGCTGTATCTGCTTTAAAATTAATTCTCTTTCGTATTGAAAAGTTAATAATTTGTAGCATCTCTAACATATATCAACGTTTATAGTTATTTTCTTTATTCGAAACTGTCACATTATTTAAATCAGGATTGTGATTAAAATTAACACAATGTGATTGATACTAATGCAGTCTTTTGCGAAAAAATGTTATTTCTGTATTTTTGATCTGATCTATGTCCAGCTTATCTATATTTTAATTTATTCCTAGTTGTACCTACATATACTGCAATTAGACCTTTCTAATGTCTCTATTCAATCTTTTGTTTTACTGAAGCCAAACAAAGAAATGGCAAAATATCGGTGTTTTTAATAAAAATTTGTTAACGTTTTTTAAAAAAATTTACCTAGCGCTCAAAATGAATTAGATTAACTTAAAAAAACAGAAGGTCGAAAAAATATATAAGAATAATTGAAAATAAATCAGCAAAACAGAATTGAAGACCACAAAATAAAATAATTAAATCATGGCGTTTTCTTTTCTTTTTATTGAAAATTTGCAGTATAATAATTTTTTGAAGTATTGATTTTATCAATATCAGTATCATCACTTACGAGGCAAAATTTCCGTCGTAAGAAAATATTGAATAGCAATTATTTTCTTTACATTTTATTTAGAAAAGAAAGCGGCACCAATTAAAATTTAACCTCGTCTATGGCTGGTTAAATTTTGCTATTTTTAACATAATATACACAATTTAAAATTTCACAATTGCTTACATGGTCTCTCAGCTGGCCCCAGACTGCAGGACCTACTCTTAAAATATACTAAAAAACGCTAATTAAATTATTTTATTGTTAGATTGCATTATTTTTAAAGAACAAAATGAATATCAAATTAGATAGAAAACAAACTAAATTAATTTGGTGAGGTCAAAAATAAAAGTTTTAATCTTTTGTAAAATTTCTGAATGCTGCCATCACACTGTTAATAATATATCGTTGTACACAAATTTTGCACATTTCTTGCATTTTGTTGCCACTTTGTGATCGCATTTGGGAACGTAGCGCTATCGTGACTTGATCACATCTAAAATGCAATCGTTGTTACGAACTTGGAATCTATTGTTGCCGCGGAAAAAATGAAATGGAAAAGTACGTTGACCTCATGCGAATAATTAAGGGTTAATAAATGTGTCTATCTTTTAAACTTACAAAAGATGTAAAAGCCAAAACCAAAAAATTTTTGATTTTTTTTAATTAAGCAAATGACGAAAAATATAATTTTTTTTTAATTTTTATTTCCTTATAAGGAATTTATATTTTATTAGTATTAACAGAGCTTCCAAAAAATTCTATACAACGCAGAACTTTGGATTCGCAAGTATCACCATCAACGGAAACAATGCTTCAATTTTATTTTACTTGTTTAATATAAGATCTTCCAATAAGATATGTATGTATAAAAACTAGTATTTTAAAACGAAATTATCGAACGTTTATTTAATTGTATGTTAGCTCTGCGATATAATATATTTAATGATAGATTTTGTAATTGATGATGATGATGTTAAAAATTGTTAAAGGTCTTTAAAATACTTCATACTTTAAAAATGGCTGCAAGTAAATTGTACTGCATATCTTTTATACACATCAGTATAGGTATGAATTAATGAATATTAATTGATTTTTCGAAAATTAAGTTTTGATAAGAAATCGTAGTTTTTTGATGGTAACGATATTTTGTAAATTTTTTAATTTAGTAAATTTTTTAATTTAGTAAATTTTTTAAATTTCCTTTGCTTGAAATCTCAACGATTTCGTAAAAATTTTTTGCACTCTTCAGTGAAATAATTTTTTTTAAAGTTTGGGAATGTAAGTGTTGGTTTATATTTCATCGAAATCTATTACTTACAAGATTTTAAACAAAATATAGTTGAGCTTTACTATATTTCCGTTACAAAACTACACTTGATTACTAGATTTTGACAATGTTTTCCCAAAATCTAATAGTACTTAAGGTTACATACATAGACGGTTGTCAGATCTTACAATATTGTAAGATCAGACAATGTGCTGACAAATGTAAGAAAACCTTCCAAAAGTTGTCAGTTTACGCCGTTGTCAGATTGTTGTAATGCAAAAATTGCTAGATCTACTGCTAGACATTCTCATCATATTCTTGCCGTATACATGGCTGCCAGTAATATTTTTAAATATTGACGAAAATAAAAACAAAAATCTTCTGTTTTATACAACAATCTTTCATTTAAAAATTAACAATTCAACAGATTTATTAAAAACAACAAAAACCTTAAACATTTTATTCAAAGCGAGATTTGAAGAGATTTTGTGCCCAAAAAATAAACGTTAATTCTTTATATGAAATGTTTTGTATTCGTACTTTAATTTAAATAGAAATTCATAGAATACACTATTAATTCATGTGTAGAGTCGAATTAATTTTTTGGTTTATTCTATTTTATAGGCGTACAAACATATGTACATATAAAATACGAAATAAGGACATATGATATTGATTTAAATTGGGTAATTACAAAAATAAATACTCTACATACATATCATAGTTATGCTTTTCATTATTTTTTGTAATGATAACATTGTAATATTCAGAAGAATTATTTTTTAAATAATATTTTGAAAAAAAATTCCCTCAAGGATTCATATTTCCAATTAACTTCTCATCTTGGTTTTATTAAGATTAATTTTGCTTAATATTCTTTAAACATTGGCCGAAGTTTGGCAAGGTCATTAAGTTATTTACAAATTCACAAAAATTTGGAAAAACAGATTTATTGTTTGGTAGATTAATTGACTTTCCTCTTTTCCAAAATATATATATCTACATTTAATGCGCTGTCTCCAAGATACAAAAATTTGAGTTCTCTTATTTCATATCTTAATATTTTAGTTTAGAGACTAGTTTAGGAAAACCTTTTAATAAAGGAATTATTTTTTCAAAATCACAGATGGTGTAATTAAATTTTAATTTTTTATAATTTTGTCATCGAAATCAATTGTTTTTTTTTTATTTGGTAACACAATTCAACGTAAAATGACACACAGTAATCAATAATTTGATTGAAAGTTTCAGCATAACATTTCTTAACATTTCTTTTACATACACACAAATATGAACTTCTTTCTTTTTTTAAATATTTTTACGGTTATGGAACTCAATTCGATTTAGAGGCGTATTTTTTATACAATCTTCTTCTAAAAAATTATTAAAATATTTTAAAAAAGTTTTGTCATTGCCTTCAATTTTGTTTAGATTATTCATCAAATTAAGCATATATTTAAAAAAACAAAAGTACAGCTCGTTATTGTCATTCAAATTCTTAAATATTTCTTTAGCAGTATCAATATCATCGATATTGGCCGCAAAACAAAAATATATTTTTAGAGCTTGACATTTTGCCGTACGTAGAGGTGATGTTGAGCAAAAAGTAGCGAAGTCAAAACATCGTCAAAGTATAAGGAATACTAAACAAAAATCGTCAAAGGTCATTTTCTAAAATTCGTTATAAAAAATCTTCATAATGTCGTAAAATCGTAACGTTTGGCACCCTTGGGCGTAAAGCCTTATTTAAGGGACAAGAATGGAAAAGTTTGTAATCATCATTGAAGTAGTTTTATTACGAGAAAATATTTTTATTCCAACTAATTTTACTCGTTGAGAAATGTTATAATTTTTATATAAAAATTTTTAAAACCTCTAGGAACTCCTTATTCAAATAGCTAACAACATTGTTGGTAGCTCTCTGTCTGACAATGGACTGACAATGCATTTTCTTACAACCTTGTCAGACAAACGCTTGCAGTAATTTTTAACACATTTTACTGATAATATTGCAAGATCTGACAACCGTTTATACAGAGCTTTAGTGATGCAACTACAGGATTTCCAAAATTGTACTAAGAAATACAACGATGTACAAGAATTTTACTTAAAGAGGTGCGCGTGCCTGCTGTTTTGCGTTTGAAATATAATTTGTTTTATGGAATTCCATATTTAAAAATTAAATTTTCAATTAACGAAATCTTGCAAAATGTAAAAAACCTGCGGTGCGATTAAATAATTTTGCATGATTCGTTAAAACAAAATTTGTCTACAAATGTTATAATCGCCCTTTTTCCCAAAATTAATATTTTACATATTTAGTAAAATATTAACTGCCGTATTCATAAAAAATAATTTGAGTTTGAAATGTATTTTAAAGAAAATTCGTATGAAAAATTTGACTTAAAATACGTTTCAAATATAAACTATTTTTTATAAATACGGGGATAATAGTTTAATTAAAAACAAATTGAAATTGACTATTGAGGGGTATAGCTATTAATTTTAGGAAAAAGGGCGATTAAAAAAATTTTAAATATAAAAATTATAGCCATTCCAATAAAGAGCACCAGTTATTAACTTGACAGCACCCGGCCAAAAAACCATCAGTGGACCTTAAATCAAATTCTTGAAAAGTTTCAAAACTCTGATCTTATACAAAAACTTTCAAAAAATCAATGAGAATTTAAAAGATTCCTAAAGTATAAGCACAGTAGTAGGCCTTGAAACTTATTAAAAAAATCTCAAGAAATAAATGTTATTCGATGTGAATCGATTTTATTTTCTTTACAAGCCTTAAACAATTTGTTGCCCTTTGGGTGACAATAAAAGTACTTAAAATGGCAAAAGGGATATTAAAATCTTAGTTAAGTATTTTGCTGATGTATGTCGTTGCTGTGCAAAAGTATCTTGTTCTTAAAAGGTGCCATTATTGATGTTTTGATCTATATTAACAAAATACAAATTGACGATTTATGCAGCTCATATTTATAATTTTTGCTGCAACTTATACAATATTTTCTATTACGCAAATCTTGAGAAACTAGTGTTTTTTAAGGAGTTTTCTATCAAAGTGCTTTACGATGTAAATGCTTTATCCTTTACAAGCACTCTTTTTGTCAGCATTCAAGGAACTTATATATACAGCCCTCCTAAGGAAGAAATTAAAATTTAGTTGTTGATATGTAAAATTGGCTCAGTAGGCCTAAATAGGCAGAAAAATCAAGTATTTTTAAGTAAAACTTCCTTAAATATCCAACATAATTCTTTATTATTATTCCATATTATTTTGTAAAACAATAGTCTAAATTTATGCAGCTAATAATATAATGCTGTTATTATTTAATTAAAATTGAAGCTTAAACTATTCGTAGTTTTAAATCCAAAGTGGTTATTATTTTTTGGCTAATGTTCGTAACATTTTTAGTCAGAAAGAATTGGACATGAGACAATATTCCACTTTGGATTAAACTATTTGTTTTGTTTAATTATTTAAAATTTTTTTTTTTTATATTTTCGATAAAGGTTTATTTAACAAACAAGTTTTAGCAACTTTTTTGTTTAAGCCATAATTAGTTTCGGAAGGTTTACATTAAAACAGCAACAAATGACAAATGTTAACAAATTACTTAACATTGAACATTTGTTTAACAACTCAGTATTATAAAAGATTTATTATTGTTAAATAACAAATCCTTTTATAGTACGTTGAAAAACATTCATTTATTTGCTGCGTCTAAAGTTGAATAATCTATTTTCATTTTAATCTCTTAACAACTATATACAATTATATTAAATTACAATTTTAATGAGAATTTAGAAAAGTTTTAATAAAGGCTTTAAGGCTTAATGCAAATCTATGGATGTATGGATGTTGGAATGCAAAGTCAAATATAATGGAGCAGGAGATAAACATATTTAAGACTTCTTCACAAATAACATAGTTTGTAATAATATTTCACTTACAAAAAAAAATAAGAGGCTTCGAAAATCACATAGTGCTGGTTATAATTTAAATCTTATATTTTTAAATTATTATTTGTAAATAATAAATTATGTATATCAAATAGTTTTTGCTTTGTTGAATATTTTGCGTTTATATTTTTATATTCTAATTTCATTCACAAAATTAATGCCAAAAACTTTTAGGAGATCTTCTAAATCGAAAAATATTAAAAATGGGAAAGAAAAGAAACTCCAGAAAACTTTTTTGATTGTTGGTTTTGTTGATGCAATAATAAACGCCTCTTCTTGTCGCGACGCATGTCACAGATATTTGCAGTTTTCACATTTTTTCATCTTTATAATGCATTTTCAAGCCAACACTTAGTTGCCCTTCTGAAAGCAAACATATAAAAGAAATAATAAAAAGTACTCGTAGAACAAAACTGCCAAAATGAGCGTTAACGAAAACATACTTGCATACAAGTTAATACCAGCCGATAATAGGACAATATTCAGTATGATTCTTTGGCCAGAAGCCAAGGTAAAAAATAACAACGATGAAAGAATGTTGTGCACCAAATGTCAAAGGATTAATTTCGTTTATAAAAACGACAGCTACTTTATTCGTTCTGCTAGTGGAAGCAAACAGAAACTTAAAAGCGATAAAATGGAAGGCACCATAACGAAATGAAAATGCTTAATGATAAAATTTGCTAAATATTAAAGTTTAGGTAAATTTTCAATTTCAAGAACTTTTAAATATTTTTAAATACGTAGACATATAATAAACCTATATAAGATATTTGCCTCTATGGAAGATTACAAACACATGTTCAGGACAACATCGGAAAGTATAAAGCTGGTTTTATGTCAGGCGAATCCACAAGTAATTGAAAAATACTCTGAACGAAATAATGATTTCCATTAACTATTCATAGATTTCAAACAAGCATTCGACTCGACAAAAAGTGACATGCTATGGAAAATTCTCAGACAATTTGATGTTTCAAGCAAATTGGTAATATTAATAAAGATGACAGCAACCGGAACTATGTCGTGTGTAAAAATATATGGAAACGTTTCAAGATATTTAAATACTTTAATTTTGATATTCAGGAATGAATGCTCAAAAATTAACTTCTTTAAAAAGATGTGTGATAGCTCGCATTGTCCTGATGAAGAATGTTTCATCTTCGGGGATAGTTTAACGAAATTCTCCAAAGACTTCCAGCTAACAAATGGTCGTTTAACACTCAGAATCGACAATTCTACGTTGCTCAAGCGGAACAGTTGCCACATGACGCATTCGGCCAAAAAAAACAGGCGACTATTTGCTTTGCTGTGCTTCTTCCACGAACAACTTTTGTCAAATTAGCTCGTCTTGGAATAACCACACGATCAATTGCTCTTTTGTTTCCGGCTCATAAGCATATATCCATGATTCGTCACCTATCACGATCTTATACACGTCTTTTGAAGCATCACGGTTGAATTTTTTAACCATTTCCTTACACCACTTTATGCGATCCTTTTTTTTAAGCGATTGATAAATTAAATTTTTTTCACGCATTGCATCGATGTTTTGTGACACAACAACCGATTTTGTACGACTTTCACGGAATTCGTCGGCGACGGAACTACGACCAGCGATATACTGTGGGTTTTGGTGATGCTTTATCACCCTACAAAGAACTGAGGTCATCGACATATTCTTGTTGAGAAAATTAATTTACGTCGCAATTGTAAAAAATAATTCAGAGAAAACATTCTCTGGAAATTTCAATTGATTTTCTCAACAAATAGCACTTGTACATCAATACGTTGTGAGTACGTTTATGCTAAAAATGTCAAATTTAATTATGGTGTTACCAGACTTTAGCTGCTGACATTAGTGTTGCCAGTTCCCGATATATAAATATGTACTTCCCCTCGTAAATGCTTGCTTTGGTAGAACATTTCAAATACGAGTACAACAAACGATTGTGCCAGTAGATAGCTGAACAAATGGAATCTGCAAACAAAGGTTTTAGAAGGTTGTTTAGCAGAAAGCTATTAAGAAAAACATATAAAAACTATTTACACAAGACGCTAATCATACCAATCGTTATGTATGCTGCTGAAACTTGGTCAGCCAAAAAATCAGATGTAAGAAAAATTTATGATTCTGAAAGAATAGTATTAAGACGTATACTGGGACCCATAAAAGAAGAATATGGATCATAGAGAATAAGATATAATGCCGAGTGCATAAGTGAATTAAATGATCTGAATAAAATACAACAGCTAAAATGAGCAGGACACATTATAAGAAAGAACTCAGTCAATCCAACACAGAAAATATTCCAAAAAAATCCAAAGAAGAAGAACCAAACAACAGTCGGTGAACAATGTAGAAGAAAGTGCGTTAGAACCGAATTGCAGAAATTGGAGAACCATTGCAAAATATAGAGATAAATAAAGCAAACTTTTACGGGAAGCCAAGATTCAATACGGAGTGCAGTGCCATCAATGATGATGGTGTAAATTTTGTTAAATAAATAATTAAAAATTTTAAAATTTTTGTGTACAGAGAGGTAAACTACATACCTAAGGCGTATCTAAGTTAAAAAAATATTAAGAGTAAGCGTTTAAAAATAAAAGAACTATAAAAAATCCTATTTATAGTTTCAGAAATATTAATTGCATTTTAAAAGTAACGACATACATATATATGGGTAAGAAACAGTCCACCAACCAACATTTTTTTTAAATTTATCTAACTTATTTTTTTTATATATTTTATGAAATATTCTACTAGATATACATATATAATTTTATGAATAAAATAAATGCATTTCGATAATCATTACTGCAAAAATTATTAACAAATTCTACACTACATCAGATCTTCTAATTTCATACCAGAAATTAACAATTTTTAGGTATTCATATCATTATTTTAGTGTCAATGAAGACGGCCCGATGGAAAGCCTTATTTTCAATTTTAGTAAAAAATGTTGACTACTATTTTGGAAACATTGAAATTAGGTATGAAATTTCAGAATAGAAAATAGAATAGACAAACTGTAACGTGCGGCACGTACCGTGCCTCACAAAGGGTTCACGTCTTTTGATAAAAAATGACAACATTTTTTGGCTGCAAATATGTTATTTCAGAATTCTCTTACATTCATAGTTTTTTTAAGGAACTGGATTTTGTGTGCTTTATTATGCAAAAAAATAAAAAATTACGAAAACACTTCTAACTTTCAAAGTTACTTCCGTTTTTTGTAGCGTGCATCACAAATTTTTGTGATCAATTATTTCGCAACAAATCCTAGCTAAAAATTTTTTTGTGCCATTCGAAATTATTTCAGTAAACACCAAGCATAAGTTGAAGATACGAGTACCTCTTTTGAAAGACCAAAAAATTTTTATATATTAATGTGAAAACTCGTACGAATGTAGTGTTCGTCACGCAGGATTTGCCCTTGTTATAGTTTTCAACGATATATCTAATTAAATTTACGGTAATAATAAAAATTTATCATGTGATTTTTTCTCAAACTGTGTGATAAATAATATAAACTGAACATAAAGTTTGCTTTAAAATAATATTTTTAAAGTACTGGGAGGAAATTACGGCATTCGATATCAAACGAAATTTGCACACAATTTCAATCAACTCAATGTTACAGATGTGTCTAAGGTTTACGGTGGGTACCGAGCCAAAGGCCATAAAAAACCACCGTGGTCTCAACGCCGTATGAAATTCTGCGTTCACCACCGAAGTAAATATATTTCTTGCATAATTTTACCAAAAGAACATTCTTAGCTACTAAAAACAATCTTAGCTTTTGAAAATACAAGTCGCCAGAAACCGGATCTTGGAATATTTAAGCTGACTCCCCAGCTGATACAATTTATTAGGTTTGCCCCCAACAATTTCGTGGCTAGAAATTACAAAATATTTTGTAAAGTGTACGTCAGGTTTCTTTTGTATGTTGCATTTTTTGTTATTGTAGTCATAAGTTGCATACTGTTATCATTAATGAATATGTAAATAAAATCATGATGTGAGCGGAAATAATTTAAATTTTTTAATAACTAAAACATATTATTTTGTTTTGTATTATTTATATTAAAAATATGTTTATATGCAACAAAAGTCATGCACTTTATTTAAATTCATCACAATCTTTAAGTGAACGCTTAAACAAACAGCTGTCAGATTGTCCTAAGAACGGGGCGTTGAATTGGGATTTAATTTTGAGTTGAATTATATTTTTGCTTACGCATAAATAGTTCAATGACTTTAATTTTTCTTCTTTAAATTATTAAAGTAAACAAGATTTCAAATCATCTAACCGACTCTTCAGAATCAATTTAATTACATATGATGTTTCCATATTTGTGTATCTTTATGAAATTTAATATGCCAAACTAATTGCAATATCAATCCTTTTGTTCAATAATTTTTAATTTTGCTGCCTTTGAGGATAAGCAAAAGTATGAACGAAAATAGAATGTTGTAGAGTATAATACGTATATTAACAATTCAAATTGACGGCTACAATATTTGACAAATAAAATCATCACAATTGTGTGCACGCCAGAGGACACTGATACCCAACGAATACAAGCGCTTGAAATATTACTGTTTTATCATAGGTATTTGGAATTTGAAAATAACATTCCTATAAATTTGAGAAAAAAGGTTTGAAAAATGATTGTATCAAAGTTAAGGAAAACACACATTTTTATTGTTTATCTTATGGAAATTTTAATAAAATGTATTTAATTAAGTTTCGCTTTTATTTACAATCTATAAAAAATATATTTTTTTTGGGCTAAGAACATGCTTTTTTATTGCATTTTTCTTTAGGTGAAATTGTTCCGATTTTGTTAATAAAAAATTAGTTTCAATTTATTAAATATTTCTTAAATAAAAAAAGAAATGAATTTACCTAGATTTAAACTTGAGCCAAACAATTCCTTTTAACTTAATAATTTTTAATTTGAAATCAAACTCATGCGCTTGCTGGGTAAATAATAAGTTATGAGTTTATTTGTTTTGCACCCTACATTGGCTTTTGTGTCTTAGGTTTCTTTGAGTACATGAAACAGAAAAATTTCAAGTCCTTTTAAATTGTAAAATGTGGCTCTATAACTGAATTGGAAAATACTTTTACTGTTGTAAATACGACATGAGCAGCGCGTGTAAAAATGATTTAAGAATATTTCTAATGAACTATTGAACGGGTAAAAATCTTCAGTTTTAAAATATTGCTTTCCAGTAATTACTTGTTTTTACTTAATTGAAGCAAATATTAAAAAAAACCCACTTTCTTAAATATGCATAAATCCGTTTTTGCAGGTACCTGGCAGTCACTTTAGCCGTATATTTGGGAAGCTGTTTTATATTTAACACAACACAAATAAAATTACATTGGTTCACAATTGATTTTAATATTTTCTTATTTTTGCTGTTGCAGTTGCTGTTATTGTCGCCTCTTCATCCATAAAATAGTAAACATTGCATATATTTTGCCTATAGATACAAATAGTTATATAACGTCGTTTAAAATCCAAAAGTACGTACCAAAAAAAAAAAAAACAAAATGTAGTTTTTGATTGATTGTGACTTGTTAGGTTATCTAACATGTCTCACAAAATTTTTAAATTTTGCGACCAAAAATAACGCATTTATATCCACAAATTCAAAATTACGTATCATCAAACTTGGGGTAAGAAATAAAAATAAAATGTTGGAATTTTGACACGTATATGAATCGTGTTCTAACGACTGCGATTCACACAAAGAAAATAAATATCTCCTTTATTTTTCCAAAAATTCATTGAAGTTTTAGAAAATCGTAATTATTTTATTTTCAAACCCAGAAATGATATATGTGGCACTTATATATCATCTGAAGCAAGAAATATTTCACAGGAGCCGTTTGATAGCCACAGAAACCAAATCAACAATACGAGAGAAGAAAAAATAAATGATTTAGAAAGTGCTAAGGCAGGTGTATGGACTTGCTGGCTGTAAAATTTATTCCACAGTCAAATGCAAGTTCATCATACAACAAATTTAATTGCAAGTTCACAACTTTACTACATACAATATCGTTACGTAAGGAAACCTTGTTGCATCAATTTTCGCCATTATTCTCATAAAATATTTAACAAACGAAATCCTCCGTACGCCAAAATTTCATCATATAATTGTATATTCAGACAGATGTTTTCACAAAAATCGCAATGTGTTGTTATCCAATGTTTTGATTTCCTTTAGTGTTCAAAAAAACAAAAACAAAAAACAGTATTATTTTCTTGATTATGATAGTGTTCCTAAAGAATTCTCATCGATTCGGCTGGGTAAAGTATGCATTATAAAATAAATACTTATAACTTTAAACGATTATTTAAAAATTTAGGAGAAAAAATTGAAGAGTCTACGGTTAAAATAATCTTTATGATCCATCGGGAACCATTTTTTTTAAAACTAATATTAAACAAGATTATTACATTCTTCGAAAACGAGCTGTCAGCTCGAATTCACCCATCCTAACCTCTTGCATCGTGAAAGGATAAAAATTTCTAAAAAGAAATGGCAGCATTTACAGGACCTTAAATTATTCCTTCCTTCGGACTGGAATTATTTTTATGATAATATTCCATTTGAACATTGAATTGGTTTGCTATCTGTATACTTATTTTTTATGAACTTTAATTTCATACATACATATTTGTGTTTTGTATTATTTAAATGATAAAATTTCTGATTTTATTTTTAGTATTAATTTTAGCGAAATTTCATTCCTCTTATCAAAAATAATAATTAAAAAAAACTAAAATAAATGCATTTAATCTTACATTAAATTTAAAGCGTTAATAATAGGAATTAAAAAAATATTTCACATTTTTAACTTTTGTTTAAAACAAACATATATTTGTGATGATACGTCCTTTTGTTTCAGAAAACACAAATTATGCTTACGAACGTAACAAATATATCTTAAAAATATTAAAAAAATATATTTTTTTTTCGTTTGTATTAGTTTATTGATTCTGTTTCAATTTCATATTCCATGAATTGTTTCTTTGGCTGAAATATTTTTTATTTTATATCGTTTTTTCTTCTCCTGTAAAATTAGAAAAAGTGATGTTACGTACTTTTGGATTTTCGACGGCGATATGCATGTCTCTTAGTCTTTAAGTTTGCAAAAATACATACATATCCGTACTTCGATAAGAATTGTACACAAATATATTGGTACGCCCGCCCGCCCTTTTCTTTATTTATATACTCGTATAAGTTGCTATCAACCGTGTTGGATATGTCGTGGCACACGATATTATTTTCGAACATTCGTTCGTGATTTGTCCCTCCGTCAATTATGTGTCTAAGCGACAATTGAAAGAAAGTCACCTTTCACGAAAAGATGAGCGAGTGAATCTTGTGTGCATAGAAAATTTAATTTTGTAGCAACTGTATTTTTTGAAAAAAGAAATCAAAGAAAGGCACTGAGGGCAAATTACGGCATTCGATTCGTACGATATTCGTAATTTGCCCCTGTATTTTGTACTGTATAGAATAGTATGTGTGGGAACACAACAAACGGCGACAGCGGAACGATTTCCCAATGCTCAGAAAGAAGAAATATAGCCAAAATAGCACGCCTACCGCAGTATCAATAATAAGTCCTCATGTCATTAATTTAACTCATGTCATTTTCACGCAAATATATTTGTCTACGACTAGTTTAGCTAATTTTAATGCCGCTTAAACTCTTCTACAACTTAAAATTAAACCTTTTCATTTTATTTTATTATGTTTTTGTTTTCTTTTCCTTTTTTTCTTTTCTTTTGTACAGGCCAACATTATCTTCGTTGTTGTTGTTGTTTTTAAATGTCTAATAAAGTTGAAAAATAATCATTTTGCAAGAATCATAAAGTTATCTAAAGCTTTTAAGGAATTACAGAAATAAAAAAATAAAAGTTAATATGTAAATAAAACGTTAGATAAAATGAGCAACAATTAATTTCTAATCCTGTCAGTACATCTTTAAAAAAGCCTTTGTTGACGGTTTCTAGTTCTATCGCATTTGAATTACACAGTAAGTGCAAGAAGCCGATTTCTATGAAATGTCTTTTATTGTATACAAAAAATAATAATAATTTGGATTTGAAATATATTTCGGAACTTTTTAATGTAAATATTTTTTTGAGCAAATCGGTTGTTAGTGGTTTTTTAATCCAAAGTGATTATTATTTTTGGCTAAAGTTCGTAACATTTTTATTCAGAAAGAATGGGATATGAGACAATATTTCAAAGGAACAAGGGAATAATTAATATCATTTAATTTCACCTTACACGGCAGAACAGGAACGACGTTGTTTTTCGGGAACCGATACACTCCAATCATCATTGTTCATGCTTGTGTGTTTCCATGTATCCGCCACTTTTAAGTTGGCTCGGTTGAATGTGATTTCAAATTTGTGTTTATACAAATTATGACACGAAAAAGGATACGAGAGTTATTTGTATTGTGGAAGGTATCATTCGTTATTTTTAAAACAAACACAACTTCACCACAATCAATATTCAAATTTTACCATCAATATTTAACGTTAAATTAATCCATTGCTACACGTTGTTTTTATCTCATGTAGTATTTTTCTTTTTAATTTTTATTTTTATTTTTACTTACGATTAACTTTTTTGGTTTGCATAAATATTATTATTTCGGAACGATTTTGTAAGGTAAATTGTTTTTAAAATGTATTCTAAATCTAAAAACAGACATCAACATTGGAGAAATTTTGACTTTCGTATTTTGAGGTAATATTGTATTTATTTTTACGTTGCTAAACCTTTTTTAATTTTCCTTGCTCGTGTTCTATCTGCTGCAATTCATGAGCACCAAATGTAAAAAACTTAAATTTTTTGTCTTTCTAAAGGATAATCTTGAAGTATAGGAATGATACTTTTTTTATAGATTTAAAATGTAAAATGCTTTAAAAAAATCAATTTAACTTCCTCCTTCGTTAGTCCTTCCCAACGCTGACGCAAAACATAATAACAACACAAATTTTCAAACCAAAACCGCAGACGCCTGCTTAATACTGATAAAAAGGTTTACGTTCATTGTAGAACACTAAAGCATTGGCAGTCAGACACCAGGCAGTAAAATTATGAAGGCCTGTACATTTCAGGCTTTCTTAAACACAAATTTTGATTGTAGCCTCTTTTGACTTTCCAAAGAAAACCCTCTAAAAGCTCTTAGAAACTTCAGCTTCTATTGTTTTTTAAGAAGGGACACAATGTGTTTCTTTTAAGAGTTTTTATTTTTGGCAGAATTTGAGTGCAATAAAACTACAAAGAAACAAGAACTCATCCAATGTGTTGTAAAGTTTGTTAGTTTTGAGTTCATTTTCATACTGAGTAGAAATTTACACTACAGACTGTCATATTTAAAATATTCCAACTTAAAGTAGGCGTGACCTTTATAGTGACGAGTTTTAAGAAGATGCCCAACAAGGCCTATTTACGCAGTTTTAACCCTTGAGAACATGCATACAATCAAACGATTGCAACATTTTTGTGAATGTTAGTTTTGTGTGTTCTCGATTACGTTGTGTGTGTTAATAAAAATAAAATTGTATGACAATGAAGTCAATAGAAAATATAAGCGATTTTCATTCAACCGTTTAGGATTATAAAACAAAAAATATTCATTCAGTGTTAAATACATGTTCGCTATTGATATTAGCAGCTTCTCCGGCCAAAATTCACAAGCCAGGTATAATACCAGGCTACAAAAGTACTTTTTCACATTAAAGGCTAAAAATCCACAGGTGATCGATCATTTATGCATCTATTCTGATTTTTGGTTATTTTCGTAATAATGTATTTTTACATTTTAGGCAGAATGCAAACTTGACAAAGAGAGTAGACTACCAACTATCAACATATGCGTAGTTTATTAGATCCCAAATAAGTATTGGAATAACTACAAACTGAATGACACAGGGTATTCCAATAAGACTGTTTAATTTCAAAAGCACGCCATTTTAAATTTCCATGACTCAACTTGTAACTTGACAATTGACAAGTAAAAACTATGTCATAAAAAAATTTAACCATATACGCTTCAGCAGCACATTGAAATTATTAAAATTCATTACAAAAATGGTTAAAAAATTTTCAGTTCGGAAAACTAGAGCATTTTTGAGTTGTTGTAAAGCACCTTCTCGGTCAGCAGTTGTGAAAGTAGTGGACAAATTTGATTAGATGGGACAAATTAGTGATTTGCAGAAACAAACTCACGCACGTATGTAGTCCATATTGTTTATCGATTTCTTAATCGTATTTTGCAAAAGGACTTAAGTCTTAAGGGCTTAAAGTTTATTTGACACAAAAACTCAACCTTTTCATTACCTTTCTTGTGTGAAAACTTTCTTGACCGTGAGACTTCCCGAATAGGCGATCACCAATGGCCATCGATATCGTACCCGTTTGATTCCTTTCATTAAGGCTACGTGAAAAATAAGGACTGTGCCAATGGCCCTCAATCAATTCAAGACATCAATAGTTGAACTTGTGAACCTATCGAGGACATAAAGCCGATAATGTGGAAATGGGTGATGGAAAATTTTATGAAAATAATATGGCGCTGCAAGCGAATTCGTGGCGGCCATTTGTCTGATATTGTTTTTTATTAATAATGGCATACCATCTTCTTTACAATAAAAAGAAACATTCGAAGATTTCGGTTAAAAATAACCGTTTTCTTAACATATAAAAATTAAACCTCTTGTTGGAAGATTCTTTATTTATACAGTCGTTCCACATGTATTGAAATTACAAAAAAAAACTATTATTAGTCTTCCAATAATAATAGTACGAACGACATGAATAAGTATTTCGAACATCCTTTTTGTTCTTATTTTAAACAATTGACAGTTTGTGGAAAAAAGGGAAAAGAAATGTGAAGAGTTTCTATAGAAAATGAAGCGTTAAACAGAACATGTGTGTAAAGGGAAAGGGAGGGTCATACGTAGCAGTTGTTTGATAGAGTAAGCGTAGCCACTATTTCTGTGGAAATTATATTCAATCATGGTGAATAAACAAGCAGTTGGTGTAACTAAGCCTGCTGATTATTTTTCGCTCATTTCATTTGGTCTACATATATGTGAAACTACAAATAAAAAATGTGATCAAAAATTTTTTTTTAATTTTTCATTTTATATACATGGATTTGTTTTAGCTTGAATTTGCCGTACTGTTGTAGTTTCCGTAGTAAGTCTGCGTTTAGACAAGTCATGTTTTATTGGCATGAGTGATACTTTATAGGCGAGAGGGGCGAGGAAAAAGAAACGGGTACTCAGATGCATGTACTGTCATTACATTTTGTTTTCTCCTTCGTAATTTCAAGCCTGAAGATATTTCCAAGTAAATGTCGTCAACATGACACGACTTGTGTGAACAACAATCAAGAAAACATAAGAATCATGTCAATTCGCATTGACTGCTATTTTACATATCGTATTTGGTATAATATTGTTGCGTTTCGACCTTTTCGATAACGTTTACTTGTTCGAGTTCTTCTAATTAGTCAAAAATAAAAACAACGGAAATTGATTTTTAACTTAATGTTTTATTTCCTTTAATAACACTATTTAATAAAATACACGAAGTAATTTGCTTATCAACGTTAACACTTCAAAAGCTTTTTAATAACTGAACTATTTACTAAATCTCGAAGCTTTGACAAGACTGACTTGTTTGTGCCTTGCAGTATCGACTTTTATACCTGTTGGCTGTTACGTTTATGGTTCTCGAACGTAGTGGAAAAATCCTCACCAAGAGAATATGCTTGCTTCTGTAAACCTGCATTGCTATTCAGCTATGTTATGGTTGTCTTAGGTAATATGAGAATGTATTTAAGTTACAGCCGGCATGTAGATGTCAGTAGAAAATTTATAATGTGGATTGCTATGAAAATTATTCATACAGATTTCTCGAACAATCTCGTAGATTGCTGTTTCTAGAACTTTCCTGAATATTCTATTTCCGTTAGTTTGAATTTGAGTGCTCCTAAATTTGCACAAACACGATTGATTAAATTGTGCTTAATCATCGCTATATTTTTATATCGGTTAAATTTGAATCTACATTTGAATTTTGTAACAATATTATATAAAATGGAGTACATATACACAAAATAATGCGCAATTTGAAAGAAAACTTAACTGAAATAGGACGTATCACAGCAACAATAAACTTAAATACTGAACTAATAAATAGTGCACCTTTGACAGAATTAGTTAAAAATCAAATACTACAATTAATAAGAAAGAAATAAATTAAAATGAACAATTTTGGTTTTTAACAGACTTCATAAATAGAAGAAGGTTACCAATTCGGTTGTATATTTTTTAGTAAATTTGTTCGTCTGTTCCTTCAAAACTCCGCCTTCTATAGCCTGATGTCGGAATCGTTTTCTTTATTTAAAAGGATGTTCTTGCAGATTGACCCCGTTGTAAAATTGTTAGCTTCACGCCCATAAAAAGTAAATTCCTTCTAAATTTCTTCTAATCACCGAGTATTTTACCAACTGTTATAAAACTGCATAAATTTTAGGTGCTCGTTTTAATGATGATTATAAAACTGGGCAGTACCATGTCCTTGTAAAGTAAATATTATTCTCAACAACTTTAACTAAAACGACTATTATGAAGCTTTGTTCACATATTTAGTTCTAGTGTCAATAAAACGTTATGATTAGAAAAATGGGCAGTGCCATGCCTAAACGAAATAACTGTATTTTTTAAACAATTTATACTTAAGAATATCTTCCGAAAATTTGCTCACATATTTGGCTATTTTGTACTCCGTTTTATCGCAAGAATCATGTTTTTGTTATTAAAGCATTGAAATTATAAGAGCAAATAAAATAATGTTAAATAATTAAATAATTTCAGACAAAGCATTGTTTGAAAAAAAATTGTTTTTTTTTTGTTTCTCCACATTTATTTCTCTACGCTTTATGACTATTTGATGTAGCGTAAAAGAGTATAAAACACTTATCGGTTACGTTTTTTTGAGCAAACGTTTGTGACCACTGACCTTAGCTTAACTATTCGTATGTCCTTCAAGTACTTTGCTATTTATAGGTATGATTTGATTTTATGTTAAGGCTAGTACGTAGTATATGTTGATTTTTAATGGTATAAAAAAAAGCTTTGAAAAAAGCGAAAAAATAATATCGAAACTTAAATTTTTTCCTCTGTCTAGACAGGTGAAAATACAAAAAAAGCAAAGGAATAACAATGTTCAGTTGTGAAAATTACTTGATTTATGTTGCTCGTATGTGTATATGTGAGCACTGTGCAGGTTAAACAATTTAGCACATTTTAATAGCTGAAAAGAATTTTTCGTCACTACTGATGGGAAATCCAATTTATGATGTCATAACTTTTAATTGTTTTTGATTATGATGATGGCGAATTTAATAAAACGGAAAGGAACAAAATAATTGTATATGATAAAATATCTATGTCCGTTGAGTAGAATAAAATATGGAGAAAAAATATTAAATGTGTGAACATATAAAGTGTTCAATTTTATCACTTGTTTTATTAATTATTTTATTTATTTATTTATTATTTATTAAATTTTTTTTGGTAAAAAAAAGTTATTTATAAATTTATGAACAGAACAAGCCAATAAAACTTTTCGCGAAAATATTCCACCAATTATAAATTCGTAGTGGAAGAAGCAAGGAGAAAAACAAAAATTCCTTAAGGAAAAGTGAGAAATTTTATTCTGAACTTTTACTCATGATCTATCATTATTATTTAACGTTCAATTAATGAAAAAGTAGTTTGACAATTATATAATGCAGATAACTAGAGACATTTTTCTTTAGGACTATTAAGTTTGTGGTAAACTAACAAGAAATGGAACCAAATTTTTGTAATCATAATAAACATTCTCAGCACAGGATAATAAATTAGCAAAAAGCCGTTGGAGCTCATATTATTCAGAAAGCCTAAGCCATCGACTGCTTTGTAATTATACATTAAATACACCAATTGCCCGGTTTGCGTCGCTAATTTGGACCGGAGAAACGCGATGTAATCTGAAGTAAGATTTTCCATGTCTTTTTATTGATGATCATTTAATTGGTTCCAATATTCATAGTTTTAGCTGAAAAAATTGATTTTTCAATTAAAATTACAAATTATAAAATTATAAATTATAAAAAATTGTTTAACAATTTATGAGAAAAGCGTAGAGAAACATAACGAAAGTATAACAAAAATATTAAGACTAAAATTAAAAATAAGGAATTCAGAGTAGAAAGCAAAAATTTTTATATCGATGTGTTAATTTTTAACTAAGTCGATTACCATTTCTACGGTTGGATTTGCCAATCTGGCTGATTTAATTTTCAAATTAACGACACAACTTCGAAGTCACGGAAATTTTTTAATAGTCGGATCTTCGAAACTAAACTGTTATCTGTGAAAACTAAAACCTACTATCTGCAAATAAGACCGGATCTTGACTGGAATCAAATCGCCCACAACAAAAATAATCCGATTATACTCTATTCACTAGGCTTTTGATACATTGTCAATATATAGTTTACAGCAAGGAAGTTTTGATATTAAAACAATACGAGGGCAGTTTGCTAATTCCATGACGATCTGTGAAAAATAAAACTTTTCTGCAAAGTACCGATTTTTTTCTGCATACAATGCTTTTTCATTTTCTCCAAATAATAATATTTTTCAATACCCTCAAAATAAGAGTTTGTTCCGTTTGACCCAAACGGCAGCCATTTCTTAAAATTTTTAAACAGGAAACATTCGCAAGGGGCTTAATCCAAAGAGTATGATGGATGGGGTAGAAGTTCGCAGTCCGATTCATCGATTTTTGCCATAGTAAGTTCACAAGTACGCACCCGTGCATTGAGCAATCGCGGTTCCCACACCGTGGATAGGTATTCCATGGCCAAGTATTCATGTCAAATGTGATGTACGCACTCCATTGAGATGCCTAAAGCATTAAGCATCTCACGCACTTTCATTCTTCGATCGTCCAATACCACTTCATGGATTTTATTGGCTTTTTCTGGCGTGACGACATTTAGAGGGTTCCCTGCATTGGCCGCCTTCGATCGGGTGTAAATAGGTATGCCCTATGGGGAATAACCAAATTGGCTTTGCCTTCATAAGGTTTTCAACACTAAAGACCTTCGGCTGGGTTCAAAGGTTTTCTCCTCTGTGGTATTTTGAATACCGGCTTTACTGATAAAGGATTTCCAGCATTTTTTTCCGGACTTTGACCAGGCTCAATGATTATCTTCTCTTTGGTGTTTTGAAAAGCGACTTTGCTGAAAATCTTGTGTTACTAAATACCATAGAGGAGAAAATCCTCTGCCAGTGAAGCTGGTGTTCAAGATGCCAAGCAACCCAGTTTTGGTCATATTTCAGAGGAAAAAAGAAAATCTTTAATAAAACCAGAGTGTTTTTGATACAGCCTAAAGGACATTATTGGCTCGTGTAATCTCCATAATAATTAAAAACGTTTGGATAATTTGATTTGTAAATTATTTAGGAGTTATTTCACTTTTAAACAATAAAGAAATCTTATTTTCCTTATGAATTTTTTTAGAAATTTTTTTATTATCGAATTCAATTTGGTTTTCTGTGGATTTGATAAGTACTAAAGTTTCTCGAAGACTTAACATATATTTTTTACATTTTTGACAGATTATAAAACAAAGTATTTTACATTAAGTTTGTTTTATTTTTTGTTGTTTTAAAAATCAACTCAAACTTTCCTTAAGATTGTGGAAAATTTCATTTTACTCTTTACATTCAGCGCTTCGACTTTCTAGTTAAATTCACTTACATTGTCATAAACTACTATTATGACACATCAGTGAAAAAAGAACTTAGCAGCAGCAAGAAAAATTGTATTTCTATTATAAAACTGTGAAAAGTTTGAGGCATTTTATTGTTATTTTATATGTTGCTTGTGCTGTCTATAGTGCTGTTTATTTTGATGATTTGTGGGGAACTATTTAAAAACTGCAAAAACCATTATTTTATTTATTTACTGAAGGACTGATAATAGCATATTGTACCAGAAGATTTTACACAAAAAACACAACACTTATTTTAAAATATGTCTTTAAAGTTTTTAAAAATTAAATAGAACACAAAAAACTTTTTGTTGCTTAGTAAAAAGAGTAATCAATCCTAATTTTTAAATGGCTGTTTTAAAAAAAGTGTTAAAAGATCATTTAAGATATTTGTATATATATTGTCTTGGGAGGTTTAGACCCCAGAACGTTTGGGATTTCTTTACAAAAAGTTTTCATCTTCGTTAAATTTGACTCACCCTTATGTATATAAATATATGAGTATCTTATGACAGTTCAATAATTTTGAGGCATGTTTTTATTTAATTAAATTCTTTAGGAATCTACAAAATCAGCATTTTACTATTTTAAAATATTTTACAAGAAAAGGGTTGAAAAGTTCTTTTTTCTTCTTAGAGATTGAACAAAATAATGCAAAAAACAATCAGCATCCCAAAACAATTCACTGCTGGAAAATAAAAAAAATATAAATAAAAAACAAATCGTACTACGCAAACTTTTTTGCTTTGAAGCTGGTTTTTAATAAGTGAGCATATGTGGTGGCTTTCTTCTGTAAAAATACATCAAGTACATACAGAAATTTTAAATATTTAGATGTTGGATACTGTTGTATACTGTTGTAGATGGATGAATTTCGTGGCTGACATATTTGATTGCTTTGATTGAATGTTTCCATTCAAACTGTAACGTGATGGTACTTTAATTCTTAAACGATTTTGAAAACAGTACATTGGATTTTAAGAAGGGAGGGCTTATAAGTTGCGCGAACTCATTCATGTCGCCTAAAAATGGAAATAAACTTGTAAAAGAAATCGGTTTAGTTATTTTATTGTATCGAACTGCATAATTCAAACGTAAAGAAAACCAAGACGCTAATATTAAAATATCTTTTATTGAAAATTTTATAATAAAGATCGCTTATATCAGTATATTGTGTACTCGGTATGTTAGCAAAAAAATTGCATATAAATAGCGAAACAAGGTAAAACGAATAAAAATGTTCTGTATATGAAGAGCAAAGATCAGTTGCTGGTCGCAGTTGATCGCAGAATATTTGATTTTTTTTTGTAATTTTTCTTGTTTTACAAGAATTTCAATAAAAATTTTCGGGCAAAAATTAAAATGCCTTTTGTCGGATTTTTCCCTCAAACCTTGAAGCGAATTGATCAACAAAGGACATTGAAAATATTTACTTAAAATAACCTCAAACATAAAATATTCACTTAAATGTTTAAAGTCGTTATAGAAACTGCAACTTCCCTTTTCTAAATGAACATCACTGTAAATTCTAACAGCAACACAATCATCAATTTCTTCTAAAACAAGTTTTTTGATTAGCTACTTACAAACTGAAGGGTTCTAAATAAATTAGCATAATCAATACAGAAGTACTTTACATTTACGTAATTCTTTTCTTTATATTATATGTAAAGCTTTTTAACAGCGATGAGCGCTTGATGAACACATAATACTGTGAATGAATGAAAAACGCATTATTTTCTTGGAAATTGCTCCCTTTCACTATAAAAACGTGTGATATAATTTTTGCAATAAAAGCAAAAGGAAAACATAAAATTATGGGGCATTAAACAACAAAAGTGTGGGCTATCGTTTAGATTTTGGAAATAAATTATTAAAGATTAGAAACACAATATATATGTTCATTCAATTGTCCTATGCCAAACTCAATTTTTTTTTGTGAACTCAAATTTTTCATGTTTCGAAAAGGATGAAAAGAAAGCACTTATTTACTGGTTATTTATGCAAAATAACAGATTTTTTAAAGGATATATTTCCGTTTCCGTTAAAGGATATAAATAAAGGGCGCTTAGAACACAATCATCTTTCAAAAATATTGACTATCAGCAAGGCTACAAAAATCATTCGCTTTAAACTTACATCGAATTTGACCGAAATGTCGTGTTATGACGCATCTTGACGATGTTAGTTGGCCACTAAGGAGCTCAAATTTTACTCCTTTGGACTTCTTCTTGCTCGATGCCGTTAAAGACCGATGCTATGTGAATAACCCAGAAACGAAACAAAGCACACCTTTAAGGCTGAGCCATTCATGGAATAGAACTAGAATCTGCTAACAAATTCTTGGAAAATTGAACTGACAGAATAAACTAAAATAAATTAAGTTTATAATGTTTCAAATTGGCTAATAGTTTACTTAAGTAATAAATTAAGTTGAGTTCATTTTAGTTGATCTTAAAAAAGATACTTGTATTTGGTAGTTAGTTATTAATATGTCACTTGCATTACATTTGTTGATCCGTAAAATAAACGCCTTATAATGCAAAATATGATTTGAAATCAAAAATATATCCATCACGCTTTTCCATTAATTCAACTACTACAATATCTTTCTATAACTTTATGTATTTTACAATTCATTTTTAATAAACTTAAACTACATAGGCATGCATAAATTAAGTTAATAGTTATGTCAAGGTTTGATGCTTTTATTATAAAGCGTTTCCTTAAAAAATATTATTTATATTCTTAATATACGTTTCTTCCGTTTTTAGCAAAACTATTGCAATAAATTATCAAAACACCTTGTGAAGTTAATAGAAACAGTAAAATGAGAAATGCATACTATACTTTATCTTATTGTAATTCGTTCGGGTTCATAAATATATCTTAATCTGTAGCCATTTCTTTTATTTTTGAATTAAATTTAAGCCTTTTTCTTATTAGCTTAACTTTCCAGTACACTTTTTCTCACACTAGTTTATAATGCTAGAGCTCATATGAAGGGTTAAGAACAAACATTGTTAGTGGAGTAAAAATAATGTTGGTTGTTAAAAAACTAACAAGGAGAAGAATGGTATAAAACAAAATAAATACAACATGTAAGTTTGAAATTTTTTTATTCATAACTGTTGTTTTTGCCTTGTATTAAGTGCAAGTACTTTTTAAATTATGTTTTTAGCTATTTTTAGCTTAGGAGCTTGTAAAATATAATGATTTTCTTTTGGGGATGTAACAACCAGATTTTTGTTTAAGATCTATATTAAGCTAAGCTTATACGATATGTTTAATCAGCATATTTATGCTGAAAATTTTGTTACAAGTATTTAACAATATATGCTAACATTTTGTTAACAATATTAACAAACGTATGTTGGTAATTTTAGCATATCATGTAAACTGCATATTATTAGTCCTTAACAAATTCCCTGCGTATGCTGACAGATATATTATTTGTTGAAAGGCGTATACAAGCTTTTCAGCATATGCCGAATTCCTATGCGTATGCGCCTCATGTCTAAACCCAATCATTGGGAAAATAAAAATGTTAATATAATTTTAAAGTCGAAGAGACTATAAAAAAATAAGAAAGTTAGTTACCCAGATTGCAAAAAACGCGAAATTCAGCCAAAAGTTGCAAAATTTAGAGAAAGTCGTAAAATCTTCTAAAACGAGTTACAAATGCAAGGAATGTTAAAAACTCGCAAAAAACTACAAAAGTGGCGAAAATTCGCAATAACTTCCAATCATTGGGAAGATCAAAATGTTTAATATCATTTAGGAGTCGATGAAACAACAAAAAATTGCAAAAAAACGCGAAATCCCGAAAAAGTTGCAAATTTTTTAAAAAGCCAGCAACATTTTTAGCCGTCGTGAATATGTTTATAACTTAATTTATCTCGATTTTATACTTGGTAAGTTTTGCAATAGCTAGTGATATTTCCTCCGACGACATCATTTATGTTTATTTTTATTTATATTAATAAATTTTATTACAAAAATTATACGTACATAAGTTGAAAATAATTAATAAGTTTTCTCAGTCACTAATTTCACAAACAAATATTTATACAATTCAGCATATGTAAAATATGAAATTCTACATATCGTATAAACACAAAAATCGTACGCTAACTCTTATGTTGACATTTCATTTGCTGGCATATGCTGACATCCAACAATTTTCTACTTTCAAGATATGATGTAGACGCTAAACATATTAAATATGCTGATAGAGGCATTTGCTATTATTTTCAAGCATATGAGTGTAAGCACACATATGCTGATTCAATATACCGTCTACACTAAGCTTTAGTTTTACATTCAGTTTTCTGCTGGATTGTATTGTCTGTTCTTACACCTGTTTTCCTGTTTTCGTTTTGAAAGTATTTAGTTGTTTTCAAAATGATAATGTGCTTATGCATATACCGACCCCTGTGCGCAAAATTATCGTTTGTTATACTTTTTCCGAAATCGACTTTTTTATGCAAATTGGTTCTAAATTCATTAATTCATTTGTTGACAAAATAATATAGCGATAAATAAAATAGTAATGGAGAAAAAATAATGCACATTTTATCGTATGTAACAAATTTATAGTATGTAATAGTAATAAAAACGCTCTCCTGTGAAATTTAGTTTTCGTAACATACGATAGTATCGCTCACAGAGGTCGATATATTCTTAGAATTCTTGTATTTTTTATAAATTTTTTTTTTTACTTTATTGTTGTATTGTTGCATGACCCAGATGAGTTTGCAGTAATCTATTGTTAAATCTATTGTTAAATAGATTACTACATTGCGTTTTCTTAAAACAGATATGAGATTATGATGCAATTATTTTATATGTGTTGAATATATTTTTAATTGCTTAAAGTTTTCAATATTGTTATTTTTATTTAAAAGTTTATATGATTGCTTGTGATATTATGCGACATAAAAAATAACAAGAAAATTTAGAATTAATGTAATTAATATACAATAAAATGTATACTACTCAACTAAGAATTAACGCAATAAATGCAGCGTGAGAAACACATTCCCTACAAAAGAAAGACATGAATTTAGGGAATAGAAGATCCTGAGATTGCCAGTACAACTCAAGTCTTGTAGTTGTTAATAGGAAATTAACATGTCTACAAGCTTAAAAACACAGTTAATTCAAACTAGAGATGGCACCGCTTACGTGGTGAATCATTCGTGATAACGCGTGATCACGCATGATCGTGATCAGTTTTTTGTTTCAATCATCTGATCAAGCATGAACGTGACTATATACAAATTGAGCATGAGTGAGCCTGCATGAGTGATTTTTTGCGTGATTGTTTCATTATTTTTTCCATTTTGAAATTTTGTTTTCATATTTTTAATATGTGGTTTTCAATTTTGTCATGAAGACATAAATAAAACAAGTGACAGTACCACGTTGTGGCGGTATGCATTAATGGTCTGATATGAATGAACTTAACTTAGACTGGTGAACAAGAAAAGAATTTGGAATTCTAACTTGTTTTTTCATTCGCGTTTACACAAAGGAACAAGACTTAGAAATATTAAGTTTCTGGAAAAAAGCTGAAGATCTTTCACTTCTGCAAAAATTGGCTAAACAAATACCGTGTATACTATCTAGCTGAGATACAAGTGAAAGAGTTTTATCAACGTCAGGAAGAAAACATGAAATTCGCATATTTAAAGACTTCTCGGGAAAAATGTTAACAAAATTTTATTTATGCATAACAATTGTAACTCTAAAGATAGCTAAATTAAATGTATATTGATCTATTAAAGCTAAAGTTCAAGATCCTACTTAATCTTAATATTTTACACAGATTATTTTTGAGCTAGAAAGAGAATGATTTTAATCAAAATATTTTAAATATGTACATAATTTTAACTTTTATGTGCTCGGAAGTCTACATTTGTAGTAATTTTGATTAAATTAGAGAATAAAAATTTAAATTGTTAGTAAAAAAGTTTGAGTTTTTTAACTTCCTAAAATCTTGTTTTAAGCAGGTTTTAGTGCTTATGATGTTAAAAAATTATTTCCGAGGTCCCAAAGTAATGTTATTAAAAATGACCTTCTCATGACCGGTAGTCTACATTTGTAGTCACTATGTGATTTTTACGTAAAGATACTTTGTATTTTACTGATCATTTATGTGTTTATTTTTTTATTCTTTTTTATTTTGCTCTGAGCTCAGAAGCTGTATGCTACTACCGAGCAAATTTTTGGATTTTTCGTTTTGATAGCCAGCGTCCTAGACCAGCTCGAATACTGAAAGATAAAGCAGCAAAAATTTTAACCATTTTTTTTTTAAAGAGAAGTAACACTCAGGCAATTAGCATGCCTACCAACCAGTATGTGTGTTACCTTCTTTGGGAAAGGGATAGTGAGAGAGGACAGATGGTGAAAGTGAGAAAGCTTAATTTTTACAACTCTGATGTTGCGCGCTGTATTTGGAAATAAATGAACCAAAACCTTCGCAGATATTAGAAGCCATGTGGAGACATAACAGTGGATGAACAACTAACTGCATATCGTGGATGAACCAAATTTACCCAATAGATACCTTCAAAGCCTGCGAAATATGGTTTTAATGTTTGGTATGCTTGCGATGCAAAATCATTTTATCCTCTCAATAGCGTAATTTACGTAGGAAAGAGCACTTATACAAGCCGATCTGCAAATGTTGGGGATAATGTTGTAAAAAGCTGGGTTCTAACTGGGAGAATACCGGAAAAAATAGTTTGCGACTATTTTACATCGTTAAATTTATGTAGTTATTTTGTACAGTTGTGATGCTTTAGGCTACATCCGAATATTATAATGTCATAAACATACAAAAAAGCTTCGGACTCCAGGCCAGATAAAGCTATGGTCAGCATACGCTGAAAACTATTCGATGATATTTTTAGGCCAAATGGCAACCTAGTGTACTGGTAATGACCATTAGGTGTAAAAAATGCTGTGTAAGGACGAGACTGATGATCAAGCTCTATTTGGTGAAAAGAACTTGTCATATCTAAGGTCGAAAAATATTTGGCTCTACCTAGTTTGTCTAAAATGTCGTCCAGACGTGTCAATGGAAACTTGTCATTTACGATTTTGTCATTTAACTTTCTAAAATCGACTACTAATCTCCATTTTTTTAAATCTGTGTGTCCCTTTGTACAGTTCGCCAGAATAAAACCTTTGTACCAGATGAAATAAAAGATCGTAAACGTGCAGATCATTCATCAGTTTTTAATTTTATTTGGCTTCCAAGAAATGCTTCTGAGGGTGCTGTTAGCTAAAGTAGTTAGGGAATTGACTACAAGGTAAATAATGAGTGAGAACATGTGTTCGAGCCAAGTCTTAGGCAAGTTATAATATTCACTAATTTTCTAAAGTGCTTTAGTGTGTCATAGTAATTGATGTTAGATTTGTTAAGTAGAGAATACACTGAAGATTACCGGCAGCAATTGATACTGTTAATGTACATCACAGCGCTCGCTTTCGTCAATATCTCTATATATAACTGTAAAAATTTTATTGTATTAGTAGTAAAATTAGAGCTTCTTTAGTACATATGCCCTCGTAAAAATTCTAATATGTTTTTTTTTTATTTTTGAGACGTTTCACAAAAGCATAGAGATACAAAAGAACACACTAACTTTGACAAATGATTTATTTAATTGTTGTATTAATTGTTAAGTTCAGGAGGTAGGCCCTAAGGAATGTTGTTATTTTCTAGTTGTGCTTGCAAAACACTTCAGATGTCATGTTCAAAAAAAAAAAACACATTAAACAATACATAAAGTAAGCAACTAATCTGAAATAAAAAAATATATGTAAAGTTATCATCAGTGTTTCCAAAATATTTTGATCAATTGGAACGTAAATTTTCAAAAAAGCATATAAATTTGATTCAAGTGATTCACTAAAAAATTTTATAAAATTTTTATGTGCACTTACTTCAGCACGTTCATATTTTTTAGGGATAATATTTGAAAGAAAGCATTTCGTCTACATTTAAGTACTTATTAAATTTCTTATTATGTATTATTATTCTTTTGTCATTTTTGAAGTTCTCATTGGGTTTTTAAAAGCTTTTGTATAAGATAAGAGGTTTGAAACTTTTCAAAAATATGGTCTACTGATGAGATTAGGCGGAGATTAGGGTTTGTGAACATTCTAAATACTAGAGCATCCAATTATTTGACTTTTGGTTTTATTCGAGTAAGAAATGTTAAATTACACATGCATCATGCCAAAACTACACATGAAATTAGGAATTACACAGGCTTTCGTTGTTGTTTAAAAAATAACGAGCTTTGTTTTGTTTAAATTAAATATTTTTGACCTTATTGAAGCAATTCCAAAATTTTGTTGATGATGAATATATTTTCAATATTTGGGCTATCAAGGTCATTTAATAAAAATATTGCAAATCCTAATAAACGCTACTTTAAAAATTGTGCGGTTTATGTGGTATAGTGTATTGTGGTACACCAAATGTTTTTGAAGCTAACAGAATACCCATATTACAATATCGAGCAGATTGTGTAGCTCTATTCATATCATCTGCAACCCATTTCCTTATTGCACCTTCTTGCGGCATTTTTTGGAAAGTTATGTCGTGCACTGTACAAAATTAGATGACTCCAGCTATAACACAATAGCTGCACTTGCGTTAATGTAAATATTTATATATTTCAAAGAACTAATTCACATATGGATGAATTGCATATATTTTTCCCTTACTTAGTACTTACCAATTTTTTCAATTTTTAAACTAAGAACTTTACAGTACACTTTTAAAACAAAAACTTATGTTTTAGCAAAAAAGTCGAGCACACACAAAAATTAATTTTTTTAACTGATATTACCTGCACTGACTCTGCACATGAGTTACACATGCAGCCAATTACACATGGGCCACACATGAAAATAAAAACTACACATGACATGTGTAATTATACATAATGTTCAACACTGATCCAATAGAAGAAATATACATGAGTGTTTGATTTGATAATTTTATTATATTAATAAACAAAAAGATAAATAAATAAAACAAAACAGTAGTTGGAAACAAACAATAAAATAAAAATTCATATTTATGCTGAAAAATTTTTTAGAAGTCGCGAAATTCCGTCAAAAGTAGCAAAATTTAGAAGAAGTCGTAAAATCTTCTAAAACGACATAGACATGCAAAGAATGTGAAAAACTAGCAATAAACTAAAAATATGACGAAAATTTACAATAACTTCTAATCATTGAGAAAATTAAAATGTTTAATATCATTTAAAAGTCCATGAAACAATAAAAATAGAAAAAGTCACCCACATTGCAAAAAACGCGAAATTCCGCAAAAAGTTAAAAATTTTTTAACACATAAATTTATAGCCATGTAACCGTGTAGCCTGCTGTCTTGAATGTGTTTATATCTTAATTTTTCTCGATTTTCCTGGTTATTTTGCAATACTGATATTTCCTCCGGCGACATTATTTATGTTTATATTTATTTTTTATTTATATTAATAAATTTTATTCAAAAATTATACGTTTAAGTACATAAGTTAAATTATAATTAAAAACTCACTAATTTCACAGATTAGGATGAATTGACATTTAAAATACTACCGTCCGTTGACAAGCACACAAACAAATATCGTCTTGTTTTAAACGATAAGCCATACGATTGATCTTGTGAATTGAACATGTATTGTTTACTAGACTTGAATCAAATCTTTTGAAATAGTATTTTAAAAATAGTAAACATTTTAGATTTTTGCTTCTTAGACAGTTTTTTTTTTGTTTTGTTCTAATAAAATTTGACGTTAAAAACACAGTTTCACTTAAAGTAAATGTTTGTACTAGTTTTTATTTTTAAATTCGTAGTACTTTGTATAGTTTAGTTAAGTTCATACAACTAGTGTTCTTATATAGATCCAGATTACCATCTTCCATTATATTAATGTCTGATACATTTTGTTAAACAATAGATTATACAATATGATTTTAAACTGTTTCAAACTTCGAGCTGTATTTGAAAAAGTTTTTATTATTGGGGAACCTTGCGGACTTAAGATAAGGTATAACTGTACTAATTACTTTAATTCGCCTCTCGTCTATTTTGGCGTTAAGGCAAGCTAGTAAATCTTTTGAAAAGGGATTATTCGCCTATTCTGAATTGTTGATTAAAAACTTTATTATTCCTTCTGATACAATTAATGTTGCTGAATGTTGCTGAAGCTCTGTTTACTGGCCACGTCTAGTGATCACAAAGTATTACTCAATGCTGAAAGGATCATAATTTCCATGTCTGTAAAAACATATAACCCGTAATGTGAATGTGCATGGGTTACACATTTTAATATGCGAAAGAAATTTTAATTAATATTAGCTAGCGATGACCAACGATGCTTAATGTGTAATGAAAATGAATACAGAATGTAACTTAGTTTTAAGGGATTTAATCAGTAAGAAATGTAAAAAAACAAATTTTTTTCTATAAAAAAAAAAGAAGTATTTACTAAGAAATTCATTTTTCTCGATTAATTGACATCAATTGTTGGCGTTATTCGTTAGTCAAAATAAACTATTTTGATTATTCGATTAATGTATAGTAACTGAAAAGCGCAGGTATCAGTAACGAATTCCCATACTTGAGAGATACCGATTAACGCGAAAAATAATTTGCTTATATTCTGTTCATAACAATATTAATCACTTATTTATTTTGCTATATCGAAAGTATGTTTTATTTTCCTTTTATTGGTAAAAATACATAGAAATATATATCAAAAAATTTGTATTTGAGCTAAAATCACTACAAAAACTAAGACTTCTGAAAAAAACTAGAGTTAAAACTAAATTTGGCATAAAATAATTACTTAATACTTTTTTAAGTTTATGTAAAAAAACTGATAGCATATGAACAAACTTTTAATTTTTCGAGTTCATAAGATTTACATACATTTACTTTAAAATTGGGAACCACTTTTTAAATACATATCCGAATGGGCAAAACTAGCTATGGAAAAATAATGAATCAGAGAATAAACGATACTCTAATTACACACCAACGTACTGTGCAATATATGAGGAATATAACTGTAGCAAATTTTGCTTAACATTTTCAAAATGCGCTTATTGTACACTTACATGTTGCACTAAGGAAGTGAAGAGATAAAAACATAGAAATTTGTTTACGAACGGAAGGCGGAAAATGCAAAAACTACAACACTGAATGTAGCACACAAAAAAAAATACAGGAAATACAAAGGAAACAAAAGCGGAAGCATTTCATGCAATATTCAAAGAAGAGAACAGCAGCATTAACAATAACAATAAAACTGAATTATTAAACAAAAAATTGTTACAGACAAGAACAAAAAGGAAATTCTTACATTGCAATCAAAAAATGACAACAAAGATTAGTATTCATGCTTGTACATTAACTTACACACAGGTACATTCAGAAGACTCAAAAAAAACTCAAGCCATCCGTACTTAACCCTAGGATTACTCTCTTGGTCTGGCCAGACCAAATTTCTTTTGTGCTTCCAATATCTTTTATATATAAGAAAAAACATATACATGAATTATATAAATAATATGTGCTGAATCGAATAAAACTAATTTAGAATAGATCGCAAAAAATTTGTGGGGTGAAATTTAATTTTTTCGTGAAGGTATATTAACTTTGTAAGGCTATGGTAAGTATGGTAAATTTCCATCTTGTGCGGTATTTAGAGTCCAACAGCTTATTTAGCAACCACCAGTATGGCTTCCGTAGGGGTCACTCTACGGGAGAACTGCTGGCATTCCTCTCGGAAATATGGTGTCATTCTATTCACCATTTTGGTGAAAGTAAGGTGGCGGCTTTATATATTTCCAAGACGTTTGACAGAGTTTAGCATGGTGTACTTCTCTCAAAAGTTATTGCTTTTGATGTCGGTGATATCTTCTCTCGATTTATATCGAGTTTTCTCAGGGATCGCACGAGTTGTTATAGATGGGATCTTATCAAACGAGTTAAGACCAAGCCTGCCAGAGATCGCGTCCATGAGGCAAAATATCATTTGATTCACTTAATCATGATCTTGAATCAGATAGTCTTGATGGTTTTGGCATGAAAATTAAATGTGATGTTCGTTGGACTGATCATATTTTTCCAGTCTCAAAATAAGCATTCAACTGTTTCGGTTTTCCAATTCGATGTAAGAAGAACTTCACTCCATCTGATCTTCTCACTATTTATACTACCCATATCCGACCGAAAATGGAATATAAGCCTCATTTATGGGACAGTGCTTCAAATTCTATTTTGAAGTTACTCGACCGCGAACAGGAGAGATGGAAGAAGCTTATCAGTGACAGTGGTGTAGCCAAATCTATTGCCTCACTGGAGCATTGACGTGATGCAGGATGTGTTTTACTGTATTGTTACTAATATGGAATGTGGTCTAACAAAATCAGTGCACTTACTTCCGAAACCCGCTCATTTTCGTGAACAACACGTTCTTCGTTAAGAGCGCATCCATTTGTAGTTGATATGCCAGTGAATCTTACTACGCATTACAGAGAAAATTCGTTCTTTATCCGAATAGTTCGTATGTTGAATAAACTCCCCGCTGAGGTCTTTCCTGTTACTTTCAATGTGGGAAAGTTCAAGTCAAACGTCCACAAACACTACTCCCTTCATCCTCCTTCCCATAACCAATTTTCATGGTTCCGGCACATTGCGAGGTGAAAAAAATAAAATTTACCCTGTCGATCTGGCTAGAACACGAAGTATCATTTATGTGTTATATTTAATTTTTGTATGAAATGTGATTTTTTTAATTGCTTTTGTTTGCCGAAGTTTTCCAATACGCAACACAGCAAGTAAAACAATTGTGGGCAGCATATCACTATGATGTGTACAAGGCGTTTTGACGACGCAAACACTAGGACAATGCGCCATGATGCTTATTGTGAATTTGGAATTTTTATACACTGCAGCAGCGAACGTAATCGTATATGAAAAACTTTTTCCTTTTCAAGGACGTAAGCGATTCAAACAGTATACTTCAAAGAGACCAATCAAATACGGATTAAAAATTTGGTAGACATGTGACAAAACAAATATCCCTTAAAAGGACAAATTTACACAGGACAAACATTAGACAAGCCAAAGCTAATAAAAAAAAATGTTACTTCAAGAGTGGCACAAATTGGACGGCTTTGGATTATACGCTATGGATATGGTCTGTTTATGGAGACCCCTCTAGCCTAGCAGTCTTTCATCCTTCATCCGAATTCACATCCATCGTGCAATCAAATTTAAAGCCGTCAAATTTGTCCTTTGCACCAATCCTGAAATAGACTAGATTTCAGATGCTTATTTCATATTTAAAGTTAATTTTGTTAATATTATTAACTTGATTTTATTATATATTTTTTATTGATGTTGAAGTATCGGGCCCCAGATACCAAACTAATACAAACATAGAGTTACTTTATCTGTATATGAGAGTTTAATGAGATGGATTGATTTTCTTAAGCGATCCCATTACAGATTATTTTGAGTACAATTTAGTGTTATTCGTATATAAATTTAAGTACGAGCTTTTTCTTTCTGTGTATGTACGACAACAGCATAAAAATATTAGGGATAGCAAGTTCCAAAGAAGATTTTTCCCAACGAGAACATCTTGTAGCCAGTTTTTTGATGTGAAAGGAAATTTCATTGATATATATATATATATATGTATTCCCTTCAGTATTGTAAATCGAATCCAACAAAATTTTTTGATTTCAAACGAATAGATGTTCTCTTAACCGAACTGACAAAATTTTATATATTTTGAAATCGCGCACGAAAACATGATAGAAAACAAATCGAATGCCGTTTTTCCGGGTAATTCTTTCTACACAATAAAAAAAAGAATTCGGTATTTAAAATTTAATACGATTTTGTTTATTTTAATGAGAAAGTATATGTAAATAATTGTTAAAAAAAAATTTCTTGATTACCAGCTTTTAACAATTTTCTTCTGCATCTAAAAATTATTTGGCATTGCATGTTTTTTTATATATATTGTTAAAATTTAACTAACATGAAAATTCAGCGATGGTTAAGTACAGTTTAACCAGTCGCTTGTGCAAGATAAGGGATAATACAACAAACAACATGAACTTCAAAATAACGAAAACGGAACATTCTGGAAAGTTCTATAAGCAGCAAGGAAAATTTGTAAGATTTTTCGAGAAATCTGCATGGCAAATAATGGTAGCAACAGTAAACTAGAACGACCTCGATTGATGACGACTTAAGTTGACATGAATTCATCGTCCACATTACAGTTTCTTTTATAAAGTTGCCATCTCTCGTATATGCCAGCTACAAACTGGTAGCATTTTTCAAAATATATGACGAACAATTCTAATTCATCCTCGAACCGTTTTTTTGTTTGTTTGTTTATTTATTTACAACTTTAATCAAATTTAAACCACAATAAACACTAGTTACAATAATATGAGTAGTTCTATCTACATATACATATATAAAGCTGTATAATAAATTTTGTTTTACAAATAGTTATTATTTTTATTTAGCGCAATATATACGAAAACAATCAGGCATGTTCTACAAAAGTAGTGAAAGTGAAATATGAAAAATAAACTTTTCATTTTTGATGTTCTGGAAAAGTAGATTATATATGTATTGAATATTTAAAATTCATAAGTAAAAAAATGAATACAGAGCACAAAAATTCAAACTGAAGTGATTTTTCGAAGATGATGATTATCGAAGTGTAGGACATTATCTTAGTGAATGCCTAAGTATTTGACCACTTGTTCGTTGGGTATATTCATATTACCTAAATTTGATTTAATCCCGAGCGGTTTTCAGTTTCTTCTTATATTATTGTTACATTTACATTTATCGACTGGGGGTCTAAATAAAATTGATTCTCATTTTTGAATATTTATCTTCATATTCCAATCTATAGTAAACTGTTCAACGATGTTAAAGGATTGTTGTAAACTTATGTTTATTTTTTCAATCGTGGAGTCGGCGTGATATATAACAATATCTGCAAATGCTATAGTGTTTTCTATATTATGAGAAGCTAAAAAACATATAGATTGAAAAGAATAAGGCAACTATTTGACAGTACCTTGCTGTAGTTCATTAAAGATTTGAAAAGTTTTTCAGCTCTAAAAGTTTTATCGGTAATCATATTATATATGAGAACTGTCTAGAAACTACTTGTGGTGCTATAAAAAACAGAGAAACTATGAGGTCAATGGTGTAAAAGTCATAGCACGTGAACGCGTATAAATTACTTCGTGTATTTATTCTTAAAATGTTAAATGTTACCAAATGGTACACATTGTTGAGCTTTAGTTACCCGACTACATACTATTTGAATCGGTTTAGTATTAAAGGAAGTAAAGGCTTATAAAATTGACACCACTACAAATGCTAAAAATAAACACGTACACGCATTCACTTATGTGAGTATTGGTTCGAGTAAAAACATAAGCAAATCAATGAGAGTGTTTAAGAGTATCTACATGCGTATGTATATATGTAAGTAATTAGAATTTTTTATAAACGTGCGTGTTTGTATGCAACTTTCTTTGGTTTATTGTTTTTCCCATGGGGAAGGCAGTAAGTTAGGTAGTTTTTTCTCTTTAAATGAATGCAAATTGGTATACGTTTAAACTGGCGGTTGAATTTCGACCACTATGCGTACTCTAGTTTAAATAAATATGTTTGTGGTTTTATTTTATTTTTGACAAATTAAAAGAAACTAGTCAAGTAAACGTTTTCGAAAAGGTCAAAACTTAACAATACCCATTACGCTTATAATTTTAATTTGTACTTAATTTAACGTGTTCGTTCGATCAATAGCACAACAAATTAGAAGCTATTCACTTTTGGAAGATCACTCGATTTAAAAGCGATTCTACTCTCAAAAAATAAAACAGACATAATAAAAAGTAAAAACAAAAAAATTAAAATTGCTTTTTTTATAAATGTTCATATTAAGATTCCTTTCGCGTTTAGATAAATATGCCTTTAACTTGTACATTTATTTAAATAGTCTGCAGCATTGCTGAAAATATTATCTTTTAATTTGAAATAAACATTTAGTTTTTAAATGCTAATTTCTTAAGTATTTTTCTTAGGATGAGTTGATGGGGACTGACCAGTGTTAAGCTGATTATTAATTATAAAAAGTTGAGTAAATTATTATGGAATGAATAAAAGGGTGGAAATAAATTCATTTCACATTCTCAGAAATTTTTAAAAATCATGTCAAAAGGCAAAGCTGGAGTAAATATATTGGCATTAGCTGTTACATACATACTTATGTGAAAGTAATAAATAAGGTAAACAAATATTAGTGAATAATTTTTGTGGTTTTAGATTTAAATAAAAGACACCACACCTATGGAATTACATACATATATGTTATTTCTTTAAACTTCTTTGATATAAATTCTTAAATTTTGACTTGTAGGCTTTAAACAAAGCCTCTAGGAGTCACATGTGCTTTTGACAATATTTTTTATTTTTCTTATGGATACATTTTTTATATTATTTTTTACATGTAGTGTTTTTGATAATATGTATGATTGCTTCTTTTTCAATTTTGGCACGGCTTTCTTTTATGTTTGTTAAGTAAAAAACCTATAAGTAATCCAGCTTCGAACGTTCTTTAATTTATGATGTTTTTCCTTTTCTTATTTGCTAAAAGTTAAAATTAGAGACATATGAGCTAGTCTAGCAGAAGTTTTGATAAAAGTTAGGGTGGGTGGGTTAAATGTTGGCGTAAATGACACTTAGTTGCCTTTAATAAGTAACTTGATATAAGTTATATTTTTTAACTAAAGTAATAAATATTTCATTTGGCATCGGAAACATATTCTTCACATGAAATTTCATTATTTTTTTATATTTTTGTAAGAAAATAATAGGAAGTATTTTAAAGAAATAAAGAATACTCATCTAAAGTAGTTCAAATATATTTTTAACACACAAGCTATAACAATATAAAATATATCCTTGGCGGACACTGAATAAAACATAAAGATTCCTTTCACATTAATTGTGAATTTCATTTCTGTTAATTTTACTTGTGTACTATTCATGAAACAATTTTCGTGTTAGTTTCTCCCTTTTAAAGTATTTACCAAAAAAAATATATAACATTCTTTACTATCCATTAATATTAAAACATAGATGTTTACACAATGCAACCCTTATTGATAAGTTTTTTAGTCTTTCTTCTTTGAAGTTTCTTTGGCATTCACACAATGCAATTTTGATTGCTTAAATGTTTCGTTTTTTATATATAATGTGGCTTATTTTGTTCATTTTTGACACTAAAGAGCAAACAAGTCGATTTCTTGATTGCCTGAAGTTGTGTCTCTTCCCCTTGTATGTCACCATTAAAAGCTAATAAGCTTATCAATAAGACTTGAATTTTCTGAACATAGACTTAGCCATCAAGCAAACATTTTTTCATCATTTACAATATGTTACCTTTAACTTACAGCTGCTGCTATAGTCTAGACTATCCTTTAAATTCAGGCTTTAAAAATACGAAAACTTAAAAGACACATTCACCTCCTTCTCAAAAACCATACATCCGCCACAAAGAAGACATGCCATATTAAGATCATAAATTACATCAAAGTCTACAATGTTCTTATTATTATTATTAGCACCCTTAAAAGTACAATTATAGCTTGTGTCCCTTCAACCAAAAGGTGCTAAGAATGATACATACATAAATTACAATTCCTATATCTTTTATTCGTATGCAGAGTTTTTCTTGCAACATTCTATTTTCTTTTGTTTTTTTATTTTTGGAAAATATATTTGACTTGGCCTACGTATGCCTTATTGTGGTTTTAAAATCGCACGAACTGGGATGTTTTGACTTTAACCACCAGTAAGATATTTAAAGTTGAAAATCATTTTAATTGTTGAATGTTCTTTTGAATCCTTTCGTTGACGTTATTTGTTTATCTTTGGGGAAAGACATCAGACGTAATAAACAACTTAAATGACAGATGAAAAAACCCGGTTGATGCAAATAATTATTTTCGAACACAAATGTTAATGTATTTAACAAGAATAAATAAAGAACATGTATTACAAGATTGTTGTGTTATAAATAATAGTACATCCAACATGTAACGTTCCAAGGACAGTTCAGCATTCAGTATTCATTGCTAACAGCGGCTTTATTTTGATTTTGTAATTGTTTATTAAACAAATTGAACATTCTGCATTACTTAGAAGTAGTTATGTTATGACTTATTTATAATTTAATGTGTAGTCTCTTATTTTGAAAAATAAAACAACAATAATGTCAACAGCAAATGCATATAATATTAGTGGTTTTTAAGTACATGTTTTGTTTCCTTATCCTTTTGAAATGAAAAGCAAATGCAATGCAACGTATTCATATGTCAATAAACGTAATCTTTGAGTGAAGTATGCAGAAATACACGTCGTATCACTCTTCATTATATGAAAAAAATTTATACAAATATCTTTTTTATTCACCTCTTTAGGGGAGGATATTTTTTTATTTTATCCATTGATAACTGTGTAAACTAAAAACTTTAAACTCGTTTTCTGATGAACAAGTTTTTTCGAGATATGAATACGTTGCATTAAAGAAGTAATATATTCTATGTTTGAAGAAGTAATAGTAATAATAAATTTCATGAAAATTGTTCCATTAAATTAACTATAGGGGTTTCCAATGAAAAATTTTATTTTGTCCACTATAATGGCCACTGGTTTGCTTGCAGGACCATATTGTTTTCATGAACTTTTCTATCACTAATTCGTACATTTGCGGCTGTATGTTCTTGATATTTCCATGAATTCCTTCTTTGATGTGTTGAGTCGATTTTGGGCCATTGGCATATAACTTATCTTTCACGTAGTCCCTAAGAAAAAAGTGTAAAGATTTTTTCGGGCAGGAAATTTTTCGTCCTCTTCAATATCTTCACATTGCGGTCAAACAAAATCATTGATCATCGGTCGATAGCGCAATCCATTCACCGTAATAGTTGGTACAGCCTTTTTTTTCGAATAAGCAAGGTCCAACGAACCCACCAGATCAAAACCACATCAAATTGGCACACGTTGAGTATGAAGAGAAATTTCAACAATAGTTCTTCACTTTTCTGCTTGTTTACGTAGCCTCCGAGATGATTTTTCGATGAAATTCCGGATCAGTTTGTTGCTTTTCAAGGACTTTATCTGCAAATACACGACGTTGTTGATGGTCGGTAAGCGCAACATTTGCAAAATGGACGAGAAATGGACCAACCAGGGTTTCTCTCAAAACTATTCTTAGTTCTTCTAGAGCGAATTCGATTCTTTACATCACTTACTTCTTTGTCCCTACAGCTCAAAATTTTCTACCAGTTCTACAATTGCTGGGCGAGAAGGTGCTTCTCCATGATCCAAAAATGCTTTAGTTTGTTGAGCTGTGACGGCGCAATTTTCACAATTTTTTTTAGTGAGTTTTAATAATATTGGTCGCCTGGAAAGTAGTTACAGGTTATGTGATGGCTTCTGTTAAAATGGCGAGTTTTTGAAAATGAAACGCCCTTTACAAAATGACTATAAGAATTAAAAAATAACAATTTTTATCTCTTTTTCTACTAAAATAAAACTTAGTAGCACTTCATTTTAAAAAGGATAGTAAGTTACAAGAAGACAACGAATGTTTGATTTTAATAAAAAAGAAACTTAAGTGAAATAGCGTTAAAAGGTTGAAGATAACAAGGTTTTAATAAATGGATATAATAGAAAATTTGCTATTGCAAAGATATCCAAGTAATGGTATTTAGAGTTCGTTAAAGTTTAAAGTTTGAGTAGTGGAAGGTGAGTTTATTAGCGCTTTAGTTTATTACTTTTCCATCATATGTATGATTCATATTTGTTACAATTTCATATAAAAGATTTTAAATGATTTTATTATACATATAAGGCCGTTTCGAAGCCCTTATTAGAAAATTCCTACTTTAATCAACTCGGAGTCATATTAAGTTCCACTAATTCAGATCACCAAAGGTAATACTCATGGTCCATTTACTATAGAGGCCACAATTTAATAAACCTTTTATTATAAACACCGGGAAGGGCAAAGTAAGTTCTATATCAACCCGTATCCTCATTCGTACACTTTTTGTTAAATGTTTATTTATGAATTATCTGGTTTACGGAACAGCAACCTTTTCTCATAAAAAACTTTCTGTGATAAAATATAAACTACGTCTTCTAAAGGAGAGATGATTTAAAGTTGAAGATGTTTTCTTTTTTAGTTTCATTGCAGTTATGGTTGTTGGCTTATGCTTTCTATTGTGTTTTTTCTAGGAATGAATAAAATTTTCTTGAGCACATTCATGCACTACCAACAATTAATTTTCTGAAAAATAAATAAATTTTGTTGTTCACAAATTTTGCTTTCTTAAGCTTACACGAGGGGTTGTCCAATTTTTTATCGTCCTGCTGGTTTGTCTATTTGTTTATTTGTTCTTTATTAGAATGCATTTGGTGAAACTTTGTCTAAAGTACAACATTGTAGTTTTACTTTTCAGCGCTGAAATTTTAGTTTCTTTTATTGTTATCGCAAGAAAATGCAAGAACAATAAGTTTGAATGAATAGAATTCACAAGGTAAAAACTGTTGTATGTCCCAAAGTTTATCAGAACTTTTCAAATAGTTTTTTTCATATTCTGTATGGCAAAAGAAGAACGAAAAAATCGAACTATAGTTTTGTAAGACATAACACAAACAATTGATAGGAGAGTGAATACCTTTATATTTTTAAAGTTTGTTAAAATAATGAATTTTATGTTAAATAATAATAGAATTCACAAGTCTCTTCCAAATGTTCTATCCGTTATACGTGTCATGAAAAATACAAAGAATTATTTTACTAATTTTAGAAAAACTTAGCAAACAAAACCGATACACCACATAGTACAACTTGTGAGTTCTGTAAATGTTTATACATGAACTCAAATTCTCATATAATATGTGATCAAAACATAAACTTTAATAGTAAGGTAATGAATTAAAAAGATACAATCCTACATCTAATAAACTCGTCAGCTGGCTCCAAACAAAGACAGAAAGAAAGCAGATCGAGTCAACTCAAAAGGTAAAGGTAAAGAATATTTTTTTGTGTAAGATTTCTTGCAAAAAGTGGGAATTGAAAAATTTTGAGTTGGCTCTCTTTCGAGGAACAAGTGCGATATGTATTGTGAAAACTTTGGGTGCTCCCTTGATATGGTTCACGAAAAAGAGGACCTTGTGTACGCCTTTAAATTACATTAAATTTGTAATATTTTTGGGTTTTCCTGCAACAAATAAGAAGTGTACGTATGGACTTCTGAATTTTAGGTGATAATAAGTATGTACATAACATGTAAGTGTGTAGATTACTCCTTTGACGCAAAGTGCAAATAAGTTTTATATAGTATAAAATGTGTACTAACCCTAGTATCATAAGCTCGTTTGGTTTTACGTAAATCATAAGCAGTTATAAATTTAACGAGATATTTAATTATAACAAAATTACACATATTTATTTTTAAACTTTTATATAAATTTTTGTAAACAATTTAATTCACACTAAAGAACAAAAAATTGTTCATAATTATTTGTCTTCGTGGTACCAAACACAGCAACGCGCTCAGAAGAGTCTACTACTTGCTTTTGTATTAATTATTTCGCTTATAGTTTGTTTAAGTTGGGAGTTTTACAATTTTTTCATAGACTCCTTGTGGTTAATCAGATTTACATTATTTTTAACATTTTTGGATAATGTAGGAGTTTCATCATCACTACTTTCATTACTGGAACAAAAACACTATGATGCGGATGCACTAAAATCATCTTCTACGTTATTTTCAGTTTCAGACCCGCTCCCCTGTTCTTTGTCAAGTTCTTCTTCCACAGGCCTCTAACATATTCATTATGGTGGGCCAGTGATGTATGAGAAAAAATAAATGTTCTCAAGTCATATTCTAATATCAACATTTTTTTTCTTACGTTAAAACAAATAAAAATAGATATAAAAAAGTATAAAAAAGTCATATCTTGAGTGCGCGCCAGAGTTCCGAAGAATTAAGTATTTTTGGAAAAAAAAACTTTTTTTTAAATTTTAATGTTTTATTTACTATTATCTATTGTTAATTAAAACTAAAAACATTTTTAATTAAACTTAAAAAAAAATATAACATTGATTCTTATACAATACTAGCTTAACCCGGTGTGCTTTGCTACCCCCATCATTACAAAATTAAATAAAAAGTGTTTATGTAGTTAAAAAAATGTTTTGTTATATGTAAATTAACTGTTGTAACACTTTTGGCTATAAAACATTTATAGTTTGTCCTTGCGGAGCACAAACAAATAAATTGTTTGGTTTTGCTACACTGAAGCTCGACTTGATAAATTTAAGCCTTAAACTTGCAGGGATTGATCGTGAACTTTATTGATTGTCATTGGTATCGTGGGAATGCGATGCAGCAGCATATTTGTTCTATTATATTTGCCCAATATGGTCCCTTCGTTGGAGGCCCTTGAGGTTGAAGTTCATGCATCGTTTTGCTCGAGATCGTTCAATTCTAAGGCGCATTTAGTGTTCTTCAGATGTTTAATTTTCTCTTTTAAAAATTGGTTCACATATGATGAAGTTATTTGGTAACTAATTATTGGGGCAAGCAATTCGCGCTAATGCCTCCCCCCAAATTTCCCAAAAAAACGAAAAAAAGATTTTCAATATGCAAAGAAAAATTTGGAAAATTGGTATTTTTTTTTAATTTGTTGCTAAGATAGCTATGACAGGAATTCATTGTATACCAAGTACAATTACTGAATTTATTATTCTAAAAATGTTGTTTGTCATTAACAATTAATGCAGACAACTATTTAATTTTATACTGCTCGGCTCTTTGGATAACCTACGTACTTTGGTAACTACTTCCTAGACTGATTGATTTTTCATCAGAAATATAAATATTTACAGTTGATTCCATCTATGATTTTACTAATGATTGTATTGCTTAAGTTTTGCTAAATAATTTTTTTAATTTATCCGAAACCATTCGTTGCATATTTGCTATTGCCAGGCTATTAAACATTTTATTTTATTGAGTTTTATCGTCGCTGTATTTACATATTTTTTTAATTGGTTTTTAAAAGAAAAATTGTTTATAATATGTTTTACAACGCATATTCTATATTTTATTGAAATTACTGCTCATAGAGTTTGCTGCAGCTCAATTACAATATGAAATTACATGATTTATAATTTTTAAACATGCAAGCTTATATTCTCCTTTCATTTTAGATTTCTGATTACTTATACAACTAGAAATGAGTTGTTTTATCGGTGAAGCAGGACTGCAGCAAAAATAAACTCCGAGCTCTTATTCATGAGAAATTAATAATTGTGCATTAGAAAGCAATAAGCAATGAAGTACAAAGATTTCCGTGCAGCAGGATGTAGTGGCATCTGTATTAACAATAGAAGCACTTAAAGAGAGAAAAAAGAAAAGAACACGTGGCTACTTTTAAATGCATGTTTTAATCGTAATTTGGAAGAGGTACTTAGGATTGACCATTAATGTTGGTCTACATAAATGCTAGTATTTAGCAGGAGGGTTGATTTAAAACATAAGATTTTTTTCAAGCAATGGCAATTGGTAATGGTTTCCTATTCGTTTGCTGCTGGCGGTCGTCAAACTACCATTTACTTATTTTAAAGTCACTTAAACTGAATGTAATAAATAAATCTACTTCTGTTATCGTTCAATACAAACAGATAGTCATCTTTTAATTAATATGTATTTATTTAAGTTTAGTTTTACTAAATAACAATGCTCCAGACTCTTCTTAACACTAGTTTATAATGCGTTCTTCTTAAACACTAAGTTACACTCTGTTTTTTGATTCTTAAAACCGACAATTTATACCTTAAATTTAGTTAAAATTTCCTAGTAGTAGTTTCACAATAAGAATGACCTACATATAAAAGTTACACAATAAGCATATTTATAAATATAACTAAAGTTAAATTATTAATAATCAGCTTTTGATCCAATTGTTATTTCACAATTTATCAACGCAAACAGTTACGCAAGTGATCCAGTGAATGTACTGGTTACCGCTGCGTTAACAACATATACGTAAGAGGGTTGTTCAGTTCGTACACACAACACTTCACACCAATAAATAAAATTTATTTTACAACTAATTACATATTTAAGCACATTTAAAGTTTTCGTTGTAGTAACGAAAATAATGGTGATTAGGGAATCATCCAAATCAGTATATAAAACAGAAAGAAGTCTTTTTGGTAATAGTTGGCTTACAAAGTTAAAAAACGCTATGAAATGTCAAAATGTCGGGGGAAACTATCTTCTTCTATATACTATATAACTTGTCATTCCACGGTTAAGATATAGTAATACTTTATATATTAATTATCTTCTTTTTACATCTTTCTTGTCTTATTCATACAAGAGTTACCATACTTACAGAAAAGTTATGATTTGTTGTCTACAATTCTTTGGGGCTTATGTCAAATCATCAATAGACTTTGAACCATATTCTTGAAAAGTTATACTACAACTTTCAGAAATCAAATAAAAATACTTATTCTATTATAATGTGTAAAATAATAAGGCATTTCGCTTTCAACAGCCCTCCATTTTACGATTTGTCAATACTCAGCCTGTAACTACTGCAACAATACATAGAAGTTATGAAAATATCGCGGTCCAAGTTCACAAAAGTTAAGCATTTTGGATGTCGTGAAGCTACGGCTACGTTCACAAGTAGAATTACAGAATTTTACTACCGATGTCTAATTAGAGTCAACATAAAAATGAAAAGTCCACTTTGGCACCGTCAAGCAGAGGGAGCAGTACAGTGATGTTAACTTTTTTATTTCGATTTTCGTACAGCCCTAAAATATTTACCGTTTTTAGGGTAAATTACCGTATTCAAAGTCTTCTACAAAAAACAAAAACATTTTGTTATTAAAACAGTTTTATGTTTGTAATTCAATATATGTATGTATGTATTTATTTAAGAAACAACAAAAACTTAAAGAAAAAAGTGGTAATAATAAAATAAAGTAATTCAAGTTTGTACTTTCAGTAAAATCAACGTATACATTTGTGTACAATTTGAAGATTAGTTATTTATAAATTTTGATAAGTTTTATAATTTTGATATAGCACAACAAAATGCTAGTGGCTGTCTATATAAGTCTTAAAACTTAATTTGATTGCATTAATATTTAATTATCAAATGCATTTCGATTAAAATATAGAAAACGTTTGTCATTGAATTTAACATTTAAAACGTCGTCAGCATTGACAAACGATTTTGGATGTAGAATTCCTTCAAGTGTATCAGTATTTAACTTGTTTCTTATTTTCGTTTTGCTTAGATTTATTATGGAAAAAATTCGTTTCACAGTAGTTGTAGTATGTGGCAAAGAAAATATAATATATGTATAAACAACAAGTTTTTCAAAAACGAAACATTATCTAGTCGTCGTCTTTCTTTATATTGAAGACGTTTTTATAAAACTGCAGAATGTAATTTTTATCTACATCTTTTATTTACCTTATAAGCCTAAGTCTATCTCGTCAAATTCATCAGTTTGAACAGATTCTGGGAAATGCAAAACTAAAGAAATTATGGAGTTATTGGTATCGAACAATTGTAGATTGATTATACTCGTATTCATTTGATTCAAAAGGAAATCTTTTTTTCTGGAGCGCTTCGTAAATTAAATTTTTTGCATTCAGTTTTAAGTTCAGCTAATTTGTGTGTCGAAATATCCATACTTGAAAGACTTGTGATTACTCTACCGCCTAGATATTTTGTCTAGCAGTAGGTGATTATCAGCATCCTCAAAATTAAAAACATGGATTATCACTTTTCATTTTTGCATAATGGCAACACAAACTCTAAAAATTCCAAATACAATTTCTTCAAGTACAGAAAGATTTATTTAAGTACAGACGGCTTCAAATGCTTAAATGCTTAAAATCTGGGATTAACGTACTTTTAATTTAACACCGCTTGGGATTGATTTAAGAACGCATGGTTTGATTTTTCTTTTGAGTGTATAGATTTACCTTTAATACAATATATGTTTGATGTTTAAGACGTTATCTTTGAATAGCATAGCTTGTCTTTTATCTTTTTTTACACAATATGCCGTAGATCGTGAAATTATTGTGTCGAAGCGTTTCCTGGTCGCGTAAGCTTCCCTTTTAATAATTTGGCATGGCCAGCAAGATCTTCCGATTTAATAATACCAGAATTCATTTCTTTGAGTCACGGGCTTATGCCAACTAGCCCCAGTCAATCGCAGGCTTAAAGGAGAATGTTTGCTAAAATGCGAATTTTTGCGAAGAATGGAAAATGCGATGAAACGGTCACAAAAGTGTATTCAACCCTGGCGGCAGCCACTTAGCGGGTATCATATTTTCCACTTAACAAAGAAAAAAAAATTTTAATTAAAGGTCGGAAAAGATCCACTTAAAGTAACTTTTTTCATAAAAAAAATTCCAAAAAGAATTGGAGGATTTTTTTTGAGCTACCTTCTGGATATATAAGTTGTTGTAATAGTTGTACTGCAATTAGCAGTGCACGGAAAGGGTAATTGTTAAGGTAATCATTAAAAAAACCAATTGGTATCAATTATCTCAGCCTTTTATTTACGAAATGCAGCAATTTCAAAATCGAATAAAAAACTAAATCTGTTATTGAATTTTTAAATATTTTTCTTTCATTTCTCGGAAAATATGAATATATTATTAAAAAGGCAACATTTCGAAACGCTTCAAATATAAGTGAAACCAGCTGAGAACTCCTTTGAAATTGGAATTTTGCTTACACAAATTACGGATCATTCAAATAAACAAATATACCTCAAGAATATATATACATGACAACTACCCATCAAACCAAAGTACACAAATATACAGAAAGAGCGGAAGTGGAAGCTGATCATCTACATTAATCAGCTGTTAACCTTTTAGAAAAGTACGCTTTTGTTTTAAAATTTGAAAAATTATAAAAAGTCATTGCAAGTGCATGCGTGTTTGTCATGTTGCTTTATTTGCATGTCACCACTGACTCTCTGTTACAACACAAATAGATACATAAATACATACATACTATGTACATGGTTTAAATGTCTAAGCAAACAAATCGAGTCAAACAATAAATTGAGCTCAAAATAGAAGGTTACAAGAAAAATTGAATATTTTTTCCACTATACGTTACAAATTTATCAAGAACTTTTGCAGATACACTTTGAAAACTTTTTTCAGTAAAACAAAAATTACTTTTGTTGTTGTCATTGTTAAGATCTCACTAGTGATTGCTTTTTTGTATGAATGAATGGCGCTGTTATCTTCCATACATCATTGTTTTGTTAAATACTGATTTATACATGTGCATTGTCAAACTTTTAGGAAAAATAACGAATATAAATTTGAAGGAGTGTTTTCATTTCTTCTTTGACTTTACATAAAACAAATGTGGTAGTTGTACGTTCTCATGGGATTAAAAAAAATCAGAAGCGTGTTTGAGCGTCCCACTCATGTTAACAGTTTATAGAAATAAAATAATAAGCATTTATTTTTTGATTTTACCAATGTTGCATGGTGTGTGTGTTTGTCTGTGTACAATAGTGTGTGATATTACAATCGAATATATCGAGACCGCGACGTAATGTAACAAAATCGAAATTAAATTTATATTGTATTGTGGCCTTATTTCATAGTTTTGTTTTAGTGCAGATCTGAGTCCTTTTTATTTTTTTTATACACAATAAAAATTATAAAAAAATATTAGTCACACATAGAAAAGGGCATCCTACTTTTTTTGAATCTTAGTGGTACAGCTAGGTCCACGCAGACCTATATAAAAATTGTATGGGATTACATATGAGGATGTCCTAAAAGTGTGTGCAAAAATTTGAAGATTAGGAAAGAAGCAATGTAGAAAATATTTTATATTTTATATTTTATATTTTCAATAAAGAAATGTACTCATTTTTATTCACACAATTCACTTGAATTTTGGCTGCCAAAAAATACCTGCTTTCTTTGTCAAAATCAACGTCAAACACTATATATAAATCAAACATATACAAGTTTTGAAAAACTTGTGATTTAGCTACCGATTTGAAGGTAAACAATTTAAAAAGAGGACATTGCTTCTTTTGCCCGAATTGGTCCGATAGCCGGAAATATGCCATAAATATTCAGACTGTAATAAATTTATATGTTAAAGTCGTTTCGAAACTCATATAACATGCAATAAAAGTAAAAAAACACAATCAAAAGATATAAATAAATGGATATTTTGTACTGGGCCATTTTAACCCACTAATGCCACAAGCGTTTTATATTTGAAATACAGGATTAGGGTTAAGGAAGACTTTCAATCTATTTAACTGTGGCAATAAGACTTGCTATTGATGGATACTCAAGGTTAACTTAAACAATTGAATCAAATACGCAAAGGTAAAAACCATTGTCGGACATAACTTTGGAAACGTTAAGATTGTACCTGCGGTCACAGAAACCATAGTTGAGTTCGAAGAACAACCGTAAATTGCATTGTATTCTATGAGTCCACGTCGAAGTTTAAGAAAAATGTCTATAGATTCTAGAGAAAAACTAAAAATGATTGAAAAATTAAGAAATCGAAACATTTTGAAGATAATAAAAGGAGCAGATCTTCTTGCGTAGTGTAAGCTTTGATTTCAGACTTATGATTTGTTTTTTTGGAATTTTTGTTAGAATCCTTTACAGGTCAAGTTTTTGCTAAAAGATAAGAAAAGCTATACCCAAACTTATATACTAATTTAAATGTTATTGTCATATAATAAGAGTCAGACCGAACGTTCGGGCTCGGTGCCCGAGTTCGACCAAAAATATGTTCGGTTGACGTTCGGCGTCCGGATAAATGTTGGCCGAACACAGAACTTTGGATGCATTTTATGCAAGTTTGTATATCTAAGTTATAGAAAAATTAAACCCTGTACATGACTAAGGTACAAAAAGTATTAGGTTGTCAAAATAAAAGGTTTTTTATGTGTGTTAAAATTGTTTTTATTAATTAAAAAAATCCAAAATTAAAATTGTTTCTATAACATGGAAATAATATTCGGTGCTCGCGTTCGGTCGAACACTTACTATAATTTCAATAAAATATTAAAATGAATGTAAAATCTATCTAGTTAATATTACTTATATTTAGCATTGGTTTCGTTGAAAAATATAAAATAAGTAATTGATTTAGGCGGGTACTATAAGGCCGTTTCCTTGTGATTAAAAAAATTGCTATTTAAAGTTTTCTTGGGACAAAAATTTTGCATCCCATCAATGATTTCGAATAAACTCACTATTTATATTGCATTTTTTAGAAAAGAAAATGCCATAACTGAACCGAAAAACTAATTATTTAAATTTAAGAAAATTCTTCCCACCGAAAAATATAAATAAAAAATGCAAAAATATACGTAACGAATTGTTGAAGCACAACAATCGGAGACATCATGAATAACATTGATGGATGGTGTACCTGTAAATGGCGTTAACATCATTATTCATGAACGAATTTATTTGAATTTTTTATTTTTTATATGTTGTATGTTTGATATATGATGTCTTTGTTTGTCCTATGAAGTTCAATCATGAGATTGACTTATCTGTTGTTTTATACAAATAATTTCTCTTTGTAGTTTTTACTATAAAGAAATTGTTAATTAAAAAATAAGAAAATAAAAAGGACGCATGTCAATTTAATTCTGAAAAAATTTACTTATTTTTAATGACAAATTTTCTTATTAAATTAATAAAAAATTTAATGAAAATAAAAAGTTTAGCTACTTCTAAGGTATCGCTTCATTTGTAAGTGCTTTGATGTGTAAAATACAATATAAAATATTGAAGAATATACACAAAGATAAGTAAACAAAAGATATTAGTTTGAAGGCAAAATTTGTGGGAAATAATTTAACCCATGCTCTTGATTCTCGACAAGACAAGGCTTAAGCTTAAAGGACGATAAGTCTTTGAAAAAGTCGTATGAAAACAACGCATCGTTTTCGCCAGAATCAACAGAATTCCACAAACAGCTCTTACTTTAAGTGTTTTCTTCTTACTTTTGACCATACTGTTTATTATAAAAAGTCCTCTTGGACAAAAAAATTTACATTAAACATTATTAATTTTCGATCGTTGTTAAATATTTCAAATAGGTCTTACGTATTTAAAGAGCACATCTTTATATTTTGTCCTATAAAACAAAAGGGCGCCATGAAATAAGTCCTCAAATAAAAAATTAAATAGGTCCCTTAAATAATGCACGAAAAGCAACCAAAACTCTTTTTGGGGACTTATTCAATATTTTTCGAGGATTTCCTTTATACGAAATAACTCCTCAAAAGTCTGTGATGAAATAAATCTGTAACAGATAAAATTTAATGTTTTTGTTGACAGAGACTTATGGAATGGGACAAAGCTCATAAGAAAACCTGTATTTCAACCAGCGTTGCTGCCACATAAAGTTAAAATTGTACAGAATTTTGGCAAAAATATTATAAAACAAAATGTAATAGTAGAAAAAAAATTCCACAAAAGTTTTTTTTATTTTCATCAAAACATATTTTTATTTAAAAATCGTAGGTAGAGCATTATATTTGTACTTTTAAATGTAAACATATATGTATACATTTATATAAATACCTTTTTTAACGTTTATTTAGCAAATATTTTTTTTCTAATAATTAAGACTATAAATAAACAAACAGTATATTGCATAATATAATATAGTGTGTACACTGTCCCGTGTTCGAGCACTCTAGTACATTTATATTTTGAAAATCTTAGTTCTTTTTTTTAAGAAAAACCTGGGACCGGATATTATTTTTCTTGTAGGGCTTGTCGAGTAAAACTAGATTCCAATAGTGAAATATGCCGGGCACCTCCAAAATCCGGATTTACGGTTAAAAAACCGGTTTTTGTACCTTTGCGCGCTTATAAGCCTGTAATTTTGTTGCTAATGATCTGATTTTCAATTTCTTACTAGATTTGGAAAGAAGAAACTGAGATCTTTCTGAGATGAGAATGACATATAAATTATCTAAGATAAGTTATTGACTGAGTTATTTAACTTTTCATGAAAAATAAACTTTTAAACATTTTATACAAATTTTATTAATCCATTAACACAGTGTGACAAAAAAAAACCTGGGATGTGATATTATTTTTCTAGTAGCTGCTGTCGAGTAGATGAAGATTCTGTATTTGAAATTTCCTGGACACCCCCAAAATCTGGAGTTTCGGGTAAAAAACCGGTTTTTGTACCTTTGCGCACTTATAAGCCTGTAATTTTGTTGATAATGATCTGATTTTCAATTTCTTACTAGATTTGGAAAGAAGAAACCGGGTCAAAAAAGAACTATTTAAAATATTTTTTGTACCGAAGAAAAATTTAATTTTCTATTACTGATTTCAACACAAAACTTTTGACAATTTCACAATTTTCGGCCATTAAAAAACACAACGCTACAAAAAATCATCTGGACTATTAAACGGACCTGTATTATTGGATCATGGTTGTTTGTTGAAAAAAGTGACGCACGCATAACGTGCGACAGATTCTATGTACTTTAAATATTTAGTAAACTTAAGAATGAATTTTCGAATAATAAGCGATTATAGAAGAAATAGCCAACTGTTATATGTAGTTGACCAAAAAATTAATAATAACAGATGTGAAAAAATTGGTATATTGTAGTGTAATAAAATACGTAAATCTTGCAAAAAATTTTCAAAAATGGTCCAACTTCAAGAGGCCATAAAAAATTAAATTCGAGCTAACTTTTCGAAACCCTTTAGCAGCTTTGTTTAGTTAATATTGAGCTTTCATTTCTCATTAGAGTTGTTGAGGCTGGCGGCGATGACCCGAAATTTGTTGCACATTGTAATTAATGCTTATACGTAATTAGTTGAACCGTTGTTGGCTTATATTGCAAGGAATTGCTTGGGTAATACTCAAATCTGACTTAACTCGTGTGATTTTCTATAAAGAATATTTTTTCAAATTATTTTTATTAATAAAGTATTATTATTTGAACAAATTGTTTATCATACTAGCAAAATGGATCAGTAATAATTATATTTTTTTTATTTTTTCAATTATTTAAAATTTTTTTTTAAGGTGAGCGTGAGTAAAAGGTCACTCATGATGCCATCTATAGTTTATATTTACAAAATATGCAAGGTTTCGTTTGTTCAATTTGTGTTTATTATTTTTACTAAAAGTTTTTAATAATTTCTTATGATTATATGAAAATATTAGATGAAATAATTTTACCATGTCCAAACTAAAAACGGGATCACGATTGATTATGGTATTTCGCACTTAATTTTTATCTATTTACTTTAATTAAAACAATTATTTGCTAGTTTGCTCTTAATTTTTATCTGTTTACTTTAAATTAAAGCAATTTTCACCATGTTCAAAGCGCTTCAATTTAATTTTTGATTGTGTTACCCACACTTTGCACAAGCAAAAATTCCTTTTTTTTAATATGTTGTAATTGTAGTCTATGTAAATAGGTATGAGCGTTGTGTATTTTGTGAATATGTGTAAAAAAGAATCCCTGCTTAAATATATAAGATCTTCAAAGCCCGCATTTACGCTTTTCCACATAATTATGTCTTTTAATTTGCTTCCACCGGAATCAATAAGAACTGCATTTCTTCATATAAGATCAAGAAATTTGATAACGGATAGCGAAATTTATTTTCAGGTTTTCTAAAATATCTTAAAACCTAGAAGTTAAATATGGTAATCATACATTTATGTAGCTAAGTATATAAAAATATTAAGACTGATTAGCAACGGGGAATTTTTCAAAAGTACACATTTTTACATGTTGTGCGAAAGTGAAGGAGCTTTAACTGAAAAAAATATGATCAACTTCAGAAAGTTAAGAAGAATATTCCGAATCGGAATGGACAGATAACATTTTAGACAATGAAAACTTGTGTGTGATTTGTAAAGAGAAAGTTCCAAACATTGTCCTTCAAGCATCTAAAAATATAATATCACTGTGACGTAAAATTAATGTCAAATGCAATTTTGAATGGGTTGGTAAAATGCAATTGCCCTTGTTGCCGCAAAAGAGTTGATGAGTCTGAAATTTTGGGTATTATATCATATCAAATTAGTCCAAAAAAGTTAGCGTACTATATCATTTATGTTTGGTGCATTATTACATTTTATGGGGGATTTTTTCATTTTCAAAATTGGTGATTTATTGCATATGAAATAAGACCCCGAAAATTGGGGACATTTATCGTGGGAACTTATTTGATGGCGCCAAACAAATGCACCTTGTATATATGAAAGTAAGTATCAATTGACCGTCATTTTGGAAAAGTTCCCACTGTACACTCTCTAATTGTACTACTGCCTGCTAGACAACTAATTGTTTCCTTGCAATTGCTGCATTTGAAGCCATTGCATTATTGTAAAATGAACAAGTTCCTATAAATTAAAAAGAAAAGTGCAAAAAAAACTTATAAATTCCTTACAAAATTAAATTGTTTTTTTTTTAATTTCCAGACATATCACAAACACATTTAGGTTTTATTTATAAATTCTAAAGCCCTTTCTTGGCATAAAAAGGGAGCATCTTTACAACACTTGTGAATAATATATTATACCAATCACATTTGCAAAATAAAAGCTGTCTGCAATTCAATTTTTCGTTATTAGGAAACATAATGTTTGTGCTAATTATTTTATGACATTTTTACTTGTGTTGCTAATGGGGTTGATTATAGTGTTGCTGTGGCATAGAGATTTTCATTATTATGAAACTGTAATGTCTGTTGTATTCCCTATAAAAATATGAAGCACTGTCTGGCAAATATTTGCCAAGACAATTGTAAAAACGAAATAATATATACTTATGTTTATTTAGATTAATTAGGTGGAACAATTTGTTTCGAAAAACAAAAAAGGCATATATTATATTTGACTAAATTTTCTATTGATGGTTCGATAGAAGAAATATTTACCTAGTCTGACCATAGCTAAGCGGACAACTTTCTGTCTTATGTTAAATAAGAAGACTATAATAAATATATAAATTTTACATGAACAAAAAATTATTTATGCCTAACTTGCACAAGACTTCACCATAAAATTTAAACACATAAGTTTTGAAAAATTACTGATCGACTCTCATTTTAGTTTTATATATTTTCTTTTGAAGGTAATAAAGGCATGTTATAGCATTGATTAAGACGTGCATAATATCACTATCAACTACTATTTTTAAAGGGATTTCATATCGTCTTTGTGTGTATATAAAACTCTTGATTTCTCACAAGCGAATGTTTTTAAAATTTTAATGTAAATCGTATGCAACATCTGTGTAAATGAAACAATTTTCTGTTTATGTTTGACGAAATTTTGCATTTAGTTGCTAGTTTTCTGTTTCCCTTTATGTCTCTGATAAAATAAACTTTCAGTTCTGTCAGTTAATAATTTGACTTTTAATACTAAAATTTAATTTTCTGTAATAGTTGAGCATGGTTAAGCTTTAGTAAATTGTAATTGTAATTGTAATTGTCATTTTGTTTCTGTCAGTCAGTTTTCTCTTCGTTATTGTTACGAATATGACTTTTTTTCATATATCCCCAGGAATTAAAGATACCCTACAAGATCTAATACACATTTTAGTATAATTAGAGCAACAGTATTTTTTTGCAAATTGGAATAGAAACTAATAAACTTTTTTTTATTAATTTGAATATTATGTGTATCACTACACTGCAGATAATGTTGGACTACGTGATCATTATAGCTGAAACGAACTAGTTACAACATGGTCCTATCTAAGGCAGTCTTGAACTATGTCATTGTCAAACAAGAACTTATTGCTACACAACAGTTATTATTTCTTTCACGATTATACTCATGGCGAACAAACTACTTGTGAGAGGTCCATTTTAATGACATGAAGTAGCTTTTGAGTTGGTCCTATGTAATGCAATCCTGGAGTATATGGTCCAGCCATAGGACATCGTAATGTTGCTTTTGGATTAGTCCTAGTCCTTTATGGAGTATACTTTACTGGCTTGTTTGGGCTAGTTACATTATCCTCAGGGTAATATAACTTTTCAAAAACTATTAGACAACAAAAGAAAACCCAGCCAGCAAAAAAAAAGTCGACGTTGTCAGAATCAGACAAACTTGGCTTAGAGACTTCGTATAGATATCTGTCAGACATCAGCTACTTTTTCATAGATTTGGTAAGGGTATACCGTTGGGATTTTATTTATTGGACCGATAGATTTCTGATTGAATTAATGTAGTTGCCATAGTTGCTTTTGATTTGATGTTCGTTTTAAATAATGGACTTATTGTTTTGATGAAAATAATGACAAGTTAAACTATTTTTATTTGTATCAATGTATTCAGTGGCTGACTCAATCAAACGCATTCTAGAAATTAGCATTAAACCTACTATAAACTATAACTATTAATCGTTTGTGAATAACGCCCTAAACATTTACTTAAATACATTAAATACAAAAACAAAAAAGCAAATTGGACAAATACACGTGCACACTTTCTTCATTTTTCAAGTTGAAGCTAATACATGCATGTGCAATAAGTGTGCATGGATTAGTAGCAACTTTAAATGCTTATAGTTCCCCAAATGTTGAACAGATTTAAATAAAATTAAGATTTTGCACATCTATGTAAAAACCTGTTTCAAAATATATACATAAATATTTCTAAAATCGATTCAGTATTGCGGCCGTGAAGGGGATCTAAAAAATGTGTTTGCCTACTAACAATATAGATAGATTATAAAGTTTATTTTAAAATGAAACTAAAAATTAAGAAATATGTATATATTTATTTATTTATGAAGAATGGAACTAAAAATATGTGTAAATGTTTGTACAAGAGAAACTTTTAATTTATAATTAAAAAATAATAATATATCGCGAAGAGGAAATTCTGCTGCCAACCAAATCCAACGTAATGATACGTCCAAATAGTAACTCTAACAATACATAGAAGATGTAAATTATTAAAAATTTATTTTACTTATGTATTTTTATATATATTAAATAAAACGTAATAAAAACATCTTATGAAAGTCTAAATTAGCTTTGCCGATTTCATTAGGAGTTGTCTCAGATTTCTGTAAGAATCTACCCTTTTCGTATTCAAATATGGAATTTACCCAAAAATTTATACAAAAATCGTCATCACGTAAACAATATTTTCTATGTAGGTTCTTGGAAAGTTTATTACATTTCAAAAAATTTATTTATAAGGAGTGCTTTGTAATCGGAAGTGTTGTATATTCGATGATTTTTGCATCGGCTTGTTGACAATGTTAAGAAACACATTTTTTTGGCGTTAATAGGACCCAACTCATTTATTAAGTACAATCAAATAAATAGTTTTGAGGGTTCGTAATATTTTCATTATTTTTGCTACTTTTAACTCATTATGTTTTGATATAAATTATTTATATATCAATAATGTATCCACATAATTTCAGAACTGTAAAAATTATTCCACGTTACCAATTTTATCTTCCAAATTCTCAACTGCTTCTTTTCATATTTAGTCTTACGAAAATTCAGTCATGTTGTAATTAATCATTTTAATGTTACATGTGATTGTGCAAGAAAAAATTCCAGTCAAGTACTGCTAAGGAAGTTGTAGTATTTTTTAATTCATATATTTATTTTTCAGTTTACACTAATTATTTTAGTTAATCATTCGACAAAAAAGAAAAAAAAATGTGAAACACAAAATTTCTAAAGATATTTTAGGGGAAAAAATTTTTCTTTGAAGTTTTAAATGATTAATGAGTAGTATTTACAGAAAAAGTAATGTAGCATCTTGTAATAGTATTATATTAATCTTAAATATATAAAAAAAAGTTTCAGAAAGTTGGATATTACAAAACAAAGAGGAAGAAATTATTAAAACATTAAGATAATTGTTAATGAATCCACTGGTACACAACCTAAACTTTTTAAACTTTTAATAGGTTTTCATTTTTAATGCACATACATTTTGATATTTTGAATGCAATTTAGAATTCATCATTGATTTAAGGAGTCTGTATATTTGTAGGCATGGAAGTCAATGTAAAGATTTCCAACATTCTTTTAGTCTCTTTGTGTAAAGAATGCGAATCATTTTTCGAAGAAGCTTACTTCATGGTCCTATGTGTTTGATGAAACATGAACAACAAATGTTTAAATACTCATTAAATTTGTTTGCTGGCTCATCGATTTTGTGCGTATACTATAAGTTTGTACAGCGCTTTGTCTGATAAACCAGTAGTAGCACACATGCTTATTAAACTTCTTGTGTGTGAAAATAAGAAAAAACCAAAAAGTGTTTTAATAAATATTAAAGATAATTTGTTTTCCTTTTGAATAATTTACAACCAAAAATATCGTCGTTTGATTTTACCAACCAGTCGCATTCAAGCCGAAACATGGGATATCCATCCATTTAAGTGGTGGCTCGCTTGGTCCCGTCAATTTCTTCCCATTGTGATGCTCTAGAGCGGGTAATAGCTTCCACACCGCCTCTTCAAACCTTCCGGTTTTATTTACAAAGGCCAGATTATGTAGATTTGAAAAAGGATCAGAGCCGAGTATTCTACTCCTTAGATCTGCTACTAATAGTCGTTTATCCACCTGTGTTGAGCTAGTCGACACGATTGGGGCTGAATCAATAACTCAGATTGGTCGCGTTCGTAAGACGTTGCGCAACCGTTGAGTGTTTGCCTTACAAAAGGAGAGTTGAGTAATTCCGTTCAACACAACAGTTGAGTATTTGCTACCATTTTTTCTATAATAAATTTTTTACGTTACATTTGGTCTACAAATAAATTTGTTAAATTTTGCATTACAAATGCGATAAATTAACGAAAATAAAGAAATAAAATTAAAATACTAATTTCAAATAAAGAAATAAAATTAAAATACTAATTTCATTTGATATACGTCGGTTTATTATGATGTCTATTTATATTAATTACATAATTAGTTCAATATAAGATTTAAAGAGTTGAAATATAATTACTGCCGGCGCAGTTTTATCATCTTATTGTAGTATTTTGCTGTTCATTTTTCTATTGTGAATATTAAATTTTGTGGTGCAGATTTTAAAATAAAAATGGAAAATTCCTTCCAAGAAAAGCTTCCTTGCAAATTCCGTGTTGTCCATACTTTTAAGTATAACCCAAAGTAATTAATTTAGCAATTTTATTTCTTGTCAATTGGTTACATTAATCAGCTGTTCATTATCCAATTATTCAACAAGCCGTTTCTAAGGCGTAATTGTTGGGCTCAACAGTTGAACACAGTTACGTCTTATGAACGCGCCCATTGTGATGGAGAACTGCGAATAAAAGGGCTAATCATTAAATTCTCTAAGTTGTAACAACTACTGTCTAGCAAAACCATTTGCAATACAGTTACCAGGACAATCAGCGTGTTCTGGAGTCCAGGTTAGTGATTCTCTTGAATGTCTCGTTATCGCATCTAGAGATACTCGGCATTCGACAACCACAAAGGATACAGACTACATACCATTTTATATTTATCCGTAAATATGTAGAAATAGAAATCCTATAATACTTAAGCTATCTTTTATAGCAGAGATTTCAGATTGCAAGACAAAACAGCCATCCTGAAGAATAAATGAAACTTTTATGTTGAAGTTTTGTACATCGAAAACCCCGCCGACCCTGTCACCCTTCTTTGAGCCATTAGTAAAAAACTTGACCGATTCGTCGAGGGCTGAAAAACAACCATCAATAAATCAACACTTCATAGAATCCAAATAAGCACAATCGTTTATCAGTAAGATATTAGCAAAAGCAGAAGACTAAAGTTTCTCCGAAATAAAAAATGCTGAAAATGGTTTAACAGTAAATCAAATTACAGAAAAGGCACAAAATGCAACGTTTCAAAAAATTATTAAGAAGAAATCTGTATAAATCTCAATTAAAATACTAACAGCTCCGAAATCTGCAAAAAATAAGTTTATTTATATTTTAAAGACATACACCAGAATTTCCAAATAAAAATATAGACAGAATTAATTACATATTACGTTACTTCGCAAATAGCTACGAGTATGCACATCAACATTTTATGAAGTATATTAAAATATTTTTAATTAACTTTTCCTTTATTCATTCTGTCATATATGTATGTGTGAAGGGCTCAGAGCTGAAGTGAACCAAGTCACAAAATATGAAAAATTTCAAAACTAGCGCGAAATTTTCCGCAAAGTTTAGCACTATTTAGTTCTGTAACGGACTAAATAAAAAAGTGTTTCGTTCCTAAGGTAACGGTAAAAAACCCAAGTCTCATTTTATATTTTATTAATGGCACTTCATTTACTGAAATTCAAAATATCTTGGAATTGTCTTTTTGTGACTTGGTTCACTTCATCTCTGATCCCTCCTTATTGTCTACTTACCTGCCAAAAGAATGCAAATAATTTACTTTAATTATTTTCCATATTAACGAAAAAGAAGGTGGCGTGAAAGTGTTGGAATGTATTGAGCAAAACGAAAAAGGCAATACAAATATATTCATTTTTATTTTATAAATACTTGAAGCGGCAAGTTATTTTACTCCATACTTAATACAGTCATGAAGAAACAGGATGAGTAAAATATGTCCTTTATTGGCTTAAAAATTAAGAGTCATTGTGAGAAAAAAGTTACGTAGATCACGTAAATGTTATTTTACAGTATGCTGCAAAATTCTTTACTTCGATCGAACACTCTATTTGTTAAATTATAGTTTTTTCAAACGCATTTTATAGAAACTTTAAAAAATTTTATTAAAATGCCTTCAATATGCAAAATTGTAACAAAAAAATCACAATCAGGCATGTGATGGAAATTGCTCGATTTCGCAAAACGAATCGTTGTTAAATAAGTGTGCTGCAAGTCGGACGATGTAGTCGAATGAACTTTGAGTTCTAATAAAATATTCCAAATCGTCAAAAACAATGAAATAGAGTCAGCTAATTTGCTTTTAGTAGAATTAGGTTTTTGGAATCGTGAGATTTGAGATCGACTTGAGCTTATTATGATAGTATTCTTCATATGTTGTACGAAAACTTCGTTTGTAGCGCGAATATTATCTGTAAGCTTATATAAGTGGGGCATATCAAACATTATTATTCACTTAAATGTACCTAATAATAAGCAACTTTTGTCATTTACTTAGAATATAAAATTCTCTTAAAGACGTTGCAAAAAAGCAAACGAAACGTTGAGAAAAAAAACTTAAATAAATTGTTTTGCTTTATTTGCTATTCTTATGTAAAAGAAAAACCTGACCACAATTATCCCAAATTATACAAACAAAAACAGTAAACATACATTGGTCATATAAAAATACAAGCTGAAATTTTTCATTTTACCTTCTTCTGTTCAATAATACTTTCATATCATGTAAATGTACAATTCCAAACAAATTACAGTAGAATACCGATAACTGCTATCACGGTACATCGAAAATGTCAATAATTCTTAACAAATAGTTGGTTCCTTGAAAAATCATGCTAAATCGCAAATCTTGTTCAATACCGAATCTGTTTAACCTTTTATAAACCATAATTGGCTTTTGATAACCCCCAATAATTTGTAATGAAACATAAGCAAAAATTTCCAGTTAAGAAATAATGTAAAGTATACATATATATAAATGCATATTTTTTTTCCTTCTAAAAAATTACAAAATAAAAACAAAGAAAGATCAACAATATTAAAAAAAATTTAAAAAAATGTTTGTTTTTTTTGTTCTGATAAAAAATTATAAACGCTCCCGCAAAATCATCTTAAATAAAAAGTCCGTATAAATCGTAATAAATGGATGGTCTCTTTCAGTTATAAATTACAATTATCGGGATTCTGCTGTATTAAAACAACCTTACAGAATTTTACACAGCTAATTCAGCCTACTGTGATGTTGTCTGATGAAAATACTAAAAATGTTATTGTGGAAAATAAAAATCATAATATACTAAAAGGTTTCCCGGAATTCGTGAAAGTATAGAATTTATTATAATTTTGAGCTAAGTGATGGCATCAAAAAAAAAAACTGTTCGACAGCTGATAGTGGAGTTGTGGCGATCACGTTCAGTCAAGTCTATATACTATATAGAGCAGCATGAAGGGTTTGGCTGGAATAATACCGCATTAATAAATGCATTAAAGATGCATTTTTTTTGTTATGTTGGTACACATGTGTTAGTTATATGTTGACATTATCAGCCCATTTGGATTAGTAGTTTGTTGTTCACAACTGAAAAGGTTAGTCACGTTTGTGTGCGTTCTTCGATTTGTGACTTTTGAAAAAAATGGATCAAAGAATATGTACTAAATTTTGAGTTAAAATGGAATAAAGTGCTCCAAGGCAATTGAAATGATGACTGTGGGATTTGGCGAGTCCACTGTATCTCAAAAAGTGTTTATAAGTGATACGAGCGCTATACAGAAGGCCGCGAAGATGTTGATGACTATGAGCGCCACACCAAAGAATCTCAGTCACATTTAAGCAAATCGTAATAGAAAATATCCAATCCAAGTACATGTATGCGTCAGAAAATCCAGTGTGTTATAAATATGACCCCTAGGCTGTGCAGTTTATGCTTCAATAAAAAATGACAATCAAAGGAAATAAAAATGCAAACAGTATTTTCTGTTTAATATATATAAATCCTTCCTCAATTTTTGGATCACCCTTTTTATAGTACGTACAATATTGCTTGCATGAGTACTAAACTATAGATATGTAATATTCATTATGTTTTCCTTTAATAACCTGAGCTTTATAATCAACAAATTGGGTTAAAAGCATACGCAAAAGTCTATTCGTACACAGACCACAGCACAGTTTTTATTTAATTTGTGGTTTAATAATGTAATTTATGTGCAGCAAAATTGCAATACAAAATGCTTTTATGGATGAAATCCTTTTGTAAAGTATTATTTTAAATATGAGATTTAAATATAATTATGGGAATTTAATATATATTAATGTTTTTTGCTCCTTTAGGAGTATTTAAAAGCCTGTAATTTAAACATTGAAAAACCAAAGGGTTGGAAAAATAAAAAAAAAATTTTATCAAAACTTAAAGACTTTTGGAGAAAGTTTATTTTTAATTATTTCAGTGTTGTTACCATTTAATGTTAATATTATTTATTTGTTTTTTATTCTGAACAATTTGACAGTTAATTTTATGAAGTTGAACTAGATTTTTTCTAAATCTTCAGCCGGATTGTTAACTATGATTTAATTAAAAATAATTTTTGATAGACATGTTTTTATGCATAGTAGTATATCCGGCGGTCGAGTCAATCAACCGCGTTCTAGAAATTAATATAAACATTTACATAAATACATACGGTATAATACAAAAACAAAAAACATTCTAAATAAACAACTTAAAACTCTGGCTCATTTCTATGCAAAAGCAAATTGAACAAACACACATGCGCACTTTGTTTGAAACATGAATGTGTAATAAGTGCGTATGGGTTAGTAGCAATTTCAAACGCTTATAACTTCCTAAATATCCAACCGATTTGAATAAAATAAAAACTCGTTTTAAATAATATAAATCTTTCTAAACCTGGTTCATTATTTCGGCCACAAAAAGGATGTAAAAAAACGTGTTTACCTATTAATAGTATGGATAAAAAATTGCTTATTGGAATAAAAAACGTGCAATCAAATGTCTTTTTCAAGACTATTTTCTATACTTAAAAACGCTGTCAAATGCATTTACATTTCAAGAACTTGTCACAACTTTCCTTTTAGTAAAATCTTTTTTAAAGGTATTAAATTGTTTTCTTCTACTTGATTTTCAACGTTTAAAAAATACACAGTTATACATATTTAACGCTAAATTTTAGTACAGATGCAACCATTCGTACATTCATCTTTGTTGCCTAATTGTTAAATAAAGTAGCATTTGAGAGACGTTAAAGGAATTACGTGAACGGTTTTATGGATGTTTTCCAGCACATGTACGTACACTTGCTTTCCTACGGATATTAAACATTTATTGTTTCAAAAACAGTGAAACGAGCACACACTCCAAAATTTTATGAGGCGTAAAGTGGAGAAATATGAAAAGAACAGCCGGCATTTATGTCTATTAGCTAGATCTTTAACAGTGATAAATTTTTCTGAAATTGCCCAGACATGAATATCGCATTGTACTTGCAATACTTAAATGCTTAAATAGTTTTCAAATTGTCTTAGCAAAACAATGACGGACGGAAACGTTGCATAAGTTGTTGCTTTGTTTTTTAATTTTTTTAAGTTTTATTTGCGTTCATAATTTGAGTGTGTACTTTTAAACATCTAATCCTGAAAGCACTTTCAATCAAAGAATCGAAAAGAGTATGTTGTCATTTTTAAATTATCTGGAAACTTGATAAGAGAAACCTCTCACAGAGTAGTTTCCCATAGTCTTCAAGTAACGATGTAATTGAAAAGCCATAAAATATTTTATGTAACCACTTACTGGTCTAAATGTTTTCATTAATAAAACACGTACACTCATATTTAAGCCATTCCAACAACTCCACACACAAATGTAACATTTAGGCCAACACCAATTGAAGATTAGTAAACAGAAGCGTATGCGAGTACGAGTGGTTATTTTGTTGTAGTGTGAAAATGGCACTGAATAATTAATTAATTTATTGGAGTGCAGCATAAATGCAATGTTTACAAAAGCCCCCATAGAAAACCAATAGTAGTAGTAATGTTCGTGTGTATTGAATGAGTTTATGCATGGTTTGGCTAGAAGTTTCAAGCACAAGATATTGTTTGGAAATCAAGCTGGCATTTGTGAAAAGAAAATCAAGATTGTAATGGTCAACTAAATGTTGTGAGAGTGTGTATAAATATTGCACTTGTGCAATTTTGAAATGTGGAATGTGGATATCTGAGGACAAGATTAAAAATGTGAGAAGTTTATGGTCTTATAGAAGCCAAAGATGGCAAAGGATATTGAATGAAATCTTCCTTTATTTAGTAAAGTATATTTAATTACTTGATAATGTAATTGACTGCTTAACACGTAGAAGAAATTTTACTACAACTTGAAACAAATCAATTAATTGAAGAGAGAATTTTATTTAAAAAAAACATTTTCATGAGTAATTTTTTCTTTATTGTTCAATATACATACAATACATTTTTTGAAGTCTTGGACAACGATATAGGCTTCTAACTTCCTTCTAGAAATTAAAAGCAGTTACAAAACGAAAGCCGAAGGCCTTTTCATATCCATTTTTTCATGAGTTGCAGCTTTAATTTTTCTTCTGTACATGTTTATTAAATAGTTTGCTGAGTTCTATTTAGATAAAATAATTTTATTTTAGTAAACAATGTTCCATGCATAAACCACATTACAAAAGTAAACATGTCTATAAATCAAAACAGATATATAAATCCTTACAACTAAACTCAATGCGAAAATGTTGATAAGTTGTGTTTTGAGCACATACAAAAATGTCAATGACAACTGGAAAATATTTGAAATACATAAATGCACTTACAGTATTTAGCAAATTAGCAACCTTAATTTTTCCTTCCTTCAACTATCATTATTCTTTCAATTTTCAAAGCAAAATCAACAAACACAACATAAAAATGTACAACCTTTTTCTTGTAAGTCCATGAAAAAAAGAGCCTCCTTTATAACAATAATAATGATTATGCAGAAAATAACTTCTTAACTTTATAGAGACTTATTATAAAACAACAAAAAGGAATTGAATGTGCACACGTTGGGAACACAATCAAAAGTGTGCTGCAGCTACCCGGCCCATTCATACACTTACATGAGACTACAACACAGAGAAGTAATGAAAAATTTTTTTATTCACATATTTTGCGCGTAGTTTTTAACAAGGATGTTTAATGAATTGCACAAGAGAGTAGGAATACTCAAAGTGGGGTTGTTTATACCACACATCGTACTATAATAGCCTCCTTCTTGCCGCCCCTTTCACGTGCTAAATAAAAAAAATGCTTGATTAAAAACTTTTAATTTTGCATCTTATACTTCATATACGAGTATGTATAACTAGTAGAGTAAGAAATTTTTCGACATTTGCCTTTGTTTGGGTAAGCGACCCTAAATTTTGTGCGATTAATCGAGTATCGGTTTTAATTTACTCGAGTAACTCGAGTAGTTCATATAATTAATCAAATAATTATATTCAATTTACTTTAATAAAATCATAAGCAATAAAGTAAACATTTATTTGTTTTATGTACTCGTAATCATGCAGTTCGAAGAAGTTTTCTTAAAGATAATTGTTTAAAAATTTAACATTATTAAATTTCACGTCGAAAGTCGTCTTTCTTTGGTTTTGTTTATTTCACACCAAACATTGCTTTTAGTGCCATATTTTCTTCTTGCCAATTTTCATCATCTGAAATACTCGTATGTTACCAAAATACTCTTCTCACTTGGCAGCACTCTTTTTTTATAAAAAAAGATCAGCTAAAATCATGTCTCTTCGTGTTAATCATTGATCCCGTTGTGTTATCGTTAAACTTCGATGTTGCTTATCGTTATTAAGCAAAAAAAACTTTATATCTCTCTCTTCCATTTAATAAGTGAGAGATTAAATTCTTTTTGCGCATTAAAACAATGCATTTAAAAGGCGTGCAAATTAATTACACCTACCCCTCGATTTACACGATACTTTTTTTACACGATTTCACTTTTACACGATTTTTTTGGATTTCGTACAAATCGAGGGATACAGAAATTACCTCAATTTACACGGTTTTTTCAAAATTTTATCAGAAATTAATTTTTTTTTCAGAAAATATGTCTCGTAAAATAAATAATAATTTTTAAATATTTCATCAAAAAATAACATACATTAAAGCTTTTTAATATTTTTCAAATTTAACGAATGTTACCAAACGTTTATTTTCATCTGGTAACACCGCCATTAGATATAAAAAGGGAATTCCCATGTATAGCATGCATACACAAAAGAAGCTCAAAAATGTATGTACTGCTTTTAGAAACCTAAATATTTTTTTTTTAATTTTGAACAGATTGAATGCAAAATAAACTGATGCAGGTTGATTGCAAAATTTTTATATTTCAAAATATTACAATTATTAGGAAACCTATATGAATTAAAAAGAAGGGCTAGCGTGATCTCGTCTTTCATATATTGTGCCTTTTTTGAAAAGCAATTATTTGTCTATTATAAGTTGTTGTTATTTGCTCTATTAATATTGTTGTATCCTTGCAGGGCCACCTCCATCGGTAGCAGTGTATTGCTCAATCCAGACTGTATCAATATTTGTTTGATTCAAAAAGAGTTAACCAGACTTAAGCATTTATAAATTCAAAGAAATTTTAGTAACATTTAAATAAAGATATTAATAATTAATTACTTACATTTTCTTTTGTTTAAGATCAACGTTTAACTTGTTTGATCCGTTTGACTAGAGGAAAAAAAGCAGTGAATATACATAATTTTAATGAACAGAGTGAGCATGATATATAATTTTGCATTATAAATATTTTTTTTTTAACTTGAACCAGCACTCAGGAGATGACCACTACATATGATATGCATTGTGCTCGAACTAGGAAAATGGTTTATGGGAAGGAGGATAAAGAGAGCAGTGCTTGTGACAACAAAAAGCGGTTTTCGGGAACAAGTTCCCTGATTTCATTAGAGCACATTCCATTGTAGTAACGATAAAACAGTGAAGTACATCCCACATTGCGTCGATGCTCCAGTGAGTTCTCTACCAACCTGTCACCGATGAGATTCTTCGCCCTCTCCTGCACCCGGTCGAGTATCATCAAAATAGACTTTGAAGCACCGGCCCATACATGAGAGTGGTGTAAATATTAAGGATATCAGATGGAGTCTTAGAAGCCGAGGAACTTGAAATGCTTTACACCACCTATTATTACAAATGGAGCAACATGATTTTTTGTACATCTGTGTGTAAGCATGCAACACTGGGTTTTACGATCATTAAATTTTACCCTATTCGCACGGTCCCATTCAGAGATTGTTAAAATATCATTATTAAGCGAATCATTTATATTTTGCCTCATTGCCGCGATCTCCGGCAGGCTTGGTCTGTTACTGAATGAATACGAATGGCACATGCTGCTGTCATCTGCAAAAGAGTAGATAGGTCATTTAGGAAAATAAGAATAAGTGTGGGAGAAAGAACGGAACCTTGCGGTACCCCTGAATTAACCTTGATGTCGTTTGATGAGATCCCATCGATAAGAAGTCGTACAATGCGATGAGAAAGATTTATATATATCAAGAGAAGACATCACCGACACCAAAAGCAATAAGTTTTAACAGAAGTGCACCATGCCAAACTCTGTCAAACGCCTTGGAAATATCTAGAGCCGCCAACTTACTTTCGCCAAAATGGTTAATAGACTAACACAATCTTTTCGAGAGGAATGCCAGCAGTTCTCCCGTAGAGCGACCACTGCGGAATACGTACCGGCGGTCGCTAAGTAAGCTATTGGACTCTAAATACCTTACAAGATGGAAGTTTACCATACTTTCCATAACTTTGGAAAGTGCAGAAGAAATTGCAATTGGGCGGAAATTTTCAGGGTTGTTAGCCTCTCCTTTTTGGCGATTGGCGCTATATTAGCAACCTTCCAACACATTGGAAATTCACCAGCATGGCACAATATACTGAAAAGGTTAGCTAAGGGACGCGCTAGCGTCGAAGAGTACTGCTTCAAGACCATTACTGGAATAACATCCGGCCCAGGAGACTTATTCATGATAAGATCTGCTAAAATCTTTTTAACTGCACGGGATCGAAAGAAGGTTCTTGGCATAGTTACAGATACTCTCAAGCACGGCCCGTGGTAAAGTGATTTCCGGCAAATAACACAGTATATATAGTAGAACAAAAATTCTTCGAACAATCGAACAACGGATAATCGTTTGAATACCCTACCATAACTTGTTTTATGCGAACTGCTTAATTTTTATTAAATTCTTGTTTTAATTAATGTTTACAAAGAAAGAACTTTCTTAACTACGTTGTTGTAGTATTTAAAAGGGAAGTTGGTGGGTCAGTTTCTGTGAACACTTTAAGGGTTGTTAGAAATATCATAAGGCGATATTCCCTGCCTGCTCATAGTTCATTTCCTTATACAATCGAACTAAAAGAACACTAAGCAATTTTTTATAAGTGGGGTATTTTTTTAGAAAAATTGAATAGCTAATGTGGCAACATAAATTGCAATAAAAATATTCTACAAAATTAAATAATCATTAATATCACTTATAATCGAACAAATTATACTAGTTCAAATTATTTTCATTCTACGATGATGTTTGATGAAATCGAATCCACCATAAATAACAAATTTTTATTCGTCTAATTTTTAATTAAATCGAACAAACATTTTTGATTTTATTTATAAGTACCAAATATACAACATAAAGTACAATCTAAATTAAAGTCGACATATTAAAGGCAGCATATTTTGTGTTGGGTTTGAACAAAACATCTGTTATGTATTTTCAGGTCTATACAATATCTATTCATATTCGTTTAGTAAAAGATAAAGCATTTAACGAAAATAATTGATTGTTCTGATGTCATTGCTAAATTGTCTAGATTTTGACTCATCCGAAATGACATATTGGCATTGCTCGTTAGAAAGTTTTCGTCATTTCCAAAGTGCCCAATAAGCAATTGCACCTCTGGAGAATTTTGCATGAAAAAGCGAAAACACCATTAATATTTTCTTATATAAAACAGAGCTAATATCTTTTAGCACATGTAAACATCGTTGACAAATTTTTGTAACCAAAACGCGCCATACGACTTCTCAAGATGCGCTAAATCATAGAACTAATAGAAATTCATAACCAAAACGCGCTATTTCCAAACGAGCTAAGTTAAGTTTTGATGAAAGTCGATGCATATATTAGAAAAAAATCCAATATTTATTGAATTTTGTTTCAATAAATATTGAAATAGTAAATATTTGTTTATAAATTTATTCGGGTTCAAAAAGTAGATACTTACGACTATTAACAATAAGTAGGAAGCTTAAAACGACCTTAAAACTTAAAATATTCTTTCGGTATATTAATAAAAATCTTAATGTTTTAAACAGTACATAAAATTATACGTGGTAACGTTACAAAGACTAAATCAATAGCTCAGACTAAATCAAGCTTTTAGGGCCAAATTATCAAAGGCTTATTAAAGGTTTATGAAACCGTTGTACGTAGAAAATTTGTTTAATAAACATACTATACACTTTTGGTAAGTATTAAAAATAAGGAGTTAATATGTTTATTGATTAAAAGCATCAATATGGAACTTTTTAATAATATAAAAATAAAAATAATTTAATTTACACCGTTGGCCCATTTTCTGGCCAGGGCTGCCAGTAAAATGTTCAGAAAAATTTTTAAAATAAAGTCGTCAAAATCGTATTTGAAAAAAAGTCGTAAAAGAATCGTCACTCAAATATCTTCTGTTTTATACAACAATCTTTCATTTAAAAATTAAAAATTCAAGAGATTTTTTAAAAACAATAAAAACTTTGAACTTTTTGTTCAATTCAAAGCAAGATTTGAAGAGATTTTGTGTCGCAACCGATTGGTTATATACTTTACATTATATACTTTGGATTATATACTTACTTTACTTATATATGTACATATATGTATATGTGTACATTTTTATGTTCATAGTAACTAGCTATATGTATATTTCACAAATTTTTTTATATGTTTAATGAAAATATTGATTATCATCTGCATTTACATATTTCAAGGACAAATAATTGGGATCAATCATACACATAATATTATATCTAAATACTAACAGATACGTAAGTACTTCAATGTATGCTTCAATACCAGCATATGTCTAAAATATCTAAGTTCAACTAAGTTTATCAATCATTATTATAACGTGCCAAAGTGTGAAGTGCATTCATGTGCAAATAAACGTTCATTGCACATTGATAGCTCTAATAAATTACTCTATACTCCGTATTTAGCACATATGAATTTGGGTGAACGTGTCGATTATTTGAATTTATTTCAAATGTTAATTTTAGTTATGGCATTTGATATGTGCATTTGTTCCAAAACTATTTATTATGTCAAAAATATAATATATTATAGTCGAAATTTAAGCACATGTGCTTTATTTAATTGGACTATTCTAAATGGAATTGAGACAATCAAATCTAATGAAAAATTATCATAACTAATGCAATAAAGTATTCGAAATGTCAATAAAAATATAATCAAAATTGTAGTAACAGCATAGAAAATCATAAATATTATTGAAAATCCATTTAGACGTGCGATAATTTATATGCTATAAATGTATGAATGTACATATAACTGTGGCAAAAATTCCATTAAGATCATTTAAATTTTTTTATCGTGTATCGACAGGTAAAATAATTTCACTCATTTAATGCAACATAAAAAAACACAATTCTTGGATTTACTGACAACTCTTTTGTATGTAAAATAGAGATGGGGACGTGAGTGACTCTTCACTCATGCTCATGGACGCTCACCATGAAAAAATTTTACTCATGCACCCTCATGCACGACCTCATATTTGGGCACACATTTACTCACACTCGTGTGAATGAAAAAAAATTTTTACGAAATATTTACGAAAAAAATTATAAACTAATGAAAAATTCTATGAAAAGAACTTTAATAAAGCAAAAAAGTCATGAAACTCTCTAAAGCAAAATAATTCCCAGAAATATATATCAATTTAAGCAGTCTTTTTACCCACTAACAAGTTAATTCAGCCACATATATACCGGATATCATTTTGAGACTTTTTATCGTATTTTGCGAAGTTTGATATATTCCCAAATGATAAGAGCCATACCAATAATATAAGATTTTACCACACGGAGAATAAATAAATGTATAGAAACATTCACTAAAAGTATATTATTTAGTGAAAAATCCTTAATTGGCCAAAAATCAAATTATGTAATGTTATCAGATTCCAACGACAAATTCTAGCTTAAAGAATTATTTCATCCTTATTTTAAGAATAGATTCACATTTAACAAAAATTTTATATTATTGTCAAATCGAAATTATGAAGCACTTCGAAATTTGTTTTAAATGGGCTCAACAAAACAATAATTGTAGCACATACATATATAATGTTTTTGAGAGAGCTTCAAGAATATGCCATTAAAAAAGGTATCCATTCCAATAAGCAATTTTTTTAATAAAATAATTTTGTATTACGGTGTTTTTATGAATTTTTCTTTCCTTACACATATTTTTAAATTAATATAATTTTAATAAAATAATAATTTTTAATTTAGTACTGGATATAAAGAACAGTTCGCTTTAGCGAACAGGACTGACAACCATTAGTTCGTCAAATCGGAAAACTAATGTATTTATACTATAAAATTTATATTGAAAGGAAATTGTTCGCCTCAAGTTCCCTTCAATATAAACCAAAGAAAAGTCCGACTAATTACTTACAAACATAAATTTTTATATAAACTTATGATAAATAATATTAAAACGTAGAGTAAATTCTGGTGCAGTGGCATGTTGGTATAGGCGGACAATTTATAGTAGCTTTTCTCGAAAACTTAAAACTAGAAGCTAAAAAAAAACTTGATGGTTCCTAGATCTCAGCATATTAATAAAGCTAGTTTAATTTCTTTTTTTTTAAGCTATGCAAAGATGTAGTAATTCAAAAATTTACTAGTCTTGTGATTAACTAGCGTTTTGGGTCCACCGAAAAATGTCTGCAGCTTAACAGCAACTGATTTACGCCCATAATAACCAATTTTAAATTTATACCAATAATCAATTTAAATTTATATGAGAGTCCTTTATTGAGGACCAGATTTTTATTTATAAATATTTGAATTAAGCTCTAGTGCAGTTCATGTGGTGTAGGCCAAATAGCCCAAGTGATTTAGTGTATTACATACCAATTATGCTCAGACATGCCAAAGAATAGTGTAATAAGGAAGCGAGGAAAAAGGAAAAAAAACTATATCTTTAGATAAAATAGGCATTTCATTAGCCTGAAAAACATTGGAAATCCTTAAGAAGTACTCTAAGCAGTAAAGCTGGATTACAATCCCAGTTTAATTACAGAAACAAATTGGATGAATTTTTTAACTACCCGAAGGTCATTTGTCCTATTTCCAATAAAAATCACCATCCGCTACATACGCTAATGTACCATATTAACAGAACAAAGTATACCTTTTTACCAGCCAATTTTTTCAATGAGGGTTTTTACTTTCTCACAATATTTAGTGGCTTGTGTCGTCTGACCTTAGCGTAAGATGTTAACTTTAAAACTTCTTTTATGCTGAATATAAATTCAAACTCAAATAAATATATAATGCGAAGAAGCTACTTAGTGTAATAATTTATCTCATTTCTTGCAATACAAAAAAGAATATCAGCAATGACAAAATATTCTTATAAAAGACACGCAAAAATGTTTATATATATAATTTTTTGGCCAAAACGATATCTTTATCTAAAATGCAATAAGGTCTTTAAGGAAAATAAAAGGGAAATAAATATTTAAAAATCAATCGTGCGTACGGAAAAGCATTTCTTATGAGTATATATGTGCAAACATATGTCTACGGATTTGCAAATATTAGAATATGAATAAAAAACAGGAAGGCGAGTTTAATGTTGATTATCAAGGAGGTTTATTAATATGTTTTTGTTGGCTGATTTTATATAATGTTTGTTATGGAGAGACAGTGTTTCACTTGCAACTGGAGATGGGATCGTGAGTGAATTTGCACTCACGTTCATGCACGCCTAAAATGAAAAATACATGCTAGCCCGACCTCATATTTTTGGCTCACGTTCGTGCACGTTCGCGTGAGTAGACAAAAAGTTAGTCACATTCACGGCAGCTTACGGTCACAAAATACTTACAAAAAAAACTTAAAAATAATTAAAAAAATTAAGTGTAGAATATACAATAATAAAAAAAATCGCGAAACAATTATGCACGCTCAATTTTTTGATACTCACAAATCACGATCGTGCGTGATTCTCGCTAATCAGGTGAGCAGTGATCATCTCTAATTGCAACTGGAGAAGCCTAAGGTAAAGAATTTTTTGTATGGCTTTTGAGTCAAACTATCAATTGAATAGTGTATTTAAAATAAAATTTACAATGTTGCACACAACCAGTGATTCCTGGAGCTGGAAAAAAGGCTAAATTGGCTTTTTAAAAAGGTCAGAAAAAGCTAGATCAACCAAAAATAAAAGCTTAAAAAGCCTAAAAAATGTTTATAAATAATTCAACGTTCAATGCATAAAACATGTTAAAAGTTATTTAAAAAAAAACAAAAAAGATAATAAAAGTCTACATATTTAAAACAGTAAGCTCGTGTACGTCACTCAACAGAGAATACTTCTCTTCCAGCCCATAGTGTAAGGGAAATCCCAGGTTTGCCGATAACAATTGTCCACCAAGATCTTGTGATTTAAACCTTTAGGTCTACCTAAAAGATATGGTATATACATCAAAGATGGATTCGTGTAACTATCGAGGACTTTTAGCAGCAAATGCGCAAATTGTTGATGGGCAGTTTAATGAGAAGAGCATGTCCCTATAGGCGTAGCCATGGCGGTCATTTGCTTGATATTGGTTTCGTTTATGAATGGGATACCCTCTTCTTTACAATTAAATAAACAGGCGATTAATACTCTTTTTTAAATATGTATCAAAATGAATCATCTTATTGGAAGAACCTATATATAGCTAAATAGTAGATTAACCAAAACAAGATCAGCCCAAAGCAAGGAAACTTCAACCGTATTAAAACTAAGATGCCGATGTGAAATTTTAAAACGCCGACACATGCATATATTTTTATATCTTCTACTCTATAATCAATCGTCGGAATCCCGTAATTCTTTTCATATTGAACTGTGTAATCAATATTTATTTTGTGTATTCTTCCGCCGCTCCTATAATCTCAGCTTTTGCTTGATTGCGTACAGTGCTGTCAGAACATCCTATACCATACCTAAAAACGCTCACTGTTATAGTTTTCGAGATATATAAAAATAAAAATTACTTTTTAGGGATTCGATTTTACTACTTCTGACGGTAGACTGTGGTCCCAATTAAATTTTTTGGCAGAAAAAAATATTAAAAAATTATAAAAAAGTATATAGTTTCTTAATGGCAACAATCCAAGCAGTCAAGAGAATATTATAAAAAAAATAGGTGGCGAAACTGCCAGTCTGTCAAGCTTTCAATATTTAATGTTTTACCATGTGTAATTGAATCGGGTTCAAAATAGTGTTACAATTATATTTAAAACAAAGTGTGGAAAAGAAAATAATAGAGACATATAATGGAAATTTAAGCCAAATGTTAGTAGTTCATTATTATTGACTCTTCTGATTATGTGGTTTTTAGTCAATATAATATATATTTTTTGTGGACTAAAAGTTGCATTTCGGCATGAACTTGCATAAAGTTTCAAATGTGAATGTTTTTGTTAAAGTTTGTAGTTTATATGTGAAAATTTATATCTGGCCAGCATTTTTTAGCAAATTCCCACAATTATCATATTATTTTAGCTCAATTTTTGATTAGCTGTGGCGAAATGCTTTCGTTTTCCACACAAAGGGATGAAAAAATGATATACTAACAGATTGAATACTTCGAAGAATATCAACAAAAAAAAAATCAAATAAAACAAAAAGTGAATAATAACTTTTATAACTGTACGGATGACGAGGAGAGTAGCTCTGATAATGAGTGTTATGAAATTTTTCTTGAGCTGGATGTCGAAGAGTTTTGAATGTACTTGTATTTTGTAATATTATTTGTATGTTCCAACTAATAAAAAAAACAATAAAAAAATAATATTTTGTTGCACTTGTTCGATGCTTATGGGTTATTGTCATTATTTTGCGGGGGTGGGGTGTGGGCGAGTGGTCTAACTAGTAATTTTTATTTTTATTATGTTTATATGTGATGATTTATAATTGTGCAAAAGTTTTAAAGGTCTAACAATAGTTTTCGAATTTATGCTAAAAAAATTGATTTGGATCCACTGTGCGATGGATACTAGTGACTACAAATATCAACTATTTAACAGCTTTATTTAATGAATTAGAATACCAAAGTGCAACTTATTCATTTTTACAGATTAAATGAATTTCAGTAAGTACGAAATTCCCATTTCTGATGATTAATTATTCCATTTATTCTATACTCTCCCGGCTTTTTCCAAAGCCATTGGCTGCTGAGGTCAAGCTGTTTTCCATTTTTGTTTACTTTGTTTTTGTCTTTTGTAGTTGATATTTTACTATTCGACCACCTGTGACAACGTTAACATGGAGTTTTATTTTCTACTCGTATGGGAACGTTAGAAGAAGGCTAAAATTTACTTGCAAAATTCGATTACATTTTTTGTTGGTTTTCTTTAAGTAACTCTCATAAAATTGTTTTAAACATAGCTTTTTCTTTCAGAAAAAATTTCAAAAATATGTAAAAACCTGCAAAATATAATATATATATATAAAAAAAGATTTGTAGTTAGAGTATGTAACAAAAGATTTTTTTGCGTTGATACGATCTAATGTATGTAGTATTACATACTATAAATGCCATGATGTCTGAAAGGTAATAATGAAATGTGACATAAGTTAAACATTGAACGTGATATGACACTTTAATGGCATTTAATGTCAAACAACTTTTTAAAAATTTACGATAATACACGTGTGTGTCTATGATTACAGTTGTTGAGAATCAGATTCATTTTGTGAGGAATATACACGAGTAAATCCTTTAAGACTGTTTCTATCAGATCACAAGCTAGGCCAAAAATATTACTCAAATTTGTATACACAATCCAATTCATATTGAAAAGATATGTAGGATTACCTTTGGAAAAATATATGATACTAGAAAGAATTATCTAATGTTGAAATGCTACAATTGAGGATAAATATTTTGTTTGTAATAATGATGGATGTTTTTTTGGGCATTTAAATACGTTTATGTAAATAAGAACGCAATTGGCATATACATACCTATTTATATAATTTTGAATTGGTGGGCATGGTAAAGTAAAGTAAAGTAAAGTAAAGTAAAGTAATTTTCAGTTTATTATCAAACATGAGCAAATATATTTACTATATTAGGGAAATCTTTAACAATTATACAATTCTTAACCTTTGGAGATTTGCTTTATGAATAAATTAATAGTTTTGAAATTAGTTTGGCCAATTGTGAAGCCTACAAACTTTCAATAGTGCTCATAATTAGGGAAATTCATCTATCAGCAATAAAGTTGTGAAATAAAGTATCTGCTTGAATATTTATGCGCGCTTATTAATTTGCATTTGAACGAATTAATATGACGTTTAAAATTTGATTTAGTCAACAGAAACTTTCACCATATTATTCTTCTGATGCGTTCAGCAGGTTTAAAAAAATTAAGCACTATGAAATTACGTTGAAAATACAGTTGAACTTCTATAACGTGAAGTTTCTATAAATTGAAGCAAATCGCATAACAACAGCGGTAAGTAGGTAAATTCCTTTAGATTTTGTTTCTACAACTTGAATTTTTCTTTAACTTGAAGAAAAATAATTGTACAAAGCTTTGCAACGTTTCTATAAATTAAATTTTTTGTGCTGACATTAATTTCCCGTTAAGCAAAAATTCCTAGATCTGTCGCTTATAGTCAACACATATATTCTTCTAATTTGCTTAATGAACGCTAGTTTAATTTGGGAACCACATAGCTAAATTAACAACACTGTCATTAATAAGAGCTCAAAGTTTTAATGATAGGAAAAAGTAGCAAGCACAGTTGATTCCGTAGCATTATAAAAATAACAAAAGTAATTGGACGACTGGGCAAATTTTTGAAGATTGGAGCTTTAAGTGGATAAGCAATTTTCTGCTGCTGGAAAAAAGTTATTTTCTTTATTGACAATTGCCCGGCACATCGAAAAGACATACGAAGTAAATTAAATTCTATTGATCTGGTATTTAATCCTCCAAATATGACATAAAATTTTCAACCACTTGACGACAGTGTAATTCGAAACTTGAAAAATTTTTATACAAAACAAAAGAGAACAAACTTTAATATACATATAACAAAGTAAGTACACGCGTTCAATTCTTATGATACAAATAAAAACAAATACATGTTATTAACAAATATTTTTTAAAATGTGCAAAATTTTGAATACTTATTCCATAACTGGAAGTTTGTTTTCTAAATAATGCTGATTCTAATTATAGAGGTTCAGCTGTATTTTTTTTTTTGAGCCTAAAAAGAGTATTTTGCAATAAATATCATGTGAAAGTAAGGCCAAGTTAATAACCGAAAAGCTCTGCCGGTAGAAGTACTGTGGTAAAAATTAAAACCAAGTTCTTGACATATTGCATACCATCTCGTTTCTGGGCAACCAACTATTTTGGCAACATTTTACCCATAATTCTTTCCCATATTAGAAATGTAGAAAAATGTTGCTGAGCTAGCTGGTTGCACATATATGAGTTTATACGGATTATACTCGATTTTTTACGTTATAATTGCAAGAAAGAAATCCTTATACCCCTGGATAAAAAGTTGCAGTTTTTAGATTTTTTTGATTACGTACACAGTACAACACATGATTTTCGTACTCAATTCTGAGAACTACATGTGAAAGTAGCTCCAAAAATAGGAACTTCTGCATCATTCGTTTTGTCAAATTGGCTGCATTAATAATTCAAATTTTTATCACTTTTTCTATATTTTAACACGGCTATATATCGGTATACCGTACATATACTCTTTGTTTTTCATATTAAGATATTCAATGTTCTTCTGCTAGAAAATGGTCGTTTTAAAACTTTTTATTACTTTCTCCAAGGCCTACCATAATAAATAATTTCAGATTTTTAGCTATAATAAAAGATTCACATACAAATAAGGGATACAATAGACTTCCTCAGATGAAAAGTGCCCGTTTTCAAATTTGTCTGATTATTCGCTCACCAGTTAAAGGGCTCTTTAGTTATAGTGGAAGTTCTGCATAATATTGATATGTCAGTGAGTGGGTGAATAGGTAGTGCTCAAAATAAATTAGATTAATTTAAAATCATTATTATAATACAAATATCCTTTCCTCGACCATTTCAATAAATAGTTACAGTATTTAATTGTTATTTTGAGTTTATATAGATGGAAAGTGAAATTTTTAAAGTATAAAGGCTCGTTTAGCTGAAATTTACTTTATTGTAATTATATTAAAGTATATTTCTACAGCTAAAATAAAAATGTTTTTAGGTTTCAGCACCTAAAAATACATAATATTAACGTAAAAAAATGCACAAAATACAATAAAAATTCTGCAAGAGCAATAATTTAAATTTGCTAAATTAATTAGTTTAACTTATACTTAAAAGTAAGAACAACACAGAATTTACAACGGAGTTGTTCTTGACAGGAATTTTCCATTTTTATTTTAAAATCTGCTTTACAAATTTAATATTCACAACATAAAAATTCACAGCAAAATACTCCAACAAAATGATAAACCTGCACCGATAGTATTTATATTTCAACGCTAAGCCGGCACTGAGTTCAAAAAATCTTTAAATCTTATATTGAACTAATTATGTAATTAATATAAATAGACACCATAATAAACCGACGTACATTTAATGTAATTTGTATTTTAATTTAATTTCTTTATTTTCGTCACTTTATCGCATTTGTACCGCAAAATTTTACAAATTAATTTGCAGTCGCCACCTAACAAAACTACGTTGCATTAGAATATAAAAGCGCATAACTCTCTTGATCAGATGTGGAGCTAAACACAACATGTTGACTAAATGTAGGGAAAAAAATTTATGATGGAAAAACTGGTAGCAAATACTCAACCGTTGTGTGGAGCCGAATTACTCAACTCTGCGTTTTTAAGACAAACAATCAACGGTTGCACAGCAACCATTTAGTTGTTTTTCAAAAATGATTTCCAAAGTAGTAAACACTTCCTTTCTGTCATGTTTTTTTTTAGCATGTTGAGTGAAATTCATCTTCACTCGCAGATTATTTATGTTATAGAGATAAGCGTTTGAATTTATTATATAATATAACTTTTATATTGGAAAGCGGAATATTTTGGGAAATGGTACTGAATTGCTAAAGATTAATAACCTTTGAAATCTTTCGGAAGCATTTCTATAATCTTTAAAGTTATCGTTCTGGATTAAATGTTTTTTAGGTTTTTTATCAAAGGTAAGGGATTTTTTTTCATATTTTAACAGATAAAGATTTTAAAAACGTAGTATAAAAGGAAGGAGAGCAGCTGATGGGAGCAAAACTGATTTCGCAAAAACACATCAATAGTATTAGCTATGCGCTATTATTGTATGATCGCGCATCTACGTGAGTAAAAAGTTGTTCACAACCTCATCTATAGTTCTTACTATACGTGAAGATAATTTTGGAGTTAAAAGACTAGTGCGGTTTTATCAGTCTATTTTCACGTAAAGTAAAAATATTTAAAAACAAGTGGCATATACAATAAAATCCAAAAAAATTGTCGGAGTTCAAAATAGCTATAACTTAAAAAAATGTTTCTATGACTTTGAATATTTTTACATAAATCAATAAAAAACTTTAAACATAATATCTGATAAAAATATTGGAAAACTTTTTTGGCGTCTCGCAGTATTCCAAGTGTTTGCAATGTCTCCTGGAGCCTTGTCTGTTATATTCAACGTACTGTCGAATTAACCAATTCGCTGGCTTTCTTATTGTATGTCTTGGCTAACGTAATTTACTCAATTGGAAATTCATACTTAAAAGAATTTAGTTTGTTAAATTCCACAAATTCACAACTCGAAATATTCTAGGTTTCACAGCTATAACTATTATTTTGGTGTGATTTCAGATATTTTCCGATCTCCAGAATTTATTAGGCGTGCCATACGCTTGCACTGCCCTGCAAACTCTGTTCTGTACATCTTCTTTGATGTCCCTTTCTTTTTTTAAATATAATCCCCAGATAGCAGAAGATTTGGACATCGCCAATGAGTTGGCCCGAAAGCTGGAAGTTCGTGTTGCATGAATAATCAATGCGCATGGATTTAGTTTTTTTGATATTAATTTGTAAGCCCGCACATATTGCAAAGGCTTGAGTCTTAGATTGCATGCTAGATAAGCAGTAGAATAGAAAGCAGGCGTCATCGGCATATTCAATATCATATAACAGTGAAGTTCCCACAAAATACCATGATGAATATCCATACATTAGTTCATAACTACATCAAGTAATATGTTAAACAATAGTGGAGAAAAAACATAGCCTTGAGAAACCTTTAATGTTATATGTTGGCTTGTTGAGCCCACATGGAGTATGGAACAAAATGCGTAGTTGTATATTGCTTAATGAGATTGATGATCTTCTCTGGAACTCTTTTGAATCTTAGAGCTTCCCAGTTTGCATTGTGTTGTAATGTGTCAAACGCAGGTTTGAAGTCTACGAACACTAAGTGAAGGGGTGAGCGAAATTCAACCGTCTCTTCCACAATTGTCCTCAAGCTGTTGGTATGATCAATACATGACTTTTTTGGTTCAAAGCCCGCTTGTTCTCGTCTTTGCTGTGGTTCAATAATGCAATTGTGCAGGATGTGGGCAATGATTTAGCTTACCATATTTAAAAGGGGAGCGGTATTACTACAATTGGAGCAATCTCACAAGTTTTTTTCGTATAAGGCCTTCTCTAAGATCATCAGGAAAAGCATAAATGGTATTATGTAATATGAACACTGGCTGTATAGGCCTGAACTTTGCCTATCGCACGCTATGCGTACTCAAAAACTTTAAATTTACTTAAAGAGTTTTAACATATTTTGAAACTCTCACTCTTTTACAAAAAACTAGAGCCATTTTCTATTCACACCATTTTTTAAATTTATTAAAGGATGTCAGCATAAAATTTTCGCGACGTATTTTCACATTTATGAAGGCAATTTAGCAAACATTTTTATAATCCTTTAGCTTGTGATACATGTCATCATACAAAATCTCGTATCACTAAAAATAAACTTTACTTTTTTGATAGCACGAAGTAGTCGTGAAATTTGAACAATCTATTTTTATATATTTTTCTCCAACAACATTCTTTTTTAAATCTCGTTTATATTCGTTGCTGTCTGTGATGTCACTATTATAAAAAAACACATTTTTTTATTCAATAACAATTGATGTTGATTGTCGTGTTAGACTATTTGTCTATAAACGGTTTATAAATTTGATTAAGAGCATCATTTCTGATTTAGTGAAAGTTGTTTATTCTATTTAAGCTTCAGCTTTTATTAGTTTAGAAGAATAAATATTGTAAGACTTTTTTATATTTTGTTGAAGTTTTATTAAAGTTTAAAGCGATTAATTAATGGGACAAAGGGCAGTACATATTATTTTGGGTTATGCTTGCATTTTGTTTAGGACTGTTATTTAAAAATGCCACGAAGACAGTATTTTATGATTATGAACAAATGAATCTTTTAAATTACTTCCATTGTGCTTTCCAGCAATTTTTGCTTTTGTTGAATTCAATAAAAATCCACATTAATGCAAATCAGTTCAATTTTTACGGAATCATTTTGAAACTAAGTAGTTGTGGTCTATGTTTATTATTTGTTTTTCATGTCTAGCTTCCACTTCTTTGGAGCTTTTCGGTTTTAAATAATTTAATTTTTTTGCACTAATTTTTACTTATAGTAATATTTAAGAAGGGAAGATCATTCTTTTGAAAAATATTTGAAAATTGTCACAAAAATCAAAAGGACTAACTCACATTGCTGCTCATAACCCAAACCTATCTGAAAATAGTTTTGTTTCGTAGGATGTTTGAAAAATCTTTGCTCATAGATTCTTGAAGTATATGTATATTTTTTTTATTTAACCATTTAGTTAAAACAAATTGCTTAAATATTTAAGATAAGAATGAATAAAAATCTTTTAATTGAAATTTTTTATTTGCTTAACACTTTAAGTATATTGTGTGCCAAAACAATTACAAACAACTCATCAAAAGTAAATATACACGAGTTAAGGGAAATAACCACAACTACACAAAACACTCAAAATATTTGCAAAAATGACAATAGTTATATTAGTTGAAGTTTTTGTTATTCCAAACAACTAACAAAACAAACACAAAGTGAAAAAGACAGAAGCTGTATTTCCTTTATAAAAGAAAATAAAGCAAGTGTTTAAGAAAACTTTGGTTAAATAGACAATTGCTTAAAAAAAGTAATAATATTGAAAATATAAAATAAGAAAAATAATATAAAAAATATAATATAAAAAAAATAAAAAAAAACACATACCATAAAATAAGAAAATTACAAAAGGAGATGGAGAAATTTGTTGTCTGTTCAGTTTGACCGTTTGGAAGGTTGGTTGGCTTTGAAAAACAGGGAGGACCTGTATTATTAAGCAACGTTGCAAACTAAATCAGCAAGTGGCATGTTTCACTATGCGGCTATTTGTTACTATCATTCCACAGTAGGTGGGATCTTTCAACATAAAGTGCAAATATTTGTGTCGAATTGACTAAACGGAATAATTTGGATAAACTGTTTTCCTTACCATAGAGATATTAAGTCAGTTATATTACACCTTTCTCAAGAGTTTAAATATTATTGTTTTCCCACCTATGTAAAGTATTTGCACAAGCCCATATGCGAATATGCCCACCCGTATTTTTAAACTAATATATATATAAATACCTTTCTAATAACGTACACTTAAGAACACCTGGCTCTGTAAGCAACTTAGTGGCTCTGCTCTTTAGGTAAATAAAAGCTCACATAAAAGTAAATGTGTACGTTTGAAATCATAAACATATGCACTATCACATTTACAAATTTACACATACGTACATATAAAAACTATAAAAAATATGAAGTGTAACGTGGCTTAAGCTACTTACAAGTTGAAGAGTAGAAAAGGAGTACAAAAAAGAAAGATATGAAGAGTCCTTAAACTAGTAGCCATTAGGAAGATTGCAACCATTTGCTTAAAATCCAATGCTACAAATACTAATGTTACTAAATGGGGCTTATTTCAGATGCTGGTTAGTCTCCCTACTCTTAACGTATACAATTTATAAGCATTTGTCTTACATTGGCCACTTACGCACATATTTATGAAGTTGATGAAGTTTTATAATGTGAACTTTCAGTTCGAACTTTGTTGTGGAATCATTATTAATAAAAAGGTATTTCTATTCATTATGTATCCTTTCAGACAAGATCACATTAGCAAGACGATTCAAAATTATTGAAAATCAGAAAACTATATAAAATACATTGGAATATATAAATGAGTTTTTACAATTAAATGTCCAATTTATATATAATTAATTTTCAATTTATTTATGTATACATCTGCTTTATATATTTATAATCTATTAAAATCTCTCATTATAACTCAAGATCGTTAACATCTTTCGTCAATGCCAGTTTAGACTTTTTGAGGCTAGATTTAGCCTTTTTTTTCTTTTCAGATTTTTTTTATTTTAACTTTAACTTCAAAAGAAGTCAAAATTTTTATTCAAAAATTTTTATTTTGAATTATTTGAAGTAATTTTAAATTATATTTAAAAATTAATGTACCAACGTAAAACCATACACTGAATATAAAATTACTTAGATTGAAGTCTGTTGTGAAAGCTTTTAGTTATAACTGGACAAAAGTTGAGTCAATTAATGCGTTTTGGATGGAAGTAGGACAATTCAAGAATGCGCTGCAAGGAAACTATGCATCAAATTGGATAATCTAGTATTAAAACGCAAGAATATTCGATATAAAACAAATAATTCTTTATTGTACATTTGATACTCTTAAAAAAGGTTACAGAAATGTTGCAATAATTTCGTATTTGATAAAATAATTAAACTCTTGTGATATTTATGCAAACGATAATTCCGATTCTACTGACGATGAGGAAATTATGAAACCTGTTATATGTTTTAATAATAGATGTACATAAAGGTATATAATATTTAAAATATGCATACACTGCGAGCTTGATTTGGGCAACTACCGATTATTGCAACCACCGTGATTAGCGAAAATTATTTTTTTTACATTTCAGTCTTTGTAAGTGAAAATTTTGTTAAAAAAACGTGTCGAGACCGTGCAACTTCTTCAGTTTAATTGTTAGTGTTGATAATTTTTAACCGACTTGAGAAAAAAGAGGGGGTTATAATTCGTCTGTATTTTTTTGTGATTCTTTTTCAACGCATAACTCGTTTATAATTCAATTTTGGTTTGAAAGAGCATGCAAGTAGTTTCGTTTCATAATTTATATTTTTGATCGGATGGAGAATTTTCCAGCCCGAAATATTGATTATTGCATCACTCCTCCATTATGGGACGATTAAAAAAAAATCTTTTATCATTTAAAGTATATTCGGCATTTATGTATTTATTTTACTTCACTTTCTATGCGGCGAAATGCATGTCCTTACTGGACACTTTATTTAAGTGTTCAGTAAATAAGTTTTTAGTTCCTAATTCAGTTCGGATTCACTTCTAAGCTTATTAATCCAGGTTCCGTAGCATTTTTTTTGTTTTAACCAAATACATTAAATTTAAGAATTTAAAAGCAAATCCATTTTGTATTGACGAACTTAGCTCCTCAAAAACCTTAAATACAATATATTTTGGCCAGCGAATTGTTGAGATTTTATTTTGTAAGCCAACGTAGAATTATAATAAATGTTTGTGGTATGAATAAAATTACATTGTTTCATGATATATGGAGCTTGTCGTTCATTATAAAGAGGATTTAAATAATGTAATTAGGTATCTTCTTATCATAATTATGTTAAAAATCTTTAAAGTTATCATCGCATATGCTCAAATATGCTCTAAATAAAACTAATAATAACAGCGATGTTTTGCCTGTAGCTGTAAATGTCTGGCCATTGTTTATTTACATCTTTTGTTTAATTCAATAAAGTGGCAAATTGTCACTAATAAGATAAATAAAATGTCTGTATCCTTAGGTTACAAAAAATATTTATGAGCTTCATATATTTAGAATTTTATGTGCATACATATTATTTATGTATTGAAAAAATTGGCTTATCTAAAGGCAAATGTAAACAACAAAGAAGAGAAAATACGTGGAAATTTTTTTCTTTAACTTTCCTTTCACTAATTTAATTTTTAATGTAAAATTTTAATATATATTTTTTAGAAGAATATACCAAATTTACGAATAATATATGTATTTGTTATATGGTTTTTATTAATGTGGGTAACATGTTGTGCGTGCACTTACACGATATTTTTAAAAGCTTTCAAATTTCGAATATATATGTCACTCAATAATTAAGTAAGAATTAGTTAATAATGTTGTTAAAAATAACAAACATTAGTAGAGGACATAACTTCTTTCCCCTTTTACTATTTTACGGTAGTTTTTAAAACAAACAAATATTTTGATATAATAATTTTTTTTTCCAAATTCTTCTAAACACAAGCTAAGAATTAGAGATGGTCACCGCTCCCGTGATTAGTTTGAATCACGATTATCGTAATTGAGTAGATTTTTGGCGTGAGTTTTTTGTAATATTTTTGCTTTATTGTATTTTTTTCATATAATTTTTTTGTTAATGTTGCATATTATTATTATTAAAATGTTTTATTCACGAATCTTATAAGCTAAATAAGGTACAATGTGATGAGATTTTACTTAGGTGTACTACAACAATTAAATCTAATAATTGAATAGGGAAACAATTAATAATACTGTCTTGAGGAAAATTTGTAAAAAAACCTCTTTTAAACTTTGAAAATGTTATAATGAAATTTGGTAAAACAATCGCTAGTAAGATTCTTTTTAACAAAAGAATCGCAGCGACTGCTTAGTAAATTTCTTATTGTTTCAAAATTAGACAATCTGCATTTTTCATTAAATGACAGCGTCAGATCATTCGCAAACGCGTTCGACTTTTTATGTTTAAATCTATTGTGCAGTAAGTCAGTGGGGAATCTAGGGGGAAGATTATGAATTATTTTTAAATTTTTGTTCTGGATAATCTGAAGCTTTTTTGTATGGGTCTTGGCAGTTTCGTGAAACCATGCTGGACTGCCGTAAGTCAGTATCGGCCTAATACACATATTGTACAACAATATCTTATTTTTGAGGTTGAGCTTAGACCTCCTATTATTTTATAGCTTTATCACAGATGTAATTCACATGTTGTTTAAATTTAAGTTGTTTATCTAAAGTGATACCTAGATATTTAATATTATCTTTGATGGGGATAACGTTTCCCCGACGGTAGGTTTTAGTGATTTATTATATGGGAATATAATGGCTTGCGTTTTATTATCATTTAATTTTATTTTCCACTTGTTAAAATATTTTTGCTTGTGGAAAGGCTCTGCATTATTGTATTTGATTATTGTATTTGAAAGTTTTCCACTGCATATAAAAGCACTGTCATCAGCATAAAATGCTGCTTCCTGATTTCTGTACACCTCAACATCAGACGTATAAAATGAGTAGAGTGTATGTGATAGTACTAACCCTTGTGGCAATCCCGCTGGGATTGTTCTTTCTGTTGAAAAGTCCCCTTCAATACATACAACAAATGTACGGTTCTTTAGAAAACTGTGTATAATTTTTTGTAAATATAAAGGGAAACCTAATGCATTGAGTTTGTATAACATCCCATTGTGCCAGATTGCATCAAAAGCTTTTTCTTTATCGAGAAAAACAATGCCAGTACATTAGCGATTTCTTATGTTACCTTCGATATAATTTACAACTCGCTTTATATGGTGTATGGTAGAGTGTTCCTTACGGAATCCAAACTGTTTGTGGTTAAAAATATTATTTTGATCTGCAAAATCAACTAATCTTTTATGAATAATTTTTTTAAAGACCTTTTCGAGGAATTTTAAGATGCTTATTGGCCTATAGCTGGTGGGTAGTTTGGGATCTTTTCCCTTTTTATGAATCGGCATTACTTTTGATTTTTTTGAAAGAACGGGGAAAGAACCATTAATTAAACAACAATTAAATATTTTACTTAGAATATCATAAAAGCAATCTGGCATATTTTTAGGATAATACTATTTATGCCATCTAACCCCGGGGCTTTATTATTTTTTAATATCATAGTAAATGTCTTAACCTCAGTGACATTTGGACGTTAAATATTATTACTACCAATAGGAGAATCATTATCGACACAATTAACAAAATCAGATACACATGTATCCAAAGGCGATTGGTTATCTATAGTAATACTGTGTGAGCTACCAAAAGCATCTGCACGCAGGACATTTTTCTGTACCAGTTTTTAAAACTTCATCATTACAATTAAGAGCTAAACAAAACGAGTTCTTTCCTTTTAAATCTTTTGTTAATTTCTAGAATTTTTTTTGGATCCCGGGGGTAGTTTCGAAATAAATCTCGACCACGACTCGTTTCTATCCTTGCTAAAGATGTTGTTAGATTATTTAACTGCCTTAAGATACCGTTTAAGTGGACTCTGTAAATCGGATCCCTACATCTCTGAAATTTACGTTTAAATTTATTTCTTTGAGCAATAAGCATCTTAGATGTACTTGAGATTTCTCTCTGCCACAAGTTTTTCCTCCCTACGGGAATCTTGCTAAAAGCAACATTAACAATTGAAATTAATTTATTTAGCAATAAGTCTACGTTGCTAGGGGAACACACTGTTTGGTCAATGTTTTGGCGTCCAATTTAACTTTCTACTCAAACTCTAAACTGTATTTAATTTATTTTGAAACTGTCCATAAATGGAACAGGAAATCGGAGCATGATCTGACTGTAAAATATTTGGGTGTGACTCTAAGTTTGAAAAAGGTATATTGGAATTAAATAGTAAAATGTCTACTGTAGAGGACTGGAACTGGGTTAAGTTTTGAACGAATCGGCTAAATGAAAATGGACAATAAATGTAACAGTTTGCAAGCAAATAATGCCTGTAAAGCTTATTACCGGCTGTGTTATTAGATACACAGTTCCAATGTATGTGACGTGGATTGAAATCACCAAAAATGAAAAAGTCACAAGAGAAGTTTGTGAGTAAGTCTAAGTCCGCCTTAAAGTCCACAGTATAATTTGGATTATAAGCAGCAGTAAAAACTACAGAACGTCTATTAATAGTAACCTGTATAGAAATATTTTCAATGATTTTTCTGTTAATTTTAGGTAATAACTTATTACCGCAATGAGTACTCCTCCGCCATGCGTTAGCCGGTCTTCGCGACAAATTTTGTAGCTTCCTAATTGAAGTTTGTGATGTGGTTTTAAAAACGTCTCACTGAGCAAAAGTATATCAACTTTTTTGTCGTGAAGAACTTGCTCGAGCTGTGCAGCTGCTGACTCGGTTGTTATACCTTGAGCGTTCCAGTGCATAACATGAACATTGTGTACAACAAATGTTTTATATGGAAACATTCCATATAAAACATCATACTACCTAAGACTCTCAATTTGTCAAACTTTGTTTGACATGGATCTACTGCATTCAACTACTTGAATACTTTTTGGTTTATGTCAAAAGGTATTATTTGATCGAGCTCATAACAAACTTAATGCTTTTCTTTTTTAATATAAGAAATAATTTTAGTAAATTAAAATTATCGTTCTTAAGAAAGTAATGTTGGAACAATTATCTATCAGGCTAGCAAAACTGATCAATTCTGATTTCGAGGTTGCTACAGAAACTTATCAACGTAATTTATGGTGGATACTAGTGACTAAGAATATTTAAGCGCATTGTTCAATAAATTACAATACGAAAATTGCAACTTATTCACTTGTACAAGTTAAATCAATTTCGTTTAGTACGAAAATCCCATCTCTCACGCTTTTCCCAGCGCCATTGGCTGCTGAGATTAAGCTGTTTACTATTTGTATATGTTGACAAGCTTTATGTGTTTTGTAGTTGATTTTCTTAGTAATGCAACTAACTATGACAACGTAAACATGGTGCGTAACGGGTTTAGTCGTTTTTAATAATCAATCTTTTTAGGATGCACCTTGCACCACCCCATCAACTGCCTTGTTCACAATGTTAGACTAGCTTCCTGTCGATGTAATGGTCAAACAACTGGCTATTAACTCAGCACTTAGATTCAGACCGCGGGAGCATGAAAATCAGTAGGCGATGGACGTGCGACTATTATTAGACAGTTTGGGAATCTTCCAAAACTCATAGATTACCGTTCTCAATACCTTATACCTGAAAAACGATTTGCTGTGTCAATCTCAGATATTCTCCCTCCTTTTAATGATCCCCGACTCCGAGGCAAAGTACTTGAGATTAACACTGACGGAACCAAATCAGTTTTAAGGCTGGGGAGGCGGCATTTACATCCCGCAATTTCAACAGAGGATGCGTTTTGAACTGTTAGGTCATTGTAGCATAACTCAAGCCGAAATATCGGTCATAAAATGGGCAGTTAACTGCTTATGGTATAATAGGGTATATAGGCAGGATATTTGTTTTTATATCGATAATAAGGCTACACTGAGCGCTCTATCGGGTGTTTATACAACATCTGAACTGGTAAGGGAATACCTTACATCGCCTAACGAAATGGCGTTACATTCCAACCTAGAGATGATCTAGGTACCAGGATACGCAGACATGCCTGGCAACAAAATCGAAGTCAAGCTTGTCAGGGAAGGCTCCTGTTTGTAAGAGCAGGACTCCGTAGGATAGTAGGAGTCCCACTAAAAAGTTGCAAAAGCCTGATTAAGTAGCACAATTTAGATGGTTCAACGAATCCACATGTGCAGTCTGCAGATCAACATGGCACCAATATGATAAAGCAAAATCTGTCATCATACTGGGGACCCCTTGACATCAGCTGCGTATAGTCGTGGCAGTCCTAACCATGAATTGTTTCATAGGTGTCCAGGCATGAACATTCAATCTCCCTTTCAACGAATTCTGCAGAAGTTGTCAAAATGAGGAGAAGGAATAAACTGTTAAGCACCTCCTCTGTCAATGTCCAGCTCTGTCTAATCACAGAGTTATGTATGTAGGTAACTTGACTTTATCCGAACTCGCAGAGCTTACGAAATGCAATCTAAAAAGAACAAACCACTTTATTCGGAAAACGGGTTGGTACAACACCGACCATATCATAGGATTGAAGGAATTTCTCTTTCACTGTCCACATCAGGCATCACAAAGGGACCTATTTCCTAGAACCAAGTGGGCCTGGTGCTTCTAATCGGTGGCTTGTGCAACCTAACCTAATTATTTGATCTGTTGTTGGTTTATATTGAAAGGAATTGATTTGGATCAAGTTCAAATCTGAACCCCGATCTCTTTTCTAATTAAGATATTTCTTTGACAAAATAAAATTATTTTTGTTAAGAAAGTATTATTTAAGCAATTTATTCATCAGACTAGCAGAACGTATTAGTAATAATAATAATAATTTTTGAATTTTTTTCAATTATTTTAAAGTTTTGTTTTCCGTGAGTAATTTGAGAGCGTTCGTATTCGTGATTGTGAGTAACTTTTTTTCCACCCACGTGAGCGTGTACGAACGTGACCCAAGAATATATGGATGTGCATGACTAAAATTTTTTTATCGTGAGCGTTCATGAGCGTGAGTGAAAAGTCACTCCATATCTCTGCTAAGAATGTCCTCAAAGTTATCCCTGCTTGTTTTTTTTTTTGTGTATGCACAATATTTGTATGTCCCAGCAGTTAAAGGATTCAGTATTGCCGGATATAACACTGCTTTTTGTGTATCGATTCATTTCCTTTTATTTCACTTTTTGCATTTTGTTTTACATTTGACATAGGAATTTAATAACACGTTCATTTCCCTTTCTTCGTACCTAAAGAGTCATTTCAATTAAGCAATTTTTTGCCGATATTTACTACACGAGTAAAAATACGTTCAAGCCAAACATTTTTTTTGAAAAGAAATTGGATGTAAATTATTGAAATTGCTTGTAGGAGCGATAATGAAATTGTCACACAGCCTGAAGCTGTGAAAAATCACAGCAAATAAGTGGAAAATAAGAAAAATAATGTTTGTTATTGCGTAAATTTAATAATTGGCAAAATATTTACCATTTTAACTAATGGAACATTTTTTCTGAAAGCAGTAAAAATAACTAAATACAGCAGGGAGTTAAGAAAATTAAAAAAAACATGGATAAGTAATTTATAATTTCCTGAAAAAGATTATAAATGAAACGTTAGTGAAAAAAGCTTTGCATTGTCTACATAGACAACTTTTTTTAATTATAAATAAAAAGACTATGCACATTGGAGCGAAATCGTATCAAATAATGGGATAAGCAAACTGACAGTAGGTGGCATTGGAAATATAATTTTCATTTAATTGTAAACATGCTACAAATTAAAATAAGAAACACCAAATATAGTGAAATGTAAAAATACAGTTTAATTTCACTAAAAATTATTAATATATCGAACTTGTGCCTGCGTTGACAATTTTTATATAAGACAATATATATTTATTATATTTTATTTTTCTGAAGTACCTCCACGGAACTTCAGTATGTGCTGCTTCAGCTATGCTTTTAAGCAATGATGCCAGTTTAGCCTTTCCGAAGCGAGATTTGGTATTTTTTCTTTCTTTTAGCCTCGAAATTTATGTTTTAGATTTGTGACTATTCTTTAGACATTTTTTATTTTAAGTTTACAAATTTCGTGCTTGTTTTCAAGAAAAACAAATTTCTCTTCAAATTTAAATTAATAGCTTTTCTTTATTTTGTATTTTTTTATTTTATGTGATAACCTGCAAAGCTAAACCATAACTGCGTTTTATACTTTTCAGTCATGATTGTGCATGTCTTTACATAGTATAATAAAGAGAACTGGGCATGCAGAATCATGAGTTCTGGTTAGCAACACAAACACATACAATCAACATGAAAACATGTTTACGCATGCAGAATCGTGACCACTTTTCTTATATACATATTGTATGTACGTAAGTAAGTAGACACGATTGTGCATGTTTGATCATGATCGTTGTATATTACGAAAAATTTTAGTAAGCAACAAAGTCACAATTTTGCATAAATAAAACGCGACCGGGAGTTCATGATCAAAGTATTATGTAGGCGGCTATGTTTTATTATATTTTAATATAAAGAAACAAGTTACATTAGGGGCATTCATGTCTTAGTCATATATGTAAGTAAACATAACTTTTAGACTCGAAAAGGCTAAATTTTTATTTCCTGCTAAACATATAAAATCGCTTTGAAACATTAAAAATGAATCCAATGTACAAACGTAAGTAGACGGAAGACAAAATTACATTGATTGAAATCTAATGGTGAAATTTTTTACGTCCGAGATGGGCAAAAGTTGGGTCAACAGTTAATTTAAGGATAATTAAAGTGTGAATAATTTAAGTGTGCACTGCAAAAAAATTCATTTCCTGATTTAGTTAATCTACTATCTATCTATCTATAGGGTCTCATCCCAATAAGAGTCATGTTGATATGAAAACGCAGAGTATTTTTCAATGAAATTGTTAAATTACATATCCGTTTTATTTTATATTAATATATATTGAGCAAAGTTTTGATAGGGAGTTAAAAAGTTATTGAAAATATTAATATACATTTGAAGTATTTTATAAAAGGTAAATTGATTAAAAAGTTTAGAGTTTATAAATGCAAAGTTAACACGCCTCCTCAACTTAAATTTATTTTTTGTATACCCATTGATGAAATACAGTAGTTAAACTTAATGTTTGGTAATGGTTTTGTCAAAAGATCTGCCAGAGAGTTTAAAAGTTATTGAAAATATTAATATACATTTGAAGTATTTTATATAAGGTATGTACATTGATCAAAAAGTTGAGAGTACACAAATGCAAAATAATATTTAAGTTGTAGATATAATATTATATAATTCAACAGAAATCATGGGATGTTTATTTAATTGCAAAGAGGAGAGTATCCCATTCGTAATGAAAAACAATACCAGGCAAATGACCACCACCTGTAGGGCCATGTTCTTCTCATGAAATGTTCCATCACCGAATTGCACATTTGCTGCTGAATATCCTCGAGCACTTCACGAATCCATCTTTGAGGTCTTGAACTGATTATGGGCCATTCACATAGACCATATCTTTTACGTAGACTTTCGAACTCATGCGGTCAAGGAACTTTTCACATATTGTTTGTGGAATGCCCAATTCCAAAGATCGACGGGGATTTCCCCAAACACTGTGGGCTACAAACGCAATATATTAAGCTGAGCGACGTCCTCGAGTTTATTTTTTAACATCTCAGAGTTTTTACAACTGGTAAAATTTCACTTCATAATTGCACACCGAGATGGTGCTTCACGACGACGCAAAAATGCTTTAGTTTTGCGAACTGTGACCGCGAAATTTTCACCATATTTTTAGTGAATGTTAGTAATTTCAATGTAGTTACAGGTTGAATGATGATAACTGCTAATTTGGCGGGCTATTGAAAATGAAACGTCTTCTTAGACCACCCTTTCAACAATGCTGAGTTTAAAAAACTTTTTAGTTTTAGTGAAAATAGTTTAAACTAAAGAAAGAAATCGCACTAGAATTAAAATGATTAATTCTTTATTATACATTCACTAGTATCTAAAAAGGTCATAGAAATGATGACGTGATATAGTAGTTTCCGATGAATTAATAAAATTATCTGATTCTTGTGTTATTTATGCAAATAATAGTTCCGCTTCTACTGGTGATAAGGAAATTTTTAGGCCTGTTATATGCATAAACAAGAAGTTCCTATAAAAGTATATAATATATTATTTGTTTATTTTGTGTGCTAAGGTACAAATAATCTGTTGTATGTTTTATCCAATACTGAATTGAAGTCAAAAGAACTGCCTGCTATTTATGTTATATATTGACTTAAATGTATTTAAAAATATGTAGACTTCTATTAGTTTTTTAAATACTTGAAGTGCATTTTTTTATGCATTTTTTATTAATAATAAATAAAACATTGACTTTTGAATACAAATATTTTAATTTTTTTAGCTTTTATTTTTTTGTGATTTAACTTTTTCTGGCCTTTTTAAGAAGCCGATTTCGCCTGTTTTTTCTCCAGCTCCTGGCAACACTGCTAAGAAGAGCTTCACCATTTGCTGCTTGAAGATTATTTTTAAACAGCAAACTTCGGAGTTGAGAATTTTCCGTAACAAAATATATGTATGACTGATGGTAAGCTGTGAGTAAGCTCCTCGAACTCTATGCACCTAAATTTTAATATATTAAAAAAAATTAAAAATCTGTGTTTTCTGGAAACTATATTATTTACTTTAAGAGATTTTCCCAATAATTTTTGGTTAGATGGTCTGCATTAGCAGATTTATTTTTAACTAAAAAAATTTATTTTACATTTATTAATTACATTTTTAACTTTTAATATATTTTTTGTTTATTTTACTTTAGTTTTTAGTGATGGACCAGTCAAAGGCAATGAAAAAGGGATGGCTCTCCTCTAAATGACTGAAAATTCAAGCATTATCTCTATAAGGCTGAATGCAGATGGCACAACATAGACACGTGCAAGGTTGCAAAGAAAAAGCGGCCTTGCTACAATGACATGCGTTCAATACAATTAACATTTAGAAACCGCAAGGACATCTCGAGGCTCGTTGCAGTCGTGACGGGGCACTGGACGGTCGGTAGACATTCTAGTAGGATAGGCCTGTCCTATAATATGCTCTGCCGGAGTTGTCGAGAAAAAAGCAAAAAAGAGATAATCTTCCACTTTCTTTGCGAATGTCCAGCTTTGCATCTCTCGGGATACAATTTTTTAGGCAGACATGTACTAGAACACGTTTCAGATTTATCAGAGATTGGGCTGTGTGATCTTATCAGATATCTCAATGCGACGGGTTGGATCTAGTACCAATCACCGTATCCGAGTACTTAGATACGGTTCTACGTAGGTTGACAACGACAAGTGGTGTGGTCTTTTCAAAAAGAAATCTAGATTCTTCTTGAATGCCTACGTGTAGGGGGCAGATATGTAAAACAACCAACCAATCATGGAAAAAGCTTAAAAAATCTCTTTTTAAATATTGTGCTTATGAGCATGTACTCTTCATATTGCTGGTCCAATGTGCTATTTTTAAGAAGCGATGTCATATATTTGGTAATCTATATGAATTGGTTTAAATATAATGCTTAGCATCCGTTGTGCATAACAAAGTTTAAGTTTTTGCTTTTTATAAAACCCACAGTGGTTGAAGATGAGTATAGTTAGGAAAAAAACATTTTTCCTTGAGATGAATAGCCGAAAAAGGCTTTTTTACACTCTTATGCTGATGTGAAAGATTAAATCTTAAAGCTATTAAATCTTGTACTACAATCTCTCTCATTTATACTTTAGTAAACATGTTTGTCAGGCTTTTAAATTGGCTGTAAATATTCAAAACATCATTGACATAACAGCGAAAAGTTAGAGGTCTTGAAAATATTATTAAATAAAATAAAAAAAATTCTTTAGAAAGAATTTATTATTCATTAATCGAGTCTTTATCTTTTCCGTTTACTCATTAGCTGGTTCAATCTTATCCCACTGTACTCCACTAGACATAATATCTAAATTTTTCTTTTATTTTATTTAGTTTTCTTACTTTATTTCATTTTTAGAAACAAATTTTTATTTTCTTTCATCCTTACCATAATTCTATTTTTGTTATTTTTCAAACCCAAAAAAGAAAAGTTTTTATCACCTTCTGCAAAAAACTTTGTCTAACCGAGTCAAAACTCTTGCTACATACTACAATATCATTGTCTTGGCATATAAGATTTTAAGAAATTCTTCCTTCTTTCTCCAATGGCATAATAAAAAGTCAGCTCTACAATTTGCCAAGGGATTATAAATGAGTAAAATTTTTACAGCTTAAAGGATTTTTTTCACGTTACTCACACATACTGTTTTTGCCTTTTTGTTGAGTTTCGTCTATTTCGCTTAGAACTTTTGTGCATTTTGTTTTTCTATGTCTGTTGCACTTACAATTTCCATGGTATGTTTAAACGTCTAACAGAGCGGTTACTTCATTGCATAAAAAAAACATTGCTTGAAGAAATATAATGTTATGTATTTTCTGGAGTACAAAAGATTCTTTCTAATACATTGTTTCATTTGATTTTGTTGTTATATCTTTTGGGCTTTCACTGATAAATTTAAAGAGTGGTAGAAATGCATGCTGCTTAATTTTAATCTTGAGTAATATATTTTTTTAAGGTAATTTTCTCCTTAACTTAGTTTTATCTTTAATTAGAAACGTAGTTTGTGCTTCAAAACACTTGAATTTATTGATATTAATTTTTTTTTTCATTTCTATTAAAAATTATATTTTGTTTAAAAAAGCATCATTACCGTTGTCAAATTTAAAAAAGTCATATTATTATTATTAGAGCCCACCAATAACAGAATACCATGTAAGAACTTATAAAAGAATAACAAATAGTTCAACTGTCAAAACTCTTTTTCAGAGTGCAAGTGATTTTTTGGGGGGTTTTGCACAGACTTTTATTTCAACATTTTTTTTCAATGTTCAAAATTTAAGGTTTTCAAAAACTTTTCACTTAAACATATACAAACATATGTTTTTCCCCAAAGCATTCCTGAATATAAACGATGAAAATATGAGAAAATTTCCCAAGATAAATGTTTGATAATTTGAATGTGTCTTTAAATGTGACAAACTTTTTCCTTCATCATCTATTATTCTAATAGCAAACAAAATTCTCAACACCAAACGGTTCCTGTGGTTTTTTATAAGTAACCACAAAAAACCATTATAGTGATGTTTCTAACAAAAGTAAAATGAAGGAATAAATAATAGCAAAACATTATTTCAAATCTTAATCTTTGTTCTTAAACTGTTCACCTTGCATGAAAGCAAAAGGAAGACTACACAAATACCCTTCAGCTGGAATTAAACATATTTCGTGTTTGTCAAACATTTTGAATGAAAAATTAAGTTTTCTCCAATTTGAGGTAAATCATTTATCAAAATTTCGTAAAGGTTTTTTTTTGCTTTATTTTTTTTTATTTGGTTTAGTTTTGTATGTGTTCTCGAGTAATTTGAAGGACTAAACAGATCATAGTAAGAGGGCATGTGAAGACTAATTTAGTTGTCTTTGCCACTTTTTAAACAAAATTTTTAAGCAGTTCGATTCTAACAGTTCTAGGCCAGACAAATGTTTTGGTTCAGCAAATGCCTCCGACAAATTTTTCTGCTGGTTTCGGATAAGTTGTGGATTTTTATTTTTAAAGAATAATTTAGCTTTTAATTCTTTAAAGCTGACGCCAATTCGTGGACTAATTTTTAAATATCTTCTCTGTAGCTACGGCTTTAGAAATGTAGTTCTACTGACTTCATATGCATTTACAATGTATAAAACGCTTAATAAAGTTAATCTGTACATTAAAACGGGTTTTCATATATAAAAATCCAACATTAAATCTACAATAACTTTATTAATCGTTTGCGAATAAGGCCATTAGTGTTTAAAAATACTCAATCGTACATTTCTCAAATTTAGTCCTGATTTTTTTCTTGTTGCTATCTTTGTGTGCAATAGTAAAATAAAATAAGTGTTATAACAATTTCGTAATTGATATTAATAAACACAAAACAAAATGTAACGTATGTTCATAATTGAGGTCTTAAGCGGTCATTAGACGGCCTTACTTGGCATGTGAGAATGGTATGACGTCATGTCATCCTATTCTTGTAATAACGTGAAATTAAAACAAAAAAATAGCCGAAAGCAACAATTGAAGTAGTGAAGAAAAATATGTATACATTGCTTTGTTGTTGCAGATGCGAATTGAAAAACTAATTCACGCGCCATCATATAGACGACCTTCACTTTTCAATGTTTGTTTTGTAATGAATTACTACGGACTTGGTATGATAGTCTAATAGCAAAGTACTCTCTCTCAACATACCAAATATGTCATATTAAGTTTGATCGTTTGATAGCCGCTCTAGAGAAACCCTAACATGCATTAATTATTTTATATCAATCGTCTAAAATAGCATAATAAAAATAATATTCAATATTAGTAGCGGTTTTCTTTTCATATTATAAATCTATGATTTTAAATCGTAGTTGTGAGAGAAATGAAAATAAATATCTTAAAGAAGCAATAAAAATTTACTAGACTTTATGAATGATAGAAATAAAGATTACGCCTTTCGTATATTTTCCTGTTAGATGACGTAGACGTTCCATCGTAAAGGCTATCAAATGTGAAATATATAATGTCTAGCAAAAAATGTATGTATTTTGTGAAAGTTGCCAGCCATATAATTAATTTACTCAAAGAGTTTTCAAAATGAAAAATATTAAAAAAAAAACTTAATAAACTAGGAATTTCACGTAATATTTTAATTGAAATATGTACATGTGTGTAATAATAAAATAATTAAAATTATAAAACAATTAATACTAGTGTGTTTAAAGCTCCAAAAAGAAAGAAAAACAAACTAAAATGAAAACAAATCATTGACATAATTCTAAGAACATCGGCCTTGATGATTACAGGCGTACCTCGCACCACCCTATCAAAAGCCTTGTTCACAATGTTACACTGGCTTCTTGCCGATTTGATGGGCTAACAACTGGCTATGAACTAGGCAGTTAGACTCAGTGCCGCCGGAACATGGAAATCACTAGGTGATGGACATGCGAACATTATCGGATAGTTTGAAAACCTTCCCGACACTACCGTTCTCCCTACCTTATGCCTGTCAAAAGATTCGCAGTGACAATCTCAGATGCTCTCCCTCCATTCAATGATCCTAGTTACCGAGGGGAAGTGCTTGAGGTTTACACTGACGGATCCAAATCAGGTGCAGGGGTGGGAGGGGCATATACATTCCTCAATTTCAGCAGAGGATACGTTTTAAGCTAATAGATCATTGTAGCATAACTTAAGCCGAAATATCGGCCATAAAAAGGGCAGCTAACTGGTTAAGGTACAATAAGGTATATAGGCAGGATATTCGAATATGTACCGATAGTAAGGCTGCATTGAACGCTCTATCGGGTGTTTACACAACATCTGAACTGGTAAAGGAATGCCGGATATCCCTAAACGAGATGGCGTCACATTCCAACCTCGAGCTAATCTGTGTACCAGGGCATGCGATCGTGCCTGGCAACATAATTGCGGACAAGCTAGCCAGGGAGGGATCTCGTTTGCAAGAACGGGACACCGACCGGCTAGTGGGAGCCCCACTAAAAAGCTGCAAAATCCTCATTCACCAGAAACTTATAGGGTTAGCACAAGCTAGATGGTTCAATGAACCCATATTTACGGTCTCCAAATTAACCTGGCCCCAATATGATCGAGCAAAATCAGCCATCATACTGAGGATCCCTCAGCGTTACGAACATTAGCCAAATAATAATAATCACTTTGGATTAAAAACTACTAAACAACCAATTTGTTGTAACGGTTGTAACGTCAATGCGGCTGTTGATATTGGAATAGAATGGGTAGTTTCGTTTAATTAAAAAATGTTTACAATTTTTGTTATACCATTTTTAAAATTCCCTCGATAAAAAAGAAATTTATAAAAAGTATATTCTCGAATCAATTGAATAACCGACGTATATGACTCGAATTAGTCTTTACGAAAAATTGGGTATTTTGAAGTTGATCGCATATTATTTAAGATTTAAGACTTAATATTTTCCAATAATCTATAATTTGAGTCAATACAATACTGCGTAATAGACATTTTCAGCAAATCTATTAACAATGGTTTGTAGGTTTTTATGAAAATTTCATAAAACTATTAAAAATCAAATTTTTATATTCTCTTGTAATTTTTTAATGAAAGAAAATAAAATTATTTTTAAATATTAAGAGAAACAAATTCGTTTAAGCCATAATAATAGAATATTTAAGAATTCCATTTAAATGCTCGAAGTAATAACATTTTTTTCTGTTTTTCTTCAATTATATTGCTAAACATCGCATTATTTCAAAACTTTACCCACAAAAAGGCGATAAAGGAAAACAAACATAACGAAAATGAAAAACAAATCAAAAGCTCTTTTGAGTGCAATGAAATAGCATTCTATTGTGCAGAAAATGCAGCACGTGCACCATTAAGCTGCATCATTTGTGGTTTTAAATTGAGAAAGTCTTAATGTAAGAATTATTTTCTGTTGTTTCTTTTTATATTTAAGAATAAAGTTGAAGCATTATTTGCTTGCTGCTGTTGTTATTTTGTTGCATCCTCTTTTAGATCCTCGTTTTATTTTCTTACAATAATGACAATTTCTATTTTTGCTTGTGCTGAAAAAGTACTTGAAAAGCATTCATGAATTCATTGTTAGCTTAAAGGAATGCTTTCCCCGCCCCATATGACACATTTGTGCTGTTTTCTTTTCTATTTTCGTCTTGCTTCTACTTCGATGATGAGTTTTATGGACAATATCTATATTGCAGACTTGTCTAGATGTTGTTTGTTTAGAATTCTTTGAATTCTTCACACTTTTTTTTATCACCATCTTAATGTACACACTTGTACTTTGAGTTTGTTTATAAGTCTAATTTGTTCACGTATAAGTTGTATGGAATTTATTCATGTTGTTGACGATGTTTGTTGAAACAAATGAAAATTGGGGTTTGAAGTGCTGCCTAGTGCCTGCTACTTGCCTAAAAAACGTAACTTCGTGTGTCATAGTATAATAAGTGCATCTTCCGTTGAAGGTAGGGATTTGTTTGTTGTTATTAAAACAACAATATGCATGCTTTATAGAAATTTCTTTTATTGTTGCCATCAGCCGGCGGGCTGCATAAGCAAATATTTACAGGAAGATATGTCGTTGACAAGAACAACAAATTATAAAAATTAAAAAGAAAAAATCCAGACAACCTTTCTTCATTTGATACATTTGCTTCTGGCCAGAAATGTCTTAATTGTTAGCAATTTCTTCTTCATGTTTTCTGCTAAATAAGTCTTAATAGAACTTGACTTTTATGGAAACAACTTTTTATCTACAGGCGTGGATTCAAAGTAACGTAAAAAGTGATATTTACCCTTCCAAAACGAGCTGCTATAGAAATCCTTAAAAACTTTATCATTTTCTGAAAATTTGCCCCCGCAAGAGCTTGAGCTAATTCCTCGACTGGTTATCTGGTTATATTTTTTGTAACTAAAAGTATGAAACTGAAAGTATGAAATAAATAGATGAGCTCACTAACAACTCTTCTTGTCCTAATCACAGATATGATGAATTTAGAATAGAAATCCTAATAAACGGGCCAATGCACATAATAAATAGGAAAAACAAACTGGGTGGAGCAAAAGCACCTTTTCCCGGAATTTATTTCACAACCACCTGTCCAAAACAACGGGCACAATATTAATATCGCAGTTGGGAGCCTGAATAACGCTTTCAACTTAGTAACATCTGAAGATTGCAGACCTAGTGTCTGCCGGGAAAGGCGTTATCCACCAATGGTGAAACTCTGGTATTACAAACGCTCTTAAAGAGAGCCGTACCCTTTTCAATGAGGCCAAAACTACCCCAGATTTATAAATCTGATAGGCGTTGGACTACCAGGGGACTAAGACCCTTATGGATCTGACAACAACCACATGCAATCGTACAATAATTCTGTTTTCCATAAACACGGAAAACATCACATGGGCCTTACACAGTTTTGATCCATTCAAATCAGCGGGTCCCGATGGTATTATACCTGCTGATCTTCAGCAGAATGCAGACTTGGTTGTCCCGCGGCTTAGTAGGATAAACTCAGCCTGCCTTGCATGGTCTTATATTCGAAAAGCGTGGACCAAATGTACCGTGGTTTTCATACTACGCCCATTAACGAAAAAAAAGTTTAGACCAATCAGTCTATAATCCTTTCTAATAAAACCATTGGAACGGCCAATTTATCTAAATCTTAGATCGGTGATTGACTTGAACCTGCCATCTACCTTTTAAAATACCTATACAAAGCATAAATCTATTGAAGCGTCACTACTCTCGCCTGTTGGTTACATCGAAAATTCCATAAAGCACAACGTATTTGCCTTGGCAGACTTTCTAGACATAGAAGCAGCCTTCAACAACTTCATACCAGAAACAATGGTCATGACTCTGGTAAGACCAAACTTGAATCGGTTACTAACTAATGTTATCTGGGAATGATGACCAACAGAGTCATCATATCCACGATGGGATGTTCAACCGTTTATAAAGTAGCTTAGCAAGGTGCTCCGCATGGTGGGGTTCTCTCCCCAATCCTGGGAGACCTTGCCATTAACACGGTACTGATGGAGCTAGACTCCATGGGATTTAAATCAGTAGCCTACACAGGCGACGATACAGTAACCGCATCGGATAAATACACAGATACAATATCGCATCGTCTCCAATTAGCTTTGGGTATCATTACTATGTGGTGTACCTGTAGTGGCCTAAACGTTAATGCAACGAAGATGAAGCTCGTACTCTTCACAAGATAATACAAAATAACATGCTTCACTTTACCAACTCTTGATGAAGTTACATTCAGGCTATTTGGTAACGCGAAGCATCTAAGTATTGTCGTACACTCTAAGCTAACATGGAACCTAAACATACAAGCAAGAGCAAGAGCAACGAAGACCACTATTGCTCTCTATACCAGTTAAAGGGACATAGGCAATAGATTGGGCATCAACACCAAAACATCCAATTGGCTCTTTGTAATGGTCGTCAAGCCCATACTAATGTATTGATCAATTATCTGGTGGCCGGCCTAAGGCAAATCCACCTACTCTAAAATCATAGACAGAGTTTTACGAACATCAGCCTTGATGATTTCAGGTGCACCTCGCACTACCCAATAAGAACCTTTGTTCAGAATGTTACACTGGGTTCCTGCCGGCCTAATGGTCAAACAACTGGCCATGAACTTGGCGGTTAGACTCAGTACCGCGGGAGCGGTTGGCGATGGCCATGTGAATGTTGTTAGGCAGTTTGAGAATCTTCATAAACTTAGAGACTACCGTTCTCCTTTCCTTATGCCTGAAAAAATATCCAATTATAGATCCTCGATAACGAAGGGATGTACTTGAGGCATACTCTGACAGATTGAAATCAGTTTTAGGTGTGAAAATAGGTATTTACTTTCCTCAATTTTAACAGAGGATGCGTTTTAGACTATTAGATCCTTGTAGTATAACTCAAGTCGAAATATCGCCCATAAAAAGGGCAGTTAACTCGTTAAGGTATAACAGGGTAAATGGTCAGGATATTCGCATATATACCGGTGTATATAAACATCTGAGCTGGTAAAGGAATACCGGACATCCTTAAATGAGATGGCGTTGCATTCCAACCTTGATCTTATCTGAGTGGCAGGGCACGCGGACGTGCCGGCCCACATAATTGCGGACAAGCTAGCCGAAGTCCCCTTTTGCAAGAACGGAACACCGACTGACTAGTACCAGTCCCACTAAAGAATTGTGAAATTCTCATAGAGAACAAACTAATAGGGATATCACAGTCTAAATGGTTCAATGAATCCACATGCGCAGTCTTTAGATCAACCTGGCCCCAATGTGATCGAGCTAAATCTATCATCATACTGCACATGCCTCGAGATCAGCTGCGTATACTCGTGAAAGTCCTAATAGGGCGCTATTTCATAGGTGCCTACGCAAGAATATTGAATCTCCTTTTCAACGACTTCTGCAGAAGTTGTCAAAATGAGGAGGAGGAAAAAACTCTCAAGCACTTCCTCCGTCAATGTCCAAATCTGTCCAATCACAGTGCCATGTACCTAGGTAACTGTTTATTACCCGAACTCGCAGATCTTACGAAATTCAATCTGAAAACCATAAACGAGTTCTTTCGGAAAACGGGTTGCTTAAACACCGACAAAAATAGGATACAGTAGAATTTCTTTATACTATACACATCAGGTATAACAAAAGGACATATTTTCTGCACCCAAGTGGCCCAAATGCTTGCCACTAATAGCCTGGGCTACCTAACCTAAACTAGATATATTTTCTCATCTCTTTATTAAGCTTTTTGTTTCTTTCTCTCCCTGTAAAATGGCTGTTGACGAGCTTAAGTGCAGAATGTGTATTTTATTAAAATTTCATGGGTATTTTAGCAGTTGTATTTAAGTATTTAAAGAGAAATATTGCTGCTCTAGTAACAAATATGGATAAATTAAATTCATTATTAATGTTTGTACGTAATTACGTAATTCCTTTCAACCTAAATAAAATTCTGTTAAAAATTAAAGGACGTCTATACTCAAACGAGTACGAAACCCAACACTCACGAGTCGGACTCATATTTGGCTCAATTTTATTGTTTGTAAATGCGAAACAGTTTTAATCTCATGCTAGTAACTAAAAGTTAATAAAATTATTATGTTAAGGACGGAGTTTATGTGAAAAATTTTTTAAGAAATAGATATACCAAGGGAAAGGTCATTATTTCGACAACAGAATAGAATGTGGCAACATGATGTTTTGGAAAGCCAGTACTGCCAATTATAAGACTGGCTTATTTTTCTGAAAGATATAAAGTATCGTTTATTACAAATTTGAACTTGAGTTTTAAAATTCATTTTTTTTAACTTCAGCAAATTTTTCACAAATATCTTCCGCAATAACTTGGCCAAAAGTTTTAGAAATATATCTTTATCTTCAATAAGTTCCTTAAGAATATGATAGAACATTTTTTAATTTCCTGCTTTTATCTACTCGTGAGAAATATATTAATACAAGTCTTTTATTATTTTAAGTTTTTCCCTAAAATTTATGGACAAAGCAAAATTTATTGTGTTTTTCTAATTAACTTACTGACCATAGTTTGAACAGCCGCGATAAGCAATCTCAACTTCTTTTAAAATATTATCAACATAAAAATCAAATTTATTTTACAATTTATTTTAAAATTCATTCAATTAAAAGTAGAACTACGGCCATCTATAGTAAACGCCACAACATTACATCATGTGAGTAAATTTTATTATTCTTATGCATCAACTTCGATTTGTTTTTGTTGCTGTTTTACATAATACAAAATCCATTAGATTAGACGATAGAAATTCAATATTTTAGTTAATGGCTTCAGCAGCATACTACATCGATGGTAGTATCATAAAAAAGAATCATTTTAATGACAAACAGAATTCTATGACATTGATGATATGATATGAATATGAGTATAAAATGTATCAGTTTATGTAAGTTTATGAATACTAAGTCCAGTATCGTATGCTTGTGCATATGATGAGGTTTTTTCTGTCCCAAACAAAACTCAACTTTATGAGAAATACGTTTTATTTTAACAAATTAGGTTAAAAGCTATCGTGACATTCATAATATAATTGTGATATTTTAAATAAAATAAATTTATTCTGAAAAAATCAATCTTAGGCAGGACTACACAAAAAAAAACATTTTTAGAGTAATAACCGAATTTTTTGAGAAAAATATATAAATATAAATCTACAATAAAACCGAGTACATACAGCTTCATTAATGCAAAACACATATATGTATATAAAAAATTAATTTTTGCATAATACGTATCTTTGTTTTTAATCGACGTATAATTCTGAATTTATTTAACATATGCATGAAGTATTAATGCACACTTTTTCGATAATTTTGATTTTGTTTTAAACATAATTGTACGAAAGAACGAATACGTGTGACATCGTGGGCCTGGCAGTCAGTGTCCTTAGAGTTTTGGGATATGACTACTTTCTATTTAAATAGAAATATATGAATGTATATTTATATAAAAATATAAGAATCTTGCTCATCGGAATTAACGAATTAATCGAGACAAATTTACAAAAGCAACAAGCAGGTTTTCAGGCCAATATGTCATGTCTCGATCATACTAACACATTAAGAATTATTGCTGAACAGATAATGGAATGGAAAAATAACCTATACATTACTTTTGAAGCAAAATATGGGGACTCCTTGAAGCGACAGGCTTGCCGCCAAACCCAATTAATTGAATGTCATGGATTTGTTAATTGACCATAGCGATAGCGCAATCTAACTCCATAAGATTTCTTTACAAATACGATGGCTTTCCATATAGAGTTTTATACAACATGCGACCATCGCAACTACTTTCACCGGAATTTGTGCTTATATAATTTGGTTACGTCAGAAGATGGTGTAAAAGTCTATTATATCTACTATGCAATCGAAAAAGCAAATGTAATATTGTATATAAAAAATAGTTAGCGTACTTTTGTAACACACTATAATTGTTCTTTGGAGCATCTGCATTATTACTAAAATAATCAAAATCGTATGATAATCAGGGCTGCCAGAAATAGTTTCCTAAAATAAAAAAAAAAATTTTGGAAATAAAACCGAAATAAAATCGCCGATATTAAAAAAAAATCTTCAAAAAAATTTCCAGACAAGAATCTTTTGTTGTATACAACAACCAGTAGTGTTTTATATAAATAAAACAATCTTTCTTTTGGAAATTAACAATTCAACGGATTTAATAAAAAATGCAATTACAATATAAAGGAAAACTCAACAATATCTTAAACATGTTTGGTCAATTTAAAGCAAGATTTGAACAGATTTTGTGTAGAAACAGTTAATAGATTTTCTAAAAAAAATTTTAATTTTTTATTTGATATGCTTTATATTTTAGTTAATTATTCATTTCAATATAAACCTAAACAGTTCAACAAATTACGCATAAGCATTAATTATTTAAAAGGAAGGCACACGTCATAAACTCCATGCTTACATTGTCACATGTGGTTGAATACTAAGAAAGTTAACTGCAAAAGACAAAAACAAGCTAAACAAAAATGGAAAATTGCTTGATCTCAGCAGCATATGGCTCTGGGAAAAGCAGTATGGGATATATGGAATAACTAATCATCAGAGATGGAATTTCATAATAAACGAAAATGATTTAACTTGTAAGAAATGAATAAGTTGCACTTTTCGTATTCTAATTCGTTAAATAATACGGTTAAATAGTTGATATTCCTAATCACTAGTATCCACTGTCAAAGTGGTAAAACCGAAGAAAGAACGCTGATTGGATGGTGCAGCGACCTTGAAATAAGTGCCGATCCGTTCCGCTAGCCTACTAAACAATATATTGTTCCAAATAGTTTCTCTCTTAATAATATATTGAATATATCAAAAAACAATTTCTTAAAAATTAAGAAGAAATGGGTAAACTCAGATTTGAGCTCAAGCCAAACAATTCATATCAATACAAATTCTTTTTTCTATCGAGATTGACATTTTGCCACACGTAGAGCTTATGTTGAGCAAAAAGTAGTGAAGTACAAAAATCGTCAATGTATAACGGCTATTAAACAAAAATCGTCAAGCGAATTTTGTGAAATTCGTTCGGCACCCTGATGATAATGAGTAAAAGCTTTATATCACTCAATGTTTAGTATGTGGAGTTACAATACCAACAAATAGGTATACTGTGATAAGTGGAGAGATCAATGTTCCCATTTATTTTATGTGACTCGTATTTTGCATTTAACTTAAAAACAGCAAATAAAAGCAAATCTTAAACCATTCAACCAAACAAATTTTCCAGTTACGAAACATGTCGAAATCTGCCATACTATCAAATTCGAAAGAAAACATTTGTGAAGCTAATTTTAAGATATACAAATTTCTCCAGATTTTGGTGCTACTCATTTTTGAGTACATACTTTTAAACCCATAAAATCGAAATATAATGAGATTTGGTTATAATATTGTTAATATAACTGTTCACCTTAGTGAGGAAACAAAAAAACCACACGGCTATCACTCCTTAGAATCAATAACTCAACTGCAACCAACTTCAGCAGTCATCAACAAACAAATGGTTTCAACAATTTTATACATTTTTTGCCATTCGTTTTCAAACCTACCAAGCCGAATAGAAATCGTGGACAGTCTATAATTGATTAATTTAAATTTTAAAAGACTAATCTTATTTTGCTTAAAAAATTTTTTAAAATAAAATAAGGCTTAAATGCTTAGGAGACCACTGAGATACAGAATTAAAGCATTCAAAACTTTAAGGCGACGTTCATTTATTCGTTTTTGGTTTGCAATGCATGTCTATATATAAAATATGAAGCAAAATGTTAACAAAACTAAATAATGACCTCCACATATATATTATGATATCCATTGCACACCAAAAGGCTAATTTAATTCGCCCATGCTACCACCTCATAAAATTATTTCGCCATAGCCAAAAACTACCTTGAAGTTTTACACTAAAAAAAATACTTAAAAAATCAACAGAAAACGTTTGTCAAAGTTTCAATATAGTAAAAACTAATTTTACTTGAAAAACATACAAATCGAAAAAAAACCGAACTATTCGACATTCGAAAAATCAACATTTTGAATAAACCGACAACCGTCTTGTAAAAAATCGGTTTTCAAAACCGAGTGGATCACCCTAAATACAACCCTTTGGCGAGTTATTAGAAAAATGCGAAAAGAGTTTGAAAATTGGACACCCAGTTTTCATCATTTAGGTACCAGGTACGGTGGTAATATGGCCAAAGTCATGATCAAACATTAATATCCATTTTCATTGATTTAAAACAATTTTTCTTCGTTTTATTTCAATTTAAAGTTGTGAGTGATCCTTTACAATGTATTCTTAATTTATTGTAGTCCTTGTTTTAATCAAACTTTTATTCAATGTTCATTACATCCACTTAAAACTTCGTAACTTTACAATTTTTCTTCACCGCTACATTTAGAAAAGCTAATAGAAGAAAAGTTTGAAACAAATATTTTTATTTACTTCTTTTTTTTTTAATTGTTTGTTTAATTTTTAACACAAAATATTATAGATTTACTTATTTCATTTCAACATTTTTTTCAATCACCATTTGCTGGAAACAATACAAAAATTTTAGATCAAAGAATTTATGTTCGAAGTGGAAAAAATAACGTTTTGGAAAAACAAAAATGCACACAGATAGATATTGCTTAAATAAATATACAAAAAATCTCTGTTGCATTTTCATGAATTTTTTTTGATATAATAAAATTTTGTTGATACAGATGTTGGGAATAATTAAAGAAACAAAAAATTATATTTCTATAGAGTACTTGAAAATGAGTACCATAATTGGAGGATTAGTGTGCATTTGGGTTAATGTAAAAATCTCGTAGGATATCAATAAAAAGGAGTTTGTATGTAAATATGTAGAATTTTTCTTCTATTGACTTTTCTAATTGCAAATAATTTTGATGAAGAAAAAAATAATTTTTTAAAATAATAAATTATCTTGATTAGCATAATATAAATCTGAAAATCATAATAACAAATAGTGAAGTATTTTACTTGGAAAATTATTTGGATTGTCTTTTGTTCTCGATTCGAGTTAATATTGACTTTGTTTTTCGATAATAATCTTTAACGTATAACTTACATGCATTGTTGTATTATTAATCCTTGATAAAGCAAATTGGAGCTTAACGTTAATTGAAAGTCAAATTAAGTAAACTTCTTGAGTTCAATATTTTATACGTTTTTGTCTGATTAAATCTATGAGAATATAAAATGCATCATTCTGCCTTTCATTCTTGTGTATGTACTTTATATGATAATCACATGGTCCAGTGAAAGTTGAGCGTATTGCATCAATAAGAATTATTTATCAATACATACTATATCCTATTTGTTCTATTGTTACTTAAGGAATGAATACATTTTTGAGGCTGGCAAGATGGAAAACCAAAGCTAGTTATGAGTAATTCATATACATACATATGAACGAACTTCATTAGAAGGTATTTTTGGTATTCTGATGTTGAATTGCATTCAATCTAATTTTAATAAAATCTTTATTTGTAACGAGGTTAGTTGAAAATGTGCAAAACCAGCCTTTTAGTAAGACTTAGTTTTGCTTTATTATTAACATTCATATGTTTACTTTTAACGTCAGACAGTGGTAGCATTTCAAACATGTGCCGGCAAAAAATGAAAAGAGGTACAGGAGAGTGATTTTTTAGAAAAGATTTGGCATACATATTACAAATTTGGTTGATACTCCCATTGGGATTCGTATCCTTTCTATATATCCTCAAATTAAGAAACGTCTACTGTGCTTCTATCAAATTTAGTTTATTTTGGAGCACGGATTTGATTTGCTCAAAAACATCCTGTCACTGACTTTAGATGACCGAGTATAAATAAAATAGAAATTCGAAAATTTTTCATAAATAAAATAAAAAATGTGGTACATAAAATTTTGTACCTATTATATTTTTTGTGTTTCGTTCTGCTCGGAAATATCCTTAATAGAAAAATATTAATTTTATTAAAGTATTAGCTAAAAAAGTTCATAATGGGTTAACATTTTATATTTTGCTCTATTTATTGAAAATTTGCAATATAATGATTTTATGAAATAGTGAGTTCATTAGAAATTATTGTATCATCACTTACGATGCAAAAGTGTTGTCTTAAGAATCAATTTCTCTGATGAAAATTTAAAAAATTTTACACTCTTTTAGAAAAGAAAACGGCATTAGTCCCATATCTAGTTACAAACTATGTTTGTGAGGTTGACGTCAAATAGTACTAATGAAATTTGATCCTTTGCTGCAAGCAAACACAGTAGCAAACTTTTTTTAAGTATATTTGATAATTTGTTTCTTTTACTGATTTTTCGCCTTGAAACAGTTCTGCTTATCAACTCTTTTCCTATAATTATGCAAAATATTTCTTTGCGAATTGGCATTGCAGTTTTCTTGGCTTCTTTCAGAAAATGTATAGCTTTGTTTAGCAATCGGTAGGATTCTTTGGATTTTTTCACTTGAATGCGAAGAATAGATTTTAATTTCCGGTTTTGGTGTATTAAGAAGACAGAGGTTGCCGTAGCTATTTTTATTCGAGCATATCCATTTAAACTCTTCTTACATTTTTTTATTCCAAAAAAAAAAATTATTTAAAAAATGTTATTAAACTGTTAAAAATAAAAATATTTTATTTAAACCTGAAAGAGCAAATCCATCAGATTTTTTCATTATTGGATTTTTGAAATTTGGTGGTTGAAAAAATCAATTTTCAGATATGAAATCCTTGCACTAAATGAGCTGTATAGGCTCTTAAATATTAGCTGTTAATCTTGAAATTGCTAAATCAAATTATTCCTTTTATGCTTTGGTTGGCCAGCTGTTGATTACCTTTTTCTCAAATCAAAATAGTTTGAGAAGAACGCAGAGTGTCGCAGAATACAGAAAAGAAACGGACTAGTTTACGTTTGACAGAACTAAGACTGTTAATCGGTAATGCCGAAAAGGATGTAGGACATACAAGCCCAAATAAAATTGGATTTTGCAATGTAAGGAAATTGGAATTATTCTCTTAATATTTTTCCGAATCAGAACAAAACTGTGTTTAGTCTCATAACTCTGATAAACAGTAGCTGATCAGATTTTCGATATTTCATTTGTAAAATTTATTTTGCGGCTCACGCATTGTGTTTTTTTAAACAAAGTTGCTTAGCTTAACAACAAAGAAGTTAATAACTTTTTTAAATCCTTCATAAAATACACATTCATATTTCTGTTTAGAAAGATTGCATTCTTAAGCTAACATACATATGTATTTCATTTATTATGTCTCCTACATATTGAAATGAGTCAAGGGTTTTTTTATTTTTCAAATTGACAGAAAATTAACAAGGACAGACGAAAAAGATGTAAACACTTATTCATATAAAACTCTAAACAAACTTCAATAAAAAAATGTCACAAAAACTTAACAAAACAAATTTTCAAACGTCATAGTACTCGTTTTTGCATTTTCAATTTTGCATAGAACAAAAGCAAGAGAAAAGAACTGAAAATTTAACCACAATGACATGTGTGAAGTATTGAAGAAATTTTTCAACATGACAAGGAAGTGACAGTGTCACTACAAAAATACGCATGTATATGTTAATATATTTGTATCTACACAGAAAAAAAAATACTTATGCTCAATTAAATTTTACTTAATTGTTAAAAATAATTTTTGAGTCTAAAATCTCTGCTATAAATAATACAAAATGAACACAATTATGAGTAATAAACATGGAAAATGTATATTGCTTGACACATTTTTTTCCTCTCTGTCATACATACTGTAATACATTTTTGCTAACCACAACTCCCTATGAGAGCAAATTTTATGGAGTACACTTTTGCGATCTACATATATATGAAAATAAGTTCATTAATACTTTTGCACAAGATTATTTTTACTAATATGCCGTCTTACGTGTTTAATCGTTTAAAATTTTCCCAATCTAGAAGAAATATAAACCTAATACCAATAAAATTTAAAAGGCTATTATCTGAATGGCAGTTTTTAAATCATAGTATTCGTTTTTAAACTGGCTACCCTTATTCATACAGTTTTTAAATAATGCAACGCAGTTAGGAATAGGAAGTTAATATTATATAATTTATTTAAGTATGCGTATCGTCGTATCAATAAATTTTTTTATAATTTTTATATTTTTATATTAGTATTGACTACGTTTTCTTTTCTGAAAAAAGTGTAGCATTTCTTTTACTTTTTACAAAAAAAAGCAATTCAAAGTTTTCTTAAGACAAAAATTTTGCGTTGTAATTTATGATACAATAATTTCTAATAAACTAACTTTCAGGGAATTATATTGCAAACTTTTAATAGAAAGGTAAAAAAATGCTGCACTTTTTTCTAGAAAAGATAACGCCATTATATTTATAATTACAATTTTATATTATTATTTATATTTCATATTATAGTACTATAAGTCTTTTTGTATGGGAAAGCGAATAAATAAATAAATAAAATAACCATTACAATATACAACATTGTATCAAATAAAACTATGATATTCGTGAACAGCCGTTGGCATCCTTCAAAACGTCAAACTTTTTAAACAAGAAAATGGGAAGACCTGTTACAGTTTCCTATTAGAAATCAACTATTTTTGAAATTTTATATACGATATTTGAAAGACATAATAGTGAATTGAACAAATATTACCCACAACATTTCAAAACGATTGTAGAATCTATTGACACACAACTCCAATAGAATGTTGTGAATTTAACAATTAATTTTACTTTTATTTTAAATAAAAATTTTAAACTGTGTATGGAATAACTTATGTATACTTTTATTAACACACACTTATGAAATCGGGCAAGCTTTTCTTTGTGTGCATGTATACAATTTTTTTTCATTCTTTTCTGAATGTACATAAGTAAATTGAAGGATAAAGACAAATTGAAGTATGGATTGTAGTGACAGCCTTACGAAATCAGAAGAATTGATGAACTACAATGTACTTACACATTTAAGGTTTACAATTTTTTTAATTTTATCATTTTATTGTTTATTGTGTAAAAAATGTATTCACAATAAAAAATGTAGTTGAAATTATACAATATCATGTAATAAATTTAAATGAAATTCAAATGGTTTGGCTCAAGTTTTAGTCCCGAACATGTCCTTCAGCATTAATAATTTAAATTTTTTTTTTCTAAAAATTTATCGAGCATCGAGCAAATATACAACAAAATTTTAAAAATATTTCGAATGTGAAATTGATAGTGGAGAATATATTTACTTTTTAAAATTTTTGCTTTAATTTTTAAGATATTTGGAGAGAGTTGTTAAATTGAGTACACATATGTTCGTACCGTATTATCGTACATCGCTTAGTATTCATTAAACCAGGACAATACTGTATATAAATTTATGCCTGCATGAATATTTTGGTTCAGAAAATGAAAATCTCCTTGCATGAAGTAGTATTACTCAAACATACATGATTATTTCATAGTAAGATAAATAATACACTCATCTGCACACTTGTTCATTCATTTTAAGTGTGCAACATTATTATCAAATCTTTGACATTCATAGCGTTCATTAAATTGAATTCAATATTGTTGTTCCTAGGTTAAATTACGAATGTTTTATCTCGTCTTCGAATAATTAAAATGTATATTTATGAACACCATGCCGCTGTTGAATGTGCCCCTGTTAAAAATATTTTCATTTCAGGAGTTTTTAATTTTGCTGTTTCTTTAATAATCCTTCCTTTATATAAAAATAACAGCAGCAGGATATTTAGACACTTTTGGAACTTTATACGTACGAATGTTTTTCCCAATGTGTATGTATATAAAGTTTCCACTTTATTCTTCGTTATTGCCATATCTTCCTCTACTTAGCTGTTTATAAAATCAAAAGTTTATTTTCATGTTCTGTTATTTTTCAACACTGAAGTCGTTCTATAAAGTCCTTGATTTTTCTCTCTTTGGTAAAAGTAAATTTATAATAGCTCCTTTGTTTTCATAATGCCTCTTTCACATGATAATGAAGAACATTACAATCAAGTGCTTGTATTTATTTATGTTGTATTCGAAAATATAAGAAATCACATTAAGTTCAGACTAGACAAATATTTGACAAAAACCAGCAAATAATAACAAAATATAACTTTTCGTTCCCGATGTGTTAATTTATCAAGTATTGCTGATGTAATTTATCAATGCAAGTGCATCCAGCGATCGACGGTGAATCGATCGCATCCTAGTAATTAAATATTAATGGCCTTATACACAAACTTTTTATTACAACGTACATATCAAAAAACTCTGTCTCATTTCTATGCAAAAGCAACACTTGCATACTTTGTTTATTCCCTGTAGATAATATTAGACTATGTAAAGCATTATTGCTGAAATGGACCAGTTACGAAATGGTACTGTGTAATGGAGTCATAGACTGCATTAAATGCCATTTTCAAACAAGAACTTATTGCTTTACGACAATTATTCGTGTGGTACTCGTGCCGAACAAAATACTTGTGAGTGGTCCATTTTTAATGACATGGAGTAGTTTTTGGTTTAGTACCATGTAGTGCAAAACTGGACCATACAGTTCAGCGCTACCACATCGTAATGTTAAATAGACCATGTTTTCAACATTTGGATTACTTTTGGACTAGGCCTAGTCCTTTATGGAGTACACTTTACATGCGTGTTTGGACTAGTCGCGTTATCTGTAGGGGTTTTGAAGTTGAAGCTAATACATGTATATGTAATAAGTGTGCATGTGTTGGTAGCAACTTTATACACTTATAACTCCCTAAATATTGTAAATTAAGATTTTGCGGTGCCATGTAAAAATCGGTTTAAAAATATATAAATATCGGTTGAGTAATACGGCCGTAAAAGGGATCTAAAAATCGTGTCTGCCTATTATTAATATAAATGTAAGTTCCAGTAATCTGTCATAATGTTTAGTAAACCGTTTTTCAGTTGGTGGCTATTAAATCTGAGGATAAACTATTAGTTTCCTATTTAAAACTTGGTTGTGATGACGTTCACTCGTTTTGTATCAATTTAGCGTGCTATGAGCAAAATAAACTCATTGTATATTATAATAACTTTAAAAGAAAAACTTATCGTTATTTATTCCAATTTTTAGTATCTAGATTTGTTTCTGGATACAAATTTCCGAATGAGGCACGATAGTTTTTATTTAAAGTTGATAGTTTATATCTTTAAAAAGATATTCAGTTCATTACGAGTATAATCCAGGTGACATGATTACGTTCTTGATACATAAAATCAAACACAGACTCCAAAAAAAAATTTTATTTAATCGAATCCAAAATAGCAGCAACAAAGATTATTATTATAAACGTTTAAACTATTTATAAACATATGTTACACAAAAGTTTCTGACAGGATCGCCAATTTATTTTATTATTGAAATAAACTATTTATTAAACAGATCAGGGGGCAAATTACGGCATTCGATAACGAACGAAATTTCCATACAAATCCAAAAAATTTTGTGTGGGATTTCGAACGAAATCGAATGCCGTAATTTGCCCCCTGTATTTAATAAAATAATATTCATTAATGATCAAAAGAAAATTAAAATTGACAATATAGTAAAAGTTTAATCAAGGCGAATTCATTTTCAAACACCAGGAAAGACAAGTAGAAAAGTTTCTGAAAGCTGCAGCAACCACGGCGAAACATTCAGTTGTGCTCTTAACTGTACCTGTAAAATGAATTTTCCTTGAAACAAATTAAATAATAATTACTAAAAATAATGACTAAGAAGTATAAATTATGTCGCATATAAGAAAAAAGGGTGACGTGACATAATTAGGGATGTTTTCTAAACATCGATGTATCATTCATAAACATCGATGTTTTGGTGAACGATAAATCGGCTTCAAAACTAAAAAAGCATTGCCATCGTTCATTGCTAAGTTGATTAATTAGGTCGGTGCATTACAGAGATCTACATGATTGCGAATCAAATGGCATAATTTTGTATTTTTCTAAAATAAATATCGAGCTAGCACTTAACACAAAAAAATGAAAGAAGCTAATGCATGATTCATGTCAACGATACTGTTGTTAATAAATGCATGTCACGACTTGCAATTTCTGTTTCAAAAAACAATGAATCAGTATGATTGTTTAGAAAACATCTTAAAGAAAACCTTCTGATAAATATAGTATTATGGAATATTTTTAAGGGTGCCTCGCTGCTTTATTTTATAATATATCTTAATACGAAAAAAAATATTAATTAGCACAATCTGAAGAAATAGATTTTTTCATTTATATTTTGGAAGAAAATAATATTTTTATTATTTTAAGACTTCACATGGTCAAGGTGCCTTTGTTTTGTTATTTGAATACTATACAAAACAATCAAGCAACAGTAAGAGATTTTTATATATTTTTTACTAGCGGTTCTTAAAAAACGAGAGTGATGTAATGACAGTCAGTTGGGTAGAGAGTAAAATTGCAAGCAATATCACTAGTACATATTTATGTTAAAAATTAAAACAAGGCATTGTAAATGTGAATGGAGAGCGAAAGTGAATCAACTCATGTAGTGCTCTGGTGCATTAGAACGAATGATCGATTGTAGATCTATTTTTGTCAAACTTCATATAAAAAAAAAACAAAAAAATTTATAAATTAAAATTAAAAATTTGACAACTAAAAGAGATGCTTTTGAGATTTGGAAGGATATGAATAAAATTCTTTAAAATGAAATTGTATAAATGACCATCACTACACGAAGCATCAAAAATACGATAAAATCATGTTTCTTAGTCCAATTGCGTTATCGTTATTGTATTATCAAATTGTGTACATTATTTGAAATCTCTATTCCATACAATAAGTAAGCGATTAAACTATTTTGCGTTTAAAAATAAATTTAGAAAACTCTGCTCTTTATTTCTGCGCATCGTCAAATTGCTGAAAACAGCATATTTGGAAGCTTGCAAATTTTTTAATGCTTCCATGACGCACACGAAAACTGGCAATCATGAATGTTCGATGGTTTTTAAAGTTACACTATTCATGGATAAGTGTCGAACATAATTGTTTTTAATAATTTTAAATTTTCAAACATAATCAACACGAATTAAACTGCTTAAAGTCTGTTATTGCTCCTGTCTGAATATCATGTATGTGACTTTGCTTTTATTTCGAATCGGAACATAAATAATTTTCACAAATTGAATTATTTTCTTAAAACTCAACGCGTACAATAATGAAATATTAATTTGATTCCTACCAATGAGACTCTAATTTGCTCAAAAAAATTTAATCGAAATATTTAACAATAGCAGATATTTTGCTGCGACGATACATTTTAGTTTCTCTAAAAAGTAAATGTCTGGATATTATTAATAGCTTTCGGGAAACGAAAAGTATTGTAAAAAATATACATTTCTTCGGTTGAGAAAATTCCATTACAGAAATGCATTACTTTCAATAGAAATAACATAGAAGGAAAATTTAATATATTATTTTTGTAGTGAACTGCGTAATTTACTATAAAAAGAGAACAACTTATTCTTATTTTTTATTTTATGCCAATATGATAAAAAAAAAATCGGCAAACAATTGCCTGATTAAAAAACCGTATGTCCTTAGTATGTGAAATGATTGAAATTCTGGTTAACACAATTTGTAAAGATTTAACATATGAAAACCATTTTAATTTCAAATTTTTTTTTACACCTAAATTGATTGCTAAATTCAATATAAATATTTTCTTTTTTGGCATAAGCAATTTTTATTGGTTGTACACTTTTTGAGCATTTTATTTTTTTAAAACAATCATTGACAGTTTGTCGAACAAAGAGACTAAAGAGAAGAATAAAAACAGAATGTGAATTATTGCCAGAACGGTCGCATTTACAGGACGTGCACGTGTACTTCAAGCCACTACTTGGGTACATGTTGTTATGTTTTTTCGGTTATGTTGAGGTTGGTAAAGGCTGCAAGTATGTATGTACATATACACAGGTATTCATATGTACATAAGTTTTTAAAGAATTCAAAGTTGCTATAAAAATCTAGCAAATAAAAATTAAACTTAAATTTATTCTCTGTCTAGACAGGTAAAATTATGAAAAAAGTAAACGAATGAATTAAAACAAAAACATTTAGTAGCGGAAATCACTTGATTTATATGTGTTGCTCCTTTGCATGTATGTAAATGCATGCACGCTTTTAACCATTTAGCCCAGTTTAACAGTGAAAAAGACTTTCTCGTCGCTACTAATGCGAAAGCCAATTTATAATGTCATAATTTTTAATTGCCTTTGAAAATGACGAGGACGGAATTTCATGAAAAAAGAGAAAAATAAATCAACATTAATAAAATATTTTGATGTTTAGGGAGAGGGAAATTTAAATAAAAGATAATACATGTATACATACATACATATGTAAATTTTTTTATTATTATTTAAATTTGCCACAACAAGTAATTTTAAAGGCAGACAAAGAGATCTTCTTAAGGCGTTCGAGGACCCAAAAGTTTTTAAAAATTTTTAATGAACCTTATTGCATTTTACTACATTGCGTTCGTTTATTCAAAATAAAGTGAATAAGAACTCAAATTGGGAGCGTAAGGCGATAGTTCATAGCTGCGTATTTAAAAATTTTTACCACAGAAATTTCTTGTAGAAAAATTTTGTGAAACCAAAAATCCTATGATTCAAAAGTTCAACAAATAAAAGTAAGAAAACGAAAAGTATACAATTTGTGAAAAAAATATAAAAAAAGAAAAATTTATATAATAAAAAATAAAAAGTTAATAATTATTTTAAAACTATTCGTTCGTTAAAAATGCCTTTTAAAAGAAATAAAAGTTGTAGAAACCATTTAAAGCCATTTTCTTTGATTCTTTGAAGTTGCGAAAGTGTTTACTCAGTAATTACTCATTTACTACATTTTACTGCAAAACACTCGAACACATACTATTGAATGTACATTTCTATCGATCGTGTCAGTTGTTGCGTATTATTGTTTTTATTTAAAAACAATGTTGCCAATAATATTTTTCTACCAGTGTTTTCCTGATTATTAAATATTAAATCAAATTTATTTATCATAATATACTTTCAAACTCATCGCAACTCGTAACGAAAAATGGACATATAAGCCGATGACGAAGAATTAAAGTGCTAACATAAGATGATAAAAAAAATTCCTTGAAAATATACAAATACCTAACTAAGGCCACTGCGATTTCATTTTAATATAAAAGCGATCTGGATGGAAAACAGCTTAGTAGAAAAATTAAAATGAAACTAGCGCAAATCTACAACATAAATCTTCTTGTAATGCCCTCAAATAAAGTATATGATGGTTATGGGCGTAGCCAGAAATTGTTTCTAGGGGGATAAGAGCTCATTGTTTATTTCTAAAAAATAAATTAATAACATAACTGAAAGCTTATAATCTTTCTATAGCTCATGGACTGAATTTTTAATTTAAACTAATACTTTTTTTTTGGATTTTGATTCTTATAATAGGAAACTTATTACACTAGTAAAACGGATGCTTACACTTTCAGGAGGATGATAGATATTAGAAATATTCATTGAAATATTCTATATTTAGGCCTGCTTCAGAGAAAATTGCCTTTTAGAGTTACTATTCTACGTCCATGTGCATTCATTGTACATTCAAAGTTAAAAAAGTAAAAAACTTGTTTCAAATGCACTTGGACTGTATAGAAATGCATATAAATGAAAATGGTTAAACAAACAAGCAACACTTCTTTCCTATCGCCTTTGCCAAAAACAATACATTATATGTAGGAGTTTTATATGGCACTCTTAGCATTTTATAGTTTAAATTAAAAGTGCACTTGAAAGCTTAAGCAGCTAAATGAAGGTATAACTTTTCTTGTTTAGAGCGCAAAAAAGCAATAAATAAAACAAGTTCTCATAAAAATATGGCTTAATGCTCATAATAATATATAATTACAAAAAATAACATAACAATAGAAGTGGTAAGAGAGAATATAAAATGTGAATAAATAAGTTATTGCGGTGCTTTTTTTAAAGAATTTTTTCTCGTTGTCAAGTTTTATTACCTTTCACAAGGTGTTTCTGTGTTATTTATTGCGCTACTTTTCTGTTTAAATATTACAAAAAAGAAAATATTAAAAATGTTTAAAACTAAAATAATTTAAGAGTTATTCATAAATAGTATTTATTTGAAAACAATCTTTTATGAAGATTTTTATATTATAAGATGGAAACCGATTTTAAGAACGAAACGATTAAAAACACACAAAAAGTGTGATAACTCTCATTGTTATATTTTACGCATTACGAATGTTTTTTAATAGTCTGCAATGTTTGATAATGGAGATTTTAATAGTAACATTAATAAAGTTCAGCTCAAGCTTTTGGAATACTCATGTACTTTCATCAAAAAATATAATCTCTAGCTTCTTTGCAAATGGATAACAATGTTACGATTCCGGTGAACAACATGTTGTTTCGGCAAGCACTGTATAGTTACGACACAGAATCTAATATATTTCAAACATAAGTATAACCATGTTAAACAAGTTTGTAAGTAATTAGTCGAACATATATATATTGTATATATGTATGTTGAAACGATTAATTTGGCTCAAGTTCAAACCCGAGTTTACCCATTTTCTTTATTCTAATTTTTTTATTTCATTTTGGATACTAGTGATCAGGAATATCAACTATTTAACCGTATTATTTAAAAAATTAGAATACGAAAAGTACAAAATTATTGGTTGAATACTAAAAAGAAATTCAACTACAAATTACAGAAACCAGGCAACATAATAATAAACGGTTTATTCTCAGCAGCCAATGGCGCTGAATAAACGAGAAAGACTAGAATATATGGATTAATTATTCAGCAGAGATGGGATTTCGTACTAACCGAAATAGATTTAACATGTAAAAATGAATAAGTTTGTACTTTTCGTATTCTAATTTGTTAAATAATACGGTTAAATAGTTGATATTCCTGATCACTAGTATCCACCGTCAAAAGTAGTAAAATTGAACAAAGAACGCTGATGAGATGGTGTAGCGACCTCGAAATCATTACCAGTCCGTTCTGCTAGTCTGATGATTAATAAAATTTTTCTACTACTCTACTTCTAGTACTCTCTTATAAAAATAATGAATTTATCCAAAAAAAATTCTAATAAAAATGAAATAAAAAATGGGTAAACTCGGGTTTGAACTTGAGCCAAATTAATCGTTTCAATATACATATATACATGTGAAACAAGTTCTTGCAAGCATCCATAACAGTTGCAATATGGTTGTATTGCAACTAATTTAAAATCAATACACCAAATTGTTCGTTTGTAATCAAATAATGACTTAACATCAATCGAATAGGTATTAAGAACAATCACAATCTTGCGTATTCGCCATGTATATCTCAAGTACATTTTCGATAATATTTATAACTCTTATTCAAAATAGTATAATTATTTAAGACTTACACACAGTCAAGCATAGATTTTTAGAAAAACACTGCAGCATTGACCCAATGAGAGTTTAGTAAAGATCGTATGGGACCAGTTTTGAATTAATTTTAGTCATAAGAAGATAACTTACTTTTACACACTTTATATTATGTTTATAAATCATTATTATAGTATTATTATATGATAAATTATTATTATTGACTTAAGTAACAATTGTTCAGTTCAAGTATTAACGTCGTATGTGCTGTTTAATCGTCTGACTATGCAGTTTTTTATTTTTATTGATGGTAATTTTCATACAAAAGTGTGTGGTTGTATTGAGGCCAGGTCTGGAAAAAATCTATTTGTTAGATTAATTTGTAAAAATCTTTTAAGTGTGTGATAAGTAAACCCAGAAAATACATTCTTCTTAATGATAAATATATACTTGATTCATTTCAATTTAATTTGTCGCGAAAAAGTTCGCTTAAAATTCGAATTCCTATATCATTCATAGTATCAACTGAATTGAGTGTCGACTATTGTGGAAGAAGAAAATTTTAATGAAAACAAAATTTAAGAAGAAGTAAATAATTTCGCGTAGATAAATAATAATTTAATAATACAAATGGAAGCAAATTCTTCAATTGTGGTAAGATTTCAAAGTTATATACATGTGTACGTATGCATGTATTTTCATTAAATTTTTTTAATTATTTATTCACAATGAATTGACTACATTGAATTGACATTTAAAGTACGACAAAATGACGATAAAGCAAATTTGTCTGTTCACAAGCAAATACACAGATATCGTATTTTTTTAAACGATAAGCCATACGACTGAGCTTGTGAATTGAACAAATATGATTCATATAACGATATTATTTTGCATACATGCTTTGAATTCAATCCCAACCATTTCATTTAATCATAGTACCGTACTTTTGGACTATTGTTTTCAAAACTTTGCTTCTACGTGGCTCTAAGATAAATTTAACATAAAAACCTTTCAGAAAAATTACAAAGTATTTTTTGCTTATGACATTTTGAAGCACAACACATTGTTCATGATCATCAGTATTAATCAGAAGTATTACAATTGCACAAAATATTCTGTTTTGGTAATGATAAGCATTAATTAGTATTTCTTGTCCTTCAATATCTCCCTCCTTTTACGCTTCAACATTCCTGATAAATTACTGTAATAAATTAGTCAAAGTCATTGTCGTAGCCATTATTACAATTGTGATTTAATGTTTTTATTGTAAATTAATGCGCTTTTTAAATAAGGTTTGCTTACCGTTTATACTTTGAATAGCATTTTTATATGAGGATAAGTTTATAATAAATCAAAGGTGTTTGATCATTTTATAAAAAAAATTGTGGAACAATTTGTTTTTGTATAGAATATTTTGCGAAATAAATAAACAATACTAGGATTAAACAAAAGAGAATTATAAACAAATAATTAAACATATAAAATTAAGTACATCCAACTTTTACAGAAGCTCTATGATACTAGATTCTTACTATTTAATACCAGTATTTTCGTTAGTTATTATTTTTATACTCAAAATATACAAAAAACACTCTAGTTTTACAGCAAATTAAGTTTTTAAAACTATTAATGTTAATATTAGTTGTAAAAGAAATTTTATAGATCTATTTTTTTTATGTATTTTTTAGTTTATGAATACGAAAACGAATATCACAAAAATCAGACTAAGATTTGCGAATACTATTGCGAATTCGAGTTTTCGTTACATCACTAATAGGTTTATATCTTAGAAATTAAGTTTACTAGTGTTACAGTAATTAACATCATGAAAAATACTCTGGACATTGTAAAACCACATTACAAAACATCAGATGTTACAGTAACACTATCGCTGTAAAATCTTATATCTCTATACTAGTGTTTCGTGATATGACATCAAAGATGTGACTGATAATAAAGTCGATATGTGCTGCACGTTCTGCGTGTTTAACGATTAACAAACTATAGAAGAATATAAGAAATATTAACTTTAACAACCGTCCTGTATTGCAACATAAAAATTGTGACAAGTTGTTACATGATGTTGCATACAACATGCCTATTTACTTTATTTAGTTTGTTTATTATAAATTTTTAAAGCAGCTTTTAAATTTTATTAGTGATTTCTCCAGCGGTTTTTAAGAAAATGTTAGCTATAAGTTTTGACTTATTGTACAAAGATGACTACAAATTAATGTGAGAAAAACTTTTTTTGTTCGGGTAGGCACAACCTCTTTTATGTTAATTAAATAATAACACATATAAAAGAAATTATATAATTGATTTGAATTAAACTTTTCCTTGGAAAAACTTATACTAATTTAAAGTTGATTTGAAAATTCAACTTTAAAGGAATGAGAAATATAAACTAAACAAAAACTAATTATAATTCTAAGCATTAACTTACCATTTCATTACCACGTTGTGTGAAGTAGTTAACTTTAGTTTAGCAAAATGAATTCTTGATTACTCATACCTTATAAACAAACAAGTATAACAGAACATTAAAAGCACTAAATGTTAGGTTGCTACTGCTGTTACTGACGATGACAGCAGCTTAACATGCAACAATTTTAGCAGTGAAATCACACATCTGAATGACAGCGTCATTAGTATTAACAACATCTTTCATATGAACAACACATGAGCTACTAAAAGAAAGTGCGTTCACATGCCATTTGCTTATAAAGTTAGATGTTGCATTTCACACAGTGGAGCTGATTGCAAAAATAATGGTTTTGGTTATATGTATGTATTCTCTAGTTTTAAGATGTAGAAATTAAAAAATGATGTAAAAAAAATTATAAAAGTAACTAAGCTTTATATTAAATATTAAACTCTTTCTCAGGCTGTCAGAAAACGCATCAAGGTACCTGGTATCAAAGACGACCTCTAAGTTTTTACAAATATTTGACAATTTTTTTCTAAACTCTTATTTTTGTTACATATTTTTTCCAATTAGAAATTTAAAATGTTTCTTTTATTCAAAAATGTTGTTAAAAAGAATAATTTTGTGGCAACAGATAATTATTGGAAAAAAATTATCAAGCCTTGCAGACATTGCAAGTCTAGCATATGTGCTATATTCTGCAAGAGCACAACAAGAAAATACATGAAACTGAGATTTGCATCATTTGAACAAATATGCTTAACCAAAAACTGTTTGCAGATACGTAATTGCAAAGGTTAGAAAAGCTACAACACCTGTATTTTGCATATAATTTTTACAAGCAAAACAAGTTGACTAATGCGCTTAAAAAAATTTTACGGCGACAGATCCGCCACAAAAACTGCCTGTGCTGGAGTTAAATTGACGTTAAGATTGCTGAGAGAATTATTGCTAAAATAATAAAAAATCGATGTCGAACAAAAGTTTTATAAAGTTTTAGGAATTTTATCCAAAAAGCGTCGCTTGTTTCGCATGAAAATTATGTCGGCGGCATTCGAGTTGAAATATTTTCTGCGGCTGAGCTTATTACACACGACAAAGTTATTCATTTAACTTTGTAAATCTAAAATAAGTTCTTGTAATTAACTTACTAGACGATTGAAAGGGTTATATCCATTATTTTCCTTTTAATGTAATCTATATTATTTTGAGAAATGTTTTGAGTTTTCTTGTTAAAACAGTTATGTTTTCATTTATTTAAATTTATATGAAAACACTGTTCGCCATTTATATTCACTTGCATATTCCCAGATAAAAATTCCATTATTAAATAGCTAAACACTGCTTCCATTTAGGCGAATAAGAATAAAAACTTCTCACAACCATGTAAAAAGCTTTCTGTTACTGATGTATTCAAAACAGTTTGTACAGAAAGTTAAGAATTCAATATCTTCGGATAATGCTGCACATAGAGTGCATATATGACTTGCTTACTTATACGGCTGTATTAGAAAAATGCGTTTAGGTCTTCATTTGAACGTGGAGCAGATGTCCAAGCGTACCAACAATTGTGCACCTTCTCTAGTTTCAAAAACCCAGTTTTAACAGATGTTCTATAATTTGACCCTTCCTACTTGGCCTTCGCCACCGCCCTTTGCAGTTTTCTTTTGGTATAATTTTCGACCGATTTTTACGCCGAAGCGTTTCCTTCCCTGCGAACAAAATGGCATAGCCAACAAACATGCATGCAAACTTTAGACTAATAGTAAAGCGAACTATATTCACTATAAAAGACATTTTTTAATGTAGTTTCTTTGCACGCACAGCTATGGTGAACTCATTAATTGCGCGAACTAATATATTCTTCCGTTTAGGAAAACACGATAAAATTGTTAAGTTTTTTATAGAAAAAAGTTTTAACATAAATAGTATTAAACGATTTCTGAAGTTTTTGTTAATAATAAATAGGAATTATCTCTTATTTTTGTATTCATGGATTCACAAATTCAGAGTTACTTTAATCCTAGGACTACCATCTTGGTCTGGCCAGACAAAATTACTTTTGTGCTTCCACTATCTTTCATATATAAAGCAAATAAAAAACAAAATATCTCATTTCTATAACTAATATGCTCTGATTTGAATGAAACCAATTTGAAATTGCTCGGTGCAAATTTGTGGGCTGAAATTAAATGTGAAGATGTATTCTTGGTCTGTTTAGACCACGAAGTATTATTTTTGTGTTATTTTTTATTTTCGAATGTGTTCTTGCAATGTAAAATAAAGCGATGTGGCTAAAAATGACAAACAACATATTTCATCAGAACCAGCCAAATATGACATAAACATTTGGTGCATATGTGACTAAAATTTCTGTTGCAAGGTCAAAATTTCACAGGAAAATCTTTTGACGGCATCCGAGAAATTAACTAGGGAGAGAGTTTTGTTGGATTTATCAAGAAAGTATTTTCAAAAAAGATATTCTGTCTATTGCGACAATATCTTTACAAGTCTAACACTTGCGCCGTTATTGATGGAAAGACGGACTTTTATTGGAACCATTTGCGCTAATAAAACCTTTGTGCCACCTTTTATTATTCAAAAAATCAATTTCTATCTGTTTCTACGAAAATAAATATACCCTCTGTTCATATGTACCACAAAATAAAGTAGTTATCAATAGAGCATTATACAAATACCACAGAAGAAAATATAACATTGTATGATGAGCCAGGCAGAGCCACCAGGCTGAACGTTACTAAAAAACCCAACCAAATTATTGACTATAACCGAAATAAAGCTGGTGTTGATAATGTAACAAATGTTGTCATACTATAGCCGTAAACGTTGGGCTACCGCTTGCTATTGGCCATGTTTTACAATATATTGTACATACCTGGTTTAGCTTCGTTTTTGATTTATAAGAACATGATAAGGCTGCATGGTAAAGATACTAAAAACTGTATTTGCGACGACTATCACAGAAAGTAATATTAAAAAAATAATACATTTATAAAATAAATTCGTATAGTTTTAAAAAATAAACATTTCTTCTATAAAAATATACTTATTTACTTTTTATTTAATTTGGCTTTTTTGCTATTCTCATTGTGGTCTGGCCAAACCAAAAGAAGAGCTCAGTGGAAGAGAGTTATCGATAAGCCAAGAGTTTTGAAAATTTTTAAATTTATTATTAATAAATTCTGCAACATATTTTTTTATTTATGTGAAGTAAAAATAAAATTAATGTATTACAGTCTGTATGGTAGAAAAAGTTGTGACTGGCCCTGTGTGTAAGTTCCAGTAGTAATACTCAGAGTCTTTAATTTTTTTTTTCGAAAGATACGTTCAGTTTATACAAAAATTTTAACCTCAATGAAAAAAGTTTTTTTAAAGTAAAAAATTATTGGATATAAGAATTTTTTGGTTCGGTGCAAAAAATCTACAATTTGAATTAACTATTACAAATTTAAAGAAACAGCTACAATCACGAATATAATGAAAATATCTCAAATACGTTGTTTTATAAACAATATGTCGTCATATGAAACGTAAAACCATGTAAGTAACAAAAATTTCAAACTATAATGTTTTGTCAAAATAAAGCTGAGTCTGTTAATTTTATGCAAGTTTGAAGAAACTTTTTTTTCAGGTTGCTAATTAAATATTTGATTAAGCTTCTTCCCTTTTTTTACGTTTTAAATGACGATGGATTAACTCATATGAAATAAGCTTTTATTTTTGAATTTGCGAAGTCAAAAATCAAAGTTGTTTAAATAAAGTTTCAATATATAAAATATTAATAAAAAAGTTCGACTAATTACTTATAAACATTAAGTTTAAATAAATAGTTAAAACAGTCTGTCTGATAAAGAGGTAATGATTATGACTACCATGGTGACAATTACATATTTCATACTCTGAATTTGTTTATTATACCTCAAGAAAAAATTCATATTAGTTTCGTCCTATTTTTTTATAAAATCCCTAATGTTTGGAATAAAAAAGACATGACAGATTCATACTATTTAAGGAAAAATTTTAAATATCTAGAAATTTTTTTTTTTGCTCACTGTACATTTTTAATTCAAAGTCCATTTATTTACAACTATTTGCAGAAAACACTTTATACATGTATATCATTCAATGAAATATTATTCACATCTTAGCAAATAAAACAAACTTAATTATTAAAACCATGACAAATATGATTATGTTTTGTATAAAATATTCAAATTAGGCGAAACATTTTTGTTGTTGCTGGTGTTCTTTATTTGTTCCATTCATCAAAAATTCAACACTCCTATTCAATACGCCTACTGAAAGGGCCATTATAAAGCCATAAGTAAAAATCTTAAAAGATGTGTTGAACAATGTGAACAAAATATGAATTGAAAATTAAATCAACACTGTTATAATAAAAAGGCATTAAGGGTAATTTATTGTAAAAAATTCAAAAGATAATATTTCGAAATATGACACTCATCATAAAAATAAAAAATACGAAATAAATTTTGTTGATCATCTTAAAAAAGAACAAGCTCATCACTTATGACTCTCAAATATGAACAATGCTAATGTTGCGGTTGTGCCGCATTTTTTTAAAAAAATTACGAGAAATAATGAAATAAGAAAACCACTATAAACATTTATTTTTTAAGTGGATGCCTGGTTGAAGTATAAACACAATTTCATAATGCTTATTGTTAAGGGTATAAAATAAAAATGTGAATATTAAAAACAAAATATATACATTTCACTCATTCCGTTAAACAACGCCATAACTCAAAAAACAAGATCTTTAAGTTAAGAATGCAGAGTTATTCTTTATATCGTTCTTGATATTTTGAAAAAAACTTGTTTACTCAACTTTTGAGAGGTGAATATAATTTTTTTATTATTTCATTGAGGTGTGAAGAAATTAAAAACTTCAAACTAGAAATTGTATTGTAGTTGTAATTATGAAGTTTTTTATAAATGAAACGTATGTTTTGAAAAATACTAATAAGTTTTTGGGCTTCGATTTTCTTCCAAAGGAGCATAAATAAACTTTCTGGACCATGGTCTTCTTATTATTCAAATTATTTTATATTTGCGGTAAGAATCCCATAACGCAATAGAAATATCAAGTTTTACATATTTATATAATTGTTGTTGCACCGTGTTATTTGACAGGCTTACACTCGCATACACAAGTTTAAAAAGTATTTGTTATAAGACTTTTTACATATATCCTTTTAATAAACATATACAGTAGTTTTCCGATTTAACGAACATTCGATTTAATGAACATCGCATTTAGCGAACACCCAATTTTTTATTTCTACTAAGTAAGAAACTTATATTACGAATAAAAATTTTATTCTGTACTCGGTTTAACAAGCAAATGTATAACAAGACGATGCACAAAACGAAAATGATGAAGAGCTTAATGAAAGACGGATTTTCCACAGTCAAAGTATACTTTGCAGAGTTTAATTTAGCTGGGAGAAGAACATAATATAAAATAATCGTCTCTTTGTCTTTTTCCCAGCTGAATTAAAATTTTGCAAAGTAAGCTTTGACTGTGGAAAAGCGGTCAAACTGAAATTCAAGATATATGTCATTAGGTACTTCCGAATTTGTACTAAATGGACTCAGCAATACAATGTTAGTAGCACAAATTTAATACTTTTGAGGGAATTTCAAGGAAATACAATTAAAAAAGATATCCATTTCAATAGGCAGACTGTGTTTATCCAACTTTTTAAATATTTTTTTTTATTACGGAGTTTTTATTAATTTTTCCTTTCCTGATACATATCTTTAAAGAAATATTTATTTTAAATTACTATAATTTCAATAAAATATTAAAAAAATACTATACATATTTATAATTATGCATAAAATAGACGACGCTATTAATTTTTAATTTAGTACTGGATATAACGAACAATTCGCTTTAAGAACAGGCCTGACAACAATTAGGTGCGTTATATCGAAAAACTACTGTATACATATGTATGTATGTTTGTATATATGTAAAACCACTAAATGTAGACATAAAAGAAAGAAGCATAATAATATTCGCTCATTATTATACCTGGCACATAGTTATAATGCGCATAAAAATATTGCGAAGTTAATTAAAATATTTTTAATTAACTCTTCTTTGTGTTTAATGCATCATATAATATTTTTGGCATTATAAAGTACTTACTTACCTACCATAAGAATGCAAAGTATTTACATCAGATATTTTTCATATTTGCGGAAGAGACGAAACAAAATGTAAAAGGCTTCAAACTTTTTAAGCAAATACCGCAGACAGTAAATGTGTTGCACTTAGTTCAGTAATGACAAGATAAGTATGTCTAAATGAGATACTATTTTTCAGTTACAGTACAGGACATGCAAGTAAAAAAGTTCAAGCACTAAAAAGATTAGATACAAACACTACTTGTAAAGGGTGTCCCAAAATTAACGTTAGATTTGAATTTGCCAGAATTTGTGCAGTAAAAAACGATAGAACAATGTGTTTTCATTATAACACAATATCTGAAAAATAATGAAAAGGTTGTGGTTGCAATTCTAAAATTTCTTTTAATTTAATGTCAAGATATTAATTTCCAAATTCAGGGAGGCTAGACTAGCTGGATATACTAAATACACTGGTCGTCCAAAACTAAGCCGTTCAAAAGTCAATATCGAAGCAGTGGTTGAGAGAGGTGTTGCAAATCTAGGAACTCCAATTTGGCGCCGTGGATAAGAACTAACATTTTCAAAAAGCGTATACTAAGGATCTGTGACGCCGTGCTTACATAATTCTAAACTAACACTACAACTGAAGCTTTCTAACCAACACAGCGAAGGGAGTTCGTTGAAAAGATTATTGAATATCAACAACTGGCTGCTGGTTTTCCGAGTAAAATAATTCATTTTTACATTTTTACCTTGATGTCTTTGCTGATTGTATAAGTTGTCGCATTTGAGGTTCGTAGAGCCCACATGCAAATGCCGAAAGCAAATACATCCACATCGACTCACTGTTTTGTCAGAATTATAAGCTGAAGGTTTTATTAGACCATATTTTTTTGATACTAATAACGCTGGCTCTTAATTTTGCCCGATGTCGCCGAATTTGAAAGATATTTTCGTGGCCAATATATGGTCTCAACCATACAGAGTCACATGTCATTTAGCCTGTAAAACAACTCAATTACTAAGGGAGAAACATTCTGGGATTGCACTATCTCATTTCAGTGATCAGACTTTTTAAACCTTAAATTTTTATTCACAGAGCTTACAAGCCAGAGTACCAAATATTCACCTATTTATCACTCACATTCCTGAATACGAATTTTGTAATTTTTGTTGTGATTCTTTCTATTCGTGTTTGAATGGACAAAAAATAGTTTGCAGTATTCGTTTTTGTATATTATTCAAATATGAATATCAAGTTTCATTTTTCGTTAGCATTCGAAAATGAACAGCAAAAAATTTGTGATCTGAATGTTCATGTATTTTTTTAATCTGCGCATATTCATTATGGATATTTGCTGACTATACGGTGAATATTCATTATTATAGATGTATTTAACATGTTGTTTGAACTTGAGATTTTTATCTAAAGTGATACTTAGATATTTAATATCATCTCTGATAGGGATCACGTTTCCCCGACAGTACAAAATTTTACTAGCAATACGTTTTGATGATTTATTATATGGAAATATAATGGCCTGCGTTTTATTATAATTTAATTTTATTTTCCACTTGTTAAAATATTTTTTGCTTGTGCAAAGGATATCTTGCATTCTCTTGATTATTGCGTTTGAAAGTTTTCCACTGCATATAAAAGCACTGTCATCAGCATAAAATGCTGCTTCCTGATTTCTGTGCACGTCAACATCAGACGTATATAAAGAGTAGAGTGTAGGTGACAATACTGACCCTTGTAGCAATCCCGCTGGGATTATTCTTTCTGTTGAAAAGTCCCCGTCAACACACACAACAAATGTACGGTTCTTTAGAAGACTTTTTTGTAATACAATTGGAAATCTATTGAATTGAGTTTGTATAACATTTCATCGTGCCAGATGGTATCAAAACCTTTTTCTATATCCAGAAAAACAACGCCAGTACTCGTACGATTTCTTTGGTTGTTATGATTTTGGTGATCAAAGTTGGCCTTATATATTGTTTATCCATTTCTTTTGCTTATGGTATCAAGACTACAACCACCTGTGTAGTACAGATGCAAAATAACCGTTGTATCTCCGCATCTATTTGCTCGATTTGTTGTCCTATAATTAACCTTATCCTATGTACTTTGTAATTCCATGAGCAATAACAATCTATAGACTAAAAACTATTTTTTTTCTCTTTATATAATTCCAATCTTGCATTCATTTTGGGTCACCCTTTGTAAGTTACATTCTTATAAAAAGTTAACAGTGAAAGTTGAGCGTTAACTGATTTCTCAAAAATAATCTGGTTGCCGAGTTGTTAGCTTAGGATGGAAAAGAATATTAAATAATATCATTTACTTTCGATAATTTGCCTCTAATTGAATATAAAACAGCTATTAAATATATTGAATAAAATGGTCAAATTTACTGAACGTAAAAATTTTAAAGTTTGACGATGACGATTTTTCTGCTGTTTTATACATGGTAGGAAAATAGTAGGTATTTCCATTTTGTCATTTTTTCTTTAAATGTTATGTTAGATATATTAAAAAGAAAAAAATTTTAATGAAAATATTGGAAAAAAAAATAATTCGTTAATAAAGATGCTTAAATACAAAAAAAAAACGAGTGAAACATATTTTATTTTTAGAAAAAAAAAAAATCTGAATTGTTTAACAACATTTGCAACATGATGTTTATGCGTAAATGTGCATAAATTGCTAATTAAAAGGACTTTTTTGGGCCGATTTCAAATCATAAAATTGTTTTTTATTAAGATTTTTTTTTATAAATTCTAATTATTTTTAATAAGAAAGTAATATAGGAATATTATAATTATCATCATATTAGTTAGCGGAATGTATCAGCACTGAGTTTGGAGTCACTGCATCAGCTCATCAGATCTTTCTTTTCAATTGTCAACTTTAGCCTAAACAGTTCAACAAGAACTAACTATATATTTTACTAATTATTTTTATTATTTTACCCTTTAAGGATGGTACGGAGTTCTTACGGAAATTCACGTTTAGAAATTTATCTTTATTTCTACACCAATAAATAATCACGTACTGCTGTGTAGAAAATTTTTGTTGTATTCACATGAATGTATTTATTTTCGTAACATATCAAAACAATATCAAATAAATTACAAAACATAATAAAAATTACTGTGTATTTTTTCATATTGCTAAATTTAAAACTCCCATTCAAAATATTAAAACAATCATATACTCAGTGCTCAGAATGTTGTGATTTTGTTAATCATTGGAATGAAATAATGCTACAATTATGATATTAATGTTGCTGATTTTAATGCTTATTAAACTTAACCCTTCTATGAAATTTTGTTAAGTTATTTTTTATTGTATTGTGTTTAATATTGATAGCCTCAGTCTTCAGTCGTCAACAATTTACAATATGTTCAAACGAAATGTCCAATAAAATTTAAAAAAATGATAGTCCTTTTGCACACAGCATAGTATGTATTTATTATTATTTAATTTGAGGTTTGAAAAATATTATTTTCCACAGAAAAACTTTCAATACAAAAAGCCAACGTATATTAAATTGCTTGCTTAACCGTTCTTTTGAAATGAGTGATATTTAAATATAATTATGCGAGTTTAATTAGTATATTTGAGTGCAGTGGAATGCATTAAATAATTTTTATTTAATTGCATTTTTAAAAAGTGAAGCAATTTTTTTGTATTTTTTTAACTATTTATTTATATAAATTCATATGTGTTAAATATAAATTTTGGTTCCTTAAATTAAAATGCATATTTAATTTACTTGCGGCGCCTCTCGTTCATGCAACATTTGCAACAATAATTAGCAAAACGATTTTAGCTTCCCCAAACTTAGCTTATCAAGAAGTTCAACATTTTATAATTGTTTTGCTTTAGAAAACATGTGGTTAAATGTCGCCTTCTTCAACAAAATTATTTGGTTTTTAACGAAGAACACCCGCGGTTCATTCAGCAAAAAATAATATAATTAAAACAAATATGTTTGCTTAAATTAATCTGAGAAGTATTTACAAGGAATTCAATTCCACAAGCGCTTTTTATTAAATACGTCTTCCAGTAAGAAGTCTCATGTTGATATTTATAAAAAATTACGTGTATTTTTTAAGTGTAATCATGGAGTGTTGGAAAATATACCATTTATAATAGAAAAAATATCAGCAAAATGACATTAGGAACATATTCTTCTCATGAAATTGTTCTTTAACCACTCACACACTTGCGACTGTACGATTTTATCTTTCAAGTTGCGTTAAAAAAAAGCTTGAAGGTGTTGTCGGTGGCCAATTGTGATTGGCTCCTCGTTAAAATAGATGGTCAGGAAAGCTTTCACACAAAAGGCGGTATTAGTATCGTTACCACAGTGCTTTGATCCATAGACAAAAATCGAGGAAAAAAAGGTGTTTACGATCCTTAAAAAAGTTATGGAATTAGATTCTTACTTAATTAGCTAACACAATAACGAAAGCCGCCTTTTGAATAATTCGTTTTAACATATATATCAATGTTGCCTAACTCAAAAAAACGTTAACATAAACTTAATGTGTAAAATATGTGTGTATTTTTTCGCTCAGATAAAATAATTGCTGAAAGTTTTGTTTTTGAAAAAATTTTTCAAACTTTTTTTGTGTTGATAAGTAAATATATGCCCTATAATGTATTATATTTTTTTTAATTATACATATAATATATTCTTGAAATCCTTTTAAAAAAGATATGTTTAAATAAACAAATTTAATGAAATGCAGAAAAAATGAATATTAACCCCAAAAAAAATTTTTATTATGAATTTAGTGGAGGACACACATAAGGCCTCTTCAGCCGACCGTGGAAATCTTACTTATAAATGTTTGTGTACTTAGAAAATACTTAAAATCATGTCATGTATTTTTGACATATACAAAAAAATTCATTTATACATATGAAAAATCGAAACAGTGATGGGAGTTCAAAATATCCAAAGTATTTCTGATTGTGTGGAAAAAGTACGAAAACTATTACAATAGTACCGAAACATTATATGTACTTAGTAGAATAACTTTTATATATATTATGTCCTGTGGTTCCTATAAGGTCAAAGGGCCACAACGAATTCTTTCCATTCGGTTCTGTTTGATGCTAGGTGTTTGATTTCCCTCCAGCTTATCCCACTTTGGATTACTTCAGCTTTGAGTTGACGTCTCCAGGAGTGCGACGGGCGACCAACTCTTCGTGTATTTCCATGGGGGTTCCAGTCAATAGCAGTTTTAGTAGGGTCGCCTTGTGGTCTACGGAGCGAGTTACCAATCCAGCGCCATTTTCGCTTAAGGATCTCGATGTTGATTGGACTTTGATTTGTTTGTGACCATAGTTGAGTGTTTGATATGGTGCTTGGCCAGAATATCTTAAGGATCCTTCGTAGACAGCGGTTAACAAACACCTGTATGGCATTTATTTCACGTGTTGTTGTGTTCCATGACTCACAACCGTAAAGGAGAATAACTTTTAGCTTTATTTTTATTATTATTGTTGTTGGTATTATTACGGACGTATCCGTAAAAAAATAATTTAGGATTGAAATGTATTTTATAGAAAATTTGTATGAAAAATATGTCTTAAAATAAATTTCAAATACAAATTATTTTTTATGAATACTTCATATATTATCTGAAAATAAATTTTTTGTACCCTTGTTGTTTGTATTATTATAATCTAGAAATCATTTTTTTGTACCCTTAATTGTATGTATGTATGTTCATATATATGACATTGACACTTAAATTCTGAAAAAATAAGTACATAGGATTGTCAACCTCTTGTTAAATTTTATAAAGAAAAATTATTTTAATTAAGAAAACTAAATTTACTCAATACACACCATATTCATATGTATATATACAGACTCAACAACTAATATGGTTCAAATGTCAATTGAATAATTTTGGGGCAATTATTTAAAAATTCCCTATTTAGGGGATAAAAGACGAAAGAAAGAATTAGTGCTTCGTGCCTTTATCTAACTGGTAAATGGGTACTTATTACCAGTTATAGGGTGTTCTTTCCTTGAGGAAATAATTAAGTAACTTTATGTTATTTAATATCAGAGTTTATATTTATTTTGTGTAGTTAAATACAAGATGTTAAGTAAAAAAATAAATTGTTCTTACGAAATGCAGATCTTGAGCGTACTAAACTCGGTAACAAACCCGCAGTCAAACGGTTTGACCGGTTGACATCTGCATTACGGTGAGGGCAATTTTACACTACATTAGAATAATTACAGTGAAGTCAAGGTAGGTATAAATTAGGTTAAGTAGGTATAATTTAGGCTAACTAGGTATAGTTCAAAATAGGTGTAAATTCAATATTAAGATTATGAAAAGTTGAAACTTTAAATAAAATGTTGTTTGGACACAATATAAAAAAAGTACCGAAAAGGGACTGTGCCGCACTCATATTGAACATACATGCATTCCATCACTGTCTACAATTTTCACGTAACTTTTGCATTAAATATTTTTACGAAGGCATTCTTTTATCTAGTCTTTATATGTAATTGTTGTTGTTGTAATATTTTAGCAGTTACAGTGCTGAATTGAAAAAAAAATATAATTAAGAGAAAACAAACATCAATATATTTAATTTAATTGGAACGTTCATATTAAATTTGTATATTAATACTTATTGATACTTTCGAGTCAAAATAATCGGCTTGATATTATACCATTATCTGTATTATTTTTTTCTTGTAAAGAGATTAATTATATTTCTTCAGTTACATTAAATTTTATATAAATCCTAATAATGAGGTACCACGTTTTTTCTGTCATTTTCTAAATTCTAATATAAAAAAAAAATAAAAATTGATGGGAGATACCCGTATCCTTGCTGCGATTTCAATAAAAATTCGTACATTAATTTAAAGGCATTTGTGAGATATTTTCATGTAATTTTTATTTCTTTCAAATGCTTGCTTTAAAAAGAATGTATGAGAGGTACCCGTGTATTTTTCCGATTTTTTTCTAAAATATAAGTACTTCTGTAGCTTGATGATGTAAACTTTCACGCCAAATTTAATTTTTCTAAGTCTTCTCCTCCTATTTTTGCCGAATTTTTTTATAAATGTCGCTCACTTCAATATCTTCCAATTCCAGCCATACTAAACCTTTAGTTGAATACCGATTTTTAAAGAACTACAAAAAAAGAACTAACCTGGTTTTTCATCAACACTATGGGCTGTAACAGCAATACTCTCAGTTGCTCTTAAGCAACGTCCACGTTCTCGATTCTTTGCAACACTTTTTGTTTGAACAGCTCCATCAATTTTGTATCAAATTTTAATAATTTCAATACGTTGTTGAAGCATATATGATTCCATTTTATACAATGGCGTACTTCTCACCTGTCATTTGTCTACACATATTTATAAAGTCTTGAATTTATAGACTGCCTCAAATAAACGTTACGGATTTTAAAATGAAAACTAAGAAATGGGCCATAAACGTATTTTATAGAAAAGAATTTAAGCTTACGCGTTCCTAACTTTTAAATGGAGCTAGGTACCTTGTTAGCGTCTTCTTTTCAAGTTCTTGAGCATGTTGATATTTTATTAGCTTTAAGATCCACCAAGAGTATGTTCCAATAACTTGGATATTCATTCCAACAGACGATGACTGAAATGTAAAGCAACATTTTAATTAGCAAAGAACAAGGACCACTTCAAGAAATATTATTCAAAATGTTGATATGAATTAAAATAATCGTATAAACTTATATTTTTAATTTCTTAAAAATTATAATGAACCGTTTTGGTTTTATTTAAATATTTTTTTATAAGAATAAACAAAAAAAGTTCATTATTTTGGGACATTATTTCACATGTTATGACCAAGACCACACAATTGTACGATGTCCTGTTCACGAAAAAGGACATATTAAAACAGTTATGTAGGCAAATTTTTAGCCTAGAATTATTTTGACAGTGAAGATTTAAAGGAAGTTTTACGCAATATAAAGTATAGATCTGAAAGGGTTATTTATCTTAAAAGCAAAAACAATTCATTCGAATTTATTTTGTTTTTATTACATAATTATAGTTATTAAATTTACTAATTGTGGCATAGAAGATTTTTTAATAATTAATTAATAAATTAATAAATTTAGATTAGAATTAAGTTGTACTTGCCCTTTGTTCACGATCCGGTGTTCTTTTCAAAAAGCGTAATGTTCTCTATTCTGAATTTTCAATATTGGTGTCTCATGAAAAAGGACAATCAGGACTTTTGCGTGCAATATTATGTAGAAAATTTCAAGAAATATTAAAAAAAAAACTTTTAAAGCAAACTATCGTCACCATTTTAGGATTAGATATAAAGTTAATTGTACAAAATATTCCTCACTGAAAATTTAAAGCTTAAACTATAATAATTATTAAAGCATTTAGCTTTCAATTAATTTATTATCCACCGTAAGTGAAAATGTCATATAAATTGGATTTGAGATTTATTCATTTCACGCCATCATCCATTTATTAAGTTGATGCTAAATCACTCATATCATTTACAGAAGGAAAAGATTCCAAAAGAGCTGTCATCTACAATCACGAAAAAAATTAATAATAAAAAAAATTAGTGAGAAAATATCCCCTTCACATTTTTTCACAAAATATTTGCAAAATATAATAAAATTTATTGCGATTACAGATTTTCACGCATATCTATCGCTGGCAATTTATTACACTCTTATAGGGGTTCACGTCCATAGATGTTTACATTCTAAATCAAGCATAAAATATGCTGGTGACATGTTGTTAATATTCCGTGAATAAGAAGGTAGAAAAAATATAAATGTCAGGAAAACAAAACAAATCTAAATCATTAATTTTGTTCGATTATATACGAGTAGTAGTTACATAATTGTAAAGGAACCAAGAGGTTTAACCTCTTTTCATAAGTGCTACGAAAATATTTTTTCAAATAGAAACGTCGATATTTTTTTAATTTATGAAGTTTTTAAATTAGCCAACAACTATATTCATGCATACATATTTATGTGTATTTTTTTACAATTAAATGTAAGTAGACATGGCGATTTAAGTATTTTCATAAAGTCTAAGTTTAAATTAAACTAAGATAATAAATTATTTTAAACTGCCTAAACATTGCAGACCATTAATTGTGAAATAAATCTCCATTATTCATTAATAATTCTTAGCTGTTTTTTTTATATTTATAGAGAAAACACAGTGCATAATAAATATCTAATAAAATAAAACAAAACCAATACGACTAGAGTTTGCATAGTGGTCGAATTTCGACCGGCAGCTTTAACATATTCTTATTTCAGTTACAGTCATACCTGCCTAACTACTCATTCCCTTCCCCATGGAAAAAACAAAGAACAAAATAAAGTTTGCGTACAAACTCGCACATTTATTTCGTTAAGTTTTTGCTTGGTGCTAATACATCCATACGTAATTAACATGAACATCCAATCTCACCTCTTTCTCACTCATTTAAAGAGAACAAATCTTATTACTCACTAAAGTTCAACAGTGTTTACCATTTGGTAAAAGAATGAAGGAAATCGGTTTGCTAACAAAGTAAAAAAGGGATCTAAAAATTTGTCTGCCTATTTATGTAATATACATATGTATATGTATATCTATGTTCTTATTATTTCAATAAGGAAAACGTTTTTGAAAAAATCAAGAGGAAAACTTAGGGTTTTTATTAGGGGTTCTTATTGATTTTTTTAAAAAGGTTTTCTTCTTGATTTTATTAGGCTATCTTAAAGATTTTTTTTAATAAAAAATACTTACTAATTTAATTTTATAATTTTATTGTAAGTATTATTAAGAGTATCTGTCTGGATTTTCTAAATTGTTTAAATATTTGCTTAAGAATATTTATAAATACTTAAGATCATTATTACAAATTGCCGATAGTAGAAAGCAGGTTCTAGTCTGACCGATAAAAGGCTTCACTAATATAATATCTTTCGCTTAGAACAAATATTCAGAGATCTCATTCAAATAAAAATGTATCCGTATTTTTATATTATTCAAGTCCATTTTCTAGAATTATATATTAAATTGTGACATGTGTGATCGCATACACTTCTCACTCAAATAGTGTTCGTACTCATATCGTCAAACAGTAGTCATGTCTGAGCCTTCTTGGCTTTCAATATTTCCAAACACTAAAACAAAGTCAATGCTTCTTTTTTGGTATTTTACGACTCTTTTTCAGCGTGCATTTTTACAGTACATTTTATTACACTGCACATACAGCGCACTTTAATTAAAAGGCAGGGTTCCGAAGAATTCATGTATGAATACTCAAATATGAATATTAATGCTAAATACTCATGTATGAACTTGTAATTTTTTTTGGTTTAAGCTCGCATTCGAAAATGAACAGCTAAATTTTTTTTTTGATTTTAAGCACACATGTATGAATAATTTGTTTTTTTTTCTTTTTAAGTACATATGTATATGTATGCGAATAGCGAGAAATAAAAAAATTCCAAATATTCGAAAACGAACAGCAAATAATTTCTTTTAATCTTAATGTTCATGTGCATGAGTGTATATGGTTTTTAAGCTGCGCATATTCATTATGAATATGCATGTTAAATACGTACATGCATACCAATGTTCTTGCATTCATATCGATGTATATACATACATATGTATGTAATAAGATCAATGGAATGAAGTCAATTTAATTTATTGCCTTTTGCAAGTGAAAGAAAGTCAGCAACATTTGGAAATAGTATTAACAACGCTTGAAGAATGTCCACTGAACCAAATTTTTGGAAGTCAATTAAAAATTGTAAGAAACTTTTTCTTAATAAAAAAGGCTTTGACATTAAAGTATGTATATATGTTCCGATGTATATTAATTTATTACCCTTTGCTATGAAATAACTATCTTGCTTGGAGATTTTTGCTACCTGCAATTGGCTTGTGGTATGATGGTTTGTTAAAAATCCGCAAAAAATTAGAATTTCTAGTTCAAGAATCAACAAATGTTGCGTTATGCATTTTTCTATAAGAACTTGGGTAGACATTTTTGGCACCTGTGGTTAACTGAAAGAATGACAGTTGCCTATAAATTCTCCAAAATAATATTTCTCAAGTGTCGCAGTAAAAATTAAATTTTGTACTTGGTGATATTTTTCATATGCAAAACACGGTCTAACGAATCTAGCCTTAACAAAGATCAATTATAACGAACTTCTAAACTTTTTACATTAACTTCCTCATATAGCTAACGTTAAGGACATTTTTTATTCGATATAACGAAAACATATAAGATAAAAATGTATGTACACACATACATACGAGATTGAATGAAACAAAACTCAAAGCAACTAAGAATTTTGAATTTCTATCATTTTAGTATGATTTACTTTGATTATTTAAAAACAATTGTTTCATTTATAGCCAATAAAAAAGCGTTTCATCAAAGCAAAAATAAGTACAACATGAAACGAAGAGAATTTTTTTGTACACGAAAAAGATATCGAAATAATAGTATGCATTTGTATTTGCTTAAATTAAAAAAACAAATTCATTTTTACAACTGATGCCATGTTGATGTCAATGTCTTTCTTGTGAACGAGCTTATAACGTCTATTTATATTTGCTGTTAATTTTCCGCTTAGCTCCTTTTTGCACGATTCTATTAAGCAAGTGGGTTTTTCCTAATTTCGTCGTACTTTTTTTTACTATATTAAATTTTCTTTTAGGCATTGCTAATCAAACGTTTACTTAGTAACTTCAATATCAAATTATCACTGTAATGCAACTAGTTATGTCCTCACACCACAATTGCACAAAACTTAATTAAATTTTAATTTTTTGCGGATTTATAACAAGCAAAAAATGATTTCACAAGCAAATCCCAGATAGCAAAATTCTCTAACCTACTTAGTAAAGGGGAAAATAAGGAAAGGACAAAAAGTCATATACATAGGAACATACATTAATGTCAAAGGGTTTTTTATCAAAATAAAATTCTTAAAATTTTTAATTGATTTCCAAAAATTTAGTTGAGTGGACATTCTTCAAGCAGTAATATTTTGTTATTTGCACAATATTCCATAAAAATATACAATAACAAAAAATATACAATCAATACACATATGTATATAAACATACACAAGACGCCACTGTGTACACACATGTTTATACTGCGTAAATTTAAGATAAATATTCAAATATGAATATGCGAAGCTTAAAAAAAAACACATACGCTCATGAACATAAACATTCAGATTACAAATTCTTTGCTGTTCATTTTCGACTGCTGCAATATAAAATTTGATATTCATATTCATTTTTGAATACAATACAAAATCATTATTTTATATACAAGAACCAATACAGCAAACTATTTTTTGTCTATTCAATCACGAATAGAAGGAAACACAACTAAAATGAAAAATTCGTATGCATGAATAGAAAAGGGTGAATATTTGGTACTCTGTTAAAAGGTCCACTTGGCATATTTTCGTAATTACAGCAATTACGGTTGCAACATATTCACTCCATTACGAAAACATTAAAAAACGTATTGTGAAAATATTTTAGTGTATGTGAGAAACAAAAAGTAAGTAACAAGTCATATTCAACAGGTAGGCCCACTTGTACAGAAGAAATATAGGCGATTTCATATAATCTCCATACACTAGCAATTTTGTTTATGTTATTTCATATGGTGCCTGGCAGCAAGAGAAGCAGAATAGATGATCAACTACGCTAATGATAGTATCTGTGTAACGTGAACCCTGGCTTGTGATTAAATATTTAAAAAATAAAGTAATAATTAGGATACATAATAATTTGATAAATTGAATTTACCATTTTTTTCGCACCAAGAACTATGAGCGCTCACTCAATATATTGTTTTAGCGCTTACAGATGATCAAGCTGACTGTAGAGTAAAAATTATATAACAAACTCTGTCTGATGAATGACTCTATTAATACAAAACATTAAAAGTAAGTAAAAAATTAAGGCTCTTATCTGCATAATGTATATCTAAAACCAAAAACGGACGTTTAGAGAACTTTATTTTGATTAATATTTATACGTAATTGTTGAACTGTTTTAAGGTATATATTGAAATGAATTTTTGATGGCTTAAGTTCAAACTGAGTTTACCCACATCTTCTTAATTAAAAATCAGAGATGGAATTTCCTACTTTGATTGGAATTGATTTAACTTGTAAGAAATGAATAAGTTGTACTTTTCGTATTCTAATTTGTTAAATAATACGGTTAAATAGTTTATATTCCTAGTCACTAGTATCCACCGTCAAAAGTGGTAAAATCGAACAAAACAACGCTGATGAGATGGTGTAGCGACCTCGCAATCAGTACTGATCCGTTCTGCGAGTCTGATGAATAAATTGTTTCAAATAAAAAGTGCTCTCTTAATAAAATAATGAATTTATCCAAAAAATAATTTCTCAAATTAAGAAGATATGGGTAAACTCAGATTTGAACTTAAGCCATAAAAATTTCATTTCAATATAGAACTTTATTTTGTACACATTTGAAATTAAAATTTAGTTTAATTAATAGTTCAATATTGAAACAAGACAGCTTTAAACCAGACATTTTAGTTTTCTACATCACCTATGTAGTTGAGATTTAAACTCAGCGGTTTCTGTAGCTTTATGTTGCTGAACTTCCCAAATTTTTTTTTTACAACTTTCTTTCTTACCCACTGTACCTCCTTATTAAGTTTAACATGAGATTATTCTTGTGCCTTCAGCCTTCGTAATTTATTTAACTTACTTATACAACTCCATCACATTTGCCACATTTATCACATCAATGAACAACAAAAACAAGAAAAGAAAATATATGTTATCCCTGATAAACTTATGATGTTAAATGTCACTCTCCTGAGACTGTTTAATAATGTGTAAATGCCTGTTGGCTACTACTTCTATGAATTCTTTTGTATTTTTCGCATTCTTTTATTTGTTAGCAAAAAGGAAAATTAATTTAAGACTTTGTATTTTGTTTCTCTTATATTGTGGCAAACACAGGACAGACGAGACAATAGCTTATGCTTACATCCATCTAATAATACACGCAATAAGTTGCTATAACATTGTCCAATGTCAGCCCTGAAGGTTTTGTTGAATTATTTCCATTTTTTTAAACTTCTTGGTTCACCACGTTTTAAGTTTCTTAATTGCACGGAATACTCATGAAGAATAGATAATTTTAAGTTATAAATAGCTGCTAATGAGCCAAATAGCCATAAGCTAAGAATTTACTTATAAAATTTATAAAAATGTAAAAGCTGTAAAAATAAGCTTTGAAATTATGCCAAAATTTTAGCCTTAAAGATATTGACAACAATTATTGTAAGAAAAACATTTTTGTATATTTATTTGTAAATACAAGAACTGAAAGCAGCTCAACTGCTGACAAAGTTGATATTAAAGTTGAAAGAGCCAAAATGGATTTTCTAGTTTTAAAAATAGTTGCAAAAAAAACAGTCAAGGCGTTGCGACGTGCACGTCGATGGTAAAAAAATACCCAGAAAATTATTATCTAAGTTTTAATGAAGATGTTCGGATTGAAAATTTTCCCATAAATGTTTAAAAATGTCCCTTAATTTATTTAAATAGCACAAACTAATTTTTGAATTAATATGTTTAATATATGGGTAACTGCCATAATTAATGAGATTTACTTAATATACAAAGATTTTAATTCAAGTACTTTATTTTTCTTAAAACCTTTTAAAATTTAAGGTTTATTGAGGATCCACTGTATCATAGCAGGTGTCAAACCAGTTGCGGCCTTCCTTATAGATGGCAGCGGAGTTATTAAATTGTTCGTCTTGAAATGGCATTTTTTTATACCTTTTTTGTGCAGTAATTTTAAGCGCGTCGTTGTAAAGGCGTTTGTTTTTTGTGACTCGAGGCCTGATTCGTTCCGTGCCGAATTATAGTACGTTTTGTAATATAACCCAATTGTGGAAATAAAACATTGCACTGGTGTTTTCACACTGCTGGAAGAAAGTTCCCCTGCTTTACCCTTGAGTTGCAGAAACACCGTGTTCATGTTAAATTATTAAACTTTGATTGCAGATATTATTGCCATATAAATAAAAATTAACGCTTATCGCACTATATCGTGATCAAACTGTACTACTACTAAGATAATATTCACAAAATCTGGGTACCCAGTTGGTATTTAGTATCAAGGAATGTGTCATCTGTGAACTTGTTTGTACAAACATCTTATATATTTTATTTATTCATTTCAAATTACTATTAATTATGAAAAACTTACTTTATTAAACACTAATTTCTACCCTATCTAATAAATATTTATCTCTATTTGTTAATATAATGCTGTTGTTAGTCTTGATCTTGCTATATCTTGCTCTTCTCTACCTTGTAGACTCTGAACAAGATCTTCTCCATCTGATAGTACTTTCATGATGGGAAATTTTTCATTTTTAATTGGTAATTTTTTACCTAATGAAAGTGCGTATTGTAAATTTTCTGGAAAATCTACATCTGATTAATTAACAAACCATTTTTGTTAAATCTAATCCCTAATTCCTTTCTTTGTAAATCAATAAGACAATTAAATTATATGTAGGTACAACTAAGAAAAAATTAAAAACTAGATTCGCTGGTCATAGATCAGACCAGAAATACAGAAATAACATTTCTTCGCAAACTACTGCATTAGTATCACATTGAGTTAGTTTTAGTCACAATCATGATTTTAGTAATGTGACAGTTTTGAATATAGAAAATAACTATAAACATCGGTTAGAGATGCTGCAAATTATTAATGTTCCAATTGGAAAGAGAATTAATTTTAAAACAGATACAACTAGTGTTGCTCATGCATGTAGATATTTCTTATATAAGAACGGAAACGGAAATTTAATGTTTGTGTATCGTAATATACTATATTTGTGAACATACGTATTTATTAAGTGGTTCATATTTTGATACATTAATTTTGACAATTTATGTATGTTTTTTTTTTGATTGTTGTAAAAATTTTTTATTTACGCAATTTTATATATCCCTGAAGAAGCCACACAAAGGAGTGGCAAAATATCGATGTTTTTAATAAAAATGTTGATACATATTTTTTAAAAATTGACCTAGTGCTCAAAATAAATTAGATTAATTTAAAAAAACAGAATGTCGAAAATATATAAGAACAGTTTGACTTTTTTTACTATTATTTTTTAAATATAAAGTATACGCCACATTGTTTATTTGAGCAGCTTTGAACTTCTTCAATAACAAAATTCATTGCCTACTTTTGCGCAACATACTTAATAGAAAATATTAAATATTACACATACGGCATATTGCACAATGGCTAAATTTAGCTTAAATATTCTTGCCTACAAGGTCTACATCAGTGTTGCCATGACCAAAAATTATTGTTACCAAAATTTAAAAAAAAAAAAATACCAAAATCAAGAAGAACGTAACCAAAATTTAAAATAAAATATTTATATTTTAATATTAACCAAATTTTCAGTTAAGACTAACATAAATTAAAACATACTAGCAAAATTAATTTGCAAACTTTTTTTCATTAGGAAAAACATCAGTTTAAGCCAAAAACTTAGTTTAGTTTTTTTATCTGATTTTCTTTTAGATATATTTTTTTATCATTAATTTCGTTGTCGATTTTGGTAATTGAATTTGCAAGGGAAAAAAGTTTGCTACGAAAATATTGGCAAGAATCTTATACGTTGGCGTAGAAAGAAAAGCAAACTTGTAATTTTCTTTTAACTGTTATCTACCGTAATTCTAATGCCACAGAGTGGGGAAGAGTTATTGCTAGAAATATTATTTTATTTCACAGGAAAATTCCAGAGCTGTGTGATTTGATTTTTTTTAACCGTATGTCTATTTACTGTAAGATTAATATTGCGTTCCTTATTATTTAGCTTTTTATTATAATTGTGTTGTATATAAAATAAAAGTAAGACATTTAAAATAATTAAGTTGATTAATTTTTCTGGAATTTGCAGAAACTAGTGGTGATTTGATTTATTTCCTAATGCTTAAAATAGTTAGAGATAAAAACTATTTCACTTTTTCTCAGTGGCTTAACATGTTTTTAAAGAAATTCAAGCGCTTAAAAAATGGTTTTCCTCCTAGATAATAAAATTCTACGTCGCTGATTACAAATAAGAAGCAACGAGTATTTAGGAAGACAATTTACGATAAATGCTTACTTTTGTCTGTGAAAAAAGAATTTATTCTTTCTTAAAATTTCACACACATTTTTTATGTGGTACTTTAGGGTCTATGTCAAACTGAAGATAAAAAACATTACGAAGACCTCATATGTATGTGTTTGTAATTTTCATGAAGAAAATTTCAAGTGGTTCTTGTTGTAATTATTTTTTTGTTCCTTTTCAACGTTTTTCATGTTGAATAAAGATCGTTCTTTTATGTTGTGTGTGTGCTTGATGTTTACTTTGTTATCCTTGTTGAAGATGTCCTTAAATTGAACAAACCCACACTCTTACACATCCCGGTGTAAAAGTAGTTTTATTGTGTATATGCTGTTCGAAGTGGTTTGCCAATAAATTCAAAGTAACTAAGCTCACTTATATGTGTGTGTGTGTGTGTGTGTATGTATTAACACAAATACATTCATTGCAGTGCTTCACGTTTATGTGGTGTCTGTTTTCGACATGCACGCGTATGCAATCAGGCATTAAATTAGCAAGGATTTTATTTATTTTTGCGAATTGTTTGTTGTTTTGTTTGGGAAAAGTTTCCATTTTACAAAATGAACTGCAGATAATGTCGTCTTAATTGGTGAATGACTAAAAAGCTATTAAAAGATATCGCAAAGATATTATTATTGCCTAAACTTGAACTTTTTTGGTTTTAAATTAAAAATATTTAATTTAAATTATGTTGTTGATTCATTCATACAATGTAAAAACAGCAATGCAAGATTTGCCTACTTAAACTCTAGTTTAATATTATAATAGTAACGGAGACAAAAAATCGCATTTCACGTAATATTTGATTAGGTAAAAGTTTTTAAAGGTTCTTCCAGCTCTCAAGAGTTTTTAAAACCCGTTAAACTGCATACTTCGCTCTTGGCTCTATGTTCTCCAATAGTATTATTCTATGTATAGATGCTATGCAATTTTGCATTGAATCACAATAGTAATTGTGTCAAACACGAAATTTATTTCATAAATTCTAAAGCGTTTTGCCAGCCTAATTTTACTGAATTTGCATTAAATTTTAAAGTTAAGTTTATTAATATCCTTAATTTATTGTTTACTTTAATGACTCAATGATTCATGAAATAACAATCAATTTTATTTATTAATTTGTATTGGATACTTATTGCTCATTTTTGTGGCCAAAGCTGATTTGTTTATAATTGACCATTAATAGTAAATTTATATGTATAACTAGTAATATTTGTTGAAATATTTGTGTGTGCTCAAAATTGTTTAACCACAACATATATGAGAAATTTACTTTCTGACAAAATATATTGAAATGTTCAAAACTTTTAATACGTATGCCTGTAGGGATTTTCGCTAAATATAATAAAACTGATAATTTGAAGCAAACAATAATTTAAGTGCATAGCAAATAAATCGTATACGGTTTTGAATATACAAAATTATTGAATTTTAAGCCAATCTATATAATTTAAAGTAAATTTAATATATATTTCTAATAATTTTAGTCTCATAATTTATCTTTAAAACTTATCTAAATACATCAACTGTTGACACTGATATAATAACAAATGCTAGCAACTGCCAGGTGGTTCTTCTCGTATCTCTTTTCTATGTAGTGACCAATAGCTTGTACTTCTACACACACAATTACTTTACATATCGTAATTTTTCGGTGGTTGAATTCGCTAATCACCCACAAAATTTCGTGGCAGAGAGACAGACATAAATGTTTATCTACATCTAACAAACAAGGCTTTTATAACTTAATTTGTATATAAAATTTGTTAATATAGGTGAAAGGGACTTAATTGAAACGACATTGTGTCTGTAGCCAATGCATTCGCGATAATGCCACAGGTTGTTGGTCAGGGCTTATTAATGCCACAGCAATAGAGCAACATGTCTTTAATAAAATGACAGGTAAGACGACATATTTACAATTACCTACACTTTTACCCACATACATTAATATATGTGTTTATATATTAGGGTTTCAAAATTTGTGTGTCTGTAATGAATTAATAAAATCAAAAAATACTTGAAATTAAGCTATCATAGTTTATTTGAAATAATAAGTTGTTTTAAAAAAGTCTAACTTAAAATTTCGAGCGGAATATTATCGACATAACTGCTTCGGAATATTTCCGTATATTTTTTTATAAATCAAGCTTTTGTTTGTTGTGTTTGTTCTGTTCTTAACAGTTTGAATTTAAAGGTCAAATGTGTGCTCGCAAAAAATGTGTACGTTCCTTTACTTAAGTAACCGTTTTACAGAAACAAAAAGATACTTTGGAAATGCTAATATCTATTTTAATGAATTCCTAAATGTAGTGGAGATCTTTTTTGATATATGTAATATAGCCAACCCTAATGTATGTATACAATACTTTATAGCACTTGCTACTTTGCTTGAATCTCTGAATATGATACGAATAATCATTATAAAAATTAGAGACAAATTAATAAATAAAGTTAGACAAAGACGTATCGGTTTAACAGCAAATAAGAACATTTTAGAAGGAGACTTGTATAAGGAATGATCACAATTGGCAAACATTTGCCCCAAAACAGTAACCACTACTTTTGCTTAGGGTTAGTGTGATTTAACTTGATTTTTATATCATAAAATGAAGACAATTATGCTGCCATATTTAAAAAAATATTGAAATTCATAGAAATGCAAATGTAGCTTGTCTGTTGGACCGTACCTTAAAAATTTAATAATTTTTTTTTTGAAATTAAGTTAGATGCATAAACCAACATTTTTTGATATGTATACAACTTATTTTAAAATTTTTTTCAGAAACATTAGACTAGATATATAATTTTATAAATAAAATAAATGTAATTCGATGATTAATGTGTTAATAAAGATGGTCCGATCGAAAGCCATATTTGAATACATTTAATTCACTTCAATTTTAGTAAAAAAAATGTTCTCTTTACTATTTTGGAAACAATGAAATAAGGTATGAAATTTCAGAATAGAAAATAGAATAGAAAATATAACATGAGTAACAAAAAGTTCACAGCTTTTAATAAAAACGACAAAATTGGTTTGGCTGCAAATAAGTTATTTTAGAATTCTCTTACAGTGAACTCGCGAAAACGTAAGCACCCATAAACATGAACACTTTATTTACTACTCTAAAACGTGAACATGTTCTTATAGACCTAAAAGTTGAACCAAATTTTTTCAGTTTTTTTTCGTTTGCTTTTTCTTTTAATTTTAGGAATCCCAGCATATTAGAATACAATTTTTATGGTTACGTTAGATGGCTTTTAATTAATACATGCATGAGTATTCTTCTTATTTAATTGTTATATGCCATTTGATTTTTAAACATACAGCGGTTAAGTTAAGAATCGCATATATATTGTTTTGATAAAGTACAAATATAAATTGTGAAAGTGAATAAAAAATGTCTCCTAAAACATTAAAAGTTTTGAGTCTAAAACACAAAGCACATAATGTTGACCTTTTGCAAAAAGGTTGCAGTGTAACTGGCTTAGCCAAAACATATCAAGCGGCAAAACCTACAATTTGCTCAATTAAAAAGGACAAAGTAATAAAAAAAGAATACATTTTATGGTCCCGGTTAACATGACGAATAATAAAAATCCAGTCAGTAGGCTGCAGCTTAAAGCGAAAGCCAAAAATATTCATGAATTATTGAAAGCAATCGAGAATTTAATGCTAACGACGCATGGGTACAGATCAATTAGAGGAGAAAAGCTTTCTGCTCAACCGCATCTAGTGGATTGGTTAAAAAAAGTTAAAAGTCAATTTTTAATACAATTTGAAATATTTGGGGTTGATTTACTTGCTAGAAGCTAATATTTGGTAGTAAATCATCTTTTTTTCTAAAATTTTCACAATCTCAAACATGCACAAATTTGAAAACGTGAACAGCATTGCTAAAAATTAATTCACGTTTTCGCCTGTTCACTATATATTTCATATTTCTTTTAGGATTTTGTGCTTTATTATGCAAAAATCGCTAAAAATTACGAAAACACCCATTAAATTTCAAACTACTTCCGTTTTTGTAGCGTGCGTCACAAAATTGTCTGATCAATTATTTCGCAACAAATATACCTGCTAAAAAATATTTTTTTATGCCATTAGAAAATACACTTATATCCCACTAAAAACCATGCACAAAGTGAAAGTACCTTTTTTGAAAGACCAAAAAATGTTTATGTATTAGTATGATAACGCGTTCGTCACGCAGGATCACAAGTGATACAATTTATGATTTATGGCAAAAAAGCTACCTTCAATACAAAGAATCAGTCGAAAAGATTACAAAACGGTTGCAATTATGATTGAATTCAAAATCTGTTATCATCTATTTCTAGTAAATAATTTTAGCATACATTTAAATCCTGCATTATTTTTATAACAAAGGTTAGTTTTTACATAAATTGTTTATAAATCAATTTTAATTAAAATTATATATGTACATATTTGTTTAAGTATCTATGTTCGCATATAATTAAATTATGAATAGATAACACGATTTAAATGGAAAGGAATGTACTTGTTTGTATCATTAGTTTCTATTATTAATTTTGTTTTTCATAGTATATTCAGTTTTCAAACATATTTCTTAGTTGTGATAATGCTAAAATTCTTTGCTTCCTTTGAAAGGATACACGTAATATATGTTTAAAGGTAATAATATGTATAATTCAAGCTGATATAATTTGCATAGAGAAAAGTTGTCAAGGCAACCGTTACATATAACAACCACACGCATTGTACTGCTTATTAAGGAAAGTAATAAGGATTTGTTTATGAAAACAATGACTTTGCTGTGCAAGAAACAATATGATAGTACATTATTACAGAATGCAGTAGAACTAAATGATTTTTTTATTTAAAAAAAATACTGATGTTTTACGTTTTTGAAAAATATGAATAATATAACGATTAAATAGAAATCGTGAACTTCCTAATTTTTATGAATCTTTTGTGAAAAACAATTAATTACTATTAAAATTTATAATACCATAAGTCATGTTGCCTTGCTTTGCAACGTTAGTCTAAAGCATCATTTTAAATTGCTTCCAAGGAAAAAAGTTGAAAATTGTTTTGAACATTTTTTTTGTTTCGTTTTACTTTTCAATAAAATATTTTCCACATTCAAAGTTTACTTTGCAAAGACATAATTCAGACGGGAGAAAGAGAGAGCGACTTATATTTTCTTATTCTGTCTTTCTCCCAGCTGAAATAAGCTTTGCAAAGTAAACTTTTACTGTAGAAAAGACGTCTTTCTTTAGGAAGAAAAATGAATGACCTGATATTTATTTTGCCAGTCATGTATCTAATAAGTACAGCCAACCTCAAACTTTGGTTTGCAATACATTACTTCTTCAGTCCTCATTAATTTTATTTCGATTTAGCAACAAATCATCATGATTTACAAAAAATTAAAATAAGTACAAGTGCTTAACACTTACTCTGGTTTAATTCTTATTAGACACCATTAACAGCAATTATGTCACAAAAGATAAAAATGTACTTATAAGTGATAAATCTTAAAGAAGAGAAAATATTTTATTTTACTTTAATGTGTTAAAAATCATAGAATTAAATAATGGCAGAAGGTCAGGTATGTGTAAAGGAGGGTAGTATGTCAAATTAAATAGTTTCTAGTGCTAAGAATATCAAGAACACAGAATGCGATGTAGTTCTTGTGAGCTATAGAAAAAGTGCGTATGAGAATATTACAAGCCATATTATTGACTCCTTTTTTGGCCAGTGAAAAACGTGTTTTACCTTGGAAAAAATTGCTGCAAACCTCATTAAATCCATTCAAATTAAGAAGTGAGCGCTTTGTATTTGAATTACTTTGATACAAATATAGTTTATAAAAGACTAGATTTTTACTTAATAATCAGAGATAACAAGAAAATTTAAATAAGTTAATGAAAACAAGATGAAATAAAGAGAGTTATCTGTTTATATAAAACAAATATTTTATTAAACTAAAAAATGTTTGAATTATTTATGAAGCTATAAACTTATTGAAGCGCTGTTAGGTGTTCCATATTCATAAAAATTTTATTTTAAATGTGTTTTAAGAAAAAATTTTCATGCAAACTTTCCTTAAAATACATTTCAACCAAAACTATTTTTTTATGAATGCGGCTGTTAAGCTTGAGTGCATTACGAAATTGTATTACCGAAACAAAATGAGGACATCTTTATACATGCCACAGAACCTTCAATTCATTTAACAGGTGGTTTAAGGGTTTTCCGAATTTATCTAAAATTTCTCTGAAATTTGGGCTTGAAGAACTTACTCGCTTTCCTGAATGTAAGCCTAAGACTAGCGATTTGTTTTAAAAGAATTAAATTTCTAAGAAGAATGGATAAATAAAAATTATAAATTCCACATTACCTGAAATAAACTCTACATTTTTCACTAAAATAAGCAGTCTATTTGAATGCAATAACAAGAATATCTTTATCCCAAATAGCTGTCATAAATAGAACAAAGCATATTTAAACCTGCCATCAACTTTATTAAAATGTCCAGAAATTTATATCATGTTCTATGAATTCTTAAAGTTCTTGATTTGCTATTATAGAATAAAGAAACATTTTTCTACTCAGCTCACCTATTCATAAAGAAAGCTATGATTCAGAAATTATAACAAAAATACCGACAATGAACAACAAAAACAAAGTTTTCAATCAAATTAACTGTAATTTGTTAAATTGCATTAGACACGTCAACTTTTATATATTCTATTCAATTTCAAACAATACATCTGAAAATCACATCAAACATCATGCTGAACGAGATCCTTGACAAAAGATTGACTTGACTCTTTTGTTGTTGTTGTTGTTGTTGTTGTAAAAGGGACACTTTTTAGCCAGATGTCTGTTGCTTGTATGTGTGTGTGTGGGTGTGTAGTTGGAGTTGTGTATCTTTTGGTCGTTCAGCGTATTTGTTAGAAGGAAGTCCTTTGTAATGATTTAGTTAATTTAAACGCTATTGTGTAAAAATAAATGTTCTTTATATATTAAATGAAATCAGCATAATTACAGTCCTTGACTTTAATGTTTTTAATGCTTTTTTGTCATGGTTGTTAAAGTACAACATACAGTGGTGGAGAAAGTCCGGACATGCAATTTTACGTTTGAAAAAATAATAGAAGTTCTGAAAACGTTGATTTTAAAAAATAAAATGCGAATATAATATGGAAAATAAAATGTTTTGCTAACACGATCTTTACTAATTTTTTTTGCCGGAAACTTATCGTCTCTACTGTATTTTAAATATTATCCTATTTGCCTTTCTAACTTTTTGTATATTGAGATTGTATTGTGCTTTGCATGATCTCTATAATGGTGATGATGTTTTTATTATTATTGTTCCATTTAGTTTGTTGCCTTTGAGGAATTAACTTAATATTCTGTTAATAGTGGGAAGTTGTCATTACAATAGATTTTATTTATATTAAAATGGTGGTTGATTTAATGATGATTCAATTTTTGAACTTTTCTCTTCTTATTTATAATATGTAAGAGGGGATACTTTTGAATATTGTCATTTTATGGTATTTTTTACCATCTCCTTTGCCTTAAGTTCTTTCTAAAATTTATATTGCTATTATATTGGTAAGTTTTTCTAATATTAAAATATTATAAATCATATCAAATGGTCCATTCAATATTTATAATTTATTAAAAGTGTATTTAAAAGGGGAAACCCGTATAAATAACAATAAAGACATATGAATAATTTAACAGCGTTTTCTAAGAAATCATTTTTGAAATATTTTAGATTAACACTTAAATTTTTGTAAAATCTAAAGTTTAAATTTTTACTATTTAAATTTTAGTGCTTTTAGATTTTTAAGTTTTTGTGTTTGATAACTTCCTTGGAAAATGTATCATTGAGAAACAAAATGATGGAAAAATATCGAAAATGACGAAAGAGAAAAAATTGTTCCTAGTCGCTTAAGTTGTAAACAGGACCAAAATTAAAGCAAACGACCATAATGCTTGCTATATACTTTGCATCGTATCTACTCGTATGCATCCATGCATGTTTCATTGTTGTTTGCATAGTGTGTAGTCGTGCTTATGGTTTCATTTCTTGTTGCATTCGAGGTTTCATAAACATCAAAATATTTTGATAATTTCTGGTTGCATTGATGTTGGTTGCATAGTGTGTTTATTATTTGTACTGGCTTAGTTCATTGAAACCCCGCAAGACGTGCATATGTTTGTTCTTTTGTCAACCACGGGAAAAATAAATGAGTTTTGTAATATTGTGTTTTATCAAGTCAAATCATTTAAGAATTTTTTTCATCTATTCGCACATAATTTATGTAATCTTTTGGTTCATTTTCTTTTTACTCTTTTAACAGTCTTTCATTTGAAACCCTTTCTTCTGTTATATACCAATTTATTTACCATATTCTTTTTTCTTTTACTGTACCTCATTTTCCTCCTCTTCATAAGACAATTTTTAGCTCGCATCTAATTTTTTCAATTACGTTTTTTTCTTGCGCGATCTTCATTGCGAATACAAAATTTAGATAAAATGTTGCATTTATGGTTCAATTCTTGGTTGGAGTGTGTATGAAAATATGAAACATGAATGAAAAACGGGTTGTATAAACACGTTGAAAAGTGTGTAGCCACCACAAGAGGAAGAGATAAATTTGCCAAACATTGTTGCCAGGTTCTGCAGAAAAGGAAACTTTGCCAAAACTGATAAGTATTGGGACATATTGCATTACCTTGTTTTGGTAAAACCTAAACTATCTCTAGACCATCAAACATTTTGCTGTATGAAATATACATTATTTTCTACTATTGTTTACTAAGATCCAGTGTTGCATAAAATATTTCTTGCTTATACATACATATAAGGCATATCGTCGGTCGCAGGTTGACAGCTCTTAATATGTTTTTGGTAAATTTCAGGAGACAAAAAAAAACGTTATTAGAAGTAAATAAAAGAACCAAAATTAGTAGGAGAAGTAGTAGAGGAAATTTTTTAAAAATATAAATGGAAAGTACTAACAAGCAAGAGGACAAACACAGTCTTTTGGCATCAAAAATCCTATTCGATTTTTTTGCGAGTTAAGAGTTGTCAATCTGTGACCGACAATATATAGGTTTCTAACTTCAATTTCACACTTTTCAAATCAGAATTAGAAATTTTGAAACAAATTTAGTATTGTCCACATTTAAACACATTCAGAGTTTTTAAACCAAATTCGGCATTTTAAAAAAATTTTTTCTAAAACGGGCTGATTTTGGCTTTTAAAATGCGGTTTGAAAAATGAAATTTGTAAAATACGGAATTTGTTTTGGAAAATTCAAAACTTCTTTTAAAAGAACCTGAATTTGATTTGGAATAGCTCAAATAAAAAGCTAAAAGCCTATTATTAGAGTAATAATGTGTTTACATTAAATTCATACATTTTGTATGGTTACATTATTAATTTCTTTTTCAAATATGCTATTCATTATTTTTGTTTGTTCAAAATTTGTACAATTACGATCAGATTTTTTAAAAAAGTCTTTGGTCGTTAAAATACCACACAATGTTGGTTTATCTAATTTATTTCTTTGTGTGTTCTTTTTGATATTGATTTGAGAAAAACTCATTCGACGTTAGCTGTTGCTGCTGGTGTTGCCAAAATTGTGTAAACTAATTTTTTCAAACAAGGAATAGCTTCAGAGCGATTTGATTCAGATAACGATTTGCATTAAAAATGATTTCACAAAATGTCTCAATATTTTATCATCCAATAAATTATATTCTTTAAATTTGAGGTGGAGCAATTCTTGCCATTCGTCATCAATTTGTTGATTTTTATTGGAATCGATAACATTTGGAAAGAATTTTGTAAATAGGGAAATACTTTTATTGTTGCTTTTTACAATATTAGTAGTTGCCAAGAACTGAACACCTTTTAAAAAATCGCTGTCAAAATCAAACTTTTTTATTAAACTGTTACATAACTCAACATCAAATTTTAGGCAATTATTTTGAAATTGCATTTCATCTTCATCTTATAATTTATGAGTAGAACTAAGTGCCATAGTTATTTGGGCTCCCAATTATATACCCTTAATATCTCTAAGATATGTGCAATGATCAATTTTGTTAAACTTTTCAAAACACTTATTTTCATATTTTACATCTTTTCACACTTTCAATGAAGTAAAGAAGAAAATATGTAATTTAGTCAACAGGAATCTCAAGTAATAGAATAAAAGAGCTAAATATCATATAAAAAATTTTGTTTTTGCACGACAAAAAACTTCAAAAATAAGATAAATCTTCATAAGATCTGCCATTGTTGAAAATAATCTGTAATCTGAGGGATAAATGTTATAGAATTTTAAACTGATTAAATGCACAAAAGCAAACAAGCTTAGAAAAAAGAAGTTAGATCCGTACAAAAACATAAATGTGAAAATATCCCGAAATCTCTATTCAAAAACTTTGGTTTTAAAACTAAATGAAGACTGAATTCTTGATTTAATACCATAAAACTTTTAGGCAATCTGTTAAACTGTCAAACGTTTTTTTCTACAATACTTTTCTATATTAGAAAGGTAATATAGAAATAAGCAGGTCGCCTACATATAGTTTAATCATTTTTAACTTCCGAAATTTATTGGATAGAAAATTGTTCTTATATTCACATTTATGTTTTGTGCGGATTTCAGTTGCGGAATTCCGTTTTATTAATATATTTATGAACTTAAGTGTTTTGTTTGTATGTGTGTCTTCATGTTTACCTAATTTTTCATTCTAAGTACCCTTAAATAGCGCACCCTTTCGTTTTGCAAAGTTAAATGATACAGAAGTACTTTTTTCCCAATCCAAATAGCTTTAAACCAAAATCATGTTTACATTTCAAGCTTGTATTGGAATATATTATTATACAGCTGTGGAAGGTAGATAAATGAACAAATAGTTAGGTGGTTGGAATGAAGTGCAAACATGTGTAAATTTATATATTGTTGTTTTTGTTTAAAATTTATATTTGTTGAACATTAGTGTGGCCAGATTTATAAGCAAACTTCACTCTATTTAACAAAGGAAAAAATAGGAATAAAATATATGACAAAAAGGGTTTTTAATCTGCAATTTTCCCGGATAGTACTATTTGAGTTCTAATTGATCATAAGTTAAATTTTGTTGAAACCATTTCTTCGACTTAAATAAAATTTTCGGGGAGTGCTTGCTTTTGCTGAAACTTTATAAGAAGTTGATTGACTCTATCATTCCTAGTGAGACCATTTATTGACGTCTTGTTAGCTGCCTGAAGTTGCTTGACCTTCTCATCAACGTTCTTTTTTTAAAGCAGGAGTATTAACTATTTAATCAAAAACTATTTCACAATTTCGGTAACTACATGATTTTAATTCGAGCAATAACAGTTTATTTCCACATAAACATTATCTTGTATTAATATGCTTAATTTTAATATAATTTTCGGTTGTTAAATAATTTGTTTTTGATTTTGCAGTATTAAGCATCCCTGCAGGAATAATTTTCTATAGGTTTTAAATAAATAAATAAGAAAACGCTAGTTGACATTGACTCTGAGTTATTGTTATTATTTCGAACTATTTGGCCACTCTATACTCATGTGGGAAACAAAATTTTGTCATTCAGCTGAAACAACGTCTATGTTTATTTTAAATGTTGTTTTAAGGGGAAGCATTTGAAGAAAATTTTAGTGCAGTAACGAACGTGTAAACATTTAATATTCATACACATATATATATAATATTGATATTGAATGTATGTACATATGTACATATATATAAATATAATATAAACAAATTACAAAAAAGTATACATTTTTTATATTTTATTTAACTAAAACAAAAGTTTGAAATGTAAAATTTATGGTGCGGCCAATTTAAAACTGTTTAAAATAAGTTCTTTGAAAATACTTAAAATAATTTAAACACTCCATCATTTGGATAATATATTAATGAAAAACACTTGCACATCTCGGCAATTCCAATGAGAATTAATATTCAAAGTTGATGCTAAAATCCTACGAAGCTTGATGACTTATACGAAAACAAGCAGACAAATAAAGAAGAACTCAACTGTTAAAATCATGACAATCTTTTGTTCATTTAATAAATAAAACAAATTAAATACAATTTAAATACACCATTACCAACATTATTTTAATAACATTGAAATTAAAATACTGTGTTTGTAATTTAACTGACGAAACTTTTAAATTAAAAGCTATAAAATCACAATAGACAATAAACATTTTTTCAAGACGCCTGTCTAATAGATAGTAGAGTAGCATTAATGAATAAGCTCCAGGGTATTGTAAAATAATTTAATCAGTAAGCACAAAAACGCAATAATAATATAAAAAAATTAAAACGATTCTTATATCTTTGTTGCTTAAACTTTTGACAATACGACAGTAAAAATCACAGACAGTTTAAATTGTCAAGATGTGACAACATAAAATTTTTATATAAAAATCTGCCGAATAACATTTTTTTAATAAAGAAAAGGCACGCGTACATTTCAAGTGATAGATGACTTATATAAAAGTTTATAGAATAATTAAAAAGAAATAAGAAATATATGTATATATATATGCAGATATGTATGTATATGTACACTGTTTTAAAGTTTTTGGGTGTAAATTTTTACTTTATCATATATATGTAGCTTTATTTGGCGTCCTGTGAATTAATTATTGCTGAAATTTTATTTAATAAAAGAAATCATACAAAAATACTATACATACAAACATCTGTGAAATTTCTTTGCAGAAATTTTATTTAGTGGTTATCGGAGAGTTTTTAAGTTTTACTGTATCCTCTATGTTTATAGTGCAATGAATCACATAGTCCGTCGATTTTTCACTCGATATGAACCGAAATTTAACCTTTAACTACTGAGATGAAATATGTGGTCGAACTTATTGTGGTGGTGGTAAATGTTACTCCTTTTTAATCTATAAAACAAAATTTTTTATTCTATGTTTTTAAAAGGAACACATTTTCAATTTAAAGCGCTAATGAAATAAAAAAAACTATCTTCTGGTTAAACAAAACAAGAATTTTATTTTATATCCACTTTTCTTAAAACTAAAAAAACTGTAAAAAAAATTAAAAAAAAAATAATCAAAAACATAAACCAAACATATGACATAAATAACAAAAAATAAAAACAGAAAAGGTTGTTTTGGGGAAAAAATTGAGATCAATCTATTTCGATGCAAGCATGGGTACAAATTGTATAATTTTTTTGCACTTTTCTATAAGTTTGTTAAATAGTTCGGAAACCGCAACCAATGGATCCTTCAACAACCGTTGTAATCTATCGACAGAGTTATTAAACCGTAAGGAACTAAGGATCTGTCGATCTGAAAATTTCTCTAACCATTCATTCCATCAGTTGCAAAAATAACGCGCGTGTCTTCGTGGTTAGATTTGAAAACCGATAAGTAGATAAGAACACCGAAGAATGCTCGCAGTTTGATTAAATCAAGAAATGTATAAAACTTTGGTTTTAGTTTTATATTTGTATGCTCAAGGATTAGGTGCTCTAAGTTTCTATCAAAAAATCTTGACCAGTATCCAATTATTCCATCGTCAGCATTCTGATGCAACGCTTTCAGTAAGCGCACGATGTTATGTAGTACAGTTTTACTACACTGTAATGGTTCTTCTGCTACTTCGTCGTCTTTCTCATTACTTTTACCAATTTCATCAATAACATATTTAACGGCAACATTGCACTCACTGCCTGCATCATCTTTCATACCTATTTCATCATCTGCATTTCTTTCTCAACGTCGCTGATTTCTTCATCGTCTTTCGGCTACCTGACTATCGCTAACTCAGTTGGTTTGCCTGAATTTGATCTTATCTATAAAAATAAATTGTAGGGTACTCAAAATGTTTCCATGAAAACCTAACGCTAAGCCTGAGGAGTGGTATTTTTTTACATTAGGCTTATTCGGACGAGGTGGTAAAAATTTTTCCAATAAAAAAAAAACAAATATGCCCGGACGAGTTGTAATTGTTGTACCTGCACAAGTCTATGTCCGCTTACACGACACCCACAGCCGTCAAAACACAACTGAGTATTACCAGTAGGATACTGAGAAGATACTGAGGAAATTAAATTGGTAGCGATAAACCGAAAAGAGTAAATTAAAAAAAAATTATAGAGAGGGTAATATTTACCACCACCTCAGTAGTTAAAGGTTAGTTAGCCAGGTCAAAAAATTCAATATATTTTTTCGGCTGATTATCAATTTATTTTATTTTATAGCTCTGAATACATCGCAAGCTCTTGAATAAAAAGTTTCTGTCTAACCAGTCTATTTCTGGGGTCAAGGATTTCCTTTTCCGGTTATGTTGCTTAGCATCTACACTGAGTAAGGACTCCCTGTTCAGGTAACCTTGAGCAGGGATTAAGAATTTTTTCTTGTATTTGACAAATTTAAGCTTCCTCAAGCATAGATTTTCTGTTAACATGACTTTGGCTTTGTGATTGTTCATGCGTCATGTTAGATTTTTTCTCGCTTTTGTTGTTTTCGATTGACATTTAAGTTTTGTCTTCGTGATATTTCTATAGAATTTTTCGTTTTGAGTTTAGCCTTTGAAACATTAAATTTAATTTACATTCTTTTTTTGGACTGGAGTTTAATAATAATAATAATGCTCAATACAATTAATTGCATGAAATAATTTCGTTTTATGTTTTAGAATTCTATTTCATTCAATGTTATTCCATTAAGTACCCTTTTTCCACAAGTTGAAAACATTTTGATCACCTTCTTAACACCGATAGAACTGTACGCTTTAAAACAACTGTAAGCAAACGAACGACGGTTTGGACCAGGATGTCGCACGTTGATGTTTTTAGGAATTATTTTATATATGTATACTGAAACGAATAATTTGGCTCAAGCTTAAACCCAAGTTTACCCATTTATTTTTTCTAATTTATTATTTCATTTTTATTAGAAAATTTTTTTGGAAAAATTCATAATTTTTTTTTTATTAAGAGAGTAATATGTATGAAATAATTTATATTATTCATCAGACTAGCAGAACGGACTGGTAATGATTTCGAGGTCGCTACACCATCTCATCAGCGTTCTTTGTTCAATTTTACCACTTTTGACGGTGGATACTAGTGATTAGGAATATTAACTACTTAACCGTATTATTTAACAAATTGTAATACGAAAAGTGCAAACTTATTCATTTTTTACAAGTTAAATCAATTTCGGTTAGTACGAAATCCCATCTCTGATGAATAACTACTCCATATATGCCAGTCTTTCTCGCTTATTCAGCGCCATTAGCTGCTGAGAATTAAACTGTTTTTACAAACATTAGTTTTTAGGAATTCTAAAGGAACCCCATCTGATTATCCTCCCCCATTATAATATATTACATATTTTTTTAGTTACTAAATAAACAAAATAGGTTGCAAGTGGATGAAACTGCAACTTATTTTTGCAAATATTTTTTGATCCGATTTGATTTTGATCAAAATTATTGAGCGAGAGATCATTACTTAAATTTTAAATTACAATTTGTTATCCGTTTTGAAACTTCTTTTTTTTTGGCGTTTTTTAGCCTTTTTTAAAAGTAGAATTATTTTTTATATCTTCAGCGCCTGCGAAAAATGATTATAATTTAAAAAAAATGAAATTCGGTTTAAAAATATACGCAAAAATATCAGCTTATTGATAAATTATATATCTATCATACTTATAAATATATAAATGCAGTTTTACTTAAACCATAAGAGACTCGATTTCACTATTTAGAACAGCTGAAACATTTTAAATAAAAAACACTACGTATGCAATTTTAAAAATTTTCTAATTTTTAATTTTCGCTAAGTTATGTTTGTCAACACACACACGCATAAGCAAGTTAACATTAACAGTCATCCATACAATCTATTAGAAATATGTGTTTATACCCAGTATAATTTCCATTGGGTGACAAAATTCGATTTTATCGACTACGTGCTCTGATTATCCAATTACCATTTGGATATAATATTAATATTGGCGGCATACTGAAAAGAAAAAATATACCGAATGTGAAAACTGAAATTTTACATGATGCATTAGAAATCTTTAGCGGCAATATTTATTCCCAGGGCCAATACATGTGATACTTTGAGAAATTTCAATGAGATGTTTATTTTATATTAAAATATGAGTTTATATGTATGTTTATACTAAATTACATGTACTTTATAATAGAAGCAATCGATTTTTCAGAACGGATATTAAAAAAAATCGGCACTTTTTTTAAAAAAATATATTGCCTAAACAACAGTTTTGAGAAATAAAAACGCATTCTGACTATTAATTTTTAGCATTTGTAAGTATTTTAATCACCTTAACAAAACGGAAATTAAAAATATTTAACAGCAAAAAATTAAAAACAATTGCTATTTGACAAGCAACCTAAGTGATTTCAACAACGCTCAGGACAGACTTTTGAAACACAGGTATTGTATATTGCATTGATGAGATTGATTGATCAAATAATTAACTACAAGTATGGAAAGACTTTTTCTTCGAAGGGTACAAAAACTCTTTAAAACTGTTAACAATATCAGAACTGCAAACAAAAATCACGTGGACAGCGAAAACGATAAACAATTGTTCGAAACTGCAAAAATCTGAAAAACGATCTAATAACAGTTGAAATCCCGCTTTTATTAAGAGGAAACTGAATCCAGGACATATCCTTATAATAAATACAAACATAACGTGAGTCCGTTTTCTCTGGGAAAATCTAGCAGGGTGTATTAGCCGTAAACAATTAGGAGAATAAAACGTATTTGCTTTGCTATTGCAGACTTCGTCAGTGTTACCGGATTGCTTTCAAACATACATATATAAAAATAATAAGATCAAAAACAAAGTTTAACTGAAACAGGATCTATCACAGAAATAGTAAACTTAAATATTAAAATTAATTAAATAAACTAAAATTCTTTTTGACACAAAATCCAAACAATAATATTTACTCAATTAAAAAAGTTTTAAATAAAAACAAGAAAGTGTTAACTGTTTCTTTTTCGGTCTATAACATAAAAAGTTTAAGTTTGCAAATTTTGTAGTAAATCCAATCATGATTTTTCATAGAAATCCAATTTTTCAAAAGCATTTAAATTCTTAAAATCAATAAAATTTAAAAAATTATTTTTTATTGACCACTTCAGAATTTGAGTGTGGAGCTTAATTTCTGAACGCAGTTGTATTTTACGAGTATATATTAAAATTTCTTTTTTATGCTCTTATATTTTTGTTACGTGCGGGCTTAGTGCCAATTATTTTTGAAACCAGGAAATGGAAATTGACTATATTTTAAGAACTTTTAAATTCAATCCACCAAAACTGTAATGCAATTAAAACACTCATTATGAATATGGTGGAACAATTTTTCTGATTTTGTCAACTGTTTATAAAAACATGAAAATGTGTGGATGCAGTCGTCCTAACATCTCTTTTCTTAATCTCTTTCTTTTTTTAATTGTAACTAAAAGCAAAGTCACACATGTACATGAATTCCTCTAAATATCTTACCTTGGCTTCCAATGTTTATATTTAGACGGTAATAATGTGTGCCATTTTCAAGAACTGTTTCTAAAATATTGTGTTATTGTGCTTTAAGAAAACTTATGCACATATGGTTTAGCAAATGAATGCGAGCTTTACAGTTGTGATTAAAAATAGTTTTAAATAAATTTAAGTTTCAGTTGCACTTAAAGGTACATTTGAGATATAAAAAAAAATTGTGCATGCTTTTAAGCTTGTTGTCAGAAAGCGAACTATATGGAGTAAACTTTTTAAAGTTATATTATATATATTTGATTATGAATACGTTACTTTGTATTTAAACTTAAAACTGAATAACCTGAATTATTTTTTAAATTTTTAAAATGTTAAGTAGTAATGGCGGTATATTAAAAATATGTTTATAAGTCAATTTAAAATTCATTTTAAAAAGTGCTTCTAAAAAAACCACAAGCCCAAAGAGGGATAAAAGGAAACGTTGCTGAGTGGTACATTTGTAACACTATTGAAAAATCAATTTTGCTGCTGGTGGGTTTTTATCATTGAATTGTTAAAAGACTGAGTGTGCCTGCCATTTTGCCTTAGTGCAATGATTTCTCTGAAATCGCAACAAAATCTATGCCATGGCAAAGTGTTATTGTGCCCTGGGGATCGTTTTATTTTTCACGCAAACATTTTAAAATTCTGTAGCTGTTGTGTAGAAAAATTCCCACTATTTTTTCTACATTATTGTTTGCAATGTGTTATTGTTATTCTTACTTTTTATTCTTCGTTTTTCGCCAATAGATTTACGTTAAAGAAAAAACACTGAATTGGGAAATTGTGTGTTATTTATTGTTGCAATGTTGTATACTTATAGTTGTATATGCACGTGATAGGTAGGAATATTTCATGCACTATTAAAAACGTTTTGGGAAGCGCTTACAACATAATTGCTGATGACCATTTGACTATTTTATATATTGTTTTTTAGCCAGTTAGGTTTTGTGTGCTTGTAGATTGCTTGACAATATGAAGAAAGGCCCTAACTCAAATAATTGTCACTTTACAGGAGAATGTAAAATGTAAAAAATGTAAAAACTTAAAAGAAACCGTACACTATTGCAATACATTTTTGTGACGAGGTGTATTTGTGTGAAATATATTGGAATCACTGAAAAACTAAATTACGTAAAATATACGACTCAGGGCCTTTCTACTTGAGACATCGTTTTGTATTTCTTTAATAATATCTACACTATGATTAGCTTAAGAATTATTTACAAATAAATAAGATTTCATTTATAAATTCATATTCATATGAAATTAGTAAATACATTAGATAAGTTCTTAAAAATATGACTAAACCTAACATTTATATTTCATTGCAATTTAAGGACAAAAATGAAAGTGTTACGATCGATAATAATAGGAGGGCAGATCAATAAGTCCGCAATTTTTCGAACTTCCGTCGTAGGCATATGTTCCTATCAACGACCACCTGTTAGTAGACTACTGTCAAATTTTGAGCAAGTGTTGTCATTTATTTTACGTTTAATAGCTGTTCAAAACAGCATTTTTCAAAAAATAGAACAAAGTGAATTTCGAGTGCTCATTAAACATTATTTTTTGCGAAAAAAGAAACCATCAATGAAACCAAGGAAAAGCTCGATTTCAATGGTAAAAATGTAGTTTACTGACTTTCGTTGTGGTCGCACAAGTACAAATGACGCTGAACGCTCTGTACGGCCAATTGAGGTCAGTACACCCGAAATGGTCGAAAAAATCCACGATATGGTCTTGGCCTATCGAAGAGTAAAAGTGCGTGAGATTGTTGATACCATAGGCATTTCATATGGCAGTGTGGTTTCGATTTTAAGAGATCAGCTGGGTTTAAGAAAGTTGTCTGCAAGATGGGTGCCGCGTTTGCTGTCAATTGATCATAAGCGTAAACGTGGTCCCCCGACAGCTTCAAAGGATGGTTTGGAGTCATTTAACCGCAATCCGAAATGGTACCTCGGCCGCCATATGCTCCGGATTTAGCTCCTAGTGACTACTTCTTATTTCCAAACCTAAAAAAATTCCTCGCTGGAAAGAGATTTAGCTCTAGAGATGAAATTATTGATCAAACAAATGCCTATTTTAAGGACTTCGTAAAATCCAATTTTTTGGAAGGGAAACAAAAACTGGAGGAACGTTGGACTAAGTGTATTGAGTTAAAAAAAGATTATGTTGAAAAATAAATTTTTGCAAAAATAACTGTGTTTCACACAGTTTCATAGGGAGTTATTGGTCCGTCCTCGTAATAATACCAATATCATTCGAAATTATTTCATTATTTCCAAGTGCTCCTATGGAACTATCGATTTGAATAGGAGTGCAAAACAAACTGACATAGGCAAAAACTTATTTTTTATCGTTTTAGAGTGTTTCAGAGTCGAGAGTAGATATTTTCGGTACGAGTATAATAATATACCAAAATGGACTTCTTATGGGACCTGAGGCATCTCCAATTATAGACGGCATTGTCATGGAAGAATTATTAGATCATTATCTTTAAAACTTTTTCAATTAAATAAATATTATTGTTTGGATTTTGTGTCAACAAGAATAATTGCACTTTTTAGTAATTTTAATATTTAAAGTTACTATTTTGTGATAGGTCCTGTTTCACTTAAACTTCGTTTGTTAGTTAAACTAAAAAAAAATAGTTAAATATGTTGATGATATACTGTAAAATTATAGATTACGATATGGAAAATATGCTACATCTTTCAACTCATTTCAGTCTGACATAAAACTTACTGTTGAAGAGGAAGCAGACAATAGAATTCCTTATCTGTAGACATTAAGAATTGGAAATAGCAATAGTTCATTTCATTAATATAAGAAACGGACAGCATCAGAGAGGATTATTAATTATTATTCGAATCATCCAAAGACAAAATTTAATTTAATAAAAAAATAATTTTACGTTAATTAGTGATGGTGAAATATGAATATTGATAGTGGTAAAGTTGTGTTTACTGTAGAAACAACTAGTAATACCTTCCACAATACAATTAACTCTCGTATCCTTTTTGAGTCATTATTTTTATAAATAAAAATTTGAAATCACATTCAAACGAGCCACATAAACAGTGGCGGGTACATGGAAACACACCTGAACACTGATGATGGGAGTGTAGCGGCTCCCGAAAAACAACGTTGTTTGTGTTCTGCTGTGTAAGTTCAAATTAGTTAATGCTAAATTTTCCCTTGTTCCTTTGAAATATTATCTCATGTCCAATTCTGTCTGACTAAAAATGTTACGAACTTTAACCAAAATAATAATCACTTTGGATTAAGAACTACTTAAAATCGGATATTTTTGATACTAATATATAATATGGCACATATAATGCATTGGGTAGATTATGTAGCAAAAAAAGATATCATACATAGAGTAGATAAGTCTAAAGTTGGTTACAAAATACCATGTAAGGGGTAATAAAAATTGTGATAAGGTTTATGTAGGTAGAACACAAGATGAACTTAAAACAAGATTAGCACGCCATAAGTCTAACATAAAATACATAAACTATACATCATCGTAAAACAACACATCATGACTTTGTTTATGTATCCATTTTGAACTCACAAAATATTGTCGTTATTTTTAGAAATATAACAGATAATTGATTAGATCTATTAATCATCATCAGATTTATTAATTAACTGTAGAGTTAATACTGATAGTATAGTACGGAATTGTAGACTAAAGAAGTAAATGGAATAACACATAACTAATGTTTTAAAATTTTCAGAATGAAATAATTTTCTAATTTCTAAATTTGAAGAAAAATTTACAATGATTAGTTTAAATATTATTGTTTAATGTTCAATATCTTGTAATCGTTAACTTTTATTTCTTACCCTGAACAAAATACACAAAGGAGTATATATAAGAAGTGTCCTCAAACAAGCTCGTTATTTGGATTGGAAAATCTAAATTAATTAGGAAGAATAATTATTCCATTGCAGTTTCTGCAAATGCTGACAACGAAATTTGCATAAAAATTCGGTTTTTCGATTAGATAAGAAGAAACAGTTTCAGATTTTGGATACGTTTAATAAATACGAAACCATAGAGAAAAAAATACAGAACGCTTCCATTTCGATTTAAATTTTTGCTGTTTTAATTTTTTTAAATTATACTTTTTAATTTACAAAAATTTTCATAATATTTTTACTCTTTTATTTTTTAGTCCATAGAGATACACACATACACAATGTTTTATGTTAATTTCCAAAGGTCCTTTTGACAATTAGCGTTCATTAATTTGCTCAAAATTATGACGAACATTTAATAATCTTGGCGTTAAAGGACATCTTATGCTGTTCATTACGCTGCTTTGCAACTTCTTAAAATGTTTTATTTTCCTTAAATTATTAAATACCTTTTTCCTCTTTTCTTTTGCATCCTTCTTTTTCTGGAAGCATTAATAAAAGCAAAGTTGTTAAGGACATAAACATTATTGAAGTAAATATCTCTATTGAATCTTGCTAAGGACTCTTCATTTTTTTCACTATGATTGTTGTTGTGCTAAGCTGTTGTTGTTATTATTAAGTTTACAAAGTTGTTGAAAGCTGTCAGGATTCCTTAAGATTTTCCATGTCTATTATTTTTTTGATGTTTAATGAGTTAAATGGTACTTTATAAAATAAGTAACAACTGATGTAATTATTAATGTTTTTACTTCTATTTCACAGAATAAAAATGTAAAAAATTATGGACATTCTTGACATTTGATTAAAGGTTTCTAGTTGCATTTGGGGATAAACATATGCTGAGATCATTTTAACATTTAATACTTTTCTACTGAGAGCTCATTTATACTTTTAAGTGCGGGTTACCAGAAAAATTTTTAAATATTAAACAATTTCAAATAAGAATTTTTCAAAATGTTATCCTTATAAAGCTTAAGATGTTTATATCCTTGTTCTTTTCATTCTATCCAATTGTGAATCTCTATTTGTAGAGCACTTGAAAGATATTCTATTAAACCACAATTAAAGACAATTGTGGAAAAACTAAACCAATAAAGGAAATAACCACAAGTTGTAGCAAAATTAAGAAAACTTGTTACTGCATATTGCAGTTGTTATTTTTTACTCCTCTCTAAACTTTCAACAAAACTTTAAAGAAGGAAAAACTCGTAGAGAAGACGGATGTTGTATTATCTTTAGTTAACAAAGAGTGGAGTACAAAAACTTTCGTTAAACAAACAATTGCAACCAGCAATTGAAATATTTATATGTTTTTAATGGCTGTAAATGTTGTATACATTATTGAACGAACCGAAAGATACATAAAGTTAAATGCAAATGTTGAAGGCAAACAATTGTGGTCGCTTTGTCCGTATTGGTACGTTTGTGAGCCGGCAGGGGCGGGAGTGCGTTGGCATTTGCTTGCTGGTCAGTCGTGCGACATGTGCCTGTGTCATACCTCCTTGTGGTGCCAACTGGTAACATCTTTCGGGATGGCTAAAAAACAATGCTATCCCCGGTTTACTTAAATATCTTTGTGAAAGAGTTGCACCATGATAAATTGTAGTGCAGGTATACTTCAGCTTACGTTAGTATGGTATATTTGATTACATACCTATAAGCGTGTTGTGAACTACCCTAGCTTTGGTTTCAGGGCAATAACGTACTCATACGTTGGACTTAATGAAATAAATCATAAGAACTATCTTAGCCAGGTTACAAATTAGTCAATGGAAATATTCCTTAAAGACTAATAATAAGACTTTAAAATTTTATTAAATTACCAGAATTATAATAAAAATTTTTAAGTTATGAATTAAGAAAAACAATAATTTTATGCTTTATAATATTATAATTCAAAAAAAAATCAACAAGTTCAGACAAATAATTATATTGATGACATAATCTCGTGAAAGAATCAGCCATTGCATAACTAGACCTACAAAACTTAATAACAAGATTGCTCTGAATTTCTTTAAACGCTACCATTGTTAAGTTTTATCATAAAAGAAACATTTAACATTGCACGACAACTTTTGAGAGTAGGAAGGTTTATTAATGCTAATCTGCTAGTATATGAAGGCAAGTTTGTTGAGGAACTCCATCCAAGGCCACGTATAGAGAACAACAAGAATTGTTTTTGCACAAATTCAATACGAATATTATGAATGTTGTAGTATGGATCCCATATGATTGATCCGTATTATAAAATATGTCTAACTGGAGACACGTACAGTTACTTCGAAAACTCTTTAGCGTAACGCTTTGTAAAGGCAAGAATACCTCTACCTTTATTTGAGGTCAAAGTAGTATGAGAAACAAAATTCAACTTAGGATCCAGTAAAATTCTAAGGTCAAGAAATGAATCAACCAAATCCAACTGATAAAGTCCCAAGCCGTAGTTAACAGCAATATGATTACTTTTTGAAAAGCTCATGCATTTGCATTTTTTTAATTCAGCTCCATCATGTTGTGTTTGCACCATTCATAAATGTTATTAAGGTCATCATGAAGATAAACGTGATCAATAAAATGATTAAGCGAATGAAAAATTTTAACATCGTGAGAGTACATCAGTATATTGGCGAAGTTGATAACGTTCGAAAGATCTTTTAAAAACAGCGAAAACAGAATCGGACTAAGATGACTGACTGCCTTGGGGAACACCAGATGGGACGTATATGGTCGTTGAGCAAACTCTTCTGAAACCATGTAAGGTAAGGTGACATTAGTGACGAAACCTGATGACATAGGAAGATAGAAAATATTTTTTTCAAATATTAAATTGTAATTAAAAAGATAATAATTAGTCATTGAAGTCATAAGCATAACAACAAATTGTCACATTAGCTTTCCTGGAACATAAATTACATTACAAAATTAAAAGTTTGGCTTAGGTATTCTTCAAGTTTTTTATTTTTAAGTACATGATTGTAAAATATTTCGGTTAGCACTTTTGCTGATCTTAAAACGTCTGAATATTTTCCAAAGAAGTCATGAAAATAAAGAATTTTGGGATTCGGAAGTAGAACAAATTTGGATAATTTCCAATAGATTTTACATGGGTTTAATTTTTCAAGAAGTTTTTTATTCCATAATTGGTGTTCATAATTATTATTAGATAATAATAACTTTTTCACAATGTACATAAAAGTACCACAAATACGCAACTTGTCTCTTATTATATTGAATATAAATGGAAAATAATGTTTTCATGTAAAAAACTTTTTGAATTCTTTGAAAAAAGATATCAGACCTGCCTCGAATAATAAATTTAATAGTTTTCATACACATTTAAATATATACAAATATTTTTTATTACATAAAATTCAATAAATCAAAAAAGTTGAAATTCTTTTAATTCAATAAAAATAAGATCATGTTCTACTGAAGTTCGGGTTTGGGTTCGGAACAGTCTGAAGAATTGCGTTTGCAGGGACACTCGTTATTTAGAACTAGCAGTCATACATGGAAATAAAACCTTCAAATTATTTGTCGATCAAGTCAATTCTTTTTTTTTGTATTACAAACTCAACAGTTGAAAACTTAATACTTAAATTATCACCAATAATCACACATATTTCGTCGTTTTGATGACGCAAATTAAAACACCATATAATTTGCTCAACGCGAAGAGACCTAACATGGCAATGTGAGCTTTAATACGAACAATTTTTGTAAAATGTAAAAGTATAACCTTCCAAAAATTAAACACAGTTGAATTATTTAAATAATAAATGTTAAATCCCCCAAAAAATATATTTATTTACAGCATAAGAAATAATGATAATGCAACAAAACCAAAGTCCTGTTTTATGTCAAGCTTTTTTATACTTTAGAACTGACTTTTTGTAAAAAGTATTAATTTAAAATGCAAATATCGTCATATAAAATGCACAAGGGCTTCACATCATTTTGTATAGTTTCACAGAAGACTTAAAAAAGTTTATAAAATATTTAATAAAGTTTAATAACACTAAACTCTACATAAAGTGTGGCACTCCAGTGGAATCTCTACCATGATGTTGTATGTAAGATCATTCAATTTTAGTGTAATGTAAATCTTACAAAACAAATAATGTGCAGAAAATGTTGATGGATTGTAGAAGACCTCGAGGAGACATAGCTAAAACAGCTCTGGAATAGAATTCGTAAGGTCTATATGGCCACAGGCCGAGCAAGGTGTACAGGCAACGAACAACACGTAGCGAAATTGTGAAAGCAAATCTTTCCCGAACTCAAATAAAATCACTTGCTTATAACAGAGACTCATGGAGAGACTTAGTTGATGCAATATGTTGCTAAGTGTATTTTTTATAATGTTTTTAAGCTAAATATAATTACATACATAAGTATACGTATTTATATATAATGACACTATCCTTAAAAATTTGTTCTCCTAATCGCAATAGTATGCATTTTATTAGGATCTTTAATTCTGTTTTATTATTATGAAAAATAATGTTGTGCTCTTTTGCATTTTATATGAAGATATATTCTCATATTATGTGGCACAACAAGCCTTATAGATATATTTCCTATTTTATCTTTACAAGTTTTGTGTGTAGTGTCTCTGTATTTTTTCAAATTGACAAACAGTTTTATTATGTTTGACTCTCCATTAGGCAATTTTCACAGATGATTAGCTTTTGTTTTTTGGAGTTTACTTCCATTTGAAAGATTTTTTATATGCAAATATGGAGTTGTTGGCATACAAAAATAGAACTCATTGAACATTTTTATTAAAATACTGCTGGAAAAGGGATAATTTTCATGTATTATTTTAAACATCTCAATATATAAAAAGAAAAATATCATAAGAAAAAATTCTTAAACAACTTTAAGTTTCTTTTCTTTAAATATATCCTTCGCTTTTCCTTTATTTTTGCATTTAATTTTAAAAGTACCAAATATTTACTGCCCAAATAAAACCATATGTTGGAGAACAAAGTATGTATTAACTTTTTCCATGTAAGAAGATTAGTGACAAATGTTTTAAGTATTTCTTTTGTAACACAATAATCTTTATATTGAAGAATTGTATTAAAAGTGCGTGTTTTCTTACGAACACTGTTATAAGAAAAGAAAACTTTGTTTAAGTGTTCTAAAGGAATAAAATCATGCATGTGACATGATTTCCACTAAAAATAAAAGTAAGCTTAAAAACGTTCGATATTAAGTTAAACTTATCAAGCATTGTAAAGAAGAATTAAAAAAGGAATTACATTTTCCTTAGCATTTAATATGATTTAGAGTATTAAAGATATCATTGAACTAGGATTTATTTTGTTTTAAATTGGAAAAAAATAATATAATTAAATTTTGAGTTCAAACTTAATGTTCTGGACAAGGAAACCGCTTTCGTTTTATTATATTTTTTGTAAAGCATAAAATGACAGTTACAATATTTTTTGTAGTTTTGCAAAATGGAGGTTCCAGATGCTCCCACAGTGTAATGAATAGTATACTAGACTCTTAGTCTGGGGTACGCAAGTTCGATTTCTGCCTAGTCCCTGGCGAGCAAAAAAGGCAGCTTGTGCTTGTTTGTCAATGTGTTTTTTTTTTCAAATTACCTGTTGAAATAATTTTTCGAAACTGGAAATTAAAATTATAATTTTATTTATCTACACTACATGACATATTGATAAATTCCGTACAAGTTCGACATTTTCTAACAATTTCGAATTTTTTTCTCAATTTACCAACAAACATTACAAAAAAAATGTGGATGTCAGTTTGATATGTTATAAAATATTGAGAAAATGAAATGAAGTTTCAGTGATTTTATGAGTGTAATTTTGTAGATTTTTGGAATTGTTTTTACTAATGTGAATCTTATAATGATAAAGCTGAAAAGAGTAAATTTCCAGAAATGTTTAATAGTTTTAGGATTCAGAAAAGGTAAGCCAAGACGAAAAAATATATTGAAATCGCATTCTCGCGAAAACTTTAAATGCTGGAATAAAGTTACAAGCAACATTAAAAAATTTATGAAATATAGATTTGCGTTTTGTTTATTGAATTAAATGATTTTTTCTAAAGATTCCGAAACCGCTCATAATAATATTAAATTTAAATGTTATTAAAACTCGACCAACTTTTAGAGAAAATAAAACTTTCCATAATGTACAGAAGTGTTTCGGTGTATCGCACTTTGGATTTTACTTTATATTGAAATATTTGCTTTACCGCAGCAAAAATTGATTTTTGGCTGGAAGAAGTTTAATTTTCATAATGGAAGTCGCATGCTTGCTTTGTTTAACAAATTTGTTTTATTTTTTTTTTACTTTTATTCATTTTTGGCTGTGATACGTGTGTTTGTCTTATAATTTTTTTTATTTGATTTTCAATTTAAATGTTTTATTAGTTTGTTTTTACTGCATTGCTAATACAAATATACGCAGATATGAAATGTTGCCAATACATGAAAACATAACGATTTGCCAGGAATTTGTGAAAATTTTCTTATTTCCGTTATTAGAAGAGCAAAAGGAGGCAAAGCATAAAAAAACAATATAAAAAACCTACGAGTATTATAAATCTAATATCGGTGTTACAACGAAAATAGAATGGGTTTTAGTTTACTTGGTGTCATTCATTTAAACTAATATCGCTAAAATTGAAAAACGGAATGGAATTTCGATGAAAGTGAATTAAATAATTTTATATAGTTTTATTTAAATCATACTATAAAATTGACGAGAAATCAGGTTAATTTATAAACTAAATTCCATATAAATTAATGCATATGGCGGGCTCGAATGAAAAATTTTCCATCTACTAATACGCAATCGTTTAGGAGAGCAAATATTATTTTTTTTATAATTATTAAAATCGTAGAGCATCAATTTTGTAATAATATAAGACATCGGTATTGTATAAAACTTATTGCCCAATATTTTAACAATAAGAAACAGCTTCGAGTTTTTTCTTCCTAAAAAGTCAATACTGTGAACAGAATCGTAAACTAAAACTGAATAAAATTATATGAAGAAGATTTTGAAAAAAAATAACAAACACTAAGCGAGATTATTTAGGGTGTTTTTAAACACCGATAGAATTTTAAATTAAAATAAAATACAGATAAATTGTGTTAATTGCCATAAATTTGTCTTCATTCGAATAGTTCGATAATTCTTAGCCATAAATATTTGAATATCACTCTGGTCATATGGCGACTGCGGTTGGCGCGTAGATGGCCAATTTGCTCATACTTTTCGCAAAATTTGCACCGTATTTCGCCAACAAAAATCGATTGTTAGCGAAACTTTTACCAAACGCCGAACATCAACAGAGCAAATTTTTTGTCGAACTCTGACACCAATCACAAACATTCAGTCAGCACAATTATTTGTGTACACGTACGAGTACATATGTTTTGTATTCTACACTCCATTTCACTATAGGAATTTAATAACATATTTATTTTCTGCTCTATTTTCCCACATTAAACAGACGAGAAAAAAAGAATCACAAAATATTCCAATTAAACACTTTTTGCAGGTGAAATATATTTCAAGAACAAACATACGCATAGTTAAAATATCAAATCGGAAATGAATTCTTGCAATTGCTTGTATTGTTGATAATTAAATTGTCACAATGCCTGCATCTAAATATTAACAAAATCACTAAGGCGAAGAAGGAAAACATTTATGTAGTATTGAAAATTCAATAATTGCCAAAACATATAATATATTAATTTATGGAAATCATTCTGAAGGAAGTATTTTAATTAAATAAATGTTTACAAAGCTACAAATGGGTGATAAATGATTTCCTGTTAAAAGATTAAAAAGGAAATATTTTTGAGAACCAATACAATTTGTTAGTTTATTTCTTTTAAGAGTATATACGAAGTGAAACCAATAAGTCTATGCAAAGGTATGTTATTATTATTATTAGTGTCAAATAAATTATTAGCAGAAATTCTTACTTTCACGTACTGTTCTCAGTATTGAGTCCCAAAATCATGCGTTGTACTGTGTAAAGAAAAATTTTTTTTAAAGTTTTTAAATATCAAATCTTGCACTTAATTAGTTGAACTGTATTTGGCCCGAAAAACTGGCCAAAATTATTAAACTTGTTTTTAATTAAAATATTGTGTTTTTTGAAAAACTATGTTTTGTTATTTTTTTATACATATACACCGTATGTGCTTTGATACCCCATTGTTGTGCAGATGTCGAGATATTAACAATTCTCATGTATGGGCGATCTCCGTCTCTCCCATTGTATTCCTTTAAGATATATTTTGAAACTTCAATTTAAGAACAACCCAAATATAATTATAGAGTCACACTCTAATAGTTGGGTAATTATAAGGAAATTAAAAACAGCATTATCAAATAAAATAAATAAGATTCAATTTATAATATTTTTTTATATTATTCAATACTTAATACACGAAAAAGTTATATAAGTTAAATTATTATCTAACTAAAAACTGCAATTTCTCATCAATGGTTCTAGCATCAGATTCATTTACTATTTGGAATATCTGTAATCTTATGAACTTTTTGCATGTTAATATACTTTCAAGCATCTATTTTTATGCGTTAAGTAGTGAGTAAGTAGTCTGGTACTTGGGTGACCCATGTATTTTTTATGTACCTATATTTTAATTTTTAATCTAATTTTTTAAAAATTACTTTAAATTCGAGTAGATATGTCCATTACGGTGGGTCGATTTTTAAGGGCAAACATTTTAGGATATAGTGTCATTAATTTTTCGATAGCTTTTGGCATGTGGAATAAAAGTTCCAGTACGACATATCAAAAAATCTTTTACGAGGCGCATAAATTTAAATTTTTACACTTTTTCTAAAATTTTATTTTTAAGGCGTTTTTTCGAAAAAGTTTTTCTATCGGCAAATAGAAGCAAACTGTCATTTTCATTAATAAATAATTCAAATTTTGATTAATAAATAATTCTAGTTCATTAAAAATAATTTAATAATAGTTCAAAATAATAATAATAATCCAAAAATAAATTTCACCTTGGAAATTTAATAACTTAAAAAATGTAACTAGCTGATTTTTTTATTACTTACTAAAAGAGCTTAAAAATAAAATTAGGAATATGTAAAAAAAATTGAAATTTAGGCGACCCGAATTTTTTTTTGATATGTCGTAGTGGAACTTTTCTTCCTCGTGCCAAAAACTATCGAAAAATCGAAGGCACAATATCGATTGCTAAATCGACCTACCCTAATGTACATATATTTTTCTAACACATAATGTTGTATAGAGCGCAGGTAAAAAAACTGTTTATAACTTTTACCAATAATAAGGCTCTTTGCAAATTTATATATGTTAAGTGCTAATAGTGATGTAAGTAAGATTTGAAATTAATTATTCAAATGACACAAAAATTATGACGTCAAAAAGTATAAGGAAAAGTGCCTGATAAGCTAAGACAGTATTTTTTTAATTTAAAAAAAGCATCAAAAATAATGAAGCAAACTTTTTTTGGATCTAAGAGATTCAACATTTTATTGTGGTAAAAACATAATTTGTGCAGCAGCTACTTTTACTTTTAAAAACCTTGTTCTTTTGTCTTCAAAAAAAAATTTAAAATATTAAATTTTAAAAGAATTGTTTCGACATCAATATTCAAAATAATTTTTTTAAATATTAAAAATAGCTTTTCATCAAATCTTTCAGATAGGAAAATCAATTCGTTTAGCCACAAAAAAAACGCATGTAATTTTCTTCAATTTCTTGGCTTTAGCAGTGTCTTAGAGCTGCAAATCGCAGTTCAAAGTCTTCAAAATATACAATATGATGTAAAATGTTGCGGTGTATCGAGTAGTGTACTTTAGATTTCTTAAGTTAATTTATGCCTTTTTGTCCGTTTTTTTTGGTTCAAATACTGCTCTAAAAGATAGAAGCAAATCAATTAGCAAACAGATGAAAAAATTTTCCAAACTGTTTTCCTATTTTTACATAAAAATACTTTCCACTAGCTGTTACAATTTAATTAAAATTGTATTAAAATTGATAATACAAGGTGTTCCAATAAGAAGTTTAACTTTCAATGGCCCACCATTTTAACAGTTACCATGACTAAACCTGTAACTAATTGACAGGCAACAAGTAACAGCTGAGGCTTTAACAACGCATTGAAATTATTGAAATTTCCAACAAATATTGGGAAAATTTCGCGTTGATATTAACAATATTGTTAAGGAAACCCTGTTTTATCCATTTCGTGTCGTTCTTAGGAATTGAACATATTTTAGAAGATACTTCTGTTGACGACGTTTAATTTTAGCAGGATGGCGCTTACCATCGCTCTTTTGCTTAAAAAGTTCCCTGATCAAGTGATTTCTCGAAGAGGCGATCACAATTGCTCAGCTAAATTTTGAGATTTAACACTTTTAGACTTTTTTGTTTAGGCCTACGAGAAAGATGTTTTCTTTGCAAATTGTCTGCGCTCTAGTCAATACCTCAAAAATAGATTTCGTGAAGTTGTCGGGGACACACAATCGCAAACGTGCGAATAGGCAAATTTCATAAAAATAATATTATCCTGCAAGCGCAGCCGTGGCAGCCGCGGGGCTTATTTTGCTTTCATTGACTAAGGGCAATTAATAAACATTTGCATGCAAATTTTTGTTTTTCATATATTAAAATCTTATCGGTAGACCGCATATTTTAAAAGTCGTCATTGCGTAGAGATGACAATTATGTTAATATATCTAAAATTTTGTCACTTAAAAACCATAGTGTGATCAAACAATTACACGGTAATTAGTAAATAGAAATGGATTAGCATTGCGGTATAGTAAACTGACGCAAATTCAGCTTAGCTTCCTTTTGAAAGCAGAACAACTCCTTTCTCTTTCCCTGGGTCCACGTTTGATAATAAATTATTGTATATAAAACCGTGAAAATTCTTTTATTTGCTTGGGTACCATTTCCTTTCTCAAAATTTAACGGAACACTATTTAATGTTATTACTCGTGTATTATATTGCCAACAGTGTGATATTATTTCCTTATTCTAAAAATCATATTTAAAAGTTCTATACAAATTTTATTAAGTTTTTAATCTCTGATTTAAGATCAAAGTTTGGAGCATAAGGTTTCTAAAACTTTTCACTTAAATAATACCTTAATATTCGCTTTTAAAAAAATCCACAACAATAAACATTTTCTAAGACAAGTCAGATTATTTCGATGTGTCTAAATATATTACAGTTTTTGCCTCATCATTTATTACTTCCATCCCCAAAAACTTTTGCACGCACCCACAGAAATACAAAGATTGAAATAAACATAAGAAACGTAAAAGAATAGTAATAAAACTCCTATTTACGGTGCCAAACAAAAGAAAATTGACAGAGGACACAATGGGAATAAAATAAATTGTATGCTTATTATTGCAAGTTTCAAGAAACAATCATGGTGAAAAATTATGTTGACGCCAATTTCAGGTAAGTCATTTATCAACAGCAGTTGATACAGTTTTCGCTAGTGTTTTCTGAATATGGTATTTGAGGGAGGTGCATTGCAAAAATTAAAAAAAAAGAACTGACGTATTAATATATTCTATTAAGAAGCATCAATGCAAGCAGGCAAAAGAAAAACCAAATACGTTAGACGCTTAAATAAAAAAATAAAAATAATGAGAATCCAACTAAATAATTTTAATCTAACTTCAAAATTGTTACTAGACAAAATAAATGAAGTTGAAATATCTTCTATAGTGAAAAGTCAATGTCGATAACCCGAAAACGCATTAATGTGTCGTATTCTATCCTCTTAATTGGACTACACCTGATCGGTTGATAAAAATTTGAACCAGAAAATTGCCTAACAGTCATAGACAATTCTATTGAATTTAATATATATTTTCTTTGTTTTATTAATTTTATTTTTGTTGCATACATTAAAAAAAAGTTGCATAAAATTATTCAAACTATACGAATATTAATCGTTCTCAAGCGACCAACATGTTTTTTAAGTCTCAATCCGTAATAATTAATTTCTTTCGTTAAATTTGTTGCATGGCTACATTAAATTGATTCATTAAATGAGTATTTCTTGGAAATAAATATTTGTTACAATATTATAAAATGTGTTCAATTATCAGAGTAATTAGTATGGATTAAAACAACTACCAATACCAACCGCAGCATCAAGGAACTGGAAATAAAAAATGAATGTAGTCTGTAGCAATGGAAATGCAATACGTTTTTGTAATCTGACAAAAAAATGTTAATACTTGTAAGTGCAAAACAGGTATGTATGCGCAATACACATTTAAGTTTAAAAATTTCCACACTTTTAAAAGAGTTCAATCTTGTAGGCAATAAATAAATATTGTGGCAAAATTTTAACTTAAAAATAAAAATAATAGGCCAATTCACAATCTAGTGCATTTGAGATTGCATATTTTTGCAATTGTAAATATTTTCCAACAATCGGGAACGACATTGCTAATTTATTTTGGAATACTTTTTTGCAAGACATGAAAATTCACACTCAGCTGTCAAAAATAATAATTTTTTAATTTATTTATATTTACATATATACATGCATGAATGAGCAGCGAGAGAAAATTTTGGTATTTTGGTTTGCAATTATGTGTTGCATACGTCGAGTGCAAAAAAATACTAATACTTTTAGGTTTTACTTATTTATAAAAGAGTAGCAAGTGCATTTTGTTAGTGTAGAGTAGAAATATACTGCAAGACCATTTGTACAAGAATGTGAATTAGGCTAGTCTAAACTATTTATCTGATATTCATATATACTTGTAAAATTATGATTACATATTGGCCACATAATTTATTATTGTGTATCAAATAAATTGCCGCAAAACCGAAGAAGATTTTTTTTATATTGCTATTCTTTAAGTTATCTGGTATATTCAACTACATTGAAAAATATTAATGAACTAGTATTTTTAACCGAATTAATTAAAAGCAATTTGTCCTTAATTTATATGTTCAACATTTTCAAGAAAAATTTTCATAGTTACTTATATTTAGTAGTGGAAGTAATTAATTTCTTAATTTTGAGTGGATTAGCAAAAACTCTATTTGGGATTTGTAGAAACGAATAATTTTAATGGACTGTTGTATAGAATTTAAGTTAAAAATTGTTCAAGTAGCGTTGGAAACTTTTCCAATAAAAATTGTTTATTATAGAAAGATTTACACATACATACATAAATCAGTTAGAGACTAATATTTGTGAAAAAATCAATATTATAACATGCCACAATTTTTACATGACCATTTTTTATAACTTTGTGGGAATTAAGTGAGAAGTACATTAATGAAGTTTTTATACATACTTTTTCAGCTGAAATCTATGTAACTTTCTAATTTAATTAAGAAGGTAAACAATAGTGTAAACGGAAAACCTAGTGCAGCACCACATTTGACAATAAGACAGATCGCTACGTTATCAGGTTCAGTTTTGCAATAGAATTTTAGCGTCTATAAACAGTTAAAACTGGAAGATTCATTTTGATATTAAAATTTATTCACTCCTTAATGAAAAGAAAGAAACGATAGATAGCAAAAAATTCGCAAATGATAAACATCAAGTTTGCGATCACTTAACTTCATCCCAAATGTAAAAATTGTATTTCTTTATTTATTAAATTCTTGGACATGTTTTAATATTGTTTTTAAAGTTTTGAGGGATAGCAGTTGTAGCGATTTTATTTAAAGGCGATGCAGATTTCCTGTACATTTTGTATGACATTATTCTTTGTTTTTTACTTTTGGAAGAAAGTTTAGAAGTTCATGAAAACCAGAATGATTAAAAACGATTTGTCGTAAAATTTCTTAATAATTTGATCATTCTAATCAGGTTTATTGTTAGTATTTGAAATATATAGTAAGCCAGTCTAGTTTGTAGTATTTAATTATTCATTTGGCATATTACAATTTCCTTTTTTAATGTAAAACTCTTTCTTTTTTAAGTCCAAGCAGAGATATCTGCACGATATGATGAAAAAGACGGTCTTCTGGGTAAGTAACAGGAGGGGAGCGATGAGTATATGCATCCTAGCAGTCATAAACACATCTTCTTCTTCCGTCTTACTTCTTAGTGTGGAGCAAATGGTTCATTGACTTCTCCGACGGGCTCTATTATTTGCTTTTCTAGCTGCTTCATCTATCACTTAAGTTCTGTTTTTAATGATCGCCTCAAGGAGTGGCTCAGACGTCATTAATCATTAATACATAACAAGTTCAAAAGCATATGAATACCATTATAGACTCCATTTATCTGATAAAAGTTTAAATTTAGTAACCAGTTAATGAATTTATTGTTTAAGGTTTTATCTAAAATTAATTGGAGTAAAGTTCCACAAAATCATAAGTATATCAAAGTCACCAATACCGATAATAGAATCATAAAAATGAGGCATGAGAAGTAGCAGGAGGATTTAGAATTTTTTTGACATGTGTGCAGCTTATAGCCAAAAATAAATTACTTTTTGATAAAAAAAAATCAACTCTATCAAGACTTATTTTAGAATAGAAAACGAATCTTAAGTAAGTTCTCACTCCCAAGAAAATAAGTCACTCAGTCACGAATATGATTTGATATATTTTTAGCTGTATCCCACTTAAGCCTAATTTATGGATAAACATTAATATAATTTGAAATTTATCATCGTAATGAGGTCAAGCAGTATGCATTCGTTGTTACAAACATCTTTTATTTTACTTCAAACTAAGCAAAAGGAGAAGCGTTGTTTAAAAAATTTGTTCACATCATATACATTTATTACCTACAAGATCCTGTGCTGACATCGCATGTTTTGTGCAAATGAAATGGCAATTAAATGTTTATGAATTTTATCTCATCCAAGTAATAACTAATGCTTCTAATCATTAACATAAAAAATGTCAGACAGCAAATTGCTACTTTATTTAATAGTAAGTATTTATATAAATATAAGTAATGCAGATATGGTGTGTATTTTTATTTTTTTTTGGATAAAGTAGTTTATTTTTAGTAGAAATTATTGCAAAGTTTTTGAAAGGTAGATGTTTTTTTCCTCTTTTATACTTCTTTTTATTAAGTATGTGGTTGAAAATTCAAATCAATTGGTGACTCGCTTGCTTGAAAAAATTTCATAAGAGGTTTGCGAAAAGAAAACGATTATAGCTTCAGCAATAACAAAATATTACTGATGTCATATTGGCCTTATAAAGCGTGTCCCACAGTTATCGCAAGATTTGAATGCCCTGCATTAGTGCAGCAGTATGTTGCCAGCCCTAAAAAAATAATTTTACAGGTGATAGTTTAGGGTTACAAGATAGAAAAACATGTTTTCACTCTTTGAACAGTTTCTCAAAAATAACGACATTAAACACATTAGATATCTTTTCTTCGTTCATTGAGTCAAATATTTAACCGGTCAGACTATTTCATTGTAAACAGTATTCTTTGCATGTTAAAAATTAGAAACCTTATACTAAGGAATATATGAAGTAGAAACATGCTTCATACGTTCTATTATAATTTATGTAGAAACATTTGCTTTATAATGTTAATTACGGACTAAACCTGACAGCAGCTAATGCCACTATGGTCGACTTTTATATTAATAAATTCTTTTTCATCTTAGTTCTTTTCTATTGCCATATTATGGTTGGCGCTTATTAGTTGTGTCATTTTCAAATAAATTAGTTACACTTATTAAAAATAAATGAAACACATGTGAATGGAAAGCTGGGTAAAACAATAGAGAGAATAAAATTATGGAATAATTATTTTTATTAATGTTCATTGTATTTCAAATACATAAATTAACAAAACTTTTCTGTAATAAAGTTTTACGATAAGTGTGTGTCAAAATACATTTTATTAAATATAATAAGTGTTAATTAATTGATTTTCGGAGTTTTACAGTAAAATCTTTTAGTTTTAGTATATACTTTTTTTGTCTTTTCTATAAAACTTGAAATATATTATTTCTACTATCGCTATATTTCCTTAATACCCAATTTGTTTATAAGTTTAGTCATGTTTTCTGCAATCATAAAAATCCGATTTCAAACTGTTCGTGGTCTACAATTACACGAAAATGTGTCGGAGAACGCACTTTAAAATGATTAAATATTTTGTACATTTTCTACAAATCTCTTAGTACATTTAGACTTGAAAAAAATTACCCTAGAAAAGTAAAAAAAAAGAAAAAACAATTGTTTGATTATTGAGTTCTTGTTACAACTTTGATATTGTTTAAACTTTTCATTTGTTTTATTGAAGGTTTAATATAATATCTCCAGTTGTTCTAAGTAATTTTTGGGTAAAGTTCCTTGATCATCCGCATTAGCAACAGTAAATGAGGATAGGAACTAGCTATACCCCTCAATAATCAATTTGAATTTGTATTTAAAAAACACTACTAATATTTTACTAAACATGTAAAATATAAATTTTAGGAAAAATTGCGATTAAAAATTTAAAAACTAAGATTTAATTTTTAATTTATATAAAAAAATTTATGTATCGCAAGCACAAAAATTTTAAGTTGCTTGATTTCTCTTCTGATTTTGCACGATTTTAAGAATTATATATCAATCTAAAACAAAGCCACACACATTGATTTGCTTGATGTTTTCGTTTTAAGTAAATGGTGTCCCTGAAATTAACGCAAGATATTATTTAAAAAGAAAACACATTTTTTAATCTTTTTTAATGATTTATAAAGTAGAAAGCATAGAGTTTTTTATGGAATAATACATCGGGGAAAGGGACTCCGTGGCTTTGTATGCACAAACGCCCTGGCCTGTCGAAATTATCCATGGCCATTTTACACGAATGTTGCTGGATTTCGTTGATGCAGCATTGCATCTCCTTCTTTATTGCACGGCTGATTAACGTAGACCTGCGATTAAAAATAACCGCATAAAAAGTATTCTAATGGTGATCAATCAAACGATCTTGGGGGCCGATTCCGACCACCGAAACGAGAGAGTAAACGACTTGGAAATCTCTCATGCAGTAATTGAATTGTTTCGCGGGATGTATGGCCTATGGCACCGTATTTTTCAAACAACATATTTACCACATCAATATCATTCAATTGCGGTAGAAACAACTGTGTTGTCATGTCGCAATATGAAGCACCAGTAACAGTCATTGCTTAACCAGCCTCATTTTCAAAAAAGTATGGTCCCATTATGCCTCCAGCCCATAATCCACACCAAACAGTGACACCTTGTGTGTGCAAGCTTTCATTATTTTAGAAATTTTCTTCAATAAGGAAAACAACTTGTTCTAACGCTAAATTTTTACTAACCTTAAACTTTCAGCTATCAAATTTATTTTTAGGGTTGCTAACTTTTTACTACGAATCAAATATTGCGTTAATTTCGGAACAGCCTTTATATCTACATTGTAAAGCCCTGCACAAGAGATATTGCTTAAAAGTGTCAATAAGAAAATTTCAATGCCTTGATATGTCATGGAATGGTACAACAATGCATAACATGGTGGTCGAGTTGGAATGACATGGCAAGACATTAAGTTTTTTCAATATCACACTTTTGAGCAACATGTTGACTTGTGCGCAGCTTTAATATTTTACACTAAAGGAAATTTATGTATGAGTAAACATTCGTTCTACATCCTTACAAACTTTTTTTGCATAAACCAACTTAATTTAACAAACAGTTTATGAGATCAATTTCTCTCCAGTTTTACAGCTAGAAAATCGCTGTTAATAATAGTTTTGAAGGAAAAATTTAATACATGTTTGTTTTAGTACTTTCACATGTTATCCACCATCATCATCATCTTTATTAGCAGCAGCAACGTCTTAAACAAAATCATCGTTCTACTTTAAGACGTTGAATTCTAGCCACAACATGCGCTTTAATTTATGTGCATATCTTCAAGCTTGACGGGAGTTCAACTTTTTTCTAGACATCGTTGTATCAGAGATGAGGAGAAGACTAGAAATTCAATTGGCGCTTAATATTTAACACAAGTCTGGATTAAATAATTTGTAGCTTAGAAATTCTTTTTTTTAATTGAAAAATTGTGTTTCTGTTTAATTCGTGTCTATTAATCGTTTTTTTTTGCATTAAATCATTAAATAATTTGTCATCCTTGTGAAACAAATAGTATTTATCTTGTTCTGTAAAGAAAAGTGAAGTGGTTTGAGATGTAGCTCTAAATTTGTAATAAGAGAAAATTTTAAAAATATTCACAATAAGTAAGTTACTCCCAGCAAAATGTTTTGCTTGTTAGAATGATATATCAAACAATTTTTTGTGGCCTGCATCGCGTTGTACTAATGACCTAGACAAATTTTTCTTTCACATTATTTAAGTAAACATACTCGTATATAACAAAGGTGCTTTATCTGTTCTTATTTTCATTATTGGTTTAATTTTATAACAGGGAAAAAGTTTTCTAAAATCGAAACACAACGACAAGAACCCTGGGAAGTTTTTAAGAGCCATAGCTTTTTGTGTGGCCTCTGTATTGTCGTCTACTTTTATTATGACAGAAAACTTGTATTTTAAAATATTAAATTATACATATTTTTTTTAGTTACAGCAATTTCCAACTTTATTCTTAGGCATTAAGTAAGTTCACTCCTCTTTAATGTTTTAATGTTTTTTTTGCTAGTAACTGTCTATCGTCACAAACAGAACAATCTGCGACAATTTTTATCCTACTATATCGGTACACATGTAAAAACATTGTACAATTTATTTTTGAGCGGTCCCATTATCGACATATCGCGAAATTTTTTTTCGGATCATATCGGTTAAATATCAGTTGCGATAATAATCGGTACAATGCAATCAAATATATATCGTATCATTACACAGCACGTACTTTTTATTCCTTTATTTTATTAACAGATGCTTTCAAGCCGGGGAGTCAACTCAAAATTTTTCAATATTAAAAATAACATATTTTTACGCCACAACTGAACGTTTTTTAGTTTTGAGTTGGCTTTCTTTAGAGGAACAAGAATAAAAGATTTAAAGAAAATAATTTTCGGCTCATTTAAGCCCAGATTAAGCGACAGTGATCAGCGCACGAGTGGCCGAGAAAAATCCGGGAATATTTTATAAAATGATCGGTCTACATTATGCTATAGGCACATCAAAGTAATACATTGAGTGTCCACAATTTCATCGCAGATTTTCGCATTTTAAAAAATTGTTTGCGTTTACACTATCGGTACATATATTGCGGCAATAATCGGTACCTCGGTATCTTAGCTTTAGGCTGAGTTCAATCCTCCCATGCGGGTCATGTCGCTGCTGTTCCTCACGCCGGTTCCCCTTTTACTGCAGCCCATCACATATCTACGTGATCCCCATCAATTTGAATCCATTAATGAGTTAAGTTAACAGATTAGCCATAAATTACAACCAAATGTCAGTCAAAACTAATATTACCGCAGCTTCTGTTTCGTTTAAGTTCCTGACGTTTGTATATGAACCGTATTGACGTTGAGCTATCGAACTAGATAATTTCTCTGTTTCAACTCCAGTCTTAACATAAGTCGTGAACAAAGGGATTAACCACTCCGCCACATCGCTCCCAATAACGTTATTTTATCTCCAGTCCTTAAACGCAACTTACTATCGGTTGCCACCACGTGGAGGTACAAGACACAATTCCGATAATTAATAAGAATTGCCAACAGACAAACGTACTTACTTAAAATGAAGATGTTATAAACATTGTATTTGTTATCATTATCCAATTAATTTATATTGTTCATAATCCTAAAAAGTGAAACAAAAAAAGATAAGGCGTGTCCACCTCCAAATACTGATGTTCCATTTTGCTGCAATAATTTTCATCAAACGAATAAATATTCTTCGTGAAAGATTACAAACTTTTGTAAATCTTTTCAAAGAAAAAAAAAAAAGATTATCGGTCTTTCTTACGCGTTTTTTTACTGCATTAAAATCTAAGTTTAACATTTTTTGCAAAAATTATTGTTTCTGGCTCAATAGTAGCATCCTTTAAAAATAATACTTATTGTAATATCAAAATTGATATATATTTTTCAAGCTCCACTGCTTAATATGTAGGTCTTTGGAGAGAAAAGAAATCGTATTGTATTGTGTGGAAAATATATCACCAGCATCATTAAGTTGCATCATTTTGTGGTTTTGTATAAATGAAAAAAATAATTTGTGTTGATCTTTTTTTATGCTGTTAGCTTTGTTTATGTTTTCTTATTTTGCTTGTAAGGGAGATGGGAACGTGAATCACTTTTCAGCAAAAGAAAATTATTTATGGGTTCCGTTTATATTCTTACATATGAGTACAAATTTTTTTATCACGAAGACATCACGTATTAGAACTGTCACTTAACAAACATAGTCACTTAATTAGTTTTTTCTTTTGCACTCTCATACAGTACCCTGTGTTTAGAGGAAAATGTAAGCACGCTTGTTCCAGCCAGCCGCGTTCATATATAATGGACATATCTAGTTTGCATTATAATTAGAAATCTGGTTTTTTCGAAAAGCAAATGGTTTGTTTCCCTATAAAATCCTATAACATTTTTGTGCTGTGTTCATCTCTGGTATTTTTCTTCTATTTTCATGATGAAAAGCATTCATTGTGTTGCTAACTTATATAGATGTTGTTCTCCTCTAAATACCTGAACACTTTTTATAATAACTCGTTAAATTCATTTTCTTACACTCCAAATGCACTTGCAATTGCTTTTCACGGTATCTGGAGTCATATGTCTTTCATATGAATTTTTAATGCTATTTAGAGACGCTGCTGTTGTTTTTGTACAAACATATTAAAAGTGGTTTTTGAAGTGTTGCCTGGTGTCTTCTACTAGTCTCTCGAAATGTAACCTCATGTAGTGCATTATAATAAATGCATGTTCTATTGAAAACAGCACAGTACAACATTTTTCAGCTCATTGATTTGGGACTCAATTCTTGCGGAAGTGTTTCAAATGAAACAATTGTTTTAAACACATGTTAGAGTGTGCTTGAGCAGGGCTCTAATAAAGACACAAATGTTGATTAATTCAACATGAGACCAGAATATGTCAAAAGTCGTCTATGGTATCCTATCAAATAAATAATGCCGTAAAATAAAATAGCAGTTAACTGGTAAAAAAATAAAAATAAACTCATGCTTTAAAACTTTTACCAAAAGGCGATAACTTTGATATATGTAATCCCAAACTTAATACCTGCTAAAGCACTTATTTCAATCTCATGCAGTTTTACTAAATCGAAACAGCATGAAAAGTGGATAATCATCGTCTATTGACTATAATTTTGTGATATTCACCATTCTTAAAGAAACACGGTCCAACGATACCGCCGGGCTAAAAACCGTATCAAACAGTGCATCTTTAAGGGTGAGTTGTGAGTCGCTGAAGATAATTTTTCGATAGATAAATTTAGATAATTTCGATAAATGGATCTTCGTCTAAACGGCCCATGTACATTTCCCACGCGAACTGGTGGGTAAAATTCCAATGAAATGAAACGGCTGTGAAATTTCGTGCGCGTGTGTGTGTATCTAGGTGTAATAGATTAATGGATCGCAACCAAATTAACAGCCTTAGAAAAGTTTTGACCTAGATCTCGTAATGTAATGAATCTATTCAGTTTAATTACTTTAAAAAATTTTTAAAAATTAAATATTTCAAAATTTTTTTTGCCTAAATAAATTGTTTTTTCTTAACAACACTTAAATAAAAAACAAATTGGACCAAAATCGATTGATCGTTTCAAGAGTAAGGGTACCATGTTCGATTCTAGCCATTACCTTGGGAGTTTCTGCAGCCAATCTAAGAAAACTTCACATTTTCTTTTTGTTTAAAAAAACCAAAATATATTTGCATAGCAAACGATTTTAATTTGCAAATTTACCACTAAGAAGCAACGCTAACACTTTGTGATCCTTAAATACCCCATAAATTGTTTGTCTTTTTACTTATACTTTTTATATTTTCTTTCCATCAAATGATATCTCACATTTACCATACTTAATCTCATTGAAAGCATTTACAAAATTTATCAACAATTCACGTCAACTCTAGTAATATCGAATGCCTAATATTATTTGAGTTAAAATGCACTATTGTTATCCATCAATCTCGATAGCTTTTGTATCCATTATTACAAAATATCCATTAGAATAAACGGTTGATAGTCGGTATTTTAGTTAATGGTTTTAGCAGACCACGGTCAAACTCGTTTGGTAAAGTTTATGATAAATTTTTTAACATTGACAAAGTAAAGTTTATGACATTGATGATATGTCCGAGTATGTAGATATGAGCATGGGTATTATATAAATCCAGCAGCTAATACTCTTGTGTATGATGTGATTTTTTCCGTTTTATACAAAAACCATGTTTTTTTATATAAAAAACATAGCAAATTAGGTTAAAAGCATATAATGATGACAATGTGGCAGATGCCTTTTGTATGCTGATATAAATATGAATTTTGTTACTGTTTTTATGGAAATATGTTAAAATATTTAGCTTTCCGCTTTCGCACATGGTACTCCTAATTTAATACTGGTTAGAAAAAAACATTTTCAATTTCACTTTATTAAAATAAATGTGTGGTAAAGGCATATTTGAATGAGATATAATATTTTTTACTTGAGATATTTCAACTTGAATTTATGAATTTTATAATTTAAGTTTTATATGTTCTGTTAATACAATTAAATTTTTCTAAATCTATTTTAATAAAAGTGATTTAAAAGATAATACTTTCGAGTAAATATTCTACCGCTGGTGATAGTGAAAATTACTTAATCAATTTGCCAACAAATTTGTTTGGTAATGGATTTAAAATTCATTGTATACTTTTAAGCCACAAAATTTCATTAAAACAACTGCTGCACAAAGGAGTATTTGAGCCAAAAAGCTGGACAAAAAGGCAAAAATGAATTTAAATAAATCTTAAAAACTAAGTACGCAGCTCGATATACAACAATATTTTACATCATATTGAAAATTTTTGAAACTTTATGTTGCAAAAGCTCTGAGACACTGCTGAAGTCAAGAAAGTGAAGAAAATTGCACGCACTTTTAATGTTTTTTTCGGTTTCAAGATGTTTATATGTTATTTTTTGTGGTTAAACGAGAACTACATTGATTTTTTCTTTCACTGAAAGATTTGATCAAAAGCTATTTTAGGTATTTAAAAAAGAAATAATGTTGAAACAATTCGTTTAAAAATTAAAAAAAAATATTAAATTTATATACTTAAAAAAACAGAACAAGTTTTTTAAAAAGTAAAGCTCGCAAATATACAAATTATATATTATACTACAAGAAAATTTATAATCTCTCATTTAAGACCCAAAAAAAGTTTGCGCCAGTTTGAGCCATTTCTTAAGGATTTTATTAAATTTTCAAGTTTATTTTTTTTTGCTTATCAGGCACTTCTTCAGATATTGTTTTGGCTCATAACCATTCGTGTCTGCTGTTAACTGTTATTCACATCACTTTTAACACTTCACAATGTGATTACCTGCCTATAAATATGAATTTGCAAAATGCTTATCATCGCTAATAATTATAAGGGAGTGCCCCACAGCCCCATAAAACAGTTTTCATTTATCTGCGCTCTACACAACATTATTTGTTAGAAAAATATTTGTACATACATTAATCAGAAAAATTAGAGTAAAACAAGAAAACATCGGCACATAAAAAATACATGGGTCACCCGGGTACCAGACTAGTCACTAACTTACGCATAAGAACATATACATATGTACATATCCATATATGGGTTATTGCATATAATTTTTCTCAGAACCGTTTTGTAACTTCGAGAGATAACATGGAAAAGATTTACACAAGACTACAGTTATTCCAAATAGTAAAGGAATGTCATGATAGAACTAATGACGCGAAATTGCAGTTTTTAGTTAGAAAATTGTGCAAAATTTCAAGGAGATAGCGGACATATGACAATGATTTTGACGTTTTTAATTACTATAACTTTATCGCGTATTAAGTATTAAATAATATAAAATAAATATTATAAATCTGCGTTGGTATATTTGTTTGATAATTTGTTTGTTTGTTACTTACTACGAGAGTGATCTTTTGAAAATTTGCGACTGTTTTACTCACGACTGGAAAATTTAAATACACTTATTTATTTTATTTGAAACGCTGTGAAACTCAGGTATTTTTAATTTAATTATATTTGCACAACTAGAACAATGTGACTCAATATTTAATTTAGGTTGGCTCTTAGAATAAAATGAAGTTTCAAACTAATTATTGGTGGAATTCGATGAGAGAGACGGATATCTCTCATACATAATTATTATTATTATTATTTTTCTGTGGCTTGGTATCGCGGGTGGTGAAGAATGGGTTTGTTGTAAAAACAGGAAAAAATCTGCCACTAGTGTTTTTATATCAAATTACATCTAAATCTATGAAAAAACACAATCTTTCAATTCAAAAAACACATTTAATAATTTTGGCCAGCTTTTTGTCTCAAATACTCCTGTGTGCCGCTACCCTCATTTATGTTAGTTCATTTTACATACATCAGAAATCCTGATTAAATTTTAAAATAATGCGCTCTAAACAAAAAATGGGTGTTTTTTTTTTTTTGTTTCATTGTAAACACTGAACACGAAAACAACCACTTTTTCAAAAGAATGCTAATAATATTTATTAAAAATATCACAATTATTTATGTATGTATATGTAGTGCAATAAATAGAAAACTATTGTGTTTTTGTTCGATATGGGGACAGTTGTTAAGTTAATCCTAGCGAATGTCCCAGGGCGACAAAACTGTTACATGAGACAAATATTAAAAATTGAAAAAAAAAATTATTGTTACAGTTTTTTCAATTGGTTTTTATTATTCGAGAACGTAAAATTTAATAACTAATTAAATGGTATGTGAATTCAAAAGCAGCAAAAGCTGAAGCTGCAAAATTTGGCAATGTAATTATTAAACTAAAATCCAAATACATTCATTAAACAGAATTTTCTCACTAAACGCCAAAGATATAGTGGACGATTCCAAATCCTACTACTCTGATAGTATACTTTAATCACAATGCAATGAAAACAATCGGAAAACTATATTAAGAAGACTAAAGACATATCATTAGTCCGAGCTGTACTATGGATGTTACCCATGAGACGCTGCTAAAGAATATATTGACGTTTTTGAAATGTTTATAATTCGATATCTAGAAAGGTTTTCAAGGAATGAGAATGATAAATGATAGAGAATCATATTCTAAAAAATAATAAAAGGAGATTCTTAAACATGCAGAAATAATGGGAATAAGATCAATAACCAAATATCTGACGGAAAGGAATGTAATATTTTTGTCGTGGTCCTTTGATCATTAAAGGATATTCAGGATTTTATACACTATCATATGTGTACAAGTACTGCATTATTAGCAGATCTAAGTAACACTAAATATTTTTATATACTTCAGATAGATATGCTCATGGAGAGCTTTTACAAAAAGGTATCATTTTAAATTTACTTCAGTACGATGAATATATATATATATATATATATATATATATATATATATATATATATATATGTGTGTGTGTGTGTGTGTGTGTGTGTATGTGTGTATATATTATATATAAATATAATTGTAAATCATTAATGTTTATAAGTAATCACTAGTATCCACCGTCAAAAGTGGTAAAATTGAACAAATTAAGCTGATGAGATGGTGTAGCGACCTCGATATCAGTACTGATCCGTTCTGGTAGTCTGATGAATAATAAAAAAATATTCCATATATAGTACTCTCTTATTAAAAAAAATAATGAATTTATCCAAAACATTTTCTAATAATAAAAATGAAATTAAAAATTAGAAAAAATAATTGGGTAAACTCGGATTTGAACTTGAGCCAAACTATTCGTTTCAATATACATATATAATTGTAAATGTTATTTGGGGAAGTGTTTTAGATCGGCTTCAAAAAGATGATAATGCACCGTAAAAAATTAATATGATAGAAAATACTTGATACAAAAATATTTAAATGACACCAGGGATACAAATATATTAACACAACGAGTGTTCAATGACAAAAGGACAAGTGAAATATAATACAATAGTTAGTAGAAATTAGCTAAACAGAAAGACTAACTTGTTAAAACTAAAAAAAAATCAGTTTATATAAAACACACCGCGTAACACAAAGTAATACATGCTTTAAAATAAATAATTGAATTTTGTCTTCAGCTCATTTATATTGGGAAGGTACTCAAAGTACATGTATCTGTGACATTTTAATGAAAAGGAGTTTATAGTTATCAATATAAGAGACGAAAAATGGAATAAAATGCACTTGATGGATTACGATGGGTTAGTGGCTGCATGATTGAAACGGTGAATGTTGGTTGGCTCATGTGCTGGTTAATAATACGAATGCTCTTTGTGCTTAATTTATTTATTTTTATTTTTATTATTTATTTTTATAAACCTTACAGTGTATTTAGCTCTGTTTGAAGTTGTTGAGGAGTATGTAATTGTTTTTTTATGAAACAAGATTGCTACACTTTTTTTGTAGTTTATTTATTCACATATTTATAAAAAAATTTTTAGAGTAATGCATGTATAATTCATCTACTTTATATCGTGTTTATTTTATATTTTTAAGTTTTCTATTTCATGTAAACACATAAAATATAAATCATTGTCATTTATTGTTTTCGTAGAGTGAATGAAAACAAATATCATGATGCATAAGATTCTCATTTGTGGCATGCGTGTCGAGTGTTTTTATAAAATTATAACTTTGAAAAAGCCAATCAAAATATTGATCTAATTTTATTTTCATTTGTAATAAACATGTTGGAAGCTGCACTTGAGATTCAAAGCGCGAGTTTGAATTAAACGATTTCTTCAAATATTGTGCGGATTTCCTATTATTTAAATTTGATTCAGGTTTTTGCATGCATATAACTAAGAATTTTTTTAATTGTTTTTTTCTGGACAAAAGTAATATAAACAATTTTTATGTAAAGATATTTCGGACACAGATCTGTTCATGGTGTGATGTGTACCATTGCGATTTATAAAGAATTTAGAAGACTCAGAACCTTCTACCAGGACAATGCGAACAAAGCATATTTGGAAAAATCAAACACCATTCTCTACTAAATACTGCAGACCAATAAAATTTGCATTTAAAAAGGAAACTCAGGATATCATTAAGGATGAAGTTAGTAATATTAGAGCTCAAATGTGAACATTACAGCCATTAAAATTAGAGATAGATGGACAGACTATTGAAACAAACTAGCAATCAGTGCTTTCAATGACAGAAGGAAAATTGACCAGGGTTTGACTGACACAAATGCTTCATCCAAGTGTATTATATACAAGGCAACATCAAGTCAGTTAAACCAAGAAACGACAAAGTAGATATTACTGATGCATATGAATTGAATTATCACTGCTACTTACAAGAATAAGGTTTATTGAATACATACTTAAAATCAGCTATGATTTGGAATTCGGATCTTTAGGATCAAAAAGAAAATACGACACAACAAAAAGCTAAGAAAACTTAAAACAGAAGCAACGGAGTTCTCAAACATGGGTTGACTATAGATCAAACAAAATAAAGATCACAGAATACAAATGATGGCGATATCGTAAGAAGATTCTTTTTAGATCCTTATATCAAGATTCAAAACAATTATTTAAATAATTAAGTGCAACCAGCAAATTAATGTAGGAAAATTGGTGAGTATGCCAAGGAAACTGATAGTATACATATATACATCCAAGTACCGATGGAGAAATACGTCTGCAACAGTGCACAAAGTTCTTTATCTTGGGTAAGATGTCTTTAAGCACCATTTATCAGCAATTGGAGATTTATCAGAAGAAGCCCAGGAAAAAAGAAATAATGATTACAGATTTTATAGAGAACGTGATACCAGAAAGATATCATGAAACTCTACAAACCTTACATTGATTTTATTAAAACATAAGAGTAAGAAAGAGGAATAAATCTATTGCAGTGTTCGCCGCTTATGGCGAACATCGCCGTCGCCATGATTATGTGTATTTCCACATACACAAATGTATTTTCATTTTGACGAAGAATATTCGCGGGCAAAAATTCATCGTTCGTCTTAGTTGTGTTCGTAGCAATAAATAATTTCCTTTCCGCTTTTTTGTATTAATATTAAAATTATAAATTGATTTTTTTTTAATTGAAAAAAAAAGAAAATGAACTAATTCTGAAAATTTGAAAGCATTAATATTGTATTATTTCCTCCTTTAGACTTGTATATTAAATGTCTCACTACACTATCAGTATCAGCTCTAAAACTAATTTTTAAAACTGATGGTACATCAGTTACCAGTAACATCTCTTACATATACCGACGTTTCTATTTATTTAATGAATGGGTACATTATCGAAGTCTGGCAAGTGATTTGAATTAGGGGAAAGTAATGTTGGTGCTGTTTTTTGTGTTTTAGTTTCTGTATTTTAGGTTAGACATATGTCCTCTTAATCTATATAATATATTTCAATATATAATAAACTTTTACTATAATGAGACTTTATTTTAAATCGAAAATTTTTACTGAATTATTTTATATATTGTAGTCCACTTTTAAGTCGATCAACATCAGTTAATATTAATTATGTACATATAAAGTTCCGTTTCCTATTTCTGTTTATCTCACCAATGTATTGAAATGTTATTACAGATGTTGTAATTCACAGATTTATTGTGGTTCATTGGTGTTTTGTTAAATATTTAATAAGTATATAGTGTAAACTACAAAATAAGGATTTATGCTCTTTTGAATAAAATGCACATGAGATATGTACACACATTCTTTGCATATTGAAACATTTGTAATGAAGTGAATGTAAGTAACATATAAAAATTATTTAAAAATAAATTTAAAATTTAAATTAAACAAAAACTATTTTATCCACTAAAGTTACTTAATTTCATTTGTTTATCAGGAAAATTTATACAATATGAAGTTCTTGGGTGGCATGTTAATATCTTAGTACTGAAATAGAAATATTTTACATAAATATCTATTATAAATCTTGTAAACTAAAACTTTTAAAAGCTTGAAACACAAATATGATTATTCTGTTATTGATTACAATAAATTGCTTCACAGACATTGTGAACTTAAATTAAAAATTAAAGAAAAACTAAATTGCAAAATTATTAATATTGAAGTGTAATTTATTCCTAATTACTTATATAATAGAATATTAATGTTTATGTTTCATTGGGATTGTATATAGTTATATTTGGTTGTTTTGAACTTTTATTATTTATTTTTGCTTATTTCCGATAACATTTTCTTTTGTAAACAACATTTTGTAATTTATATTGTTTGAAAATATACTAATTTGAAAATATCTCAGCTGGAGAATAATTCCATTATGAAAAAAATCTTTGCAATCACTAGCCACATACTGTCTATATTTTTTTAAAGTAGTTTACCTACGTGCAAATAACCATGCTAAAAGTTCTCTGAGTGACACGCTTTTAGAGTGTGAGCTTTCAACACACCCGGTTTAACCATTGGAGAAGTAATGCCTGTTTTTAATTTTTAATTGTGCATGGAATAAATTTTTTAGCAAATAATAACTTGGTTGTGTAATAGACGTCAAACACAACAATTTCTGCCAAAGCACGAATTCATTACTGTCATTCAATTTGCATCGTGTTTAGTGTGTTCATTGACGTACAAGTATTGAAAATTATAATTCGTTATTTATAATACAAATAAAAATGCATTTCAAGAACTTGAATTTTTGTAAAACTTCAAGGATTTGAATTAAATAGATAACCCAGTTTTAAACGCCTTTAAATTTTTTTATATATTGTTCAATAATTAAAATTTCGTGAATCGTTCAGTATTTACTAATCATAACATGTCAACTGTCAAATCGTTTTTAGGGATGCCAGCTTTTTACTGCACAATTGGTGTACATTTAGATCTTGTGTTAATTTTGGAACTCACTTACTTTTAATGTTTGTTAGCTCATTACTTTGTTACCAATACATTTGCTGGGACTTTTATTCAAATAGAAACAAATGACAAATGCAAACAAATTTTCAAACATTTTGTTCTACACAATTTGTTTATTATTCATACATACATACATACATACATATATATAAACATACAGGTCATCCATCAATAGGGAATTATAATTGTTAAACAATAAATCCTTTTTACAATAAATATCTTATATGTCATGTCATCGTTTGTTTCAATTAAACTTTTATAATAATTTATTTCCCTTCAATATAATAATATAAGTGTAGTAATGTTAACAAATATTACAAAACCTATGCGTTCTAATTTGGGCCGTTTTGCGACTTCATAAAAAATATTGTATTAATTACAACAGCCGGTTAGTAGCGTCAAATATATTGTTCTTATATCCTACAGTATAGAAGGCTGAAAACGGTTTATGGCAATTGTCTTGTATTTTTCAATGAATGTTTTTTTTCTTTCTCTAAATAATGTTTAAAACTTTTCGCTGACTTCTTAAATCCCAAAATGTAAAAGAAAATGTAAGAAAAAAAACATCTTTCTAATTCTTAACAATAATATTTTAAAAACTTTTGTGTTTATCGGCTTAGTTGGTGCAATAAAATACTTGCCGCGACGAATGTCACAGATATTTGCAACCTGCAATTTTTTTCTTTTCGTCTTCAATTTTATACTGCAATTTCATGCTTTTTGAATGCAAATAAAGAGATAAAATAAATTGCAGACTTAAATTAAAGAAATTAATATGTACATACTCCGCAAGTTATTTCAGAAAAAATTAAAAGTGTTTTGTCAAAATCCAGCGTACAAATAAAAGCAGAAAGCTTAATGAAAAGCTAGACTTAAAAATTATCTTTTCGCGAAATAGTTAAAAAAACGGCATATTCCATTTAAATCTAGATTATTCTTATTACTAGAGTACGCCTAGTGGTCGAAATTCGACCGCCAGTTTAAAGTTATACCTATGTTAGTTGCATTCAATTAAAGAGAAAATAACAATAAACAAAATCAAATTGCATACAAACACGCCCATTTACAAAAAAAGCGTATTATTCATATTCATATGTATGTACCTAAACACGCTTATTGCTTTGCTTATGTTTTTAATTGAAGTTTTCTTACAGAAGTGAATCCGTGTACGTGTGTATTTTTACCATTTGTAGTGGTGTCAACTTTATGAGGCTTTTATTCCTTTAATACTGAACCAATTTAAATAACATATAGTCGGGTCACTAAAACTCAACAATGTTCACCAGTTGGTAAAAGAATGAAGAAAGTCGGTTGGCAAACGAAGGAAAAAATGGGATCTAAAAATTTGTCTTTGCCTATTTATATATGTAAATTTATTTTGTAAATAGCCCCACTGTGTACAAATGGAAAAACGCCTTAAGTATTATTCATTAAATATGACTGATATTCAAAGAGAATATATTTTATACATATTTTTTGGAAGCACATTGTACTTGAATGGATAAATATTTATTTAATTAACATAAAAAGAAACTTTAGGATAAACAAGCAACTGAATTAGAAATAAACAAATAACATTTTTAAAGAAACTTTTAAATAATATTTTTATTGCTGGTTTTTCCTCAACATAATATGTATCATATCAGCATGCCACAACAAGTCTTTTATGTGTTTCCAGCACAAAATTTTGTTGGCTTATAATTTTTGTTTGCCTTTAAATTTATTTTAAACAAAAAAATATAATCAGAACAAAATATGTGTGTATGTTTGTATTAAAAAATCCTTTTATTTGCTTGATTTTTGTTTAATTGTTTATTTAATATTTACCACAAAATATTGTTGTTTTACCCATTTCATTTCGGAATTTTCAATCAACATTTATAGCAAAATACACAACTGGGAAATAAAAAAAAAGTAAAACGCCACAAGATCAAAGAATTCATAGTCGAAGCAGAAAAAAATGTGGAAAAGCGAGAGTAAACAAATTAAATGATGATGCAAATTAAGATTAACCAAATATTTGTGTTCGTATGTATGTTTACAATATATAGAATGTACCCTGCATTTTCATGAGTTTTACAAGAAAGAACAGTTGAACAAGAAAGAAAAATAATACTTTATAGCACTTGGAGATTTGGGGGAAGTATGTAAATAATTGATTGATACTTAGATGTTTATAAGGAGTATACATTTTTTTATTATATGTCAAGATAAATAAAAAGCCCGCACATTGGGCTTGAATGGTCGGAAATGGGCAATTTACTAATTTTATTCTGTTATACAATATTTTGATGTGGAACTCTAGTCTACATTGCTCTCCTTCTAGCTGTTCGAGCAGTTACTTATGTGTAATACATTTAGTTGTTCAAAGAATAATCACAATTTAAAAATTGAATTTCTTATCTATTTAGTTTTCGTTTTTGTTCTTGTTCTTTAATAGCTCTAAAATTGTGTTGATGTTTTGTCTTAGCTGAAGACGTAAAACTTTAATGGCTAATGAATTATATGCTGTTGTTTAATAATTGGTTCAAAATTACACAACTATCCGGTAGCAATTTTAGCACAAATTGTCAAATAAAACTCAATGTCTGACTTATATTTTGCTTAATATTTATACAAAATATCTACAAAATCTTCACTAATTATTCAAACATAATTTGTGGTACCAAAAGTCACGAATCTTTTTGTAAGAAATTCGTTGGTAGAAATATATTGATAAAAAAAACTTCGAGCTCTTACTCCAAAATTAAATTATTTTTAAACTGCTTTAAAAGAGGAGGACGTTATAGAATCGTCTGCATTTTTCTATATGATTGTACACAAATAATTTTATCATTTATGACCCGAATTTGTTTTTAATTTGAAAGTGAATGACTGGAGTCAGGTGCCATAGAAGTTAAATTGAAAATCGGAATGGCAAAGTGGGTGCTCGAAATACTGAATATCGCGTTACTTCGAAATTTATTTACCGATTTTAAAAAATTTTCTTTGAAAACTCACGCTTCTATATAAACTATCGGATTTTAAACCTGTCCATAGTTGCGCCCGTTTTTTAGATAGTTCGATTGGTTCTTTTTACTGAATCCAATATTTTTCCACAGTTAAATAATCAAAAAAATACTAGACATTCATATATAAAAAGCCTTTTTAATAACTTCAAATACATTTTATGCTTTTCATGTGTGTCTGTTTATGAAATTGAATATTCCAAAATAATTACAACATTTTGTCTAAACATTTTATTTTTGTAGATGAGTAAATAAATCAAACCTAATTGTGGAACAATATATATTATGTTATAAAGTGCAAAATGAATATTAACAACTGAAACTGACTGCTATAATATTTTCCAAACAAATGCGACACAAATACACAGCATAAGGTATCTATCTACATTTGGGGTTTAACAAAAATAAGGGTCTCTCACTATGGTGCCACTGGAAACAAAACATTGAGTTGTGTCGCTCCAAAATGACCTACTTCCATTAAACAATTCACTAATTGGAACGGCTTTTAATTTTTTAAAAGTTATTTTTTGCCGTTCATCGTTCCGTAATTGTGAACCGTCAACACCATTTTTATATTATTTTTTTATATGAAGTTACACATATGTGCATATATATCTATGGCTCATAAATATCGAACATGTTCGATTCTTGTTTAACAGTGCATAACATTATGTGATTTTTCGAAAGCTGGAGTCAACAGCACTCCAAGTTATTTATTTCCAGTTCATCATGAAAACCACTTTTATGAAGCGCATACTGTAGTTCAGATATATGAAATATTTGATAAATTACGGGTGTTGAGCATAATACAACTAAAGTGTTTGGCCATTGATTTTCTTTGTTTGTTTCTGATGCAATTGTTTAATGATATTTTTCCCGTAAAATAATGAAAATTGTATACGTTGTATCTGGCAATGCAAATGTATGGATAATTGTGCATAATTATATGTGTATATATGCTGTATGTTCGTCTAGATCTGCATATTTGCAAATCTAGATTTTTGTTATCATCTCTAGTCAGAAATTGATACCCAAGCTATCGTTGAAATAACAATCCCAGACCCACAGCACTTAAATGAACTATTTATTAAACTTTAGCATTTAAAGAATTATTTATGGCAGATGAATTTATTAGAAAATTTGGTGATGTAAGATTTAATTCTGTCTTATTGTATTTCAAGAGTTTGGTCAAGATTTCTGAAGCTTTTCTGATTTTTTTCTAGGTCCTTCCCTATGAATCTGCTTAGTTTTCACGATTGCCAACATAATGAGTCGTACTTTTTGAAGCCTTATGAGTTATTGGCTGGCACTGCTCCAAGCAAATCAAGAGGTGATACTTTCTGGATATACTATTGTTTCGGCAGTGACATTTAGTTTATTGATATGAGTATAATCAAAAGTGCGTTTCATCATAAAAAGCATCATAAAAACGGACGTAATGTTATACAAGTTTCTGGAATATTACAATATTTTACAAAATAAATTTTTACAAATTTGCAAATATTTCTGCGGCGGTTGTATTGTTTTAAGTATACCTACCTATGATCCTTATTAAACAATCGACATTAAATTTGTCTAACGTAATTAATCCAATACGCAAAATGCTTTCAACACTTAACTAAAAGTTGCTCCAGTAGATTTAAATTTCAGCAAAATACCATCATGTAAAGTTTGTATTGAATAAAATTCAAAACTACTAGAGCATGGTCTGTGAAAAGTTAATAACAAAATTTACTACTACGTATTTAAAACGAACAATAACATTTAATTAACATTTTAACACCAAATTCAGGTTTGCCTACGAATGCATGATAAAACAAATTTTAATGCCAAATTAAGAGCTGCACATTTGCACTTACTTAAACTCTTAACAACTTAGAGTGCTTCGGTTCGCTTTATTTTTCTACTTTTCTCTCTTTACCTGTTTCTTTTTTCAATGTAGCAGAATTGAAATTTTACTTTGACTAATACTAGATTTTATATTGTTGTTTTTAGTTGTCTAATAAAGTATAGAATTTTATCATAGTTTTTATGATCACCTCATAAGAATCATAAAATGTTGAAAAACAGATAACATTTCTGTTGTACATTAAAACACTTAATTGAATTGAAAGTGTAATAATTTAAAAACCATCAAACGATAATGTTTATAAATGTTTATATTTTACCGAAGCAAAGTGCAATTTTGTAAATAATTTAATATCAAATAAGACATTTTTAAAACATTTAATTTTATTATTAATGTTTAGACTAGAATATAAATTTTTAAATTAGTTTAAAGTAGTTTTGATAAAAAATAAAAACTGTGTGCTGAAAATAAAGAAGTTGAGCCTTTAAAGTTCTTAAGAACACATCACATGCTTAACAATTATAACAACAAGTTCCTTACGCGATATGGAATATTGTATTTATTTCTTAAGAAAGAATTAAACTCATAAAATATATAAAACATTCAAGTAAATTGTCGTTGTTTAGGAAGCTAAGTAAGTTCAATCTTCGAATAATATAAATTTAAGACTTATGTTGAGAAATAGAACGGATAACAAATTCATGTTTATATATATATGAGAGAAAGCCTTTAGTTAGCTTTATTAAATATACATTTTAGTATTACATATTTTAAATGTCATTCATTAATTACGACTGCTTGTCGGGGTCATTTTTAATTTTCTTTAATTACATAAACTACCACTACTATACATTTAATGCTACTGGTATTGCTTCTATTTTGAAAATCCACAACGCTTTTGTTCAGTTTTTAAATATGTAATCACAGTTTTTTGCCAAAATAATATCTAAAATATTTATTAATATATCGATTTTTTTATTGAAAATACATTAAATTAGTTATTGCTACTGCAGATCATTAGTTAAACATATTTTTCATAAAAACAAATGAAAATTATATTATTATACCGTCACTATATCGGCTGAATTTTTTTTAATTCTAATTGTAGCTGATGTGTGCTGAAAATAAATGCTTTCATTTCATTCAGAGATACACAATAAAAAAATTATCAGACTTAAATCAATTATTTCTGTATAATATTTATTAAAAATTGATTATAGATGTCATTAAAATTGGCAGTAAAAACACATACTTAAGGATATACTTCATCAATATTAACATGAATATCCAGCAATCAAAATAAAGAATGGTTTTTAAAATGTTAAAATTTTTTATTAAATGTTGTTTAAAGAAGTTTTTCCTGTACGGTTAATGCGAGTACAAATCTTTTTATTATTAATAATTTTACTACAGCTTAGTTGTCATCTTTTTGAGGTTTCTACTCCGACGTCAATTTCTAAATAACCATTGTAGCATCTCGGATTGCGCAACGCTGGAAGTGCTACAAATCTGAATCATTTGCAAATACAACAACACTGTTTTTGAATTGAATGCCATGTCTATGTTGTTCAGAGTGTTTTCATAAAAAGATGTTGTGAAAGTTTGATTGTCAACATATGTCTATCAACATAAAATATATCCTAAAGTTAAGCATTAGTGGATTTATTTTACTTAATAAAAATCCAAGAAAAGAACATAAGCTAATGTTGCTCCTAGTAATTTCAGGTCAAATTTCAGGTCATAGATTAGCATTACCGTTTCTAGGGATCAATGAAGAAGACAAAAAAAAGCAGATGCAGTATTCTACATTTTGATAGCTAACGGCATCTCACAAACAATATTAATGTTCACCAAAACATATAAAAGAAGTTAATTATGTTGCTCTAAAGAGCAATATAGATTACGTTTAGGTCAGTTCAAAGCGTAGAAACCACAAGTACATCTCTTCTTGTAGGAAGAGGGCAGGATTTCAACATCCCCCAAATCACTCTTCTTTGCATACTATTCTCTTTAAAATTGCAGCGATTCGAGACGAGAAGCACAAAACACAATAACGAAGCATACCGCGGCACTTAATATATTTTGGAGGCTCAATAAATTCTGCTTTGATTCCATGAAATTGATAAAGCAGAGTTGGTTTTCGACTGTGTCCTTTTTCATACTCTGATTTTACTGGCTGATTTCGAAGGTGTTTTTATAGTGATCGCTATCTATCATTTTTACTTTTACTTTAATATTGCTTCCAATATGCACAGTATTATAATTATATTTTGCTTTGTGGATACATAATATGCATTTTTGAGTATGTACAAGGATTTATATTTGTGTGAAGAAGATGAAGCCCTATCGAGTCAGCAGACAAGGTTTTTTGTAGATAATAATTATGTTATGTGTACCCAAATAATTAAACTCCACTTATCATCATCTCTTTTAAATTTATATTATTAACGCACATAGAGGATAACTATTTAATTCAATATTTCTATTGAAGGTTTAAATTATAAATTTTACTTTGGAATCAATTTTTTTTATTCAGCAGTCTATTCAAATGTACCCCGAGGTTTTCGCTTATGCTTCTGCTGAAATTGTTACTGTTTTTGGCCTATTTGCTGTTGCTATTACCTTGCAGTTGGCTTCCGTTCATATGAAAATAAAAGCTGCAGGATACCAACAACTCTTGGGAGCCCCTTCATCTTTTTAAAAACATCCTAAAAGAGTTATTATTAATACGGCAGAGAATCTCATAGGTAGAATACTTAATATTAGTGATGGTGGTTGGGTGGTTTGTTTACGTGGCTGCCATCTAGTTATATTGAATTTCATAGGAAGAATGGGAGCAGAATTAAAAATATATTAGATGATAATTATTTCCCTAATCAATTGACCAGTAAATTGATTAGACAATACAAAAGACAGAGAATAAATAGTAAGACCTCTGGGAATGAACCTAAAATTTACAAGTCTATGACTTATGTACCGATAATTTCTGAAAGATTGCAGGATTCCACAATTAATAATTTTAATAACTATAGGATAGTTCCTAAGACTTATAGTACATTGAAAAGTTTATTCAGTCAAATGAAAGATAAGACAGAAATACAAATACAGATCAACTCAGAAAACCACATTAATATCAAATAGTGCAATGTGTCTCCATACAGCAGATTTTGAATATACAGCATTTTTGAACACTGAAACCAATCCATAATTTATGCTGGAAATGTTACAAATTATTAATGTCCCTGAAGAAGCTTTCCATTCAGAAGGCGAAATATTGGACAAAATAAATAATTTATATATATATGGTTGACTTTTATCTTAAAGAAATTATTTAATAAAATACAAGATGTCTATTTCAAATAATATAAGGTTTTTTCAATATTTTTGAGAAGTTTCAATGAACGTGTAGCTCTTCATTTTTACAAACTGTCAGCTGTCAAATTATTTTTTAGAGATACTAACACTTTACTGCTCAAATGGCGGAAAATTCAAATCTTGCGTTGAATTTGCATTATATCTTACGATGGCCAAATATGTATACAGGAGCCCGGATTTCTTCGGTCAAGCTTATGTGCTACTTCGCGCATCTCTTACACACATTAATGCGACAATTTTTCATTAAGAAATATAAGTTATCAAAAACTTTGCAATTATTCTGGGTTGAGTTAGTCTATATGGCTGCATTTGATTGATGGTTATGCCAAATCACCATTAGACCTCAAACCATATTTTTTACGAAAACACAAAAATAATGGATTTTGTAATTAATTAAATTTTTTTTAATACGCAAATAATTCTTTTGCTAATGTCAAAGTAAATAATTTTGTTTATAATTTTTAATTTTATAAAACCGATTTTCATAAAAAATTTGTTTGATAATTTTTTTTTATTTTAAAGTAAAACAAAATTATTATTTTGAATAAGAAACAACAAGAAATATTTTTTTACTATAAGTACTCATATGACCTACATACATAGTTGGTGCTTCTAAGATTAATAGATAACATTGTCAAAGAAAATACAGTTTTTATCTTATATGTTAGTGAAAAGAAGTGTGGACTTAAAAGCTTTTAACACACCGATCTATTACTTTCCTATGACAAAATTTCAACTTTTAGTTTGATATTATTTGCGCTTGCACATTCACAAAATTATTTTCAGCCAACGCTAAACTTCACTAATATAATACGTAAAAATAAATTCGAATATGGAAAAGGGTATAGATTTTTAATGTTCTTGTAGTTGTCAACCGATTACTCGATTCATTTTAACGTTACGAGTACAAGAAGAAATTATTTTTATGTGTGTGCACTTATTGTAATTCTTTACTGTAGTTGTTCGTTTTTTTTTTGAAGCCACGAGATAACATAAAGCATTACTTCAACCCAATTGCATCTTTGCACTATTTTTCTTACTGAAAAAAACACTTGCACACCCATACTTTCATATTCTAAAATTGACACATGCACACCATAACGCGTGCGATAAAAACAGCACTAATATTTTATTCTTTGGTGGCCAACCGTAAAAGGGTGTCCACATTATAATTGTTACCATTTTTGTTTTCACAAAGGCTTAGTAATATTTTCAACATAAATATTAGAACATAATCAAAAAAGTGCAAATATTTTACAGATGATTTGCTTTAAGCGTTATCATGAAATATTAAAGTCGTCTTCGGTCATGTGGCATGAGTTCAATAGCAACACGCAGGGTGAATGCGGTTCTAATTTATATTATTATGCCTAGTACACTTTAGTGTGTGTTTCATAGTACATCTACTTATAAGCTAATGTTATACACGTGCCTCAATATACTGCATATAGAGAAAGTTTTTTATTATAATATGCTTACACTGACAGCGGGTGGGTGGGTGATGAAGTGTAATGCTTTTATAATATTTCTTATTTCATTTCCGTTTATTTTTATTTCTTGTGGTACTGTGGTCCACACTCCATGATCCACTGTCCATGGTGGTATTATAGAGTTGGTTTGTTAGTTGTAGTACAACAATCGTAAAGAAAAATTAAAACAGAAAAATATTTAGTGGCAAAACTTTTATTGTGATAAAATTTTATTCAATTTGTCAAATACTGTTGTTAAATTTGCTATAATATAGAAGTTTTTATTACTAAAGCAAGTTGATGAAAGGTTAAGTACTTAAAATCTTATTCATTATATATTAAAATTTAATATTTTGAATTGAATAGTGTTGTCCTGCGCTATTACAGAAAATTACTCGAGATTGATTTTTTTGCTTGTTTTCGTAACTAATTTTGTTATATAATTATCTGCTCTTGGTCAGCAAATGCAAATCAGAGTTAATTTTTACAAAAATTAATTTGAATGTTATTTGTAATTTGTCTGACTTGTTATTGTATTCAGTAGAAAAACAAACATTAAAAATTTCAAAACAAATTTTCATTCAATAACACATAAGCATGTACTAAAATAACAGAAAGATAAGTGAAGTAATTAATTTTTTTAAAGTGAGATCAACTTAAAATTGTCTTGTTAATATAATAATAGTAAGAAAAATAATTATATACATAAGTAATTAGTCTTCATTCTCGGCTGGAAATGTAAAACTTTGGCACATGGAGATAATATGTTCCAAACACAGAAACCTGCCACACACAAAACACTTATATTTAGTATATTATTATTTTTTAGCCACAATCTTCACAACGACCTTAAAGCATCTTGTTGTGTGAGTTATAAGTGGCTTATAAGTGAGTTATAAGTGGCTTATAACGATTAATAAAATTAATGTGTGCATTAAAACTGGCTTTCCCATATAAATATCCAACATTAAACCTGCTATAACTTTACTAATGGTTTGTAAATCAGGCCATAAATATTATGTTTACCTAATGTTATAACTTCTCAAAAAGTTACACTCTTACTAACATCGGTCTGACAAACCGAATCACTGAAAAACTAATAAAACACACGTTAGCAGTAAAATCTCGCCAATGGCAGCGAAATCTCGCCAATGGCAGCGAAATCTGCCAATGGCAGCAACAAAACCACTTATCAACCGAAAGGTAAACAAAAAGCCCAAAATGCACAACTCTGACCTACAGAAAATTTTCAGTGGGTATTAGGTCTATAAGACAGCTTGTTAGTAACGGAAGGTTAATTAATTGTGGCAATCTGCACTTTTTTCTAATTAGTTTTTATGTCTGTAATAGCAGCTCGTGAATTTTTCATGGATCGTGCAATACAAATTGTTAAAGATAAGCTTAATAGTTATGTTTTTTAGGGTACCCAATTATTTCTTATTAAACACAATAACAAATATTTTTATATTTAAGGGGTCTTGCAACATTAAGAAAAAATGTTTTTTAATTAAATACAAATTTGCAAAAATAGAACCTAAACCTTTCAAATGACTGTAATCTTATTGACATGCATCACGCATGCTAAATTTAATAAATCTTATATATAAAAAAAGTTCCTAATATTTTCGAGTTTGAGAGTTTAATGCTTAAGATTGATTTTGGTTTCAAAATATTGATTTTCATGAAAAGAAACACTTGAAATACATTTACTTATTGTTTAAAAACATTTGAAAGAAAAATACGCAAAATTTTCGCTTGACAATTTGCTTAATTCGAATTCTTAACCGTATTTATTACACTCATATTGATAAAAAATTTAATACAAATTAACGTCATGCATTAAACTCAATTGTGTCCAATCATTATTTATTCACAACGAATATTCATTTTTACTTTACTATAATTTTAAAGACCAGATAAAAACTTTTTTATATCACTTCTGATCACAAGTTACTCGTATACTTAGGACAACAAGAATTCCTACATTCACATTAAAAAGTTTTGCACGTATCAGGTTCACTTTGAAATTGCCCAGCAAAGACTTTGATGGCTCGTGACTTTGCCAAAAAACACAATTGCTGGCAAAAATGTCATACAAAATTTTCACACATCCACTTACCCAGAAAGAAAAAAATCAAGATTTGAAGCACTTACAGCTAGTACAAGCAACGTTTTGCTTCCAAAACCATAAAAGGTTCAAAAATGCACTTAAACGCATTAAGTAACGATCAAGTTGTGCTTTTGCTGCAACAGGGTCATATTTCTAACAAACTATTTTACTGAAAACGAGTTTAAAATTTGAATTTACTTAAGGGGAAACATAAAACTATATTTTCCTCTCAAGAATTGTATAATATTAAGATCAAGATAATTGTATAATATTTTAACACAATATGTATAACGATATGACAATTCGTTATGCAGTTTTAATTAAAAATCATTTTTCAAAGTTATGGATTCATTGCAGCAACGACTCGATATGCAACTAAGAATTTAACTTACATGGAAGCATTGAAAGAAGGCAGAACATATTGCTTATAGTCGGCTGATCTAGTACAAAAACCATGCCATATTCATGCTTATCAGTAAGTGATTCAATAACTTTGCCTGCCTTACAAAATAGCTTCCAGGTAATTTTTACTAGGCTGGCATTTTAACTTATTTCTTCAACATAGCGATTTCATGGGCGGTAAGTTTTTACCAACTTGAACTTAAGCAACTTAAAAATGTCAATAATTAAAAGCAATTGAGTATAAAAAACATACTAAAATTAAATGTTTGCAGTCAGTATTGAAATCGTGATCTTGAAGATATTGTTGTGTTTGATTGTAAGTATGTTGCTCTCCCACTTAATGTACAATTCTTTTACTACATGTTAAAAGGCTGATTTCACGAAATAACGCACAATTAAGCAAAACATCACTTCACCAGGTGGTGGAACAGCCGACCAATATTATATAAGAGCACGTTCTTCTACTGCGCCACTTAGATAAAAATGAATCCTTAGCATTACTTACATAACATAGAAGACATTGCTAAGTGTTTGCTGGGTATATTCGATATTTTATGGAGCCTTAAGTAACCACACACAACAAAACTTTCATACGTTTTCTTATTTCTCTTTTAATACGGGGGCTTAAGAAAAGAAACTAAATTAATGTAGCAAAAAAGAAACAAAATCAAAAGTGTAAAATGTAGAATTAAATCCAGTTTCAGTTTCATCTCCAAGAAAAACAATTAATTCATTTAAAACTTTGAAGATCGGTCGTGTAAAATATGATGCCAAATGCTATTGGAGAGAATTAAGATTATGACCACATTATGTTGTGCATTTAAACCGAAAATTAAAAATATAAATTCCTACCATAAACAGCGAATAATAAATTTAATTTTTAAATTGCAATGAAGTTCACAATAAAATACTGCAAAAAATAAAAACTACAATACAGTGTGTGTTAAATATGACCAAGTTAAAAAAAACTTTTTTTAATTTTGTACATTTTTTTAATTCATTCTTTATAAACTTGTGGGGCAATGGAGAATAGCATTGCTGTGGACTTTTAAATAATATGTTTACTTGGGCTTATGCAAATTTCGGGGAAAAGTTCTTTATGGAAAGTCCCTCAATAATCAATCTCATTATATATTTACAAACCTTAATAATAATATTAATTATTTTCTACTAATTTGCTTGAATTTTAGGGTGGAGTTGGCTGAACTAGTTAGGGCATTGACTGGGGTTCGACCTTAGTTTCTGACAAGTCTTAAATAATTAGTTAATTAGGTTAGATAAGATTAGGTTAGGTTGACAGGCTGCCAGTGAAGAAAAAGAAAGTTAGGGTACCAGCCTACTTGAGTCCAAAGTAATTATGTCCCTTTGTGTTCACCTGAGGAAAGAAGGCAAAAAAGGCATAAGAGATTGAATAATATTGAATTAAAGTGATAGAAGTGGTAAAGAGGTATACGTTAGTTGCTGCGGGACTATTTAAGTGACGATGGCATAGCACTGGTCACTGAATAGTACTGGCAGCAATTTATACTGGTGCATGCTAGTTGACATCACGGTGCCCTCCTTTGTCGGCATTGTAGCAGAATGGGCGGGCAAGTAAAATAATAAATGAATTTGGTTACACAGCTTAAACAAATTGAATGCACCTACTTGACAACGGAGGCGCTGCATCAGTGATCTTAAAATTAACACAAACAATTAAGCTTTCTCACTTTCACCATCTGTCCACTCTCACTATCCGTTTCCCAAAGAAGATAAAACACCTACTGGTTGGTAGGCATATTAATTGTCTGAGTGTAACTTCTCTTCAAAAAAAGCTTTAATTTCAAATTAACTGTCGTGCATTATCCCAAACTACAGAGGCCATTATCGGTTGAGTCACGCTCTTGCCCTTAACGGAGTACGATACATATGAAAGAAAATCAAAGAAGCAGTCGTAAAATTAACGTTTTTATCTGGCCTTGCACAGTTTCTTAAAAACTTTTCAATTTGGTAACAATTCGGTACGTGGAGAAATATTCAATGCTTTCTATGCAAAATGACTATTAGCACGATGCCCTTGCAGAATTATAGTTCCAGGTATAATTCATTGCTTGGGATTAGGGACGCTGAAAAATCCAAAAATATTAGTGATTACACTAATCCAGAATCCTGATATGAGCTAATATTGAAGAAAATTATCAGAACTAATTCTAGTCATCCTCGCTCCACAAATTCATAAACTAAAAATTAAAATGCAAATTTTTCTGAAACTTATTGGTTATTTATCCACACATATAAGCGTGATTTTTATAGATATGTTAATACATATAAGAATTTTACCATTTGGACTACAAATAAAGTTTTGGCGATTTTTCTTTAAATTATAAATCCGTGGTAATAAACTTTGGACCTGCACCCTTGATTTTCCCTAAACGCTGCGATACGGAGCATTGGTATGCCAAATTAAAAAACTCCTCATTTTAGTCTGTGTACAAATTCGTTTCAGAATGCAAATTAAAATTTCAGACTCTGAAGTTGCAAATTTATTTTCAAATATTTTGTTTTAAATATTTTTCTTTTATTTGGTAACTTGTTTTGAAAACTACTGTTTCTTTTTCAACATTAAGACTGGTTCCAATACAATTTTAAACTTTTGAAAATTTTACCGACATACATAATTATTGGTAAAGCAAACACAAACGAATTTAAACTTTTATTGCTTTTTAAGATTGCAGTTCATTGTAACAAAGCTGATCCTTTTTTAGTTAAGATAAATGGTTTAAGTAAATAAATTTTTATTTGTGCAGCGCCTGCTTTAAAACTTTTTGATTTTTTTAATATTGTTTAGATTTTATAACTCTTTATTAACTAGCACTTTTATAAACTTGTCAAATAATTTATTATGTTGTTATTAAAAATATATAAACGTTAAGTTAATTTGTATACGATAAATTAAAAGTGACGTAATCGAATAGGACTTATTCTAAGATATATTGGTTTTTTAGCTTGATTATAAATAAAGACTATTTTAAGACATTTAAATTGCTACCAAAATTTGTCTTATTTATCGTTAAAACAAATTTTAAAGATTTTATCATATGAGATCAGCTGAAACGTAACAAGAGAGTAAACTCAATGACTCTAATGTTTAAAACTTAATAAAACTTAATGCAACAAAAGTGACATTCTCCCTAATTGTATAACTTTTGTTTTTTAGTATTAACCCAAGAATGCTGACATTATTTTTTTTTTGTATTGTAGTGATAACAATATTTCTGAAAAGTTGTATGCTTTTAAATATGCTTTTTAGAATATTTAAAATAAATATATCTATAAAGATCATTTATTTGTTCACTTACTTTTTACTTAAAAATTCTTTTCAATAACAATTTTTGATGAGAAAAAATGGTACTATAAAATTTAATAACTTATAAAAATACACACAAAATAAAGTGCGTTTCAGTTCTAAAATCTAATCTAAAAGATTATTTAAACATTTATATATGATTTAGATATGCTTTGGCAAAACACGGCATTTCACTCAAAAAAATTTCCACATTTATTTTAAATAATCAATAATATATTTTATTGTTAATAAAATATAATATCTTTTATTGTTTAATTGTTAGCCTGCTGATCTGCACTACCCCTTAAAATAATATTGCTTGTGTTAGGAAAGAAGTAAAGATTTCAAGAAAGATAGACGGACATTCGAGATTTTAGCATATGTGTATTGCACAATGTCATATTTAAGTTAAAGCATTTGAGAGCACGATATAGGAACATAATTTGAAAAGTAGGCTTGCTGGTAGATCTAAATTTATTGAAGAAAATCCTAAAGCCCGTAGATGTAGTCTAGCAGTTCTTTTTTGCTGCTTTATGAAATAGATTGGGAAACTTTTACTACCCTGCTAAGGGTGGTATTAGCTAAATTATCTGTTACTTAAGGTTATTCTTGGATGTTTTCGTTAGGCATTTTAATTCGTCTAGTTTCACCTTAAGTATAATTTTTAATATAATTGAGGTATTTAGAAAAACGCATTAGAATAAAGCAGAAATTTGTTGGTACCCAAACTTAATTTGCACGTCATTATTAAAATAGATATACAAATAAAATAGATATTTAAAAGAAAGTGGTAATAGTATACATTCCAAAATATACAAAAAGATTGTTATACGTCTTCCACACGAGTAATTTCTTCTTTTCGTAATGCAAAACCCCCTTACAGCACAAAGGCATCAAAAATTAACAAGCCCCTGATAAGAACACTGACCTTTAGTATTTTCAATGAAATTTGAACATCTAGACGTACCTTGCCTATCTAGGGTTAACATCATTAATGTTTCATTTTGTTAAATATTTACCCTCATACAATAACGTGAGCACTGTTATATGGATTTATATATTCTTTGTACATACATATGTACCATGAAGATATATGCAATGATTCGTTAATTTTAATGTCAAAATGGTGACGGAAATGTCATAAATGATATTTTCATCATTTATCAAAGTTGAAAATAATTATCAGTAAAGTGGTTTAAGAATTACAAAAATATATACTTTTTTAGAAATGCACGAGTATGTACATAATACTACTTATGTTAATACTAACATATATGTATATCGTAAATAGAGTGACATGGACTTTAAAATATACAGAAGAATAATCATTTTGAAGAAATTTTCAAATGTAATTAAATTAATAAGAATTTGTTGTTATTTAAAAAAATTATTGCATTGTGAACCAATAATTGTTCTACAATGTTTACGATAATTAATAAAATAAAAGTCAATACATCAATTATATTCAAAATTTAATTGTAAAAAAGACAATGTACCCTTGAAGAAATGCAGTCAGCTGAGAAACACAATATAACACACATGTATATTAAAGTTTAAGCAATTTAAAAGATTTAAATTTTCTAAGCTAACTATTACTCAAAATCTATTTATTTTATTAAATACTCCTTGTGTAATTTATTAACAAATAATTTAATTTTAGTGGTTTCTAACCCAAAGTGATTATTATTTTGGCTAAAGTTCGTAATATTTTTAGTCAGAATTTTAGTTTTTGTTTATTATTAAAAACTCTGCCGAAATACCGTCGAAATATTCATGAATTAGAATTTTTTACATACCAACAATTGCTCAAGCAATTTATAATTCTTTAAAATATTATCACGTGTAATATTGTATAATATTTTTTATAGACTGGTTGTGCTAGAAAACAAATATACGAGTAAATCAACCATAGAAAAGGCACGCTTTGCTAAGTAGTATAATGACCGTATTTAAATTTAATGAAAAAGCTAACTAGTTCCTGTTCTCAAAGGTAACGTTATTGCTTAAAAAGTTACAAAACAATTTTATTAATATTATAAAATAATTTCGTAACTGAACAGAAATAAAATTTTCGAAATTTTTAAAACATTTTGTTTAGTTATTCAACAGAAAAGTAGCGGATATTTTAGAATAATTGGTTAGCTGAGCAATAAAAAATTTTCACAAGTTAATTAATTTCATAATCAAAAAGTGCAGATATTTTTTTGAGATAAAAAAAAATAATAACACAACAATTCTTGAAGTAAATCAGGCATTTAAATCTAATACTCATATTATACCCAGAAAGAAAAACGGCATACTAAATTCAAGTATTTTCTGCTTTGACTACGAGTTGTAATCAAAATTTTGAGTACAAATATCAACAAAATGTACTTTGATCAAGTTGAAAACGGGATTACTTTAGATAACCAATCCTTGAGTTTCTTAAAATTAGTACAAAATTCTTTAATCACGTATAACATCTTGAATTAACTAAAAAATGAAATTGAGCAGATAATGTTCCGTACTTAAATCAATCTTTCTGTACTTTACTTAAGTAAATCTGGGATCACCGCTTGGGATTGATTTAGGCCCGAATAGATCGATTTTTCTTTTGAGTTTGTATTTTATGCGCGGCCAAACCGTTTTTCCAATCACGATAAAATTTATCGCACATAGTCTGTAAGAAGCCGAGAAGAGTATGTCGCAAGTTTTTTTTATCCAAGACAAGGAGGGATGGGAAAATTTTCTGCCTCTTTGAAATGTTGAAACGATTTTAATATAATTTGTAAAATTGATAGATCTTCGTCCAAAAAGTCACATAGGTTATGTACATATCCTGGTCCTAGGAAGGAGATAGTGGGGAAATTTGTGCCTTTCAAAAATGTTAAAACTAATTCTATTGATATTTAGAACTTGAAGGAAGGAAGAGATACAATTTCTGAATCTCAACTCGATTTTAGTATAATTTAAAATATAGATATCCCTTCGTTTAGAAGGAGACATTACGCTACGTACCTTCTAAAAAGTAAAACCAGTGAGGGAGTAAGGGAAAAGGTTCTTCTCCCCCTGGAAACTTTGAAGTCGATTTTAGTAGAATATAAATCATGGGTTTAATTTAGAAGAAGACATAGGCCATGTATATTATTAATACTAGGCGACTAGAGTAATAATTTCTGTTCCTCCGAGACTTTCAAATCGGTTTCAAAGAAAATTTTTTAAATTAAAATTTCCGTTCACAAAGAGACCTTAAAATAAAAAGCACTTCACTATTTTATTCAAAATCGATTTTTTTGTATATTTCTATGGATTATCTATTGAAATATGGAAAAAATCGCTATTGAAAAACTTAACATTTTGATCAAAATCTTTCTGCATTCCATTGTGATGTTAATTATGATTGTAGTTTGCATTCCAGAAATGGATAAGATATGTGGGAATTGTGGTTCACTTAAATTCATTTAAAACGAAACACCCGGGATGAGTTGCGCTAATGGAAAATTAATATTACCAAAACAGCGACATGTAATTTAACTTCAAGCGAATGCAGCTCCCGACTCACATTGTTTTTCCAATTACAATTAACAAGTAGCAGGGACTGTCACTGCAGGTGTGCAATTTAATTAGAAATTTAGAATTTAGAAAATCCATGTTCAAGAGTTGATCAACTAAAATTTTTATATGTTCTTGCTAAAAGGAGTAAAACAGGAGGTATTGTCTACCCCGAAGCGTTTAAGTAAAACACTTCTTAATTTTACAAATGTAATTGTAATCATAAGTTATACTTTTTCTTATAAATATATATTTTATTTTATGACGAAGGGGGTAGCAAATCAAACCGGGTGTAGCAGTATTTATTAAAAAAATTTATGTCACTTTTTGAAATTATTATTTTAATGGTCTCTAATATATTAAAAATCAACTGAGAAGCGCATAAAAAATTATTTAACTTTTACAAAATTTTATGATTCGAAATAATAACGGTCTTGCTAAAAACCTGTATTTTAAGGAAATACTATGAGTATTTTTTAATAAAGAAAATAAAAATAAAAACCATTTCAAAGGTCCGTTGCTAAATATATTTCCACAGTTAAAACTCCTTTTAGATCGCCAAACTATGTTTTATTCATCAAAGTCATCTCTGCTTCCATTCCGGCAAACAGAAATAAAAAAAGGAAAACTTATTGCATCGGAAAAGCTTTCTAATACAAAACCGATTAACGATTAAACGAACAACACAGTGACTACACAATTAATTATTATTGAAAACGTATTTAAGCTTTTCGGTTTTTATAGTGGATTTACTAAATTCATTAAAAAAATATTGGAGGCTTGAATTTTAGCAATAAAACATTTCATCTGATATAAAAGTTCAAGTATTTAAAAAGTGTTTTTATCCTTTAGACGGCTATTAAAAGAAGTCTTTTTTATCATAATTTCAAACATATTACTTACTCATCTTTTAAAAACAAATACCGTAAAAAAGATATATTTATGTTATTTTTTATATAAAGCCTTTTATGATATTTATCTTCAAACATTAAAAAATTTTCATTTTACAGCCCGTTCTCAAATTTATAATTACGCATGAATTCTAATTTATAAGAACTATTAATTGATGAGATTCTTTTAATAAAACTGCACAGTTTGCCTTTAAGGCTTAAATTTATCCAAAAAAAAGTGTAACTAAAAACGTCGAAAACCCATCAAAAGTTACGCTTCCTTTCTCAGAATTTATGCAGAAATAAATTTCAAGGTTACAGTTTTGAGTTTGGCTTGGCACACAACATTTTTTAACAAACAAGTAACTAATGATGGCTGTATTTTCCACTTTTATTTTTTAAGGTATTTAATTCAAAACTATAATTAAGTTGAACATATTTAACGAAATGCGTAAAAAACTTAAATTGTTTTTTAACGCAGGATAAAGTGCTAATAACCACAGACTTGTCTGTCGTTGATTTTTTTTCAGTGATGCAATTTCTTAGCATACCTTTTGAGATTTGTATTTTATTATGAAAACGATCACTAAACGTTTGTTTATATCAGTTTCTTTAAGTAATAAATTTATAGCCGCTGAAGTATTAAATTGTATAAAAAAAGTCGAAAGCCAGACTACTACAATTATTGTTTTTTTACCTCAACAGAAGTCAATCATCATCAGCATCAGCTACATTTATTTTTTTGCATCCTGTAGAAGCCCATGATAAAGGCCGGAATGCTGGCTTAAATTCACAAGATGCACCCAGCAAACAAAATATCAAATGTTTAATATATTATTTTTTTTATATACTATTTTAAGCTTTTCAAAAACTTTCCCAACAAATAAATTATATTCGAAATGAATCTATTTTATTTTCTTTACAATCTCGATTGATAAATTTAAGAAATACTTAATTAAGATTTTATATTCCGTTTTGCCTTATTAAATACTTTCTTTGGAACCCAAAAGGGCGTTTAATTGTATAGATAAGGGTTGTAAAGAAAATAAAATAGATTTCATCATGATCTAATAACACAGGGGGCAAATCAAGGCATTCGATATCGAGCGAAATTTCCATACAAATTCAATAAATTTTATATGGGATTTTACTCGATATCTGTTTATAACCACAAATCAAAAAAAACAGCTGACTACAACATAAAGAAATTGTATTTTGTATGTTAGTGATGGAAAATTAAATTTTTCTTCGGTACAAAAATAGTACTTTTTTGACCTCCACAGTACTAAATTAAAGTCTTTGTAATTTTTTCTTTATTAACTAAAAACATATAGCAAACGTTATTCTTAAACCCTTTTCACACCAAGATAAAGGCTCGAGATTAAAGTTTTAAATCATATTGACATTCAGTTGAGAGTAAATGTTTAATTCTGACCTTAATGTTAAACTACATTGATCTTCTCTCACTATGGTATATATGTTATATGCAATTCTTGAACGCGTAAAAGTCAAATTAGTTTGAAAGTACTAAATGATCCGGAGGAGTAACACAGTATTACGTCGGTATCATAAATCCGAGGACCGAAATTATTCGCTATGCTTGAAAAACGTTTTGCAAAATTGTAAACTTATTAGCACACAAACAACAAAAAAGTTCTACTTGAAGTGTATTTTGAGTTTTAAAACCACTATAATTTAGGAAAATACATATTTTTAAATTTTCGAAATCTTAAAGAAGATAAATGTAGTTTAACATTAAGCTTAGCACCAAACATTTGTAATAAAAGCAAGTTCTTCTTTTGATGCTCTGTTGTATCATATAAAACATTTACTGTTTCTCTGTGTATTTTTTGCTCCGATTCGGTCTGTACACTTGATATTTTATTTGGCACGGTTTCACAGAACAACAGAGCAACTAAAGGCCACATTGTGTGTTTTATTTAAGTGGCGTTTTTAAACACATGTTAAAGATTTTATTTCGTTTTTATTCTCTTCTCTAATTGAAAGTCATCTCATTTGTATTAAATTTAAAAATTTAACGATCATTTCACATCATGATTTTTAATTTTTCTTTTGAAGTTTCAGCTTCAAGTTTAGTAGGTTTGACCGTATAGTCTTGGAGATGGTCTTTTGCGGTTATAAAATGTTCTATATGCTTTAATTAATTATATTTAAGTCTTTAAATTTTTATGTATGCCTATTTATACATATAAACACACAATTAATGTCAAGTTTAAGTGACAGACAGGCGCGTCAGATACTCTGTTTTTATTTTACAATGTTATAAATTGATAAATTTGATCTATTTTGTTAGTAACTTAAATCGTGGTATTCATATAAAAATTTATTGATAAATTTGCAAAAACAATGTAAGTTTGCTTTCCTTTGAAAAATATTTAAAGACTGTATTTCCTCTTTTTCTTTAATAAATATTACAAATAATTTTATTAGAAAATCCTTTTATAGATTTTCTTAACAATCGATTGGTTGATACAATTACTGCTGATGCAAATGGGCTAATGAGCTCTCACATCCACAAATAATTAATCCAATCGGGGTGCTCAGTTGGAGATGTTACCCTGAAATTATTGAAATTGTTTCCAATATAGTTTTGGATTAGTTAAACGGCGCAAAGTTGTTTGAGGTCACGGACATATCACATAGTTTAGTTCTTTTAAGTTTACTCGAAAAATGTAATATTAAACATAAGAGCTTTTAATTTTCTAACGATTTTTTCAGATTTAAAAGTACAAATGCAACACAAATTTATCACTATGTAGTACAAACGCGGAACTCAAAGCAATGGATTTCAATTAAATGCTTATGAAATCGTCTGGTAAATTAACGAATAAATGAATAATAATGGATAACTTTTTAAGAGTTTTCGGACTTGATTTAAAAACACACACACACACATAAAATTTGGAGAAATGACGCTGAACCAAATTTAGTAAACCCTTTACAAGAAAAAATAGTTAAATCAACAGATTTTTTTCAAATCTGCACAAAATTTATTTAAATAAACAAAATATTCTTCAATTCAACTCAGTATTTTCTGTTAAAATATATTTTAGCAAAATCTGTTTATTTGAATAAAAATTTGTCAAAAAGATAGGTAAAATTTTGTTTAATAACGCATCGTTAGGCGAACTACACACAAAAATATTTATATTAACATCCTTAATGTAACGTATTCGTTTATTTCACATAATTTTGTTATTATAATTAATCGAAATGAAGAACAAGAATAATAGCAACTGGTAAAAAGTGTTGTATTGAATAAGAATTAGGTAAGTTTTCGTTCAAGTAAAGAGAAGCATTTTTTAGTAATAATGACTAAAAAATTAATAGGTTCGAAGAATTTTCGTTAAGATCATTTGGATTTAACTAATGTCTTTTAATAAAATTAAATAAAATTACTTAAAATAACTAGTCTCATTTAGAATTGAATAAAGTCCTCTAGAATCCAAGAAATTTCTTTGAATTTTACTATTTTATTTTAGTTGAATTGACGTGTAAAAATAAATACATTTTTTCAATTTGTCTAATAAAAAAAATAATAATAAACAAGAACAGTCAAGTGCGTGATGAAAACCAGTAGTATACTTTACATATTTCCATTTGTGGTTTGTTATAATATATTTAAAAATGCAGTTTTGTGGATAAGAAATAAAAGTTTTAAATAAGTTTGACAAGTTGAAGTTACGTATACGACTAAATCAATTTATTAAAGTTTTGATACCAAATTAAATAATTTTTAATCTAGGTAAGATCTATACAAATTATTATTAGTATTATATTCTTGTAGAACATTATGTACTTCATACTCGTGAACATATAGATTCTCCAGAACAAAATATCAACGATTATATGTAAGCCATTCTTTTGGAGAACTGCTCTTGAGCGGTATTGGAAGGCCATTGGGCTGCAAAAAAAGCTACCGCCTACACGAAGTGTCACAAGCCAAATGCTTTTCTAATTTATTAAACAAATGGTCACTATAAAAAAAAACCGTTAGGTTTCAAGTATGTAATACTCATTAAATTTTTGGTTTTTCTTGTGATGTCAACTGCTTTCTTTCTTTCTAAAATTTAGTGTTTTTTTAATGTAATTGTACGAGTGATAGACAGATAGCTTGCGACAGCGTATAACAGGCAGTTAATTTGCATTATAGACTTTAAAAAAATATATATGATTATTTTTTACCTTATTAAGTAATTTTTTTACCTTTATAATAAAGCACTCGGTATGCTTTCATGGCAATTTTAAAGCTTTCTGTTCCAAAATTTATTCTGTGTTTGAAGATAGTATCAAAGACAATTATAGTAAACATTTACTCCAAACTATAAAGGACATCGAAAACGTAAGTGAAAGTAAGTTCAACGTACTATGATTCGTTGTAAGATTTACAACACTATTTGTTATGTTTTCATATGGTTTTTGTATGGGAATTTTTATATCTTTAATGTAACCGACGGAAAATGACGCTTCCTAATTGATCGAAGCACTGTAGCTGCCTGTGAAGAAGAGGTTTTGAAAAAATTTAATAATTTTATATAAGAATTTTGTAAGCTACAAAAGAGTTCATAAGATTTTCAAACTGTTGTGTTGATTTTTTATTTCATATTATGCACTCAATTACAGTTTACAAAATTCTTGTATAAAATTGTGTAAAACCGTGAAGGTAAAGATACTTATAGGGCTTGCAAAATGAACAGTAAAATAACTAATATATCTTCAATATTAATAAAAAAAATTTAATCATATATGTTAAATTTATTAGTTCATTTGAATAATAGTCCGTCTATGTAAACACAAAACTATTTAAATTAACATGAATAAAAATTATTCAATATTAATAAAATATAACAAAAATAAATAATTAATTTGGCCAATTTCTTACTCAATTTAACTAAAAGTTAGTTACATGTACGACGAAGAGGTAAAATTGAACAGACATTGCTTTTTTATAAATACTTACTAAAATTTATCCTTTTAACGAATAATGTCCGTAAACTTGAATATGGTTAGGCTGTATAATAATCTATCTACATATCTTCAATTATTCATTTTGCAGTATTTAGGTAAATTATTGGGTAAATGTATGAAATCTTTATTTAAATAGATAGATCTATTAAAGCCAATGTTTAAATGGGATTTCATGTAAATATTGACCGCGGCTTTCCGTCAAATAGTTCAAACCCGATTTTCGGCACACTCACTCCAACTTATCGGCGCGTATTATCAATCGAATTCTTCAATATTTGCTTACAGTGCGTCAACCGCTTCTCTATAGCCCCACAAAAAAATTTAAAGGTGTTAAATCACACGATCTTGGCGGTCAATTGACCGGTTCCATACGTGAAATACACTGAGTTGCAACGGGTGCGTTCGTTTCTAATAATTAATGAATTAAGTAATTTATTGAACTGTTGGGCACACTCAGAGAACTCATTTCGATTAACTTTTTTTAAACTTTTTATTGATAAGTATTACTCTGTGCAGAACTTGACGCGAATATATTTGAACTACGAAGCTTAATGACGTTCTTTAATTAGAGTTTCAGTTTACTTCTTGAAAACATTCAAAGTTTCTACCGCACAAATTAAAATACAAAAAAATTTGAATAGAAATGGTTCTTATTAGGCTAAAGTTTGTAATATATTTAGTAAGTTAAAAAGACTGAACATGAACAAATATTCCAGATGAGCAGGTGAAACGCTAAAATTAATTTATTTGTACTTACACGGTTGGATTGAATTGCGTAAATTAAAATAATCCTTAAAATTTGAGAATAGTATCTAGTGGTTTTAATAAAGTGCTTTGAAAATTTAAAGTTCTTTAAAGTTTAAATCAAAGCCTCAAATAAAAATCTGTAAGCAGAGCTTAACTAAACCGATAAATTAATTTAATTTTTAAATACTACGGAATAATTATAATAAAGATTATTATATGATGTTCCATTATTAATTTCAAAAGTTTACCGAATTTTAAGTAGTGGCTGTAAAACATACTACAGTATAATACTACATAAAGAAAATACGATATATATAAAGCATGAGTTTATTTATGAAATGTAACTTTTACAATATTTTGTTACAATTTATTTTAAATACATTACCAACAAAGAGCTTCACTCGTACTGAAGTAGGAAAAATCATTTACAGAAAACCAAATAAACAGCCTCCAAGGCTGACAGACTAAGCTAATTACTTTGCTAAAGGCTGTTGAAAAGTTGTAATTGTAAAATATATAGAGATGGTCAAAATCAATTAATATACAACACAAAAGACTTAAGAAGCGAACTTTTCTTATTCAACAAAATTAATAATTGTGATGATAAAAAAAACTATTTGTACAACCCCAATCCATCTTCTTTATACTAAAAATGTTGAAAAGTCTGAATTATCTAAATTTATTATTTATTTATTATTATTTTAGTTTTAAGACTTTCATATCTCTAAATTTGAAGTCTTATATCTCTCATAACGGCCACAAAGAAAAAAGAAAATGTTCTTATATTTTAATTTTTTACCCTTGATTTTAACTACTTATTACTCCAATTAACGTCTTACCCTAGAACTCACTTCTATATACTTCATGTTAATCTATAATGATATTAAATGCGCTTATCACTAGCGTTAAAAAATCACTCCAACAAAAGTTGTACACACGTGAACCAGATTCAAATAATTGCCACCGTACTTTAATTTATATTCTTCCTCTTGAAAAGTTATCGACAAGTGCATACAAATATTTATGTAAGCGAGCATCACTGTCAGTTTTACTTATGCATCTTTTGTGTTGTTGACTGTAAGACGAAACAGCATTAGCATTCAACTTAGCATAACTTGCCTTTATTTAAGCTTAAACTTAAGCGACAGGATCATCATTCATCGTCATATTCATTGATGATGTATCATCGGCACTGAGTACCATAAATATGGACGACTTACTGCAGTTTTTGTTAATGATCACGTTTTTTGCGCTGACATTTCTTTAAAGTTGATCTTGGCCAAAGATTTCAATGCAAACAATACTGGAGTCAGAATCGGCAACAATAACAACCTACACATCAGTCATGCCTTATGATCTTGCTTCCCATAATACTTAGCAACACTAAACATGGAGAAATCACAATGAAAGCTTTTTTTTCTTAAAAAATTTATGCTTATATGGTTTGTTTAAATGTGTACATCTTTTATACATAAGAAGATTTCAACAAGATTTTTGCAAACAGTAACTGAAATTCCTTTTTTTGTGTCTTTTTTTGTTTCATAAACTGTGTATGTATTTGGTTAATGTGAATTATATCATAAGGAATTGCTTAAACAAATCAAATATTTTGCATAATTTCCAAAATTCAAAAAGTTGCAATTAACTATTGTTCAATTCACAAGCTCAGTCGTGTGGCTTATCGTTTAAGAAAATACAATATTTGTTTATGTGCTTGTGAACACAAAGTAGTATGTGAAATTAGTGAGTTTGACAAGAATTTTTAATTATTATACGTATAATTTTTACTACAAAATTTGTTAATATAAATAAAAATAAACATAAATGATATCACCGGAGGAAATATCACTAGATATTGCAAAACTTACAAAGTACAAATTCGAGATAAATTAAGATATAAACACATTCACGACAGAACGCTACACGGGTAAATGGCTACAAATGTCGCTGGCTTCATAAAAAATTTACAACTTTTTGCGGGATTTCGCTTTTTTTGCAATTTGGGTTAGTTTTTATATTTTTTGGTTTCATCGACTTTTAAATTATATCAAACATTTTAATCATCCCAATGACTGGAAGTTGCAAATTTTCGCCATTTTTTGGTTTTTTGCGAGTTTTTCACATTCCTTGCATTTGTAGCTCGTTTTAAAAAAGTTTACGAATTGTTCTAAATATTGCAACTTTTGACGGAATTCCGGGTTTTTTGCAATGTGGGTGACTTTTAAAAATTTTTTCAGCTTAAATATGCTGATTCAACATATCGTCTAAACTTAGCTTTAAAAATAGAATTTTTCCATACCTGTCCTCAATACTAACATTTATAAAACATATAAAATTCAAACGCATAATTATAACACACTTTTGTATGAAAATTACCAACAACAAAAATACAATACTGTATAATTAGACGATTATACAACACATACGACGATAACACGAGCTTGTGAATTGAATATATGTTTTTTCTTAAATGTATTTTGAAAGCCGGATAGGTACCTCCGAGGGTCAAGATGTTATGTGAACTAGGAGTCGTAAGTAATAATTAAGAGTAACTTACCTGGTTTAGTTATTAGCAAGCTAAAAAACTGTTCCTTTTTAGATGTAGATTCACAGTTTATAGAGAATTGTAATGCAAAGGGAACCTTGCACTTGTATATGAAAAATAGCGAAATACTTTTTTAACTCTACTAAACCAGCGAGAACCTGGAAAAAATTGCATTTTCTTTGCTTATTCTAGGAGGTTTTAAGCAACATTTACAGCCTGGCCCACGATGTCAAACGATATCATTCTTTTGTGAAATTACATTGAAAACAAAAACAATTTCAAAAATTTTGTTTTTGTTTTAAACTTAATTTCTCAAAAAACAATACCATTCGACATCGTGGGCCATGCAGTAATCACTTTTATAAACGTTACGGATAAATAATATCAAAAGCTTTTTAATATGGAAAAAGTACATTTTGTTTCGAAAAAAATTGAAAAGTATGTATTGTTTGCGAATTTTATAAAGTGGGGCAGGCTCAAAATTTTCTTTTGAAATATTAGACAAATTTATAATGAAATTAATTGGCTAAAAATTATACTTCACAATATATAGTACTCTTCCGATACTTCGCACATGCGATTGTGCGGACACATCTATAATCCGGACACAGCTACAAAGCGGGCAGTATCACTTACAGGTAACTGGGAAGTATGATATTGCGGCAAGTTTGGGATGGGTCGAATAATTCCAAGCACGTCACGGAGCTAGAAGGCTTAAAGTCTGTGATGGAAGACATCTCAATGATAGATCTATACTGTGTGTTCAACATTTTTTTAAGTTGCAAATGAATACAAAAAAAAACAACGTACATACTCGCATGAGTTTCCAATTTTTTCGGCTCAAATATAAATGTAAAATTTCTTGAACTACAATTTTTAATAAAAAACTTCCTAAGTAAGTGAAAAGTTTATTCAATTTATATCCTTAATAAAAATCTCATTAAAATAGTACTGCATTTATTTCCATTTTTCAATCGTTACTGTAACGATCAAATTAATTATGTATGTTTTATTATGTGACTTTATACAAAATAAGCAAGACGTATACATAGTACACATTTTTTCAAAAGAGCACATTTACAAAAATACACAGGTTTGTACACAGATTTCGTAGTGGTGCTATCATTGGCCTTTTTTTAAATGCTGCTGAAAACGTCATTCAGTCAACGACGAAGGTTACAGAGAAATTATGCAAAGGCCGTTTTGTTACGCGATATAAGTTCACTGAAGTAGAATCTTATCTAAACGAAAGAACGTTAATTCACAATATCTGCAGGGTCGTCTGCTGTGTCAAACTTCTAGTTCTATTAAATATTTGTAGATGGCGCACGCCGAAAGTTACCAGTTGTGTTGGATTCTTTCCTGTTTCTTTCATAGTAGAAAACTCGATATCTTTCATTATCTTTTTACTCTCAGCATAATATATATTGCTTGGGATTCAGTCCAAAAATTTGTTAAGGGGAAAATATTTTTTTTTATAAAACGGGATTTTATCATCATAGGTCCGTTGTTTACTAAGTATACTCTTTGTTCCTGTTTAGCAGATACAAAAAGTTTTTCATTATTGATTTATGCAACAGATTTTGTTTATTTACAATATTCACTGTACAGAGTACTGTCCGCCTTTCTGTGTCTGAGCAGTTTATGGAGGTTTCCATATGGCGCATAAGGTCATTTGTACTATAGAAATATTCTTTATATAAATAGAAGATCACAGCTTTTATTATCCGCTTTAAGTTGGATGCTCCCGTAAATTGAATTGTGTAGGTTTTGTTTATCAAATTGTAAATGACAAATTGAAATTTTTTTGCAAAGTTGGACAGTTATTTTTTTCCTTTTTCCTGTTCATTCTATTTGAATTTCTTTTACATGGCAGCATCTAGTTTATTAAAATTGCATATTTGGTGTTGTATGTATGTTACTATTTAAAATTCTGAAATTGCTTTTAATCACTTGTGCATAACCTTTTTTACCAAAAGGTCATTGATAAGATTATCATTGATAAACATGAAAAAATCTGCAAAATGTGTTCATGAAGGTGATTAATGTTTTTTAAATCATATTGAAGTTTTTGTTAAAAAAATTTATAATTTTATACGAGATACCTTTGTTTCTTTATATTCTTTCTGCAAATCCTTTTAATTTGTCTCAGTGATGGCATTTTAGTGCGTTTCGGGTATTTTTTTGTACTTTTTCTCACAGTGTATTTTCTGCTTTTTTGTACAAATGTTTTTAGTTATAATTTGGCTGCTCTTTTAGGCGCAAATAGTACTTTCTGAGCAACCATGAATTTTTTCCGCTGGGTTTGAAAGACCATTCAGTTTAATGAATTTGTTTATAAAAAAAATTAGAAAGCGGTTATCTTTAAATTCAGTCACTGCATTTCTGCATATTTAATGTGGTTTAAATTTGAAAATGAATGTTGAAGCAATTTTTAACTGCCTTCAAGTGTCTGTAGCAAAATCAATTCGAACGAATCCTATCAAAAATCTTAATATTTTATAACATCTGTTTTGTCGCCTGTTTGTAAAGACGAAATGGATATTTTTATAGCAAAATAAACGAAAATAAAACAACAATCGATTGAAATTCGATTTTGAATTCCCTTTTTTTTAATCCATTCCTTATTTTTTAGAATTTACAAAAATGTGTATACTACACATCGCTCTTTTAATGCAACATGATCTCATATCTTATATAAATCAAAACTTTTAAGTTACTTAGATAAGGTAAAAAAAATTTACAGTAGCATATGTATACCCACTAAAACCAAATGTGTACGCACTCGAAAGCCAATACAGGCCATACCTGCTAACATTATTAATAATTCACATACATATACTTTTAAATTTTGTCTAAACAAGTTATTTTATTTATTTTATTCTTATATATATGCCTATATTCTTTCAATCCTGTTTTTGTTCAGTTACTTTTTTACTTTTGTTATATTAATTGTGATTTTATTTTAATGCATCATGCTACTTGATCTAAAATTATTTTGAAGCAAATTGTATATTGGGTATTTATTTACCTTCACTTTTTTAATATTTTTTGGCATAACCAAAATTTCTCAACCATTTATTATGGTGCTTTTTTACTCTTTCCTTGTATTTTTTGCGCTTTTTACCCATTTTGGAACAGCTTACGGTGCTATTGTTCCTTCTAGAGATACCAACACTAATTTGTTTTCAGAAATACCTACTTTATAAGAAATATTTTTTTATTTTCCTTTATGTAAATGCTTTTCAGTTGTCGGCTTTACCTTAAAATGTATATCTGAAAGTGCAATTATATTAAAGTGTTTCGTTTAGTTTAGATTTCTACACCTAGAAACCAACATCTAATTCAAATGAAACACCTTTAAAAACAAGGCACATATGTTTGTATATAGTAGAAGCGTTCAGCAATAAATTACAATTTATTATATCCATATTTTCTTTAATTATTATTTGTAGCACAAGTGTTTTAGGTTTAACAAATCAGTTAAACACTTTCAATTGTGTTTCAGAGCACATGAGAAAAAAACTAAAAATATTTCTTCCAATCTTAAAAACGACAACTGTGAGTTAGTATTGTCCCTTATATGGTTAAATATATGCCATTGTTTGTTCGTAAGCAAGCGAAATGTGTATTTTCGTAAGAGCTTTTCTTAAAACACAAAAAATATTTCATTTTTAAATACTTGTTTTATAAGATTTTAATAAGTTAAAAAATATATTTTAAACGGTGGTTTCAGTTTGTTTTGTTTGAAAATGTTGTCATCAGAATACCAATAATTAATGTTGTTTGCATATTGCTGTTTTGTTAGTCGTATGTATAATTTAACCATAGTAAATTTAACGTAATAGCAGATAATGGAACTTTACAAAAGTGTACATATTAAAATTTATTTAATAAAATATTACAAATATTTAAGTATATAAAAATTGCTGACTAAAACCTTCGCGTTCTATTTCATTTATTAATTATATTATTACTTAATTTCGACAAATGAACTTTTAATACTTAAATACTAAAAACTAATACTCGTTTATTTTCTTCTGTTTAGTTATACCAAAAGTAATTACATAACTTTATTCTTTCCAATAACCCCAATGTTTCATATTACTGATAATTGCTCATATATGAAAATGAAGTAGCTGAGTTAAATAATTACGTTTGTTGACACATTATGCTTTATTAAATGTCATTAACAACAACTGAATGCCATTTGTTACATTACAAGAATTCATTTTTTTCTTGGTAAAGAATCTAGACGTCATGAACAAAAAAAAACTTGTCAAACAAAGAGTCTGGACAAAATCATTTTACTAATCAGACACAACGTTTAACAAAACTTGGCAGTTTTTTTTTTGTCTGAGACATTAGCACGATGAAGTTTTTGTTAAATATCCCAGTAAAAATTAAATGAATGAAATTTAAAAACTACATTTTTTTATTTATATACCAAGCGAAGCTAAGTTTTGAATTTAATACTTTAAAACAGCTACTTTCTAAAAGTCGTATAAAATGAAAATATATTTGTAGAACTTCTTAAAATAAATTCTGAAACCATTCTTCACATAATTTTGCTCCTTGCAGAAGATATCTAAATAAAAGAAAACTAACTCGAAGAACTTTTATTTTAAAGAGAAGTAACACTCAGGCAATTTGTATGCCTACCAATACGTAGGTGTCTTTACCTTCTTTGGGAAAGGGTTACTGAGGGAGGACAGATTGTGAAAAAGAGAAAGCTTAATTTTTACAATTCTGATATTGCGCGTTGTGTTAGTTTTTAGATCAGTGTTGCAGCGCCTCTGATTTTAAGTAGGCGCATTAAATGTGTTAAGCTCTGCAGCCATTTTACTATTTATTTTACTTCGGCGCGCCGGCGATTTTGCTACAATACCGACGAAGAAGAGCGCCGTGATGTCCGCTAGCATACACCAGTATCAATTGCTGCCGGTACTGTTCAGTGGCCAGTGCTATGCCTTCGTCACTTCAACAGTGCAACTACAACAAATACAGTGGCACATCTGAAAAAATGCTGGATGTTATGACTTGCCTGAAGCTGGCCTCGAAGCCACGTTCTTTGACATTATTTGCTTTTTAGTCAACGCGCTAACTACTTCAGCCAACAGAACAGAAATTTTTATAGAAAATGTCCCTAAAAAGGTTACAAATGGCGTGGAATTACGTTACTTATAATAATAAACTAAATAATCGCCCATATCATAAAAAAAGGGCTCGCTAAAAATATAACACCCCAATTTAGAACACAATAAATTGGTTCCTGTCCGAATAAATCATGCATTGACGACGTTAACATATTTATAATAATACTGGAGTAGTCAGTTGAACGGAGGCCTCTACTATATCTAATATTAAGGAACATCGGAAAAGCATTCCTTACTCCCAATCTTTAATAATTTAGAAAGCCCTTCAATGTTAATTATTCTGACAAAAAATAATTCAGTTTGTAAAGAGCTTTTATTAAAGCTGTTACATTCACCACTGAAAGTAAGGTAAGAAAAACAATTTACATTTTTGCTGGTATAAGGCAGAGATGCGTCATGTCATCTGGGAACGGAGATATTGCATGTATACGACAAAGTCGGTTAGATAATTTGAGGTTTGCCTTCTCTCTTTATAACAGCGGGCTGTGGCAGCAAAAGAACCACCTTCCCATAACTATTAAGATACAAGAAAATGGAACTGAATAGATCAGACCATTCGAAAAACGAGCAAAGATATTCCCAGAACTGGTATTGAGTGGAATTCGCAAAGACACCGCAGAATACGAACTCCAGATATATAGGGATAGATATAACTGAAATCTTTAGACACATTTTAGCAAATGTGGATAAAGTCATTTACTCTTCGCCAGAAATGCATTTTTTTCGGTTGTTATTTTGTTTATGATTGTCTTTCTTTATTAGAATAAGTTCTGGAGAGGGACATAATATAATTGCTATTTTATTATTTCCGATTAAAAAGGTTACGAGAAAATTCATTTTATTTAATATTGGTAATTTTAAACATTATCATTGTATTATTATAAATATGTTAATTTGGTTATCGTCGTAACCAATTAAAGTGAGAAAATTTTTTTTGGTTATATGAACAAAAGAATGTTTTTATTTTAAATAAATATTTTGGCAACAAAAAAGATTTTTCGGTAAGAAATAACAGTTATAAAAAGTAATTTCCTTGTTTTGGTTTCCAGTTTATGTTTTTGTAATGATATCAGTGAATAGTAAATACTCTTTGTAGTTTCCATTTTTGTTGCCATTTCTTAAGCAATTAGCAGATATTGCACATGCTGCTTCAGCAACTGAAATTACTGACGAACGTGCATTTTCAGCATTAACAATAGTACTAAGTGATCTTAGATGCAACCTTTCAGAAGATTCTTTCAGATCGCTTATGTTTGCTAACTTATACAAAAATTTTAATAAGTGAAGTCAAACACTTCGTATGTCTCAACGAATTCGATTTGAAAATTAGAACAGATGTGTCAAAAACGGTTGACAAATTTATGAGAAAAAGGAAATAAAAATAAAAAAATGTCTTAGGAAAATGTGAAAATGAAAATGGTTAAGAGAACCTGGACATAGGAAGTATTTCGGATGCGACAACACGAACCGTATCTGGAAAGGCACAAATAGTGCAGAAGTTTTACCAATAAATCACTGCAGTTTGTTGGATACACATATAATAGAAGCAGCAGTTGCATCTCCTACAGCTTTAGCCCTATCAGTGTCATATACTTCTATTTCCGCTACTAATACAGCAACGCCAGCCACTTATTTACCCCTTCGCTAATTGTATGGCCACATAAATGATGGCTGTTGGTGTAGGCGTACCTGCAGGATAGACTAATGCTTTGTGCCTGCGAGTCAAAGTGCCATTAGTAAATGCCATACTACTTCAATTCTGACACCTACATAATAATCTCTCAGGGTATTAGTGGCTTTCCAGTTTCTGCTGGTGGTTTACTTGGAACTATTAGTGGTACGCTGGTTGGTAGTGCTGCTTCAACTCTATAGTCTGCTGATATTGTAATTTTGATAATTATGTTAATAGATCTAGAAATCCTATTTAACATTTTAAATTGCAAAAAATATTCCCACTAAAACTTTATGAATTAATTTTTATTTATCAATTTCATCCCTGATAAGCAAAAAAAATCAAAAATCTCACTAAAACTGGTTGCGATGACCAAAATAATATATATCTTATAAAAATGATTAATTATAACCATTTTATAAATTCATCAACATTAATGCTTATCTTATAACACAGTGAAACACGAAAAAATAACCATAAACGGACACCACTACGTAATAAAAGACCAAAAAAAGACGCGTGCCTCCCAGTTTTGCCCAAGGTCATCCGCAGCAGCACAGGTAAAGCAATAAGCTCGGGACACGCATCAAGGGACGCAGCACACAATATAAAAGCGACATGGCGCTCACATCAAGGCATTACACAGCGCGACGTTAACGAGAGCTTAACGGTGAAAGTTATAGTTATATTGTTTTAGGTACATTTACAACAGAAAAATAACAAAACTATGAACCAAAAAGAGACACCGATAATATCAGTTCCAGTTACAGAGTTGTGATAAAATAAAACAAAAAGAAAACCACTGTGATACTATTTTAAGTTGTGTGTTTAATTTAATTTCATGTTAAATGTTGCAATCATTTAGATAGAATTTAATGTGATAAATTACTAAATAATTGTAAGTTTATAATATGTTTGATGTTTTCTATTTTTGTAATATGTAATGTTTTTAAATTAAATAGACATAAAACTCCCCTAAAGATGTCAACAAAAAATTGACGAAACGTTGGGAAGAAAATGTAAAAAGTTTTTTATTTACATAAAAATAATAGGCCCAATTAGCTTATTGGAAATAAATAAGAACATTTTTGTAGTTGATTGTTTTCTTGAATTGTTAAAGGTTTGCTACCTATGGACCTAAGCAAGGGAAAAATTGTAAAAAAATCGATGTTTTTTTTAATTTTTTTGCCGATTTTCATGGTGAAGATGAAGATTTTTGGGTTTTATATGCTGACAATTCTTGTATTTTATGGCAAGAACTACAACTTTGACTCAGGGAGTAAATCCAAATTCCGAACGATTTGCAAGAAAATTATAAGTATTTTGCAAAAATTACACCGAGACCCAAAATCTCTGGGGGCCCATAAAAAAGTGCTTGACTTTGGGCATGTCCGTATATGGTTATTTTTCCCTGGTACTGACTGTAGTTAATTACAGTACGCATTCAAATTATAGTAAATAATATTCTTGAGATATATTTTTAATAATCATAAAAATATATGTTATAGAACAATTTGTTTGCTGGGTCTTCTTTGGTGTGCTAAATTTACTATTAACTCTATTTAGCAGTGCGAAATTCCAGTCGAATAACTGCGAACACATATAAATTGCTTCGTATAGACTTTTAGTGCTTAGAAGGAATATGTCAAATTTGAAGATACTTGATGAGTTGTCATAACAGCATCAACAATATACGTTATTATTATATTATGACTGCAATAACTATTTAATGATTGTGTGGCAACATGTCTGTGTGTACAAGTACATCATTAATGTGTATGTAGTACGCGGTTTGTCTGATTGTATTAATGATGATAATAAAAGATGGCCACTACTAAAAAAATAACTAATACTGAAGTGGAATGTGTGAGATTTTTTTATGTGTCAGAAAACTTAATAAAAATTATTAAGGATTTTGTTACTAAATTGCTTCCTTCTGATTAAACATGTTACGAGCTTTAGCCCAATATCAATTAATTTGTAGTAAAAAACCAAATTGAGATCTAAATAAAAATCACAATAAGGGTGCCATTAATATTTTCAGAAAACTCGTCAAATTTTGTAAATAAAATCGTCAACATCGTCAGTATTTAAAAAAAATCGTCAAAAAAGCGTCACTCAAATATCTGTTTTATACAACAATCTTTCATTTAAAAATTAACACTTTAAACATTTTATTAAATTCAAAGCAAGAATTCAAGAGATTTTTTGCCAAAATAAACGTTAATTTTTTATAGGATATATTTTATAGTTTAATTTAAATAGAAATTCATAGAATATACCATTATATCGCTCTTCATTAATTTACATTTCATGTGTAGATTCGAATTAAATTTTTTGATTTATTCGATTTTATACGCGTACAAAACATACGCATATATAAAGTACGCAAGAAGGACATATGATATTGATTTAAATTGTAATTACAAAATAAAAATACTATATATCGTAGTAATGTTTTTTTGTATTATTTGCAATACTAACATTGTAAAACTCAGAGGAATTATTTTATAAATAATCTTTTGAAGAAAGAATCCCCTCATTGTTTGTTCTTTCCAATTAATTTTTTATCTTGGCTTTTAAAATTAATTTTGCTAATTCATATAAGATTGGAAAATCAAGTTTATTGTTTGTTAGATTAATTGACTTTTCCTTTTTCCATAATATTTATGATATGATTGATATTTTTCTTTAGAGATTAGAGTAGGAAAACCTTTTAATAAAGGAAGAATTTCGGATTTTTTTTAAATCACAGATAGATGGTGTAATCAATCTTTTTTTGGTAACACAATTATCAATAAATTGGTTGAAAGTTTCAACATCAATTATATATTGTCTTAACATTTCTTTTGCAAACTAATACACACTAATATAAATTTCTTCCATTTTTAAAAAGTTTTTACGATTATTAATATCAATTTGATTTAGAGGCGTATTTTTTATACAATCATCTATTAAAAAATTTATTAAATCATTTTAAAAAAGTTTCGTTATTTCATAGTGCATGTTGCGAAATTAAATTCCTTCAATTTTGCTTAGACTATTCATCAAATAAAGCACATATTTTGAAAAATTAAAGTAAAGCTAAAGTTCGTAACATTTTTAGTCAGAAAGAATTAGTCTTGCGACAATATTCCAAAGGAACAATGGACAATTTTTAACACCAACTAATTTCAACTTACTCAGCTGAACAGACACAACGCTGTCTTTTGGGAGCCATCATCTGTGTTCATTTGCGTTTCCATGTATATGCCACTGTTTAAGTGGCTCGGTTGAATGTGATTTCAAATTTGAATTTATGCAAATTATTAACCGAAAAAGTATACGAGAGTTTTTTATATTGTGCAAGGTATTATTCGGTGTTTAAAAAGCAAACACAACTTCACCACTATCAATATTCAAATTTTACCATCACTAATTAACGTTAAAGTAACCTATTGTTATACGTTGGTTTTATCTCACGTAACATTTTTCTTCTAGTTTTTTGGTTTTACTTAAGACAAAATTTTTTGGTTTGGTTAATACTTAAGTACAATTGTTTTTTCTTGTCAACTAGTTGAGGTTTTGGTCTATTTGATCAATTTTAACTAGTTATGTGACAGCAAACATTACAAAGATCAAGCCAGTAGCTAATTGTTTTATTTTAAAGTGATTATTTTTTCGAACAAATTGGTTGTTAGTGGTTTTTAATCCAAAGTGTTTATTATTTTGGTTAAAGTTCGTAACATTTTAGTCAGAAGGAATTGGACATTAGACAATATTCCAAAGGAACAAGAGAACAAGCTTTTTAACGTCATTTAAAGCTTTTAATATTTCTTAAGCAGTAGCAATATCATCTATATTGCCTGCAAAACAAAAATATATTTTTAGAGGTGATGTTGAGCAAAAAGTAGTGAAGTACAAAAATCGTCAAAGTACAAGGGATACTAAACAAAAATCCTCATACGTCACTTTGTGAAATTCGCTATAAAAAGTCGTCAAAATTACGTAAACGTCACGTTTGGCACACCTGATGACAATGAACAAGTTTGAGAAATAGCTGGAAACCTTGTTTTTGCACTTATATTATTCTCTTTTGTATTATATTAATGCCAAAACTGATGCAATAAATTACAGAAACACCTTGGTAAGAAAAGCAAACAATATCTTTTTTTTAAATATTTTTGTATCGTCTCTTGCTTCTATACAACAATTTATTTTTGTTCTGTTATTTTTAAAACACATTATATTTTAGCCATATATTTAAAAACAACAAATTTTTGTATATATTCTATTCGAAATACAAAAGTTGCTCGTAACTGCTTTAACTTTCAAGTGCACTTTAAGTTAAATTAATCTGTACTGCTAGAGCTCCTCCGAAATGTTGAGCAATAAACATTGTTGGGTATTTAGGGCCCAAGGAGAACAATAGTAAAGAGCTAAAAAAACACAAGTGTTGCTTGTTAGTTTGAAGATTTTTTTGTTTAAATCTTTTTTACTACAGGACAACAAGTAAATTTGAAGTATTTCTTTTTTTAATATAATATATTTCATCTAGGGCGTAACAAACAGTTTTAGCATACAGATCTGTGTAATTTTTTATATTTTCAACTGAATTGCATTATTTTTTTCTATTTTACTTCAATTTAGTAGGTATTTAGTTGCGTTTAAAATGAAAATGTACTTATGCATACATTTCCTAAGGCTTTTCATATGAAATATTCTATTTTAGTTTTTTTAGTTGTTTTTAATTTTTATGCATTTTCATTGGATGATCTAGATGAATTTCATGTTATTTTACATTAAAACGGACGTGAGATTATCATTGTATATAGTTTTTCTTATTTCTAGCAATATTTAAAGTAAAATATTGTAAAAGACCGCTGTGTAATAATGCCTTAGTGAGAATCAAAGGCTTTATTTTGCAACTGCAGTTTTCAAAATAATTTTTACCAGCAAATTAAATATATTCAAGATTATAAAAAACTTATTTACTTAACTTTAAAATATGTTTAGTTTAATTTAATGTATTTCTTTAAATTTTGTATCCTTTGGGTATTTTGTTTTTCAAGTATTTGAATATTTTATAAGCTATTTGTGCGTTTTTAACATCATAATCGCATTATAAAAAAAACAGTGTAACGCTACATTCTTCATACGTGCAGTAGTTTTAATATATAGCCAAGATTTTCACCGAATTTTGGTAACTTTAGAAATATAATGCGACAGTATTTCTTAAAATTATTCTTTCAAACAAATAAAAACATTCAAAAAATTTGACCTTTTTATGAAACATTATATTTATTTCATGGCGTTAATTTTAAATTTTTTGTGTTTGAATTTTATGTGCGTTTAAAATTATATCACATTCTATCCTTTAGATTCTGCAGAATATGAAAATATTTGCACACATTTTAGAAACGGTTCGCTTTGTATTTTATTATTCTTTGTTCGTTTTTTGCAAAATCCCTTCTGGTTATTTTGTGCAAAAATCTTCAATTATGCATATGATTTGTATTTATTTACATCATAAATATGATTCCCTTCTCATTTTGTTTCAGAAAACTTAACACAAAATAATATAACTTTGAATAAGTGATAAGTGGCAGATAAAAAGCAGCATCTGTTCCCTCAAAATTTATAAAATTAAATGCGGTGTCTTATTACATAAATTTTCATTTTAATTCATAGCTTTTTAAGAATATGTAATGAAAGAAAATAGTATGTCTCCTCAGTGTGAAATTGTCGTAAGCGACGACTTCAAATAAATAAATGATTAAATAGTGTTTCATACAATTTTAATAATATACACCTAATGTTTAGTGAGGAAAATGCTTCTTAAAACTATCTGAGTTAAATTTTCTGCAAATCATTTAGTCAAATCATCTTTGCCAATATTGTAATTTAATATTTTATTAATTGCTAAATCCAGGGTGTTGGTCGGAATCAACGTTGATATCAATATAGTTTTGCTTACAAAACACTTCATATGTCATCCAATCAAACAAAAACACAACTTCTGTTTAAACAATGAAAGACTTCTATGAAAAGAACGTTGAAAATTTAATAAAAAGAAAGGTATTGAAAACGGAATAGTAGTTTCCAATCTTTTGTGAAAATGGTAATATATAATTTTTTTTAACAATTCGGTGTGAAAAGTACGGTGACTACAAATTTTCTTACACCATAAACGGAACACTTGATTAAACTATGGATTTTTTCAAGCTCATAATTCTTAACTTTAACCATTTACCCAGGCTTGGTCGGGCTTGATTGTAAGAAAATCTTATATCAAGAAAGGTCAAGCACTCCTTAAGGGACTTTACACTACAGTTGAATATTTCAATTTTTGTAGGTACAGAAATATTGTTCGCTCGTCAGACATTATTTGTTATTTCTGGCTTTGTGTGATGAGTTGCGTTATATCCATACCAGAACCGACTACCCAAATAGGAAAAAGAGTCAGCGTGCTCAATAATCGCTCAATGTAGTGTAAAAGGGTTGAGTTGATGGTACCAATCCACATGAGTTTTGTTTTATTTAAGTTTATCTTAAGACCAACTTTCATTGCGATATTATCGAGGCATATGTGTTTTTGTTCTATATCAATGAATCGGTGAGCAAACAAGCATATATAATCCGCATAGCCAATATCGTTTAGACGTTCGCTTAGATGCCAGCTTATGCCATAAGAAGCAATGGGGAATAATGTGGGAGATAAAATGCATCCATTCCTACGTTGTTTTCGAATGAACGACTTTCGTTTCCATAGAGCCTCACTTTATATTCAGCACCATTATATAGCACCCGCATCAGGACAACAGTCTTGTCTGGTATACCTTGGCTGCTAAGGGCCGCCGCTATGGCAGGTCTGCTTACGGTGTCAAATTCGACTAATAGCATATACAAGTGACTATTAAAGTCATGAGACTGTTCAATAATGATGCGGATAGTGTTAATGTGGTGTGGAGTAACAGGAGTAGAGCAAATACTTCATTGATTTAAAATTTTTCGTTTTATACCTGAAATTTATTTTTTTACTTACTTGTTTCTGTCTTAATCGTGTTTTTTGTTGGTGCCGGTTTGTTGGTGTTGATCGATCGTGCTATGCTAAATTTTTCCAATGTGTATAAACCAGAGCCTTTACTTAGCCAAAAATAAACACACAAATAAAATGATTTTACGAGTAGTATGAGGGAATAAGATTTCCATACTTGATTTAAGAACTCGAGAGATATTCTTAAGCTAAGTTTAGATGATATGTTGAATCAGCATATATATGCTGAAATATTTGTTACAAGTACTTGCATATCGTGTAAACGCAAAATATTTTCAGCATACGCGTTTTTAATAACATATGCAAACACTTTGTTAACAATATCAACAAACGTATGCTGGTAATTAAGGTATATCGTGTAAACAGCATATTATTATTAGTGCTTAACAAATTTCCTGCGTATTCTGACAGATATGTTGTTTGTTGAAAAGCGAATGCAAGCTTTTCAGCATATGCCAAATTTGTATGCTTATGCGCCTCATGCCTAACCCCAATCATTAGCGAAATTTATTATGTTTAATATAATTTTAAAGTCGATGAAACAATAAAAAATATACAATACAGTCTGCTGTCGCACAGAAAAAATATTGTTCAAAATTTTTCCAATTGAATCAAGTAATGCTGTTTCGAACAATTTTTCAATTGTCCTAATTAAGTTTTATTAATCTAAACCAAAACAGTTTGTGTTTATAGCTTAATTTATCTTTGAACTTTTAAGTTTTGCAATAGCTAGTGATATTTCCTCCGACGACATCATTTATATTTATTTTTATATTTTATTTATATTAATAAATTTTATTGCAAAAATTATACGTATATGTACATAAGTTGAATAATAATTAAAAGTTGTTGTCAAACTCACTAATTTCACAAACAAATGTTTATATGACTCAGGATATGTAGCACCACATAAAATTCAACATATCGCATAAACAAAAAAATCATATGCTAACTCTTATATTTACATTTCATTTGCTGACATCCAAAAATTTGCTGCTTTCAGCATATTATGTATACGCCAAACATATTGAATATGCTGACAGAGGCATTTGTTATTATTTTCAAGCATATGAGTGTAAGCATGATTCAAGAAACCGTGTACACTAAACTTAAGATTAAAAATCTTGTCTCAAAATTTTTGTTCTTGATATAAAAATTTCTTTATTAGAAGCATTTCTGCAATTGATTTACTTTAAGTAATCCCGATTTTAGGACAAACAGTGGTTTTCTTGAGTACAATTTAGCGTTATGAGTATTTAATTTTTTTTAATAGGGAGTAACAACTCAGGAAATTTATGATTACGAACCATTTTTATGTATTACCTTTGTTCAAACTACCTTTGAACACACTTCCTATAAAATAAAAACAGCCAACCGTAATGTACTTCCCTATTATTTAATAAAGGCATAAATATTGACAACATTGAAGTAAGGAAACGTCAAGTTTAGACGATATCGTCTTTTATAAAAAAAAACGAGGAATTATGAGATATATATACCAAAATTTATAGCTACTTTGCGATTCATCTTCAACAAAATAACATGTCATTTACATAATTATATACATAAATACTTACCAAATTTACTTACTTTGAATTTTTATTTTTTTAACTTGGACCAGCACTCAGGGGATGACCCCTACATATGCAATGCATTGTGCCGGAACTAGGAAAATTGGTTATGGGAAGGAGGATAAAGGGAGTAATGTTTGTGGACGTTCGATTTGAACCTTCCCACACTGAAAGTAACAGGAAAGACCTCTGGAGGAAGTTTATTCCACATGCGAACTGTTCGCATTATATATATACAAACAAATGTATAGCCTAAATCTTTTAAATAAAATACAAAATCTCATTTAGGTGTTGAAATCATCTGCCTACATCCATTTATATTTAAATTAAGAAGTTTGAATTCAATTTAAATACAATTTAATTGTAAGTCTAAAAAGTTCATCAAAAAGCATTTTCTAAACATAAGTTTGTTTAACCTTCTTACTATAGAAAGGATTGATGTTGAAAGTGAGAAAGCTTCTTTAAATCATTTACAAATCTGCATTTTCTTAAAACACTGATAGATTAAAGCCCTGTAATGTAGATTAGCATACGCAAGTATTAGTTGCTGCCGTTACTGTTAATTTACCGGTGCTGTGCTTTCGTCACTCAACCAACAACAAATACAATTTTACACTAATTTACATCTGAAAAATTGTGTATCTTATGTTTTGCTTGAAACTGGGCTCGAACCCAAGTTTTCAGTCATCATTAGCTTTGTGGTCAAGACGCTATATACTATACTTAAGCCAACAGCAACTTTTTACACAATGTATGACGAAAAATTATACATTTGGATCAAGTTTTTGCTTTCTGTGTGAAATTACTATCTGTGTGAAATGGTTAATATAACTCATGGACTTAACTTTTTTACATATACATTTTTAAATTGGGAGTCACTGGTTTGATATATTTCTTTCCTAAATAAAAATTAAACCATAGTAAAACTGCAAGCATAAAAAAATCACTGAATGAAATACAAACGAACCACCCTCGACAAAACAATACCAATAATACATGCACATACGTAGTGTTTAACAGAAGTGGTTTTCCCTTTTCTTATTTTTCGAAATATCCTACATGTACACATACACCTTTTAATAAGGATGTGAACATGTAATAAATTAGGAAAATGATGGACCGTTATGCGTGCGACAAAAAAAGACTACCTTCCATTCCACTACCTGCAAAGTGTCCAGGTACAAAGTATCCAGGTACTTATATGGAAGTTACTTAGAAAACAAACATTTTCGTTCTAAATATGTATTTAAAAAATTGCAAAATATATATGGTATAAATTATTGAACGAAAACAAAGAAAAAATCTATGTTTATTGTCACTATTTTCTAATGCTATTGATATAGCAGCATTAGAATCCCATTATATATACATATATTTATATTTACCAACATATCGTCGTACCGAAGTTATCTTCATGTATATCACAAAATAAAAAAAAACGCTTCTCCAAAAAGCTCAAGACCTGACGAGACAAACCTGATGTATGAACCGGGGCTAAGATCCTGAACTTGTGCTGCGGAAGTAGTGCAAATTCATACCATCTAATATTTTTTTGTATATGATATTGAAACTATAAACTCAACTTTAAACCCAAAGAAAAAATTTATTGGATATAACTTCGGGTTAACGATATGTCTACTGTTCGTAATAAAATTTTATTTTTGAAGATTTAGGCATTGATAGGTAGACCAACGCACTGAAAAATACAAAAACAAGTATACACTCATCAACACCATCCGAAATAAAAATCTTTCATACAAAAGTCTTTGAATCATCAATATCGCCGATAACCATTTTAGGAACAAAGGACAAAAGCAGACGTATTCCAGGAGTAAAAGGTTGAAACGTGTGCTTGCAAGGTCGTACGGAGCAGATAGAAATTTGTAAAGCTTGTATCGGCTGTACCAAGCAAATCAGTTATAAGCGTGATAAGAGTAAATTGGTCTCTCATGCAAATCAGCGGCCAATTTTCTACACTATGGCTGCAAAAATCTATTTTTTTTAAGTAAGTAATTCTTTAGAAGTTTTAGATACACAGATTATCAACTACAATCAAACAATTTGAGTTCCAAACACCAAAGATACTTGGTTACCTACGTGCGCAGTTAAGTGTTAAGAACAGGATAGAAATCAAAAAGGGGCAAATATATACTAGAGAAGCAAGGTGAACTTTTCGAAAGGAAGCATTGAATACAGGAACAAAAACTATAAGGTTTCCACCGGTAAGGTGAACATACTACTTTGTTTGCTCATAATTTTTGATTAAATGAGAGAGAATGGATTTTATATTGATAAATGTTTTATTTAATGTTGGCAATTAAGTATGGAATACAATACCAGATAAATGTCCGCCTCTGTTAGCCTCACAAGTGCAAGACCTTTTGAGCACATTCTTCATTACAGTTTCACACATTTTACTTGGTATTTCATTAATTTCATCAGGAATATTTTGTTTGAGTTGCTCAAGCGGTTCTGGTTTGTTCGCATAAACCTTGATTTTCAGATATCCCCACAAAAAGAAGTCCAAAGCAGTCAAATCAGGCGACCGTAGAGGACAATCAACATCACCATTTCTTGAAATAACTTGTTTTGGTAAGAGGTCTCGCAGTAATTCCATTGTAATCCTGGCTGTATGCGATGTGGCTCCGTCTTGTTGATACCACATGTTAATCAAGGCCAAAGCATGGAGTTGTGGTATTAAAAAGAATAATTTGAGGGTTTTGCATTATCCAGAACCAACTTTTCTGTTTATTCACATATCCATGCGAATGAAAATGTGCCTCGTAACTCATTATGATTTTTTAATGAAAATCGGGGTTGTCATGGACGAGCTGTAACATCCTATTGGCACATGTACAGCGGCGAAAATGGTATTGCGGAAGAATGCATATCCTTATGGAAAATTTTGGCCAAAATTTGTTTTTTGAAGACCATGCTGCTGAGCACGGCGTCGAATTGAGGATGATTTATTGTTTTGAACACTTTCTTGAGCAGCAGTCATGTTTTCTGCCGATCTTGCAGTAGGTTGTGGTCCAGGCTTCGGCCTATCACCTACAGATCCTCTTTCTTCCAATAATAACTTTGCCACTATCTACTTCAAGACTGCCAAATATGAACTGTCAAGACTAATGTTTACAAGAATGGCGGCAAAATAAAGTGGTATACTTTCCCGGCGGACACCTGTTACTTCATTAGACAAGCAATTGTTACTGAAAAAAATAATTATAGTACTAATAGTAAAAAATTTAACATTATGACAGAAAGAGAGAAATTAAAAGCTTTAAAGTCGTTTTCTGAAGGATGTTTTTTTTTCAGATATGACATGTTTGTATTCTTTTGTTATAAATATTACTGAGAACAATTTTTGAGAATCCTGAACTGAATCAGTTTCGTTACCATATAACGAGTGTGCAAAACTGAAGAGGCGATCACATATTTATACAATTTGGTACACAGTTTTTGATTGAATCAATTAGAACGAATTGAAATAACTGATCGAAAATTCGCATACCTCCCATGTATTCTGAAATTAAAAGTTAAATATTTTCTAAAAATTGTGTCGTCATATATCATTCTTATTAAAAAATCTATAATAGTGTAAACTTCATGAGATTTGGCTTGGTCTTCATCATATTGCACCAATTACTTTTTTTAATTTAGATCATCAAGGTTTTGGAAATTAGAAATTTTTAACATAAAGAAAATAATTATTGAAATCGCTCATAACTACCGTGCACATATTATTTTTCTGAAAAGCAAGATTCTAAAAAAATATTATCCTAAAAGCTTTGTAAAAAACACTTTAAATAGATACTTCAGGAAGACTCGCTTTGAATAAGTTCAAAAACTAAAAACTTGAATGAAATTTATCTTCTCCTCTTTTTGTCTAAAACTTTGCGTTGTTTAGAGCGAGTTTTATTTTGTGATAATAATCGAACAGGTTTCTAACATTCTAGAAAACATAAATTTTTCCCCTATTTCTTTGTAAAACTGTTTGCAAACTTTATAATACTGGGATAGCTTCTCCATTTTTACCCACAAACGAATCATTATGAGGCTGTCCAAGTTGTTCGTATCAGTAATACATACTTAAAATTATACGCGTGGTTTACAAAAATTGTAAAATTTTCTAAAGGGAACTCAACTAAATTTTTTATAATTATTAAATTTATTAGTCGAGAAGAGTCTCGATATCTTCTAAACTTTTTATCTTATCTGAGAGTCGTTTTTCCGTTTCCTAATTATTTTTTATTTATATATATAATATATTTATATTTATATATTTTTTTATTATATTACTGCAAAATATCATATAAATTTTTAGAAAAAATTTACTAGATTTTTGGTTTTTTTACGACATCTTTTTTTTTTAACCGAGCAGTTTGATATTATTTTTTTTAAGTGTGCACTATTTTGAAAACCGCGAAAAATGACCTCAGAATACTATATTTTCTTCCGATGTAGGCTGAATATTGGGCAGTATTTTATTAATAATTTTAGATAAATGAGTCTTATCAACTTTTAATTTATTTCTAAGAGGTATAAGTCTCCGTTGGTATACTTTTAATAAAGAAATGCACACATTATTTTAATATATAAGAGCTACTCGTTTTACAAAATTTAACTTTTTTAATTAATCACTTTCTCAATAATAAAAATATCATGAAAAAATCTCAGGTAATATGCAAACAAAAAATTAAAACTGATGATTATGTGTATCCCTTTTATAAATTTTAAATTAAACTATTGATTTTCCAACACTAACTAACCAAAAATTTGTTCATTTATTTTCCAAAATCTTATGAAAGCTATCTTTTTCCTTCTTTAAACAATTATTTCTGCAGTGTTGATGCTTGTAAAAACGTTAACTTTATTTTTTTGCACAATTTTTTTTATTACAAGATCAAAAAAACATTGTGTTTTTTATCCTTATCTATTTTTGACCCTTATTGGATGTGAAAAGTTAAGCTTTTTTTTGTTTTTTATTTTTATTTATTTCTTATCAAAGTTAAGGATTCTTGCATTTTGATTTAAGGACTCAGACCTTTTAGTTTGATGAAGGATACTTTGTTTGTGCTTACCAAACCCAACTAATTAATAAATAAATGTCAAAAGATTCATTAAAGTACATAAATAAGATACATATAGCATGAAAGAAAACATACAATGGACAGTTTGATAACAAAGTTTTTGCTAGATTTGAGTTAAGGACAAAAACTCAGCAAAGTAATATTCTAAGGAGTTCTGCATTATGTGGAGATGATAACATTTTGATATGATTTATATCGTTAGCTAAGGTATTATGGCTACTATTAATTACTTAAATGATATTTAATGAAATTGCTTTTAGTTTATGTGACATCTCAAAAGACTTCAACAGATGTGCTTAATATATAAATAAAGTTAGAATCCTTACGTGTATAAACGAGTATGTATGTTATTTATTACATAAGATTTATGTTCCCATTCCGATTTTTTTTATATTCAAATTTTCAATGGAATTGTTTATACTTGTTAAAAGGGATCAGTATGAAAAAAATAAATAAGACAAAAAATATTAATACTAAACTGTATTTTTTTAACAAAATTCAATACATTTTCTTTATTCTCTCGAGCTCATGACTAACATGTGTTGTTGGCAACATTTTACTTTTGATGATAAACTTTTCTATCATACTCTTTTCGTTATCGAATTTTAACGGCATCTTTCTGTATTCAAAAGCAGCCAAAATTGCTCTTAAAGGACGTTATAATACGTTTTCTACTAATAAATGTTTTGTAATTTAAAATATTTTTTTAACTTATCAACTTTTTCACCTAGACAATGGCGGATACATGGAAACATACATGATCACTGATGATGAGAGTGTAGTGACTACCGAAAACACCGTTAATTTTTTTTTTGCCGTGCAAGTTAATTTATGTTGTATTTTTCCCATTGCTCCTTTGGAATATTATCTCATATCCAATTGCTTCTGACTAAATGTTACAAACTTTAGCCAATAATAATCACCCTTATTCCAGTTGACGAGATCGACGTCACGTTAAACAATAGCAAAAAAATGGGGCTTGCCTAGCCGTTGTCGAAAACAACTGACTGCTATTGACAGGCTCATGTTATTTTCTAGACCTTAGAGAACAGAAATAGACACATGAACACTTATGATGGGAGTGTAGCGGCTCCCGAAAAACAACGTTGTTTCTGTTCTGCCGTGTAAGTTGGAATTAATTGGTGTTAAAATTTTCCCTTCTTACTTAGGAATATTGTCTCATGTCCAATTCTTTCTGACTAAAAAATTTTACGAACTTTAGCCAAAATAAGAATCACTTTGGATTAAAAAACCAGTAACAACAAAATTGTTCGTAAAATGATCACATTAAATGTCAGTTTTGTTTATATTAGAGATGGGCACCACTCACGTGATCAGTGTGAATCATGCGTAATCCCGCGTGATAAATTTTTTGTTTCAATCACATGAGCATGCATGAACATGCGTACAAAGAAATTGAGCGTGTGTATAATTTTGGCTTTATTGTTTCGTGATTTTTTTTTCTATTGGTATTTTTTCGTATAATGTTTTAATAAATTGTTTTAGATTTATATTGAAAGTTATTGTTTGGCTCAAGCTCAAATCTGACTTTACTCATTTCTTTATTAGTTTTAGATTTTTTTATATAATAAATTTATATTTATGAATAAAGTATTATTCTAACAATTAATTTATCAGGCTAGCACAACGGATCAGTATCAATAATTATATAGTTTTAATTAGTTTAAAATTTTTGTTTTGTAAATAATACGTTAACGTAAGTTTTTGTGATTGTAACTTTTTCCACTTACGTGAGCGTGCATGAACGTAAGCCAAAAATAAAAGGTCGTGCATGAGTAAAATTTATTATCGTGAGCGTGTATGAACGCTGGGTAAAAATTCAGTGACGATCCCAGCTCTAATTTATATATACAATATATCCAAGTTTTTGTTTGTTCAATTTGTGTTAAAGTTTTTGTTTATATTAAAATATTCAATAAGTTCTTTTAAAATGCCACCATCTTCTATATGGCTCTTTGATGCTGCGTTAGATCAGGAACAAGATGTAATTCAATCGCACCATATTTAGTTTATTTTCAATTAAAACAAGTTTCACCGTTGAGTTCAGCGCTTCAAATTACTTTTTGTTTACAATAATTTTTGACATTTAGTTAAACAATACACAAACAAAAATTCCTTTTTTTGTTGTAATGTTTTAGTTGTAGCACTAGCAATACTACCTGTTTATAAGAACATGGTTTTAACGTCAAAAATACAATCGGAGTTGTATTACACGTGCAATGTGTCTTTAAATCGAACACGCGATCTCAATACAGACAGGATAGAAACTATCTACTAAGATAGATATGTAGGTAGGTAACCCTTTATATATACGCCTGTTTCAACATATTAGTTTCAAAAAATTTATCCGGTTTTTATTTTCTTTTATATCATGAAATTAAAAAAGTTACTCGCCTTGAAAGCTTACATGCTTTTTAAGTTTTTCTTCTTAGACGTTATTATTTTTAATATTATTGTTGAAAACACTGAAGTAGCTGACCACATTTGCTGTCTGCGTCATAAATTTCTTCATTCGCTTACATAATTGTATCCTGGCTAGCTATGAAAGATTCACTTTAAGTGCTTACGTTTCTCCGAAGCGGTTTTAGAATACATGGGTTTGTTTTAGATACATAGTGAAACAAACTAGGAGTCCTTCTAAAGGAACTACATTTTAATTGCTTCTAAAGTATAAATAAAGGCCATTTCACACTACAATACAAGTATTACGTAATTTAAGAAAAATATAGCCCTGATATAATAAATTTTTATTGTTTTTTAATGTTCTTCAAAGCGTTGTATTTTGGTTAATTTACATAATACTTGTATTATAGAAATTTTTTCAGCTTGTAAATAAGTGATATTAAAAAATTATTAAGAATTTCAAAACTTGTTGTTTGTTGAGATTTTGATTTGATCATTGATGCTCATGCCAAATCATCAGTAGACATTATACCATATATTTGAATAAGTTTAAAAACCTATTGTACTTATACTTTGTAATTTTTAAATTATCTTTGAAGATACATTTTCTGCAGACAAAAACCTCTGCCTTAATTTTTTATAAAAGACTACATACAGTGCTTGAAACGTAGAGGATGCTAAATTTTGATAAGTAAATATATAAAATAATAAAAATATATATATATATATATAATTTTTAAAAATTATAGGAATAGATATTCAAATACTGTTATCTTAATCACTTGCATCCGTTTTTTCAAAGAAAAAATTAACTAAAATTTTAGCATAATGTTGTATTATAAAATTCTTTCAATTAATATTTTTTGTTAAAAAATCACCGCACAGATATTTCATGGTTTAATTTGAAATACAATATGTACTCAAAGTACAGAGTTTACTAAAAAGTACTACTGCGTGTTTTTTCATTGACAGAAGTGAATTGAAGCGTGTTTGGGTAGGGACACCCGTTTAAAGGCATTTATACATATTTATATAGAAGTTTTGTTAATGGCGTTCCCTTTTTAAATCGCTGATAGGGGTACCTATTTAAGTTGACCAGCTCTTAAATTAAACTATTTTAAAATTAATGTAATGAATAATAAGATATCTTGAGGCATATACTGACGGATCCAAATCATGTTTAGGGATTGGAGGATCCAAATCATGTTTAGGGATTCCTCGGTTTCAACAGAGGATGCGTTTTCAACTCAAGCCATAATATCGGCCATAAAAAGGACAGTTAACTGGTTACGGTACAATAGGTTATATGGGCAGGATGTTCGAATATGTACCAACAACAAAGTTACACTAAACGCTCTATCGGGTGTATATACAACATCTAAGCTGATAAAGGAATGCCGGTTATCCCTAAGGAAGATGGCGTCACATTTCAACCTAGAGCTAATCTGGGTACCAGGGAACGCAAACGTGTCAACCAACATAATTGCGGACAAGCTAGCCGAATAAGGCCCTCGTTTGGAGTCTCACTAAAAAGCTTTAGAAACTAATAGGGACAGGACAATCTAGATTGATTAATGAAACCACATTTGCACTCACTAGATCAACCTGGCCACAATATGATCGAGCTAAATCTGCCATCATACTGGGGATCCCTCGACATCAGCTGCACATTCTCGTGGCAGTCCTAACAATGCATGAACATTCAATCTCCCTTTTAACGAAGTTGTCAAAATGAGGAGGAGGAAAAAACTGTCAAGCATCTCTTCTATCAATGTCCAACTCTGTCCTATCACAGAGCCATGAATCTCAGCAATTGGATATTGCCCGAACTCGCAGAACTTGCGGAATGCAAACTGAAAAGAATAAACCAGTTCTTTCGAAAAACGGGTTGGTTCAACATCGACCACAACATACGAGAAAAGAGAATTTCTTTTTCACTGGACCCAATCCAATCCATTTGCAATCCAGTGCAATCTAACGTAACATAATATATCTTATTTAATTAGTACGTGTTGTTGAATCAACCATAATAATACTTAATAGTATTTCCTATGGCCGACGCAAGCGACAATATTCTAGCTATAATTAATTAAAAATTCAATATTTATATAAATAGATACGATAAAGTATAAAAAAAATAAACAACTTAAATTTATTAGATCTCTTCATAAAGAACACATAGAAAAAACGCACTTTCATTTCTATGAAAAAGCCATTTGGATAAACACACAAGTACACATTGTCTATTTTTCAACTTGGAGTAGATATATGCATGTGTAATAAGTGTGCATGGATTAGTAGCAACTTTAAACGCTTATAGCTCTCAAAATACTGAACCGATTTAAATAAAAATGTATAAAAAAAACTTAAAAAACATATAAATATTTTCAAAATCGATTCAGTATTAAGGGCGTAAAAGAGATCGAAAAAACATGTTTGCCTATTAATTATATAAATGCTGCGAAAATGTAAATATCTACTTAATACGGTTTACGAGATAGAAACCTATGACAGGCGTAGAAATTGACAGACAGACAGCTTAGCGAGAAGAATAGAGTTCGATTTTGCCCTTTGTGTACGGAATATTAAAATGTAGAAAAGAAAACGAAATTTCCGCTCAACTAGTGTCTATTTGAAGACCACAAATTTCCGGTTTCTATCGTCAATATCAATGCTTTAATTTCAAATAGCCGTTGCATCCTCTTAGCACCCTAAAAAGATTTATACCAGCACGAGTTGGTCCAGATGTTTACTATATTTTTGAAAGCACTTTAAAACCCGAGACTAACGTTCCTTGTTAGGCCCTGTTATTTTTCTGGAAAACGTCAAACGCAAGCTGAAGCGAAATGAAATTTAAATCAGTGTTACAAATTAATGTTCTACAGACGTATAGAAAAATCTCACCACTTATTTCACTCAAATTCTATAGAATTGACAGATTTTACGCATTCAAAAACTGTGTAACCCCTATTTCCTTGTGTAAAAATTATTTAAGAAAATAACGAAATAATTCTATTTTAACGGAAATAAACATTTTAAATGTTTAAGTATTTATTAAAAGGGTGTTTGATATATGGACGGGGTGGTAAATTTAATATGGTTTAGTAATTGAAATCAGTGTTTTATTATTTGCTAACTTTTTTCTTTTACAAAAATTTAAAGGAAAATGTGTATAACAAGTGCCATACTTTTTATTCAGCATCACTTTATTTTCTTCGTTTCAGTTTTTGCCAGTAAAATAAATCACTAAGATTTCGGGGAGTGTCTATAAGAAATCACAAACCAAATAAATTTCATTATGGTACTTAATGCAATTTTCAGAAATGTATGTTAAAGTATTTAATATTTCATTTGATTGAATTGTTAAGGTGGTTAACTTAAAGTGTAGATATAAGAAACGTCTTTATTTTATAGAGTTTTAGTAAACCATTATTTTTAGGAAAATAAATTTGTTCAAGTAAAAAATTTAAGGTATTTTGTTAACGGCAAATCACCGTGTTACATCTGTTGGGTACTTACTAATCAATATTTTATGAACTACAAATCAATTAAGAAACTATTTCTTTTGAGATATTTCCATGTCCAGAAAAATTCCAATCTTTATCAAACAAGAAACGATATCATTATATTGTTTCATCTCCGCCTTAAAATACTACTAAACATTTTTACTTAAAATTATTTTTTATTTGATGTTTTGTCTTGAATAACCTTAGTATTTCTAACTTTAATTCACCCCAAAATCAAATGATCAACACTTGAATTGAAATTGAGTTTTTGCAGACGTAATCGAATAAACAAATTCTTAGAGATGAAAAAAGTGAAATAACTTAATATGGAATCAAAGTTAAAAAGTCATCAACTGACATTACGTTTCATATCTATACGATATGAACAAGGGATTGTGAGGCATGGATGGCATCAGGAATTTCAAAATTGTACCAAACAGCTTGAAAAATTATACTATTTGGAACTTAATTGTACTAAAACCCATTTTATTAATTTAGATTATTTTTAATTAGATTTATTGAGAATATAGCCCAAAAGGCAGATTAAATTTCAGTTTTGAATATGTATAAACTATTTTCGTATAAAGAAAATCAAGGTACTTTTAAATCGATTTCGAGATCACAATTACAATTTTATTAACAAGTTACTTAATATATTTACGAGTATATCCTAATGCAATTGCATTTCTCTGAATTAAGTAAATCCTGTGTTTGGATTGAACCGCAAAGAGTTGCACTCAGACTACTCTTTGTTTTTAATTATATTTTGGTAAGAAAAATTTTTTTTCACATTTGTAAATGCATATGAAACTGATAATATTCCTCTCACTCGTACAATTTTTGAAATTTCTGGAACATGAATTAGATTGTCTCATTTTTATGTTAAAAATTATTGCACAGAAATCTCCAAAATTCGAATGTTTATAAGATTTTAATATTTCCGCATCAGCAAGAGCTCTAAGTTGTAAAATTATGATATAAAAATTTTAATATTGGTTTGGGAACATTTTCACTAATAGTGGTACTATACTATTAGTTTTCCACCGATTTTCTGTACTAAATTTACCGAACCATTTTAATTTTAAAAGTCGAATTTTGCTCTTAAAACTTCGCAAATATCAACATACAAATTTTGAACAACTGTTTTGAACTGAATTATTACATCGTTTTTAATTTCATTGGTTTCTATATACAGTTCTACATCAGTTCCACAGTAAACATCATTAAATGATAGTTAATTTGCTTCTAATTTAATCAAACCTAAATACCGGTCACTGCATTTGTTGTTGAAAGTTTTTATTACTATTTTTAAATTATTGGACACACTGCAATCGGTCCTTTCATCTAATATTATTGAAAAATAATTATTTTTACAAAATTTTTTAAAGTCGGCAACATTTTCTGGCCCGGTAGCTTCTCTTACAATTTTTATTTTTATATTCGTTTTCTTAACAATTTGCGAATCTAAAATTCCTTTTTTAAATATCTTATTTTTAAGTGGTACAATATTTAGAATGGCAAATTATACTATGCAACAAACATAGCATTTCCTTAATTTCCAACGTTTTTGCTGACTGTTTCTTGGGGCACATATTGTTTTTCATAAAAACGCCAATTTTCAATGTTGTTGGCTAATTTTTTTATTGTGGATGCCACACGCTGCATGTCACTTAATGTGTACTATTTCGCTACCCAATATATTGACATTACATGCTTTGCATCTTTTATAATCGCCATCTTTCACTATCCAAGGGAACATGCTTAAAACTTAGTTAATTCACAGTAAAGTGAATGCAATGATGAATTGCAATACAAAATACTAAGACTATTGTACTAAATAAGCCATTGGTGCTAAAATGGTGAGCTATTGAGATTGAAACGTCCTATTGGACAAACCCTGTAGCATTACTTTTCACTAACGCTGAGGTTGAAAAACTTTTTAGTACCATGTAAATATTTAAAACTATAAAAAGATATCGTACTATAATTAAAATGTTCTTTCAAAAGGTTACAGAAATGTTACCATGATTTAGTAATTTCCGGTGCTTTAATAAAATTAGTAGACTCGTGATATTTATGCAAATGATAGTTCCGATTCTACCAGCGATGACGAAAGTATAATGCCTGTTATATACATAAAGAATAAATGCACATCAAACTATAAAATATATTAAATGTATAGACAGATATACTACTCGAATATATTTAAATAGTCATGTAATAATTATTAAATCACGCCTAAATACAAATATCCTGCTATATTTTTTTATCTAATACTGAATTGAAGGCAATAGGTATACATGGTATTTATGTTATGTATTGACTTATATGAATTCAAATATATGTAGACTTTTAACCGTTTTTTTTAAAGTACTTGAAGTGCATTGCTTTTAAAAACTTTTTAGCCTTTTGCTAGCTTTTATTTTTGGGTGATTTAGCTTTTTCTGGTCTTTTTAAAAAGCAGATTTAGCCTCTTTTTTTGTTCAGCTCCTGGCAACACTGCACATGACAGTAAAGTTAACTTTGAGTTTAATATTTATTTTATGGCAAATTAATTCATTTTCGTTTGTACTATTACGTATTTGAATGGCATTCAGGCATCTTTGCCCGCCCTCTGTCAATGCGGCCAACATCTTACAACTTTTTAATTTGTGAAACGAAGCATGAAAATAAATCATAAATAAATGAATTAAATTATGTTGCATATACATAAATATACATGCATATAAGTTTTAATTGCCTCGATTTGAATGCATTTGTTGCCATGCCAATTAAACATTTAATAATAGCGAACCATAAAAATCACAATTTAATCATCATTAGACGATGATTACTTGTTAGTTTGTTTTTTGTAATATTAAAATGCAATTTGTAAAAAGGAAATTTAAGGATTAATCAAACAAACAATATTTAATTGCTTTCATATGATTTTTCTATTTTACGCATGATTTTCATGCAATAATGCATATCGGTTGCATGTGAAGGCCTATTAAATTTTGTATAAAAACTTAAAAGATCTTATGTAGCAAGTAAAAGTACAACAAAATTGTGCTAAATCGAAGAGTTTTCCGCAATCAATATACACAGAACAGTATAAAAAAATTGTCGTGTTGAAATATTTTTTCTCTACAGTGTATATTTAAAAATGCGAACCCAGAAATTGAATAATCTCGTGAATGCTAACACTTTGTAAAATACTAACGTATTTTCAGATATCAGCACAATAATTATATATTAAAAAAATTTATTTTATATCTTGAAATTTATTTCTTCTAAATGTTTTCTTAATTCAACATCCGCTTTATTTTTTTTTTATTTTTTTACTTAAAATTCTTCAGTAATCCTTTGTTTCCGTTGAACTCCCTCATTTATATATTTGAAATCAAAGGATTTTAATTTATAGTATTTTACAAGCGCTATAGCCAGTCAAGTTGGCAGTTAAAGGTTAATTTAAGTAACAAATTATTTTTGAAGTTTTAATAAACCTAACTGAACACCCAGTATATTACAGTACAAGTAAAAGTGAAAAGTAAAAGTATTAAAATAGAGAGATAACGCTAATAGTCCAAAAACGTATGTTGAAAACATGGTCTATTTAACATTATGATGTCCTAGGGCTGGACCATATGGTCCAGCTTTGCATTAAATCGGACTAACCCAAAAACTACTCCATGTCATTAAAAATGGACCACTCACAAATACTTTGGTCGCCACGAGTACTATCGTGAAAGCACGAACAATTGTCGAATTGTTGAAAAATGACATAGTTCCTGACTGCATTACATAAGACCATGTTGTAACTAGTCCGTTTCAGTTATAATGGAGCACGTAGTCTAAAAGTTTTTATATATATTACAGAATAACAAAAGTTTTACTTTGCAACCCGACATTGCGAGACTTTGTAAGATTTTGTTAAAACTCGGTTTTTTAGTGTGCCATTTTACTTTTATTATAAAAGATAATTATCTATTGATAGAAAAACTTAACAAGTTTGTTCAATTTCCATTCAATTGTAATATGCTGTTCATAGAATAGAATTGAGTGAACAATTTGTATGATAACCACTCAGTTATTCGAGAGGTTTGCATACATATTTTCTATTCAAGTCGATTGCTTGGATTTTACGAACAGCACATAAGTAAATTAAATGTATCCAAAACGATTGCAAAAAATTACTAATTTTTAAATAAGTGCAACTTTTTACTGGAATCGTGCAATTTTTATTTTTTATTTACTCGCACGTAATATAAATTGATTTCGTTTCCATAAGGCTGATATCTTTTTAAAGTACTTACTTATTAACTTCCTTAATTACTTACTTACTTAAATGGATATTAACAACCGTGTTGCTCAGAAGCCTGATTCAGAATACTATTCCATGCAGGTTGATCTAATGCCCTTCCCCTCCAGTTTCTAGCACCTAATTTTGCGTGGTCTTCTTTAGCTTAATCCTTCCACCGGAGGTTGGGTCTTTCCCTTTTACGACTTCCTTCGGGAACAAATTCGAATGACTTCTTCGCCGGAACATTCTCATTTATACGTATTACATGCCGTAACCACCGAACCGTTGTACTTTAATTCGCTTAGCTATATAAGAGAGAACGTTCTAGCACTAAATTGGTTTAACGGGAACCCTTGAAGTGTCTGCTTTAATTTAATTAGGAAATTAACCGCAACTATTTGAAAATATTCTTAAAGTCTGCACGAAATTTTAATATAGCAACTCACAAAAAGCAAAGTCTTGAAGCGTTTGCGGATGTGATATGTGCAAAAAAATAAAGTAGTTCTGAATTCTACACCATTTATGTTAAGTCATAACAAATTCTTATAAATCTTTAATATACTTATGTATATGTATAATAACAGTGTGACAGATGGTGTGATAATTATCAGATTTCGCCCATACATACGAGTCTAGTTACTTGTTGTACCAAAATTTATAATTTATAATGATTTATTTAACGATATATTTTATTTTGTCCTAATACATATTACACTGTACATTATATATTACATGCATAATACAATTGGTGATCATGTAAACTTAATCTATATATTCTGTATTTATGCATTTTCTCTTTTATATCGATTTTTGTGTAAGTGAAATATCTTTTTCGGAGGACTGCTGCTTTCAGAAATTGTCTTAAATATTTCTCTATCAACAATTTTTTATGTATATTTTAATTAATAATTTAATTCTTTTTATATTATTTGGCTTATATAGATATCTTCCAAAAGGGAATCTCGTCATTCGTCACTGCCTGCTGAAATTTATTGTACTGATTTGCAGTTCTCATTTCGTTTGCTTCGTTTTAACAAGTGTTTTAAAAATTTCTTTGCTTTTGCGGGTGTACGTACGTATACGAACAACGCCACTTGAGATTACGACAAACGGGAAACAAAATAAATTGCACATATCTGCAGCGTAATTGTGGTAATTAATAATTTTATTGCCATAATTTATCAGCAATAATTTGTACATGATTTTATTATTACATTCTTGTGTTGCGCTTGAACGCCTTGAATAAAAAAAGAAGATATATTTTTATTTATAGAAATTTGTGAGAAGAAATTTATGGGAGTTTTATTGGAAAGAAATAAAAATATTTTTTTTACACAGCTAAGAGGGAATCATGTACTTATGTATTTTGGATTAGTGTTTTGTCGTTCAGGAAAGACATATTAGATTTGTTTTCATTACAAAAGCAACACATAAAATGCTTATGTTGGGCTTGCAATGATTTTATAATAATTCACAAAAAAAAATATACTGCAAATAATATGAAATTTTTAAAGAAAGGTCTTATTTTTAAATGTAGAGATACAACTTTGTTATTCAGTTTTCTAAAAGTTTTGTTTGTAGATGGTTTTTTAGCTAATGCCAAATCATCAGTAGACCTTAAACCACATTTTTAAAAAGTTTCAAACCTCTTACTTTATACAAAATCTTAAAAAAAAATTAATAAAAGGTATCGGGACCTGTCTCGAATAATAAATTTAATAATTTTTATATGTAATTTCAACATTATTGGCAAATTTTCATTTGAGTATAATTTGTAAAATTGGTCAATATCTACTAAATATTGAAGAAAAGAGAAAAATAATTGTAGGAAATACTATTATTGAAAAGAAATATTTTTATTCTTAGAAAAATTATTCTAGAGACAAAAATCATAGTTTAAATTGTTTCAGTTATAAATTCTTTAAATAATATTTGTGATGATATGGAAAAGGTTTATACACATTATAATTGTGTAAAATATTAGCAGTATGTAAGAACAAACAAAAAGAAATTCCCATTTTCAAATATACCTTTCCTTGCTCTTATTTTCGTCCAAGATACTTTTTTGCATAACAAAACATTAAATGATAAGTTACCAGGATTTCCGTATTGCATTATGCGATGCATATGTAAAATATATTCTGTATTTACAATAGAAACCAAAAAAGAGCAGAATGAAGTAAATCAAAACAATGAAAAGGACACGCGGCTACTTTAAAATGTATGTAGTGGTAATCGCATTTTAGAAAAGGTATTTCGATTTGACCATTCATTCTTCTTTGTCTGTTGCAGGATGCATGCGCGTGAGGGTTGTTGTTAAAAATAGTAAATATTTATTTTTGAAAACAATATTTATGATGAGGTTTCTCTACTCAAACTGGTGGTGGTGGCCTGCCACCATTCACCACCACACACATTATTATGGTAATTCAATAAGTACTTGAAATAAATGTAATGAAAATTTATTATCCATGAAGAAAACGAATTTGTTTAACATAATACGAAATATTCAAGTATATATTACATTGTTTATTATTATGGTGCTGAAATAATTTTTAGTTGTGTGCAATTGAAAATTATTTAACTTGGTAGTTAATTTTCACAGAGCTATTAAGTTGGTTTAAATTTATTTAAAAACTAGCCAGACCCGGAATGCTTCGCTACACCCATACACATAAATGTAAGTTTTATAAGTATAAATTATTGATTTTCGACACGAAAATGTAATTTGATTACTTCATCTCTTTGTCTTTCTTCAAGTTGAGTTAAGACTTTGCAAAGTAATCTTTCCGCATATAAAAGGGGCCACAATGGCTATTGTTTAATCTGGAGATTTCTTATATTATTTAAAGAAATCATAGTTCTCTGAAAGACCTGATTCCAATATGAAGATCTAACCAATATTTATAAAAAGCTAACTGCAAGGAAACCCTTTCGAGAACTTGGATTAATTATACAATAATCAATGTTTCGGTCGTGGAAAAATATTATGGGACCAAACTGAAAGCAAAACCTTTCAAACGAAAAAAAACTTTGAAAATTGGTTTAAAAAAAGTACAAAAATATAGAATAATTCATAACCTCCTACTTTTTTTTAAGTCGGTTAAAAATTATTCTAATGTTTTCTTGTATACAATATTTTTTGTTTTCGCATAAACATATAAATAAATCTCTTGGTTTCCCTACACGTAAGCATGCTACATAATGCTGTCCATGTTCGAAACATGGGTGTTCTCACTTTAAGCCACATACCTGAAGATTTATTTATTGTGATCGCAAACGCTAAGCGAACAGGAAATCGCAAACGTTTGAATTCAAACGACCTGTCAGTCGTTTTTATTGGAATGTGTAGTAGCAATACATCTTTTCTTCTATTATTTTTCCTGTTATTATTGGAGCTTCGATAAGATTTGTTAACAGCAAGTCGATAGGATAATTAATTACATTCTCAACATTCGTTACAGTATTGATAGATTTATAAGTTCTAACATTTCGGCTACTTTGATTTAAAATTTCATTATTCATCACCTTTAGATGACCACTGTGTGTTTTTGATTTTTTTTCTTCCATATTTGGGTACACCCAGTTGATTAAGTCGTCAACAGATTTTGTGAATCGGCAAAAGTCAGGTGGAAATGCTATGACATTCGTCTGGCATATTTCCATCCCCTAAGTCTAGCAATTGAAGCTAATGCATCATTTTGCAATTGGTACTTAATTTCAATACTTAAACATATCGATAAAGAAATGAAGAAGAATTGATTGTTATAGTAAGAATAACCCGCACAATTTAGAAAGAATCACTTTAAAAACTTTGTAGATATAGAATATTAATAATTATGTGCTCTTTATAGAACCCAAAAAATTTAATTGAGTGAACAATTTGTATGAAGGCAGCTAGTTTTTCGTGTATTTTCCACTCAAGTTGATTGCTTGGGTTCTAGAAACAACACATTACTTTATATGGGGAGTACCCGTCTCCCTCATCTGATACTACAAAGATTTTGCTGGAAGTCGCAATTTGTTCTATGAGTAACCCATATAAAGTTTTGAGTGCTTAACTATTGTTGTTGTGATGATATAGCAATATTAATAAGTTCTTTGTACGGGTGATAACCGTTTCCCAGACTCAAAACCACCAGGATTTTGTTGAAAATATTCACACTGTTCGGAGATTTATACACATATATTTGGAAAAATAATAATTAGTTTTTATGAAGCTAACCGTCTCTAATACCCACAAAATTTTGCTCGAAATGTTAATTTATTCTTAGAGTAATCCTCATAAAATTTTGAGAGCTTAACTATTGTAGTTGATCTAACATAAAATATTATTAATTACCTTGTAAGAGCAGCACACATCAAATTTAGAGAGCAACACTCGTATAGTTGTATAGATATATGCAAATTAAGAATTTAATAATTACCTTATATGGGGGGAGCCCGTACCAACTAATTATACCCTCAATATGTTCTAAGAGTAGCCCACATAAAATTTTGCAAGATCTACTATTCATGCTGATATAGCAATATTAATAATTACTTTGTATGAGGATAGCCGTTTCCCCATGCTATAACTGATAACATGATATACTGGAAATCGCACGTTATTCTATGAATAACACTCATTGAATTTAGATATAGCAAAATTTATAATTACGTCCTAGAGTGGGTATTCGTTTCACCCCGATAACTACGAGATTTTTCTGGAAGTTTAACTTTCACAGTACATTTGAAGAGTCTCACTATTGTAGTTATACAGATATAGGGAAATTAAAAATTGCTTTGTGGGGAAGGTTCCCTATCCCCAGAGCCGATTTCGTACAAACTTCATGTAAATCACATACAGACCATCCGCAACGTTGCAAGCGGTCGGCCCGTTTACGATTCTCTAAAGAACAAACATACATACATACAGACAAACATACGTTTTTATATATTAGATATATTTTAATTTTTAACTAACTATAAAAAACCTTTTATTTAAATTTGATATCTAAAGTATTTAGTTCTACTTTGGAGTTGGTCTTTTTTGAGGTTATCATGAGCATTTGATATTCTGGCAATAGCTTTTAAGAATTACTATACTTCCATATGAACAGAAATAATTAAATTATTTGGGTTATATGTTTTTTGGCTACATTTAAAGCATATTTTTATTTATTATATGCACAATGACATACATGCCCATATACCAACATTTTCATGTGTAGAACAGTTTGCTAAGGGTTTATACATGTATATTTTTTTAAATATATGTTGATACTGGTATGTTCTTCTTAAATTTTGCTGCTACAACTTTCACAAATATTAATAAAAACAAGATTTGAATTCCAGCACAAAATACTTTTTGTTATCCCTTGAGCAAAATATTTTTCACATAATCGTGAGCTGCTTGCTATCTTTTTGATTTCTTATTTTCTCTTTAGATATACGAACTAGAACAACAATATAGTTTTGCTCAAAATAGTGCAACAATTTTAATAATGAACTACATGTTTAATATATGTTAGTATATACTTAACGTGACCATACGCCCCGTTTTGAATAGGACCGTCCCGTTTTCAAATACTTTTTCCCGTTTAGAAATTCGAAAAAAGAGATAGTTGAATTGTTCTAAAATGTAAGAACATATCTTCAAATTCGTCGAAGATAGTTTTTTTAAATATGTATACGAGTACATATTTTAAAATACATCACAAGTCTAGCTGAAAAATAATTTCATCTAAAAAATATTGAAAATGATTTAACTGAATTTTTTGAATTTTTTGAAGCAATTCGTGGTACATATACTTCAATTACTGTTCTTAAAAAGCAAAAAATTAAAAATTGAACCCCCTCTCAAAATAAGACTACGTTGAGTTTTACTTAAGCGTCGCCCGTCAAACTAATAATCAAAATAAAACCAAAAAAAAACATTACAAAAATTAGAAATTGCAGTTCTATAAATTTGTTTTTTAATCCTGAAATGCAGCAAAAAAAATCATCTTCGGGAATTGAAACAGCAAGTGAAATTAAAAAATTAAAAGAAAATTTGTTTCAGAAAGAGACAATTTCCTTTCTTCCATATTCAGTCCGTGGTTTACTTGAAAATTAAAAGAAAATGGTTAAACCGATATTGACGAGAATCTCGTGAAAATTAAAGCTATAGAATTTTGTAGAACTAGTCGAGAGTATTTAGAGCAATTATAACAAAGTTTTAGAAAAATTGGGCAAATTTAACAGAAGTACCACAGATGTTCAAAAAGTTACAGATATATTGATCGAAGAAGAACATATCGATTGCAATAAAGATACCGAAGTATTCAATGAATATTCACTCATGAATGGTGAATGGCATCTACAAAATATTTCTACGAAAAATCGTTGGGTGGAAGTATTCAAACATTTTAAAAGCAATTACAAATTTTCAAATTATAGTTGAATACATTTTATGTTTACCTGTATATTGAACGAGTATTTTCTTTGATGAACAAGTTGTGGACCAAAGACAAACCTCAATTAAGGGTATCAGTGCTTAAGACTACGTTAATTATTAAAGTTAATATTAAACAATCCTGCCAAGAGTTCCACACATATATAAAATCATCAGCTAAAATTTAAAAAAAATTTGTGCCTCTGAAAAATATAACAATTTTTATGTAGTGTAACGTAAAATAAATAATACCATTTGTTATGGACAAATAAAATATTAATATTTTATCTATGCATTTCCATTTTATATAACTGAACCCATTAGAATTATTCAATGTCCCGCTCTCACGTAAAAAAAATATGATTACTTTATACGGGGCGATGTTGAACTGAAATAAAAACCGATTGTGAAGAATAAAGGATTTTTATTATTTTTTTTAATTTCAAAAGACCATTTATGACATTGTGTTTGAAGTATGACTTCCCTTAGCAGCTCGGATCTAAAATCATAGTGATCGCAATATTTTGTAGGGCACCTAAAATGACCTGTTGAGTATATTTCTGGTAAATATAGGCTCTTCCAATAAGAGGTTTCAATTTGATATGTAAAAAAACGAATAATTTTAAGCGAAATCATCGAAAGTTTATTTGGTTTTAAAGAGGACGGTATAACATTAATACTGGAAATCCATTATTATCCAAATAGCTGCCACTGATAATTTCGCAGCACCTTATTCTTTTAATTAAATTTTCCGTCACCAATTTCTCGATATCTTTACGAATTCCACTTTTGAGGGGTTGAATTGATTGTGCATCATTATCTTATAGAAAAAATCTTGAGATGTTAAATCAGAAGATCTCAGAGGCTGTTTAGGATTGCCTATTCGAGGAATCCGACGTTCAGGAAAATTTCACGAAAAAGAGATTTTATGTTGATTATGGTGTAACACAGTTTGTGGAATGCGTAAATCCAAATGAGGACAAGAAATGTACAAATGTGGGTTCTCATCAGCAATATTCTCAGTTGTTCTTGAGGGACTCACGACTTCTATTCTTCACATCACTAACTGGTCCCAATAGCACACATTTTTCGACAAATTCCACAATTGCAGGCTGAGGAGCTGCTTCTCGATGACCCAAAAAAAACTTTAGTCTTGTGAAAGATGATGTTGAAGTTCCTATTTGCTATCTGGCTTATGCAAATACCCTAGCGAGAAAATTAGCAATTTTGCGGGACTACTTTCTCTTGTTTGCCTACTGAAGCTCAAATTTTATTCATTTAAAAGATATTTTATTTTGTCAATTCCGAAAGCATTAAATTTGTTCATTATCTTTGAATTACATATGACATTTGTAATGCAAAAACAATGTAACTTACTATCAAAATGTAATCTCACGAGGCTTAAAGTATGGCAAATATGCAAAATTATATACACAGAAAGAAAAACGACGTACTAAATTCAAGTATTTTCTACTTACTTTGAGTACGAGCCGTACTTAAAATTTTGAGTATAAATAACAATGAAATGTACTTAAATCAAGTCGAAAATGGGATTACTTTAGATAACCAATCCTGGAGTTTCTTAAAATGAGTCACTGAAAATTCTTGAATTAACTAAAAAACTCTTAAATTAAATTGACCATCCGTCCTTACTTAAATCAATCTTTCTGTACTTGAGTTTAGTAGATCTGGGATTACCGTACTTTTAAAACCGCTTGGGACTGATTTAAGTACGAATGGATTGAATTTTCTTTTGAGTGTACAGTTAAAGAAATATTGCCAACAAATTTCACGATGAATAATTATGCTGAAGGCAATTCAGGATATATCATTTATCAATTTTCTTCTTGTTGTCTTCTTGTAATTGTTGTTTGGCAAAATTTTTAAAAACACTTTCTTTCAAATATTGATTTGATTTCTTTTGTTTGTTTTTCATTTTACTACTCAAACCCGTTGTTCTCAAGTAGTTGTTTTAGCAAAATTAAAGAGAGTTTCCTATGCAACTTCCCCTGCCTAGTTAAGTAAATCAGTTTAGTATGTGTTTTTCTACTAGAACAAGAGCAACTAACAGAACCACAGAAATTCAAAACTGAAGTCAAATTTTGGTCTTTAAATTTAATTGAAATTATTAAAATTTTATATTAATTTATTCGATATTTTATCGATTTACAGGCTATCAGTTTCAATTTCCTTTATGACAGCCGTGAAAAACAGCACAGAGAATGATCCCGTTAAATAAATTGTGCAAAGTATTTAATTTATGAATTACAAATTATAGTACTATTTACGTTAAAATTAGCTTATGTTGCAACTACAAAACAGTATTTGAAACTTCAAAACAGCCAGCTAAAACTTTTCATCATATTCGAATCTATCTACTCATCATATTTTTACTACTCTCGTTTTTTCTTACTCGCTTTTCCGATCAGTTAAATGTTATTTTCGCGCCATTCATTAGTCTTTTTCAAGTAATTTTACAATCACTTTGGCTTAGATATCAAAAATTAATACAATAAATTGATTAATACATCTACATATATAACATTAATAAGAATAATGAAACATACCAAAGTCTGAGATAGGAATTGCAATTGCATCATCTAGGCTGATAAGCTGATACATGATCTACCGTAGCAATATAATGAAATTGCTTTAAATTTGCAAAAGCACAACAACTGTATTAATTCCAAAATAATGCACAAAACAGTCATCTTTAATTCTCCTGCATCTATTCGAGTTTGTTGTACATTTTGTTATTGTATCTCTAGTAAATCACTTTTAACGCATTAAGAATGAGCCATTTTTGAGTGGCATTTTAACAATTAAATTGTTTAATCAGTTTCTAGTCCTGAGAAGTACTCGGCTATGTAATTTTTGTAAAATATATGATCACAATCAAGTACAATCTGGGCAGATAACAACAAATTTGCAATTTGACCACAAAAGTTACACAATAATCAATCACAGCTGTCATTTTTCAAATGAAATCAATTAAAAAATCTATAAATTCATATTTGTAATTAAAATGTACAAAATTGGAATGCAGACAGCACCATAAATGAAGATATACAATTTCAATGTAAGATACGGAAGGTGATCAATTATGAGATTCTTTTTCAATAGCGATTTGAAAATCGTTGTATTTTTAGAAAAGCTCAAAACCATACCTAAAAATGTTCAGTTGTAGTTCAATGAGCAGCACAACTCATTCAAGAACAATTTAATATACAGTAGTTTTGATTTAACTGCCTCTTGTTTAAGAACACTTTTGACTTAACTGCAGAAAAATAGTAATTTTAGTCACTATTCTTCCAAAATCCCATAAAAAATCAATTTAAAGTGCCTTTTTGTACCTGCACATTTAAGATAAGTGTTAAAAATTTTTGACATTTTGAAATTATTTTCATGCAAAAAATCAACCTTAGCTGCATTTCTACTTAACTGCGCAGAAATACACATTTTCTGTAATTATTTTTCCCAAGTCTTGCTTAAGTGCATTTTCTTTACCACATTTTTTTTTATTTTCATATAAAAAATCAAAGTTAGCTGCACAAATTAAAAATATATGGTGGCCACTTTTTCACATAAGCATCGCTCTGATGCCATTTATAATTAAAAAAATATCGCATACAAGTCACACAAATCGCAAGTTGTCATCATTAAAATTCATCTATTTTGATTGCATTTCCATACAAACAGCTAAATCAAAATTATTGTATATTTAATTTTATGTAATAAACTTCCACAATGGCCATTTATGTGATATAATACGATTTAGATGTCTTCTTTTGTTTAAAAGTCTCCATAGTCTTTCTATTGAAAACTCGATGAAGTCCTTAAAAATTTGAACTTCAGAATCTACCACCAATCGTTCTTTTTTATGCTAATAAAATATATAATTCGCAACATTATTTTTTTATTATATTTAATAACATAGAACAGAAGAGTGTACCTCCAAATGAATCACCATGCAGTGCAACATCTGCAAACCAATTTATCATTATCAATTACAACAATACTACTAACTTTAAAGAAATATCGCTAAATGGCACTTTTGTTTCTATGTAATTTTGTTTTCAAAAATCACTAGAATACAAACGCAACATGATGTAAAAATGAGCAGTAAAATTATATATTCAGAAAGCAACAATCACACTAAATTTTATTGAACTTATTTTCTCATTTCCAACTTTCTTTTTCTGATTTCTTTTCTTTTACAGAATCACCTGATTTACAATATCTAATATAGTTTTGTCATAAATTAAATGAATTTAAATTCGATTTATTTGGTATGGCGAGAACAAACTTAAAAGTAAACTGGAGTTTTAAAAGCGAACTACGAAATAATTACAGTCCACAGTCATGTAATACTAAACAAAACAAATTAATTAATCAGTGATACCGTAGACTGAAAAAATGTTCAAATTTCCGTAATGATGATTTTTGCACACTGATTAATTAAAATTTTCATTTTTGTATTTGAATAGTGGTGATTCAATAAAACATTTTTTTTTAATTTTCATTGATGACGAGTTTTTTTTTCGATAGACAAAATTGTGCCAAAGTACTTTTTTTCTTAATAATTTTTTCTTTTATTATTGAAAAACATAATATTTTAATTAACGAAGATCTGATTTGACTTCATTCCTATTTTGAAAAAATGCCGTTATTGAAAATATCCTTTTTTTCTGTGTAACTGTGTACATAAATAAATAATAATTTGTGTTCCAAAATACCCCAAATGTCATTAAAAATTAGATTGTAATAAGCCGATACATATATCTATATGTACTTTTTTCCATTTGGTTCATCAAGAAATCTTTAAAGAAAAATTATACAAAGAGACATTGGCGCATATTCAGGAATCATAACCAAAGTCGAAACTAATAAAACAGAAACTAAAAATTGCTCACAGATAGTTATAGATCGTATTCGCAAATCGTAACTAGAGCAGCAACTGCTTTCAGCTGATGTTAGAAATACTACCCGGCATATTGGCATGTAGAGATAATGTAATGTCGATAATATTTTGAACAATACTTACAGTAATTAATTAAAAGCTTAAGAGGCTATTAAAAGTCAATTTTTATTCTTTAAAACATTCATAAAAATCCTAAAATAGTAATTTTTTGTTCATAGTTCGTATATAAATCAATTAAAATAAGGGACTGTAAAAGTAAAGTTATTCAATAGAACTTTATTGACCAAAAACATATCTCTAGTGTATTGTTTTAAACGGATATTTTTCGGACGCAGTATAAATGGACGCAAGTAGTAAAAATAATAAGGTAAGTTTATTATTTAGAAAATATTTGAATATCTTCTATAATTTGTTCTATTTCTTTATTGTCTTTTTATTGACACTTCAAAAATGTTTTGCTTTTCAAATAAATTATAAAATGAAATCAATCAGCTGTTTGAACGTATTAGTTGGTTATGATTTAGTTACAGCTTCACCCTTAACTAAGTGCAAACTTTTCGTGCTGAAAGTAACCAACTATGAATAACATAAATATGTACTTGAAAAAATTAACACTTAGTTGTAAGTTCTGAATATCCACCATTGTTTTTAATTAAACTTCTTACTCATGTCTTAATTAATTCCATGGGCACATGTTTGAAAAAGTGAATATTGAGCAGTACTGTAGAGCTTTCAACTTGTGAAATTTAGCTTTCGTTGCTTATATTCAACTGTTGTAAAATAAACACTGAAGTTGCTTAAATCATTAGACTTTGCACTCGTATAAATCATATCAAATTTGGAAAACATGATTTAAATATAGAAATTAATAGCATACTGCATTAGTGCTGTTGAGAACCTTGCTGCGCTCCCTGCTGAAAGAAAAATTCAAACGAAGAGGTAATTCAAACGCATTTGTAAAATTTACTACCATGAGCCGTTTATGTTGGACTTAAGTTATTTTAAATTTTTTTACCATAAGTTTCTATTTTTACTGCACTAGCATAAATATTCCAACAAAATGTTTAATTTTGAATTTATTTGATTGGAAGTACACACCTTAAACTTAAATGCATGCACAAATATGCAAATGAGTTGATGCTGGTGGAAATTTAATACAAATGTTGCTTCTTACATGTGTAGCTTAACTGAATTTGTAACGAAGTCATTTTGTCAATATCATGTTACACTTAATGAAAAAAACTCAAAAGACCATAATTCAAAAATACAATTAACAAGATTTTTATTACTTCGGCAATAAAGGCAAGAAATAAGGTGATAAAAAGAAATCTATTTTATGCACATAAATTAAAGAAAAATATCCAACACACTTGTCGGCCAGACCACGTATTTGGTACAAAGGTAAGGACAATTATTCACTCAAACTTAAAAGATGTTTAAATAAGACATTGAATTTAAATAACTACAATACAGCAAATTCAAACTTTTATTACATCTATAACGTTATACGATTTTCTATCTTAAAATAAAAGTTATGTCTTTAAAAGAATAAAATTTTAAGAAATAAAAAATTTCAAATAATTTTTTTTTATAAATCATTATTATAACTATTGTATATTACAAAAAGTTGTTTATTTTTTAAATTATAGATTAATAAGGACTCCATAAACATTTGGGAATTCTAGCAATGACAGTTCGTGAGCTGGACCGTGTTTGTAGGTTTATGTATATTTTTGTATTTTCCAAAAAAATTAATGAGAAATGAAGTAAAATTAGCAAAACTTTCTTTTGGTATATTGCCGCCTTATTATAAATAAAAAATATAACGCGAGTCCATACATAAGACTACCGAGTTTGTCTTTACAGTAGCCTATTCCGTCAGAAAATAAAAAAAAACTCAAGTGTTTCTGGTTGTATTTCACAAATGGCTTGGATTATGTTTGCCAGAAGGTTGTGGATCATTTCTGAATTATTCGCATAGCATTATTCTTTAACGGCACCACATAAGAATAGCTCCCACCTACAAAATGGCGGATATTACGGTTTTTCGATGATTTCCCTCAAATTTAATGTCCGACAACATGTTTGAAATATTTAACAATGTTGTTCAATCATAAAGGGGCTCATTTCAGGTCGTGGAGGTATAATACTAACTGATTTTTATGCTGCTGATGGTCGTATTGCAAAAGTTTTTCTTTTTTAATAAAGTGGGAAAATAAGCCAAAACTAAATGATAAAATGATATAAACAAAGGCTTACATTTACTTACAACCAGCAATAGCTGAATATACACATGAACAATTATAATGGAAGGTGAGGCTCTGCAATTTTTCGACAAGGTTCTCCTTACGGCTGGTCATCAAAATCGCCCTTGTCAGCTAGACCACACAAATATGTTGGAGTCCCTATAGAATAGACTGATAATAATATGAGAAAATATAGTAACAGAAAATAAGTTTTTCATCTCCACACAAATCGAATCGCTCCAGTATTTGTATATTTCTATAAGTTTTTCCAATATGATGTTTCAACTTGATATACAAAAAAAAAAATACTTGTTATTTTTAAGCGTAATCATGGAATGCTTTTTTTTATATTGTAAAGAGAACGGAATGCCATTAGTAGTCGAAAACAATATCAACCAAATGGCCTCCAAAAATTTCTCTTGCAGGACAATATTCTTTTCATGTTATTTTCCATCACCAACTCGTATATTTCATGAATTTAGTCTTTGAAGTCTTGAACAGGTTTTGGTCTATTGACATACATTTTATTTTTCAGCCACCGTCTGTTCGAGAAATCTCACTGTCTGGAAACTTTTCATGCAAAAGAGCGATGGTATGGTGAGGAAGGCCTAATTCTTAAAACCCATGAGAAATGGACAAACCAGGGTTTTGCTCAATACTATGTGCTGGAACAGCATTGTTCTCAGCTGATTTTGAACGACGTGCACGGTATAGATTCTCCACAACACTAACTTCTCCCATAATTTAAAATTTTTCCACCACTTTTACATTTGTTAGCTTCAAGAAGACCCAAAAATGCCTTAGTTTTATGAACTGTAACCGCAAAATTTGCAGCATTTTTATATTGAATTTTATAAATTTAAATGCGTTGTTGAAGTGTTTATCTTAAAATTTTTATTAATGACGTAGTTTAACCTGTCATTTGTCAATTAGTTGCAGGTTGAGTTAAAATCGCAGGCCATTGAATATGAAACGGCCTTATTAATAATTGCATTATCTTATTAATAATTGCTTTCTTCGCAATCTATTGAAGAAGATGTAAGTTATATTGATGTTGCTGGCAGTTTTTACATAAACATATTTCAAACAAATGTTTGTATGGAAATTGCAAGCAAGATTCGAACAATTTACAACTCCTACAACAGGTTGTAAATTTAATAAATATTTTTTTAAGACTTTTTGGATTTATAAAAGACGGATTTCTTTACAAATTTTGCTTCATAAATCTGTTATAGCTTAGCCGTATATGTAAAGCAGTATGTGGACTTAAAAATCATTGAATCAGCTCATAAAGATGTAAATTAATTAATATAAATATATTATTGATTCTATATATACATAGTATATAGTAGAAATTGGCCTCTCAATTTTTTTCGCGGCTTTAACTGGGGCGTTAATCTCAACCTGAAGAATGGTGCTGCTATCAGGCAAATTAAGTGACACTTAATTTAATTTAGTACTAGATCACTTTGGCTCAGATCGAAATTACACTATTTCGAATTGCAGAGTATTCCCCGCCGATTCGTTATTTTGATGTAGGCAGTTGTCTGCTAAACATCAGTGTTGCCAGGTGCTGCAGGAAAAAGAGGCTAAATCGGCATTTTAAAAAGACCAGAAAAATCTAAATCAGCCAAAAGTTAAAGCTAAAAAGGCTAAAATTTTTCTATTCATAATTCAACTTTTTATTTTTGGTATTAATAAAAATTAAAAATGGCAAAACTTATTAAATAAAGATGCACTTCAAGTACACAAAAAAAACAATTAAAAGTCTATATATTTTTAAATTCATATAAGTCAATAACATAAATATCAGGTATTTCTTTTGTCTTCAATTCAGTATTGGTTTAAAAATATAACAAAATATTTGTATTTAGGCATGATATAGTAATTAATACATCACTATTTAAGTATATTTTAGTAGTATATCTGTCTTAAAACAAACAAAAAAAAAAAATATTTAATACATTATATACTTTTATGTGCATTTAATATTTTTGCACACAAAAGGCATTATATTTTCCTCATTGCCAGTAGAATTGGAACTATAATTTGCATAAACATCACGAGAGTCTAATAAATTCATTAAACCACCGCAAATTACTGAAACATGGCCAAATTTCAGTTTCATACTCTAGATTTAATTATTTCCATGGTGGTCCAATTAGACTTTTAATTTTCAATGGCCCACCATTTTAACAGTTGCCATGACACAACCTTCAACTACATTGAAATTATTAAAATTCACTAAATATATAGCGAAAATTTCGCGTTTACTGTTCGCAAAACTGAAGCATTTTTGCGTGGGCATGAAGCACCTTCTCGGTCAGCAATCGTGAAATTGGTGGAAAGTTTTAAGCAATTGGAAAACTCGTATACGTCACTCAACTGAGAATATTACTTTTGCACTTTTGTTGGAGAAATCCTAGGTTTGTCCATTATTCGTCGATCTTTGGAATTGGGCATTCCACACTCGACAGGTGAAAAGTTTCGTGACCGTGTGATTTCTCGAAGAAGCGATCACAATTATTCTCCGAGATGTTGACTTTTTTATTTGGGGCTACGTAAAAAATATGGTCTGCCAATGGCCCACATTCAATACAAGACCACAAAGATGGATTCGTGAAGCTATCGAGGACATTCAGCAGCAACTCTACAAATTGGTGATACAAAATTTCATGAGTACAAGATGGCCCTACAGGCATAGCCATGACGGTCATTTGCCTGATATTGTTTTATAGTTTGAATTGGATACCTTATTGTTACAATTATATAAACATCCGATGATTTCTCTTAAAAATAAATTTTTTTCACATGTAAAAATGAAACCTCGTACTAGAAGGCCCTATAAATAGTAAAATACAAAATTAACCATATCAATGAATAAATTTTCTTGCAGCGCACTCACACCTCGATCCAGAACTCTACTGTGCAATGGACATTTCTCCAATTCTAACTGGAGTTCAAGCAATGTTGTTTTGTCTTCAGTGTACTTATGTTTGTATATTGGATTAATTTTTCAAGATGATTTTATGGGTTCAGCAGAAATAAAAAATTTTGCCTTTTTGAGGGTAAGTTCAAAATAACAAAAGGCTTAAAAAAAGCCACAAGGCTAAAAGACAAGAAAAAAGACTAAATCTAGCCTCGAAAAGGCTAAACTGGCATCACTGCGAAACATATAGGAATCTTATATTTGCACCTTTTAACTCTAGGGTCACAGGTATCTCATGCAATTGTATAATTTTGCATTCGAATACGTGCCTTATATCGTAAGTTTTGTTTAAGTCTGTGGGTCAATCTGCCTGCTAGAGATAATGTTTTGGTGAACGCCTATAAAAATATACTGCAGAAAGTATCATATTGTAAACAAAACTTTACATTGTTAATGTCAATTTATGTATACGTGTGTATATTTAACTAAAATTTAATAATTACTGCTGCCTAAAAAATTCCCACATTTCGCTAATGTATTCATAAATGATTTCCTAACCTAAAGTGTTGAATTTGTATTTTTTTAAATTTCAATATTAAAAATGTACATACTCATATTTTACACCACAACTATTCTAAGTAAGTTCATAAGTGAAAAGTAAAGTATTTAACCGCAAACTTAAATTGTGTTTGTTTAACAATTGTTGGGTTAAGATTTTCAAGTTCGTCTTGTGGGACAGGAAATTAAAGAGACAAATTTGCATTGTTTTGAAATATATTGGTATATTTAATATGTGAATAATTGCATATTTAAATACCCAGCAAGAAACTTGGTAATGACATCAATTGAAGACAAGATACTTTTCGTCACAAACTTCATACCATATGCATTACTATGCAGTCGTTATATAACTACTTACTAGTAAATAACCATGTGCTTATCATACAGATGTTCGATGGTTCAAACGCTGGGAAGGCTTGTGTTTTTTGTTGTGTGAGTATTCGTGAAAACCAATTTTTAGTGTGTAATAAAATAGTCATACAAAAGGCCAGTGAGTACAACAGCTTACATTAAAAACAATAATTCCTGCAAAGCACGAGCGCAGTAAATTTTTTGCTGGGTTCACATTGTACGTGTATTTGCCAAATGGAAGACAAATGTCTTACTGAGTGAATTCGTTATGAATTTTCGTTTTCAAATATTACTTGTACTTTCTATAATGTACTCGTACGTGCGTGCATACATATGTTTGCTCGTTTAAACAATTTTTTTTAATATATTTGATTGTGAGTAGGTTTATATGAATACTTATCTGAGAAATTTAAATTTTTTCTTCTCTGTTGTGGCATTTGAAACGCTTGAGCACAAAAAAATGTTTATTCAGTTGCGTTTTTTCTTTATTTTTCTTTTCACTTTATTTTTTGAGTGTTTCACTTATGAGTTCCCATTTTTGTATGATGTTTACTGTTTTAGAGCTGTGCTACATTTTAATATTTTGGGGCCAATTGAATTTTGTAAATAATGATTTTTAACAAATTTGTCTTTGGCGTCACTGTTTTTGGCAGCTCAGCTGTTTTCGTGTAACATATTACTCCTAAACATGTTCGGTTTCCTCTATAATTTAACCATGAATCGACATGCAAACGAACAACACTTGCAGAATATTAAGGTTTATTATTAAAGTTCATGCTCTGTTAAGAAAGTGCACTTCCTCCATTTTATGGTCAGTTTGGGCGACTTTCTGAAGCAGGTATTCGGAGTCTTGTGACTAAGTTTCGCACTAAATTTGCATTATTGGATATTAAACCTCCAACTCACATACGTAAAGTGCGGGCAGAGAAAAAGATCGCAGCTGTTGATGACCGTACTTTTTCAAAGACGACGAAGGCAGGAACTTTAATGTGAATGGCGAGCGTTAGCGTACGATTTCTTCTCCAAAATGGAAGAACTGACATGTAGTTTCAACAAGACGGTGCCACATGCAACAGAGCACGTGAAACAATGGCCCTATTGAGATGCGAGTTCGGTGAACAGTTCAGTTCATGTTTGGGGACGGTCAATTATCCGCCTAGATCGTATGATTTAACGCCTTTAGACTATTTTTTGTTAAAGAACATGTCTATAGAGACAAACCCGCTACAGTTGGCCAATGTTGGAGAATTTATTTGATATACCTGCCTATATGTTGGAGAGAGTATGCAAAAATCGGACCCAGCGTAAACACGAAATCATATTAAACCTTAAATTATATAGAGAGTTTTATCGACTCAAATGAAGATTTCATACATTTCTCTAAATATTATGTCTTTTTTTTAATCAAATCTGAATGCGAGGAGAAGATAAAGATCCTTTTTTGAACGAATGTCTCAACAATTTTTGCAAACCACTTAAATATTATTTTTGTAAAACGTTTTGACAAATTTTGACATTGAAGAAGATACAGAGAAAGCACTGAACTCTCTACCAGCTTAACAATGTTGTTTCATATGGTCTTTGTTTTTTAAGCATACAATTTTAGTATACCATTTTTTTCATTCATTTGCTTTACTTAATGTTAATTCGGCAATAATTGCAATAGTACTATTTTCCCTTTCACGTGCTTCTAGTTCCCCATCTCTGATTCCATACAACAAGTATGAATATTTAAGGAAACTAAACAGTCATGACATAGTGCAGTCAGCTAGTGGTTCTTCAGTCACTTGATTTTATATTCACACTTAAAGCCAACCAGCCATCTCTGTAGCTCTGTAGTAAAATGCAGCTTTAAAGTTTTCATCCATTAAAGTTTGTTTTTATTTGTACATACAATTTAGCTAAAAACAATAAAAAAATTAAATACATATTTATTTATCTTTATACTCTTTTACAGGCAATCTTTTAATTTAATATTGGACCACACAGCCTTTAAAATTTTTTTTATCCAACCATCAGACAAAAATCCATCAAACCTCTGAGAGACCTAAAGAAGATCGTTGATTTTAAAATTTAAATATATGATGTATTTTTTCAATTAAAATGACTTTGGCTCATTAACACCATCCATCACCCCATCTTGAAATCATTTTATAGCATAAATAATTTGCTCTTTATTATTATGTTGAATTTTAATATGTCTCAGTAATTTTTATGCAACATTGTGTTACGAGTAGATGGAGTTAACAAAACAAAACTAATACGTAAAACCGATGAGAAATATATGTAAAAGTATAATTTTTTCAGTGTTGGAAATATAACAATACATATAAGGACATATGTTTTTTTGAATTTCTTTTTCCAAAAGACAAATGATTAGAACTGCATGTTTCTAATTTACAGAAAAAATTTACACTTAATTTTCAAATTTACGCTCCATTTCATTCAACGCTTTATTTAATTTTTTATTTAATATAATGATTATCATAAAATAGCTAATGTTAACAATTAGAGTTTGTAAAAGCTTTTCTTACTTTTGAGATAGTTAAGAGAGTTCTCAAAAAACTCTGCAAGGTCTCTGAATTGACCTCCGGTTTCACTACAAGCTGACACAATGCAGGATACCTGGTCGTGTGGGCTAAGACTTCACGCGTTGCGTTAGTGATGTTACAGTGACTATGAAGGCCTTACGAAAAGTATTAGTAAAATATTTACATACTCGATCTACTTTACACTGTCCGAAAACATGAAATAGCTAATAAAAATGGAATAAAACCGAATTTAATTTTTTTATATAGGGATTTGGTTTTTTTATTAAAGAACTTCAAAGTATCCAAATCATAAACTAAAAATCAATAAGAAGCAATTTTATTATTTCAAAATGTTTATTCATTCGGCTCTCTACTTCAAGCATTTATCGTATGATTCATATATAATAGGGTGCCCCGATTCGAAAGGATACAAATTTGTTGCTATTGTACCATCGACATTTTGATAGCTTCTGGCATAAAGAAATAAAATTCCCACTCCGACATACAAAAAATAATAATTTTCGAGGCGCCCAAATTCCAATATGTTTTACTTTTTCTCAACTTTTATTTTAAAAGTTTTGCGTCTAAGAAATTAATTTCGGCATTCCGGATATTTGATCAATTTAAGTGCATTTGCTTTACGAAAAAAAACTAGTGCATGTAGCCGGATATCTCACTTACTGTTTGTCAAATAAGTATTTTTAATCCCTTATAAGCCCCAGCATAAAAGCATTAACCGTTGTGTTAATACCCAACTTCACCAACATTGTTTTACAGCCGGGTTACCCGGGTACCCATATACTGTACTTTTTAAATAATCAAAATATTTATGACAGAAAATGAGCTAAAGTTGTTTTTCTTAAATATCTATTTTTATTGATCATAAAAATCAATTTAATCATAAAAAAATATATTAGGGCGGTGATTTATGGAAAATATTAAATTCAAATGTTTCTCAGATGTAGAAATGTGCTAAAAATTTAGCAATTAATGAACAACTATATCCTTACCGAGGTCGTGTAGGATTAATCCAGTACATACCATCGAAGCCGGCCAAGTACGGTATCAAAATCTGGTTTGATTTGCGATGCTGAAAATGCATATACTTTGCGGGGTATAATTTAAACTGGTAAAATGAATGACACCCAGGAAAAGAATCGTGAGAGGATTGTAAAAGAATTATCATATCCATTTTGCGGAAGTGGAAAATATATCTGCATGGATATCTTTTTACTAGTCTATTCGTAGCAAAGCACTTGCTTTGGATTTAGAAAAGAAATCAGATATTCTAAATTTTTATAATAAATATAAAATTGGAGTTGACACTATGGATCAAATGGATCAAAAACCAGAGAGACGCCTTTTTATGCGTAAACTATCTGAAGAGCTCGCTAAGCCAATTATCGAACTACGCTTGACAAGCCCTCAAGTTATGCGCAACTATACAACTAAAATTTCAATTGAAAGAGTTGTAGGCCGCCACGTAGTATCTATTACAGAAGATTATATTCTATCAGCTGAACTGGATAGAAAAACCTTTTAGTGGAAACATTTTTCCCACAATTCTTTCCCAATTAGAAATGCAAAAAATATTGCCAAGCTAACAGGTTGTCTAGAAATGAAATGGTATTGTGCCTATCAAGAACTTGGTCTTTATTTTGATCTGAGTACTTTTTACGGCCAGAATTTTTGGATAGGAACTTGGCTTTATTTTCACATTTATGTTTTTGTGCGGATCCCATTTCTTTTTTCTAAGTTATTTTTGTATAAATATTTATATATATATTTATATATATATTTTTAATTTAAAGTCTTAATGCTTATCAGGACCTACCTGTATACCGAATTTGAGCTTTCTAGCTATACTGGAAGAGATCCATATAAAAAGCAGGCACCCTAGTCTCTCCCGGGTGAAAAGTCCCCTTTTCAGATTTTTCTGGTTAAGTGCTCGCTAAGACCTACAACTAATTTTTACTAAGCTTACAGATATTTTCTTTAACTTTTTCTTTATTAACACCAGGTCAAATCGAATTCTTTAGCAAAAAAAAATGTTCTGATGCAACACAGAACTATTAATTTTATTATTAAATCATTATTATTATTATCATTAAACTGTCTTCTTTGCAAATATCGAAAAAAATGATAAAATTTTAATTAATTAAATCATTGCAACACTTGTCGCCCACAGATTACTCCAGTCAAGTTTATGCCACAAAAGCTGTTTATAATTTCCTTTTACTTCATTTTAATTTTTATTTTCAAGGTATTTACGAGATCATTAATTAATTAATTATTTTATGACACTCCGAGTTGTGGCTCTATATAATAAAGTTGATGATCATATTGGTGGGGCAAATACCAACAAATATCATTATTAAAAATGTTTTGAGAATGTCTGCTGTAGTCTTTAAAAAAAATTTATTAAACAATGTTTAAGTACAATTTATTCCATGTCTGGTTGCATTTTTTTTTCTCTGCGTCGTTGCAGAAAAAATAATAAGATACTTTAAGTAAAACTAAATGTTTGATGCTATCGTATATTTTAGTCTGTTAGAGTTAAGTACAGTAGACCCATTCGCAATTTTGTGCAAATGGTCTTCCATCATATCATTTGCAAAATGATAGATTATATTTACATTTTTTTACGCAATTGCTGCTGTTTTGTAAATATGCAACACCTAAAGCCTCTAGTTTATATTTACTCTGCGTATGAAACACTTAATTGCAAACTGAGAGAATAGAAACAGTTCGAAGCTGTCGGTGATTCATAGCATCGGCTTATGTTTATTAGCTTCAAATAGATTTTGTTAACAACAGGGCCGATAAATTTGCTTGTTTCTCTGACTGAGCTGAAAGTAAGAAAAAAAAATAAATACAATATATCGTCAGCTGAAATCAAAAACCACGTAACTAACATTTTATTATTTTCCAGTAAAAACAAAATATGTTATATGTTGAAAAATAAATACAGTTTTGGTAATCAAATGTCGCAGATTTACTAAATATAGAACGATTTATTAATTTCTGGAATAACAATTATAATTTGTTGATGTTTCAAAGAGTTACATTAGTTACGTGCTTTTGAACTAATATTTCCTTCAACAAAACACATAACTACAATGAAAATTGTTTAAGATCCAAAGTTATTTATTTATTTTGGCTTAATTTCGTTTTTAATTCAATCTTTGGAGATTAAATATTTAAATTTTAAGATTTAAGGTGTAAGATCCTGAAGATGTTGCCATTTCTTGCTTGAAATTTTTATTATTTTTAAATGTAACTTCAAGGGTTCAAAAGCTTTTAATTTTACACCGATTCTTTACGGAAGCTCCTTATACTCATCTGTTACATCAAATTTAAAATAAATTATTCCAGAGGGACCATACACTAATACGCGCAACATATTGACAGTGGGATCACCAATTTTTTTACATATAGAAGAAAAAAAATAGTCCATATAGAAAATTGTTAGCACCAGCATAAAAAGAGATCTTTGGAATTGTTTATAAAGCTATAATAAAATATATAATGAAAAAATTTAATACTTACTATGAATTCTTAAAATTTAATTAAAATAAGTATGTGTTACGTGCTTTTGGCTTTTATAATAAGTGCACTTGTAGTTACGTACTTTCGGTTTTCGCTTATAAAATGTCTAATTATCCAAAAATAATTTCTTAAATTAAGATGAAATTGGTAAACTCAGATTAGAACTCAAGCCAAAAATTTTCATATCAATATATACCTTAAACAAGTATGTCTAATGAGTGAGTTCTTGTTATTTTAATTCAAGGTATATTTATTTAAGCACGCTTTTTTCTACAACAACAAATTCGACAGGTAATTTGTTTTTGCTATTCCTCCTGAACTGTCAATTCAAGCACTTATCAAATAATTTCAATTATTTTGGTTTTTTCTTGTGAACAAAATTTAGCAATTAAGAGATCAGCTGTCGAAGTAATATTCCTTTTAAATACCAGTTGAATTTTAATTTCCTTATTTTAGAAAAATACTATGTATAAAGAAAATTCTTTTGTAAGTTATTGGTATATTGAGTGCCAAGTTTTTATTCTAAATTTAAGAAAAATAAAACAAATAAACAGTTCAAAGATAATTTCAAAAATGTTTTTGAAATTATAATTTTTATTAATTTCCTTCAAAAACTAATTTTCGAATAACTTCATAAACTGAATTGTGAACAATTTTTGGAATTACTGAAACTTTTTTTATTTCCCTTAAAAATGTGTGCTGCTCTATAGAACTTGACAAATAAATTTTTTACTAACTCTTCCATACTGATTGTAGTTTTATTTATTTTTTGTTCTCCTCTATTAAGATACTATGGCATGAGGAATGATTGTTTTAGAAAATATTTCTCATACTAAACTACTGCAATACTACAGATCTACTAGATTTATCTATTCCTCGTTACTGGTTAATCTTAAATATTTTTATGTTGTTGTTATTTAAGCTGCTCTAAATAGTATAACGAATTTTCAATATGGTAACGAATGGATTTAACCATTTGATCATCATTGAGTAACAGGTAAATAAGTAAAATATATAAGATTGCGAATTCAATGCTTAAATTATATGCATCATGGTTGTTCTTTTGGCTCTAGATTTGTGGCATTTTCGAACACATTCTTACATATTTCTGTGTATGACTGCATAGATACTTCGCCTGTTCGGCATGTTGAACTTAGATGATATTATTTTGGAAAAAAATCTTAAGACAAAACGTAAAGTTGTTGCTTGGAAGCTGTAGACTGATGTCAGGTACTTTAAAAATAAGCATATAAAAAAACTAAAACTAAAAGTATGCGTATCAAATCGTACGCTTTTTTTAGTTGGAAGGATTGCCAACAATTGCGAAATACAACATTGCATTATCGGTTATTGTACTCTGCATTTATTCTCTAGTTGTAAATAAATTTTATCAAAATTGACTATTTACGCTAGAAGTGAACTGCCCGAAAACTATAAATACTTTTCAGAAATTTTCTGTTAGAAAACAATAAAATAATAAGGCTATTTTAGCTCAATAAAGGACCAAAATTAATAAAAAAGCAAGGAAGATCAAATCGAAAAAATAAGATAAACTAATTTCAAGAAAAAGCTACAATCTAAAACAATATTATACGAAAATTAGATCTAAAATCATTTAAAAAAATTATTAATTGGAAATCGGAAACAATAAGTATCACAAAACGAAATTATTTTAAAAAAAATGTTCATTAAATAATTTCTTCAAGCTTAAGGTCAACAATATAAATATAAATTTTTTATTTATTTATTAAGAAAATATTGAGATTTCTTATTCTAATTTCTAAGCTGTTTCCAGTAGATTTTTCATCAAAAAAAATTTTAAAAATATTTTTTTTAAATTATTCTAATTTTCAAAAACTTTTGTTTGAAATGTTTCAAACCTCTTATCTTATACCAACATTTATGAAACATTTCAAAAATATGGTTTAAAGTTTAAGATGAATTGGCATTAGCACCAGTGAAATGCATGTATATAGATTAGCTAAAAAATTATCTATATCTTATTGAAGAATTTCTTCAAGCTTTAGGTCAACAATACAAATATAAATTATTAATTTTATCAACTTAGGGTCAACATTATTTATTTATTGATAAATAAGTAATAAAATAAGTATTATATTGTTGGTGATGAAATAAATAATTCATATTTATACTGTTGACCTTAAGCTTGAAGAAATTATTTAATAAAATATTAATAAAATGGTAAAAAAATTAAAATAATTTTTTTAAAAATGTTTAAAATATTTTTTATGATAAAAAATCTATTGAAAAACTGCTTGAAATTTAGAATAAAAAATCCGATAAAAGAAACACAATTTTTTTTAAATTTTTAAAAGGATTAAAAATGTATTAAAAAGTTAACAGACAATTTGTCTGTGCAGCTCTACTTGGTGTAACGTTTCCGCTTAGACAACCGGTTAAGAATATGGTCTTCGAAAATGAAACTTCTTAGCTTCTTCAATGTTGCTAGGTATTAGAATAATCTAAATCGATCAAAATAATCAAGCCAAAAACCATAAAGAAATATAATTTATAATGAAAGATTTTGCTTACAATATTGTTCTTCAATTATGCATGAAAAAACTTCTTTCTTAACACAATATTCTTCCGAATTTGGCAGAAAAACATTCTTATTTACATATATTTAATTTTTTCGTTTTCTTTGCAGTCTTGTAATTTTTGTTTAAAGATTTTAAGTCAATAATTTTCGTATTCACAATTTTGATGCTTTGTCTTGATAAATTTGATACGTGTTAAAAATTTTGGAATTACATGTTAAAGGATGAGATATCAATTTTAAAATGCATTCTAGCATTAAATTCATGAAATATATAAATCCTATAACTTAAAAATATAAAAGTTTTAGAGGAATTTTGCTTTAAGTTGAAAAGTATTTTTTGGCTCGAGTTTAAATCATTAACAGTTTTTTTGAAGAATTTCGATTGATTATTTTTTTTAATAAAAAATTAATAATGGACGATTTATGATTATCGGAATGGTGGAACCGTTCAGCACTGATTTTAAAGTAGTTATACCATCTATCTCATCAGCGTCCCTTGTTCAATTTTTATCTTTTGTCAAGGTGTATACTACTTAACCGAATTCTTTAACAAATTTAAATACGAGGAACAGGAAACTTTTTTATATTCTATGATATTTTTTAATTTCTTTGTGTATAATTAGAAAAAATAATTAAAATTTTTGAGACTTACTCCATATCTGCATCACGCATATCGCTCTCTTCAGTGAGAAAAACAAAAAAAAAAAATTTGGGTAGCGTAAATAAATCGAAAATAAAAATTTATAGAAAATTGCCTCATATATAACTAATAAATTACGAAGCCCCACAATGAAAAAGAGGCTAATGCTATAGCTCTAGTACAAATGGTTGGCAACCCTATTTGTATTTTACTCTTCAGGCCATTTCTAGTATAATTGTATGACTTTTTTATTTTCTCAAAAAGGAAATAAGTACGCTATGTTTGTTCTTAGATTTCTATCCTTTTCTATATTACCATATTGAAATTTTACGCAGTTTAGTGAATTTTTGTGGTTTCTTACATTCATTTTTTTGCAAACATCAGTTACAGATTTAAGATCTTTTTCTGTTCTTTGTGAGGCCAACGTAAAAGCCAACTTGTTTTTAGTTCATTGTATTGACCGGCTCTTGTCTCTTTTTTTGTTACATAAGATTGCAACTAGCAGCTATTTGAAACGTAGAATGTTGTTGTTGAATGTGTACTTTTTTATGTTGAGTCTTTATAAAGCTTTTTACTAAATATGGTCTTAGTAGCCGATATTAAATGATGTTATTCTTGAGAACAATAAGTGCATATTTGCTGGGTATGCATTTTTCGGCATCAAAATGCAAAAAGGCCAAGGAGATTCTACAACCGAAACGTCTTTTGGTTGCATGTGTGGCAGTTTTTTGGACTACGAGGTCCATGTTGTATTTGATACTTATTTACATTTTTCCCTTAAAGCCATTAAATTCTTTTTCAGTGATTGTCTTGTTTGCAACATGTTTTAAATATGTTCTTAAGTTAATTGAACATTTTAACCATAAAAAGATTGATCGTCTAACAAGTGAATTTGAATGTGCGTGAATTTTTCAAATAAAAAAGAAAACAAACATTTGAATTGCAAATACAAAATAAATTAAAATAACTTTTAAATGTCCACTTGGATGATAAATGAGGATTATAAGAGATTATAAGAGGCTAAATCTTAAAAGTCTTAAAAGGAACTTCTAAGATTGGGTCATTGTTTTTAAATAAAAAACATTTTAAATTTATGAAAATGATTTGAACTCTTGAGAAATTATTGATTTGATGCAAAATGTGAATAGAAAACTGTCTTTCTGCAGGTCGCCGGACTGAAAATATACAGATTTTTTTAAAAGGCTTTGCTTTCTATTATTAAATGATTGCGTTTTGTGGCTTCGACGTAACATTTTTCAACGTCTCTTAAGAAATACTCTATTTTTTGAAGACTCTTAATAAAATTTCTCAATTAATATTTAATATTATTAATTTTATTCGTTATTTTATTATAGCATTTAGAAATAAATTGTAACAAGTGACTTTTTGGCATATTATTTTTCGTATTGCAATAGTTTATGTATACAAGTAGAAAAATACAAAGAGAGAATTCTCCTTTTCATGCAACATTTCCAGTGATTATTAGCAGTAAATGATAATATGTATGCCCCCCACATTACAACTTTTAAAAAAGTTCATCAAGATAAGAATAAATTTAATCATCACACAGGCGAGTTTTTTTAGTATATTATTGTGCAAAAATATCTTGAATTTTTCTTGCTAAAGAAACATGTGTTTGATGTCCTCAAAGTTGTCAATGCTATTAAAATAACATTATTTGTTCTTTTTAGCTCTTATTTTATTATATCTCTCCCATATGAAAACAAAAAACACCCGTTGATCATTTAACAAAGTGGAACAATTAGAATATATATTTTTCTTCATACTAAATGCTCGCAGAAATTAAAAAAAATTGAAACATGTACAGAAAATACGAATCAGCATAACTTAATTAAGTGGTTCGATTTCAAACTCAGTTCTTCTAATCTTTTATACTTTCAAATGATATTAGACGAGTAAACGATATAAGTCTTTTAAATCTATCCATGCTTCTAACACACATCGAACCATTTTAAAGGGTCTGTCTTGAAGGCTTTTGAATTTGAATAGGTTTTCTTTGCTTACTTCCATTCTAGCATTTCTTATAAAATAATTCCAAGTACTTACCTCCAAAGGACCTTTAAAAGCATACACATATATTTTCAAGTTCATTTAGGAACAAAGATTTCACAAAATCAATTATTTAATGCTAAGTTACAGTATGTTTTAAATTTAGCATTTCATACCTAATTGTGAGAAGAAGTTGGATACGTGAACACTTTTACATGTGTTTTTAACAAATAATGTTCGCATACTTTTCTTCATACTGATAATAAATATTTATTTCTCCCAATACGAATGCACGGACGCAAACACAAAAATTCTGTTAGAATATAACAAAACGAACAGTCTGCAGCTTTTGTATTAAAATAATCTCTAGACTGTTTTAGTTAAACCTTTAACAAGGAAAAAAGATTACGTAAAACGTTAATGATAAAATATGTTTTAGTAACACAAAAGTCTTAAGATGCTTTGATTCTATAAAAATTTAACTCGATAGTTATATTACACTCGCGAGGCAAACATTTGGATTATGGAAACCCATTCCTGCTTAAGTGTGAAGGAAAAGGTTTTAGCACGTGCACTAAAGGTCATGATTTCATATAAAATTATTTGAATTAGCGATTACATTAGCGATCCTATTTGTACTTTCACTTTTAAATAAAATGAAATGAAAAAACATAACGAATAATTACAAAACGATTAATGGAAATATAAAATAAACGGTTTTCAAATAGGTACTTGACAATTTTGAATTTAATATGTAAACGCACTATTTCAATGGTCATCTAACTACGTATGCAAATTATGAAGAGTAAGTTTGACGTGCGTGTTATCTCAAGAAATGGACAAGTCAATTGGCCACCTCGTTCATGGGATTTAATGCCCTTAGACTTCTTTCTTTGGGGCTACGTAAAATATTTGGTCTATGTCAACAAACCGACGACGTTGGAGGAAGTCAGAGCCAGCATTGAACGCGAAATAGCGGCCGTTACGACCGAAATGTGTGACGTAGTCATCGAAAATTGGATCCAAGGAATCGAGCGCTGCCAACGCGCACGCGGCGGCCATATGAGCGAAGTCAAATTTTATTCATAACTGTTTTGATTCTATTTCAAGTCGATCATAGAGTTTGGAAATATCTCAAATAGTTTGCTTTTCATTTAAAAAAAAGTTCTCAAGTCCTTATTGGAAACACCGATATAATTAATTAATATATGTTGACATTAACTTTGATGCTTCGGGCTTGCCACTTCTTTTTTCATCATACATTTTCTCTGGGGGTTACCTAACCTAAATTTATTTCTTCGTAATTGTTGTTACCCATGAAATTGGACGCGCTCAGTATTATAATACACCTTAAATTACCATGCAGCATATGCAAGATAACTTTTCTGTCAATTATAACAACTTTTCATACAGTCGTCTATAAAAAAAATTACTCCGTTTTCTAAAAGGTCACATGTGTTACTGTCTATTGTGGAACTATTCGTTGGCTAGAGGCTTTTAGATTGTGTTTTCATAGTTAACGACGAACTTTGTGAATATGTTTTTCTAGCCGCATATAATTTTTTAGCTCTGTGAGGCTGTTAAAGCAATCTCGTGGTCATCGGATATTATACGTCTTTCGTTTCAGATAAGAAGTTGTCCTATTTCACCACCAGTTAAGCGTTCCAAAATAATTTGTTTATATAAATTATCTCTTTCCTCGTTATGATAAATTTCACAACATAAAGCTGTGATTTTTTCAATATAATTGCCCGCGGACCTTGGAATTATTGCAAAAAGAACCTTATTTAATTATTACTATGCGATACACTTCATCTTCTTTTACTTTTAACAAAATTCTAATAAATAATAGGATTTTTTACCAGTAGTTTTTATGTATCATTCAAAAAATTTCTTCCCTTAAAAACATTACTTGATATTATTAGAAGAGAATACAACTTTTTTGAAAGGCTAAAAGATATATTCCACTATGAAAAGTCATAAACGACGGATAGTAAGCATCATGTTTCAAGAATATTATTCATATTGACATAGTGCTATTATTTTTTCCGGCACTGTGTGCATAGATCTTATACGAATCGATATATTATTTAATTAAATATTTCCCTGAAGATGAAAAAAACTTTAACAAAATGTTGTATTTTTGGTTAATAAGCAAGTATCGTTTGAAAAAATTACCTTAGTGCATGAAAATTTAAAAAGAAAACTAATATAATCGAAAGAAATAAGTAGTTAAAGGTAACTGATATTCAATATTCAAATAAGAAAAGCTTTTCGTATTGTAAATAAATTAAATTTTACAAAAACGAACTTACTTTTTTTTAATATTTCTTAAACATGTTCATACTCCTTCCTCTACTTATTATTAATGAATAATTTAGCTTTCTTTTGCTTCTTTTCAATAAATTGCAAAGAAACTAATGCAATCGATTAATGACCATCTTTTCAACTTCTAATAATAAGAAGAATAATAAGAAAAATAATTTTAGCTTACAAATTACGATGCCATTGAAAACCCACAAAATACTCCAACTATGTGGTTAATAGACTATGGATTTAGTAATAAAACACTCTCACTTCCATCTAAGCACTCTAACTTATTGCTGCCATCACAGTGCACCATCGAGGCAAAAGCAGATTGAAGATAAGTTCAGTTAGGTGGGAATACTAGTGCGAAAAATTATTTTGCTTTGCCGCTAAATAGCCAGCATATTGAAATATAACCTGAATGCAGCACCAACCGATGGACTCCATGTACTCCATGTACATGTAGATTTTGTTTGAAATCAATCTGGCTGAAATCTTTACAGTAGTGAGTGATCAATATAAAGTAGGTGAAAAGATAATGGAAAGAATGTACACAGATATGAATATAGATAAAATTTCGAAATTATAGGTCACTTTGATTTTTGAGTATTCCCAAAATAATTTTGGAGTTTGGTGATTTCGGCTGTTAGGCTTGGACCATTTTGGCCAACTTTTGTTTTCTTTTCGCTTTGAATAGGGAGCGATTCAATATGTCAACTTAAAATGTTAGCTAAAGTGGTATTTTTATATTTTATTACTTCTTTTTTATCGATTTATTGATATGAAAAAAAATTACAGAATTTGTTGAAAAATCGAATTTTCTCTGTACATGATGAGCAAATTATCTTCCGTTGCAACTTGCATATAAATTTGTTGCATATGATGCATTTGCTACCGCACTTATGTTTGCAGCAGCTATTCGTTTTCTGGTAAACCGCTCATGCTGTACAGTCAGAAGATATTGTTCTTATTTCGGTAAGAAGATCAGATGAAATTTTATTTATAGGCAGCTTAGGTCTTTGGGTCATATAGTCTTTAGCAAAAGAACTAACTGCCGTAAAAGTTCTGCTCTTTTATGATTTTTGTCCATTGGCACCCACGAAACATTCATTTCAGAAAACAATATAAACGCGTTCAATCAACAACATATGATTATCGAGATGTTTTTCGTTTTGTACTATAGTAGCCAATCATTTGGTAGGCGGTATCAACGCCTCCTAAGAAAAAAAATTATCAGAGTAATAAATTCCTAATGATAAAGATATACAAACCTTTTGTAAAGTTATAGTAGGAAACTGTTTCTGTTTAATCACTGCTATCGACCTCTACAGTTTTATGTATGGTGATCATCAAAATAGTACCTTTATTTTTATGACTGATATAAGAAACCAATGTAGCAGTTTAACTGAAAGCAAACGTAGATGTGTATAATGGATTTTTAAAAAATTAGCAATTTAGAAGGAATAAATGTTTTATTTTTTCGAACTGTGCCAAGATATGTCAACTTACTTTCCAAAAGCTTTTTAACTAGTTCAAAACTTTAAACAAATTATCAGCTGTGATATTTTGACATTTCAATCTTTCAGTGAAATCCAATACGATCCGCTCCCTCTGGCTTTTTCAGGCTGTCCATTTCTTTGTTTTCCAAGGTATGATTTGATTTTCCATACATATTCTGATTTTGAATCGACTGCTAGCCAAAATTTGAGACCATACTTAGGCATATATTGCATAAAAGAACAACGACCACCATATACCATACCTGTTGTCAAAACTTGACTGTTATTTTAAATATTATTTTTCTCTTTTTAAACAAATTGTTAGTTATTTGAAAACATATTTAAAAACTGGTTAGAAAATTAGCTCTATTTGTCTGCAAACTATGAGTACTAAAAATGAAGTAAAAAAATAAAATATTATTATTATTATTAATATTTATTTAGTGCAAATTTAGTTTACAGAAAATGTATATAGCGAAAAGGACTGGCTGCTAGAGCCTTTGCATATTTTAATATTTACTTGCAAAAATCTTGCAGAAAATTTGGCCATTCGTCTCACTAAGCAACTAATTTTTATATATTTAAAAATTTTTTTATTTAATTTAGAACAGATCAGCTATGTTTGATCATGTTTTCTACACAGAAATAAATTTGGACGCAAATCATATAAAATGATTTCATAAATGTTTTTAATAAAAAAAATTTCAATTATTTCATACACATTACAAAGTTCCTAAAAATACTAATATACTCGTACAATGAAGAATGCGGTCAATATTATGAATCTAGCATGACTTTTTTCGAAACACTTTTTCATTAAGGTTAAGAATTTTGTGAAAAATAATATGTGTTGAACATAACAATAATTTTATCAATTATGTCGCAAACATAAAAATAATTGCGAATATTAGTAACATGCTTTGTATTAATTATATGTGTATGCATTTAAGTACCCGTAAATTTTGTTAAAATATGCAAGTGTAGTTTTATAAATTCCTAACCTCAACTTTCCAGTTAATTAATATTCTTTACATATTCCACTTTATCAAATTCCTTAGGCCCGAAAAGTTTTATTCAAGAAAAAAAAATTATTCTCCTGAATATTATTTGTTGTCTTAAGATGTTGTTGTTGCACTGAAGTTGAAATGTCACAAGGATTGTTTTGACTTGTTAATAGTATGTAGTTGTTGTTTCAGTTTATTAATATGACAGCATGATATGGTTTGAGAAAAATCCCTTTGTTAATAAATACTTCAGTATGAGTATTTCCTTATACATATATATGTATATACACATATATGTATATATGTATGTGTGCTCTTGACACATAACAAACACTTTATTTATTATGTAGAACATCGTACAATCTCAACACGTACATATTTTCTTTTTCATGTTGCAAACACTTTTTATTTCAGAACTGTGTTTTGGGCGAAACAATAAATGTTGTCATTTCCAGTTTTTTGACACTGGATAATTTGAATTGTGCCTTTGCAGAGATGCGGATAGAACATATTTTGTTCATATAAAACTTTGTTTTGACATTTACAGCAATGAGGGTAGTCTTTTCGAATTTGATTAAAGAACCTTAAGTCGGAATTTATTTTGTAAATTTTTAATGCCCCTGTTTTCAAAAATTAATTATATAAGTTGACATCAATTATGATTCGAGCACACGTTAATGTTAATCATTTGAAATATTTATAGTCCTTAATTCCAAATTTAAAGTTTTCATATATTTAAAGTTCTGATTCACAATTTAATCAAGATATAAGAGTGTCAAACATCCAGTCATAGCGTTTGGTATTTTCATGGGAACAATATCACCTCATTGCGCCTTTGAATGTGATTGGTCTGCTTCTTGAGTTTTGTTTTACAAGCTAATCAAAAATGATTTGAAGTTTTGGTCTCTTTGATTATGAAGAATAATTTTTAAGTTAGTCTTAAGAACTCAAGTCCACATAGTTGAACATAATTATTCGCAAAACAAATAAAGAATTCTAACTCGCAAACCTAAGCTTTTATTTGCAATGTTTAATCTTTTGAATAAAGAATTAAATAAATAAGTATAACTTTTATAAACCCTATTTAAAAACAGTTTGTGTGATAAACATTTAAAAATATATCATTACAGTTGAAGGATCGAATGTAAAGTCCCTAAAGTCGTTTTTATATGAGTAACTGGGACTTAAAAGATAATAATTTAGTTCAATACATACTGTATTACTGCCCGGCTGTGTAAGAACCAAGAATTCGATATATACTTAGTGAAAAAATTAGAAGGTCATTTGAAGAAATACATTTTTCACTACTTCCAAACTAATAATTTTTTATTAATTATTGTTAACAACATCAAGATAATTAACCAAAACTTATTTAACTGATACATAATTGGAATTCATGTTTAATTTTGAATATACTTCTTGATTTTTTAATATTATTTTTATATAATTTCAACTATTCATGAAAAGGAATTCAATAGAAGTAAAATAAAAAAATGTTAATATGCACTAATTAAAATTAACAAATTTTCCAACACCTTGAGAATGAGTGAACAGGAATAAAAAAGAGAGCTTCCTGCAATAAAAAGTCTTTATAAAATCTTTATAAAAAAAGCCTGAAGTGTTTTTGGACCTCATTCGGAAACATATTTTTTTATTTTATCACGCCATCTGTCAATGTTTAGTCGAGAATGGTTTCATGTCCACTCACATTTTTAAGAATTATACGAAGTTTACTGCCTCGTGGACAAAATCTAATATGGTTTCTGCACCAGTAAAGCAGCTGATTGCAGCTCGGCTATGATTTTTTGTGCGGTAACAAAACGATTTTTTTATTTTCTTTGATAATTTTAGAAATCCAAACTTTTCTTCTGACTTTTAATCAGACCGAGTAGTGTATCACGTTCCTACATAAATGAAATCTATAAGAAAAATAGCATTTCATATTTAGCTTATTTATGTTTATAGACGCAGTAACAGCAGCATTGCAGGAGAGCACTCATTAGCGTTAGGCAGGCTGCACTCTTTTCGTTTTAGCCATCCAGTCGGCCAGTGTAAACAGTTTGCCAAAAGAATCATCATCAGCATCCGTCAGCAACATCAACGGCTCATATCAAGATAAACAAAAGGGGTCGGTCTTTGTGTCATTTGTTGGTTTTTTCCAGTTTTTAAATTATTTTCATATCAATAATTTTACGTTTTTGGGGGATGACTCACTCAAATCACTGTCTACTTGTTAACTTTGTTTTGTTTTCTTTGACTGCTGTTATTAAATGAGTCGAACAGCTGTTAGATTTTGTTATAATATTTTTCGTATCTCGAGTACACTTACATACTTTCATATTTATTTTTATTGCGTTGGAAGTTAAACAACATCGATGCTACCTCACTTTGATACCTTTTTAGATATTTAATACGTGTATGCACTTTTATATTGCATTATCCCTCATCTTTTTCATTTGCAGCTACAAATTGTTTTTGGATACCGTTTACTGAGCCTTATTCACCTCATCCCATTCAGTAAACAAAAAAACATGTATAGGGTTCATTAGTTGCACGTTCATTCCACAATGTTCATGTTAACATGTGTAATTATTATAAATTTTTTATCAAAACCCTTGTGAGGGTACGCATTTTTTCTCTCGATTTTGATTGCTTAAGAATTGTTTAATTGTTAAATAAATCAATGTCACAGATATCACATACATCATTATGAAAGATTGTAAAATTAAAGGGGCTGAATGAAATATTATAAGTGTATGCGTTCACGATGAAAAAGTTTAAAACAATAGAGAAAACTTTATTATTAGTCCTGCGGAGGGTTCAATTGGCTGGAAGTATAAATATTTGTATTGTTCTACTAAAAAAGAATAAGAACAAAATTTAAATAAATGAGCATACGTTTTGATGCCTTTATTTAAAATAACTGTATAATAAGTCACGTAGTATGTATGTCGATATAAAAATTAATGAAGAAAACAAAAGGATCAAATATTGAACTTAAGGTTGGCATTAAGGAATGATTAAAAATTTTAAATACATTTCTAATATACACATTTCTGTTGAATCGTGTATATATAAAAATTAATATAAATTTATATAAACTCAAACGTTTAAATAAAAATAATAGAAATAATTTAAAAGGATTGGTACTTATAACCTGCGGCACATTAATGGTAGCATTTGTTATTTAATTTACTTTTTTTATCTTCTAGTTACATCTTTATTTATAAGGTTTTTTTTAATTATTCTTTACATATTTAATTTAAAGTACAATTAACAGTAATTTTTGATCTGCTATACAACCACAAAATTATGTAGTTTTGTACGAAAACAGTTTAAAAAAATACGAACGAATGCCTGCCAGCATTTATGTATGTATGTAAAGTCAAACAAGGATGGCAACTAGTCCTGCCAGGAGGCCAGACAAAGCTGAATCGCCATAAAATAAAACCTCACAAATGCTAAACATTTTTTATTCGGAATTCTACGTTTTATTTATTATTAATTGAAAATGCATATAATATTTTGAAAGATATTAAAAGAAAATGCACTTCAAGTACATACACAAAAAAATGAATAAAAGTGCACATATTTTTAAATTCATATAAGTCAATATATAACATAAATATTAGGCATTTCTTTTGACTTCAATTCAGTATTGAACAGAATATTTGTGATTGGGAATGATTAAATAAATACTGTATCATTATGTAAATATATTCAAGTAGTATATATATCTATGTGTCGAGAAAATTCACCCTTTTTTATACACGGAAAAAACAGTTCCTCTAAAAATTCATTGATTTTAGGAAAAAATTACATTTTATTTAGGTTTTTAAAATTTTGAACATTTATTTTGCCAGACAAAAAATTAAATAAGAATCAAAAATAACATAAATTTTTAATTTTAACAACCTTTAATACCTATCTGCCATTGTGCCATTGTAGTTCGCAAACGACTGCACTAATTTCTTCAAAAATTATTTTTTTAAGGGAAGTCTTTGGAATAACTTAAGAAATTCCAAAATTTTCAATTATGTTTTTATTTTTCATACAAACTCTATTCTTAAGAAAATCTGACATTTCTTTGTCTTTCGTTATCTGTATATATTATTTACCAAAAGATGTTTTTGTCTGTATGAAATTTCTCGCGTAATACTGTAATAAAATTTTAAATTTCGATCTTTATATGTATTATCACTTTTGTGGGGTGTTTTACGCAATTACACCGCAATATAAAATTCACTAAAAATATGGTGAAAATTACGCGGTTACAGTTTGCAAAACTAAAGCATTTTTGCGACGTCGTGAAGCACCTTCTCCGTCAATAATTGTGCATCTGATGGAAAGATTTTAGCAGTTGGGAAAATCAGTGATGTTAAAAATTAAACTCCTGTACATTGCTACACTGAAATTATAACGGTTCAGTCCTTGGAAAATCTCAGATTAGCTCATTCCTCGTCGGTGTTTGAAGTTTGGCATTACACAAATGGCAAGTGAATAGTTTCCAGACTGTGAGATTTCTCTGTAGAGATTTCGTGATTTAAGCCTTTAGACTTTTTTATTTGGGGCTACGTTAAAGATGTGGTATATGCAAATGGCCCGCAATCGGTTCAAGACCTCAACGATGAATTCGTGAAGTTATCAAGGACATTCTGCAGCAAATGTGGAAATTGGTGAGGGGAAATTTAATGGAAACAATATGGTCCTGCAAGCGTAGCCATGGCGGTCATTTGGCTGATATTGTTTTCCATTATGAATGGGATACCCTTCTGTTTACAGTTACATAAATAAACATCCGATGGTTTCGCTTAAAAATACTCTAATTGAAAGACGCTCTTAATAGTTAAATACTAGATTAGTCAAACCAATGTCATTTCGCCTTCAGTGTACCTTTCTACACCTTTGTTTGCACATTATGTCTGTATGTGCGAAGTAACGGAGCATAAGAACTGTGTTAAAATCGATCAACATTTTAATAATTTCTTTGACTAATTTAATCCGCCGACATACTATCTGGAATATCTAGCATTTTTTCAAATAATAATATGAAATCCAATGGTAAGTATAATTCAATGGGGAAGAAACTAAATAGTCAGGTCATAGAAATAACAAATATTTATACTTCCTGAATAAAGCTTACTGATTTAAAACGTGTGCATAAAAATTGTGTTTGGAAAAATTTATCTGACTTATGCTTGAGTATCATACAAATTATTAAGTATGACGGGTGCTCCATCGCAGCACAAAAAAAGCAAAAGTTAAAAATCTACAAAAAAGCTAACTAAGTGCTTAATTACTAAACGAACACAATTAGTAAAGAAAATACAATTCGGTGGCTATTTTTTAAACAACATTGAAAGATTTTGTGCGAGTATGTTTTTTTGCAATTTTTGATTTTTTTAATCTTATTGCTGTTGCATATACAGAACAAACATTAAAATTATCTAGGAAAAATTTATTGTCACAAAATGAAATATATATACATAATTTGAAATTATATAAGGGTGTGCATTGCACATCTGCGTACATTAGAAATTAAGTCACTGATAACAACCCACTTACACTTTGTAATTATTTGCTACTGTATCTCATGTCCTGCTAAATAGTAACCCCTCTCCAACTAGAGTGCCTTAAAAAGGTTTGAAGATATTGCTAAACAATTTCATACAGGCAGCTTTCTTAAGTTTTATATTGATATAATAGCCCCTTTTTCAGTCTCTTCTTATTTGTTGAAAATAGAGCTTCCAAATTTTTGAGAACCAAATTTTCAAATTATATATCTATATACAACTTATCTTTCTTCTGAGTACTTATCCATCTGCTTCAGTTTATTTGATGATATGGTAAATATATTTACAATTTCATCTTTTGAGTATGGCCCTTATAATTTTTATCTGTGCAACAAAATTTAGACATTTTTCAAATACATACAAAAAAATATGACCATTAGCATATATTGTTAAAAAAAATTCCATTAAGAAATAAGAAGAGCGATGAAAATGTATAACGTTTAGAATCCTTCATTGTCTACAGTATATTCTGGTAAACATTTATTGCCGTCATGATAACACCCAATCGAATGCATTTCTTTATTAAAATAACTTTTTTCAATGTAGATGCTAATAAAATTATAATTAACTTTTTAGCACACGCGACAAATATCTATCGCCTTAATATATTTTTTTTTAATTTCTAGAATTAGATTTTGAAATAGCATAACTTATCTATTAGAGATTTCTTATAACATTGATTTAAATATTGTTTGAAGGTTGCATAATTAAATTAGGTGAACAACTTTTATTTTTTTTTATTTACTATCGACAAAACATTCAGCTTTGCAATCAAAACTAGATGATTTGGTAGGCCACTGAGCGACTCTAAGTATAAAAATCATTGTAAAAAAAACAAAAGCGTTAAGAATGCGTGCAACGAATAATAACCTGGTGTTTTTTTTTTTTTTAAATCAAGTGAAATTCATCGACAAATTATGTCAATGTCCTACGCTAATAAGCGTAAGGACTAAGATACTCGGCTGTGATAATTTGTCAGATCTAGATAATCCAGCACGTATTGGGCTAATCGAACTATCCGCCTTTATAAAACAAACAGGGCGGTTTGAAGAGGCGGCGGGGCAGATGTAATTTGTTGTCTCGCCCGCTCTAAGGTATCACAATGGGACCGAACTGACGGGCCCAAGTGAGCCACTATTTGAATGGTGGCTGCCGCATTAACCTAATCTAACCTATGTAACAGTTTATTAAAAAAGTTTGATTTTGACAGCTATTTTTTAAAATATGTTGAGATCCTGGCACGTACTAATATTATGAAAAGAAATAATAAAAGTATATCCCAATTAACGAAATTCTTTCCAAATGTAATCAATTCGAATAATATTCAACAAATTGATGACGTATGGTGAGAATTGCTCCACTTCAATTTTAAAGAATATAATTTATTGGATGAAAATAATATTGAAAAATTTTCGGAAATCATTTTGAACGCAAATCTTTGCGATGGCTCCGAAGCTTTTCCTTGTCTGAAATAATTAGTTTACACAGTTTTGTCAATAAAGTAGCAACAGCTAACATCGAAAGAATTTTTTCTCAAATCAATACCAATAAGAACAAACTGAGAAATAATTTACATAACCCAAAATTGTGTAGTATTTTAAGGACCAAAGACTTTTTGAAAAAACCTGATGGTAATTGTAAAAATTTTTAACAATAAAAGAAATAAATAGCAAGTTTATTAAAGAAATGTATAATGTAACTATAAAAAATTTATGAATATAATGTAAATACGTTATTACTCAAATTGTAGGATTTTCACTTCAAATTTGGCCTTTTCCAAATCAAATTCAGGTTTTTAAAAAATATGTTTTGAATTTTCCAAAACAAACTCCATATTTTAGAAATCAAACCCATCATTTTTCAAACCAAATTCGGCATTTTAAAAACCAAAATCATTGCGTTTTAGTTAAAGTTCATTTGAAAGAGCCTGGCTTTGATCTTTAAAATGCCGAATTTAATTTGAAAAATACTGATCGAGTTTTAATTTGGAAAATTCTGAAGTTGTTTTAAAATACGTGATTTTGATTAAAAATGGGGAACTTGAAGTTTAAAACCTAAATATGCCTTTTATATATATATGCAATAAATATTTTATGCTATTTGATTTTATGTCCACAAAATGCTTAATTGATTTAGTTAAATTAAAATAAATTTTAACTGAATTGGATTTCAATAAAATCCCCTTAAAAATAAAGATTTTTGATGCAAAAAATAGATTTTTTTGATCGATTCGAAGATTTTTGAAAAAAAACATATGGCAACACTGTGTATCGTATTTCTTATTTGATCTACAGAAACACAGAAGAGACGAGATCCGAGCATTAAAAAAGATATTTTTACACAAGGCCAAACTGTGGGCATTAACTGCATTTTCGTTGATATCGAAATAAAATTTTCTTTATAACAAATACAAAATTTTAAAAGGTGTTTTTCTTTCGATATCGACGAACAGGCTGTTAGTTCTTTTCTAGAATATGTTGCCTTACATTCATCTTTTTGAAATCTGAATAAAAAACTTAAATATTTTCAAACAAGGGAATTAATTTCCTAATTAATTTCTATTAAAAGGAATCAATTAATCTTATAAGGTTGTTCTAAAATTGTTATGTATTTATATATAATTTTTTAAGCAAGAACTAAGGAAATATATGTGTAGATACGAAAATAACTGTTGAGAAAATTATTGGCCAAGCCAAAAAGGTTTGTTGAATAAAATGCACCAGCAATTGCTATTTTAATCTATTTCCTTATAGCTTATTTTTCTAAGAAATATTCTTCAGCCAACGTTTCAGAATATTTCATTTAACATATGCACATAAAGCTAAATGTTATACAAAATTGATGTAAAAACAAATAAGACTTGTTAACGAAACATTTCAAGGGCCTTTTAACAAAATACGGGTCATTTTGTTAAGAGGTTTTACAACATCTTTAAAATCTATTAAGTCTACTTGGCACTTCATTTACATGATCTTAAGCAATAACACTTAAAATAAAACAAATAAATAGTGTGTGGTCGTTTTGTTAAATCATGAATGGTAAAAAGAAATAAATAAAAAGACAAGATAATATGCTGCCCTTTTTTAGTTATATTTTTTAGTTTCATTTACAAAGTAATTTATTCCCTATAAATACAATATATTTTGTCAGTTCTTAAATTTTTCTTAGAAATTAGCTTTGGTATTTGAACTTGAAGCTTTTAAACTATTTGTTGCTTTAATAAGCGCTTATAGTGTTTGAAATTTGTTCAATCTTGCACATTCCATTTGGAATGCAAACATAGCTGTGGTTACGCAGACGTTTCGGTGGAGGAGCGTAAGTGTGTTGATAGTGTTTCTATTAATTATTTATAAGAAAAAACCACTTAAGCATTTGTATAAAATTTTCAAATTGAATTTTAATGAATTTAAATTTAAAGAGAAATTAGGTCGAACACATTGGTTTAGCTATTTCTGTGTTTAAATGGCGTAACATTTATTCAGTACTTTTATATTTCATATAATTTTTTCCCAATTCTGTATGAAGCTCTGAGCTTTGTCCCAAAGTGCTAAAAATAACCTTAACTATTACAAGCTTTACTTATTTCGGAAGTCCAGAGTAAAACAAGGAAAGCTTGTACTATAAAATATGTTTCGTCCAGTCAAAAAAATCTCAGAGAAATTAGCTTGCTTCCGAACATTTAATATATTAATTAAATTAATTAATAATATTTAAAATTGACAAAAGCTTTTTCAAAGTATTTCAATGTCATTTGTAATGTTTATAAGATTTTACAATAGTTAATCTTTTTTCAACTACATATATGCAATGTTAATTTTACATGAAAAACTGTATTATTACTACAAAAACGGAATTAAAAAATCAAACATTGATTGATGTTATTTTAACTCTATAAAAGGTAAAATTATATAATTTATATCAGCATAATTTAATACTAAATTAACAAAGTTTACCATTGATTTAACTTAAAACAATGTTAAAAGTAAATTCAATTGCCTTTTTTCACATATTAACAATGACTTGATATCAACATTTCTTCAACTAAAAATTTGTGGTTGCCAGAAAAGCATTAAATAAAAATCATTAAATAAAGCCACCAGTTTTTTGATTTTGGCTGCAGTAGTTAGCGCTTTGACTACAAACCCAGTGATGAACGAGAACGTGGGCTCAAGCCCAGTTTCAGGTAAGTCATAACATCCAGCTTTTTCTGATGTGCGTTAATGTGCCTTGTGTTTGTTGTTGTCGAAATGTTTAAGTGCTGAAAGCATACCCCTGGTCACTGTAGTGTCAGTGCCGGCAGTAATTGGTGCAGTTGTATGGTAGTGTGCATTACAGCACCCTCCTTAGTCGGAATTGAAGCAAAATCAATAATATTATCATTAATTAATAACATGACATTACAGCTTTGTTTCCCCTTCTTAATACCAAAGGAGCAGCAACACTGCTGCAAAAATTAATAATTTACGAAATAGAAGAAATGTAAAAGAATTAATTGAGCTTTCTCATTTTCACCACCTGTCCTTTCTACGCTATCTCTTTCCAAAAGAAGGTAGCACATGAAAACGGCTGATAGGCATTAATTGACTGTGTTGTTACTTATATTTCTTTAAACAAAATTTTAGGTTTGGTTGGCATCCTTAATCGATCCCATCATGTTGCTTTGAATTTTTTTGTTCTCCATTATTGGTTGACAACACGAGAATGATATATGATTTTTCTAAGAATATGTTAAAAATCGATTTTCGCTAAAAAGAAGCTTAGCCACAAACAGATAAAATTTTTAAATTGCTGAGCAATATTCACTTTTTAAACCACGTGAAATTTTTATCGCTAACCGTAATATAAAAATGAAAACATGTTTATAATTAATTAACTTGAAAAGCATTGTAAATCATTTACTTAATGTTAATCTTTCCTTTAATTATATTTATTGTATATATTGAATCAAGGCATTTTTCTATAAAGTCGCTAAGAACAATATCGTTGAGCTAATTATAATTATATACATATATTTGTTTTTATGAAATTCTCCGAAAGTTCGCATGTGATTCATTTTTTATTTGACTTTGTTTTAGTTGTGCTAAAAAAGGTGTCAATATTGTTTTTCAGCGTTAATCCTCTTGACAACATTGATTCATTTCGAATTATTTAATGACACACATTAATTAACGCAGTTGTTAGCACTTTTGTTTTACTTGGATTTATAAATAATTTTACCTTCACGCAGTGTCGTTGGAATAAATTTCATTGTGATCCTTATACGGGTATGTATGTAGTATGTAGCCGGCTGTGTATATTGGCTTCTTAATTTAAATTATGCGATTTTTATCCAAAGATAAAGTAAGAATTTAAGACAATGTTTTTCTTTTTTGGTTTGGTCGGTAGCTTAAACTAAAAATCTTTTTGTTGTTATATTTTGGATTTTAAGAAATTGTCATGTGAAAATGATTCAAAAGGGTTATGTTTTTATAAGCATTATTCAAAGTTTATTTAAGTTTATTCATGGAAAAAATTTTAAACTGCTATTTATAATAACATCAATATAAAATTGTAATTGACGTCAATAAAATATTTTAATTAGAAACATCATCAGCAATCAAAAGGTTATATTAAAATATGATACTTCAACATTATTATGGCCGTTAATATTTTATTCGTTTTTGTTTTTTTATTATGTAGCATTAATTCGCTGTAGGAAAGAAAACGTATGATATTAATCATTAACGCACAAATTCTACCGTATTTGTAAGCTAAACTTATTCACCTGCCAAAACTGCGCCACCAATCATAATATCACGATTTGGGTTTTAAGACAAAGTCGATTATATCTTACACACAAGTAGCTTAATTAGATTTTAATTTCAATCACAAAACCTATCAGCTATGTGATGGAAATCGATTCATATAAAAATTATAGTTTTGAAGAAATGTAATGAATTTCAAACGAATAAAATACAGACAATATGAAGGAATTTCAAAAAGAAAATTAGAAAAAATTTTTGAATAATATATTAAAACTTTATTTTTAAATATACGAAAAACGAAAATTATGATCACATTGAAACTTTTATCGGATTTAAATCGTTTCGTTTTTAAAATGGATTTTCATCACTGACCTGAATATCAACACAATATAAAAAATATTTGTTGATTTTCAAATGAAAGTTTTCCATATTATATTCGTAGTATAAACATAAATAAAAAATAACAATTCGTTTAATAATATTGAAAATTTATGTGATAAGTATACACTTCTTCAACTGCTAAGTATTTTCAGTATTATTTTTTAAAACTGCGGGTCTGAATTTAAAACAGAGTTTTTGAATATCATTCAAGTAAATATTTTTTTACCATACAAAGTACGCGTGATTTTGATATGTACATCAGAGAACGACAAACAAAAATAAATAAATTACTTTAGCTCATATCCCTGCGCACCTATTTGTATAGGTACTCCAATGAGTATAAGGTACTCCAATGATTATCATCACATTTATTTTCCAATTTTTGTTTTATAAGTATTGCTAGAAAATTTGTCTGTAGTTGTATTATGCATTTCAATTGGTAATTATCATGAACCATGAATTAAGAAAACAAAATTGCGCACTCAGCCGTACATAATGAATTTCTACTGCGCATCTACGTCATCAAAGAATACAAAAGAGTGTTTGGTGCAAAAAGTGTAAGAGATTTCTGGCGAAAATCTGGAAATAACTAAATAACTTTTAAAGTAAAACTTTTAAACTTCCAAAGTTTTACATATTGGCTTGCTTTCCATACAGAAATGTACTTTTGCTTACATCAAATATTCCATATCTACGTCACAGCACAACACAATCACACACAACAAAATGACGGACCTGCGTAATGCACAATCTTGTTTTCTTGATTCATGATTATGAACTATTTTTAAGCAAAATGCGTTAAAGCGTTGTAAATTAAAAAATTCGAGTTAACTTCGAATGTGTACAGTTTTACTTTGAAGCAAATTTTTGCAAACATTTTTGAGAATTGTAAAAGCTTAAAAATGGATGAAGATTATTTGCAAATTTTTCACAATCCTTACATTTTTAAGTATCTTTAGAAGATTTTACTGATTTTTCAATGCTTTGCAACTTTTCGCGGAGATTTGCGTTTTTTGCGCTGTGGGTAACTTTTTTATTTTTTATTGTTTCATCGAGTTTTAAATGATATTAAACATTTTAATTTTGCCAATGATATGAAGTTATTGCGAATTTTCGCAGTTTTTTGTGAGTTTTTCAAATTCCTTGCATTTGTAGCTCGTTTTAGATCTTATGGCTTTTTAAAAATTTTTAAAAATTTGGCGAATTTTCGAATTTTGTAAAAAGATGAACACAGATAATTGAACGAACATGCATAAATTTTAATGACCTTATTTTTAGCATTTACTAGCAATACAAAAAGCATTTTCCATTCATTTATACTACACGTATCTTATTTATAATGAAACCCGTTGGTAGTCATAGCTTTCTGTGAACGTATTTGTTTGTACCCAAAACATTTTAATAATCCTTCACTTTTAAATACCGAAATGTGCTATGTATTTAAAATAGTATACCTTTGTCGCTCAGTGATGTACATTACTAAATACACACATGGTTTTGGCCTAATGATTTGTTTTATTTAAAAAACTAATTTTTGGTTATATGTATTTAATTATTTTTTAATAAATTTTCAATGCATCGGTTTCAATAATCAACTTTTGCACATTCGACAAGGGCGTTTATGGTGATGGGATATTTTTAATATAGGTTTCGATACCACTTCATCAAAAAAATGTCAAAACACTGGCTCTTGCATTTTGTTGCAGCACAAACTCGATTGGTAATTAATCAAGTGTGCATGTCGGCATCACATGTTGGAAATCGTATTGAAACCCGTTTTTAAGTCAAATATACAAATATACAAGTGAGCCGAAAGTGTCAACTTCTAATCGTTGTGCTGCCGCTTGGCAAAATCACGACCACAAATCGTTTAAAAGCGGACTCGAAGACCCAACTGTATATGTTCAAAATTAGTAATGCTGACTGCGAAGCTATTAAAAATTTATGCTACCAACATCTACACAAACACAAATCTGCGCGGATTATAAGGAACTACTACAATTGATAATAACGTTCCTTGGTGAAGTCAGCAGAAGCTTTCGTACACCTGTTCCCACATCCCACGCATGGGAAATGTGATATACACCTTGAAAATATATCTCTTTTGGGAGCAGTTCACTTTGAGACAACGTGAATTGAATGGACTACGCCATATATGTATGTATTTTTCTCGTGCGTGGTTAACATGCACAAATGCCGTACGTGCCCCAAATCAAAATAAATATTTTTGAAACACTTCATCGCATATGCAGAAACCGACCCAGATGTGTCTGAAGCGCTTTTACGTAAATTGAAGTCAATTGTGGTATTTGGCACCGCAAACATTGTCTTTAGCGTTTTTCAATTCGGATGTTTCACACGAAGAGAAACAAAACCAATAGTAGAAAGGGATGATGATAGCAAATTATCCGACCCAAAACTATTGCTGTACAATAATTTGAGCGATTTCGTGTCATACAAAACCAAACATTTTTTCGATCACTTCCAAATGAACATTGAATTCTTGAAGCATGATCCATTCATTTGAGAAACGAAAGACAAAGAACCGAATCAATTTATCTTACAGTGCATTGAAGCGTATCGTCGAAAATATCCCTCACACAACAAGTCGGATCAAATATAATCTTCAAATTGATGTATCTTTTTTGTTTCTCTAACGATTTTTATCATTTATGGCTGTTAGAATATAAACTGTATTTTAAAGCGATGTCAACTATAGTTATTAAAAAAAGAAAAAAATTTTAATTTACTTACACATCCTTATTTTTATTAAAAACCCCATATTGCACTATATAAAGTGTATTTTAATTATCCAATAAACTTTAAGCAGACCTTCGCGTTATTTGATCGTCCCTAACTTTTTTATTCGAGGCTTGTAGGCCAAATGAAAACTTTTTCCGTCCGGCAATCAAGGATCGTAGCAACTTTCAGTGTCTGCCTCATATGCTATAAACGGTCGAATAATCATGTTATAATAAATTAAAATAAATACTTTCTTCGCCAGTGCAGCTCAACAGTTTGCATTATGTTTGCACACAAAAGAAAATGTATGCAAGATTTTGACAGCTGATACTCATGAAACTGAGCTGCCAACCTATTAGGAACATTAGGCGATTTCAAGTCGAAAAAAGTCAACCATAGTATCTAAGCTTCCTCAAAACTACATTTTCATATAATTAAAATTAATTTCATATAACAATATAACAATAACAAAAATAAAGTTTTGAGTTTTTTGTGTTTTATCGTTCTTTACAGCGGCCTAAATCTCAAAGAAATACGTGTGTGTTCAATTTTTAAAAAGAAATTTAAGAAATATAAACATTTGCCTTATTTTTATTCAGGCAACTTGTTCATGGAGATTTTATGAATAATTTTAATAAGCTAAACTGTTTAGGAATTATGTCTCTCACTCAATACCTTAACCTCCTACTCTGATTTTAGTCATGGTTACATATATATATACTCCGTTGTCTTGAGTATATACAGATGACATCAACACCAATCAGACTTATCCACAGGATCTGACACGAGGCACAACTCAAGTCAATGAGTGTTTGCTTCTTAGGGGATACAGATAATTTTCGTAGCACAATCGCCCACCTCCAATGACAAGGTTAGACACTTCATATAAGTTACGCTTATTTGTTTTGTTAAATTGATTTTATTCTTGTCTAATATTGCGATATTGTGATATTTATTCATGATGCATATACGCATAGATATGTAAAAAATGTGTGTATTGTCTGTACAAACATACAAATATTCATTTATGCTACTTCCACATCAACCAAACCCATTTGAGTAGGTTGTCAAAATCTGCCTGGTTTTTTCCTTTGTTAACATTAAAATATGGGCTTACAAAAACCGCCAAAAACCTTCCACACACTTACTTTTATATTAACATGTAAATACAGGAAGGCTGTATGAAAAGTTGTTTGATATCAAAGAGACAATTGAGTGTTGCTGAATTAAGCAACGAAAATAAATATACACAACAATGAAACTATAGAAATAATAACAAATATAAAAATGTATCCCAGTAAAACAATTAGGAGTAACTTTTAGTAGTTCAGATATTAAATGATTCTAATATAACACTTAATACTTGTTTCCGACTTCTAAGGAAGTTATATTAAGAAATCAGCAGAACTTAGTTTCTTGTTTATAGATTCTGATAATATGCACGATTTTACTAAAAAATCTAAAATTTATTTAAGAAAAGTTATTGGAAATCTTGTAATTAAAATAGTATTTTATATAATTTAATATACATAAAACTCTTTACATTCACTTATAATGCTACAAGTTAAGGGCTTTAATTGTTAAAGAAAAATTCAATTATAGGATGCCATAACATAGTAAACGCTGCTTCAATTTCGATGAACAGAAACTCTCAAAAAATAACAATTTATTTTAAATGCATTTTTTTATTTATATATTTAATATTTTTTAATATATTCTGCCAATTTAATTTCGAAAAGTTTTCTTTGTTGTTCATATACATTCATTTCTTTGATGCTTATGTCTAATCACTAATAGATCTTAAACCACATTCCTCAAAAGTTTCAAACCTCTTGTCTTATGCAACAACTTTACACGTAGCAATTTACATTTCGTCCATTGTCAAATTTTATTGGGTCCATGAAATTTGTTACGTGTGGACCGTGATTGCTATGAGTGGCAATACATTGCGTAATGATTGCTCAAGTGATTGCTCAAGTGATTGCTCAAGTGATTGCTTGAGCAATTATTGCCTATCAATCTGCTATCATTTCTCTTTTCTTTAGTCAGTGCATTTCCGAATTTGAATTTAGAAAAGCAAAAACTGCATATTTCTTTAAAAGAAACGTAATGGAGTGGAAAACCGAAGATATATTCAAAATTATAAACTTATGTATATCATAAATTCCCATGCTTTGGAACTATGAATTTGTGACGAAGCAATTTTACGTTACATCCACCTAAAAGCAATCAGCAATCGAACTGTCAAAACTCTGCCGAGATTTGCTTGTTCGCAGCAATAAAATTGTTACGAGAAGTTTCAGTGTTAAAATAAAATGGGAATTGCAAAATGTACAGAAATATAGGGTGTTTTTTTAAGCTAGATAGAACTTTAAATTGTAAAAAGTAACACAAAAAATTAAATTTTGATGAAACATTTTTTTTATTTGTTTCAGTATACTCTGACAAATCATCATGAATAGACTCACGCTTGAACAACGCTACGAAATTATCCAAATTTACTTTGAAAATCAACTGGCAACTGACCCGTTGTTTTATCGCAAAATTGTGTTCAGCGATGAGGTGCATTTTTGGCTTAACGGGTTTGTTAATAAGCAAAATTGCCGCATATGGAGTGAGACCAATCCACAAGAGACCCTACAGACTCCGTTACATGCAGAAAAATGCACCGTTTGGTGCGGTTTTCACGCTGGTGGCATCATCGGACCTTATTTCTTCAAAAATGAGGCCGGAGCTCGCGTTACGTTCAATGGAGATCGTTACCGCACCATGATCAATGATTTTTTGTTTGAAAATATGGATGACATTGATCCGGAGGAGATGTGGTTTCAACAGGATGGCGCTACGTGCCATACGGCGAACGCAACCATCGACTTATTGAAATCAAAATTTGGCGATAAGTTGATTTCGAGAAATGGACCTGTCAATTGGCCTCCAAGGTCGTGCGATTTGACACCTCTCGATTATTTTCTGTGGGGCTACGTGAAGTCATTGGTTTATGCTGATAAACCAGCAACAATTGACGCCTTGGAGGCCAGCATTGTTCGTGTTATTCGTGACATACGGCCAGCAGTGCTCGAAAAAGTGGCCCAAAATTGGACGTCCAGAATGCGCTTCATCAAGAACAGCCGCGGTGCCCATATGCCCGAAATCATTTTCAAATGTTAATGTCACGTATTGATCTTTCGAATACAAAAAAATTTTGATTACAATTTAATTTTTTTGTGTTATTTTTTACAATTTCAAGTTCTATCGGGCTTAAAAAAACACTCTTTATAAGCATATTACGCTATGAAAATATGAATCTATTTTATTTTTATTTTATTCAATTAGTCTGCCACTGGGTAATAATAATATTATTTAAAATAGTTAGCAAACTTGTAGTTTTAACACAAAAACAAAAAAAATCAAAATTTAAATTCTCGATAGTTGTACTTTTAAGAAATTTCACAAACGCACCTTTAGCTCTACCTTATATTACGCATATATTTACATAATTCAATTGAACTTGTTTAATAATAAAATCTAATTTTTAAAAAAATTAAAATTGTAAAAAAAGGTATCAGTGTTAGTTTAAATGTGTGTTTTTACTAGAGTCAGATGTAAAAAGCAAGGTGTGAACCATGACGTATACGTATGTACTCGTTGATTATTTTCAAGCAACTGGTTGATTGACGCTCTACTAATTGTAAAAACTGGAAATTGAATTTTTTCGACTACAAATTTTACAACATTTTTGTTTTCAATAAATTTGTTTCGAACCGACTTTGAAATTTTTAAGCAAATTGATAAAAAATAGTATTAAAACTGCAGCTATAAATGTGAAATATGTATGTATGTAGCTGGTATAGATCAAAGTTACAATATTCATAACTTGCAGTTTTTAAAGCGTCAAAAGCTTAAAGCGAATGAAATGCAAGACGCGTAGAACGCGTGGTGTGGACTTTTAGCGTTAACCTAAAATGGTTTAATTTTAATTTTTGTCCGGACAAAGTAGTAGTGACTTTCCACATTATAGTATTTCAAAAAATTTTGTGCGGACAAAAATTATATCCCAACAAACCTTTGTAAAACGCACAGGCTTAAGGCTAATGGGACTTCCACAATTTTACATACATAAATAAATGGACACTGCAAATAACTTTAGCTTAAAATTAATGTATTTCTGTATATAAAAATAAAGCACTACTTACATATGTATATCTATTTCAATATTAGAGATGACTTATAAAGTTAATTACACTCGAGTTGGATTAGCAGCTTGTAAGGCATTTTATTGAGCAAACATTTTAAAATGTCGCTGGATAAACAAAGAATTTTTAAATTGGAGTGACTTTAGCATAAGCTGTAAATCACTAAAAATAAAGAATTCTTTTAAGGATATATTAAAAAAGTCTTTGGCAGGACTCTATTTTGAAGAAATACTTATGTACTATGTACTTATATATTATGTATGTATGTCCGTGAATATTATGCTAGAGGTGTTTATCTTTGTACTTATAATAATATATTCATTTCTTATCATTCCTTTTCATAAAGCATTGTATAAGCTGAAAATCTCCCTTTATAATAACATAGAAACGTGTGTAAAATTCTGCAAAACAAAAATAAATATACAATCCACCACATGACTAAAGATTCACTAAAAACATAAACAAACGACAGGCAACAGCATGTCAAGGTTTTGAAAATGAAACAGCTATTAATACGATCCACAAAATTCTCTCACGCACACTGTTACACCACAAGGCATGAAATGGAAAAGGAAACAAAACTAATATTCTGAAAACTTGAAGAGGCGACATGCATAGTTTTTTTTAACACTTTGGTCTATGCCTATAAATATGTTTAACGAACTATGTGGATTTAGTTGCAATGCGTTTGCAAGCAGGTTTTGATGACTTTTGCAAGAATAGAACGGAAAATGTACGTTTTATTTCTAAAAAAAAACAATTATTTTAACAATTCTTTCGAAACCTTGCGAAAATCGCGTAAACTTTTTATACAAGCATCAAAATTATGTTTAATTGCACACATACAACCATGTATATGTATGAATGTATATATGTATGTTCTTTAAAGTAGGTCGAACACTCCAAATACAGGCTAAATATATGAATTAATTTTAGTCTATTTAATATTACGATTGCCTAGAATACAATCGTATACATACATTCACGCATATGTACATACATTATGTATGTATGTATATGTACTTATATATACATATGTAAATAATGTAAATATATGTAAATATGACGGCTTTTCCACTGTCAAAGTTTACTGTAGAAAAGTCATCTTAGTCTGAGCTCTGATCCATTTAAAAAAATCTGCAGAAAATTTTAAAGCAAATCATAATTACTTTCGTGTTAAAATATTTCCTTCGACAGAATGACAAAATATGTTTAGTAAACATTTCACATATGTACATACATATGTACTTATGTATATTTACATACATAATAGAATCGCAAAACATAACAAAAACCTTCACAAGCTATCGCTTGAAACGAGTTCTTTGAAGAAAACAACAAATTCATATACATAAGTACGTAGAAGATTCAAAAAAAGAATTTAAGCAAATTTGTAAAAAAAAATTATACAGCGTAATTTTCTGAGGGATCTCATCTCTCATTTGAAAAAGTTTCGAATCAAGTCAATGCGACAATGACCACGCCATTCCATTTTCTTTTAAAAATTTGTTGTGTTTATTTTCTGACTAATGTGAAATTTTCTTTTGGTACTTGAGGTTTCATTTTAAAGTCAACATACATAAGTATGTACATAATTACTTTCTCTTTGTAGTGTAGAAATTTTTTTGGTAAACAATTTAATGTGTAATATGTAGCAGAATATTACAGGTACACGCATCCGTACAACAACAACGTTAACGTTTAGAGAATGTAAAAAAACTTCATACAGAAAAAATGTTTAAGATGTAAATAAAAGGTTTTCTTCCATAAGTTGTTTATTAATGAACAAGATATACATACATATTTATCGGAAGTAGTTGTAACGCATTATCATTTTCAAGCTATACTGACAGTACTGAATTTAATATTATGAAAAAGTTGTTCGTTTCTATGACAACTACGGGCACATTTTATTTCACGTTATTTTATTTAGCACTTGCTAGTCTATAATTCTGAGAAGAAAATTAATAGTTTTAAATTTCATTTCTCACATATAATGAACTATTAGAACTTTTAAATCCATTACTTTTTCTTAAATGCAGTACATACTTAAATTATACTTTGCATATATATTCTTTTAACAAACCCCTAAAATTAAAAATCTCCTATATAAACGTTATTAAATGCAGAAATATTTTAGAGATATGAAATGAAATACGTTTTTCTAGTGGCACCTATTTGATTCTTTTTGGTGAATGGCAAAAGGAACACATTTATCAGCAACACAAGGTACCCGGGCATCTACATATCATCGTTCCGAAGTTATCTTCACGTATCTCCGAAAAAATTTTCTTTGGGAAGTTGAGTTTGAAGTTTCAACATTATATACAAAAAAAATTAGTACATGATCCGAATTCGCACTACTGTTAGAGCACTAGTTCAGGATCTCAGACCCGGTTCACACATGTCATGTTTTACTCGTCAACTTATGAATTTTTAGGAGAAGCGGTCTTGTCTCAATTTTTGGATTTTGTGATATACGTGAGGATAATTTCGGGACGACGATATATTGAAATATTATTATATATAAATTTTTTTTTCGAAAATATGTGCATAATGAGAGAAAATAACTCTGACACTTACAATAGATGTTCATTTCCAGTAATATTTAGATGCCTAGTTATATATATTTACAATTTTATACACTATAAATTTTCCAAACACGCAGGATTGTGGTCTTATGTACCGGAAGAGACGAAAGCTGTAGATATGTTATTTACTAATGCGGAATCAATTTTTGCTGCTAAACCTGAAATTATTACAAAACCAAAGGAACAGTTGACAATATGGAACAGCTATTAGGAGTATATTTCAGAAAACGCCGCATTATTTTGTAATAGGTGTACAGCATTAGCATCTAATATCATATATATATAAAAAAATACACGATTGCGTTTCACAAACCATCGTAGAAAAGCAAAAATTTTAATTGTGTCCTTGAACATTCAACAACGCATTAAAATCCCATAAGTTGTTTTCCAATCATCAGTCAAATCTTCAATACAGAGTGTGCTTGAGAAAGATTTTGATTTTTCCACGCCAAAAAATTTCTGGTGCGCAAAAAAATAATAAAAGCGCCCGTACACCCATGGAAAGGATTTGCACATGCGCTCGCAACTACCTATGAAGTAAAGAAAAGCCCGTAAAACTAGCACCAGATGTTCCAAACCGATTTGTAATGAGCATTCTACAAACTGTCCAATATGCACAAATTGTTCGCAAAGCAATCAGTGAAAATTTATTTGTAACTTACTGTTCATTTCTGCTTGTTTTCCTATTAATGTATAGTACTGTATCCAGCAGTCTACTCAATCGACCGCATTCAAGAATTTAATATCAAACATTTACATAAATACATACGATAAGAAACATAAACAAAAAAGGCATTTTAAGTAAACAACATAAAACTCTGTTTCGTTTCTATGCAAAAGTAAATTAGACAAAACACGTACACGCTTTGTTTATTTTTCAAGTTGAATCTGATACATGCATGTGTAATAAGTGTGCATGGGTTAGTTGCAATTTTAAACTCTTATAGCACCCTTAATATCAAACTTATTTAAATTAAATTAGAATTGTGCACATCTACGTAAAACCCCGTTTAAAAGCATATAAATCTTTCCAAGATCGGTCCAGTGCTGCGGCCGTAAAGGTGTCTAAACAAACGTGTTTGCCTATTAATAATATAGATATATGTATATGAAATAAATATATTTTTTGTTCGTTTTTCTTTCACCAAATAAAAGTTTTAATCTAAAATATTTATAATGACTTTCTTGAATATTATTTTAGTAACATTTCACTTAAAATATACTTGCAATAATCTTTTTTTCACATACATTGCCTTACCGTTAAGGGTGTAAAATGAAAACTGCATCCCCATGCCTTTTCAAAATAATGTTTAAGCTAAAAAATAATGCCTATTTAAAACTTATCAGTGGTCAAGCGTTCTCAAGAAGTTTCAAATATGTGGACCATCTCTTTCTATAAAAAAATTGAGCTGCAAACGTAAAAGGTTTCCGGGTACCTTGCTATTCACAAAAAATTTAAGAAAATATATAATAAAACAATTGGATTTACAAACAAAAATATAAAACATCAAAATAGATTTCGAAATTAAAAATATTTTAAATATAAAACCTTTTGTGTAGTAGTTAACAAGAATACATTTTTGATATTAACCAAATCGAATACTCCAGAAGAAAGTAAATCGCTTAATTTTAAATGGTTTACGTAATGTGATTATTTTCCGAGACAATATTCCAAAGGCACAAGGGATAAATTAACATCAATTAGTATCAACTTACACGGCATAACCGAAACATCATTTTTTTCGAGAGCCGCCACACTCCCATCATCAGTGTTTATTTGAGTTTCCATGTATCCGCCACTTTGTAGGTGGCGCGGTTGAATGTGATTTCAATTTTGTTTATACTAGTTATGACCCGAAAAAGAATACCTTCACCAAATTACGTTAAATTAACCCATTGTTACACGTCGGTTTGCCTCATGTACCATTTTCCTTTCTAATTTGTTTGTTTGTATTTAAGACAAACTTTTTTAATTTGATTAATAATTAAGTACTTTTGTTTTTTTAAGTTTTCGCCTCCATTGCTATGACGTTAGAGAACCTGTGAAGATGAGTGGACGTAGTATAAAAAAAGCTCAAATTCTTTGACAAGTCAAGTTCAAAGCTCTTGCAGTTTTCTCCATGTCGTCATGTAGTGGAGTTATGGAGTTCGATTATTTTATATTATGAAAAGATAAATTTCAACAGAGTATCATTATTTTAATTGCTAATATACTCGCATGTATTTTTTTGTAACTTGTAAAAATTATAAACGTTGTTTTATTAATTCGAGTCTACTATTTATTTCAACAATTTTTTTTTACATTTTGCATTTCTTTTTGTATTATTTTTTTCATTTTGATATAATTCAATAAGATTCAAATATGCTATTTATATTTTACCGAAATCAATATGAAATCCCGGTCAAAGCATGTCATTTTGCTTTTGTCGCTCCTCTTCCCTACAACCAATAAAAAGCATAGTTGTGTAATAAGATTGTATGTCATGGTTTACAGTGGGCGAGCAGTATTACGAACTATATAGCACCAGGCCTTTTCGTAATATTGGAAACCTCGTATTGTTGAACAACATTTTTTAATCTTTTTCTTTTCCTTTTGCAGAAGAAGAAAAGTGAATTTTAAAACTTCATACCTAATGAATTATTCATTCATACTAACGAATACCAAAAGTGTACTTCCATTCGCACTATAGAAAAGTTAATGCAATAAAAATGTCTCTCGATCGGTTGGATATTCGTAATAAAGAGCGCACATCCACTGTATTCTTACAAAGTTAAAATTTCAATATAAAATATTCAAGAAAAAAATTAATACAAAGTTTTTATACAACAAAATGCCTTTCAGGTAGTTTTTTCTAAACCCTGAAAAGCAATCAAGAAATAAACTTAAAGTCAACAAAAGCAACCAATGAAAACAGGAATAAGAACTACTTTTACATATTACAAAGCCCAATAAGTACTTGTATATAATAAATCTATTGAATTGAATGGCTTTTGTAATGATGACTTTGTACAAATCAATGTAATTTCTTAACTAAATACTGACGTTTACCACATACAGACCAGTGTTTATTTAAAGAGGACTGAAATGAGCGATTGGCTAAAACACAAATATTTTTTCGAAATTAGTCGACTATTGTTATTGGGACATAACTTCACAACGATGTCACAGAAGCTTTCTAGTTTGCCTTTTAATATAAAATTTTGCTGATCTCTGAGACTCGACCTTGTGGAGAGTTTTTATTGCTAACAAAGTAATGAGTTCAAATGCTAATAAACGTATGAATTATATACTTTATTAGCGTCTACTTTTGCATTTTAAAATTTTTTTTGGAATGTCAATGTTATTGAAGACAAGCTCTCACCATAATCGCTTACAAATTCAGACTTAAAAATTTCAAAACACCATAAAAATTCATGGTCTTCTCTGAGTATTGAACTCGAGCTTTTCAAGGAGTTTTTGTGTTTCATCTTAGCAAACACAACAAAACATGAGCAAAATTTCTTGAATGATAAAGAGCAGCCAATGTCCCGTTCGGCGAAAAAGGCTAAATCCGCAGACAGCCAAGAGTAGCGAAGAAAAATGCGGCGACAGCTACAGAAAATGCTAATTCTTTAAAAATAATGGCTGATTCTGCTGACGTGCAAACTGAATCAGCAAAGAGGATGGAAGAATACATTAAAAAAAAATTATTACATATTTTTGCATACGTAAGCTAATGAGAATGAATGAAAGTGAGTGCCAATGATCGCTTAAGCTTATATACTTAAATCATTAAATCTAAAAAATTATCACTTAAACTTTAAAATTAGTTAAGCAATATTTATACGTAATAAGCTGTACTGTTTGAGATTGCTTAAAAAACCACGCCATTGTTGAATCGAAAGCGCAACGCTATAGTTGAATACATTTTTCACCTCACAAAAATTTGCCTAACTGTAATATAGTTTGTGTTTTTCCTCATTTGGTAGACTTCAAACTCTTTGAATATCTAGGGTTCTAGCGATCAGATCAGTGTACATCCACTTCACTATTAATATTTCGTTGTTGATAAAAGGAACTCGATTGGAGTTTTCAGATACTGTAGAAAATACAGATGGTGAGAGAAATCTTAATTAATTTCTTAACAACTCTGCTATTGCACGGTTTGTTAATTCTTTATAGCAGTTTTGCACCGTCCCTGGTGTCTAATAGGTGTATTATTTTTGTTTAAGCTGTGTTGCCGACGATGGATGGCGCTGTGATGGACATTAGCATAGACCATTATTAATTGCTGTTGGTAGTGACCACGGCTAAGCCTTCGTAACTTAAACAGTCCAGCAACAACAAATAAAATGGCACACTAATGCACATCTGCAAAATGCTGGATGTTATGACTTTCCTGAAACTGGGCGCAAACCACGTTCTCAGTCATCACTGGCTTTGTAGTCAACGCGCTAACTACTTCAGTCATCCTCAAAAGATAAAAAAATCAAAGTAAACATAAATAAAAAATATCATGATCTCAAAACCCAATGGCCCGCCATTGTGCTGTTAAAAGTCAAAGATTAATAATGTATGGAATAAATTGTCAGACGAGATGGAAATGTCATACTAACCGAAATTAAATTAATAGAAGTAATCAAAAACTAGTTAAATAACACGGTTAAATAGTTGATATTCCTAGTCAATAGTATCCACCGCCCAAAGTGGTAAAATCAAACAAAGACCACACATGAGATAGTGCAACGGCCTCGAAATCAGTACTGATCCGTTCTGCTAGTCAGATGGATAAATTTTCTTATATTAGTTCTGAACTAGCTGACCCCACAGACGTTGTCCTGTCCAATCTTAAATAAATGTGTTTGTGATAATTTTGTAAATTTATGAAAAGCTATTAGAAATTTGTAAACAAATTAAAAATTATGGAAAAATACATTTCTAATTGATGATTGTTTTAAGAACTTTTAATTTTAAAAGATTTTGAACATGATATTTTTGAATTGACACCACGGAGATTCGAAAGATGTTTTATTTACACTTCGCATGTAAGACCGACGACGTTCGAGTAACAAAATAAAAAATGTTTTGTTTCGATTGGTTAACTTTCACCATTTCTTTCATTCCAATTCTTTATGATACACGAAAGCCGAAGGTTTTCCAACACAGGAACAGTCGACATTCAATTGCTCATGAGAAAAGCATAAATTTTCAAGGTTAATAACACTCAATGACTGTCCTTGTTGTATATTTGTTGTCATTGCGAATGCAAGTTTCCGGCAACTGCATGTGTTTACATTAAGAGCGAGCCAGACGATATATGATATATTTGACCTTGAATCTGTAATGCTTGATCTATGTAAAAAAATATTGTAGTTGATTGTGTTGCAATTATCTTGAAAATGGGCATACATTGGTCATGATCCACATTTATTGCAGCAAATGAAGTCATTCGGAAGCAAATTTTGTATTTCTGGATTTGTGTCAAGAAATGTTTGGAGTCTGTTCCTTTATCAGAAACCAATGAGCGTAATGGCTCTGATTGCGGAACCAATTGCGCCAATTTGACCTTGCCACTTGCGCATCACAATCCGGGAGTTTCATTATTGTATTTCAATGCTCTACAACGCTAACCGATCCAATAGCACTCGCTTGGTCGGCACTGTAACCAATTGTCATGTCGTAACGGATTGCAGATCGTACATAACGCGTTTGGCTTCTTGCACGTTCATTTAAATTCATTGCCACACGATTAGCTTCTATTGGAGGATGATTTCTCTTTCGATGCATATCAGCTTCATTTGCCGTTTCTCTTTCTTCTTGTGTACGTGCTAAACGTGTTTGTAATAATCGATTCGGTTATATTTCAGGGGGGTTACTCCCTATTGCGATGCGAAAGAAAATTGGAATAAAATAAAACAAATAGAATCATACAAAAGTAGAAAATAAATGAGTTATTTTCACCTGATAATGATTAAAAAATTTTATGTGATTTAAAAATGATAAAATCTGGTATTTATGTCGCTGATATTACTGGGTAACTATTGTTCAAACTGAGATACACTTCGTTAACGTAATTATAAAAACTAGTGGTCGAAATTCGACCGCCAGTTCAAACGTTTACCTATTTTAGTTGCATTCATTTAAAGAGAAAAAACTACCCAACTTATTCCCTTCCCCATAGAAAAAACAACAAACGAAATAAAATTGCATACAAACACTCACATTTATAAAACAAATCTTATGACTTATATACTATTGTATGTAGGTACTCTTAAACACTCTCTAATTAATTTACTTACGTTTTTACTTGAACCACTAATAAGTGATTGCGTGTGCGTGTATATTTTTAGCATTTGTAGTGGTGTCAACTTTATGACCCTTTTATTCCTTTAATACTGAAGCGATTTAAATAATATATAGTCATGTCACTAAAGCTCAACAATGTCTATCACTTGGCAAAAGAATGAAGCAAATCGGTTGGCAAACAAAGGTGAAAAAGGGATCTAAAAATTTGACTTTGCCTGTTTATATATAGATAAAGAAAGTATCTAGTTATTAGAATATATATTTTGATATGTGAATTTGCGACTTTATAGAGTAGCATTCATGTATTTATTATTATTTTAAAACTAATATATCTCTCTTAAACGTTTTGTTTGATTACTTTCCTACTACCCAAAAAGCAAAACCAAATATTACAAATGAATTTAAGGCAAATTATTGAAAATCACTACCTGCGTCAGCAATAAAGATAGAAGGAACACGAGAAACGAGACGTATAGACCAAATATGTATTTAAAACTCAATGTCCGACAGCAAACACAGAAATAATATACCCAAATACTATTGTGTACAACTACTACGCACATTACGAATGACTTAAAAACTGTTATTGAGTCTTAACTGTATGTTTGTGCAATCACACACGTTAGCAGAAACATTGTGGCAACATCAATTCAATATCTGAACATTACAAAATGTTCCATGTAAGGAGCAGCACAGTTTTGTGTAGTTGAATAATGTTGTTGCATTAAATTATAGTTTTTCTACTTTTCCAATTGAGAGGTGCCTGCCTGTAGGTGGTGTTGGTTTGGAATCAGAGTTCTCTTTGTTGGCCTAAGCAAATAACACTAATTGAAACTATGCATGAGTGCATAATAAATACTTTTTAAATCTACACGTGTGCGGTGGATTATTATTTTTGTTTAATCCTTTTTCAGTTGCTAAAAAGTATTGTAAAAAGCGCTGCAAATTAACTGATACTTTTTCTTGCTCTTGCTTGAAGTCTTAAAACTTTATGCGTTTGCAATGTAGATACGATGCGGAACGATATACGTAGTTTAAGCCTAAAAAGCAACGCAATGGAAAAAGTTTTTAGTTTTGTAGCATCAAAGTTTATTTTAGTGCATATTGTTTTAAAAACTACAGCGCTTTTAAACCGAAAAAAACTAAAAGACCTGCCGCCCTTTGTGTTTCTTATCGCTATTGTGTTTTACATGTTTAAAACAAAAAGGAAGCGAATATGTGATATATTTTTACATGATTATCATTTTAACAGAAACAGCAGCTTTCTGTCTCTTAAGGCTTAAGATGTATTTTTATTTTGGAAAACAACAAACAATATGAAAACAATTCATTACTTTTTTCTCTTTTGAAAATACAATTTTAAACTGAAAAATATTTTTAAAGTCACTTTTTATAAAATATAAGGTGACTGATCTTATAATAACCAAATAAATATTTGTTTTTAATTACATTTTATAGAAAAGTTCTGGCTAAATTTGCATACGTGTATGTTCATATGGAAAATTAATAAGCCCTCCAAATTTAAAAAAAGCATATACACTCAAAAGAAAAATCAATCCATCTGTACTTGAATCAATCAAAGTGCAGTAATCACAGATATACTAAAATCAAGTATAGAAATATTGATTTAAGTACGGACGGGTTTAAATTGCTCAATTTAATTTAAGAATTTTTCAGTTGATTCAAGATTTTTAAGTGATTAAAGAACTTTTTTCTTATTTCAAGAAACTCCAGAACTCAAATTCTATAATAAAGGGTGGTGCAAAATAAACTTTATGGTGTAAATGTTTTATAAATAATTTATTCAAAATTTATTATTTCTTTTGTTTAAGATTTCTGAAAAGAAGATTTGGGATATATTAAATGCTACAGAGTAGAAATTTACTGCGTATCACATAAGTTACGCGTTATTTGGCAACACAGTTGTTAACAATAAAAACTATCAGTACACAGAAAATAAAACGCTGTACTAAATTCAAATATTTTCTACTTACTTTGAGTACGAGTCATACTCAAAATCTTAAGTACAATAACCTTAATCGAGATGAAAACAGGATTACTTTCGATAACAAATACTGGAGTTTCTTAAAATGAGACCAAAGTTCTCTAATAACGTCAAAAATCTTGAATCAACTAAATAATTCTTAAATTAAATTGAGCATTTCAATCATTCGTACTTAAATTAATCCGTTCTGTACTAGATTTAAGTAAATCTGAGATTACCGTATTTTAGCACCGCTTGGGATTGATTTAAGTACGAATGGATTGATTTTTCTTTTGAGTGTAACATTTCCATTTTATAGATTTTTTTGTAGTCGATTTTTCATTACCAACTTTATACTGTAATCGACTTTTGGCGCCGATTAATCAAATTAAGAAAAACGCGCAGAGACTGACATTTAAGAAATAAAGCTGTGTTGCACGTATTTCAATAACCCCGCAAAAATTTGTTGTTTTTGTAATTGTTAACACGAAAACGAATGGATACCAGGTGACATTAGTAGTCCAGACGATTATCAACCGACTACACCAAAGTGTCAAACTCTATATGAAAAAACTAAACAAAATCTTTTTATGCATGCATTTAACATTACTGTTTGGTGAATGCTAGTCGCAGTTGAACTAATGAGGCCACGTGGTATTAATTCGCTGTGGCTAACACCAAAAAAATAAATCTACTGAAACAAATCTTAATTGATAGTCGTCTAACATAACAGGGTATTGCTGGAGAGATACTGTTGAAAAAAGTTCAAGCAAACATTTTTTATCAAAATTGTTAAGAATTATTTTTTTGTAAATTTTTTTAAGTTGAATAAATCAGTAAACTTTCAATGGATTCTAATGGACAACCGTTTTTTTACCCGTAACTGAAGATTTTTGGGGAGTTTTGCAAATTCCAAAAACATCCCAGGAATTTTCACTTAATTTTTCTTGTGTCACTGTGTAATTGATATTCTCTTCATACTCTTTGACTTGACATCTTAAGCAGTAGTCGTTAATACGGATCCCCATTATTTTAGTATGGTTTCCAAAGTTACAGTGGTTCGTGAGTGAAGTCACAAGAAACCGCAGTAGTGTGCTTCAGAACGTGATAAGTTGATTTGTTCTATCAATTTAAGCAGGTCAACTCAGAAATGTTCTGAGCCAGCCGCAACCGTGAAAAGTAGTTAGGAAGTGTAAAAATTAAAACAAAAGCCTTATGATTATCATAAATCGTATGGTTATGATTCAATTAAATTAATTTTAACTATTTCATTTGCAGATCCTTAAACAAATAAGAGAAGTGTTACAAGAATTCGAAAAACTACGCAGCTTAAAAAATCGTTTAAGTAATTGAAGCTTAAATAGCAATAAGTACTAGTACATCTAGAATGGATTACCGTTGGTTCAAACAATATCTTAAAGGAGCTGCATTTGTGAATTAACATTGAAACTATTTGTAATCAGTTGATAGTATCCAAATAAAAGCGTAATTTTTGACCAAGAAAGAGGCAAGTGGCAGCTCAAGGCTTAAAATGGCCGAATGTAAGAAAAATATACAAGCAGAACAGTTAATCAAAATAGTGCCAAAGTCATCTATATATCTTTGCTTTTAATGGCGTCGGTCCATAAAGGAACCAGTTCATTAAATATAAAATATTACTGATATTATGCTGCCATACACAAAGCGAAATATATCCTTAAAACTATTCTCTTAGCAGGATATCGGGCCAAAGCACACGAGCAATGCGAAAGAGGTGTGGCTTCAAAATAACGGGGTTGAAGATATATCCACAAAACCTCTGCCGTGATCTCATTAACTCTGCAACTCTACGACATGCTACAGTCTGTGATACTTATTCTAATCAACCTTACGGAAAATAATTGAATATTTTTATATCATTTTTAGTTTTAAACTTAACAATTGGAAATACTACTATTATTTTAAAAAGTTAACTGTAAGAAACGAGAGCGGATCAGTAAGTACGTGACTTTTCGAACTTCCCTTGTAGTTATTTAAAATCCAACACTGTTCGCATCAGGAACCACCTGTTAATAGACAACTGTCAAATTTTGAGTCAGTGTCGTCATTTACTTTGCGTTTAACAGCTGTTCAAAATATACTATCTCATGTATTTTTTTAAAAATGGAAAAAAGTGAATTTCGAGTGCTCATTAAACATTATTTTTTGCGAGAAAAAACATCAATCAAACCAAGAAAAAAGCTCAATAAATACTATGTAAACTCTGCACCATCGATTTCAATGGTAAAAAGTGGTTTACTGACTTTCGTTGTGGTCACACAAGTACAAAATACGCTGAACGTTCTGGACGGCCAATTGAGGTCAGTACACCCGAAATGGTAAAAAAACACGATATGGTCTTGGCCTATAGAAGAGTAAAAGTGCGTGAGATTGTTGATGCCATAGGCATTTTATATGGCAGTGCGAATCGATTTCAAGTGATGAGCTGGGCTTAAGAAAGTTGTCTGCATGATGGGTGCCGCGTTTGCTGTCAATTGATCATAAGCGTAAGCGTGTGACAACTTCAAGGGATTGTTTGGAGCTGTTTAACCGCAATCCGAATTGGTATCACAACCGCCATATTCTCCGGATTTAGCACCTAGTGACTACTACTACTACTACTACTACTACTACTACTACTACTACTACTTTTTCCAAACATAAAGAAATGGCTCGGTAGAAAGAGATTTAGCTCCAAAGATGAATTAAACAAATCCTCAAAAAATCCTATTTTTTGGAAGGGATACAAAAACTGCAGAAACGTTGGACTAACTGTATTGAGTTAAAAGAAGATTATGTTGAAAAATAAATTTTTGTTTTAAATTTTTATTCGCACTTTTTCCCAAAATTAATATTTTACTTATTCAGTAAAACATTAACCATTTTGTTAAAAACAAATTGCAATTGATTATTGAGGGGTATAGCTTGTTCCTATGCGCATTTCACTGTTGCTAATGCACATCATCAGGGAACTTTACCCTTTTTGTTTTGAAAATAAAAAACTGTGTTTCACACAGTTTCACACGGATTTATTGATCCGCTCTCATACATACTACTGCTTTACTTTACTTAAACATTTGCTTAGAATTTCAAAAATTAATGTGTTATTAATTTAACAGAAAACAACTGAAACTAAAATGTTGTATTTTGTCGAAAAATTCAGATTTCTTTTTCAGGCTCTTTCACTCTTATTCTAATGCATATATACATATGTAACTATGTATGCATGTTTGTATGACGACGACGATGATGACTCTGTCAATGATGTTTTGTGGGAATTGAAAGTACATTTGCGCAAAATATCTTAATTCATTGCCTTTTCAATATTTCATTGATTTTGCCAACTGTCTGTCGTCTTTTGTACTTCATTCAATTTGTATGCTTTCAGTTTTGAAATTTTATGCTTTAAATTATTTCAAATGTTTAAGCATTATAATGTAAAAATAATATGTACATGCAAACAAACATTTTTTATAATTATTTGCTTATTTGCGAAAAAAAATTCATATCAAGAATTAGTTCATCACAACTATAAATTTTATTCAGAAAATTCCCATTCACTAATTTTGTTTTAACAATAATATTGTAAAGGTCTACTAATGAGTTTGGTATAAATACACCATCTTAAACATAACAAGTTCAAAAGCATTAATTTAATAAAAATTCATTTTATAACTAAAATAAAAACTTTAAAATTATCCAAGTGTTCTGAAAAAAATTAATTTTGAGAAATCCAAAACTAGACTCGTATTTAACACTCATTTAACACTTATTTTAATTTGGAAATCCCTTTTAGCAGTCTTGTTCATATAAAACAGAACCTTTGTAATAGTTTTGAATTAAGTCATTTTACAAATACAACAAAAGTTTTTTCCTGTGCTTTACATTAATTTTATCCATTCGAGACTGAAAAGTAAGATAATTTTTTACTGTTTGGAAAGAGTTTTTTTTAGAATATTTTCTTATCATTAATTTGGTTGTCGATTTTTGTAATTGAATTTTCAATAGGAAACAAAAAATTGTTTAAATATTGGCAAAAAATCAAAAGAATTTTAGAAGATGAAAATGTATTTCTTTGTGTAATTGTCGACCACAATTTTAAAGTCATTGTGATATAAAGTCAGGTTTTGTTAAAATGTTGGAAAAAATCAAATGTGTATACTATTTAGTAGAGATGGGCACCGTTCAAGTTCGTGATTAGTTTTTCGTTCCAATTAGTTGAGCGTCTTTTAACGTGCTTTAAAAAATAGATGAACAGATTTTCTGCGTGTTTTTTTCGTGATATTTTTTTTTTGGTTTATTTTTTCATTTTCATTTAGTTTTTAAATTTTTTTCAATTATTTGAGAGTTATATTTTCGGCAGTAAATTAATTCGGAAGTGTATTAAAAACTAACAAGATTTGAAGTATAAAAATCTTACTACAGAAATACTTTGCTTTTTATTGTTGTGAAACCTTTAGACTCTTTCGGTGAAAGGTCATCGAAGGACTAGATTTTATACCAGTCCTATTCTGTGGCATGTGGTATGTTCATTGAGGACTCTAGGATAGTTATATTATCAGTTTTCAAGAAACCATTACTGGTACGAAGAATACCACCACAGAACAATTACGTCAAGGTTAGACCAGTTACGTAACGTGCCCTGTGATAGGTTCTGTTCCCTCTAGTGGAATTTTTCAAATTTTTTTTTAAATTAAAGGTCTATTGCGAGCTAATGAAAAATGAGCGAAAAAAGCATGACCAAAAATTGTTATTCACTATTAACTTTATTGCCAAACATGGGAAACTAAAACCCACATGCTCAAGTTTATATTTATAAAATATATGTGAGTGTGTATATATACCTCAAAGACATTTAAAGTGGTACTTGTTGTATTTTTTACTTTATTCGTTTTTTTTCATATCACTGTATGTTTTTGTATGTTCTATACTTTGTTATCCTCTTGGATATGTTCTTAAGTTGTGCTCACATACACATTTCCTTCGAAATGAAATCTAACTGTTCGATTGTGGTTTTCCAATACATGCATATAAATAAACTTCACTCACACTTGATATATTATTAATGTACAAATGTGTTTTTACACATACATCGCAGACTTTTTTGGTTTATGTTCACGACATGTTCGCGTATGCAATCAGGCATTAAATTAGCAAGGATTTTGTTTATTTTTCTGCATTTTTTGGAATTGTTTGTAAAAAAAGTTTTTTATCTTTTATAAAATAAACTTTGTTCTTCATAAGAAAAGAAAAACTTTTTCTAATTTGTAAAGATGCGCTATTTGGGGATGACATGTATATGTTAAGTTAAACTTAATTCGTTAATTTAAAGCCAAAATTTAAAAATTAGATTGCTTTAATGGATGTATTTATATAAGAAGTACAAAGTAGCAAAAATATTAATATATATTTTTTAAAATAGTTTAATAAGGTTGGCTTTGAGGTAAAACTGTTCTAATGCTCGGTAATAGTGCTTAAATATTGAAATAAAATAAAAGTATCATATCATACCCCTTGGCGTATGTTGTATTTCTGTGGCTTAGTCATTTTTTTAAAAGAGTATGGCAGAAATCTACTACTAAGACTACAATTAATATATATTAGATTTATTGTTGACAAAGTATTGAGTAGTTGGTATTGAGAATCGATTATTCACAATTTTTGGCGAGTACTTAATACTCTGAAGTAGCTACTCGATGCGCTTCATGTCGTATTTTTCTTAATTATTATTGCATTTATAATTTGACTTCAATATTAGAACTCTGTCCAAACGTCGTATATATTTGAGTGGACAATATCGATAACCTACACAGAAAAAACAAAATGAGCTAACGCGATGTTCAAAAAAGGTCAAACTGAATGCCTAGATGCACATTTACTACGGCCCTTTACACATGCCCTCAAAACTTTTTAGACCGAACACATATGTGACTTTTTAATACGCAGCGTTCAGAGCGTAAATATAAATTTGGTTTCTACTGAACGTAAAAAGTATGCTTCCCCACACGCGAACTAAATATTTTGTTCAGATATTTTATAACTATCCACTTCATTTTTGGGTGAACTATCATTCAGAAAAACTGAACGGAATAATTAGTCATTTTTCTCATAGAAAATGTAAAATGTTTCTTTCAACGAAATGATTTGCTTAAAAAAGTAAAAAAACACGCAACATAGTAAAAAGATTATTTGGAAATTTCTGCATTTTATAATTATTATTATAATTTTGTAATTTTTAAAATTGTCTTTGGTTTCTTAAAAGTTTTTGTATAAGAGAACAGGTTTGAATCTTTTCAAGAAAATGGTTTAAGGTCTACTGATGATTTGGCTAAAAACCCCTTAACAAACAAAACTTTTTAAAATTATATAAGTCTAAACATATAAGTCTAACAAAATAAGAAAATTATTAACAAAAGCATTAACAATATTCAAATTATTCCTTAATTTAATACACTGAAGGCGTCTTATAAATAACCGAACTCGTATAGGTTATTTTTGAACACACGTTTAGTTTAGAATGCCTAGATGCACATTTACTACGGCCCTTTACACATGCCCTCAAAACTTTTTAGACCGAACACATATGTGACTTTTTAATACGCAGCGTTCAGAGCGTAAATATAAATTTGGTTTCTACTGAACGTAAAAAGTATGCTTCCCCACACGCGAACTAAATATTTTGTTCAGATATTTTATAACTATCCACTTCATTTTTGGGTGAACTATCATTCAGAAAAACTGAACGGAATAATTAGTCATTTTTCTCATAGAAAATGTAAAATGTTTCTTTCAACGAAATGATTTGCTTAAAAAAGTAAAAAAACACGCAACATAGTAAAAAGATTATTTGGAAATTTCTGCATTTTATAATTATTATTATAATTTTGTAATTTTTAAAATTGTCTTTGGTTTCTTAAAAGTTTTTGTATAAGAGAACAGGTTTGAATCTTTTCAAGAAAATGGTTTAAGGTCTACTGATGATTTGGCTAAAAACCCCTTAACAAACAAAACTTTTTAAAATTATATAAGTCTAAACATATAAGTCTAACAAAATAAGAAAAATATTAACAAAAGCATTAACAATATTCAAATTATTCCTTAATTTAATACACTGAAGGCGTCTTATAAATAACCGAACTCGTATAGGTTATTTTTGAACACACGTTTAGTTTACTAAAAATTTAATGTGTATTTTTATTTATTGAACACACATTTAGTAATACTATAACTGAACGTCCATGGTATATTTTTGAATACACGTTTACATCTACGGCGGTGTGAATGGTCGGTAGGCTTCAAATTCTGCACCAGTTGGACCTTGTAAGGCTTCAGAGCCAAATCATTATGCAAAATTTGCCATCTTGTGGTTTTGGATAACCCCAATTGTTGAGAACGTCGAGGAATTGACAAATTTCGAACTTCTTCAACACTGTGGCACACGGCTGCGATATTTTTAGTTCAACGACCCGGTTAAACACGCGATGGTATTGGCACATTTTGTATCGAGCCGGTTGACTCATATTTGACGATCAAACACTTAATAGCGGTCTCAGAAGGACGATTACGAATTTTACCATTTTCGTAGTGGATTTTAATAATTTTTATGCGACCTTCGAGCAAAATTGAATTCATTGTGACAATTGTCAATGCATCTACTATGAATATGTCAAAAAACTAAATGTCAAAACTATCACGTTGTTGGTGATAGTTGCAAAACAAAGTTCTTGTTGAATACCCCTTTACGTCAATATGTGTGCGGTATATATTTTAAAGATTTCTAAGAATTTACAGGAAGAGCATATTTTTTAACTCAAGAATACCTCAAAGATAAACTATAAATGGTAATAATTTTAACGTAAACTCTTTAAGTTTGGGGAAATCCCCTTAATCATTGAAATCCCCTTTGCTTAACACATTTCTTATCACACATTCTCTTTATGACGAGCATTGCTCAAAGTTACTTGAAACCCATATTTTTATGGATATTTTTGGTCTGTAAATAAAGTAAAGAATAAGTAGTAAAGTAATAACACTTTACTTTTTTGTTTAGTTAAATCGTTTTATGCACAAAGAAAAATGTGTTTTTCATGCTAATCAAACACACACTGGCTAAATACAAGAATGAGAGATATTCTAAATAAAAAAGGAAATAAAAATTGAAAGGAGAAAATTACGCGCACAATGTTTGTAAGAGGCCTTCGTAGATTTTAATGCTAAGGAAAATATGCCTTTAATACAATATACGGTGGGGATGATGCCATAGATTGTGCATAAATATTTCTAAGCATGTGCAGGTTAAAGTGTTGACAGTTTTTTGCCATTGTCCTTGATTTAACTTTGCTCCCAATCTTATTTTCCCCTAGAGAGGTCAAAAGTGAATTTTTATTGTCTGGTTTTTTCACGTCACAATAAGAAAAAAAATGGCTTGTTGATTCGTATAAAGCTTCTTTAATACAATCAAACTTTTTCATCTAAAATGCTCCTAAATATGTCAATATTAAAATCAATTTAAGTTTATAATGGGAATTTTAAGCTGTTTCATTTACGTCAAATATATTTGAATTTTACTTAGAAAAATCAATTTTCAGGTAAGGTATTTTACACAAGGGAGCTCATTATTTGCATTTGTGTTATTAAACCAGTGCAGTAACACTTCTGTGCTCTTCAGGCGAAATTAAAAAACAAAACAAAATTAAATTCCTCGGAAAATGTTTATTTTGTTTTTTATATTTAAATCATGTCTAAGAGTTATTACAAAATTTAAAGAATGTTTACCATGAAGATATTTTTACTTTTTGCTACCCAAAATAGCTTTGCTCTATTTAATCAATATCAATGTATTTTTAAAACTTTATAACATCCCAGCGAAAACTTCGTAATGACTTCGATCAATCGCTTGTATTACTTAACCGTTATTGTTCAAATACCTACTGGTAAATAAACTAAAAAAGGATTCTCGAGGTCTGTTCGTCTGTTAAACCCATCTCAAAGGAAAGTGTTTTTTAGTGCGTAATAAAATGTCTGTGTCATAGACTTATAACAAAAACACCTGACATGAAACACCACAACTTATTATGCTTTTATAATCCTAAGCTTGGACTTTTTTCAAGTCTTTATTTGCGATCATGCCAATAACTCCTTGCTCCAAATTACTTCGCCTTATTAAAGTTATTAGTTTTTCCGACATATGTTTGCTAGCATATTAACTTATTACTTTGTGAAATAGTTCGTTTTTAAAATGTGATCTAGAAATTTAGTTACAAAGCAAAAATTATTATAATTTGTCGCAAAAATCATTCATTAATACAAAAATTATTTTGATGAGTATCTTTTAATAATCTTAAAAATATTATTATTATATTATTAAAATTAATATAATTAGTGATGGTAAAATTTCAATATTAATCGTGGTGAAGTTGTGTTTGCTTTAAAAACAACGAATAATATCTTCTACAATACAAATAACTCTCGTATCCTTTTACGACTCATAATTTGTATAAATACTAATTTGAAATCACATTCAATCACCTATACAGTGGCGGATACATGGAAACACACATGAACACTGATGAAGGGATTGTAGCGGCTTTTGAAAAACAACGTTCTTTCTGTTCTGCCATGTAAGTTGAAATTAATTAGTGTTAAATTTTTTCCCTTGTTCCTTTGTAATGTTGTCTTATGTCGAATTTTTTCTGACGAAAAATGTAACGAGCTTTAATCAAAATAATAATCACTTTGGATTAAAAAGCCACAACCAATTTGTTCGAAAAATAATCACATTCAATAAAAGGCAAACAAGGGTTTTATATTTAATATTAATTTCTATAATGCGTTCGATTGAGTCGTACGCTGGATACATAATAATAGTTAACAATAATTAGGAAACACAGCCTCACAGCGGCAAATTTTTTATTTTCTACTGAACCCATAAAATTATCTTGAAAAATTAAAAAATTAATCTAATGTACGAGTACAAAGGAAAGTACACTGAAGACAAAACTATATTGATTGAAATCCAATGGCGAAATTTTTTTAAAATAAAAAAGTAGGCATTTTTTCCAGCTCCTGGCAACACTGTTTATAAGTAAACTGGTGTTCGCTAAAAGCGAACTCCACCGTATTTATATATTGTTATGATTTAATGGGATATTAAAAAACATCAAAACTAATAAAAAGACACAAAGGTTTTTAATTCATGTTTAATTTTCTTCATCTCTAAGATTAGTTCTTAATATAAAATTTGTAAGAAAAGAAATTGTAAAGCGTGTTCATACATATTATTTTGAGTTACAAAGTTTGTTATTTTATGTGTAAAAGTATGACTTACCAATAAAATTCGGATTTCTTATATAAAATAAATATGTATGTATGTATATCATGTCTCAAAGGAATGTGAATGTGACACAAGCTGAACACTTAACGTGACATGATACCTTAATGGCTTCTAATGTTAAGCAACTGTTCCAAAAAATGAAATGTGTAGCACGTACAGGTACGTACGTACATATGTACGTAAGTATTCATGCTTATTAATGTAGTATTCGAAATCTGATATAGCTGGCGGATATTCGATATTCATCAGACAACAACAAAAATATTTAAAAGGAATAGTTTAAGCCGGTTTCTATTAAATAATAAGTAAATTTATCCTGTGTAAGTTTCAGAAACCGAACGGACTTACATCTAGTTGGAATAGCTCTTGCGATACGTGATAAAAGGTAAAATTACCAAATACTGATATGTTGTAGATATGTAATGTATGTATATTTGTGATTTAAACATAAGCAGATTCATCATATACATTTGTGTATTTACATAAATGATTGTTAACATATTTGTGTAACTTCCTAACAAACACAAAGTTAAACTCATGAAATATGATGGTTTTACTATTTAATACCAAACGTAATTCTCATAACTTTTTCAAACATAGGTTAAATAAAGTTTGCGATTAAGATTTCAATTCAAATTGATGTATATTTGAAATTAAATGAATGGCAAACGACACTTTCTAATTTTGAGTTAAAGTTTTCGAATGCTGTCTATTTTTTCTCGAGTTTTCAAAAAAGAAGGCAATAATTTTTATATGTAGATAATAAATTTAAATTTTTTTTATATAAATTTACATAATCGTGGCATAAGGAATAAAATAAGGTAAAGATAAATAAAAATGCAAGGCTACTTAAAGAATATTGCCAATAAATTACAATACTGTCACAGTGATACTATATTCCTCTTGTCCCTTTTGCCTTTAAAAATCTCAAATTAAGTTTTTATTAATGTAAAAAAATAATATAAAATAAATTTATATTTTTAGTGCCTGTTTCTTTTATTCTATTGATATAAAAACAAAACAGAATTTCGGGTCATATTTTTGTTTTTAATATAAATGGTAGAACGAAATTTTCTTTTGTAGCGGGTTCCTAATTTTTACTATAGCTCCAAATACAGTCAACATTTTTAACACTAATCAAACAGTTCTTCTCCAGTATGTGAAAACATATTAAAAATAATATACAGAAAGCCCTGGGTTAAAGTATCGGAGTTAAAGTAATTTATAGTTACAACAGTTTTGCATATCAGAAATTAGAACTTGGTTGAAATAGATTGAGTTAATTTATGTTTCACGTGTACTTATCATCCAACTTACAGAAAAATTATTGACATTAAGCTTAAGAATAAACCCTTTTTTAATTTTAAAAGTGAAGTCAATTTGACTTTAAATCTGCGCATTTGCCGGCTGATGGCGACTAACATTAAAAAACAGAAGAAACTTGTTTGAGTAGGATTCTAAAAATATGGGAAAAATAGAAGCATTGTCTTCTTTCTTTAAATCAATTTTTTCTTTTTATATGGCAATTAATATTAAATATCTGCTTTTTAAGTTCAAATATTATTTTTAAATAAAATTTATAAAAAAGAAAAACAGCGCAGAAAAAACTAAGTTTCAATTTGTCCAGTCATGTATTTAATGAACCTCAATAGCCATAAGCTTTGGTTTACGTATTTAGCAAATCACTAATTATCCTTAAATTTTATAGAGATTCATCATGACTCTCGAAAATAAAGAGATAGAAGCAAACTCAAGTGCAAGTACTTAGAACAGTTTTAATGATTGTTTTTTGGAACTTTGTATTAGCAATTTAATATGTACACAAAAATGGAAATGAATGAATTGTTTATACAACTGGCAGTTAGAATTGATTAATTATTTCCAAAACTTCTATGCGCTTTTTACCACGTTTTAAAAAATACAAATCTTATCTATTGGAATTTTATTTATTCCTACTAAAGGAGGTATGTTAAACAAAATATTTGTTATGTATTCAAAAAATAATATTACCAAGCAGGGTTCCCAGTTTTATTTTATACCTTATCCCCAATTTGCGATTTTCAATTCCCCGAAATAGCTAATTTTTTATCCCCACAAATCTGTAATAAGAGTTTTAAAGCTTAAGGCCTAATTTATAACAGCAACCTTTATCAAATTCTATATTTCGCAGTCACAATGATATCCAAATATGGTATAACTTTTACATTTTCGTGTTGAGTTGAAATTCATTTGATTTATAAAAAAACAGTTTTTGTACTAAAATTCCCATTAATATGCTTCATCAATAATAAATTTAAGATAATTTTTTTGTCGTTACCTTGCATGGTTGTGAGCGAAAAGTGACCAATTATCTTACTTCTAGCGGGTAGATGTACTGATTTCGGAATATTATAATAAATATCATTCCACCTTTAGTCATATGAGTTTTATAAATTATTACTTATACGGCTACAAATACGACTTTACTAAATTATACGATATTCCGCGTATTAATTTGCAGACAAAATGCAGAATCAGGGCTTATTGTTGCATAAGAATCGTGGTATATATTATGACATTTTTCTATATTTAACTTAAAAGTATTATTCAATTGTTTTGAAAACATATTAATCGAGATAGAACCATAAATATGAAAAATAATTCCACGTTCCTATCAAAAATTTTCGATATTGAAATCAATAATAGGACCAAGTTCTTGATAGCACTTCATTTCTAGGCAATGTAAATGTCCCGTTCTTCTATTTTCTCACTAGTTGTTGTTGTAAGTGGGCTTAAATACAATAAGGATATGTCATATTTTAAGATTTTTTCGTTAGTTAAGCACCTAGACCTATCCGTTCACAAACTTTTAGCTCTCTATCTATAGGGGAAGTGTCCCATAATATTGATTAATTAATATTGATTAATGAGGGTTACCAGCTGACTACGGTATGTTAAAGTCGTATATTCTCATTTTTCATGAATTCTTCTTTTAAATTAACAAATACACATTCATAAATGTTATATAAAACTTAATTTGATTCCCATATGCTATTAAATTTCAAAAAATAAAGAACAACAATTAACTAGCTAACTATTGATTAGTGAGTCAGACAGTGAGTCAAATACTTTTTACACCTTCAAATCCCGAAAACCTGTAATGATAGAACTTTGCAATTTTCCAAACAAGGTTACGTACATATATTCAAAATTTTATAATTTTATGACAACGGCAAGCAAAGTTATGAGTGAACTAAAAATAGGGTAATTGGTTTCGCATTATATACACAATGTGTGCATTGGCCTGAATTTAGCCTGTCCTGCATGAGAGAGTACTAATAATTTCTTTTACTATCACTATCTTATTACGGAGATTTCTTTTTGGCAACTTATCACCTCAAAATACAAATAACGACCTCAAAACGTCATTACTTAGAAGTCATATGTATGATGTCAGTAGTACGCTCGTGCTTTTGTTTTTACGAAAAACACATTCTACTACTGCGTCACTCATACAATAATGTATTTGTTTATTTACTCTTTATATGGCTATATTAGTACTGAATGGTAAAGCTGATGGTATAAAGCCTGTAGGGAAAAAATCTTAATAGATGTTACTACCAAGTTATTTCTCAGTATGATTATGTATTTATGCAGTATGGCCATTATAAAATATTCGATTACAGCCAAGTTTATCGAGTGCATCCACAGCTTAGGAAAATCCAGTTAAATATCATATTAATAAAATGTTTTTCAAGTCATATTAATGAAAACCGAAATTAATTTATTTATGTAAACGGTATGCCTTTGAATCGGAGCCACCTATGATTTTGTATAAAGAAATGTTCTGCATAAAATAACTCTATTTCAGTAAATTTTGGCCAATGGGCTCATGTGTACAATTTTTCGAAACATCCTTTTTCAATGCAGAGTGTTTTGGAAAATTTTTTACATTTAAAACGGGCTTTATTGTGGCATACGGCGCATTGTAGTTCGATTTCCAGCTTTTATGAGGCTATCCAACATTATCTAAGTCCGTCTAAATATCTTAAGTAATTTCTGCGTATACTTTGTCGAAACTAGATCAGGTTGATATTATGTACGGCAGTCAAGAGATGAAACCGCAAAGCAGTAGCCACAGACAAATCCAGCATATAGGTAAATATAACCCGCTACCATTTTTTGCCTCGTAAAGATGACCTATACTCTGCCAGTGATTAGTCAGCTTAATCGACGCTTCCCATTCCTTTATTGTAGTTCTGGAAAACAGAAGGAATGTTTACGTATACTAAACGAGGAGATAAGCAAAATCGTAATTTGTACTGATGGTACATTCACTATTGTCAAGCCATCACACGCACAAAATCTGATTGGCTGTATCAAATCGGTACTCAAACTATGCACGTTCTTTCTTTTTCATATTCTTGACACACCCTAGTGGGCATTTCTTCGTTCTATTTTCTCTAGCTCTATTAGTAGCACGATAGCCAGATTCGCATAAATCTCGCTTCAATGAATGACTGATAAAAAAGCTGTCGAAATATATAGCATTTTCAAGTTCTTGGTATCACTTTCAACCCTAACGGCTCATTGCTCGCTTCTCCTGCTGACTTTCCACAATACCCATCGAAAGCATAACAATAACCATCTGAACTTGCAATCATCCATTTTTTGTATCCAAACCTTACTGGATTTCTTCTAACGAATTGCTTGGCTGGATGACGTCCGAAATATTTTATCATTGATTAGTCAACTGAAGTACGACCCACTGCTGGAACTTCTTGAGTATCAAAACAGCGACAGGTTGTAATTTAAACATCTTGTTGAGGAATTCAGAAGCAGCCTGATTATCACAGAAATGTAATTCTTTTTTATTTCCATATACCTGTTTCTAGACATTGCTTTTGAAATAATTGTAATACTGCTGTCTTCACCTAAGCTACAGTATAACCGCTCTCGTGAAGGTGAATGATATGCAGACAAAAGTAGAATATTTTAAGCTCATCCACACTGATTCGGAATTCATGATTCGTATTCAGGATGATTTGGTGTCAGACCTAGGAGCTCATTTACGATCATTTTCTTTACGCTTTTGTAAGTTGTTTTCCTCTAGCAACTTGTTGGGATAGCAACCGTCACACTTACGCCAATACGGTTCTTGCGTATCAGTTTTCGTGTACATTTTTAAGGGTTGGTCATGACTGCTATCCCATTCATTATTATTTTTATACTAAGTAAGTTCAACTGTCTCTTTAATATCATGTGGAAAACCGATTTGTTGAACGTTGCCTTTATCACCTTCTTCTTCATACACGAGAATACTCGGCTCTTGAAGAATTGTCTCTAAATCATAACTAGCATCACAATCGCTGTCTTCGTTAAAAATGTTTTCAATGAATACTAAAAGTCAAATATATATTTACATTCAAATCAAAGGTGATTCTCCAAGTGAAGAAAATTTGCAACCATTCTATGAAATAGTTGCTGTTGTATATTTAACGCTGTTGCAAAATATTTACAAGATGATTTTCATGAAATTCAAACATGTGTAACAAAAAGAGGCTGCTTCTGACACTTGCAAAAATTAAACAAAATACTATCAGCATTCTGCCCATTGGACCCATTCGGGGGCAACATACTAAGATACGCTCTCTTGCGACCAAATGTTGTCATGTATTTCCAATGTCATAATAATTACGAAAAATACTATATTAAAATAAGTCCGGGTTAAAAATGTATAAAAGCATCTACGCAAATATAAAAAGTAATAACTTAGATTTGGTCAATAATCTAGTTTTAAAAATAAATAAATTTAACTTAAATTTTGAAATCATAAAAGTTACTTTGTATTTTATAAACAAACTCTTTTACAATGCAAATTTTTTTTATAAACGAAATATAAAGTTTCGTTAACCTTGTGTTTTTCTTTTAAATTTTGTTAACAACCTCTTCTTACGAAACCATGAAATCACAAAGATCCTGTGACACTAAAATTTATAAAGAGGAGATGTAAAAATATCAACAACAAAAAAGCTAAGCCAGATCAGTCAAATAAGAAATTATCACGCACATTTAATAGACCAAAAGTAGTAGGTTTGGATTCTTTAAAATTTATATAATGCAGTAACGACAGCATTTCTGATGATGAATAATTCCCGTAATGTTTTCTATCCCTTTTATAAAAATAATTTACATTAAATTACACTCTCAGCATAATTCAGAAATTACATTTTCAGACAAAATCGATCGACACCAGATTCTAAATTTTTTTATTAAATTGTTTTAATTAACTTAGTCTTTTAAAAAACAAATCCAAATTTTAGCTAAAAGTCTCGGCATGATTTTTGTATTAAAATAAAATAACTAATCTATTGTGGTTACTGCTTTTCAAAGAAAGATGTAGCTCTTGTAATCTGATAAAGTTTTATTTTTCTTTTATTTTTGAATATGTATTATTTTCTATAAGTATTTTTTGTTCATATCTAAATTGCCATAAAAACACAAACACATTCTACTGGGAATATACGAGTATATTTTGAGCATACATATTTATGTAGTACATTTTACTACCATTTTGGTGACAAAATTCGTTTTAATCGAATACGTGTTCTGATTAACTAAATACCTATTGGATAACATATCAATATTAGCGGCATATGAAAAAAGAAAAAAAATTTAAAGCAGGTAAAAAATGTTTGCCCGAAATGTGCACATGAAACGTAATTTAGCTCCTCTCATTGTTCCCATGACCATCATGTATTTTACTGTAAGGAATGCTAATGTAATAGTGGTACCCACTGCATTGGGAAAGGGTTTTATGTTAAGGTTGTATATTTTTTTGAATACATTAACTAAGACGACATGAGCTAATGCGATTCGATTCTCCAGTACGGATATTAAGTTAAATTATTTTAGAAATGCAATTCCCAAAAAACATATTGGAAAAATAAAAACGCCTACAGACTACAAATGTATAGTAAATATATAGGAAATGCCGCTCAAAAAGAACGGAAGTGAAGAGTCTCTAAGTGCAAACATATGAAATTCAAACTGAATATCATATAAGCCGATGCTAATGAATTTCAAAGTAGGTATGCACGTTTATCATCAAAGCAGTGAAAGCAGGTGGTTTTTTTAAACAGTTATTTAAAATGGTTTATATGTACTCGTTTTTACGGCTGACAGTTTTTAATATAAATAGCTTTTAGTTAAGTCAAATAAGTGTCTAACATAATGTTAGTTATAGTTATGTTCATGTTTGGGAAGAATATTGCTGATGATAAGAGACATGAGAGTAGATAGTACGCAATATAAAATTTTTCTATTTTCTATTTTACCTCCATTTTCTATTCAATATTTTTCATTAACAGATTTAATGGCTGGCAGTGCACCTAAAGAGGCCAGACAACTATCGTAATAGTGCTGTTAAAAGTGGCTACTTTTGACTACTCAATACTTTTTCAATTGAATACTAGACACTACTTAATAATTTTTATGTTTTTCCTTCTTTAAAAAAGTTGCACTTTTCGTATTCTAATTCCTTAAATTATACGGTAAAATAGTTGATATTCCTAATCACTAGTATCCACCGTCAAAAGTGGTAAAATTGAACAAAGAACGCTGATGAGATGGTATAGCGACCTCGAAATCAGTACTGATCCGTTCTGCTAGTCTGATGAATAATAAATTGGTCCATATGGTACTCCGTTAATAAAAAAAAATAATGAATTTATCCAAAAAATGTTTCAATATTTTTTCAGAAAATTTTTTGATTATTTTGGGCTTAAATTTCTTGACTACTGAACATATTTTTACTTTAAATTACTTGACTATATGATTGTATTCATTTAATTATATCAGTTGCTAATGTAAAGATATTTGTTATTATATAAGTCCTAAAAGCAAAGTTAGAAAATTATGATGGTCATCGGAATTGCTAAAAATTCCTAATCGAAGTAGTTATTAGTTTAAGGCATGAATTATTGTTTTAATGTTAACTTTTCTGCACTTTTGCTTTTCTGGGAGATTTAAGTCACAACATGAAATGCCAAAAGGAATGTCTTGTTGTCTAGATATCAGGCTTATTATTTATGTATATTTTTGTTATCTATGCATTAAGGGATACATTTTGATTGCAATAAAATAAATGTAAGAAAAAAACTACAACGAATAAAATACTTTTTTTGGAGACTTGTTTGGCGACTGCTACTGATAGACACATATACTTGACTTTACCTTTGTATTAAAAAAAAACATGATCGAAAAATAAACTCACACATGAGTTTGAGTGAAGAATTGAATAATAATTTTGTCACTATTCATTTGTAATTGTTTACATGTTTCCTTAAGTATGACTATTTAATATTCTTTTAATATTTTATTTTTTATTTAAAAAAATGCGTTACTCTTCTGCACATTAAAAACATTATTTAATTCATTGGTGACTTTTATTGGAACTGCTAAAATTTTAGCTATACATTTGGTAGAGAATATTTTGTGACAGTGCTGTCAAGTTAAGAATTGGTGCTCTGGATTAGCAACAGTGAAATGCGCAAAGGAACAAGCTGCACCACTCAATAAGCCATTTCAATTTGTTTTTAATTAAACTATTAATATTTTGTAATATATATAATATATTAATTTTGTGAAAAAGCGCGATTAAAAATTTAAGGAATTATTTTATTCAATTATGAAATTGTTTGTCAACATAAACTCAACATTTTTTTAGAAATTCACATGGAGTTAAATTGAAATAGATAAATATTAAATTAATATTGTGAAATATTAAATTGTAATACTGTAAGTATTAAACATTGCAATTTTTATATAGAAAACAATAAACGTATTTATAGAATCAAACAAACTATTAATTGAAAAATAACATTTCCTTTTTTCAGGGTATTTCAACGTTCTTCTTTGATAAAACAAATAGTATAACTTTTTAAATCTATTAACTAATTCGTAGTTTTTTTTTTAATATGACCTATTTGCAAAATTATATATGTATATCAATTGATAAGAAAACGAAATTTTAGTTTTTGTTTTACAATTTTAAACAAATGCTTATAGAAGAAAATGATGATAAAAAATAAGGAATAATTTAGGCAAGCGAGTGTTTGATAATAAAGTTTTTATCTGTGAAGTTTTAGAATAACTAAAAACGTCAAGTATCATATATTAGAGGTAAAAAAAAATTTTGTTATGATATTTTATGTTTATATTTAGTTCATTGAAAACATATGCAATAAAATGCTACTCAATAGCAAATAGCAATATTTTGAATGGCTTGTTTTATTGCCATTTAAATAAATTTTTCTAAACGTTAAACTTCTTGTATCTATGAACAAACAACAAACGGATTAAATAGCACATTACAAAAATAAAAACATAGGTAACAAAATATTATTGTTATATAATATTTTTATATGAAAAATGTCAACAATTTTTTTATGACAATCTTACAATTTCAGGCAATACCACAATTTACGACGCAATAAAACACTGTGAGTTGGATTATTGTTTCCTTAAGTAACCATATAATTAAACTTTTAAATTTAGCTCTAAATTTTACTCTTTTTATTTTTGCCTTCTTTTTCACTGTATTCATTTAAAGTTGACAAAAACAGTCGTAGTAATAAATCCAATATTGTTGAAGTATTTTTTAAATTTATTAATCGAGATTGCCTCAATATCTTTATTCAAAGATTTTCAAAAACTTTTGTTTGTTGGGGATTTTTTTAGCTAGTCTATATACATACATTTTATTTCATTTTAATGCATTCAAAAATATGGTTTAAGGTCTACTAATGAGTTGGCTTTAGCACCAATCAAACGCATGTATCATATATAGACTAGTTAAAAAACCCTCAACAAACAAAAGTTTTTGAAAAACTATTGTTGAAGGAAATTAGAGTTTTGTTGAAAGATTTTTTGAAATTGTTCATAATTTAACGGTAATTTTTCTACTCAGAAAAACTGCGCTAAATCAAATGAAGTTTAAATGAAACAGGACCTGTTAAAAATAGGGTACACTTAAATAGAAAATAAATTAGTAGTGCAATAAGTCTTATTGACAAAATATTAATTTTTGATTAATAAAATAAATTAATCTCATTTATCTTGAGCTATAGGTAATTTTTTTTTAAAACGTTAACAAAATTTTATTAAAAAACCGATATATCGTTACTTCTTTGGGTAGCTTCTTCAGCGATATATATATATGCACATATTTTATATGTCCCTGAAAAAGCCTTACAAAGAAGTGGCGAAATATCTGTTTTAATAACATTTTGTTAACGTTTTTTTTAAATTGACCTATAGCTCGAGATAAAAACAGATTCATTTAAAAAACGGAAGGTCGAAAAAATATATAAGAATAATTAATAAAATAAAATTTTTGATTTTGTAAGTTTAGAAATTAATTTTTATTGAAATAGAAATTACGTCAAAAGTAGTAAAATCAAAAAAGAAACAGATAAAGTAAAATGAACGGTTCACCGCGGTGTTTGTTTTTGTTTTTCTTTTAGATAATTAAGAAAAAAAATAGTTAAAGGTAATAAAATAATAATAATAATAAATTAAATAATTTCAGACCAAAAATGATTTAATAGTTTTTTCTGCACAGTTTAAAATTATTGCTATTAATTTTAGTTTTATTCTTTATATTTTATTTTATTTTAGTTTATTATAAATCCATGTCACTAACTAATTCCATGTTTGAAAATCGTAGTAATTTCCATTGGGATACAATTTTTTCTTCATTGCCACCTATTAAGTTTGGGAAATATGACAATAAGGGTTCCAAAGAAATCTCTGAACTACTTAAAATTTTATTCGGTGTTATTAAGTCAAGATATTTTGAAGAGTTTCTTGAAAAATCAAACCGTTTTAGAATTTGTTCTAAAAGTTCAATATAAAAAGATTGTATATCTTTTTAAATATTATATTTTTTAAGTCTGACAGGCTACTTTTTTGCATACACAGTTCAGCTTTACGGCCAATAAATTTTTTTTCCACATTTAAGTATTTTTTTCATCGTAAAGATCTACCCTCTCCAAGGCAGGTAAACTCTTGACATAATTACTTCTAGTAAAATTGCTTAAAATTAATTTAAAGTGTATTTCAAACTGACTATAAACGTATGGAAGTCGCACTTTTTCTGATTGGAATTCCCTATTTAAGTTATTTACTATATTAAGAATATATGAAAGGAATATAAAATATATCTTCTAAGTAAACCGAAATAAAATACAACTGCAATGCAAACTACTGCTCAATTAAACGATTTATAAGATTTTCCAGCGACAACCAACAGTTTAGAGAAATTCCTAATATTTTATGTGCTTCTTGGAATTCAAGAAGTCGCTTTGGGCTATGAGCAAAGAAGTTGTAAATGTTTCTACAAAGAGTTACAATTTGAATAGTAATCATCTTATAAGCATAAACAGAATGTGAATAGCAAGTACATTTAGTATAAAAAACATCAACATCGTTTTTAAATTTTGCTTGTAAACCGTTGGCTTCTCCAACCATTACGTTGGCACCATCGGTTGCTAACCCGATAATGTTTTCAAGTGGGATATCATGATTTAAAAAAAAAATATTTTATTATGGTGTACAATGATTTAGCATCTGAACTTACAAATTCAATGAGGCTTAAAAACCGATCATGAATGTTTTGGGATAATTTGTCCATGGAACGAACGACTAAAACTAATGATTTTTTAGTGTACATGTCCGTTGTTTCGTCTAAAATCAAAGCAAATTTTGTCGTTTTCATTTTGGAAACTATATTTTTTTCTTTAATCCTCAACATTTCAGTTACCTGCATAGCTTTAGTCCTGTCGCATTTTATATTTCTTGATATTTTTGAGTCAGGACCGCACTCTACTAGAAACGCTGGTAAATAGTCCATTAATACAAATGGCAAATTGTGTCAAATTAAAAACATAACTAAAGCAATTTCTGCGTGTTGTTTTTGTTTAGCCATATTTTCTTTATCAGGATATGAGAACCAGTTAATTTTTATTTGATTTTTTTCGTCATAACGTTTTGTATATCACTCCGCTTAGATGTGTGTTTTTTTAAATAACTTACATGGTTTGCAAGTTTTTTTTCACATGCAGTGCAGTAGCCGCACCCGTCTTTATTTTGCAGCCAAGAAAATTCATCCATCCAAGCGGTACGGAACTTTCGTTTAAGATTGTTTTTGGCTTCACTATTTTATTAAATTAATATTTTTGACCTATTTTCACGCCCACTTCCACACGATAATTCTTTAATATCATTATTTAAACTTTGGGCACGGCTTTTTATACATTGCTAAATTCGCATTCATATATGTGATTATGTAAGTAAATATAAATATTTACTTATCCATCCTTTTCCATTAACTTGATTTATTAATTTTTTGTTTTTAACACTGAAATTGTCCAAGCAAAATAAATTTTTTAATTGTTAAAAAAGCCGCCATTAAAAATAGGCATGTATTTTTTTAGTATGGCAGAGTTGACTATTTGATCAAAATAATTAGTTTTGCAACTGTTGACAGCATTGTCTACACATTATCATACTCTACGTCTCCATTATATGATGTTATGACAGTGTTGTTAAAAGAGATACTCAACGATGTTAAAACATTGAAATGAGTAGTATACACTGAACATTAACATGAATTTAAAGTTAATGTAAGTGAATTTATATCTAATGTAGATGGTATGTAATGTAGATAGTAGCGTGATTTGAAAATTCAAAGTAACCAAAATATAAAAAAATACACAGGTACACATTGAAATAACCAATTTTGGTTAAAAGTAACCAAAACGGCAACGATGGTCAACGCGCTGAGTTAATTATTCGTATTCGTATTCGCGAGTGTTAGCGTATACATAGAAAAAAATCATTGGAAAATTAACTAAAGTATGATTGATTCAACTAGTTTTGTTAACAATTTTGCTTCATAAGCGTTTCATGTTAATTTAACATGATATTTAAGTAAAATAAAAGTTATAGTTATCCAATTTAAAACAACTAGAAATAATGTTGTATTGACATTGTACGCTAATTTAATCAAAGAGGTTGTCATGTCAAAATAACGAAATCAATATCGAATCAACTGTTAAGCTATTTAGAATCATTATTACAGCCATATTGAAATAACATGAAAAGATGTTAATATTACAGGAAATAACATTTACGCAATGTTGTTTAACAATGGGACAGGCAGTTAATAAAATGAAGTTAATTATTTTTTTTATCTTTATTCATTTTTAAACATATACATACAAATATTTGTTTTTTAAATATGTTTTACGATTATTAATTATTAAATATTAAAAAATTATTAATAATTAAAAACAATGTAAAAATAGGCTTGGGAACCTTGTGTCGTTTTTTGAACAACTGGAATGCTTACTATAATATTTCGTCACTAACAAAATTAATATTTTCTCTCCCGGTTGCTAAATTTTCCACAAAGCTTGTTAAATTCAAATTATCATTGATAGCTGCAGAATTTATTTCACTTAAAATCTATAACACTGCACTTCAGATACGTAGTAAAGCTGGAATAGAATAAAACTTGCTGTTTCTTTAACGCTGTAAAGTTGCGGTACTTTTTGAATTTTTTTATATCATGAATTAGTTTTATTTCAACATGTTTCACGTTGTTTTAACAAGTTTCATGTTGTTTTAACATGTTTCATGTTTTTTTAACATACGGCATTTTTATTTTAATATTATTCAAAATATTATTAATAACTTTTAACTTTAACTTTTTTAACATGTTGATTTAACACAAGGAAACGTTTGTTAATATTTAAAATTGACAAAAGTTTTTTCAAAGTATTCCAATGTTATTTTTAATGTTTATGTTTCAACTATATGCAATGTTAATTTGACATGAAAAAATGTAATTATTAAAAATGTAAAATTTTAAATTTACAGTGTCATTGCAATGTGATTAATCTTAAATTAACATATTTTAATACTAAATTAACAATTTTAACCATTGATTTAACTTAAAGTAATTTTAAAATTAAATTCAATTATATTTTTTCCACATATTAACAATGGCTTGATATCAGCATTTCTTCATGTTGATTTTTTTCTGTGTGTAGATATTCGTAATCGCTACGTTGAAATCAATTTTCGTTACATTTCTATATATAATGAATTTTGATTTTTATGTGCTGTTCATAGAATCCAAGCCACTGAATTGAGTGAAGCATTTGTATGAAAACCACTCAGTTATTCGAGTGTTTTCCAGACATATTTTCTACTTAACAGCCTGTTCTTCGAACACAATTAACTAAAACAACGAGTAAAAATATCAACGTTTTTACTCTCAAAACTCAAAAAAAAATATATACAAAATTTTTTCAAAATATTAATTTAAATGCCATACAACGAACAATTGAAAACGTGTTACACAAACCCCATGTTACGTAGTCGTTAACGTGTCGCCCAGTTTCGTTTTATTTTTGACGTCTTCCATGAACAGGCCGTAAGTCGATTGCATGTATTCTATGAACAGCACTTTATTTTGAAAAGAGTTAACGTTAATACGTATGATTTATTTTTAATTTTTTGGTATTAATCATACGTGTAATTTTGTCTTGGTGTCATCTTGGCATTAATCTCGTGATTGGCTCTAGTAGTGAAGTCACGTGTAATCACGTATAATCCTGAGTAATTTTCCCCCTCCATCATATAAGCGTGAGTGTAAGAAGGATTGACAAAACTTAGCGTGCAAAAGTATTTATTTTGTGTGATTGTTCCATGATTCTAAAATATGTTAGATGTAATGTGAAGATTCTGAAAAATCAATTGAGAATTCTGATCAACTTTTCTTGCTCATTTGCTAGTCCTCATCTTTTTAAATTAAAATTATTTCCTATGCTTTGCTTTTACAATTATTCTTAAATCTCCTCATTGTTAAAAAGCAATTTTCTTTCAACGTGCTCATGAACTAATGTCTACGCGTGTGAGTCTGTGCCTTGAATTCTGAATGTAGTAAAACTAAAGCTTTTCACCTAGAATTTGTTGAAAACAAAAGGTAAATAATGAGACAAATTAACGTCTGACAATTAAGCAAAATGACAACAAAAAGTATGAATGAAGTTTTTTTCTCTACAATTTTTGGTTTTTAGTTTTATTTACTTACTTATAATGGATTCGTGACAGACGTGTGTGCACTGATAGTGAATATTTCTGCGAAAGGAAAAGAACAAAAGTTAATGCTAGAACGTGTGCCAAAATTAAGAGAAATTTTCATGCTACAAATTGAAATTTTTGTGCCAAAAAAAATTTTAAAAAGAATGCTTTATCAGAATTACTGAAAAGAGAAGAATAATTAGTCGTTCAGTCGAAAAAAAGTTGGAAGATTGTAGATTAACTTCAATAATTTATTTTCGACACTTTTTGGAAATGACTCTTTGCACATGCTAACCATACAAAATGCATAGAAAATGACAGCATGGAAAATGGACTTTAAAATTAATTTCTTATTTCTAATGTTTATTCAAGAATTCCTATTTATAAAAGGATATATGTATATAGTACTTGGGTTACTACATTTACCTTATTTCTTGTATAAAGTATGTGATCTTTGAATTTAATTTTGGATTCGAGTATAAAAACTTGATATTTGACTTTTTGTTCCCATTGGATAGAATTGTTGTCGAATATCATATTAATCTGGTGTAAAAAAGAATCTTTGCGTTTTCTGGTGAAATATATTGCCTGCTTTTTATCAGAAACAATTTTCATAACACTACAAACTTTTTTTCAAATCTGCCCAAGATAGCACTTTATGGAGAATTTTTATTTTTGTATGTATATGACGCTAACTAGTTGATGTATTTGTAAAAAGCCCTTACTATTCTAAAAACTGTTGATGTGGGTAGAGATATGTAGCTCTGCCTCTTATTCTCTTATTTCGCTGAGTATGAAATTTAAGGTGGAAGACCCAATGGCCTACTTTTGGAATAATATCTTTAAATTTTGTTGTACTCGTATAATCATTATCTTTTAAACAAAATATTTTTTTTCATAAACAAAAATTTTTAACCCCAAATCTAAAAAAATTAATAGTTTCTTTAGTCATTTAAAAATTTAAATTTTAATATATTTTTATCATCTACATTCTTGTAAATAGAACAAAAAAATGTATGAAACTTTTAATCTTGTCAAATATCAAGATTGGCTCGCATTTTCAGTCAAGGCAACAAAAACCGGGCTTAGGAGATACCAGCGATACTACGATGCAGAGTGGTTCCAATTAAAAAAAAGGGTAATATATCAGTATCTTTGAAACTTAGAATCGACTTCAAAACGACCTGTGATTTAAGGATATTTCATTTTAAACATACAGTTTGCTACAGAGTGTCAAAGTTGACAACCTTGGGCATGTAAAACTTTGTTGGGTTTATAGCTTTTACAAATATTACTTAATTTTAACAAATTTATACTTTTCTTTAAAACTTATTAACAAATAAAGAAAATACATCGTCGGTCACAGGCTGACAACACTCAACATGTTTGTTTGTACTTTTCAGGAGAAAAAAAAACGTTATTACTCCGTTACTGCACCGTGTTGGAAGTAAATAAAAAAACCAAAATTAGTAGGAGAAGTAGGGAAGGAAATTTTTTAAAAATATAAATAAAACGTACTAACATGCAGAAGGACAAACACAGTCTTTTGGCATTAAAAACCCCATTAGATTTTTTCGCAAGTTAAGAGTTGTTAACCTGTGAGCGACGTCATTTTATCTTTCAAAAATTTCTTTAATGTTTTCAAATATATTTGGTTTTCAATTTTGAAAGGAAAAATTTTTAATTGATCTCAATTCATATAGTCGTGAAAAAAAATCAAAGTCTAATTTTTGAAATGAGAGTGAAAAATGGAAAAATTTTGACAAAAATAGAGCTTGATTGTTTGACGTTTTCCTCTAAACTTTTTCAAAACCAAAATATTTATTTCTGTTTCAATATTTCAAAAGATTAGACTTCAAAAAAGTTTTTAGTAGAAATTTTAAGTCGATTAAGTCATGCACAATATATCTAGCATTTGACGAGTATTGAGAATTTTTTAACAAAGTTATAAGTTAATCGCTTAAAAAAAAATAACGCCCATCGACTTTTTAAATTTTGTTTGTAAATTTTATTAGATGTACTAGTATTTAATACAATTAATCTGGCTGCTTGTCACTCGACCACTCAAAAATGTGTCAAGGAGAGCATGTTTACTAAAAATTGTAAAATTCTCAGATGCATTTTATTTACCTACATGAAAATTGTACTAACCTTCAATTTTTAATGTTTATTTCTTAATTATTTTTGGAAAAACATTTTTATTGAAGTGGCCACATAATAAGCGGTATCTGAAGAATATCTTACAGCAGCAGATCATCATGTGTAGACGCAGACTTAAAATATAATTTTAATTCACTTAATGCTCTTTGAAGATTCTGTTATTATATCTATGGACAATATTGCGGAACTGGGAACCGCTGTGTAATCAACAAATATGTCAATCTTTGTACAATACTTTAGTTTGGGGAAAATCAGCTGTATATAAGTCATAAAGAACAGGAAACAGACAGGAACTTTGCGGACAACCTGCTGTTCTAATATGAATTTTAATAATTTTAAAATACGGGAAAGTTATAATTTTTTTTTCAAGAATTTTACTAATCGAGGACAACAAGCTTATTGATCGGTACGAAGTGGGGCAATCTGAAGGGTTTTCGACTTTTTAATTGGGATGACTTTGGGTTGCTTAAACTCTTGAGCAAACTAACAAAGTTTTAGACAAGCGTTTATAATTACTGTTAAGTATTTAGTTTCCTTTTGAGAAAGTACTTTAAAATATCTATTATTAACACCTTCGAGTCCTGGCACTTTTTTATTATTTTATGCCTTGATTATTGCAGAGATTTCTGAGGTATAAAAATTAATTTAAAAAAACAATTTGAAGAAAACTTACTGGGTGCTTCATACATCCTTTTATGTTGATTCAATATATTTACCGCATAATTCAATGGTTTCAAAAATACATTTGAATAGCAAATAAATGAAATATATAAAATTCAAAGACATGTGTTGATAAATGACATACCTGAAATTGGCGTTAAGCAATTTTTCATTTTGAAGACTCGTTAACAATATGAAATAGATTTTATTTCCGTTGGAGCCCCTGCTTAGTTCTATTATTTTTCTTCACCGCTTAGTGAACAGAATTTAAGAAGAAATATTGAGATTTCAAATGTACTTTTTTATTTTTCCTTTATTTATTTCCATGGGATTATTCATTTTTACAGTTTTCTATATTAAGCCACAGTAATGTATTTGCGTTTGGGCAAGAAAATAATAGATGATGGTGTAAAAAGTTGTCACATCTTTAAATATATTCAAATTAAAAATTTGTTTACTTCAACAAAGTTTACATATGTATTTTCATTGTGCCTTTTGAAAAATGTTTGCAAAGTAAACTTTAGATTTGATTTATTTAGGTAAAAAGTTTTTGAAAACCTCAAACCTCATACAGTGACCTGAGGAGACGGTTTGAAAAAATTATCCTTGTAGAACAACAAAGTAAAAATGTTAGCATTTCCAAAGTAGTTTGACATATCATAAATTTTTCTTGTTGAAAAAATAATACCCATTTGTAGACAGGAGGACAAAAAGCAATAAATTGAAACTGGATTTAACTTGATGAAGGTAAATAAAGAAATATTTTTGAAATCATAATTTAAACTGCAGCTAGTTACTAGTGTGAATATACGGACTTTTTTTAAATTGAAATCATTTTCAGAAAGATAGAAATTACACTAATATTATATTGTTGAAATGATTAATGAAGTTAATAAACCTTCTGCATGTACATATATCACATTTTTTTTTATTATTGGATTAAATATTTCTTCTTGCTTGTGCTATGTTATGTAATTTTGTTTAATATACCCATGACTTTGCCGCAATCTCTAAAAGGAAAAATTAAAAATAATTTTACAGTGAAATGAATCAGTGCATTAGAAAAAAATTTTATTTTCTAATAAATGTTGATCATCATATTTTTTTAAACAAAGCCTGCTGTAAATGTAAATGTAAATGTATATTCACACCACTTGTATTTTATGTTAAAAACCTGTTGTCATTAAAAAAAATGTATTAAAAAAAAATCTCGATGTTGGAACTTTTGAATAGAAAACATACATACAGACAAATGAAAAATATAAAAAAATCGAATATAATAATCATACACAAAATTATATGTTAAAAAAAAGGAAAAAAGTATATATGAAAAACTTGAAATAATCTTTTGAGCTGTAAAAATTTTACTCATTTATAATCCCTTGGCAAATTGTAGAGCTGACTTTTTATACTAGTTGTAGAAATAAGAAGATTGTTCTAAAAATGTTGTTTGTCATGGCAGTAATAATGTAGTTTGTAACATGAGCTGCTAGATGGTTGACAATTTTTATTTTATTTTCATTGTAATATAATGTGAATTTTTTGGGGGTAAAAGAACTGCGCAAAAATCAGATAATTTGGAAGTGGATAAAAAATATTTAGGATTTGTTTATTTTTAAATCTAAGGTCAGCGTCAGTATTAAAAATTTAATTGAATTAATGACAAAGTAGCATAAAAAAGCGGCATGAGTATTTGCAACAATATATATATGAATTCTACTATATAAAAGTAGTAATTTATTTTTCATTTTACAAATTAAATTTATGCTAGCGAAGTATTTAATAGCACAAATTTTTGCATACCTTTTTTCCCATTTCTTTATTGTCAAATAAAAGAACAAAAAAAAAACAGACTTTAATACAAATCATGCACATCTTGATAAGAGTGATTGCAAAAATGTTTTAAATGCTCTACAAAAATAGGTCTGAAGTAAATTGTTTGTAAGTCGACTCGGTAAAAAGTTACCCAGGGTTAACAAGAATCTCTCCGTAAAAAAATTATTTTTATACCGTTTTTGAAGAGCAATAATAAAAAACTACACCGAACCAAACCGATGTATTTAGCGTTAGTTTCAAAAAAACAGAAGGAGGAAAAATAATAAGAAGAAATATAATTTAAACGACAAAAAGTATTTAATTTTTAGACACATTTAGGTATGTAATATACAAAACCAGTGAGCAAATCTGATCTTTACCATAACCCATGAAAAATATAACGTAATCTAAATTTAAATACATATCGTCACATTACACAAACAAAACATAGACCTATATATATATACCTTGGTCGTCGAGCCATAAACCATCATAAGTATTTTGTTCAGTCTTTAGTGGTCTATGGCTCTCAGTTAATTATTGTTGATGTCCAATGATCGCTAGCATCTGCTAGCGATCATATGCAACGAGCGGCAAGCACTGTATCGGTAGAAAGCAGATGGGCTGAGCAGTGAGCGGCGATCTTAAGGCTGAGACCTCACAAAGAGCGGCAGAGCGGTAAAGGCCAGAGCGGTGAGTTTGAGCGGCAAGTGGCTTGTTACTGAGCGTCATTTCTGAGCGGTTAGGTTTTAAGATGCCACTATAAAGGGATTCATATTTTTAAGAATTTAATGCATTTAGGAAATAATAAATATTTGGGACTCATGCTATGAATCAAGCATGGCGACTGTTGATATCTCACCGGCCGAAAATTTCCTAATGGGTCATTTGTCAAAATTAAAACTGCAATTTACAACAAAAAACAAAATTGCATTTCAATATGCATCTACCAATAACAAACATACACATACCGTTTAGTACCACTCTCATTAAAACTTTATGTAAAAGAAATGTAGCTTTTTCAACCGACCTGAAACAAAATGCTTTTTAAATAGAATTTTGATAATAAAAGTCACTTGTTCTTTAGCTTCTCTTCGATCAAGTTGAATAAATTTTAAGCTGAATAAACTTGATTAATTAAAATAGTGTACTGATGTTTAAATTATTAGAGGTCATTTAAGATTTATTTGAAGTTGTCTATTCCATCCACTTAAGGAAAAGAAAAAGCTTTTGTCCTCAAACAGCGACATTACGGCGAATTTAACATTACGGCAGGAAATTAAAAACAAATTGTCGAAAGAAAGAAAAGCTATTTATGTATGGCAAAGGCTTGCATTATCCTTAAAATAAAGAAGGCAGTATTCAATTTGGCTATTTTTAATGTTTACCGCTCATAAATAATGATCTGCAGTAATGATCGCTACTATAAGATACTGTTCAGATGCCGCTTATAGTGTGGCCATTTAAATATAATGCCATACGATTTAATTTTCTGAAGTATGCCTGTATCGCGCTCGCCACTTTCTCGCTTATGGCATGGCCACGGCCCACGGACCATTAAATATTAAATTCCATTTAATTTTTTTAACATAAAAGAATCAATAGGATTTTCCAAAAATAATTAAGTAATAAAGATAAAAATTGAAGGTTAATACAATTTTCATGTAGGTAAATAAAATGCATCTGAGAATTTTACTATTTTTAGTAAACATGCTCTCCTTGACACATTTTTGAGTGGTCGAGTGACAATAAGCAGCCAGATTAATTGTATTAAATACTAGTACATCTAATAAAATTTACAAACAAAATTTAAAAAGTCGATGGGCGTTATTTTTTCTTAAGCGATTAACTTATAACTTTGTTAAAAAATTCTCGATACTCGTCTAATGCCGGATATAGTGTGCATGACTTAATCGACTTAAAATTTCTACTAAAAACTTTTTTGAAGTCTAAAAATTTTTCCATTTTTCTCTCTCATTTCAAAAATTAGACTTTGAGTTTTTTTCACTACTATATGAATTGAGATCAATTAAAAATTTTTCCTTTCAAAATTGAAAACCAAATACATTTGAAAACATTAAAGAAATTTTTGAAAGATAAAATGTCGTCGCTCACAGGTTAACAACTCTTAACTCGCGAAAAAAATCGAATGGGGTTTTTGATGCCAAGAGGCTGTGTTTGTCCTTCTGCATGTTAGTACGTTTTATTTATATTTTTAAAAAATTTCCTTCCCTACTTCTCCTACTAATTTTGGTTTTTTTATTTACTTCCAACACGGTGCAGTAACGGAGTAATAACGTTTTTTTTTTCTCCTGAAAAGTACAAACAAACATGTTGAGTGTTGTCAGCCTGTGACCGACGATGTATTTTCTTTATTTGTTAATAAGTTTTAAAGAAAAGTATAAATTTGTTAAAATTAAGTAATATTTGTAAAAGCTATAAACCCAACAAAGTTTTACATGCCCAAGGTTGTCAACTTTGACACTCTGTAGCAAACTGTATGTTTCAACAGTGTGATTTAAAATGAAATATCCTTAAATCACAGGTCGTTTTGTAGTCGGATCTCAAGTTTCAAAGATACTGATATATTACCGTTTTTTTTTTAATTGGAACCACTCTGCATCGTAGTATCGCTGGTATCTCCTAAGCCCGGCTTTTGTTGCCATGATGACAAGATTAAAAGTTTCATAAATTTTTTTGTTATATTTACAAGAATGTAGATGATAAAAATATATATAAAACTATTAATTTTTTTAGATTTGAGGTTAAAAATTTTCGTTTATGAAAAGAAATATTTTGTTTAAAAGAAAATAATTATACGAGTACAACAAATTTTAAAGATATTATTCCGAAAGTAGGCCATTGGGTCTTCCACTATAAATTTCATGCCCAGAAAAATTTGAGAATACGAGGCAGAGCTACATATCTCTACCCACATCAACAGTTTTTAGAATAGTAAGGACTTTTTACAAATACATCAACTAGTTAGCGTCATATACATACAAAAATAAAAATTCTCCATAAAATGCTATCTTGGGCAGATTTGAAAAAAAGTTTGTAATGTTATGAAAATTGTTTCTGATAAAAAGCAGGTAATATATTTCACCAGAAAACGCAAAGATTGTTTTTTACACCAGAGTAATATGATATTCGACAACAATTCTACCTAATGGGAACAAAAAGTCAAATATCAAGGTTTTATACTCGAATCCAAAATGAAATTCAAAGATCACATACTTTATACAGCAAATAAGGTAAATGTAGTAACCCGAATGCTATATACATATATCCTTTTATAAATAGGAATTCTTGAATAAACATTAGAAATAAAAAATTAATTTTAATGTCCATTTTCCATGCTGTCATTTTCTACCCATCCACTAATATTTGTTTTGCACTTTTGAAATGAAATTGCTCTATTTTAAATTCTCTTTACATTAGAGTACAAGTTAAATTACATTAATTTACATTAATATTGACTCATAACACAAATTTGTTTGAACTTTTAGAGTTTTTTATTTTGATTTCATACTGAAATTTTTCTTTTATTTAAAGGGATATAAAGAAACTTATTTTAGTAGCTTAGCCAAATCAAGACATTTTTAAACATTTATTTATCACGATTAGAGTAATGTTGGCAGTAATCGGTTTCTGTGCCAATTTAACCAAATTTTTGCGAAGGACCTAATAATCTTGAATAGGTTCAACTAAAATAAAGCTGCTGTTATATTTTTATACATACTTGTAAGAAATGCCATATTCTTACTTTCCGTAGCCTCTAAGTTGCAATTGAAACCCAAAATATTTTTTATGAATGAGCATACTTAAAATATTGAAAAGCAAAATATAAAATCTTTTGCTATTCGTTACTTTTCTAAATCTTATCAATAAATTTAAATGTAATTTTAATAAAAGTTTGCAAAATTAAATGATTTTAAACAAAAAAAAAATGAAATAAATTGGATAACTAAATGTTAGTATTAACTTTCTTATTGTTAAAGCTAAAAGAAAAAACTTTTTAAAAAAGTTTAAATATTTTTAACCTAAATACTTTATTTATACGGTCTTAACATGGAGCCATAAAGATATGGAGATTGAATTTGTTCAGAGTCTGCTCAATCAATACAAAACGCTGTTAATATTCTACTTGGTATGCAGTTGGTGTACTTTATTCAAAACATCATAAGGGAAGTTTATATATTCTTTTATAAGTTGTGGAAAATCTTTGCAAATAACATTTTACTTATTGGCAAAACAAAAATTACATTTTAATAACAGGATTTGCTGGCATATTTATTTATCATGATTTTACTTAAAAGATTTCGGCAAATCCAATTGATGACAATGGGATTTTTTATTTCTTTTGGGGCATTTTGATTTTATTTTTATATTTTGTTTTTTTTTTGTTCAAACTTTGTTATAAGTGTAGGCACACGTATATTTTCGATTGCCAATTGATTTGGGTAGCATCTGTTTCAATAGACCATAAAATATTATTGTGTTAGCAAAAATATGTTAACGAAATATTGAACTTAAGAACTGGAAGGTTTTTTTATATATTAAAGACAATTTTCCACTTCAAGCTTAAACTTTAAGAGAAGTATTTTTATACGTATAACGTATATTTACATTAATACGAATTTATTCTTATAAAAATATAAACACATCGTAGAGAAGCGAACATATCGCTCCTTTATTGCAACGTATTCATATCTCAAATAAGCGATATAATTACTAATTTCGAAATTACAAACTGAAATCTAGAAAAAGTTTTTGTTACAATTTTAAGTTTTAGCTATATATATGGATTAATATTGCAAATGATATTTATTTTTTGCATTCACATTTACCAAACAAAAAATTATAAAAATTCTATAAAATTAATTGAACTTTTTTTATAGTTTACAAGGGCCAATTGTTCATTTCTTAACTTTAAGTTAATGTTATCTTTATTTAAAAGTCTGTTCAATTAGCTTTTCAATTAATAGATATTTATAAAACTGACAATATCAATAACAGCTTCATGAAGCTCTAAAAATATGTTGCAAGAGTTTGAGATTTGAAGTATATCTTACGAAGTTATACCATTTGGCATTATATATCACAGTGGAATGAGATTTTTATTCATACTATGGATTGAATTTTGATTTACTATTTTTTCATGCTGATCGCCCGCATGACATTTTTTTCTAAAGTAAAACTTTAAAATTATCACAAGTAGAGGTACTTGGAATCACATGCGCTATATGTAAACAAATTACTTCTCTCGTTGGCTGCAAATTGGTTCACCAAGATTTGCACATTTTTCTATTTGTTTCTTTATTTTTTTAATGTTTTCTTTTTCTTTAAAAATAAATTTTATTTTCTCAACTGGTTTTTCTTAACTTTTATTATTTACGTTTTAAATTTAATATCATATGCTTTTATCAATACTTTCACATGTAATGGTCATGCTCATCATTATCAATATGTTGTATTTCAATTTAAAGGCGATTTAGTTCAGCCACAGCATATAAATGTTAGTCTTCAATCTTTTCTTTATGTCTACAAACATAAGGAGTGATAAACTCTTTTGCTAGACGCCTTTGCATCAGAGATAAGGAAGATATAAGAAATTCAATTGGCGCCAATATGTTTACTAGTATGGAGTATTTATTTTGTAGTTTAAAAAAAAGTTTTTTTTTATTTAATTGATAAATTGTTTTACTATTTAACTAAGCAATATTAGAGTTTAAAATAATTTATCATTCTTGATATAAAATAACAAACTATTTTCATATGTGCGTGGACAAATGCTGAAGTGTGGGATTACTAGCTGTAGCAGACTTTCTGTGAAGTCCCATGTAAAAATTGAATGTGAAAATCTTTATAGAGTTGATACAAAAAGTAGTCAAAACTAAAACTGCAACTGTAGCTGTAATGCTAATAGAAATGTAGGCTTTAATTTAAAACCAGATTCTTCTCTTACATTTCATTTTGTATTTGTTTTGACGTTTTTCAAAACAAACCTTAAAATTTGTTAGGTGAAACTCTAAAAAATTATCGTGTATGGATCTGAAAGGTAGGTTTCTAAAGTTGGTGGAAAAAAGAGTATTTTTTCAACTTTCTTTGATAATATATAAATAACATGAAAATATTGTAATTTAATAAAATTGTAAAACTTAATTGTATTATAATTAAAATTTTCTGGAATTGGTTTATCTTCTTATTTAAACGAAAAAGAATTTAGATGTTGTTGTACAGAAGACAATAGGTATTTTAAGTTATTTTGCCCACTTTTACATTTCTTATTTTTAACTTCACTCGTAGACATCAGTTAAAATACCTCGTAAAATACAGTCGCCTGCATGTTACCATACAATTAGCACATCACAAAACAGTTTATAGACACTATAATTAAACGCTAAAACAGAAGCGTTAAACAATAATATTATGGCATTAGAACACTTCATTTACAAGTATTAAACTTTAAGGGCTTGAAATTTTCAATCAGCACTACTTTTCTGTAAAAGTAAACTTCGCTGAGCAAACAAAAAAGTTGTTGAGTATAATGTTGAATTATTAATTGTTCTAAACAAATAAGTAACTTAAGGCTTATTGCAAAAAGCAGTAGATAATTTCACAACTTAAAAAACAATGGACATATACGCGATAGCCGTAGGAAGTCTCCAATTAACTTAAAAAAAGTGGTGTACTTACGCTCTAATTTTTTATATGAAATTATTTAACAGTTCACTCGATAGTTTAATATATATTAAAAAAGTCCCCAATGAAAAAGTTGTTTTCAAATAACGATCAAAACCAGAACTAGTTTTTTGGAAACTTAAATTTTTTTTGATTTAGTTAATTATGATTTTAAAAATGAGTTAGGTCCTCAAGTCTCTAAAAACCGTTGTTATTGCCCTTTATATAAAAGCTTGGGAAATTGCAGACCAACCTAAATTAGCCCGTCAAGCGTAACATTTTCCAGCTCGTAGCTTTAAATAAGAGAGTCAACGCTTTGTCATATTTATTAGAAACCGTAAAACATAAGTTAAAAGAGAGTTAGAACCTCTGGATTGACCTAAGACAAGTTAAATTGCCATTACTTTGTATAAATAACAAAAGGAAACGGAAAAAAGAATTTGTTAACAGGCAACTTCACTACTTCCAATTTCAATTCCAACTTCCAATTGCAAGTCGTTGACGCCGCGCTATTTTGGTTTGCCTCCTACATGAGAATTTCTGACAGATAGAAAACGCTTGACGTGCTTGACGTAATTAATTGCTACTGCCATACGCGATATTAAAGTTTATTCGTAGTAAAATTTAATATAATTTTCTTAACTGTGTTGTATGTACTGGTTGTACGAATAATTAATTATCTAAGTAAAAATCGTTCAAAGCAACAAAGTGAAAAATCACCGTAAAATATTTGGAAAAAATTTCGTGATTGTTCGCGACTTTTGGCAATTTAAAGTTTTAATATATTTGGGTTTTTGCTCATAATGAAAAATTGCCAAATTTTTAAATATGACTGAATCACCAAAAAAAGATTTTATAGACGAATATTCATTCCGATTTTAAGCTAATTTTCATATTTATCTTAAATTTATGAAAATGTAATTTTTCTTTTGTAAGTTGATTTTGCAGCGAAGGATGTTCTCCTTGAGGCCACCCTGAAGATTAACATCATAAACGCAGGAAATCAAAAGACTAGTGAACAGAAATTTTTGATTTTTTGCCGTATTCCGACGTTTCAAGAAAAGCAAATCATAAGCCAGCGAAGCCGCAAATTTCTAGAAAATTTTTTCAATGATTATTTATATCGATTTCAAATGATTTTACATACACAGAAAAAATTATTACTAGAAATTATTCAAACAAACACTTGCTTATTTTATTTTTAAGTTTTATTACTCTTTTTGTTTGGTTCTGTTAATAGTTTTGTTTGGATGTTATGTTAATAATAGCAATGTTGATAACTCTTGAAAAATTAAAAATACGCTCGTAAATATTGCTTTGATATCATTCTTACATATGAATAGAAATTACTGGCATTGAAATTAACGAAATCGTCATATTAGTTAATTATGGTATACAACACCCTTTTTGTGCTCATTGAAATATAAAGAAAAGAAAAAACAGTATACAGTATGCTGAAATTTATTTCATACAAAAAATGTTGTTAAATACTTCATATTATAATCTTAATTACTTCATAATAGAAATGGAAGTAGAACGTTGCACACTGTAACATAAACTGGCACAGAATTCTTGATTGTATACAATCTGCTAAAGTAACTACAATGTAGTAATATCATATCAAAAGTAAGAGTATACATGTGTGTATGTATGTACATGCACAAAAATAAACAACAAACACAATAAGCTATTCCAAAAAAACCACCACCTTTTTGCTAATATGAAATTTTGTGAGAGAGAGTGAGATTTAAATCTGATAGTGAGAAGAATGGTCTACTTATTCTCATGGTGATATTTGCTTATGTTTATGTTCTTAACTGCAGACCGTAAGCCGCTTATTTTTAAGCATTTAATTATATGACAAAACAAGTATTTGAAGCTTTTCGCCTGCATCATCTATTGTAGTTATTAAAACTTCTTAAAATATATCTAAAAACTAACTGTAAAATAATTTTGTATCAACTATTTTAGCTGACAAAAATCTTGTAAGTTTGATTTTTATAAAAGTGTCAAATGTTGAAGTGAAAAGGTGCGTTAAAACAGAGTCTAAATAGTACATATTTTTTAAATAATAAGTGACATAAGGACAGGTATGTATATAAGCATGTGCATCAATTTTCATCAAACTGCAAACGAAATATTTCTTTATTGCAACAAAATCACTACCAACTACAATATTCACTACATGGCCTATGAATTCGGAAATATTTCAGATATATATAAAAGTATTAATATAAAGGACATCGTTGGACCACCGCTTGGAAAAATACAGTCTACAATTGGTTTATCATTTCTTAAGCTAAAGGAGCTTTATAAAAATATATATAATTAAAAATGGATAACCTTACAGATATGCACCTAATTAAAACCTTCTGGTTTTCACCTAGTAAGTCTTTCGTATCAGTTATAATATGCATACAAAAATATATGTTTTTGGACAATTTCTTTATTTTCAGATAGATATTGATTTTATCTTGAAATTTCCTATGGCAAAAACTTTAGATGACAGGTGGTCACAATATGAACACAACATTTTACATTTACTAAAAACTAAAACTTCAAATTCTCAAATATCTCAATATCTAAATATCTTCAAGATATTAACAACATAGACAAAGGTTGGTATAAAATATCAATAAAAATATTTGCATGCATTTTAATTAATTTATTTTTATTCCTATTTTTAGAGTCTAAAACTTTTATGCTATTTTGGTTTCTTCATACTCTTTTTCCACCACAACAAAAGATTTCTACCGAACCAAGTGGCTCGAAAATACGGAAAAAGCATTCAGTTACTGATTCTCAGGAGGGGTTTGCTGTAATAGCCGGCACCAGTGAAGAATTGGATGTAAAGCTTAAACTGCTAAAACTTCAATGTCGCAATATCCAACCGAGGCTTTTGGTTGTCGGCGAAATAACAAATATAAAGTCAATTTTTGTATACATGGATGAAATAAAATATCCATTTTTAACATTTTTAAATGCAATTGATTGTTTGTTTAAGATATTTTTTTTGTTCAATCTTCAATACCCCGAGGAAACTGATGTATTTTATAATTTCCTTCAATCCTTTTTTTATGATTTACCTACATCAAAAAAGTATGCCAGAGTCTCCACTATTAAACATGAAATAATTAACTTAAAATTGTAATGTATTAAATGGAAAAATTAAAAAAAAAAATGTATAAAAATATGTATTTATGTATGTATGTCAACACGAGTAGTTAACTCGGTTATATACATACATATGTATGTATGTATACATCTTAATTTTTTATCAAGAATGTAGTATTTTAATACTTTTAACTTTAAACAGAAATTTTTAATAAAAAAAACTACATTAGTATTTTTAAAATCAATAAAAAATTTGTTTTATTTTAACATAATTAATGCTGATATACCAAAGTATTTTAATAATATTTTTTTTTTAATTTAATAAAACATTTATTTAAATTTTTCATTTAGTTTCGAAGTCAGACTTCATTGTCCTAAATAATTTTTGGTTTGCTTTCAAATTTTCCTTCAAACAACTCTTATCTAGTTCAGTAATTTTTTTTTTCAAGCACGGACAGATTTCCAGATAAAGTTTTTGTTGAATTGGTAAAATATTTGTTTGCTAGAAAGCAAAAAATTCAATAAAAATTGTATCTACTTCTGTTAATTTATTTGTTTGATTTTTTTTTTGTAATTTCAGTTAAGACTTCTATTCAATGAAATAATATATTAATTGAAAAAATCGGTTCTTTTTTTTCAAACAAATTATTACAAATTATTTTATTTCAATTTACAAATTTCTTTGTAGGACCCAAATTAAACAAAAACGTATTTGAGTCACATAATTTTGTGTTTGAATTGAAAATAAAATTTTTTCTGTGTAATGAATAGAAAACACAAAATTTAATGCTATTATAAATTTTATAATTTTTTCTATTTTCCACTATTTAGCACTAAGTTTATGTTTCATTTTGCTGTTTTCAGAGATTTTGACTTAGTCTAATTTCACTTCCTCGTACAGCCGTCCAAATTACGTGTAATATTCTTTCAAAGTTTCTAAGTATAAAAAGTAACAATCAATAATAAATGACAATAGCTTTGCTCTCTGAAGGTCTACCGAGACGAAAAAGTTAAAAGTACTTGAACATTTCTGTTCTGCCGTGTAAGTTGAAATTAATTGGTGTTAAAATTTTCCCTTGTTGCTTTGTTATCTCATGTCCAATTCTTTCTGACTAAAAATGTTACGAACTTTAGCCAAAAATAATAATCACTTTGGATTAAAGAAACCATTAACAACAAAATTGTTCGAAAATAATCACATTAAATTAAAAGTACTTGAACATTTTTTTGGAAATTTTGAAAGAAAAACAATCAAATGTAATACATCTGCAAAAGCATTTCATTTATTCAGAACTCACTTTGAGATATTCATGTCCAAAATCAAGCAAGTGAAACTTTTTTTCTATTTGTTTTTTAATTTGAAGAAAATTACAGCGTTTTTCGTGCTCAGGAGGTCCCAATTAACTTATCTAGGCATGTGGCGTTCTTGGTATTTTTCCAAATTAAAAATTTGTAAAGCTGTGTAATAGACTATTTGAGTTTTAAAAATTTTTTTCTAACTTTGTCGTCATACCTTTGAACAACGTTTACGAATAAGTAAATCGTGAATTATAATTAGTATACTAATGAGCTGTATTGGTTTTGGCAGGTTCTTGAAGCTGATTGTTTGGAACAATCAGATACATGATGTTGGTGTGGTCGTTGGCAGCAAATATTGGATATAGCGCGGTGTTGTTTCAGTTCCATATCATAGTGTCCTTGTACATAAGTCAACCTCTCTGCACAAAAACTTTGATAAAGTCTTTGAGATAGCTGATCTTTACAAGGCAGCTGAATTGTGTTGAATTAATTACCAGAAGATAGACTGACCTTCCCCGCTGCCCGAATGCCATGGCTAGACATCGCCATATCTGTTGTGATAGCAAAAACACTTACTAACCTCAATGTTTGGCCGAAGTCTAAGACAGCCAATAAGATCGACCGAGTATAAGTCAATTAAACAACGGAGCACACATCGATCGTAGAATACTACCTTCATGAGAAGTAAGTTCGTCAGCAAACCTTATCTACTAATACAAAAAGCTGAAGGAAAGCATTATCTATTAAGCCCAGTGGATGCAGAATGAAGTCCGCCAATGGCAAGACGACGTGCATTATCTTTTAAACTACCCAGAAGGGATGTAGTCTATTGGGCTATCGGATCCCTTTACGAATGTAAGGTAAGTGGCAAGGTCACGAAAAGCATTCCCTTAAGATTATTTTAAAATTTTATTCCCAAAGGACGATAACTTCTACATCTGTGAAGGGTTTGATGATACAAGTGCTGTTAAAATTGTAATGCCCATGGACACTGCGATATAAGTAGATGCGCCGAAACTGTCAAGGAGATTATAATATGAAACGATTTGGTTCTTCTTGAGGCTGCCTCAGAATTTCTATTTTCGCGGATACTCCGGTGTATTTAGAAATACTAGCACTAGTAAATCTGCGCTCTAAAATATTTTTTTAATAGTCATGGATATTCTGAATACAAATTTTTTATTTGATTTTTTTATGTTGAGATAAACAATTTATCTCAATTTTTATTTGCAAACCTAGTCTTGTTAAGAAGTCCACGCCTTTATATATTTTACGTTTGCAGAACAAGCTTGAAATTGTGTCACAGTGAACATACAAATACGACAGCAAATTTTATATATTCTACTCTACATCATAATAATAAATGAAAAATTCTAATTAAAGTAAAATAAATTTTTTTTACGCAATGCTTATGATTTGTATTTATTCAATACGATGCAGCACTACCGCGTTTGTTAGTTTTATTAAAAACGTGGGTAGTTTTTCTGTTCCCTTATAACCCACAAAACCTTAAAAACTACCACTTAAATTTGTTTTAAAAAAATATGCTAATAAACGAAATTTAAAATGTATTATTTATGTTTTTGCAGTATAAAGAATTTTATATTCGTTTATGTCTTGTATTGTTCAATATAGTGACATTTGTTGAGTTAATCCCAACAAATAGCTTAGGGCAACACAAGTGCTACATGTAACACATGTTGAAATTGGAGAGCGAAAATTTAAAAGTTAACTATTGTATGTCATTGGAGTATGTAAAATTGTTAAATCTTTGGTTTGACTTTAACATAGAATCAATGAAAAAAATGATATTTTATCTACACTCAAATACATTTGAATGGCGGTAAAATTTTTCAAGGATGCTGATATTGATGTAAATATACATATTACAAAAACTTTATATCAAAGAAATCCTAAAGAGTAACATAAAATTTTGTAAGAAGAAAATTTAGAAAAAGGATATATAAAATTTCTTAACTCAAAAACTTTATGGGAACATAGACTTCTCCAAACGGAATTTCATGCGGTTGACTGATCTTGAAATATTGTAAATATAGAAATCAAATCAAAAACAAAATATATTCCATAAATGACATATCTGCTCGAACATTTGGCTTGTTAAAATTGCAGTTAACAAAATTTATTTCTTTTTTAAGCTATGAAACATTTAAGTGCTCAGAAAAATTGATAATTTAGAACGATATCGAATTGCGGATTCAAAAAATATATTGGTCTAAAGCTGAAAAATCTTTATAATGCAAATAATTATATTCTTTATTAAAAAACCTCGTTCAAACAAAAACTTTTCTTGAATAAAATAAATATATCTCAAAAATTTTTTCTATTCCAAAGTCATTAAAATAGTTTGTAAATGCAATAATTTTTTTTACTAAATTGAATGAATTATTTTATCTATTTTAATGGAAAAAACGTGTTTTTGTTGTTGTTTCCAAGATTCTAGGTAAATAAATTTTAAGTAAATTTCAAACTAATGTTTATCTGAAAATACATTCAGCCCAATTATAAACAGAAATTCCTCATGAAAGTTTTCTCTTTTTCCTTTTCTCCTATCATGAATAAAAATTCCCTCATTTTACTTTTTAGTCCGTTTTCATAAAACATGTATAAGGGAGAAAAAAAATAAAAAGCGAAAAAGTCGTTATTTTGGAGTTTCGCCAAAAAAAATTCCCTCACAAAACAGAAGTGAGTTTGAATTAATTGAACAAATTTTTTCTCCAGAAAAACCTTTTCTCATGAAACAAATTCCTTGCGAATATTTCTTATTGGGCTTATTTTCTTTAGTTTTTTCTGTGTAGAACCAAATCCTGATACTAAAAATTTTTTAAATTCAAATCAATAACGCACAACTCTATTCTAGCATTTTAACTGCATTTATCATTGTTCAGTTTTAATCTTATGAGAAAAAACAACTTATACTATTTTATCCCATCTTTTTTTCTTCTTTTCAACGGTGAAGTAAATAAATATAAAAATCGTTAAAATTGTCGTTTTAGGCATATCTTTAAGACTATTAAGTCTTATGCGTACGTAAAGAATCCCCTTTCATTTGTGACCATAAATTCATAGCATCAGTAGTATAGATCTCAAGATTAATTGCTGTGCAACCTTGCTTTAGATAATTTTAAAGATTCTTAAGAAAGATATGTACATTAAATATTTATGTACTATAGCAAGTAGAGATGAGCAAGGAATATCTGAATGTAAATAAATGTACCAAACTTGGTCTTATTATTTGTTGTAATGCTGACTGCAACATTTTTGTTTTATGGCAACATTTGGCCCCAGGACTGTAAGAATAAACTCTGGTGGCATCTGTAAAATAATAGATCAGATATATTTTTTTTTAAATAGAGATATATCACAAAATTATTTTTTTAGCAATTTTGTGTTTTGCTTCCGTGATCTATACAACTTATCACAGGCGACTCTTTCGTTATGGTATAAATATTTTTATTATTTAAATTTTCTTCAAATTAAAAGGGGTATCTAAAGTCGAGTCTTCGATCATGGTCCCTGTCACGGATGCTCGTTAATTATTAAGAAAAAATGGTACAATTACACCAACATTTTTATTCCCACTTCAAGCATGAAGTACTTAAGAAAAGGTATTCATGATATCCGTTTGCTTGTACAACGCTAAACGTGTAAAGAGGAATTTTCACTGCAGGCAGATGCAACAAAACCACATACATACATACGTCTTACTCGTATAATCCAACATCATACCAGCGAACAACGGAGTGGCATACGCGCACGTTTCATATTGTATGACTTATGTGATGGCAAGTGTTAAAGGTATTGTAATTGCCCATGAGGTATGAAGAATGTCACCTTTTAAGAAATTATTTTAGCAGCAGATAAGACACTTAACAATAATAACGTATAAAAAAGGAAAGCAATGTATTTTCTGTACTCAAAGAAAAAGGCTTAAGGTAAGTTAAGTAAATTTATATGTTAGATAAATTTTTTTTAGATGCTAAACATCAATAGAGAATCAACCTTTGTATAAAGGTTAGAGACAAAAAATCTTTTTGAATAATATAACTCTTTTTCATTTTCAATATTTCACGTTTTCTATATTTTTACTTTTTATTTCACTGGATGTTATTAAACGGATTAAATTTTATCTTATTAATAATCCAGTAAAACCAAATTCTTTTAAAAGGCAAAGTATACTTGTTGTGCTTAAATAGTATAAACTGAATTTATTAACTGTAATTTATAAGTGTATATAATCGCTAAAATTGTAACTAAATATAGTTACAACATTGGTGGTAAGTTGTTATATTGTAGACTCTTGCATAAATTCATAAAACTGGCATCTCTGTAAAAAACACTTGAATGTTCGAGAAGACACTTTTTGTCAAGCTTTAAACAGAATGAGTTGAATTTATAAAATAGAATAAAATACATTGTTGAAATAAATAAAATTGTGGTACTTGAAATCTAACAATACTAATATATAATTATTTGTATTTTCAACTGTTTTATTGTATGTTATTGATTAAACAAATATTAAGTTCATTAGCAAATTTTCTCTGATCATAGGTAATTAACAAATACATTATAATTAACAAAAAAGTTTGAAAAATTTCGCCCAAATAAAATTTTGGACAATAATCAATCTTTTGTACTTTTCGTCACGTTGTGAATAAGTCGACACGATAAACGTTACAACGACACTCTTGCAGTTATAGTAACATAGTGGATGGCGCATAACTATTCCGCAAGAGCGTGGAATAATTGTGTCGAACCTTTTCTTGTTCGTATAATCTCCCGTATTGACGATTTGGCATGGCCAACAAGATAACCTAATTTAACCATCCCACACTTCTGTCGCGGTCTTATGCCAACAAGTCCCAATCAGTAACAGCCCTTAAGGATAATATTCGACAGGAATACGAAGAGTTAGGATTGGAAATTTAGCAGAAATGGCAATTGCGATAAAACGGACGCAAATGTGTATGAACACTGACGGCAGCTATCATCTTTTCCACTTAACAGAACAATTTTTTTACAATTAATATTTATATATAATTGTTGAACTGTTTAAGGTTTATATTGAAATGAAATTTTTGGCTTGAGTTCAAATCTGAGTTTACCCATTTCTTCTTAATTCTTAAGAAATTGTTTTTTGATAAATTCATTATTTTATTAAGAGAGTAATTTTACTTGAAACAATTTATTCATCAGACCAGCAGAACGAATCAGTACTGATTTTGAGGTCTCCACACCATCTCATCAGCGTTCTTTATTCGATTTTACCACTTTTGACGGTGGATACCAGTGACGAGGAATATCAACTATTTAACCGTATTTTTTAACAAATTAGAATACGAAAAGTACAACTTTTTTATTTCTTACAAGTTAAATCAATTTCGGTTAGTACGAAATTCCATCACTGATGAATAATTATTCCAAATATTTCATGCTCTCTCGGTTTTTCCAGTGTCATTGTCTCTGACATTAAGCAATTTTCCATTTTTTGTTTACTTAATTTTTTTTAACTCAAGCCAAAAATTTCATTTCAATATAAACCTTAAGCAGTTCAACTATTACGTATTTATTATTCATTATTAAAAACGAAGGCACCCGTAATAAGCTCCATGTTTAAATTATCACAGGTGGTTGAATACTAAGAAAGTCAACTACAAAAACAAAAAGACAAAACGGATTATCGCTGTAATGCGTTATACGATTCACTATTAAAAACGCCTAACGTGTCCGGCTTTCACAAGTCTTGGAATTCTGACTTTAAGGATTTAAGAATACCGGGATTTCATTATTTATCGTTATTTGTCGTGTTCGTATTTTTTTTAAATATTTAAAATTTTGTACATTTAAAACATAAACATTTACAAATTTCGCAAATAAAAGATAGTTAATATAAAACAATCTAAATTACAAAGAATATAAAATAAAATAAATTTACATTAGAGAATATAAATACAGTAAAGTCCTTTACTAAAATACAAAATAATCCGACTTATAAAATGTGCGGATTTATCTTGTCAAAAATATTTTGGAAATCGAGCTACAGATTTGCTCGCACTTTTAGTTGACGGTTTTTTTTCGTCATTAGAGGTAATTGTTTCAGGAAAGTATTCAAATGCAAATTAGAAAAAAAGGCTGGTTTAAATAGATTGTCTTTAAATCTAACATTCAGAATGGATTATTAATTACTACATAGTTTGAAAAATATTTCTTACAGAAAATGGACACATATATAAATGGATGGATGGATATGGTTTCAAAAATACAAAATGTCTCAAATCAGAAAGTATATACAATCGAATGAAAAAAATTAATTTATCTTCGCAAAAACAGAAATCGGCAGAGGTCCAGAGAGGCAGGCATGCGGGCATCGTATTGAAAAAATTATAGTAACCGGAAATATGACGATCCTTCCTTCCACATTTTTTTCTACTCACTTATAACAAAAAAACTAAAAAGGCTGACAAAATAACTGGAAAAAGCCTGCAGCGGAATCGATATTTTAGCATATCTTTGTCGAAAAATACGAATTGATGACATTCTCTGTTTTTTCAAAAAATTTTTCGATCTTATTAAACACCTTGAATAGTATTATGTTACGAATACCAAGTACATCTGACTCTGCTACATAATGGACCTCCGTTTTCTCCAGGTTTAAAGCTCGAATAGTTCTGCGGTGTTGTTGTGTACTTGTTTTGCGTTGTTTATTGATTAAAAAAATTATATAATAATTTAATTTTTTTTTAATTTATTGGTTAGCTGGATGGCCGTGACGATACGTGGCGGTAAAAACTCTCCTAACGCTACAAAAGTATGCACCGGATGAAAATCTTACACTTCTACAATTCCAAGACTTCGGCTGATAACCTCTGGGAGTCCTCTATCTATTACTCCGAGTAAAAACCTCTGGGAATCATCTAACACTTAACGCCGAGCTGGTGCCCTATGACTAGATAAGAATTTGGTCACAACAAGGTGGATAAAAACCCTCCTTGCCTCTTACTAATTTTTAAATAATTAGAGATTGTTGTTAACCGAACCCCGAATTAGATTTTTTCTGCTTGCTGTAAGTGCAGCCACTTGCACCACTTGAACCACTTTCACTAGTTTATCTTTTAGAAAAAATACAAATACAGCTCGACTCGTTACTGCAGTTTCTCACCTATATTGCTGATGCGAGTATGATGCCGTTCGACAGACGATCTGCTCGCGTTTCTCTGCTCACATCCCTGCCGGGGGTGCTCTTTTACCGGAGTAAACCGTTAGTTCTTGACCTGAAAAGTGAACACTTTGGGCGATAAAATAGCCTTGTGGCCCAAAATTTCCTGAATGTTTTGATTCTCACAATGTTAAAAGTACACTAAGTGAAACTCGTTTTAGAATTCTGCTGAAAAGAAAATTTTTTTATAATCACTTTTTATTTATTTCACAGTTAAAAAACTGTTTATTATCATTTCCCATTTTTCCTAATTTTTGTCTATACATGCAATAATTCCTAACAATTTTACTGAGTTTTTCTGTAGACAACAGTCTTTTCCTTGTGTTTAACAAATTATTAATTTATATTGAACAATATTTTATTATTAAGGAAAGACTGCAAAAAAAGTTTCGTAATGGATTTTAATAATTCATGGATGTAGCGGAAAATAGCGTTAATGAACCAGAGAGTGGGTATTTCGCTGTTTCTTTAAAAAAATTATTGAAGACTATTATGAAGTTTCTTTTTCAGAAAAAAATTTATAATAATTATTACAAATTTTTAGAAAAAGTGTGCTTAAACAAATCAATTTAAATATTTGATTTGATATAGTCTGGCATTTTTTGTACGATAACAAGAATGAGGATTTAAAACGTGAAAAGTAATGAATAATTTTGTAAAATTTATAACAATAATTCCTGTGAATGTTAAGTAAGTTGATATTGAATTGTTTTTGATTTACAAAAAGACTTATTAGGAAAATTGAAAGAATTTACATATTTAAAATACAAGAATCGTTTTAAATTTCGTGTTATTTTGATATTGATATTCTTTTTCTGTCAGAAATATTTATTATCAGTCAGTATAATACCTCAGCGATACAAAGTGTTGAGCTTAGCGCTTATTATCGGACAAAGCATTTGACGATGGAAAAGTTATTTTATAGAGCCCTTTTGACTTTTTCTTGAAAGCTGCCGTTAAATTCCGATATAGACGCGATTTACAACGTGAGGCTAACATCGTCCGATCGATGCCTGAGATAGAACGAGAAACTGTCAACAAAGTCTTGGAAAAGTGGACTGACACTGACTTTGCGACATATGAGTAAAATTCTATTCCATATATAATGGAAATTTTCGCTATTGCTAAAAAAGCTAACTTATACCAAAAGAAATTAAGTTCATTTGAACTTGGATTAACACACGAAATAGTTAACCATATCGGCTTGTATTTTTATATACAACACAGTTATTATTTTTTTTCATTGTATTAATTTTTCTGACTACTGCTATTCACTTGAAAAGTTAGAAACAATTTCTTGATCACTAATGAGATGGCGCAGCGACCAACGAAGACTATTATAGTTTATTGGGTTTTCCTGTGCTCATTTGATCTTTATTCAAGCTCGATTTTGTAACTTTCAATAACGATTTCTAGCTATTGTTCTTTAGCGGAGATGACGTAAATAAGCTATAACAAGCGAACCATTTGACATGTTGGACTTTGTGATTGGTGCCATCAAAGCAAATATAACATATGCTAAGGCTCAAATTTACAGTAACTTCGAAAATTTTACCTCCGGCATCTATAACAACGTGCGAGTCCGCGGCACGCATTTAACGATTTCATATTCCATTCACAATAGCATTAAAATAATAATAAAAATTCCCAACTACTTAACTATTTCAGTATAACACCGCTTTTATTGCAAACCCTTGTAGTAATTTGTCACACTGTGAAGTTTTATTTTTAAAAGTACCGGAAACTCTGACGTTAAAAAATTTAAAAAAAATAATGAATAATTTGCTACATAAAAATTGCAAATTGTTGTTGTCAAATGTGAATGATTAAAAACACACTTGTTTAAATATCTGACATGTCAAAGAGGCCAAATTAAACAACTTTCCTTATTATGTACGATCAACAACAGTAAACAAGACTTCAAGAATACAAAAAAAAAACTTACACAATATTTATTTAAAGAACCCGTTTAATTTAAACATTGAAGAGGCAACACGCGTTAAATATTGTGTTTAAGTCTCAAGTACAGTTCTATAAAAGTCTATAGCGAAAGAAATAAGAAGGAAAATTACAGAAATCAAAAAGAAATAGATAAATATTTTGATTGGTTTTTTTCTCATATTGAAAGAGACATGATTGTTGGAAAAAAAGCTCTAGTTGTAAATGGACAGACATATAGCAATTTTAAATTAGAATACACACATACTGCATCATGGGGTTTTTAAATACTTAAATCATCTGTAAATAACTGTGACAGTAAACTGTAGGATAACAATATATGACAGAGATTAATATGGTTATGGTATGCCTCCAGAAGAGCCATGTATTTAATTGGTATAAGGCGTGTATTTAGGTGATGATGCATTACAACCCAAAGATGAAGAATTAGTGAGCTACTAAATCAACCACGAAAATTGTGGGCTAAAAATTGTTTCCGTCTTATATTAAAGCAACTGCAGACCAGTGAAATTAAACAGAGCTAATTACTCAGGAAAAAACCGAAACGCAAACAGCTGTTATGCTGTAAAACATCATACAAATAAGCAAGCATCCACCGTTTCAATTACCCTAATGCATTATAGACACGTACGCAGCATGAAAACAATCAACCCATCATCATTCATCAAATGCATTTCCTTCCCTCGTTTTCTAAGCTGTGTGATTAACAAGCAATATGTGACATTGAAAACTGAACCCCTTTCCTTAAAGTCATTATTGCTACACTCTACACTAAGATGCTATATATATATGTATATACATGTTACCTTTTTTATTGCTATGTTGCATAAACACTTTAAGTAGCTGCTCGAAATAATTCCTTTTTTAACTGTCTCTATGTGTGAATAATATTTTTTTAATGTTACCTCCTTTCATTCGCTTATGTGTGTTTAATAAGATGTCCTTTATATTGTATTAAATAAATTGAAATCGTTGAAATTGTCATTTAAGTTTTTTTTTCAGTTTGCCATCTGCTAAATTATCTTTTTCTTAAAGTAGCCCTTTTGTACTTGTTGTGACAATGTTAATATTTGCACTTTTGTTGTTTGTGCTACATGGAAGAGTGTTTTCTTACTATAGGTTTTGATGTGCGACTAAGTTTTGTTCGTTTAATATTTTAATTCAAACTCTACACGATGTTTTTGTTTTTACTTTTTATTAGCTTATCCATGAAGAAATGAGAAATTAATGAATGCCAAAAATTTCCTTGTAGCCGAGCTCGGCAACAGAATAGATAAGAATTTTAATTCCTATTTGATCCCAAAAAAATCATTTATTCCATTTTTAGCGTATTTAAGTTTTGCACCTTCCTACTGTTATCCCAATTATAAAAACCTTTTATGAAGGTAAAAGCAGAATTAGTTTGTACGTTCTGTTCTGTTACGGATCAGTTTTTTAGTTTCTGTTCTATTGAAAAACTGTATTTGTGGTTTGTTTTTACTTTTTCGTTCTGTTGCGGACTATTCTGTAGAAAATAGAATACAAGGTTAAGTAACAGCCAAGGGTTTGAATGCATTCGGTTTTTGTGTTGTGAAATATTTCAAATTTTATGTCAAAAGTCAGAAAATTTAATTTTAATTTATATTTTTAAAGATTTACATGATTGTACGTACATATATATATATATTTTTTGTCAAATACAAAACATTTTGCAAACATTTACAAAATTCATTCTTATAATTACATCCACATCCACATCCAAGAGTTCGGACACAGAACAAGTAAGTAAGAAATATTTTCTACAGAAAAGAACGGCACTGAACGGCAACGAAAAGTGAAAGCTAATAAGGCCTTAAGTGAGCTTCATGATTCCAAATTCTCTATCTCTCCCTTCCTCTCTCTATTTCTGTCATTGGAACCAAAATAGCTTGGCCTTCAAAAACATTAATACTTAAGGTAATCCTAGATATTTTTTTCTCGCATTACAAACAATTTTCTCACGCAACATCCAGCTAGTATTGTCAACAAATGATAGATGGTGTTTTAAGCTACTTCAAACCATAATAGTCCGAAATGCAAATACAACTTACTACATGCAAACTTACTCGTTCATTATATACATAAATAGCAAATCATTTTGCACAAAAAGTCAATACTCTGCAGCATTCTCCGTAGTGGTCATTGAACAATTTAAACATGACTTATTTTGAGAAATTATTTTGAATGTAAGTACATTTCCATGCTTGTTCACAAAAACATTGATGAATTTATTCAATGCAGCAGTAGGTCTCTGATAATGCGAATCCCCTTTTTATTTTGAATTTGTTCGTCTAAAGATGAACTAATCCTTTTGTAAATGTCGTTACGATAAATGTTGCACACACTTTTGCATTTATCTATGATTAAACACAAAAAAGTCATGCATGTTGCAACATGGTTTTAATACATTCATTCGATTCTTATTTTCTGTTTGAGAAATTGAACAAACCCAGTCGTGCGTACAAATTGTTTACTTTTGTTATTAAAATATAACTTTTTTTCTAGACAGTTGGAGAGTGAAACCATGTAGATTATATGTTTGGTCATTACTTATTGGCTTCATATGTGTACTTATTTAATCGGTTTGACAAATATTGAATAAGTTTAATTTTTCTTAAAAGCAAATACTGGAGAAAAATTATTTTCTTTGAATTTTACTAAAAATGTTGACCGTTTATGGGTATATGCGGTGTAGGTCATTAAATGTCTAATTACTTTACTTACAAGAGACATACCGGGGTAAGCAAAAAAACAATTAATGAAATTTGTTTACTCAAAATGAAAAATACATGTTAAATTTACTTCAATGTCAATTATATCACAGTTTGTAAATAATTTAAAAAATATATATGAAAAAAGACTACAAAAACAAATATATATAAACATATCGCTCCTTTATTTCAAGCTAGTCATATCTCTAAAAACGTGGTTTTCGAGTTAAGGTGGCAGAATTATTTATCATATCATTCTTCATACTTCATGAAAAATCCATTGAAATATCTTGTTTACTTACTTGTTGAGGAGAAATTTTTTTTATTTTTCCATTGAGCTGTGAGTAAATTAAAAACTTTAAATTCGTTTCCTGAATAGCACGTTTTTTGAGAAATGCCTACTTTGCGATAAAGGAGCGATATGTACTATATTTAGTTTAAAAAATTATCTTATTTTGAACAACAAATGTTTACATCTTCGAAGTGTTGTTCACAAATTGCCAAGATTTTCTTTCAAATACTTTCTAGTTGACCTATTTTTTCATGTATGCAACAACTACCCTATTGCTTTATTTCTTCCCGAATAACCTTAATCTTCTTGATTATGAACTGGATGCTTTTTATTATTTGATGTTACTGGATGTCCCAAAAGACTTTCTAGTCCACCACGTGACCAAACAAAATGTTTCATTCTATGTGCATTTATGAAAGGTTCTGAATTTGCTTCATAACTAAAAGTTCCCTCAGCTATTGAAAAATTAATCTTCTTTGCAATTCTGCGAATAAGCTCTAAACCGTACCTATTAGTTATCCCTTTTGTTGTATTTTCTCCTAATCATTTCTCCAGGGGCTTATTATGCATTCCGATTCGAAAGAAAATTCAGTCGAATTTGCGTAGTTTATACATACATTGTGTTTCGAAAATGTTTTCTTTCGAACCAAAATACATAGTAGCCCCCAGATTATTGACTGCACTCTTACTTTTATGGTAATCTATTATCATAACGAATTTACTAACTTATCAATATAATACATTTGCCCGTATTCATAAAAAATAATTTGTATTTGAAATGTATTTTAAGATAAATTTTCATAAAATAGATTTCAAACGCAAATTAATTTTTTATGAATACGGCAGTATGTATTTAAAACAAATGTTTATCTGTAAAAATTTTTTTTATATACAATACGGTCTCGCTTTGTGCAACCTTCAATTACTGCAACTCTTCGCCTCTTGCACCAGCTAAATTTTTAGACTGTTGACTCTACTAGCGCAACACTTCAACATTTTGTAACTTGGCTATGGCAACATTTAGTTTTTGTTCTAAGATTTTTTTGTTTGCTCACATACACATACAAGTTTGGTTTTATCGTTCATATTTATTTCGTTTAAAAAGTATAATATTTTTTCAAAGAAATATCAGAATTTTTAAATATATGTACGTTTTCCTACAACTTCAATGTTTATCTATTTATGTGTAGCTAATTGATTATGATTAAAAAGAACTATTCTTATAAATAAATTTGCAATCTATTGTCTAAATTCAGCCATTTAATCGCGACTCAATCGACCGCATTCTAGAAATTAATATTAAAAATTTACGTCAATACATACGATGCATGAATAAAAAAATAAAGATTGCGCAGGTCCTTTATTTTGTTGTGTGTAATTGTGTTGTGTTTTGACGTAGACATAGAATATATGTTGTAAACAAAAGGGCATTTTTGTATGGAAAGCAGAGCGAAATTTTAAACTTTGGTAGCCCGAGGAAGGTCTGCTTCAAATAGCTTAAAGATCAAACTCAAAAGTTTTACTCGACTGCATCTCTTTTCTGCCCATTTACAAGTTATTTAGTTATTTCCAGTTTTGTGCCAAAAATCTCTTACACTTTTTACAACAAACACTCATTTGTATTCTATGATGACGTAGAGGAACAATAGAAATTTATTTTGTACGGCTGAGCGCGCAATCTTGTTTTCTTGATTCATGTATACGATGATATGGAATAACAAAAAACATTCTAGATAAACAACTTAAAACTCTGTTAGCAATTTTAAACGCGTATAGATCCCTAAGTATCGAAGCGATTTAAATAAATTTAAGATTGTGCACATCTATGAAAAAAATCGTTTAAAAGCTTATGCATACATCTCTCCAAATCTTCTAAGATCTAAGAAATACGTGTTTGCCTTATTAATATACATATATTTTTATTATTCGTATGTACATTTGATAGAGTATTTCATTTATTAAACAAGCTGATTAAGAACCTGGAAAAATACCCACACATGTTATTATATTTATTATTATGGAAATGTTTTATTCACGGATCTCATAAGCAATAGCTTATTATTGGGGATTATTGGGGTAGATTATTAATTTTTTTTAAGTTTTTGTTTTGGATAATCTGAAGTCTTTTTGTATGGGTCTTAGCAGTTTTGTGAAACCAGGCTTTAAGTCAGTATCGGTCTAATACACATATTGTACAAAAATGTCTTACTTTTAAGGTTGAGCTTAAATCTCCTATTAAATATGTGGTATAGAGCACGTCCACATTTTAAAGCTTATACCCGCGCATGTACATAAATGTTCTTATATCAAAACCAATCTAAAATTGTTGCACATCCCGAGGGTGTACTGTAATTTTATATTAAATGTGAATATGTTAGTTGTTTGAAAATTTTTTGTTTAGCTTTATAGTATTGTTTTCGATAATTTCAAATAATTTTTTCGGAACCTTTTTAATGATCAGACTAGCAGTACTGACATCCAGAGTCGCTACATCATTTCATCGATGTTCTTTGTTTAATTTAACTACTGATCACGATGGATACTAGTGATTCGGAATATGAACTATTTAATAGAATTATTTAGCAAATTTTATATGTTAACTTTTTAAATCAATATTTATTAGTACAAAGTTCATATATCTGCTTGGATATGGCTAATTTTCATTTATGTTCATATAAGGGCGGATCAATAGGTCCGTGACTTTTTAAATGAAATACAGTTTTTTTTTGCAAAACAAAAATATATTTTTCAACATAATCTCCTTTTAACTCAATATACTTAGGCCAACGTTTCTCCAGTTATTGTATCCCTTTCAAAAAATAGGAGTTTTCGAGGTGCTTAAATTAGGCATTTGTTTGGTCAATAATTTTATCGTTGGAGTTAAATCTCTTTCCACCAATCCATATTTTTAGATTTGGAAATAGGAAGTAGTCAGTAGGGGTTGAATATGGTGGTTGAGGTACCACTTCAGAGCCCACTTCAGAGCCCACTTCAGAGCCCACTTCATTGAGTTTTGCCATTGAGACCGCACACGTGTGCACCCGTGCATTACTTGATGAAAAAGAAATTTTTTCTTGACCATATGGGGTCGTTTTCATTTTAAATCTTCATGGCCTTCTTCGGAGCAGGTTCACCCGGAGAAACACAATGTTTGGACTTTTGCTTAGTCTCCGGAGTACAGTAATGGATCCATGTTTCATGCACAGTTACAAAACGCCGAAAAACTCATTCAGATGGCGGTTAAACAGCTCCAAACAATCCTTTGTAGTTTTCATACATTTTCGACCCTACATTAAGGTTGGCTAAAGAAGCCTTTAGAATCATCAAATATTTTTAAATTCACTCAATAAAAAAGTTGAGATTTTCAGCAAATGTCTCACTCATTTTCATTCATTCCTAAAATGCAGTTCAAAACTTTTTACAAATTCTTTTCAATTCAAATCCACAAAATAAAGAAAAAATTTAACTTAAATAGTTTACGATAAAAATCATAAAACTTTTCCGATTGTTTGTTCTATTATGGCAATAAAAGCGTTCCTACTTGTCGCGACGCATGTCACAAATACTATATTTTTTTATCTTTTACTTTAGATTAAAATTTCAAGCCAACACTTAGTGGCCTTTTGAAATGCAAACAAAAAGATATGTACCTTTAGAATAGAAAGTTGAATTAAATTTGCAAATTGAACATACTTATACATATTTGTACATAAGTTAATACTTACGGAATATATTTTCTTTTTAATTCGTTGGCCAAAAGCCAAGGTAAGAATAAAAGATAAAACGAAAAAGAATGATCAAAAAGAATGTTGTGCACCAAATGTCAGAGGATTAATTTTGTGTATAAAGAAATGACAACTACTTTATTCGAGTCTGTCTATGGAAGCAGTAACGAATTTGAAGGAGAACAAATAGAAGACCCCATGCAGAAATTAAAATTATTTGCGAATAAAATCAAATGTGTTAAAATTCATGCCTTTTGGGTTAAATATAGATCCAAATCGTATTGACATGATTTAAAATGGTGAGGATTTTGTAACTTAAATAGTTCATTATGCATAAATATGTATGCACAATAGGGCGTTCCTTTAAAAAACATCTAAATTATCCATACAGAAGAATGTGAATATTATAAAAACTGATTTACTACAATAACAATAATAATAACACAAACTATTTGAAATATTCAACCATACGATTTGCTAAAAGGTAATATTCGCTGTGCGTTATAAGCTAGTACATGTGCTTGCATTTTTCTGCTTGTTATGCCAGAACAGGAATTTCCTTGCAACCACAAAAGACCTGACTGTTTATATAAAAACTCTCTGGTTCTCATTTGGAAGTTTTCGCATAAGCATTCAAGGTTTGAAACTTCTGAAATATATGGTTTAAGACATAATTATGATATGGCTTTAGTACTTCCCAGTAAAAAGCTACCATGTATTCTAGATCAGGTGAAAAACTGAAACAAGACATATATATCTCGCTTACAGAAGGCATGTGGCATTGAAAAAATTTCAAGTCAGTACGAAAAAAATAAGAAATAAATAAATAAAAAATGAACTTAGTGAATTGTGATTCTATGGCTCCAAGTGGAAACTTTTTTATAAAAATCATTCTATTTCAAGCTAGCTTGTAAACGGAAGTCGTGCCGCTCTTCCTTACGAACCGCTTTGTAGGGAAGCAGATAATTATACAAAAAATTAATAAAGTTATAGTATATTTAATGTTGGATTTTTATATGGGTAAACCGGTTTTAATGCAGACATTAACTTTATTGCTCGGTTGTGAATAGGATCATTAATGAAAAACAAATAAGTAGGAGAAAAAAAATATATTTTTAAAAACTTCTAGCAACGTATTTCATCACAAAAAGATTACAGCTTAAGAACATCGGTCTACCTTTTACAAATGCATTAAGTCCACAATTGTAATAAAAAATCCGAATTTATCAGTGCAGAAAGAAAGTCACGTATTTTTTTACTTTATTCTCTAATTGCAATAATTAGTTGGAGTACTTTCGTTAAACGAATGTAAGGGTGACAAGTATTTGAGTGTTATTCATGGATTGCGCAATACAAAATGCAACTAAGGGAATATGAATGGTGAGGGGTTGCGCAGGATACAGAGTATGAGCCCAAAAATGGTCATGTGAAACTCTAAAATTACAGTCAGATTATTATCGTTACGTAGTCGAAGACTTGGAAAGTCTTAGCCGCTATTAAATTATAAAAGTTCCAGATGCTAGTTGGCTTTCTTGCTACTTGTATAATGATGACTTGTCTAACCCGAGCCATTAAGGACTTAATTTGTGTAACTTCTGTATAAGATGCTTTGCAGCATATTCTGCTTACAGGATGAATCTTGGGAACTATGATCATTGTTTTAAGAATTATAGTTCATCGATGATAAATAAATTGTTTTGTAGTGAATAATTGTAGATATTTTGCTAAAGGATTAACTGTGGTGTTGTGTTTTTCTTCCGACGGGGTTTGATGCAATTTGGAATGAATTTCCGTCATCCCACGTCAAATTTGGTTGATAAACAGACCGGTTTCGGCTATGTGCCATCTTCAGTGTTCTCTCAGTTACTGTTTATCAACCAAATTTGACGTGGGATGACGGAAATTCATTCCAAATTAACTGTGGTGTTTGGCAGGAGAGTTAGTGTCTCTTATCTACTCAAAATAACGTGGAAGGATGATGGTTTGAACATCCTCATATATGTATATCCTAGAAGTATATAGTAGTACACGGAGAGATCCAAAACTGGATAGGGGAAAAGTTCAAGCTGTCGCAACATATGCATTAATTAATCTATATAAAGGTGTTGACGGCATTTCTGTTCTGATAGCTAAGCAGCTCCTAAGTTTATTTCTTTCTATCTTCATGGAAATTTAGATCCAAGCTTGTTTTTGGATGTGAGACTCAGTAAAAGACATTTTAGCTTACGTCTCCCAGCGTGAGAATTCCCATATTCTTCACAAATATCGTTCTTTTGTGAAATTTCATTTGAAAAAATTAGAAATTGTTTTCGTCTTAAATGTAATTTCACAAAAGAACGATATCGTTCGACATCGTAGGCCAGGCAGTTAATATTCTAGACAAGTAACTTGAGGTTTCCCCTTTGTATCGTTTTTGCATTTAAAACTATGAAACAGCGGCACTGATTTTCTGTAAATATGTGTGTTTGGGTAATAATAGAAAATGTCATTCTACTTTAAGCTTCTATTATGCGCAGATGATATAAGGCGGGATTCTCTAGTCTCTATATTGACATACTAAGCTTGAAACAATTACCTGATCCATTACAAAAAAGATTTATTAGGTGTGACAATAGTGGTGTTTGGATAAAATCTTTTCTTTTCTTGTTTTTTTTTTTAAACACAAACACAAAGTCCTAATTGGTTTGTCAGGAGAAACATCCAGGGTCTAGGCAAGAGGTCAACCTGTGATTCCTAGACTATTATGATATTCATAAGCCTATGGGAGCTCCCGTTTAGTTGTGCATAAAAAACATAAAATTGATTTCACTGAAATAAATTTGTACACTATTTTTGTTTAATTGCATAAAAAAAACTATTCACGCTTCCAAACAACTGCACAAAAGCACCTTATTGATAAAATCTATATAAAAAATTGTATCAACCTCTTAAATATTTATTATCATTTCCGAACATTAATTTCAGTTTCACAGCCTCAAGGTCAAATTTCTGTGTACATTTCATTTGTAAAAAGTAAATGTATTTTGCTTCAATTCATTATTATGTTAAAAGGTTTAATTAAAAATCAGCATTGATTATGTTTCAGCAAATGATAATAAATTTTATTGCTGATACATTTTGAGCAAAAAAAAAATAAATAAATAAATCTGGCTAGTTGCATATTACAGTGTGAACGGAGATATTGTATACATACAGAAATCTGTGGATGGACTTTATTCACATCGAATCAATAATTTAATGTACATCTTAAAAATATGTTTGTTGCTGCAATTAATTGTTCAAAAAGCAACTACATTAAATTCCAAAAAAAAAATTAAGAATTTTATTGAACCACTTTTTGCCAATTTTATATAGTTGCAGCTTGGATACCTGCTTTAGGCTATAGGTATTACTGCTCTATATTTTGTATTCGCTAATAAATAAATTGTAGTTAATATATTGCAATATGTGCATTTTTTAAAATTAAAACAAAACAGATAGTTAATTGCTTACAATACAATTTGTTAAAATTTACGAAAAAGTTTATGCTTTTTAAAAAATTTCCGAACAAGTCTTAAGTTTATTCTGTCCTTGCGATGTTACTTATCTTTCATTTGCTATTGTTGCCCTATAAAGATTTGTATGAGAGCGAGAATTCGTTAAAAATAAAAATTGTTTTTTTTTAACAAATTTACAAGCCAACTATAAATTCACTTTTATGTAACTTAATTGGATTTCAATTTTTATTTAAGTCTTTAAATACACAAAAATAATAAAATAACTGGCGGCGATGTTTACAATTTTTAAGCAATTAATTTCTGTGTTTCAATTGTGTAAACTTTTAACTGTAATATTTAAATTTATAGTTGAAAATTTTTGCATGTAAATATATGGTCATATGAAATGAAAAGATCTTGTTGTAAAACACAACAATTTCTTCAAAATCACAAATTTAATACGGACAGCAGATATTTAAATTTAATTGTAACTTTTGTATTTAATTTAAATAACATCTCAATGTTTTTTCTGTAAATTTTTTCGGAATACTTTGGAGCATCAGGCTTACGAATATATAATTTTTCTTAAATTTAGGCAAGTTTTAATGCCTAAATTTTTTAAGGCATGGATAATTTGGGGACAGTCTAAAACAAGGACTTTATTAAGAGTATTTTTAATTAATACAACATTTTGCATTAAAAAGTGTTCTTTTGTCATTTTGCATTTCATAATACGATATTTTTAAGTTTATAGAACTAAAGTGGGGAGAAATAGCCAGACACATATTCTCCGCATTGCTTTATACGCCACATTCTTTTATATGTATATTGCCAGCCCACTGACATTGACACATGTCACTGATAATACATTGATTGCAAATTAGTTATTGTATGCCAATTTTGTTTTCTCAGAAGAGGAGTTTTTTAATTGTAATTAATTTAAAATACATTGATAATATAAATATAAACAATATTATTTCGGTAAATACTACTCACATATTAGGAAACTGGAAAAATAGGTATTAGTCCATAAACGAGACTTTTTAGAAAGTTTTCGGTTACCCTACATGAAGCAATAAATAATTGATTTGTTTAATATTATTATTATATACAACATACTAAAGCTTAAATTTTGTATAAATAAAGAAAAAGAAAACAAAAGCTACAAGGACTTTTGCAAGGTATTGTTGAACATTTGAAAAAGAGCAAGGAAATTATTAAGACACTACAAAAATCAAAACATAAACATACATAAAAATTTATGTTGACGTATGAGACCAACAATCACAAGGCCAAAGGTTCGAAAAATAATATTTTTATAATATGATATCAATTATTAATATACATACTTTTTCAAACAAACTACAGGAATTTTGAATTTAATTTAAAGTTCATTTGGGTATAAATATTTGACGAATGGTACTTTCTAAATTTCATATTAAATGTTACTTTCCAATTGCTTTCAAACAATTTGCAACAATTTTATTAAAAATTAAAAACGAAACGAATGAAATTAATATCCCAACCAATATTATAAAAATAAAAATTGAAATTAAACTATGTATATAAATTAATCTTTAATAAGTGAAATGCGAGATTTAGATATAACAATTTAATACATACTCAGAAATTTTTGCTTTCATACGTAAAATATTTTAAATCACGAACAATTTGTTATTTATTTTTCAGCACATAATAAAATCCAAAAATTTTGCTCCATAAAGCTACAAGACCCATGATGGAGTTAAAATGATTTTCATAGATCCCCTTAAGATTAAACATATTGAAAGTCCACAAGCAAAAAATTAAAAAAATTAAACCAACTTTAAATTAAGCAAAATCAAATCAGATAGAATTGAAGTAAACAAATTATTTGAAACATCGGTCTACATATAACGAAGTGAAATAAAAGAAAGCATTCATTCGCGTTATGTATTTTTCATATGAAGTATACATTTGTTTGATTAATATATATAAGTTCCGACAGCACCAGCACCAATCCATTTATTCTTACGTAACCTTAATATACAAAATTTCAAAGAAGAAAACAAAAATTTTTGTAAAAAGATTTATTTATATTCTCTTCCTACATGCAAAACTTGTTTTGGTATTAAATATGAAAAGTCTGTATTCTATAGATTGATATGTATATTTACACTAACATAACTTTTTTGCGCTGCTGTTTTGACCTGTCTAATAAAATGTACTATTTTATCATATGTTTAATGGTCTTTTCATAAGGCTTAGGGTAGACAGACGACAGCGTTAATTTGCATTAACAGTCTTAATTCAAATTAACTTTTCAATTATCCTCATCCAAATGTGTATTGTATTTCACGCAAATGCACAATACAATTGAATTTATACTGAATTTAGTTTATTTCAATACGCCAACATCGTCGACAACCAGCCAGTTGTTGGAAAAACTTAACAACTAAAAAAATTTAAATTTATTTTAAAATCAAAATTATTTCAAAGTCAGCAAAGGTAAAGTATTTTCATTGGTAAAAAATCTCAACTTGTTAATAATACCATTGAATGCCAGTAGTTATAATTCTAATTGCCTATTGCATCCCTTTTTTTGCCTGAATTTGGATTGGAATATAAAGCCTCATATTGGTATCCAACCTCTTCATATTTTGATCCTTTTCACGCTCTTTTTGGAAAGTCTTCAAAACTTTTCCCTAAATCTGTTATCGTCCATCGTAAGTATGTCATTCTTCCAAAAACTGCTGGCGGCGTCCTTTAAAAAATGTCATATATGTAGGATCTGGCCCCCAAGGGCTAAGAAGATCAGACAGACAGAGACAGAACAGAGTTGTATAGTATAATAAATAACACCTAATAATAACTACATTGACAACACTTAAAACGGACGAGTGAAAACGGAACGAGAAGACAAAACCAAGAGAAAAGGCATTCATTAAAATCAAGCAAAGAGTAAAGACGTAGATCGGACAGTGCACAGACAACAGAAATATTAAATTAACTAAAGTGAAAATAAACAGAAGAATTGAACTAAACTATAACTACATTGTTAAATTAACTAAAGCTAAAATAAGAAGGCAAAGAATTGAACTAAACTATAACTAAATTGCTAAGTTAACTAATAAATAAGAAGAAGAATTAAACAAAAGCTGTAACTAAATTGTTAAATTAACTAAAGCTAAAATAAAAAGGCAAATAATTGAACTAAAGCGATAATCACATTACTAAATTAACTAAAGCTAAACATATAGTAAAAGTTAAACATACAACTAGATTAAGTAATCAACTAAATATAAATCTATAACTAAATAGCTTTGTAAATCAAATACTTTTTTATTAAATTAAACTAAATCCAAACATACAAGTTTGTAAAAACACTTGAACTTACATATCTAGAATCTAAATGAAATAAAAGCCAGTGAATTTGTGCATTTATATATCAAAACTTTACACAAAAGCATTGTTTTATTTCAACAGTGGAAACCAATCCCTACATATATATATGAATTATACTCCATGAAGAAATAACATTAAACAAAAAAATTTTCACAATTGCCGATTTTTTATATCAGAATGTCCTACTGATCCCAACTTGTAGCAACACGTTAAGATTCAAGGTTGCTAGTGAATATACAATTTTTACACTATGAAACAGTTTCAGTAAAAATAATTTCATCTTTATTTCAAATAGATAGTGGTTTTGCACCAGCCTTCCTGGATTCTATCTATTCAATCTTAATGTATATCCAAAAAAAATTAATTTACTAAATTCAAAAACTGTCGTCTGTCAGGGTAAAATTTTAATTCACATTAGTCAGCTTATAATGCAAATTAACTCTGTCGTCTGTCTACCCTATTAGCAAGAGCTGGCAATTTTTAACCCTAACCCTCCGGCAAACATTTTACCCTATAGACTCCGGGAGGGGGTCACCGGTGACCCGTGTGTATTTTATATGGCGGCATGAGGTGTGCTACACTATAGGCAGGTGTGCGCGTGGTACTGGCAGAACTTAACGGAATGGTTTACAAACCAGTTGCCACAGGGAAATGTACCATCACACAATGTTCTACGTAAAAGAGGTGATTCATTCATTCGTGCATATTGTGTGAGTAGTTTCTAAGTAATGGTTTGAATTTAGGTGGACCTCATCGAAAGTTTCAAAAAGAAATGACTGCCAAGGAAATATTTGATGAGTTTTTTACGACACACTTGAAAGATGAAATACTCAGACACAGCAATAAAAAGGGCTTAGATTTAGCTGCGGATTTCAATAGAATGCATCATGCTGATATTGTTGCCAAAACTATCAAAAAACGTGATTTTCGTGTCATCAGTATTGATGAGCTGGATGCTTTTCTTGGAATTCTTTTGGTAATGGGCGTGAATGGCCAAAATGACGATCCAATTCCATGGCTTTGGAGTGACTGCAGTCATCAAATCTATAAAGCAGCGATGAGTCGTGATCGGTTTCAACAGATTCTGCGTGTCATCCGTTTCTCCAATACAAGAGCGACTAGAAAAGAAAGTGATAAAGCTGCGGCAATAAGTGACGTTTGGGAAATGCTTATGAAAAATTTACAGCAAAACTATTATCCAAACGCGAACGTCACTATTGACGAGCAGTTGTTCCCGTTCAGAGGTCGGGCGTGTTTTATTCAGTACATCCCATCCAAACCAGCCAAATATGGGATCAAGATTTTCTGGATATGCAATACAGCTGATGGATATCCACTTTTTGGAATTATTTATTTGGGTCGTCAACCTGGTGCTGAGAGACAAACTAACGTTGGGCAAAACATAGTTCTGAGGCTAGTAAATGCATACAAACAGTCAGGGTTGAACGTAACAATGGATAATTTCTTTACGTCGTTACCGTTGGCCACGTATATCCACATTGAATATCCATTTTTTCATTACAACCTATTAATTTGCTATATTTAATAATAAAATATAAAAAAAAACACAAAATAGAAATAAAAACTGTGTTCTTATTTATTATTTTCATATAAAATGTATGGTGGCCATTACGGGTCACCGGTGACCCGCTCCCGGAGGGTGAGGGGTATTCGACTTTGGCACGCTCCAGCCCGGCGTCCAAAAACGTAAGTAACCTAAATCCAGCGAAAAACGCTTTAAAATATGCTCTTGATAGCTATCCTAAAATTTGAGCACTGAAAAAAAAATTTCTTCGGAGATATTTGACTTCAAAGGTAAAATGGGTCACCGGTGACCCCCTCCCGGAGGGTTAGGGTTAAACAAATTGCAAAAAAGCGTAACATTTTCCAACACATTTTGTGGGCTGTTTTAAAAACTAACAAAATTAATTATGATAAACATTTTATAAAATAACTTGTATAAAAAATGAAAAAGTTCTATTTATTTTTTTAAATAGTTATTTTAAAATTTTTTAAAGATCTGCTAATATTTATTTGAATATTATTCAAAACCACAGTCGGCTGTTTCATTATGATAAAAGCTCTTTATGCAAAGATACACAAAAAACTTAATTGACAATTAAAACGTTATTATTTGTACTTTAAAACAAATTATTCAAGCGAGAAAGCTCGAAAAAATTGATAAAACCTAAATTTCCCCACTATAAAACAATTGTTCTATATTGAGTTACACGCATAAAGCAACTCTACCAGCACAGATTTGACGCAGGAACATAAGGCAATGAAAGTCACTAGACACACGCAATAAACAAGAGATCTGATTGTTTGTAAAATCATGAAAAACAAAACTTAAAAATTTTATATTCATTTCACGCAGACATTTTTGTTAAATTCCAACGAAATTTACTGATTCAGGAAACAAATAGTAAACGCAGGATACAAATCCTGTTTTTGATTCGATTTAATATTTTTTTAGGTATAAAACGAAAATTAGTAAAAAAGATGACATTATTTAAATTTTGCTTCGAAAATATTTCAAAATGAATGTAAGCACAGTGGTTTATGGTTAATGAAAAAACAATTGTTTAAGAAGTAATAATAATCGTGCTACGTCACAACAGTGTTGCCAGGAGGTGGAGAAAAAAGAAGGTAAAACGGCTTTTTAAAGAGACCAGAAAATGTTAAATCATCCAATAATAAAATCTAAAAAAAGCCTAAACAAATTTTATTCGTAAATAAACGTTTTATTTACTATTAATGGTATTAGTTATTAAAAGTAATGCACTTCAAGCGCATAAACAAAAAAATCAACAAATAACAGTTTACTTATTTTTAAATCCATATACGTCAATATATAACATAAATATCAGGAATTTATTTTGTCTTCAATTCAGTGTTGGGCCAAAAATATGACAGAATACTTGTACAGGGTGTTCCTGATTGATGGTGACAATTTCGCTGTTATATTTCGCAAAACTAAACCATTTTTGCATCGTCGTGAAGCACTTTCTCCGTGAGCAATTGTAAAACTGGTGGATAAATTTGAGCTGTTGGGATAGTGATATGAAAAATTAAACTCGTGTACGTCGCTCAACTGAAAATATTACTGTTGTAGCCCATAGTGTTGTGGAAAACCCAGGCTTGTCTTTTTCTCTTTGATATATGGAATTGGGCATTCAAAAAACGACACTAAACCGTATTTTAAATAAAGATAAAGTCACACTAGTGATTATACCATCGCTCTTTTACGTGAAAAGAGGTGATCACTATTGTCCATTGAGATCTTATGATTTAAACATTTTATTAGTTGGGGCTACGTAAAAGATATGGTCTATGCCTATGGTTCACAATCGATTCAATACCTCAAAGTTGGATTCGTGAACATTTAGCAGCAAATGTGCAAATCGATGATTAAAAATTTCATGCGAGAACATGGCCCTGCAGGTGTAGCCATGGTGGTTATTTCGCTGATTTTGTTTCTTATTTATCTTTACAGTTAAATAAACATCCGATGATTTCGATGAAAAATATTTTTTGTTTTTATATCAAAATAAAACCTCTTATTGCAAGACCCTATAAATAGCTAAATACTAGGTTAACTTAATTATTGTCTTGCAGCGTATTCTTAAAATGTCACAACTTCACCCAAAACTCAACTGTAGACCCAACACTTCTAACTTGAAGGATTTCAATTAATGCTATTTTTTCTCCAGTATACTTACCTTTGTACATAGGATTACTTTTTCATTTTAATATTTCAAGATGATCTTAATTGTGGAAAATAAAAATTTAGCTTCTTGTAGGCTAAATACTGTTTATCAAATTGAATGTCATATAAACATGTATATTATTGAACATCTTAATCTTATTAGTTATGTCACTGAACAGAAATATATATATAGGACATCGGATCATGTATCTATGAATACTGCAATAAATGTACTCCTACGAGATATCATAAATATATAAGTTGGTCTGTGTTCATCATAGAATTTAGCACAGTTTATTCTCTATTATACTAGAATCTAAAGGTAAATCTAGCCTCCTTTTTTAATTTTTATCGTTTTAACAAATATCTCAGTTATCATGTGACACAAGTTTACATCATGTTTTCGGTATATATTCTACATTTTAAATTTTTTTGGTCTTTAAACACAGCGATGGATAAGATTTAAATTTTTTCAAAGCTAATGCCATCACACAGTGCACAGTACGATGATTATAATTGTATTGCCATGGAGTTTTTCCTTTGTTGTGTCTGCATTATGAAGATATTGAATGTGTACAAGTATTTGTGTATAATTTGGCATGTTAAGACAGCCAAGCAACCTTTTTGTAAACAGTAATAATGAAAATGAAAATCCCCTGTCGCAAAGCACTACAAAATACGTACAATTATTTCATTTGTAGACACACAAATATATAAACTAATATTTTGCGGGTGTAAATACGTAGATAAGTATATATTGTTCATTCACGTATAAATGTACGTTAAACACCCCGGTTGGTCTCTAAAACATGCTTAACGATGGGTGCAAGACCACAGTAAGTCGGAGAAGATTTATGGAGGACAGCTCAACACAAATCGTCTACCAAATATTGCATACAAATACCCACTAGGTTACAAAAGCAGAGCTCAGCTTATCAGTGACCATATAGAGGATATTGTCATCAACGAAAAACCTGAAGAATCCAACACATATCCATAACCCAAGCAACTAAAAAACATCATCAACCGCGAAAAGTTAACATCTTGTAAAACTTTTAACAGATGCCAATGTAAAAGACTATGTCGTAAAAAACATTTGATAGAAGACAAACTTTCAGATGCAGTCTCTAGCGTTGTCTTAAAAAGTATTTAAAAGAGGACAACACTTGTCGCTCATATCGTCATGAACGATGATTTCCTAACAATCGTTGATTTGAAACCTAAAAGGCGGGGGACAAAATGTTTTGGAATCGTCGAAGGTAAAGTTGCATACGACAAATTAGTCAACTGGGACATTTTTGATATTCTCTACATCCATATTGATGGTTGTGTATAAAAGAATTGCATTTAATTCAATATTCAATTGCATTTAATTATTATTGCTATAAGCCTGTCAACTAATTTTTAGTAAATTTATCTTAAATGTGTAATGTATGACTGCAATAATGTTTCTGCTCATGCAGATTGTGTTGCTATTATGCGCCCCTTTTTTTATTATTACTGACGGTGTTAACTTGGTTTTTCTTTTCCTTTCTGCTCAAGCATGCATATATGGCCATATAGCAGTTAACCGTATCGAAAAAAATGTTTATATATAAATAAATTCCCTGGAGAGTTATGACGTCTGCGAAATCTGGAAAATCCATCTTTATGGGGATACATACAACATTTCTTAGCAAATTTTACAATTTGATATTTATTTGTATCATAAAAATATTATGATATTTTTAAATCCCTTGACTTTTGCAAACGTTAAAAAAAGAGGTAAATTTGTAATACAAATACCAACTTTATTAAGTTCTAATACAAATTAAATAAGTACTTAAATGATTTATGGGCTCATAGCTTAACAACGTCTTCATGCTTATGCTACCAAAAAGGTGGACAAATTCATGCGAGAGAACCTTTGTTAGTATATATTTTCATTTATTTTATACTTACATGGATTTAGGAATAGCAAATAATATTCTTAAAAAATTAGGCTATTTTGTAAACATAGTAAAATTACTACTTTGAACGCTATAAAGCAGATTAACTCTTTTTTGATGTGTTTTAATTCCATGGGCATTTAAGACCAAGGAATTCATGTTTTAAGAATAGCATTTGATTATTTATTTTTCATGTTCGTTTATTATTCTTTTAGTTAATGCGATAACATAAACAATTAGTTCAAGTCAATTGCATTTATGCGAAATTTGTTAAAAACAAATACACTCCCACTCCCACAGACAATCTATCAAACACTCTCACTCAACCATCCACGCTGTAGCGCGTGCAATAAAAACAACATTAAATTTGTATGCTTGTTTTAAACATGAAAAGGGTGTTAATATTGATATTATTTATAACAATTTCTAATATATTCTGCGTAACCAAAAATCATAAATCGAAAATATTTTTATCTGGCCATGTGGCAGTATTTTGGATTATGCTGAGCTTAATTGTATATCGCGCTGGGTGAAGATGTCGATTCCAGATCGTTTTATTTTATCTAGTTAAACTTTAGTTTCTTGGCAGACACTGAGTGTGTTTCATGGCTTTAATAATGCCTTTAGTCATAATCTAATTTTATACACGTGTCACAAGTTACTGAGATACTGTTTGTGTTTTAAAGTAATACACTTTGCTGAGTATGAATAGGTGGGTGATGAAGTGGAATTGTTTAATGCATATACATAAATATACAAACATATAAATTTTGTCGTTGTCGCTTTATATCCTGTATCATTGCGGTAGTTGCCATAGTGGTATTACAGTGTTGTCGTGTAGGAACGACAACTGTAAAGAACCAACTTGAATTTATCACAACTTTTTGCTTGTATTTCTGAAAATATCCATACGTATAAAAAAATTTAAATCATATTTGACTACAAGATACGCACATCCATCTAAAATATGAATTTGATTTTCAGCCCATTAAGGTTTTTTCATATTTAAGACTTTAAAAAAAACTAATTAGCATTTTAAATAAAATAACTCCAAACAATAAATAAGTCTCAATGAAATTAAATAGGTCCCAAGAAAAACTTAATTAACTGCCAATTCCAATAATTCACCTCATCTAAAAAGCCTCACAGAAAGTAAATAACCCCAATAACACGCATGAAAATGTGATAACTGCTAACTATATTTCTTTGGATGTTATATCATTTGATAATCATTTGAACTTAACTTCTGAAAAATAGGATTATGTTATTGAAATTAACTTATTCTATAATAGTTTAAATTTTCATACTTTTAAGTAATAATTCTTTGGATTGATTATGTGTTACTTTAACACTTATAATATTTTTTGTCCAATATATTTACTATTGATCAGTACGAGACAGTATTTCAAGAAACAATGACCAAATTAATTAATTCCAACCTAGAGTTCGGATTATAACAATGTTGTTTTCAAATGCGGTAAACACCTTTCATCAATGTTCATATGCAGTGCAGGTTACTTGTAAATTAAAGTCTTACTTATTCATATTATTTATGAAAAATGAATACGAGAAATATTATAACTCGTGGAATTAAACTTAACCGAATAAACTAACTTTTAAGACAAAAGCAATATTTAACTGATTTTTTATTATAATTATATAAATTAATTTCTAGTGATTTTCCAAAAGATGATTTTTGATGATTTTTTTTTATTAATTTCACACTATATTTTTGATAAATATTTATTTCATTCGAAATACCACTTAATCCGATCAAATGATTTTCTTGTCAAAGCTTGTTTCTTTTTTATCTTTCAATAATTCTTTTACCAATACAAAATTTTTTGTGGTAAAATATTTTTAGTTTTATAATTTATCTGAACAGCACCTTCTTTACTGATAAATTTAAGAATATTTAAATTAACTTTTGTAGCATTACAAACTTATTAGCCGGGATCATACATATATACAAAAATCGAGCAAATAATGGTTCGCTTGCTAACTGATTCGAACTCAAGTATACTTAAGAGAAAATTTATTTCGTAAAGATTTCAAGATATTATAAGAGTGGAAAATGGGATTATTTGCCATATTTTCATTTAACTTATCAATATATACCAAAAGAAGAAATTAAGCACAACCAAATAGTTTGATTGCTTAAGTCATATAGAATGTTTCGCTTGTTTTCTTATTCATAAAATACGTTTTTTAGCACACATATAAAATTTATTTTTTTTTTTCTCAAAAACAAACTTTTATTACTTTCAACTTGTTTGTTTGCGCAACAGTTGGTGTGTCTGTGTTTGAAAGTTCCAGAAGTTATTTGAAAACTAAGCATATTTTTCTCTTCTTATGCTCAAAAAAACATGGTTTAAAAGAAAATGTTATATATTGTATAGATTTTTGTACAAACTTTTCTTGAAACCTTTTTTTATTAAACATCCGACGCGTCGATTTCCTTGTTACCAGCAATTGAACAGTAGTTTATGACACTTTACTAAAAGCTAGATAAAAAAAACCCCAAAACAACAAAGGAAAAAAATATATTTCTATTATTAAAATGTCAAAAGTTTTTGGCATTTTATTGCTATTTTATAGGTTTTGTATTATTCTTTAATATTTATGTTTTAGACTGCTCTTTATTCTTATGATCGATAACAATTCAAGCAGAAAAAACAATACAATATAGTTTTAAGCGCCATTTCGTTGGTTTATTTATTGCATATATAAACGATGTTAAAAACATGAATAGGAAATATCACTTGTATGTATTAAAGCTTAATTATTTAAATAACAACCCAGCAATATATTGATAATGTGTTTCAGATACCAATAAACAAACTTTTTAATTAATATAACATACCGTCTGTATTACTTAGAAGTAGTTAAGCAATGACATACTTATCATCTCGAATTGTCATTCATTTTGGAAAAAAACGAGACTAATGGCTACGTAATTACTTTCAAAATACTTTCACGCTCAGAAATTATTTATATAAATTCTAGCACATTTCCTAAAAATATAATTGCAACAAAAATCTAAAAGTCCTTAAATAATCGAATTTTTGAAATGAAGAGCAAATTAGTTTTATGTTAAGAGGAATCTTATGACATTTTTCATTTGCACTTTCGCAAGTGGATTTGTACCAAACAGTGAGTTTCTTAGATATTATTGTATCATCAGTTACGATGCAAAATTTTTGTCTTAAGAAAACTTTGAATAGAAATTTTTTTGATACAAGGTAAAATAAATCTTACATTTTTTTAGAAAAGAAAACGACCTTAGCTACATTAAATTTCATGAAGATTGAAATAACTATAACAATAAAACTAAAAAACAAACAAATAAAATATAAAATAAATTTTAAAAGAATAACTTCCCCAGAGGGAAAAGAACCTGTCACAGGATACGTCACGTGAGCGGTTCCCAGGGACTAGCAACCGGTTCGAGTTCCGGAACTTTATATGAGAAGTACCGGTAACTTTTGCATGATGTTGTCATTGGTGGGGGTCAACTGACATAATTCAGATTCTCGGTGACAGGTTCTTGAACTAACTTCTACGAACTAGCCCTGTGGTAGTAGCCTTAGTACCTGCTGCGGTCTCTCAAAACCGATAGTAGAACTATTCTAGATCAAATGTACCCTATATGGCGGGTATTAGCTTTTCAGTGGGTATAACTTCGGCTTAGATTAAGATAAGTTTCTAAAAATTTGTTTGGTCCAAATTAACAAATGCATGATAATTTTAATCAGATTATAATATACTTATTTAATGTAATCTATCACCATAAATAATAAAAAAAAACTACGTAAATTTTTTTTCTAGTGCAGGAATTTTATAAGCACTTTTGTTCTAGTTTTGTGAAACGTCTCCTTTTCACTATTCACGACTCAGGAACTTTTTGTACCATTTCCATTTTCACCAGTCGTAAGACAGATACGTTCAGGACAATTGGTACAAAATATCCCGTTGGGTTAATACAAAAGTCCGTACTGTACAGTTTTAAGTTTTTTTTTGCAAGAGTATTTGCACCTCTTGCAAAAAAAAAACATTGCATTGCAATCCTAGTAAAAAAAATTATGAGTAATTTTTGAAGAATGACTTATTAATTACTTCTATCGGTTCAATTGGTGCATCTTTTTATGTTTTTTATAAGTTAACAACATCCACGGAATATATTAAAATACAAGCGCGACACACCTCCAACAATACCTACTCAGATACTCTAAAAGTCATGTATATGTTAACTTTGTGCCATTTAAACTATACATGGGTAGTGATGTAGCTTTGTTGATTAAAGCGTTGTAAATAAGACATCAACAGAATGACTGTGACAAAATCCTATTCCTGGCAGTTTACAAAAATATAAAAAAAAATTTATTTAGAAGTAAGAAATAAATAAAAATAATGACGCTTTATTGAAACCTCTTATTTACTGACCAAAAAACAAAGTCGTATTGGTCGCGTTCATAAGACGTAACTGTTGCCCAACCGTTGAGTGTTTGTCTTAGAAATGCAGAGTTGAGTAGTTCCGCTTTATACAACAGTTGAGTATTGAATTGTGTTCAAGTACAAAAAAAATATTTCCAGGGTATGACTTATTTCTAATATTTTTCTTGAAATTTTTATTGAATGCGAATATACACCATCGTAGTTCGAAAAATATACCAGCGTGTGATATAAATTGTGAATATTTGTTTGTTTGATTTTCAGTCATAGACTAGTCGCTTATTTTAGAAAATGTGTGAAATATGACAATACCGCCTTGGTGTATGTTTTAGCAATTGATAAGCAATCAAATTTAATTTTGTATACAGAACTGCATTGTTGACATTTTAGTTAAGTGATGATTGTTGATGCGTGTCATCAAGAGTCGAGCAGTGTACATTTCACATATATGAGGGATTTAGCTGATCCGTTATTTTCTAGAACAAAAATATACATTCTGTGGTATTTTCAATGGTGAGCTTGTATTTTCAGTTAGTTTTGAAAATAAATAATGTTTTCAATAAAAAAACTGAAATCGACTGATGTGGTCCATCAAAGGTCGTATATTGTGATAATGTGAACTACTCATTACCAGACAGACAATTGAAAGAGATTTATTTCAGCCTTTTTTTAAACAATGCCTAAGAAAGGATAAATTCGTAAATGGAACCAAGAAGAAAATGTTTTGGTAAAGTATGCCAAAGAAATGGAGGCGCGATATTGGGGCCTTAACAGAAGAGATAGTAGACCTCTTGCTTTTTATTCTTGAGTAAGTTGTTGGCAAAGATTGGTGATATCAGTGTTGTCATCTTGTGTGTAATTACACATTTCACGTGTAGCCCATGTGTAATTTAAAATTTTATCGTTTTTGAGCACTACTTATTTATTGTGATGACGACAAATAAGGATTAACTGTTATTTTCAAATTTATTCATGAAACTGGTTTGTTTTTTTTTTTGCTCTACATTTATTAAATTTTTGTGTGTGATTGTCCTTTTTACACAAAACAAAACTGTGATATTTTTAAGGAGAATGATGTAGAACTGGTCTAAAGAAGATTATACATCTATAAAAAATAAAAAACAATCCCTAAAGAAGTCGGAAAATACCAACGAAATGTCGGAATAATACGTAAACAATAATATATATTTTATATTTTATTTATGTTTTCATTGTTATAAGAAATTGAATTTTATTATGACATTTTGGGCTTTTTTTAAAATTTTATATTAAAAAATTTTGTAGACAAATATACATATATAAGTTTTGATTTGAAGTACCTTTATACAACACATCTACTATAATATGGAATTTTTTTTTATTTTTCACCGGTATTGTAGTGACAATACCTCAAAATAAATATTGTAGTCCACATTAACCGAAGTTTCTCTACTTTGAATAAAAAAGAAAAAAATTTAAAAATAAGAGATCTATGAACATTGTAATTTTTATGAATGCTAACAATTTAATGGCCAAATATTGGCAAGAAGTTTTTGACTTGGCTTAAAATATATTTAATAGATTTGCAAGTTGTTTGCAATAACCAAATATTTGACTTAATGTCTACAAACATGTCTTTTTGGCTTGTACGTATGTATGTAAATATTAAAACGCTTTTTCATTAATATTTTTCATAGAATTTTAACTTAACTGCAGAGATTTATCAGTTCAATAACTTCTCGGTGTTAATTCATTAAATAAAAATTTTAACAAACTGCAAAATCAGCCTAATGTAATAAAACCCATTAGCATTCTAAAACAATTTTTAGTCATAGAAAAAAAAATTGGAAAACAAATCACTAACATAAACAAAACGGCGACCATAAGTTTTTATATATTAGCAGGTTTTGTAGAATGGAATCAAAAGATGTAGCTTTTCTGTTGTATTCGGAATATTAAGATGTGTTGTTTTATAATGGTATATGAATAAATTTCGTTGCTGGTATGGTTGATTGCTGTGATTGAATATTTTCAATCAAAAAGTTACGTGGAGGCACTTAAATTCTAAGGCAATTTTAAAGTTATAACAGTGATTATTATATAAAAATTGGCTGTCATTTTTTTATATTATGAAGCACTCACGTATAAAAATTAAACATTTTGTAATATAATTTTGTTGGCTTATTTCATCAACAAAAAAGGAGAGCATTTATTTTTGTTATTTATATGTTTCAAAGTTTAAAATTTTGTCATTTTTAAAATTCTCTTTTAATTTTTCAAAGTTGTAGTATTATTCCAATCAAAAAAGACATCCGCGTTACATTAATTCATACTTGGCTGAAACTCGATAGGATTGTTCAAAACACTATTAAAAATGAATTGTGAAAAGTCCAAATCGATCCGACACCTGGAAAAAAATTTATTCGAGGTCAAATGTCACAAAACTGGGTTTTCGCGGTTTTCAGCGAAACGGTAAATTTTATCATAAAATTAGACCAGACAAAAAATGTAGATTAAATAATATTATTAAATAATATTATTAAATAATAAAATTCCTAAATACTTTTTTTCTAAAAGCCACCGTTACTGAGATATAACGATTCAAAAAGTTGAAGGTAGGAGGAAGACAAGCTAACCGAGACCTGCATATCGAAACTTATATAAGCACGTAATTTTGTCATATAAAATGTCAGAATATTGTTTTATTTGTGCTTAAATTTTAACTGAAAGTGAAATTGTTACTGTTGAACGTGGTATGAAGATGTTAATCAATGCAAGTATTGCAAAAGTTTTGCAAACATTTCTCAATTCGTTTAAAGTGAACTGACTGTCATCGCTATTTTTGATGTAAGTGAATGTTTCCTCCATTGCCAGATTCGTACATTCATCTTGAGGTCGACCGGCTTTAACCCCAATATTCGGTTTGTATATTACTCGAGCAAGAACAGCTTTTTCCATAGCACCAGAGAGAGCCTGAGCTAATTCTAGAGCTAAATATTCGAATGTAATTGTACTTACTTTTTGAAATTTATGGCCGCGAAATAAGCATTGTTTTTTAAAACAAAAAGCTCTAGAGCAAGGATGACTATTATTAGTTGTACAGGCTTCTTGTTCTTTCGAGTATAATTTTTACGACACACTACATATTTCTGCTTTTTAAGATATTCTGAATATTCATCAGCTTTTTCAGCTCTGCCACAAAATAATGAACTCAAGCCACGTTCAACAGTAACAATTTCACCCTCAGTTGAAAGTTAAGCACAAATAAAACAATATTCTGACATTTTATATGACAAAATTACGTGCTTAGATAAGTTTTGTTAAAAATACTCGAAATAAAAAAATGCGTTTAGCTTGTCTTCCTACTACCTCCAACTTTTTGAAACGTTATATCTCACAAACGGTGGCTCTTAGGAAAAAAAGTGGTAAGCATTTTTTATAGATAATTATCTGATCTACATTTTTTGTGTGGGTTAATTTTATGATAAAATTTACCGTTTTGCTGAAAATCGCAAAACTCCGTTTTGTGACCTTCGACGCCGAACAAATTTTTTTCAGGTGTTGGATCAATGAGGACTTTTCACATTTCATTGGTAATAGTGTTTTAAACAATCCTACCATTTTTCAGCCAATTGTGAATTTTTTCAACCTCACCCCTATTTTTTGTCTAATTTGACCAGACTATATAATATTTGAAACTTTTCCAAATCAAGGTTTGGGTCTACTGATGATTTGGCATAAGCACTAATAAAAAGCATGTTCAAAGGCTAGCTCAGCTGTCAACATTTAAAACTTTTTGTAATTCTTTGAAGTATTTTTTGCCAGCATCAGCTGCATTTTTTTAATATGTGGTATTTTTTACAATAAAATTTTAGTTTCATGAAGGTAGTGCCTTTATATAAATGACCTGTACTGCATATACTCATACCTACGTATTCATCAATTTCTTTTTTAACATGTTTTTGATTAGCTACTTTGGAATATAAATTTTAGTTTCCATATAAATCACCGTAACCAATATACTTAAATTTTTTATTTTCTTTCTTTACTATGCGTTAATTTCAAGCATCATAAAGTATTCGAGGAAATCCTAAAAATGTTAATCTCAAAATTCCTCATACTAAGCAATAACTTTCAAAAATATGACTACGAATTCTAATCAAATTTCATCTTGATAGGAATCTATGCATAAAAGCAAATAATTTCTATCGGAAACCGTATAATTACGGAACATAAATAACACAAGTCGAGACCAACGTTCACTGAAAAATAAAATGATTAAAGATTAAACATTTTTGTATCAGTTGAAAGCAACTGATCTAATGCTACTGTTGACAAAATCCAAAAATCACAAGCCAAAATAAAACACCCTCTCAATTTTCAAGTTAACATTATGTTGCATTAGCGACCACATTAGAAAAAAGGATGAAACACATTTTTTTGAGCTATTTCTTGTTGTTTTTAATCATGCTGAAAATTTTTGAGTTGAAATAACATTTGCAACATGAGTACATAGTACTCGTAGTAGTCACAGATTAATAAGGGTGTACCATTTGTGTTATGCAAGTGTTAATGTTTATTGCAATTCCAGCTTTTATATATACACTTGTTTGAGAAAGTATTTGAAATGAATGTTATTTTACTCTGGCACGCTTAGAACGCGTGACATGAAAAATAATGCTAAATCAGTAAAAATATATTTGCTTTACCAATGCGAACAGCAAACAAAATTTACTAACTACACAGTAATACACTGAAAATAATCTATCAAAAAATCTTTACAAACCATTTAATTTCTTTGTTTATAAGTTTCCTTTGTACTTAACTCAAACATTATCAGTAAGTAGTTTTATTTTAATCCAAAATGATTAAGTATTTTTGGCTAATGTTCTTATTTTTTTTAGTCAGAAAGACTTGGACATGCGACAATATCCCAAAGGAAAAAGGGAAAATTTTAACATCAATTAATTTCAACTTACACGGCAGAACAGAAACAACGCTTTTTTAGGAAGCCGCTACACTCCCATTATCTGTGATCACTTGTGTTTCCATGTATACGCCAGTGTTTAGGTGCCTCAGTTGAATGTGATTTCAAATTTGTATTTATACAAATAATGACTCGAAAAAGGATACGAGAGTTATTTGTGCTGTGGAAGATATTATTAGTTGTTTTTACAGCAAACACAACTTCACCACTATCAATATTAAAATTTTACCATCACTAAAAACTACAAATTTGGAACATCACCAACTCGATATTGATCTGACGCACAGACCAAACAAAGAATCGGAATTAAAAATAGAGTATCAATATATTGAATACCAACTTATAGTTTATGGCTTTTGAGTTATCAAACATTTATTTTGCTCTATTTAAAAAAATGTTAATGTGTAAAATTACTGTTTTATTATACGCGCCACTGTTTGGCATTTTCAACCAATTGTTCATTCAAAAGGTATAAAATAAAATTCACTTTCGCTCTACTTCACTTTCAAAACAAACAAAAAGGTAAGTAAAGCAAAGCTAAACAAAATAAAGCCCAAAGAAAGGAAAAATGCTTAAACAATGTCAGCGACGACGACTAAGCAAAAAATCATCACCACCCAACAGACGCCGCATAAATGTTATAATATAAAATTATCTAATAATTAAAATTAAGAAAACCAGGAGTTCTGCTTTATTACGCCACTTTTTTCAACCATTTTGGTGACTACTTTGCAACATTGTCAACAAAGCGTATATAAACAAATCTTTTGTTCTTTCAATGCCCAGATTTTATATCAAATTTAGACGCATTTCAGCGACAGAAAAAAATACTTTAAACAATTAGGTTGAGTCAAAGCAAAGTCAAATGAAAAACAACAAATTGCTGACGACTCTTCCAACAACGAAGATTTATTTTTCATAATTTTATAAATTAAGTTTTATTGTTACAATTCTTAACAACCGATAAAAAAATAAAAGCTTTATTGAATTGTTATTCTCACTGTAAGAAACTTTTAAAGATACTAAGGCCAATTTCTTTTCTGAAAAAATGGAATATTTCTCTTAATTTTTGTCAAAAAATTGTTATTCAAAGTTTTCTCAGGACAAAAATTTTTCATCGTAAGTAATGATAATATAAAATAAAAAAAAAATTATATTGCAAATTTTCAATAAAAAGGCAAAAAAGTGTGCACTTTTTTTTTAGAAAAAAAACTTAATAATATGATTTATTATTTTTGTTTTAATATTTAAAAAACGGCTAAGCTAGTGCCTTTTAGTCTTTTAATTTTTATTTAATAAAACTCTAAAAGTTGAAGTTAAATTTTTATTTTCATTATCGACATCTACTTCAGAAAAGTACCAAAAGCTTAGACTACAATTACTATAATTTGCTACCTAGCCAATAGTATCAATGCCAGTAGTGGACTTTCGATGATACGCACATTTTAAATGTCTATAGTAAATAGTATTGCACTAGTGACTGTGTCAAAAGTAAGTCAGTACAGATCAACTGTTGACATTTCCCGCAGGGTAGTTATACAATGCACAGCAGTTAGTAATATATGAAGCATATGCACAAAAATAATAACGACATAATATTTCGAGAACCGAAACGCTTATCACAACACATATGTACAAGTTCATGAAATACTGGTTCGCAACATTTTATTGTGCTCCTTAAATATGCATCCCATGTCCGGTTAGATTTCTTTTAGAAATACCCTATAAAAAAAATTTTGAAAATTACAATTCCAAAAGCGGAATGTTTATTTTGTATCATAAATGTATATTTACAGTATAATTTAAATAGCTTAAAAAAACTTAGAAAGAAAATATCGAAAAAACAGCTTTCATAAACGAGTAATATGAATTAGGCCATGAGACTAATTTCACCAACAAAATAATTCCACACCCAATTATTCTACAAGTATCTATTTTACACAATTTTCAACCACCGTTTCTGTTAGTTTTTCTGTTCAATGTAAAATCTCACAATAATTCTAATCCTTATGATATTATGTAACTTTTGTCCAACATACTATTAATGAGTACATCCATCCCCGTTGTTTACTCTTCGAAAATAAATTTTTAGTGTACTCTTGTTTCGCAAGTGTGTTTTGTATAATTTTTCATCATAGTTTATCCTTGATCACAAAAAAAAGGAAACTTTGTCAAATCTATTGAATTGGATATTAAATTTCTTTTGATTAGTGCTTGTCACATGTCTAAGGTTTCATCTGATTGAAAATATTACATCATGTGACAATTTGTTCGATGATCAGTAAATCACTAATCGCAATTGGGTGGATATATGAAAACATTCACAGACTTTAAATGATAAATGAAAATTCAAAATTCGAATTCAAATGCAAGCTGCTGTACTCTCAAGTTTCAAAAGAGATTAGAAAATTACATGTTTTCCAATTTTCAAAAAAGAGGGGAACACATAATGTAATTTTTAGCTTCAATATATATGCGAATTATGTTATATTAAAACAATTTTATATCTGAAGGCTTAACTTGAAACCTTAATCCATTGCATTCACAAAATTCTAATTCTTAGTCTTAGGGACTTAAGCAAAATACGTGCAGTATTGCTTTTAAATAGACTTTATGAACGCGTACAACTCAATTGTGTTTAATCCTTATTTATGAATAATTAAAATATAGTTTTATTTTTTTTTGTAATTTTTTTATGGCCAGATAAAACCTTGTATCATAAACTTCTGGTTACAAGTGATCAGAACAGTCTGAAAAACATAAATGTTGCTTGCATTAGGTTCGTTATTAAATTTACTTGAATTTATTATTTAGATTTATGAAGCGAAAAGAAACCACACACAAAATACAAATCTTAATACGTTTTAATAAGAATTTTAGTTTTGAAAACTAAGGAATAGAGACTGAAAAATTACTTAAAACATTAATGAGTAATAAAAATACAAGCATAAGGGCAACAAAAATAAAAGTGAAAATATTAAAACTTAATGCAACCAGCTTCAGTTTCAGCTCCAAGAAAAACAGTTCACTTTAGATTGTTAGTGGATGCTACGAAAAAGACGATGTCTAATGTTATTAGAGAAAATTCAGATTATGACCACATTTAATTACGCTTTTACACAGAAATATAAAAATATTAATTCCACTGGTAAACGAAGAACAATAAAATATTAAGTATTTCCTAAATAAATAATAAATGGTTGGTTTGAAGATTGAATATATTTCGAAATTAAATAAAACAAATACTCAAAAATAGAAAATAAAAAAAATAAATCTTAATAACAGTGCGTGATGAGCACTAAGGAACAAATGAAAGAAGAAATATATCGCACAACATTTAATATTTTTTGTTCTGTGTATATATTCAAGGCCGCAATTTTAGTCATATATTGGCACATAATATCGACCATTGTCCGCGAAATTATAGAATATTATTATATTGATAAATATAATAGTTATGGAGATAAGACAATGCACATTTTATCGTATGTATCGCCAATAAAAATTTCGTTATCGCAACATACGATAATATCGCGCACAGGGGTCGATATTTAAAGTCTATTATATAAATAGGCAAAGAAAAATTTTTAGATTCCTTTTTCTCCTTTGTTTGCCAACCGATTTTCTTTATTATTTTATCAAATGTTAAACATTGTTGAGCTTTAGTGACCCCACTTTATATTATTTAAATCAGTTCAGTATTAAAGGAATTAAATGCTCCTAAAGCTGGCACCACTACAAATGCTAAAAATACACACGTACATTTATTTATGTAAGTAGTGGTTCATATTAAAACATGCGTGTTTGTATTAAATTTTATTTTGTTTTGTTGTTTTTTCTATGGGGAAGGAAATGAGAAGTTAGGCAGTTTTCTCCCTTTGAATGCTTGTAAATAAAATAAGTATATGTTTAAATTGGCGGTCGAGATTCGACCACTATGCGAACTCTAGTAATAAATTTTTCATATTCTTGTTTCAATTTAAACAATTGTCTTACTTGTTTAAACTATTTAGACGTAGACCATAACTAAAAATATTTAAATTTACAAAATGAAATCGACTTTAAGCGCAAAAATACATCAAAATACATTTGAACTTAACATTTTACTGTTATAAAAACATTAAATCATAGTAAAATTAACAATAATGCCGATGGCGATGATGATCACGATTACGATGACTACGACTAATTTATTATTGCAATTTATCAGAATGTTCAAGCTTAAGCTTAAATAAAACTCAGCATAACGTTGTTTAAAAGGAGCAGAATTTGGGGATAAAATACGCTAATTAATGTATATAAATCATCACTACTCCAAAGCATTTTGTACAATGGTATTACTTCTGCTTAATGGTGATGAGCATGTAGATGACCATGTCATTGATAACAGTAACAGTGGTGGAGTGTTGTATAAAAGCTTTGTAAAACTTTAAGGTAAGGCGAGTTTTTGAAAAGGTAGCATAAGCTTTCAATTCTAATTGACACCTTTTAAATGTCATTAGCAAATATATTTATTATATTGTCTTTTCCCAAAAATAAAACAATAATTTAAAGTTAGATTTTTTTTCGGTTGACCCATCCCTCATATGAACATTATCATCAGCTTAAAAAAAAATAAAATAATAAAATAAATGCTCGCTTGTATCGTAAGTACGTGTGTACAAAAAGAATGAACGTGGGGATTACATAGCAGAAAACAGATGAATCACGCAATACCTTAATCTTACGAGTAACATTATTTATTCATTCAGACGGTTTACCATTCAATCCCGTTGCAGGCTGGTCATCCAATCATACCATTTTCATTCATCCATTAATTTCTCTCTACTCAGTTTGGTATACTTTGCTGCTGTTGCTGCTGCGATTATGTAGCGATGACAAGCATGTGAAATGACCACACATAAAGATGTATGAACGTCAAAACGTAAAATAAATACGAAAATAATCATCTTTTTCGAAAGCTTCGAATATGGCTTTAATTTTGTTGGATCATTTGGCTGTGGGGAGACAGAACTGATTGCAGAGGCCAGTGTTGTTGGATTATTTCATACAATTAATCATATGTTATCTGTGTACTTATTTCCTTTTCTGCTGTCACTTCTCCATATCAAATGATAAGAATTAAAAACATGCTCATTAGATATAATACCACTCTTAATGAAATAATGCGAATAAAAACAAAAGAGCGTTAAAAGTAAAATTAATGAAAATGAATAAAATTAAATTCATTTATATTGAGTTTTCTAAATGAATTCAATCCTGCAATTAAATAACAGAAGATTTTTTTTACAATTATACAAGGGCAATGAATATAAACAAATTAGTCTTTAATGGAATGAGTGATATTTATTAACAGTTTAACTCATCTGCCAAAAAGTACTGGGCTTAAAAACATACAACTATTTTATTTTACTGCATTATGAAACAGCAAACGTTAAGTAAACTGCTAGTTCATTTAAATATCTGAGGCATCGTTTTGTTTCTACCAAATTTTTTTTTTTGAAATATTGGAAAATTCTTGAGGAATCTATTGAGAAAAAATCCTCTCCAATTCAATATATTCCTGTACACTTTTAGCCACCTCAGTGTTTTTAACATTTTGAAAAAGATGTGCATTCTATGGATGCTCCAAAAAGTTTCTGTTAAGTAAGTCATCAATATTATGGCCCAACTTGCAGAATAAATTTGTAAAAAGTTTAATGCCGATAATCAGCAAATCGTGAGAAAATCCTTTACATTTATTCGTGTTGATATTTTAAGTTTTACTTTAATTAGTTTTCTAATATGTAAAAAAAGCTAAATTCAAAATTTATTTTAAAAAAACGTGAAGAACTCCAAACCTTAAAAGTCATAAAAAAAACGAAAATATAAATCAAAATGCTGGAAACTTAACAAAAAATATAAAATTTTTCCAAAAATTTAAAAATTAAGAAGTTTAGATTAAATTTAAGCAAAAAATTTAAATTTCAATCAAAGTAAAAATAAAAATTTTACTAAAGACAAATATAAATTAAAAATGAAATACACCTAAAAAATAACTAACATTCTTCAGCCACTTCGTAACGGCTTAAGAAGTGCCAAAAACCTTAAAAAATGGTTTCTTTTAATTTCTTTTTTGATTATGTTTCCAAGAATAATTTGCAAAGTTTTAACTATAATAGAATATGCCCATAATATATAATTATATAGATTAATCGATGCTATGAGTTATCTGCGTGCCGAATTTGATTAAGGTCCTTTCAGCGGTTTTCGTTCATCGGTACAAAAAATTCAAACGTACGAACCAAGACGAATTCGTAACTGAATTTCTACAAAAATCTCAATTTCAAAAAATTTATTATATCAGCTAAATTTAAAAATGCAATATGTATGCAAAGCATCATGAGACAAAATCATTTATTTTGTAACTTTATCAAAAATTAAGTCCTGTTAACTGAGTAGAACAGAATTATTTTTTAATGCCCGCAACTGAGCCAGGGTCTTCCGGGTGTTAGTGAGACGTAAAGATAAATGTCAAGAGACGATTTCCAGAATACTGCGCCTGAAAACACAATAGCATATTTCCCCAAAATTTTAATTATGATTTTAAATATTAACGATTAACGATTGTGTTTAGCAAATCAATTACTACATCTTATGTGTAGTGTCCACAGTGCAGTTAAATCCCAGGCAAAAAAAATTTTTATAAACACACATTTTGAAAGAACAAATTTATATACTTAACAAAAAATAAAAAGCAATTATTGTTGATATAAAATTAAAGCACTTTTTTTATCGATTAATTACTTATACTAGAAATCATGTCTACTAGCAGCAGACAATTCAATTTTATGTATAATTAGGATATTGTTAGAGTTACCGTGGTGTGGTTATCACATCCGCCTAACACACGGAAGGTCCCCGGTTCGATCCCGGGCGGAAACAAGTTAATTTTTTATTATTCCAAATGCTTTTGCTTATATTGATCGGGATTACATCTGAGCTATTTATTTAATGGTCAATTATTTTGTTTTCAAAAATAAATAAATAAAAATTCAAATCTTTTCATTCCAATTAAACCAACGTTTCGTTTGCCTAATTTTTTTTAATTAGAAATGATATTTTGTTATATTATGGCTTCATTAGATGTATAATATATTCCCATTATTTATGGAAAACGTTTTCATTCATTTGATTTCACAGTCGCTTATCTTGTCAGTACATTATTCCAAAACTTAACGGTTTTTGATTCTATTTCAGGAATGTCTCGGAGTAGTGGTCTGGATCGTCCGTGGATTATTCTCACAAAAAAAGTCTAAAGTCACAACAACGATGTCGCCAAGATAGCTAATAACACGACTCTTCAATGATTTGTTGGGGAAAATTTTTTGACCGAGAAAATATTTGCAATATTTGCAAACATTGTCCAAACGCGAAGTGACTCTTTTTGTTCTGCGATATTTCGGACCAGACAGTATATAAATAGCTGTGATTTAAAAATAAACTTGTATTTTAGCCAACCATTTAACCGTTTAAGTTTAATGCTTTTAAATTTGCGGAAATTTCCTTTTTTTTTGCTGCTATACCAATAATTTGCATTTAAAATTTTTTTAAATTTGTTGAATAATGTTTAATTGGAATCTTCTTATTTAAATTTATAACAACGATTAGCTTTGTTTTTATAAGAATCCACTAATTTGTACAGACCCTCTTAGTAAAATTGGGAAAATGCCCTTAGCATCCTAGCAAGCCCAAAGCGATTATCTAAATTAAATACCCATCAAATCGGCACTGGTTTTTGTAAAAAATATAGTGTATGATTTTTTGGGTACACAAAGCTTTTAAACAAAAGTTTCATTTTACTGCTTAAACTACAATGAAGTTAAATGTTAAAGATTTTTTTTATCTTTAAAAATAAGAAAGTCTTAAAAATAAAGAATGCATATTGTCTTGTCCGTCATACTTGCAACGCTTTTGCAAAGAAGCAAAACTGTTTCTATCAAACAAATTGAGATTGTTTTTGTTCTTTGAGTTAAAAACTGTAAGCCATGATTTTTAAATAATCAACTTATGACCGTTTAAATATAAAATAAAGTGTACTACAGCAGAAAACCAGACTACTACAACTATTTAAGTTATCATCGGCATCATCATGCATAGGACTCTTTTCTCAACTCTACATTGAACTTAATAATAATGTGGCGGTATAAATACACTTAAATGGCTCTTGAGTCTTGACATTCAGCCAGTAGAAGTATCATAAAGAATTTTCAAGATGATATTGAAATTGAATTTCCGTTTAGTGTTTCTTTTAGCACATCATGTTTCCAACTAATTTAAAATAAAAAATAAAACATTTAAGTTACTCTTGCTAAAATACAGAAGTGTCAAGTAGTTTAAACTTTGCGAAACGTTTTTGTAGAGATTTTAAGAGTTAAGCATCTACTTATCGTCCCATAGTGGAAGAATGTCTTATTATGTGAGAATATTTTAAAAATAGTACACTTCGAATTTCGATTTTTATAAAGGCAATAGGCACCGCGACCGATAATATAGTTTTTGCAGCCCGAGTGTTCACTAAAGTAGATTAAGGCTACGAATAAAGCCAGTTATTCTACACGATGAGATAATGTATATTTCACTTGAAGTCATAAAGATTCCACCAAGGAACTGCATTCAAAGAGAATGTGCTCCGGCGTTTCTTCTTGCGTTTCGTTGACTGTAAACAGTTTAGTCTCAGAATTGCCAATGATAAACTGTTGTCGTCAGAGACTGCAGTGTCCGGTAAACCATCTCGCTAATAATCTAAGGTAATTTTTTTCCATTAGCAGTAGTGTTTGAGATTTGTTTTATGATAACGTGATGAAACGTTTTACTTGTCTAAGACTGTAAATTGCTTCGATAAAATTCCACTTAAGCACAATAGGTATTCTGACATATCCTCTTGAGCTGCAAAAGAAGTGTTCCCGGTGCGCTCCTTCGCTAGCTAGACAGTCATACCGTTCGTTTCCAGCATATCCTTCATGGCCAGGCACCCAGCATAACGTTAGTTTATTTTTATCGCCAAGTTAATTTAGTGATGCAACATAATAAATGAAAACAGCCGACCAGATCTCATAAGAGATTATGGCCTTGAGCGCTGCTTGACTATCTGACATCAAGTAGATACAAATACCTTTACATATTCTCCTTTAGCAGGCTCTAGCACAAATGAAGATGGCATACATTTCCACATGGAATATCTTAGGGTATTTACCTATGGGAATGACCTTTTAGGATTTAATGCCATTTTGATACTTTTGTAATTTTGCAATTACCCTGTATAATTCAATACCGTTTGTCTTTTAGTGAAGATGTTTTTCTTTTATAAAAAAAGTCCAAATTTTTTTGCTCTTTTTACTCTTTGCATTCTTTTGGGGCTCTGCTCTGCTTATATGATCGCTCGCTCCTCTTTTCGCTGCACACTTGACTGACTGTAAGATAAGAAGGCATACAAAAACAGAGTAACCTAATGCCGCAACTCGTATTTTGTTTTAGTGGTGTTTTCAATCCATATTTATATGTATATTTCACTTTTATTTTTCTTCTTTTTTTTCGTTTTATTTTAGTTCAAAAATTTAATGATCATTGACAATCATGACTCCTTCTTGAAGCATTTGCTTCAAGTTCAGTAGTCAGCACAGCATGTCTTTCTATAGTTTTTAATTAAGTATGATTATAATCCTTCGATTTTTATGATTTTTTAAGAAACTATAGACACAAATTAATGTCAAATTAATATATTTAAAATTGCTGTCTGCTGAAGAATAAAGAGCTGCCAATTAAACGTGGCAGTCGGGCGCATCAGATAATCGGGTGTAAAGAAATTAAATTATGGTATATAAATTTTAGTTTGTTTATTTTTTTTAAGGAAAACATAAATTTAGGTTTATTTAAAAAAGAAATGTATAAAACTCATAAGACCTCATCATACAGTGTCATAAAAGCTATGTTGTTGTTATTTTAAAAATGAAATAAAAGATATTTTTCTGTATTCTTTTTCACTTTCACAAACATCTAAGAAAACATTTAAAATTTAGTCATTGCTTACAGGCTTTTATATTTTTTAATATACAAAATAAAATATCAATATTTTTAAATTTTTAAAATCTCATGAATTGTTTTGTTTTATGAAATCCGAAAACCTCACATTAAAACAAAAACTCATTAATGTATCTTTGGCAATATGTGCATGTGTGCATCTATCCATGTTTTTATATCTTCTAAAGAATGTTTGTCTTAATTTTTAAATGTCTTGTGTGTTCTTCCATATGATAAAAAAAAAACGTTTAATCCCACTGTATATGCGACATTATGAGCTACAGTCTTTTAAGAACCATTGTGGTTTTCACGACTAGAAACTTTTTGGCTTTTTCGAAATTTTTAGACTTTTTCGGAACACAAGATTTGTATTTAAATGTTTATTTATGTTTATTCTTTTTGTTTGTATATTCTCGATTTTAAACGTAAATTTTAATGACAAAGTATGAATTTTGGTTCATATAATATTTATTTATTTTTTTAAATATCAATTATTGTTAAAAATTTTGTGAGACATTTTGTATAAGTTGGCGAGTTTTTCAGTTATCTTAAAAATTGGAAATAAAATTTATTTCCTGACTAAATTAGAATTTCAATTGCCCCACCCTATTAGAGAAGATTTATTGTCTAAGTTTTTCTTTTTATTTTCCTATTGTTAATAACACTGATTGACAAAAATTAACTTTTAACTTGACTCATGAACTTTTTTGGTCTTTTTTGCTTTATGTTGACTTCCTAAGGTGGAAAACAGAGGTAGAAAAAATATTGACACCCATAGATTTTTTACAGGAATTTTATATTTCATAAAAAATACTGATACACTCAATATATTCTGTACGTAAAATTAACTGAAATTGTAATTTAAAATAAATGAAAGGTCACTTAAAAACCGGTCTACTCATTTTTCATTTAAATTGAACAAAAAGTTCATTTAATTTTTAATGTTAAAAAATTAATTGACTTAAACCCTAAAAATCAAAGATTATTCCTTTGTTTGTGTAGGAGAGGAAATCTCAAACAAATCAAATAAAGCAAGCAAAGAAAAAAAACTTGAAAACAACGGACAATATTGAATGTAACCGAAAATCCGTATTAATATGTCCTTAATTTTTTTAATGAATGTTAGAATCTGTTAAAAATAAAATTGCTTACAATTTTAAATGTTTATTCTTTTAAAAATGACTGAACGGATTACTTCTTGAATAACGTACAGTCCGTTACTATAATAATATTGTGAGTGTACTTTACATACAATTATACTTGATAATATGTTTTTTAAAACTAAAAGCTATGATTTTCTGGAGTATTTCAACAATAATCTGCCAACATTCGAGTACTCAATTTGCCTCGGTATCGTTTTTCCATGCTGGAAATGTCCTGATGGAACCTTTCGCCGTGTTCGTCGCTAACGGCTCCTAGGTTCTCGGGAAAGAAATCGAGGTGGAAGTGTAGAAAGTTTATTTTGAGTGGCATATTACAGCCCAATGCTTGATGCGTCGAAAGTAGGTCTCCTATTAGATCTTTGTAGTTACTTGCTTTGTGGGTCCCCAACAAATTTTGTGCGACATTTTTAATACTTTTCCAAGCATATTTCGCTTACTAGCATAACTTTTCTTCGAATATGTTATCCTTTAACAATTCCTTGATCTGAGGTCCGATGAAAATTCCTTTCTTTATTTTTTCGTCACTAACTTTAGGAAACTTTTCTCAAGTACGTTGCGATCCATAGCTTTGACAAAATTTTTTATCACACCTAGTTTAATATGTAGTTGTGGCAAAAGTACTCTGGTGGGCTCGACAAGAGGGTGGTGTAAGACATGTTTTATCCCAGGAGTCAGACCCTCGCGCTTTGGCCAGTCTTTCTTGTGGAAAACTTGATGCAATTAAACCGTACGTACAGTAGTATAAACGGAAAATAAGGTAAAATCATAAGTGGATGTCACAACAAATCTATGCTTGACAGAAACAAAGTAGTTTGTGTTTTGCAATGAGGGTATATAGTTAAGCAAAAATCAGCATACAGAATCCATGTGGTAAGCGTTGTTGATCAGTGTAATTTATATTTTAATTAAAACTAAAATTTGTTAAATAATTAAAACTTTAATTAAAGTTAAAAGCACAAAAATGCACCAATTAAAAATTAAATCTGTCATTAAGTTTAAAAATATCATAGGAATTGCGTGTGACATCCGCATCAGGAAAGATGTGCAGAAAAGCATTTCGAAATCCAGAATTTCAATGCCAAAAGTTTAAGTATCATTTAATTCTAGATTAAACAACCATTTAACACCTTTTATGTTCTTCTTTTCGCAGCCTAAAGAAACATAGATAAACACGCAAGACTTTTTAGCAACAATGTTCCCCATTTAGGGAATCGTCATTTAATAATGAAAGCAACAGGCTACTTTTAGACTTTAAACAAGAGTACAAGTAAATAAAGTGCTTGGAATTAAAACAATTTAAGACAAACTGAAATTAATAATTATTTATAAAATGTTGGTTGCATGTGTCACTTTTAAAAATAAAATAACAGGCAACGGCAGATACGCACGTGAAATTATTTAGCACTCAAACTCTGTGTGTGCCCAAGTGATACAAGTGTAACACGCAACATGCAGCCAGGCAGTCGGGCAAAAGCAAAAGAAAAATACATAAATTATTGCATTTTTTTATTATCTACAAAATGCTAGTTAAAAAGTTGTGTGTTTGCATATAAACGAAGCATAAATGGCTTGGTGAATGACTGACAAATGGAAACCCACCCTAATAGTGAAGGTTACCTGCTGGAAGAATTGTAATTTAAAAATTTTTATTTTGTAGTTTATCTTTGCCAGCAGCATACAGTGGTTGAAAAATACTGATGAATTCGATTGTGAGATATAAGTTGCTTATAAACTTTTAAATTGTTTTAGCATAATTCTCAGATTCCTTTCGGCTGCTTTCTTATTATTACAAAAATACAATAAGTGTAATTACCAAATGAAATTTTAATACATTTCTCTCAAATAATGCTGATTTCATTACAGTTGTTATTAATAATATAATAAGCCATTTTTTCATTCGAAAGTTTTTATAAATCACAGAATGTAGCATATCCATTATGTATGTACTGCTGAAACAAACAACAACTTCATTAAAATCATTAATTCAACACCAAACTCTGTTTCCCTTTAACAAATAATCTAGAAATTTATTTCATTCATTCGAGGCACCCACAGTTTTTACACACAATTTACATTAACAACTTCATGCTAATTGCGTTCAAGCAGAACAAATTTATTAATTAGAAAATCATGTTTGAATTTCAATAAAATCAAACAAAAATTGTTGAATTGAGAGTTTTTCATAAAAATCAAACTAATATAAAAGAAAATATACGAGTATAAAAGATAACATAATTAAATTAAATTTAAATTCAACCAACGACACTTTTCACCACAAGAACTTTTGTGATTTATTTATAGCTTATGATTTTTTTTTCCTTTCTTAAATACCGTCAAGAGCCATTAAAGCCCATCAGTTTGATTCGACATGCTGTGTAACTCATTAGGGGATTTCCATATAAAATCATTTGAGTGCGTAAACAAAAAGCAGGCAGGTTGGCGGACTAGCAAGCACATATACATATGTGGTAACAATCGTGGCCAGGAATTAAGAACACACATTTAATAAAAGAATTTTTAGTAATCTCAAATTATTCGAATTTTAATCGAATAATATAAGGTATTTTTTAATCCAGAGTGATTATTATTTTGGCTAATTTTCGTTACATTTTTAGTCAGAAAGAATTGGACATGAGACAATATTCCAAAGGAAATGGGGAAAATTTTAACACTAATTAATTTCAACTTACATTGCATGATAATCATCGAACGAGCTATAAGCAATAAATGTATCCAAGTTATTTTTATAAAAAAAATAATACGTATAGGGTTTTCGAATAGGATGTTTAATTTTGATTTGTAAAAACGAGTGTTTTTAGGGGATATAATTGATTATTTATTTAATTTTAAACAGGAGGCTATGACATTAATAATGGAAAACAATATCAGCCCAATGGCCGCCATAGCCACGCTTGCTGGGCCCTATTATTTTCATGAAATTTTTAATTACCGATTCGCACATATACGGCATTTTACGAATTCCCTCTATGAGGTCTTGAATCAATTGTAAGCTATTGGTGCGGGCGTTATCTTTCACGTAGCCCTAAATCAAAAAGTTTACAAGTGTTAAATTATAAGATCTCGGTGGCCAATTGAGATCGTCTCTTCGACGAATCATACGGTCAGAAAACTTTTCACGTAAAACATTAATTGTAAAAAAGCGATAGTATTGTTACGTATGTCGCATGTAGCGCCGTATTGTTGAAAATAAACGTCACATCAAAATAATTCCGGGTGTACAAAATCATTTATCATCTTTCTATAGCGCAATACATTCCGAGCCTTAAATGCGCAATTCTGCTTGTTCACGTAGCCGAGCAAGTGCTTTACGGCGACCCCAAATAATTTATTTTTGCAAACTGTGATTGGGAAATTTTCTCCATTTTTGTAGTAAATTTTAATAACTTCAATCCGTTGTTGAATCCTATATCGTTCCATATGTATTAATGATGTATTTTTTGTCATCTGTTAAGTAGTTACTGGTTGAGTCATGGCGAATGTTAATATGGCAGGCTATTGCGAATGAAACGTCTTGTTGGAATACCCTGTATTTATTTATAGCGGGTATCCCAAATAGGAACGATTTTTCTTAGTCTCTTTATTTTAATAAGAAAAAATATGCATTTTCTTCTTATTACTTTTCGAAAATAATTTTAGGCATGTGTTGGATTATTCATTAAATATTTTTTAAATCATTTTCTAATTAACAAAAAAAATTATTGGTTCGAAAAAAAGAAATTTTGTTTATTGTATAACCTTATGATTTTTATAAGAATCCCAAACCTAATAGTTAAATTACTTAGAGCAAGATTTGATAGCTTGTGAGTAACATCACACTAATTTATGCCGAATCATGTTAAATCAATTAGTAATCAAGTCAAGAGTAGAAAATTAAATCATAAGACAATAAATACTTGACATGTCAGAAAACGAAGAATGAAAAAAGCACGAAGAAAAATACAGACAGCTTAAATTGAGCCCGTGAGGCAAATGGAGCGGTCTAACACAAGGATTTTTTTGAGAATTTCTAACAAAAGATTTTTCATAACTCTAAAGTTTTACTTTGTTAAAAAAGTGTTTTTATTTTTGTATTCATTGTGTGTTAATCTATGTTTATGTAGGTAATATATTGTATAATGTTAGAAATTTAACTTTAACTAAAAAACTCTTATTTAAATTTTAATTCCATTGCTTGCGAGTTGAGTAATTTAAATGTTGTTTTGCATTTGAACATTTTTATACTGCACCTTTTTAACATTCGAGTTACAAGATACTGACGATTCAATTATAAGTTTTGTTCAAAATATTTTTTTTAGAATTCTTAGAATTTGACTTAGAAGGAATTTTTATAGAGTGAATTAAATAAATTGAGTAATTGCTATTCCGAATAGAGTTTTGTAATTATTTTTACTCTGGGTTCTTTCGAATATTTCATGGATAGCCGTGCTTGGGCTGGTCTTAAGGACCTGCATATGTTAACTAGCCACTTAGTTAAGTGGAGCTTTTCTACCAAAATCAGAAACAGCTCAGATCTGCTTCTGCAAAATTTTATTTAAAGTTATTCAATCATTAAATGTGCATACCAGAAAATTTTCTGAATTATTTTTAGAGGTCAACGTCTGATAAAAAGATTTTTTGCAGCATTTTATAAAAAAAAATAAAATAATGAATTTTACATAACGTGGTTTTGCCCACAGTACTTAGCAGAATGTTAAAAATTCCGCATTACTATTCATATTGGTGGCACTTAAATAATTCTCTATAAAAAACCATCGCACATGCTAATGTTTTTATTACCATTCTTTTCTTCGACATTTCGAGTTTTTTTAATATTTTCCAACAAATTTCTGTAAATAAATAATTCCAGAGAGTTCCTAGAAATCCATTAAAATCAATAGAGTTTGTTTTAACATAGAAAAGGAAAAAAACACACACGCATTGGTTTTTAACGATACAAGACATTTTTGTTTTTAAATGCATTTTTTTTTTGCCCATTTCTTTTCAAATACTGCATATTAACAGCGATCTATTCATTGGACTCAAAGAGTAATATGTAAATGACACGTTTTACGTTATTTGTTGTGGCAACATGTTTGGAATATATCATATATTTTTACAATCGCCCAACTCAAGAACGTGTAATGACAAGGGATTCCGATTTCATTGAAATCATGTTTACATTAAATGTGGGTCAAACTTATTTCGTTATTCTTTTAATCACTCCTAGTGTTGTTAGTTATCAAATGCTTGAAATAAGTTTTCATATAATTTTGTTGTAAAACTATTTTACTCTCGTGTCTTTGACAACAAAAACAAAATATTTTAGACTTGCATATCGTTAGTTATAATGCAAAAATAAATAACTAACATAAAATTCAAAATCGAGTTTTTGATTAATTATTATTATTGTCATTAAACTACATGTCTTGACAAAATTGTATACTTCTGCGATCAAAAATAACGCTTTTATTAACAAACAAAAGGGACGGAACTACAATTGTGTTTATTTGATAAATGCGAAACGACGGAATTACACATGTTTTTCTAACAAAATATAATGAAATTATTTTTGTTTGGAAATCGTTTGAAGAATTGCATCTGCGATTCATCAATGCATGTTTTTCTGACGTTAGTTAGTCAAATCATTTCCATGTCAAGAAACTTCAATATCAAATTGACTAATTCAATTTCTTTGTATGGCTAATATTCCTTTGAAACCCAAGCGACTTCCCAAAATTGCATGATTTTTCAACTTTAAAGAAATTAGTTTTCATAATTATGAGTATGGTTGCCGTTGTCGAAAGAAAATTTTTATACAAATTGAATTTCAATATATCACAGCTAACACAAAACTTTTTCATTTTTTATAATTACTCATATGTATATTTTAATATTATTGCTGTACACAGCAAATCCAACTGGATAGACCACGAACAACTTCCACAAAGAATTGGAAGCATATTCACACTTGCTGCACCTTCCTAATTACATGAGCAGAGAATAAAAATTTCATTTAAAATATGGAAATATCTAGAGGATCTCAAAGAGTTATTATCTGCAGACTGTCATTATTATTATGACAATATTCCATTAAAAAAAATTTTTTAATGCATTTATATGTACATATACAACAAAAATCATATTTAAAACATTTTAATAAAAATATAAATCTGAATTAATTCATGAATAATATTATATGACAAACTCAATTTAAAAATTAAAATCCTTTATTTTAATCAATCAATTATTAATTCGTATACCTTCTTTAAAATGCTTCAACTATATTTTTAAACTTATTTGTTGTAGATGAATTTCAGAAAAACAGAAGTCAAAAAGGCGTATATAACATAACTCTTCAAATAATTAAAAACTTTTTTGAGTTAAAAATAAAATTGTCGATATGTTTAATATGAAATTATAAAAAACGTCGTTCAAAATGTTTATAGTTTTCATTTAACAAAGTTTTTTCCTTCTCCTGTAAAATTATATTTTTTTACTTACGCCTTTTTGCATTTTAGCTGACAGTATACATACATATATTTTTGTACGTTGGAGTGAAACATAAAAAAAGTTTTTGAAAAGTATCACTTGTATTTAGCAGCGAACTCTCACATTATCTTCCTAATACATACATATGTAATTTTAAGTAGTATTATTCTTATTTACTACACACCTTTGCTGCAGTACTATTTTATAAAAATTACCAAAACCCATAGGCTACTTATTAGCCCAAATCACAAGCTTGTGTAATTGGTCTTGCATTTGCAAGGAGATGTAGCATAGTTTTACTCTACACTAACAAAATACAAAGATATGCCTTGCTACTCTTGTATAAATGTAAATAAATAAAAAGAAATTTTTTCACATCTGAGTGTGAATTTCGTGTTTTGCAGGAAACTATTGCAAACTAAACACACAATACCGTTCACGATTAATGGAAAATGTTTGCAATAGCAAAAATGTGCAATCTCAAATAAACAAGATTGTAAATAGGGCTATTGTGTTTTTATTAATTTACTAGTTATTTTAGTTGATGCAATGTTGTAAGCAAGGGTATCATGTTGCAAAAAAAATACAATTAAGTACATTGTTATTAACAAATATATATGTATTAACAAAATTTAAAAGTTTTTAAACAGTCGATCATGGTGCGTATCACATCTCTAAAATATATGTAATTGAATTCACTGAAATAATAGCTGCCCATATGATTTATAATATGTTGACCATATTTTTTCGATATTTATCACACAAACATTAACTCTAAGAGTACAAAAAATCACATTTATTTTTATTAAAGTGAAATAAAATTAAATACATTTTGAACAGCCAAAACTATATTGACAGAAGCATCATAATACTGTTGGCTATTTTTTGTTTGTTTTTTTATATATATTTTCCTTAAAAAAAACTATTGAGCTTATTGAGTTTTTTAATTTATTTATAAATTTAATTTAAATTTGCTTTAAAATATGTACTGAATCATTGGTCGCCTTCATAAGACGTAACTGTTGCGCAACCCTTGAGTGTTTGTCTTAGAAACGCAGAGTTGAGTAGTTCCGCTCCATACAACAGTTTTGTATATGCTGCCATTTTTTCCATCATAAATTTTTTTCGCTACATTTAGTCAACATATTGTGTTAAGCTCCACAGCTGATCAGGAGAGTTCTGCGCTTTTATATTATAATGCAATGCCGTTTTGCTAAGTGGCGACTACAAAGTAATATGTTATATTTTGCATTACAAATGCGATAAAGTAACGAAAATAAAGAAATAAAATTACAATACAAAATTCATAAATATACGTATGTATATTATGGTATTTATTTATACTAATTACATAATTAGTTCAGTATAATGCTTGAAGATTTTTTGAACACTGTGCCGGCTTAGCGTTAAAATTTAATAGTATCGGCGCAGGTTTATTATTTTGTTGGAGTATTTTGGTGTAGATTCTTATGTTGTGAATCCATATTTAATTTGTGGTGCAGATTTTAAATTAAAAGTGGAAAATTCCTGCCAAGAAAAACTCTATTATAAATTCTGTGTTGTCCACAATTTTTGGTATGAGCCAAACTAGCTAAAAATTATTTCTTTTGCAGGATTTTTATTTCTTTTCAATTGTTTATTATAATCAACTGTTCATTATCCAATTATTCATCAAGCCGTTTCTAAGACTTAACTGTTGGGCTCAACATTTGAGAATAGTTTCACAACAGTTTTATAACCGCTACGTTTTATGAACACGACCATTAAAATTCATAAAAGAATTATAAAAAAGGCTCAATAAATATGAAACTTAAACTTTTTAATAAAAACTATTGAGTTTATTGAGTTTTTTAATTTGTTAATAAATTGAAATAAAATTTTCTTTAAAATATGTATGTATTACCTTCTACTAAATCATTAAAAAAACAGAGAGTACAGCAACATCTGTCTCTTAATGATAATGAAGAAGCAAATGATTATACTTAAATCATCTAAGTTCTTTCTGTTTAATCATTCGTATTGCAATTCCCTTCCATCTGTATGAATAAGTCATAATCATCAAAGGCAACAACAACTACTGCTATTGCAATACGTAGTCCTTGCAATCAATATTATTAGTGATGAAAAATCACTTCAACAAAACTCCCTGAATATAAAGAATAAACTGATGCAAATCAAATCATCAGTCATTGCCTTCTGCATTCTATATTTCTTCCCGACGAAGCCAACTGAAAGAAAAACTGACAGGAGCAGCAAGTGCACAAGTGTACTTATGTATAAAAACCATCAATGTCTATATCAGTTGAAGTCTCTTTTGTGTAGATATGGAACCAAAAAATTTTTTTAGCTTTAAGCTTTAACATCATCAGCAGTAACAGCATCATCATCAACATAGCATTGCATATTATAAATATCGACAGCTCACAGCAGTTTTTGTTAATGATCTTGCTGTTGTGCTGACATTTCTGTGAAGTTGATCATGGCAAAAGATTTTGAAGGCACAACAAAATTTTACAGCAAACGCAAGAACATTAGAGTCAGCAACTGCAACAATAACAAGTCAAAGAGACATATGAAGTCAGTTGGTTTTAATTTAAGGCTTACACATCAGTCATGTCTCATGATATTGCTTCCCATTCTATATCTCTACTTTAAAAATATACAAGAGGAGCTGAGAGAAAAATATTAATTATTTAAAATTTTTCTTTTTTTATTGAAAGAAGACATAGACTAGTCATCATAACTAAACTGATTGCTTCCATAGTTTAGTAAAATATGTACATACTTCCAGTTCAATTTCAAGATCTTAAGTTTCTGCTTACAAAACTTGTATTTCTTTACTTTTGTTGAAGATCCGTCATCTGTCGTCTTATGTAGCACACATGGTACTGCATTAGTGCCGTCGTATCAGAGTGTGTTTACATGTTTTGGTTAAAGGCATAATTCAAATTGAACTGTTAAATAATGCAAATATTGTGCATATTTGCTAAACGTCGAAGAACTCAAGAGTTGCCAGAGATGGTGTTTAGTTACTTTAGAGTAAAAAATTCAAAAATCAATGTAGGAATTTATTAAGAAAGAAATTAAATTAAGATTTTCTGCGAATTTGTTAATGTACATTTTTTGTTCGCTACTATAATTTATTTTAGAGGCTTTCGAGTTCGTTTTTAGAAATCGTTTGAGAATTTATTTTATTGGTGAATTTATCTTACGAAGATTTTTATTTAAAGTTTAAATTTAACGCAAAAGAAGAGAATTTTATTAATATTTTTCACTTACTTCTAGATTGTTGATAAGTTTTGAACAAATTTTTTTATTATGTTATAATAAGTTTTAATGCTATATCGTTACTTAAAGAATTTACGGTGATTTTTTAGAATTTGAGATTGATTTTTAATTTTTAGGTGTTTCGATGTTTAAGCTGAAATAAAACAAAAATAAATTGTTTAATATCCATAAATTTTAAAGCTCATTCTGTTTTATTATTATTATAAAATTGTTTCCGTCATAAGGTCACCACGGCTAGAACGAAGGAAGTTCAAATATTTATCTTTTTTAGCAATGAAGAAATTGGATAAATAAAATATTTATTTTACATTTCTGTATTAATATTATTAATATTAATATTATTAATATTATTGTTAATAATGGAAATATAATGGAGAAAGTATATCAATGATAACGTGGCAAATGTTAAATTCAAAGGCGTCAATTTTCTGTGGCTTGTCGGCGTAGAAAAAGAGTTGACAAAGGCCACAAAAAATAGTCCAACTGGCTTAAGAGTCATGATATTGATATCGAATGTTTTTATCAATAAATCAATTAAGTCTCAGCAAAAAAAATAGTAATCATCTTAAGAGTTCACATTTTTATTGCTTCCAAAGTATATATTTACGAATTTTTAAGAAGTTACATTAAAAATGATATGAAAAACGCATTCAATTTAATTTTAATTCTACAGTATTTTACAATTCGGTTATAGTTTTTACAAATATTCACGACTCTACCCGATCAGTTTTAAAGAAATCTAATGAGTAATATTTTAATTAAATATGTACATATATATACATATTTATTAAATTAAATTTGCACGAAAATACTGTTTTCCGTTTGCATTTATAATAAATAAATGTAGTAAACATGTAGTTAAAAGCCCATTTGATTATAATATTTCCGAATTTAATTATAGATATAAAAAAAAATTTTCTTGACAACACTGCTTTGATTTCGACAATTCAATGTACAAATCATTGAATTTTCATTACTTCTCATGCCAAAGTTCTGCTTTTAATTAAATTTTTTTGAATGGCCTTTTTTCAGTTGTCATGTTGCACCTTCTCGTTAAAACCAAAGCTGCTTCACATTAAGTGGATTATTTGTAGTACGAAAAATAAATGGACACAGCTCCAACTGTTGAGCTTGATGACAAATAAAATCTTCATCAATACTTCGCACTGGAGCCGCAACAGTTTCTTCTGTACTCTGTATGATATCTCTGAGGTTGCTTGTTGCCCTGTAGAGTAAAAGTAGTGCGCAAAAGATCCATAGTTACTGCAATTAAATGCTGTAATGGACGATGAATTTCTTGAACTATGCCATGTTTTGATTATTTGAATATGGTAATTGAAAATTATAAAATAAATAATCATTGAAGAACTTACAATAAACTATGTAAAAACTTGTCTTTAACCATGTGTTGATCTAAATTTTTAAATACAATATTTTTTCTATTTTAATTTTCGATGAGAAATGCCTGTAATAATTTGTATGTTAATAAGATGAGGAACCATGATGTTCTAGTAGTATATTTACACAAAATAACAAACCACTGTACTGCTGAAAATCTTTAAAAAAGTATGTAGATACAATCGGGTGTAAAACTGACTATTTTATGTAATCATAAATTAATCAACATGAGAATATAATTATCTGTCTTCAATTGACTTTATATCATAAAGTTGAAAATCACCTCAGCTACAGCGTGATTTCTGCATTAACTAGAGTACTTAAAGTATCTCCATTTGAAAATATGAAAATGTATGAATAATTATGATTTTCCATTTGATATATAAAAAACTGCAAAAAGTTCGATATTTAAATAACCTTAATTAAAAATTTTTAAATTTCTATAACAATTTTCCCTAATACGGTAACACCCTAGATTCTTTATTTAGACTATGATTTTAAAAAGAACCTTAGTTAAGCTATTTCATAATAATCCTGCTATTCAGAGCTGAAAACAAGTTTAGCTTGATACTTCCATGCAAGTGATCTTGTTTGTTTGCAACATATTCTGTTAACTTCATGTTGCATGAATCCTTCTATCTGCTAAGATTGCAGTAAATTGCGTAGGTAATGCTAAACAAGTTGTAAATGATTAATTACTTTAAATGTTCGCACAGTTGATGGACATAATATGGTCAGTTATTTTTAATTTTTTGTTTCTTGTTCTCCCTATTTAAATTTTTGTTACTCAGAATAAACACAAAAACAGAAAAAAATGGGTTGTTAATATTGTCTCCTTGTATTAAATCTTGTTTCTTTTGTCGTTGCCATTTAAAATTTTAATAAATAGAGTTAATGATGTTGTTTAACATTATTGTATGAATATTCCTCTGCTCTTATACCAAATATTTCTTATTTGCAAATCATGGTGCCGTTCATAATTGGTTCATTTTTCTTTCCTTAATAGGATTAAATTTCAAAGAGAAGTACTTATTGTTGGCATCCATTTTAAAGTGAATTCTGAAATTCCTTTAAATCATTTCGAAGAATTTATGGTTTATTTATCATCGCTAATAGTTATAAAAAAATATGATTAATGTACTGAACTTTGTAAATCATCATCAATGGATGCGATCAATCACAGTTCAAGCACGCAGTTGAATTTTAGTGGCACCACTTTATGGACAAAATAATTTATATAAGAAATTAAATTAGCTGAGTAGTGACTTAAAGGTAATATAAATATGTTATATAAATTCCGCACTAATTAACAAATATATCAAATTGTATTATACAACTATGTTCGTTCTTGGTACGCAAAAATTATCTTTTGATATCCTTAAGCATTTTCAACTATATTCTTTGAATGTCATTAAAAATATAATTTTTAAGCCATCACATATTTTTTTTTATACTCACAACTGCGTATATTTAATTAGTGGTATAAACACAATTGGAAGGAATGACGAATGACAGGCATGTGTGCATGAAAATGCCCACTATTGAAATCCATCGTGCGAACAAATAATAGTTTTATTTCTATATTGACCATTATTTATTTTAGTTCTTCCAATTTTTTAGTAAATGAAGTTTTCATATTTTGACTCTTAAACACAAAAATTGTATGTATTTGCGTAGTAAGTAGGAGTTTTAACATTTATTATTCAACAAAAATTGATACAATATTTATTCCGATTTATTCGACCTTTTTATTAAAATTTTATTAAATAATTTATTCATAAAAATTATCTATTTTATTCGATATTTCGCTTTCTGAATGGAAAGCTTCTTCAGGGATATATTTAATTAAAAATTAATAATAACAGTTATTGTTTTCACAAACCAATAAAAACTTATTCTAAATTCGTTTGAAAAAATAATAAAAAAATGCCGGAAAATTGATAGTTAATTATTTACACATAAATACAAAATCCTTAAATCTATTACAAAGACATAAAAAATATTCAATTTCCTGTTTTATTTTTATAAATATAATGTCTGTAATTTTGAGCTTCATTTTCTGTATCCATTTTAAAGTTAATTCTATGTTCTGTTAGTGTATTTATAATCTGTAACATTTCTAGCATGAAACGACGTTTGCACTTTGTTTCTGTGTTCAAAACTGTTGTGTTTTCAAAATATGTTGTATGGTGAAACATTGCACAATGTGATGTTAATGCAGTTTTCTGAGTTGATCTGTATTTGTATTTCTGATCAGATTTATGTCCAGCTAATCTAATTTTTAGTTTTTTTTAGTGGTACCTATATATAATTTATTACACCCCTCGTTACGGAAATATTAGACAGATTTAATGTAGTTTACAAAATACCATGTAAGGGAAATAATAACGGAGGGTGTAATAAAGTATATATATTAATGACTCATTAAAATTGTTTTTTTTGTTGTAAGTTTCAGATATTTTTAACAATTATATTCTTTTTGTAAATTAATTTTATTACAATCATTATAATATTATTTGATTTAGATCATACATAAATTTTTTTAATAAAGTTATTAAAATTGCTAAAATTATATAATAATTAGATATAAAATTTGCTTAACGTCCTTTAAAAAATTATAAAAAATTACCCCTAAAATTTCAAAAACTAAAATGTATAAATTTACAACTTAAAATTTACTGTCAATTATTTTTCATGTATTGATTACGAAAGTTAAATTAGAAATTAAATTTAACGAAATCTACCATAAAACTAAAAATATAATCTTAGAAATATTTAACAATTATTGCTTAAATGTAAGAGTTAAAGTTAAAAATGTAGAATCCAAAAAGTTCCATGCTCCGACTTTCCTTTCAAACTAAAAATTTAATTTAAATTTCTTATTGGTACTTTGCTTTTTAAACCAACACTTCATGAAAAAAAAACCCGCCATCAAAAAACAATCTCTTTCAAAATCCTTCTCTATTATGTTGCAGTTTATATTATATTCCTCTTGCCCGAAAATGGTTAAACGACATACATATATCAGTTATGACTACTCATTAACGTTCGTTTGTTTCTTTATTTTCATTAGTGATATATTTTTTGTCCTTCAACTTTCTTGCCATAATAACATAAACCTATTCATACTAGCCAATAACCTTAAGTTATTTCTGAAAAACTTTTTTGTCAATGTCAATATATGTAAGTATGTGTCTGTCTATTTCATGCTCCTCTTACTCGTTCATATGCGAAAATGTGGTAGTTGATGAAAATTGTTGCATTTAGTGGCACATTACGCATCATTAAATGTAATTAAGCCAAACTAAATGTCTTTTGTCACAACACAAGAAATTTTTCTTGCCTTGGTACAGGTTCTAAAAAAAAAACAATGAGTCAGAAAAAGATTATTTATAAAACAGACACAATGGTTCAGCCAAATTGGCAGTTTTTTATAAGTTAACCCAGTGAAGATTTTGGTAGATAGTCAGTCGATAGCTTCTGGCACCTAAGTGAGCTGCTAAAAAGCCCGCGTGGGATACAGGTGCAGTTAATTCCTAGACTCTGGATGTTTTTGCAAACAAGCCAAAAAGGGTTCGCAGCTTGTTTATATAAAAGCAAAACATGGTATAATTTAGTTTCTTTGAGGCAATTGGGATTTTTATTCATAAATTTTTGATTTCAAACAATTTGCTGGGCTTAAATTTTACGCTATCAACTTAACTGACGTGCCCGAAATTGTCATTTTCGTAAATATTAAGTGCAAAACGCCAGCAAAGAATTGCAAAAACTTATAGACTATTACCGCCTAGTAGGAATGTGTCAAATGTTTTGATAGTTGATGAGCTGTCATAACAATAGATCAACAATTTCAGTGATGTTCTTATAACTACAACAACAATTCAATTAAAGCATGGCTCAATGTTTGTTTGTGCGACAATTACGTGTATTTGTGTATACGTTAGTAGTGTATGCTTGAAGTAATCATGATGATGAAAGACGGCCAAAACTATAAATTAACTATAACTGTTTTTAGGTTTCATAAAACGTAATGTCTGCCTTATTATTTTCTTTTATGGCGTGGTGCAAGAAATAAAGGAAGAAGTCTTTATGTTGTTAATTAAATTAATGGAATTAATTTGTTGATACTAGCATAAACACTTGTAAAATTGTTTATTTTTCATTCAAGATTATTATTTAAATCACTTAAGTTGAGGCAATAAATTAATTAATTTTAAATATTATCTATGAGGAACGGAAGGTTGAGAAATTTGTTTCACTGCGTTATTGTTACTACAATGGACTATGCTCAAATATAATTAAGGAACTTCATTTCGAATACTTTTTTAAGTTTTTTTTTAAGTTTTTATTTAACATCCCATTCACTTGTGATCTACTTGACAGTAAAGCGGACTGCGCGTTACTAAGAAATAATTTTTTTGATTAAAAAGTTGGTTTATTCCAAAAACTATCTGCAGGAGTGAAGACTTTCAGAACACTTTCGAAGTTAGAAAATGTATATAACACATATTGGCGTTGAAAATTAGTTGCTAGCCAATCTGTTCAAACACCTGCTGGATTTCACTAGTAATTATTTGTTAACAAAACAAACAAATTAAAAAAATCATAATTAATTTTTTAAGTTATCTTCTGCTGAAGTTAGTTAAGTTATCTTCTTCTTTGTCGTTTCTCTTGTATATTTTTTTACAAATCTCTTCTCTAAAATTTAAGTAAAATTTTGCTTATAGTAAATTCTTAAGTAATTTGTATGCAAAAAATATTTTTTGTTTATTATATTCACTGAGTTTCAAAATTTTTGCTAACGGTTAGAATGTAAAAAGTTTTGATATAACTTAAGCCCTAATGAAGTTCTTAAATTTTTGACAGGAAAGGCCGTCAAGAATGGGGTATAAAACGAAAAATTGTTATGTGTGAGATAGCACGGGATTTGTTTTAATTAGTTTTCAAAGTCACATAAACTTTTTAGAACTTCCTTAACATTTTTTTACAAACAGTAAATAAAATAATAAGTAATCAAATGCGAGTTCAATATGATAAACTTTAATCAGTTCATCGACAAATTGCAACCGCTTAATTTAAAATTGGCTATTTTAGATCAACATGTTAATTTGTGTCGGTTAAGCCACTAGCAAATAAATTTATATATATTTTGTAGTATTTGAACATATTTATTATATTTTTGTTTTATCTAATTTTCCTAAACTATTGAAAGAGTTTGAAAAAATTTAAATAAAACTCAGATGACATAATAAAAGATTTTATTTTAAAGCAAACCAGAAAAAAATTTAAAAATTTAAAAAGTCATATAAATTACAAACATTTGAATAAAATAATATTGCTAAAAGATTTTATCAAAAGATCTCTTTAAACTTGAAACTAAATTATATAAAGATCTTACTTATATTTCTTTGGCTTAAAAAATAAAAGCTATGCCTCGACTTTTTTAAATCACGATTTGAAGATTTTCTGGTATATTTGGAAGTGTTCTGCCAGAAAATATCAAAATCGTAGTTTCGAATAAATCGATATAGGTTTTCGGTTTATCAATGCAGCCATGAATTTATGAATATAAGCTGATTAAACCATAGCCTTCAATAATTGACTAATCGATTAGTCCATTAAAATAGAAACACTGTTAATGGAACACCCTACCAACTACAAATATAGTAAAATTAAGATGCGGTCTTCTAAAGCCCATATTCTCAGTCTTTAGTTAACCAATGACAGTGGTTTATCTCTCGATTTTTTTATAAATTTAATTGGTTAAACGGTAATCACTAGTTAACTAAAGGTTGTCAATTTGGGCCTAAAAAGCTAAAAGGCACTAATTCTAAGAAACATAGTTTTACTACAGAACTTAAATTTTTAGGCTAAAGGTTGTCTCATAGCAGGCGGCGACCTTTTTTTAATTAAGCTGCCGCAGCTCTTATTTTTAATACATTTAACAGGAGCTGCGAAATAAGGGCCCCAAGAAAAAATCGAAATATGGTCTCAAATTTGGGATTATCTTTCATTATGCAATATACCCCCAATATTTTTTATGAAACAGCGTCCGAAAATAATGAAAAGAGCCCCAAAGCAAAAATGAAATATGGTCCTGGTTTTGCGACAATTTTTCATTACAAAAAACACCCCAGTAGAGTAAATGAAAGTAAGCCCCAAAAGTAACTTCTACTATAAAGTGCAAAAAGCTATTAAATAGTTGAGGAGCTTAGCCTTAAACTAGCCTTTCTAAAATACTTAATCCATGTATATCAATTCAAAAATATATTACTCAGTATTTTTGTTTATTATAAAAAGCAAAGGCATTTGTTTGTAAAAATAAATTATTTATTTAAATGATTTCTTATGTCATATGGTAAAATTTTAAACAAATACAAACATTAAATATTACTAAATAATTAAATTAAATATTATTAAATATTATTAAACACTAAAGTTTTCACATCCAAGCTTTATCAAATGTAAAACATCATACAATGTTAAATTTCAAACAATTTCAAATAACTTACTTATTATACAATATTTTTCAAAATATTTTAAAAAGCTTGTGAGTCTATTTTCGCTGTCCATAACATAAGTTCCCGTTTTAAGTTGATTAAAAGCATCTTTAATAAAGTTAGGTGGAAGCAATGCTAGTGCCATTATCTTATGATAAGCTACTGAAGCATGTCTGAAAGATCTCAAATATTGGAGTAAAAAATTTCGGCTACCTACATTTCTACGTATAGCTTGGCAATAGTGAAACCTAAAGGGAGAAAATATGGGTCATATACTATATCTATATTTTACATAAATTTTTTAATTCTAAATCGTGATATTAAATAAAAAACTTTTTAATAAAAAGCGATATTTCAGCGATAGGTGATTGATTAAAGACTTAATTCACCTTAAAAAAATTGCAATTAGGATTATCTAGATTTAGAATTTCTAACTGGATAAACGTAACTGTTAAAAAGATGGTTACATTTTGTGGGGCCTTAACTCGTTTTCGATTTTTGAGGCTATATTTAGGTTTCGAAAATATTAATTATTATTTCATTAAGAAATGAAATAAAGTCGAAAAAAAAAATTTGTGGAATCGCCCCAAAATTTTCGTGTCATTGTTTTCTGTAAAAATTTTAGTACTATATTTCGTTTCCTGTTGTGGGGCTTATTTCGCTGCGCCCATTTAACAACCACCAAAACGTTAAATGAAGATTTTATGTACATTTACATTAATAGTTACAAGAACTAAGATTTAAATTTAAATAGATATAACGTTTTTAAATCATGATTGTAAAAACCTGTTTTGCAATATCCTTTTTTTGGATGCAATACTTTTTTACTTCAAAATCTAAAAAATTTGGTTTACAAAAATTAAAATTCTCATATTCACTTAAAGTACTACATATTACATTTTCCTGGAAAAATAAAGAGGAGGAATTGAAAAACTTGTTGTGTTCATAGATTAACCGCAACTAGCTAAAGATAGATAAAATCAATCATGGAATTCACCATAAATAAACCATATACACACACATATACTGATAATAAATAGACAAAAGAGAAAAATAATATTGTTTTGAGTCTAACGCTGTTTACTTTTCATTCTGTTGTTCATCTAGTTCCACAATTATGGAAGTGAAAAGGTAAAAACTATCAGTACGCTTAAGGACACGAGGAGAATGACGAAGAAAAAAACCAACACTAAGGAAAAATCATAAAAAGTCTTCAGGAAATACAAAAACAAAAAACGGAAGCTCTTTCAGAGAAAAAAAATTTGTAGACAAACAATTGTTGCAAGCAGCAATGGTAATAAAAACAATAATTTTTAACGTTTTTGCAGAAGACAAACAACCATACACTGATGTAGAAACAAATGTATATACGAGGACAGAGTTAGAAGTCATTACAAAAAAAAAACTTCAAAAGGATCAGAAGGATATAGAACCACTATTACATATTTTCGAGAGTAAAATTATTTTTAAACCCCCAATGTAATTTAAAACTTTGCATGTTTCCAGAAAATTTCAAAAGGTAATATTCTTTCTGCATTAAATCAATAAACAGTAGGGGAAATCACGCTTCGTTGCACATCTGCAATCTTAGCAGACATTGCATTATTTTCTGCTACGAAGCGTGAGTGTCTTTTAACAGCGTTTAGCAAGTTATTTATAACAGCGGATTTTAAAACTTACAGAGTTGAATGAATAACTTTGCGCATGGTATAAGCTAAGCCGCAGACAAAATTTCAACGCGAACGCCGTCAATAAAATTTTCACGCGAACAAGCTTTCTGTTTATGTATAAATTTTCAAAAATTGTATAAAAGTTTCGTTGAATTTTTATAATTTTAGCATTATTTCTCTCAGCAGTGCTAACGTCAATTTAATTCAAGCACAGACAGTTTTTGTGGCTTTTTTAGTGTAGGAGTCTACATTTTTTAAAACGATAAACACAGTTGTTACAGTGAAGCCAAGAGTAGGGAATTTTTCCTTATTGTAGGGAATTCATTGGAATATTTTAAAGGAAAGGAAAAAGGTCAGATTTTCCATTTTAAAGAAAATTTAGAGACTTTTTAAAACTCTGTTTTTCTTGCTTTTACATTGCGGTGTAATTTTAAAATTTTGTTACAGTATGACGCGAGATATTTCATACAGAGAGGAAACATCTTTTGGTAAATATTATATAGAGTTAATGAAAGGCAAAGAAATGTCCGATTTTCTTGGGAATACAGTTTGTATGCAAAATAAAAACAAAATTCTGTTTTTTTTTTTGTTTAGTATATAAATTAAGAATTTTTAAATATTCAAATGCGCTCTTAGAAAAAAACTTTCTTTCCATTCCGGCTCACATTCTTTTAACTTGTACAAAATTTTTTTAAGAATTCAGAAATAAGATTTTGATTGCTTTCTAAGATCTCCACATCCTTATTTTAAAAATTTTGCATTAGCAATGAATGCGAAGAATGATAAAGGAAATGATGCAACAGCTCTTAAGTTAATCCAAAGACTTCCCTTAAAAATTAAATTATTTTTGAAGAAATGTAATTAGTACAAACATTTTAGAATTATGATGGCATAAACGCACATATTGGAGGTTGTTAAAACTAAAAATTTATGTTAATTTTTTCTGTTATTTAATTTTTTGTCTGGCGATATGAATGTACAAAATTTTAAAAACTCAAACAAAATGTTCTTTTTCCCTAAAATCAATGAATTTTTAGAAAAGGGAAAAATGTATGGAACTTTTTTTGCGTGTAGAGAAAAACGGGGGAATTTTTTCGAGACACTTCGGTATTGTTTATGAATTCCAAAGTAATTTAATCAAATGCACATCCTACGCAAGTTTTATTAATAAGATATGTACGACATTATTTAAATTTTAGATATATTTATTTTTACTCTCTTTTCATTTTCCAAAACTCTACTTGAGCGCCAAAAAAAACTTCAAAACGAATTTTTTTTAAAAAGTGTTCAACTGAATTTTTAAACTTTAATTTTTCAGGAACCTACCATGTCTTAACCTATTGAATTTCCTTATATGATTATCCAAGGCGTTATTGTCTTCCATTCACCCTTTTTTGTTTCAGTTTCACATTCATTTTAAATTGGTAAGCATATTTGTGATTCACTCTACTTGTTCTTAAGAGGGTGAAAAATGTTTAAAAAGAAGTCAACGGAACTACTTTTGAATTAAGTTCCATACGCATTAATCAAATCTGCCATATTACAAAATCAACTGACAAACTTTTTGTATTTTTTTTCCAAAACTTGCTAAATTTTAAGGATAAAATAATGTTTTCTTTCATTTAAGTGTCACACAAGTCCACTAGAAAGCAAGCTGAATAAACTATATCTTTTGACCTTTTGATTATTTTTATTTGTGTTTTGGCTATTAATCATTGAAAATAGCTTACACCTTCACATCCTTAATTTTCAGTCTTAAATTAACTTTCTCATTTATTATTTAATTTGTTTTTGTTTATATGAACTTTCTATCTCTTTCCAAGCACTTTGCCAAGCCATTCCTATCTAAAATTGTCCTCTTTTCTTTTACAGAATCATTGTTGCTTTAATCACATTACACAATGTTCATCAATAATTTCTTAACAGAGTTTTTGTATCGTTTTCAAATCCTTTTTAGCCAAACAAAACATATCACTCTGCTCGTTCTACTTATCTGTTGACCCTTGTAATATGTTATGAGTTAAGCCTGTGGCTATTTTTTTTAATATCGGTTTATACGTTATCAAAGCTAAAGAATTTGTGTATATTATATGCCTGAGCTTATACCTTTCAGTTGAATACCTACTTAAATCTTGTTTAACCGCAACAAAATCAAGTAATTAATAAATAAATGTCAAAGATTTTCTTACTTGCAGATAAAAGATTAACTCATTTACAAAAACATTTGGAGCATAAAAGAAGCCTTATTGATTGTAACTCCTTTTTGATTTTGAATAATCAACAAACTAAAAACATCAGCAAAGAAAAACAGTATTGTTTTATGTAAAGATAATAAAATTTTGATGTGATTTATATCTCATTTTGTTTTAAAGGGATTTCAATGGTTGTTGAACTTTTTGGAATATTTTTAAAATGTATGAGCCTAAGAATGGTTTTTTAAAGAAATAATCGAAAATGTCTAGTTAAATCATAACCTAAACACACCAGCAAGAGCAGCAAATGCCGGTATTGCTCTCTATACCTGCAAAGAGCCATAGGCAACAGATGGGGCATCAACCCCAAAACAGGTAATTGGGTATTTTAAATGGTCGTCAAGCCCATAATACTAATGTATGGAGCAGTCGCCTGGTGGCCGGCCTTAGGCAAATTTATCTACTCCGAAATTATAGATAGAATTTTACGAACATCAGCCTCCATGAATACGGGTGCACCTCACACTACCCCATCAAAAGCGTTGTTCACAATGTTGCACTGGCTTCCTGCCGATTCAATGGTCAAACAATTGGCCATGACCTCGGCAGTTAGACTCAGTGCCACTGGATCATGGAAATCAGTAGTTGATGGACATGCGAATATTATCAGACAGTTTGAGAATTTTTCCGAACTTATCATGCCGGAAAAAAGATTTGCAGTGTCAATCTCAGACACTGCATACCGTAGGGAAGTGCTTGAGGTATACACCGACGGCTACAAATCAGGCTTAGGGGTGGGAGGAGACATTTACAATCCTAAATGTAAATGGCGCTTTAAACTATTAGTTAATTATACTCGTACCATAACTCAAGCGGAAATATCGGCAATAAAAAGGGCAGTTAACTGGTTAAGGTTCAATAGGGTATATAGGCAGGATATTCGAATATGTACTGATAGTAAGGCTGCACTGAACGCTCTATCGGGTGTTTATAGAACATCTGAACTGGTAAAGGAATGCCTGATATCCTTTAACGATATGGCATCACACTTCAACCTGGAGCTGGTCTGGGTACCAGGACATGCAGACGTGTCTGGCAATATAATCACGGAAAAGCTTGCCAAGAAAGGCTCCCCTTTGCAAGAATGGAACACCGACCGGCTAGTAGGAGTACCACTAAAGCGCTGTAAAATCATCATAAAGCAGAAACTAATAAGGATGGCACAATCTCGATGGTTCAATGAGTCCACTTGTGCAGTCTCCAGATCAACCTGGCCACAATATGATCAAGCAAAACCTACCATCATACTAGGGACATCTCGACATCAGCTGCGTATACTCGTGGCAGTTCTAATAGGGCACTGTTTCATAGAGCCCACGCAAATAGGTTAAATCTACCGGTTAACAACTTCTGTAGAAGCTCTTAAAATGATTTGGGGGTAGAAACTATCAAGCACCTCCTCTGTCAATGTCCACCTCTGTCTTATCACAGAGCCATGTATCTAGGTAACTCGACTTTATCCGAACTCGCAGACGGAATGCAATCTGAAAAGAATAAACCAGTTTATTGAGAAAACGGGGTGGTTCAACACCGACCATAACATAGGATAGTAGGATAATCTATTCACTGTGCATATCAAGTGCCACAACGGGAGCTATTTTGCTGGACCCGGCTGCTTGCAGCTGGAGGCCTGTGCAACCTAACCTAACCATAAAACGAGCACCAAGAGTTTACAAAACAGGAAGTTTCTCAAAAATCTCCAGTCTCAAAAAACACTTGAAAATCATTTTTTATATATTGTTTTTGTGCAACTTTTTCGATTTCATAGGATGGTGAACAATTAATTTCATGCATCCTAATTTTCTGTTTGAAAAAATAAAAACCGAAGGAGATCAAATTAGAGAACAGTATTTAGGATTGTACAGTTGGAACAGTTTAGACAAAAATCGTTGACAAAATCCGAACTGTGTTTGTAAATTTTTTCTGTTTCCAAAATTTAAATAAATCAGTTGGTAGAAAACCATTCGAGTCGAAAGTCATAAGTAGAAAAGAAACTAATTTCAAAGTGGTGTGAGTTCTAACATTGATGTGGACTTAAAAAGGCAGGAAAATCGATCAATGATATCAATCTATATAACAAGAAACTATGCTGGAAATTAAACGGAAAATTTTAATCTTATTTTGCTAAGACTAACTGAATTTTACTCGTTTTTATAACTTACGCTCACTTGCGAATTTAAGGCCGGAGCTATCATTAGTTATTAATTCTTTAAAAACGTCTATCGCGAAGTCAGTATCAACAGTGGCAAGCACTGCAGATCAATTGATTTTGCCAGAATCGAACGACATGGACGGGAACACTAGGTTTTTTTATTTATTTTAAAGAGAAGTAACACTCAGGCAATTAGTATGCCTACCAAACCAGTAGATGTGTTACCTTCTTTGGGATAGGGATAGTGAGAGAGGACAGATGGTGAAAGTGAGAAAACATAATTTTTTACAACTCTGATATTTCGCGTTGTGTTAGTTTTTAGATCAGAGTTGCAGCGCCTTTGATATCAAGTCATTTTATTAACTATTTTACTTCGCCTACGAAGGAGGGCGCTAGCATACACCAGTATGAATTGCTGCCGGTACTGCTCAGTGACCAGTCCAACAACAACAAATACAATGGCATACTAATGCACATCTGAAAAAATGCTGGATGTTATGACTTGCCTGAAACTGGACTTGAACCCACGTTCTTAGACATCATTTGCTTTGTAGTCAACGCGAATCTACTTCAGCCAATAGCGCCAGCAAGATGAAATATTTTAAGATTATCGTGGTGGTGGCGAATAATCATTTTTCTGTTGTATTTTCTGAATTCATCGAAATCCGCTAAAAATCGTTCGATTTTCTGAGAACTCAGAACGTTAATTAATTTCTGGCAGATCCTTCAAATTATTCTCTTCCAGTCCGCTTGAGCAGCCCAAGGCGGCGGCAGACATTAGAAAGTTATCATACCCTACAATGCCATTAATGGTCCTTTTATATAAAAGTTACTACCTTTAAAATCTCTCGCACTGCTTATATCATTACATTTAAACATCCAGCCAACCTTTATGCAAAACTGAGAATCACTTTAAATAACGTTTGTATAAAATTACAATGAAAAAATCTTTAATGCACTAAATTTTGTTTTCGCTTTTTTTAATGTTCAAAAAATAAAAAATTTGTTTTTTGCTCATAAAACTGAAAGCATTAAATCCAAAAAACTTGTTTTATGAAAACCAGCAACTGATTTTCAAACCGAAAATAGTTTCGACCAATTCTGTTTTAAATTTTGTTTACACAAATTGATAAGAAAAACTTTTTTATGATTTAAAGAGATTATTTCTTAAGTAACAACAACATCCTAACATGCTGAATGACACAGTGGTGGTGGGTGGGTGATAAGTTGAATTTTTGAGATGGGCGTATAATTCTCCTGGTGTTAAGCTGATTATCAATTGTAAAAAGTTGAGTTAAAAAGTAGAACTAGAGCCTTAGTGTGAGGGTTGGAACTTCATCTTTCAATAAACGAGTATTGCACTCTCAAATCATGTCAAAGGTCACAGCTGGTGAAAATTTGTTGGCACTAACTGTTACACTTGCTGTAAGGGATTAATATAAAAACTGTAAGTTTATTTGAAGGAAAAAACTCTAACAAACAATCAAATAACAAATAAGAAATTATTTATCATTGGTATTTTTTCCTGCATCCTGATTCTTAACTTTTGTTTTTTGGCCGTTAACTTACAATATGATGTAAGAGTTTTCCAGAGTCACATGTGTTGGTGGCAATTTTTTTTCTTTTTCTTATGGATAAATTCTTTATCATTCTTAGCGTTTGTCGGGATTTTTTTTTTGTATTTTCTATGTTGCTATTCGTAGTGCATTGTAAATGCGAATGTTTACTTAGTAAAAAAATTGACACGTAATCTAGCGACAAAAGTCTCATAATTTATGATGTTGTTTTGTTTTTGGCGAATAAAGTTTTATTTTTAGTTTAATATGAGTTCCTTTTGGAAACATATGAAACATTATAAGCAATGCTTTTGATAAATATTTGGGGTTGTTGTTACGTTAAATGTTGGCTTAAGTGATATTAGATTATGGGAAGTAAACTGCTGTTAGACACATTTTATTTATACTAAAACAGAGAACATGTTATTTAACATCAAGTTAAAATTTTTTTGCATGCACATAAGAATTTCAATTATCCAAAAGATTTATTAAGAAAAACATCTGCAAAGGAACGTATGCCAAAACCTCGGAATAGAGGAAAACGGCACTGAAGGTTTACTTACAGTTTTCTCAAATTATTCCCGAAAGAGTTTTACATATTATTAAACACTGTATCCGGCAAAGTTTTTGCAAAAAATTTAAATATTTTTGATTATTTATAAAAGTTGTTAAAAGTTATATTATTCCTTTACTTAAAAGGAAAAATCTTGTTTTGTGCCGCACACACACACACATTAATAGAAAAATAAAAAGGTATTCTCCCCTCATGAAAAGAATAAACAATACATTTGAATACATTTTTTTCAAAAAATTAAAAGCGATACGAAGAATATGGCTGATTTCCAAAACTTTTGTATACAGTTGTACTACCGTATTTGAATCATGAACATAAACAAAGTTCCTAAACAATGCAACCATGTGCTTATTTTGTCTTGACGTTATGAAATATAGTTGATGCAATGAATTAAAAAGTAAAATTGGAATTTTTTTTTCGCTGAAATATATATTAAACATGTTTTAGCTGTTTTATTTTAACACTTCACAAAAAATAAATTAACTTACCATTACATTCTTAACTCTAAAATGCCGTTTTTTGAGATATGACTACCTACCAATAAAGGAACGGTATGTATATTCACTGCCGTGTATTGAGTAACTTGTTGTGGAAATTAAAGTTTCTACTTTAATAAAATTAAGCTTATGTATAGTATAAGAAAATATATTCACAATGGAAAAAAGTAAAGATCAATGAAAATAGGTATTTTACTTGGTTTTATTTAGAAGAATTCCAAAAACTGTTCTTCTTTACAAGCAATATTTATTAAAGCTTACAACTGTTGATATGAAAAAACTTAATGCTTAAAATTTCAGAAACTATAGAGAATTTTAAGAAGGGAATATTCAAAATGTATTTACCGCATGTCTAATATTTTTTTAATGGTCAGTGCGTCAAAATATAAAGTTTAAACAGTTTTATTTTATTAAAATAATCTAATTTATTTTGAGCACTAGGTAAATTATATTTAAAAACGTTAACAATATTTTTATTAAAAACACAGATATTTCTCCACTTCTTTTGTGTGGCTTCTTCATATATAGAATTTCATAATCCACACAAAGATGTGGCGAAATATCGGTGTTTTTAATAAAAATTTTAATAACTGGTTGTTATTACTCTCTATCAATGGAATACTTAGTTCGAATTTATTATGCTCAAAAAAAAAAATATTGAGACTTGTAACCTACTTCTGATGTATACTGTAAGTTTTTATAAATTTTTTATCTATACGAAAAAAGCTTTCTAAATCATTAAAATCATTTACATATAATACGGTAAATGATAATAAACTTCTACTTTTGACAACTTTTTTTGTGTAAATTTTCATTATCTCCACGATTGAAGTGATATTTTCCAGATTTTGAAGCTTTATTTTACCTTTTCCTTGTAAGTTTTGTAACTTTTTTCAAATTCTTTTATTCAAGCAATTTAAGTGCCAATTTAAAATTTCCGTAATACGTTAAAGCTTAGTTGATTTTCATCTGACTTTTTTTCACTCATACTTTTAAAATACAAAAAGCGTTTTTCGAGTTTTAAACGGAAAAATAAATGATGCTCACAAAATGTTGTCGCTAATTAAACTACTCCGGTTATCCGTAGAGTTTGAATTTTAAAAATATGAGGGAAAGTGCGAACATAAACATGTTATATTATTTATGTAAACTGCTATAAAAATTCTACTTGCTACGGTTCGTCATGTAAAATTTTGTCTTACCATTTTTGACGATGAGCTAATTTGAGGGAAACGTAAACTCTTATTGCTGTTTCAAAAACATAAGAACGTTGTTGGGTACTACGATTTAACTCCAGGGACTTGTTAAAAGTTTAAAGCCTTTAGTTATTTACAATCAACATAATTGTTTATTGTTTGTTCTAATGTGTCGCTGTGTTTAATTTGGTTGCTCTTTTAAGGGAGGACATAAGCAATAACAAAGAGCTTAAGTAAAACATAGCGAAGCCCTTTAAATGAAACAGTTTGGCTAGATTATATTTTAAGGAATAAATCTGTAAGTGTTAAATCTAAACTTGTATGTGTACACAAAGAGAATACTTATGTCAAGGACATTTTGATGTTAACAAAAATAAACTAACATGCATATGAAGCAGAGTTCCCAATTGGGAAATATTTCTCAAGGACTCCACAATTTCTTTTTTAATATTTATATGTACGTTTTATTTCCATTTAGTCAATGCAAGATAGATTTTCGTTTAACTGCTTAAAATTGAATCACAGTCGTCAATGACATTACAGAAAGAGTTCTGATAAGAGAATCTTTACAAAGAAACAGTGATGATTAGTAAAAATCATAACATAAGTAAAACATTAATTGTATTCTACGCAATTACCAAAATCATTAAAAAATATTATTTAGATATGCTTCAACATAATCCTCTTGTTTTCAGAGGAATTAGTACTGTTGAGGTGAAAGACTACGCTATAACAGTTAAATTATATTTGCGAGATAATCAAGCATTCATACTTAATTGGAAATCCAGTGGAGTGTCCACGCCATACTAAAGACATTGGATCTAAAATTAATTAATTCCCGGGACATTTGCATAAATTTTGTAGTGAACTAGCAATGCTTAAAAGTTTTAATTATGAAAACACCTTCTCCACAAAATATAAAAAAACTATAAAGATTCGATAATAATATTATATTTGTTTAATTCGCTTTATTTAGAAAATTTCCCTATTGTTTTTTTTTGAGGCCCTTCAAAAAACAAAAGTACCGCAAATGAGGAAGGACTGATATTTTTAGTACATTTATTGTTTCAAATACTATTTGAATGTCTTGAATTGGTTACTTCTTTTCAGCGCAAATAGTAATTTTTAAGCAAAAATTAGAAACCGGTTATCTTTAAATTCATTAAATGTGTTACTGCATATTAATTACGGTTAAAAAATTGAAAATACATGTTGTAGCATTTTCAACTGCCTTTAAATGCTTGTAGAAAAATAAATTCGAACGAGCCATATCAAAAATCTCAATATTTCATTATAATTCTTTTGTGGCCTGATTGCGAAGACAAAATGGATATTTTTGATAGCGAAATCAATGCAAATAACAATCGATTGAAATGCTATCATGAATTTCATTCGTCTTTAAATTCTTTTTTTCAATCGATTCCTTATAATTCAGAATTTACAAAAATTGGTAATCTACACATCGCTCCTTTAATACAGCATGATCATATCTTAAGAACCTAAAACTTTTAAGTTACTTAGAACAAAATGATGCTGAAGGTATTTCTCAAGGTGCAAAAAGCTTTTGAGTAGCATATGTATGCTTAATCCAAAGCAAATGACTACTCACTAAAAAGCCAATACAGGACATATTTATATCTAAAGTTTTTTATATTTCACTTTTGATAAATAAGTACGTTGTAACAAAGGAGTGATATCTTTTATTAAATGAATTGGGATTTTATTTTAATTAATATGTTAATAAATTCTGCTATTTGATCTCAAATTATTTGTTTTGAATCATAAACCTTAAATTGTATTTTACTTTTTTTCTTAATAAGAAAAGTAACAGATACCAAAATGTACTCGTGTTCTCATATCTAGGAATATTAAGAAAAAAACTTAACAACAACGCTCCATTATTAATTATTAACAAAAAATGGACTGTGTTCCATGGCCTTAAAATTTAGGAATAACATTCATTGCTGAATTCTCATGGTCTAACCACATTTGTGTTATGGCAGATAAGGTACACGGAATGTTAGGAATCCTGTGATTGTGCAAGCTTTCACTCCATTTGATATACAATTGCTATTAGCTTAAAGTTATTTAAGATATGGGTGTGAAATATTTGCCAATTGGGACCGATATGCGCTGACTTGATGTAACCTATAATAATATAGTAAAATATGTATTTAACTGAATTAGAACTGATAGCATTTCGTCGTGCTCCTTTCAGCTGTACGCTATTTGTTTTAAAACCCTACTCAAATAAAAAAGCCTCCTTACGATGCAAAAATAATACACAGTAGTCTTCCGATTTAACGAACATTAATAAACATATCATTTAACGAACACTCAAATTTTTATTACTAATAAGTAAGAACCCTATATTACGAATAAAAATTTTATTTTGTACTTGGATTAACGAACAAATGTATAACAAAATAAAACACAAAGATGTCATTAAGTACTTCGCAATGTGTATTAAATGGACTTCTTGAGATATCCATTACAATACGCAAACACGTTTTTAAAGATATATTTATTTTAAATTACTATGATGTTAATAAAATATAAAAAAACTTTATACATATTTATAGTTATGAATAAAATATTCGGCGCTATTAATTTTCAATTTAGTACTGGATATAAAGAACAATTAGCTTTAACGAACAGGCCTGACAACCATCAGGTTCGTTAAATCAAAAAACTATTAAAGAACCCAAATATCCATTTAAAAAAATTATTTTTGCGAAATCTCTACGTGGTAAAAATTTTATTTCTCAATAGTATAAATTGCTTATCTCTTCGAGACAATTCTTTTACTACATAGGTAGTCTTTGGAACAGACTACCGTCAAACACTAAGCAACCCATCGTCCTTTAAAAAGGAATTATTTTTTATAATAAATAGACACTAATTTAATTATTTTTTATCAATTTAAGTCTATAACCAGTTCTTAATTTAATGATACAAGTTTGTGTTTAATTGCCATAAGACTTATTATCTCTGTAAATTATGAGATTTAGATCATGTTGTGATAGGAACTGAATAAGAAACCTCATAATAATAATATGTAGGAAAACTTTTAATATTGCTAATATTGCTAAATTTCAAACTGTATATATCTTCATTTACGAAACTATATTGCATGATTATATTTCTGAAGAAATAAATAAACTTCTATTAAGACTGAAAAAATCATATTGACATGTGTACTGCAACTTCAAATAATATTTTCTTTCTATTTTAAATTTCATTCTGTTTTTATTTTTAGTGTACTTGTTTATTTAATTAAATTTCACGCTTAACAAAATAAATGCAAATATAAACTATTACTTCCATTGTAAGGCTCCTTGTTGTGTGGAAATGTATTGTCTTTTAAAGTTTATTTGGTTCTACTCTTTTTGTTTTTGAAACATTCTTTTGTTTTGTGGAGATGCGTAAAATTTTCTTGGAGCAAAACAAAAATGTTAAACATTAAATTGGAATACACCCGAGTATAAAACATATTTATATATCGTAATATACAAGGATATTTTGAGCAGAATTATTGCTAAAATAAACTTATACAACTGTTTGTGTTTTCCTTTGTCGGTCTGTATGGTTGTTTGTGTTTTTGTTCATTTATTCTTTATCAAATTGCATCTGGTGTAATTGTGTCTCAAATTCTATCTTATAGTTTTGTACTAACCGCTAAAATTTAATTTACTTTGGTTGAAAGAGCACGATACTTTCAACAACATTTCTTTGGATAGTTTAATAGTTTAAGTTTTCATGCAAACTGTTTATTCTTGAGTAAATTAATTTTATTTAAGGACTGAAATTCTCACGCGTGTTGTGGTATTTGATGACAAAGTGTAAGAAAAAAATTTGAACTAATACAAAGTTTTTAATTAAAATAAAATGTGTGATGTATTATAATTTTTTTTTATTATTTTGATTTTCTTCTATCAGTGTAAGAACAAAAATCCTATTAAGTTTACTTCTTGAAGGCAAAGGAAAAGCCTAAATCTGGTATGATTGTCTAGTAAGAATATCGTCTCTTGAATAGCAATTATTTACTTTTCTTTAATACAATGTGCTATTATTATTACTAGTATTTCCGGTGGTCGAAGCAACCGAACATATTTCAGCTATAATTAATATAAGATTGAACATTAAATAAATATAATAAAATACGAAAACAGCGTTCAAACTAACTGTTATAATCAATTTTCGAAAAAAAACTATTATTCAGAGAACAGGTTTCAAAAATTCGTGATAAATTATTATTTCAATTTATCACGAATTTTTGAAACCTGCTCTCTGAATAATAGTTTTTTTTGGGCTTCCATATCCATTATTAAAGATTTTTTTTCGGTCTTCCATATCCATATTTATTTTTGGAGATACAGTTTGTTTATAAGGACTCACTCGCTTCAAATTACTCTACCTCGCTTACTTTTCGAGATATTGGCTATTTTATGGTTTTACACTAATTACGAAAATAGCGCCATCTTATGTGAGAATGATAGCAACGACACAAAAATATTACAAGTTGAGAATAAGTGGCATTAAAATTAGATAAAAAGTTGTCAAATTGAGAACTATAATTTAATAAAAATTGATAGAAATAATTAGTTAAACTATTGGTAAAATTTGAATAAAAAATAATTTAAGGAATTTTTAAGGAAGATAGCATTAAAAAAAGTGGAGAATATGCCTAAAACTGGATCAAAACATTTGCTGATTCTAACCAAAATCAATAAAAAAAAAGTTCGTCCTTGTGCAAAAGCCAGTGTACAAAATTTTTATAAAAATATCTTAAGATTTGTGAACTGTAGCGAGGTTATAGAAGACAGAAAAAATAAAAGTCTTTTTCAATGCCTTTAGAAGACCAATAGATTAAATGGTTACCAATGGTTTCATAATGGTTACCAAAGACCAAAAAATTAATAATCTTTCATAATGTTAATGGCAGGACTAAAATTTTGTGGGTAATTTGTAATTATTATTACTGAACCAATTTTTTCAGTTATTTTTTTTAACAAATCGCACAAACACATATTCGTATTCTGTTTCTTTTTCAAGCTGATAGATTCATGTGCAATAAGTGTTCTTACTTAGTACCAAGATTATATATTTATAGCTCCCGAAGTCCTGAACATATCTTATTAAAATATAGACTTTGGACAAAAATTACTTCAAAAACAACTAAGTTTTGTAAAAATGGGCTATATAATGTCAGATTAAATGCATAACAAAATATGGTCGTGTATAATTGTATAAAGTTTGAAAGAAACGTATTTTTAGATCCGATAGTTCTGTTGTCGAGATTTGATTTTTGCGATGAATTTCATTCAACATTTTTATAAATTTCTACAAGGCAAAAATACATTACAATACAATACATACATAATAAATGGCTTTTGACTATTTCATATACCTTTTATAGAAATTAATGGCAGTTCGGAGACCATTTTATATATCGTACCTTAATATAGAAAAGGCGTTTCGAATATATAAAATTTTTTTTAACATTAGGCAAAAAACTAATTAAAGAACTATAAAAAATCGCATATGTTGGATAAAAAATATTGCAAGAAATACGTAAGTCTACAGTTTTTGTAGTTAAAAACTATGCATAAGACTCTTCTAACGTTTTTCTATTTTTCCTTTGGAAGGTTTTATTTTAAGTTAGATATGACTTTACTAAATTGAAGAATCGATATACCAAACATTACAGAAAATAAAAAAGTACCGAGCATCTGCACTCAAAATTTTTATGTATTAAAAAAAGAAATCGTTTCGACGTTGCAACAATTTCAATTATATGCATATATTTTCACACAATTAAAACCATCATAAATAGCAAAGGAAACCCCTTCAAAAACTAATTTTTATGAATTGATGTGTTTAGTAGAAAAAAATTGATTTTCTCTAATAATTTCCCATTCACCACCCGCACTTTTCATGGTTTAATTTATAACACAAGTTCCCATTAAATTTTTTCCTCAAACATTTTTGCTCAAAAATATTATTGAGAAAATACTTGAAGAAAATTTAATTGTGACATATTTGATTTTGAATACAAACTCATTTCTAATATTAGTGACAGATTCTTTATTAGAAGGCTGTGTAACCCTTGTTGCTAGCAAACAGAAATTGCGAAACACAATTTTCTACAACTCAACGGAAATAGGAATTTTAAGTATTTCACTTCTATGCACAGGGTGGCAAACTTTATTTCGTTTAGTAACGGAAATCAGCATTTTATTGATTGTTAATTTTCATGCTTTCCGTCTGAAAGAATTTGTTTCAAAATGGTGTGTGCCACGTATGACATAATTTTGTTCCAGATTTTTTTTTTTAATTTTTGTTTTGTCAGCTAAATCAATCAGATTTTTATTGAGGAAGACTCTAGGAAATTATGAAATAAATTTCATTACAATACTTAATGTCATTTGCAGAAATGTATCATATATTTTAATTGTAATTGTGTGATAACTTTAAACAGTAAAAGGATTATTTTTTTGTCCAAGTTATTGATATAGTAAACTAAAGCAGAAAAATTTGTTTAGATAGTAGTTATTTCAACGAGACATTGGAAATTCTGCCAAATAAAACATGTTCTAAATAAATTTTATTTTCTAGTGAATACCACTACTAATCTTTCAATAATGTAAAAAAAGATTACAATTATATATATTTATTTTATAGCAGGAAATGAATTATACTTGAGCTGAAATTGAATGCACTGTAGATATATAATCGAATAAATAAATTGTTGAAAAATATTCCACACATAAACGAAAATACAGTCAAGTTTTAAAAGATGTGAATAAACAGTGAAACTTTGCCATTTTGAAAAAGGGTTGTTTTGTATTGAAAATAGTCTGCAATCAGAAAAATAAATATATGTACTTAAAACAAAATGAGTTTTAAATCAAGCATAAATGAAGATATATATACTAATGTGCGTAAGTTTTGTTAAAATTAATAAATACTCGTAAAAACCACATTTCATACATGACTCTTACAAATAATTTCAGTGGTGCTGGAGCGCTTCAAGTAAGTTGTAAAAGTAAATATTAAATATTTTTACTTATACATTTTCATATAAAATTAAAAATTTAGTCAATCATAAATATATCTGATTAGAGTTCTTGGTTTTAAATGAATTTGTAATGAAGTTTAAAGAAGACATTAAGAATTTTTGTGGTCATAATTTTCGAGTGGTCATTATAAATAATTAAAAAATTAAAAATATAATTCTATACGAACGTAAAAGAAAGTAAAAACCACAAAAATAATAAGTAATGGAAATAAGTGCCACACAGGCAGTAATATCGCTCACAAAATTTGAATTATCTAAAAATATATGATGAGAACCAACGCAGAAATGGCGCCCACAAACATGATTTCTGGCAAACTATTAAGATTCAGCAAAATCCCCGTAAAGGCTGTTTTGGTCAAAATGTAACTGTAAGAAATTTTATATCTTCTATATACTTCTATTTAACAACAGAAAAAAATTACAAGCAACACTGAATGCCCATATAATGCCCACTGAATGTCCTTTATAAATGCAAATCACCTCATAAAAACTTTTATAGAAGATGTTGGAAAGAAGAAGATGAAGGAGAACAGCTTATCAATTTTTGCTTTTCCCGTCTGAGAAAACAGGTGACTTTATAATATGCGCGAAACAGCGAAGCATATTACATTGAACTATCTCATGAACGAGAAAATGTGGGAATTTTAGATTTTTCCAATACGCTTCCCTTATATATCACAGATCCCTTTGTTAATAATATATTTGCATCCCCAATGATTCAAATTTCATCACATAATTATGTCTATGAATACAAAAAACTATTTGGACATCTTTCAGAAAAATCGAAATTTAACTGTTAATTTAGATCGCTTTCAAAAACGAAATAATTTTTTCGAAATTCAAGTATGTTGGAAAATTTTTATTGAAATAAATTATTTATAAATACCAGTAACTTGAATTTAATCTAATTTATATTTGCAATATTTTAGTAGGAATCAATTTGGATTGCATTCTTTTAATGCAAAGAACATAATCATTTATGTTTGTATGGCAAAACAAAAATAAATTCCGAGTCTTAATAAATAAATAAAATTTGGTTTTGATGAAGAACCGCTTAAGTATCATAATTCTTTTCTTTTCAAAAGAGAAAACTATATAAATAAAAATATAAAAATAGTAAATGCTGTATTAGAAACGTGAGAACTGGTTTAATTGTCATGCGCTCATATGCATATGAAACCTAATAATTACTAAACGGCAAAAATAAAAAAAAAGCATACGCGGTTACTGCTGAAAATGGGTAAAAAAGTTTCATCGATGCATGTTGCGTATTCAATCAAGTGAATACATTTTAATTGCCTTGATTTGTATGCAATTGCTCAAATGTAAACTAAACATATAATAACTTAAAAATCATACAGTCAATCCATGATTTAAAAGTTGTGTGTACTTCTAATATGGCATTTCAGAAAAGGGTAATTGAGTATTAATCAAACAAGAAGTTTTGTTTTCAGTTAAGTTCATCTTGCGTGTTTTATGATACAAAATCTTTATATATAGTACTCCATATATGTACATCAATATTTTTCAGTGACTCTTTAATTTATGCAAGATTTGTGTTCAATAGTATTTAACTGTATATTCATATTTGTATTAGGTAATATCGTTTGAAGTAAATTTCACTCTTATTCGGCACTCTTTATTCCAACATGTACAACATTTTCCTGAAATAATCTTAAAAAGACTAAATTTACCATCACTAAATTTTTACCATTCTGCATCGATTTATCTTATGTTCCACTTTGATTTCTGTTTCCCTTTCATTTCGCATATTTTCAGTATTTGTTTTAGTATTATTTAATATATTTAATGACCACAATTCCTGAATGCTCAACTTTATATCAATGAACTTAACTCATTATTTAAATGGAATTAGAGCTTTAAGGAAATGAGGAAAAGAGTTTGATTATTAAAAGTTTTCACAAACAATTTTATCGTAGAGTTTCAAACAAATCTGTTCAACACACCTTATATCGACAATGTTAGGATTACAAGATTTCCTGTTGCGATTCACTATATCAATGTGCAAAAAAACGAAAGCATCAGAATAAAATAAAAAAAAATCCTACTTTTATGAAAGACATTATTTAAAACTCAATATTCAAATACCCAAAGTGCTTTACACGGATTCAAGGAGAAAGTATTTCTTAAAATTTTTTATTTGAATAGCGTAAGTGCGGGTAATGTGGTTTAGTTGCTTTTTTAAAGTAACAATTTAAGAGCAACGGAAACAAACAGCGTTGTTCACTGGGTGCGTTTCGCACCATTTTCAGTGCTTTTTTAAATGTTTTTGTATGGGAAATTTCCAAGTTGGTAAGGGGTGCGCATTTTTTTTTAATTTCGGTGACGTTTTTAATTTTTGGTGGCACCAAAGCAAATTTAACACAACTTTTTTTCAGCGTGAGAAAAAAATCTTTGTACAATCAAATACACCTGTTTTATTTCAAATAATTTTTATAAATTTATTATCTTTTTTTAAAAAGTTTTATAAAATTAATGCACAAAAATATATCAAATGAACGCAAACACATATACTATGTGTGTACATATTTGTTAAGTTTTTAAAACTATATTGTAACAGGCAGATTAATTATTTTATTTAGCATTTTTTTAAATATTATATAGGGTAATTTTTGTTTTGAATTCGGGTACTCGATAACGTGAACAAACTCGAATATGTGAATTACCTTGGTAAAAATTAGTTCACGCGTTATCGCGAGTTCACTGTAGGTACACTTTGAAGTATGTTATTGTCTAGCGATAAAATGTTCTTTTCTCTATATATGCTCAATATAAATTTTTTTTTAAATTCTTTCCATAAAAGTGTAAAAAGTGTTTTAAATTAGCTTGAAAATCAATAACAAGATGTTTATACACATCTAAGTACACATGTACCCAACTTCTGTGTTATCCTTTTCTTTATTTTAATAATACGAACACTAAATTAAAGTAAGATTTGCATTCACGTCCAAGTCAAGTGGTCGCATTTTGACCACCGCCCGTAGAATCGTAGTATATGCAATTGCTCCGTATATGTAGTCGTTTCCTTAAATATAAAATATTAATGTTTTAAATATAAAAAATAAATATTTTGTACCATTGCGAGTTCTGCGATCAAAATTGCTACGTCGTGTTCTTAGGGTATAACCTGTAAATTTGTTTAAGATGAAACGGTGAAATTTATTTAATTTCATGAAGCGATTGGGATGAACTTACAAAATGCAATCTAATTTTCAAGCCTTGCTCTAATCGCAATTTATTGCGCTGTTGAAGCAGCAAAAACAATAATTAGAAATAAAATATTTACTCCTTTTCATCCTTTCAAATTTGTATTGTCGCTTAAAAAAAAATAAACAATTATCCAGAATTTTGTAATGTACAATGGTACGACCTAAGTAAAATAATAAAATGAGCACGTGGCTACTTTTAAACGTACATATGTAGTGATTATAATTTAGAAAACATACTCAGGACTGGCCATTTTGATTCAGATCCCGTTGCGTGTTTATAACAGGGTTGCATTGTAGTTAAAAAATAGGGGTAGGACAGAGGTTTCTAAATATACGTGATATTTGTAGCTGTTCCATCATTATTGGCATTTGTATTATTACTATAATGGTAATTTAAAACCAATCAACTACTTAAAATGAATACAAAGACAATTTACGAACCATTAAAAAATCAAATATGTTTTAAATACTATACAAAAGGCTGAGGATATATGTTATGCTTCCCTTCTACTTGAATAGAGTATCTAATAATAATTTACATGAACGCAATGGGATCTTAGTTTGGCAACTCATTTGTAGGCTTTTTATTTTCATTTTGGTCTTTATTTTCTAAATAAACTTCAATTTAATTTTGAAGAATATTTTCTAGTTGAAAGAATTAAATTAATTATCGTTTAAAAGCAAGCTTCTTTAAAAATATATTCAATTTTGTTTTATTGTATAGCTGCTTTTTAAATAATTTTAAGTGAAACATATATGTAGTTGGGAAAATTATTTGGTCTATTAGTCGCCTATATTTTCAGCATATGCATATTTTAACAACTACTTTACTTATTGTATGCACAATCACATCATGCACTTCAAACTCACTTCCTACTATAGAGACATACATAGCTTGTGGAGGATATAAAGGACATTTTTGCATGCTTTTTATTTGCTTGCAATATTGTTGGCATTGCATTACATTACTGTTGTTGTTGTTAAAATTTGTTGCCCTATTTTATATAAACATTCGCATATTCATACAAGACAGCTTTTACAAATACAAAATATTTGTTTATTATCCTTTGAGCCATTTTTCACATTGTTCTCTGTTGGCAGCTTTTGTCTTATATGTTTCTTTCGTATTAAAACGCCTTCAGATTTTATTTATGAAATCATAACAAGAAGAACATCGGCAACAACATATTTTTTGTACAATATTCTCATATAAATAATGAACCATGTAGAATGAAAAACTAAAAATAAACTACAAGTAGATGTACAAGAGTGAAAATAAGAAATATTTAAGTTTCTATGCATATTACTTTATGAAATAGCATCATGCTGGCTGATAGAGAGTTATAGCAGGTCACGATGTGGGAAATGAATACCCTACAATGGCAATAAAAGCGAATTGCAATCATTCATCAATCTCTATATACCAAATGTACATTAGATATAGTTGCACAGAATGATTACAAACGAAATGCTGTGATTAATAAATATTCATCCTTGTTGAAATGAGAAAATACAAAGATAATATATGGGTGGACGAACCATATGTTAAGCAAATCCTAGTGTAACTTGCAATACACTTACCTCGGTACGCGGCTACATTTTGCGTTTTCAACCAAAATTTTTTCTTTTAAAAAATTTCCTTAAACTTTTTCAGAACTACTAGCTTTAAAAAAAATGTTGTATTTTTGCTGCCGTACAGGTAAATAATATTTTATATTTTGTGTGAGTGACCAATTTACTCTTAACACGATTAACTACGTGCCAATGTACCCGGGTACCATCTGAACTTGTTTTATATGAGCAGGAGGCTTTGGAAGTATAATTTTTTTAAGCTGTTAGTAGCTCTGCATATATAAATAAAAGTATTTATAAAATATAAGTTAAACAATTTATTTCATGCAAAAAACATAAAAAACAAAATTCAGTTTATAATAAAAAACAAAAGATTTTAATATTTAGTGCAAAAATTGAACGATTAATCGAATGTTCATTGCAGATTGGTTTGGAACAGCCGATTCCAGGCCAATCCCATATATCAAATAAAAGTATTATTCAGAGACATATTTACAAGTAGTAACAAATTTTGTATAAAATATAAATATAAAGAAATTCCAATGTTCGTTCATTTGGTTGAACTAAATTCCATTGAGTAGGGTGTTGAAATTTTTCTCATTAATATTTGTTTTACAAGTGAGTATACAGACATTTTGAAAATATTGCACTCTATTATTTCATATTTGGAGCAGCATTAGCAGTATGGCACCATATTATGTAGGATTTAAAATTTATATAAAAATAATGAAGGAAACCAAGTATTTTATCCTTATTTTTATTGTTTGTTTCTGATTCCTTTTTCATGTTGTAAATTATTACATATTGTAATCATAAGTTTAAAAAAATTCTTTGTTATAAAAATTAATATTATCCACACATAAGGACATTTATTGCAAACAAAGGGTAGTTAATACTGAGGTGCTTTTCTAATGTCGTCATTTAGACAAATATAAGGTATTTTGTTCCAAATTCGGACCATTGTTAATTGAACATTGTATGATATCACTGTGTGTAATTTTTTAAATAATAACCATATACGGACACCACATCATCAACATTTTGCAATGGCTTTCCAATATTATTTCGTTTTCTTTGTAATTGCGATTCGCGCTCACCTCTGAACCAATTCCAATGTAACTCGTGAAGACCAAGAGGAAGTGTGGAGGAACAAATGAAACAACATAGACTGAAAAATGCACCTCCGGTTGACAACACTCAAGACATCTTTCTGCCAACGCTCCATATTAAAATGGGTATTGTTAAAAAAATTTCGGGAAATTTTTCACTTTTGCGGCTACCTGAGCGCTACCTAAACGGTTTTAAGAATCATTCCTAGGAAGTTTAAAGGTTCTACAAAGCTGTTTGTTGACATCTTAGGTACATTTTTGTAGTTGATTGTTTTGTTGAATTTTTACCGGTTTGCTACCTATGGACCTGAACAGTGGAAAAAAGGCAAAAAAATCGAAATTTTTTAAATTTTTTGCGATTGAAGATGAAGATTTTTTTGATTTTATATGTTCACAATATTTGTTCTTTAAGACAAGGTCTACAACTCTGCCTCAGAGAGTAAATCAAATTCCAAACGATTTGAAAGATATGAGCCTGAGAAAATGATTAGTATTTTGCAAAAATGACACCGGGCCCCAAATCTTTGGGGCCCAAAAAAAGTGCATTACTTTGGGCATAACTGGGAGACATGGATCTTCTTTTTTATGGTCTTTTGTCATGTAGTGGTGTCCGTACAAGGTTATTTTTTCCGTGTTGCACTGTGTATTTTGTGATGAACAAACTGAACGAATTACTGCGTATAACAACAAAGATATAATTTTTATTTTTCAACATCGTTTTAATTTCGAGGATAACATGTTGAACACTTAAACAAAATACTGCAATTTACGGCAGTATTTCAAAAAACTAATTTAGCGAATGAAATTTCTATATAAATTTGTTTTGAAATATTTACCTCCAATTCAGTCACTCCCTGCAAAACACATAATACGTTTGCTCAAAATGCAACAATCAATGTTTTGTTGATGAAGGCGCCCTGATTTTGGCTAAAATTTAGAAAAATTTTTCTTAAAAACGCTATCAAATGCTAGACACATAAAATGTTCATTTATTTTAGTCAAATGATATGCAATGACGCCGAAGAACTCATATATCATGTTCTATTATAAATGCGCTTGTATTTATGGTCTATTGTCCAACTTTTATTTAAAGCAACTAGGACAAACAATTTGTTTTCTTTGACATGAAGCATGTTGAAATTATTTATTCAGCAATTTATTCTTTTTGTTTTTATTGTGTTGAAAATCATCATCAGGAATTTCCAAGAATTATGATTTTTTTTTATGAGCAACTACCGTTAGGAAGCTTTACAATTAAAAGGAAGCCTGCTTCCTTTCACCTAATTTGACACAAAAATCATTTCATTTCGTTTTATTTTTCTGTTACGTTTCAGAAAATCGTTCTTGGTAGCTCATGATAATAGCTTAGGTTAATTCGAAAAAAACCGGCTTATGAAGGTTAAGCTGTTAAAAATACAACCATGTAGCACCTTATTTGTTAAAAGTTTCATTATGCAAGCTATTGCCAGTGCTGCCATAGATTTCTTCAATCAAAGCAACTTTTAATTTACTGTTGCAATAGTTTGCAGACATGTTGCACAAATATGGATGCTCCGTAGATTAATGGGTATTGTGCAAGACCATTAACGTAGGAGTCGCAGGTTCTATTCCTGCCAAAACCAAGACAAAAAAAACGTAACAAAAATTCACTGACTTTGGAAATACAGTTTTTGCGTTGTTAGCTGTTTCCGAAAAACCACAGTAAATATTGAAGCCCGATGCGAATATGCTAGCTATGATTGTGCGACTATTTTATGTTAAATTAATAACACAAAAATTTAGTTTTTTTTTTGGAATGTAATTTTTGCTTTTAATGTAATAAAAATGTAATAAAGCAAAACTATCATAAAAAATTATATGTATGTTCCAGCCAGCGTTCTTAGTTAGGGGATTTGTTCTCAAACAGGAGATTTTTTTCTGTGATCGGCGGTAAACATTTCGGGGTTTTTTTGGGAAAAAGCTCTTTTTACGCTGGAGATATTCGGGTATAATATATTATTATAAATATTGTTTTTAAGTTTTTCTCTTTTGTATTCAATTTCATGTACATATTGACATATTGTATCATTGCTGGTAACATTAAAAAAATTCGCAAAAGTATGCAGTATGACTTATTAGGAGCTCTTATTAGAATAAATATATTTTTTTAAATAATTAAGTATGCTGTGCCGAATTTATTCCATCTTCACAAATGATAACACTTTTCAATACAATAAACATGTACAACAAAATTGAATTGGCTGATGAATCAGAAGATTTTGGTTCTAAAGTTTTTAAAATGATAAACATTGATACGTATTTGTTATTTATATTTCCATGTACATATTTAGAACTCCAGGTAAATAACATTACACAAATTGATGTAATTAAGTAAATTAATATATGCATGTATTTCCTTTGACATAAAATTATTTAATTTTTAAGGATATGTAGGATGAGATTAATATAATTATTTCGACCTTTTGATTAGTTTCCAATTTATAAATTAACAAATAACAAAAAGCGTTATTGTATTCAATATTTCGCAAATTTTGTTTAAAAAAAAGTTTAATATTGTTTAGGGAATTTTTACAAATAAATGCTAAATATTCCAGAAGAATCTATCTGTTGTGACTGAGAAATATTAAATTTGATAAAGCTTTCTGTTATTTGTTAATTTATAAGCTTCAAAATTCTTAGTACAGATCTGTGGCGATTTTGGGGATAAGAAATTTGCTATTTTGGGGAATTCGGGGAATGAAAAATTGCAAATCGGGGATAATATGCTATTATCGGAAATTGCAGTTGAAAAATTTATATAAAAGGGAACTAACTAATAAATTACTAACTATGTCAGTATTTTATGTTTATAAAATAAGTTGTGTAAAAAATTATTTTTTTGCTGCCAACACTCTTCAGTGACCAGTGCTATGCCTTTGTAACCTAAACAGTCCAATAACAACAAATACAATGTTATACTAATGCACATCTGAAAAAATGGTGGATGTTGTAACTTACCTGAAATTGGCCTGGAACCCACGTACTCTCAATATATTAACTAAATTTTAAATTAATTTAATTTTAAAAATATCCTTTACGATAATCACACATTAAGAACTACTAAATAGTCATAGTAGTGATACTATTTCTTGCATATTCTAAAATTCAATTAAAAGTTACGATAATTTATTTATTTAAATAAAAAACTGTTTTGTTGTTAAAATGACATTTTGGGAGTATCAAGTAATAGCAACGAACGCGAGGTTTACGAAACTGGAAGAATCAAGTACATCTCAAATTCTTCGAATACTGCTTCCCGCTGACGAAATATTATTATGTATTAGCTTTGTGTGGTAGAATTCGGAAACAACTATTTTTGAATTATTGGAACCTTAGTGTAATTTGAAATTCACAAGAACCAAGAAATTACGACTTGGAAAGGTATAGTTCGTTATAGCTACTATTTTTACGCATGGCGTAATATGGTTGGTTTTGCAAAATAATATAGAATTATTAAGTAGTGGATTTAAAACCCCTATAGTCTCTTCCAAGTTGTCAAACATTATCGATCCCTAAGCTTTTAAACGAATAACAACTGATTTGCTCCTAACTAACAATCTATTTCGTTGATTTATATCTATTTATTTATTCAATTATTTATTTTGTTGCTTATTTAATAAATAAATGAATAATTAAACTGGATTGTTATTGGGACAATAATCAGGGTTAATAACTCATAAGTTAATACTCAAATTAGAGCGGAAAATACCACAACCAAAAGCGAGAAAAAGTATGCGAAAGTTTTAAAGAGTTGAGAAATTGTTGTCCTCTAAAATAATTTAGCAAACTCATTTTTCCCTGGAGCATCACGCAAGTTTTTTACAAAACAACTGAATAAAAGTTAAAATCGCAATTAGTATATAATAAGTGTATACGTTTAGCTTTTTTATATGTATTTTAATTTGTATATATGGCTAAATTTGAAAAACATTACAGTTAGAGTCAATCTTGAACTTGTTTTCTACAGTTTCTGATCCTAATTTTTTGAAAATGAAAAATTGTAAATCTTTTTTAAATTAGTTTCTTGTCTCGTTTTTTATGTTTTAATGGGCTATGCTCGAAAGTACAATTCTTGGAAGGTCTTCTAAATATGGCTGTTCAAGTTCACCTACTTTTCCTCCTGAGTCATATTCTTAAAATTTATAATAGGAAAAAGCATATACATATTTTATTTTGTAAAGTCTTATTGATCTCCGCTCCTTGATTCAACTTTTTACCAAAGGAACGATAAATAATATTTTACTATTTGCATACAATTTTATCAGCAGTATAATATAAGCAAAAGAGTTAAAGTGATGATGAATTACTCAAGGGTTTTGCTTTGCTTTTTCCTTTGCTTTTCTTTTCTCAATATGAACCAATATTAATGATTGATTATTTAAGAAAGTAAACATTAAAGGTATCATTAGATGTCGATATTTAAAGAAATTATTTTAACAAAATCAATGCTGAAATGAAACTTTTGTGTACATTTACTTTATTTCCTGTTTATATTTTATTTCTTTCCTTTTAAAAAGCGAGAGTTCTCTTTTTTGTTTAGTATTGTTTTTTTATATATTTAGAAAAAAACATTAACATCCCACGTCCTAAGTTAATAATTTGTCACCATAAAATGTTAACATATTTCACACGATACATATTTTTTTTATTATTCAAAGTAGACTGAAAAGTTTGTTGTTTTTAGAAGATGTTCAATATTCACAAGGGTTGTTTGTTTTTGGGAGTAATTTTTTCGCAAGGGTTTGTTTGTGTTGTTATTTAAGTGTATCCTTTGTCAACGTTCGATCATTTATTTTAATTAGCAACAGCGTCGATGATGTTGTAAGCAGTTGTGAAGTTTTTCCAAATGCATGTTGTCGGATACAGGGTGTTGTGATAAATGAGTTTTTTGCTAGTTGAAGTGTTTCTTTTCTATGGGCCACATCTCAGTTACGAAAAGTATTTACAATTTCTTAACACTTAACACTCATATTTATTTGACCCTTTTAGCATGAGTTTCTATAATTTATTCTAGTTGTATCTTTTGTTTGTTTTCTATTGCAGATTTTTACAAGTCTAAGGGGTTCTTTAATCTATACCACGGGTATCAATTTTTTAAGTCAAATATTTGTTTTATGGCATAAAAAATCTCAAACTAGATATATGCATTTGTAACGTGTGACTAATTTTATATACATCAAACAAAAAATACCCAATACAAAATTGTCATGATTATAACACTTTAATAACAGCATTGTTTTCATTTTCGTTACATCAGTCCTTCCGCAGTTGGCAGTTGTTCTATTTTTTGTTTAAATAAAACTAATATTTTATTCAATAACGCGATATTTGCGAAGTACTGAACAATTATTTTCAATCTTTAATGAAGATTTGAGTAAAATAAAAACTTATATTTTTGATATTTTTGTTTATTTTTCATTTTTATGGTAAATATATATTTTCTATGGAGATGTAAAAACTTATTGACCTTTCTAGTTTTTTTGCCGAGTGTTTCAATACGGCGATTTACTTTCAGTAACCTGCAATTAAAAATTTTTTATGACTCGATTTGTATGTACATATCAAAATTCAATATAAAAATGGTAAAAATTTCGCGGTAACATTTTGCGGAACTAAAGAATATTTGGGTTGCGGTGAAGCAACTTCTCGGACATAAACTGCAAAACTGATGAAACAATTTTAGCTGTTGGAACAAGTTAGTGTGATGAAGATTCGAACACGTACAAACAACTGAGAATATTGTAGCTAATAGAGCTGAGGAAAAACTAGGTTTTCCAATTTCTCGTCCAACTTTAAAATAATCGACCACTAATAATGCCGTTGTTGTCTTGACCGTGTGATTTCTTGAAGAGGCGATCACAGTGGGCCACTAAAAAACGATCGAATAATAGCTTAAGAGTTATTTTTTGGGGGCTACGTGAATAAAGTATATTTAAATAAGCTGCAATCTATTTTACATCTAAAAAATGGAATTCATGAAATTATCGAGGAACAACAGCCACAAATATGAGAATTGGTAATGCAAAATATAATAATTAGCCGTGGCAGCCATTTGGCTTATATTGCTTTTCATGGCACAACAATACCCTCCTCTTTACAAATAAATAAACATCATGTTGGAAACATACGAAATTCCGCAATTAGCACCTTCCAGATAAAGATAATTACGTTTAAATTTTGAATAGTTGAAAAATCTTTTATCTAATTACAAATCGTAGGGGTATTACAGATGTTTTAACCTCTCCAAATACTCATATATATATAATAATATTAAATAAAATCAAATTCAATATAAAATAATATTTGTCTAGCCAGCATATTTTTATTTGCTTAGACTTTCCCTTTACAATACATCTACTACTCTTACAACATAATTTCTTTTAATTACATTTTTTTTGTCTGCGCCACACTCAATCTAATTTGATTTTAGTAAGCTGCATAAAATCTCTTCATTTTCATTATAATCTTTGTTTTTCAAAATAAAGTTAATAAAAACAATTGAAAATAAATTTCAATAACAATTTATGAAAATTTTTATCTGAAATAATTGAATTTTAATAAATTTTATTGCATTGCCTCAAGAAAACATGAACAAAATCTTTGATTTCTTTTGCATACATAACTTAAGTAATATTTTATTTAATATACAAAAAAAGAGAGAAATATTTAAAATAAAATCTTAACAAACTATCTAAATATCTGCACTGACAATAATTAATGCAATATTTTACCAAAAATATTGTGATTACTATTTCGTAGAGTATACAAAATTCGTAAATATTTCGAAACAAGTTTTAGACTATAGTTTTTTAAATGTTTAATTTTTGTGTCTTATTAACTATGAAATTTTAATTATACTCGTACATACATATTTACATAAAAATATGTAAATTAAAGCTATTTTTAAATATACATCTTCAACGAGTTTGCCCTCGTAACCTAGAAAATATATTGCTGGACTGGGTTCGATTTCTGATAAATACAATAAGTGTTTCTGCAGAAAAGCTAAAAAGGCCTAAGAATCACTCTGTGTTTGTTAAAAAAAATGTTCGCACCCCAATATACACAACTTGTTTTATTTTAATATCATATAAATGTAAACCAGAATTTCCTAAAATTAATTAAATCATGAAAAAATTTTCAATCAAGTATTTTGTGGTGTGAAACTATGAAATGTTATGTACAGTGTACGAAAGATTTCTTGCATATATATTGTTTTGATTTTTTTCAGTGTATGTATTCATATAAATATTTTTAAAATGCCCAAAAGCTATTGAAAAACATAACATTTGGAAAGCAAAAAAATTTACTTAGATAAAATGAACAGTAAAATTTCACTTGATATTAAATTCAAGAAAATACGTGCAGTAACTTGACCCACAGGTATGAATATAAAAAAGTGCAATAATTTTCGGATCTACATATTTCACAGTACATTTTAAAGAATTTAATTTAGTTTTAGAGTATAGCAGCATTGTTACGATTTTATCTCAGTAGGAAATGGAAATTAAGGAAAGTTAAAATCGCCGTAGTAAAGCAAAAATAATAAAAACTTAAAAAATACGGCAAATATTGCAGCTATTAAAAATTTTAAATAAACGCTAGTATTCAGGACTGCAGGAATTTTAGGCAGCTGTAAGGAGTACGTGTAAAATATAATCGTCAATTTGAGGTTTTAAAATTGTTCTGGCAACTTTTAGCTGCCGTTAAAAACAAAAGTCAATGAAATTTTCAAAGACTATTGTTTATCAAATGAAACAAAAATTAATGTTTATACAATTGGTTGGCCAAAGAGTTTTTGAAACTTCGTGTTTTTTTATTTTTTTATTTTATAATGTTAATAAATTTTAATTTGTGTGCATGAAAAAAAAATTCAACATGATTTATGTACAATTATTTTTCCATGTAAAAACAAATGCAAATTTTTAAACCTGAAATTTGGGCAGAAGTGCGCACTATATTTAGGGAAGGATTATAATTTTTGATTCTTTATCCACAGTGCATGGCATATAACCTGATATTTAAAAGCCTTGTTATGTGTTAGAGCATATTCTTTTATTTCTTGAAAAATGAAAATTTGCTGTCACCTTAAAAAAATTGTGTTTAACAGTTTCACAACATTTACAAGAGCCAACGGCAAATAATTTCCAAAAGTTTTCACACCTCTTGCAAGTTTGCAACAAAAAAGGCATTATACTCTTTACGACAGAGCTCGTTCAACTAACAATTTCAGTGGATCTAGTTTAAATTTAAAGAGAAGAAAACCATAACTTACGTTTGAGTGAAGAAATATTTGTTACAATAAAATTGATCCTGTATGGCCTTATGTATATCTATGTGCATCTGTTTGTAGAGCGTAGTTTTCTTATTTATTTTGAAATTGAAGCTTATTAAAAAAAATAAAAAATGGGTTTACATGGCATTGCTGCCTATAGGGCAAACACAAGACATCACAAGCAAACATGTATTTTCTATGTTTTTTAACAACATTATACCTTCACCATCTCTTTTAGCTTTATGAGGACCACCAAAGAATTTCCAACATTTATTTGTTATTTTTTGTTATTATTTTATGGATGTTTTTGCGATATTGTTTCAATTGCAGTCTTTTGCAGTGGTTGCGTTGAGAAGAGCAGTGAAGAGCAAAAACTTAAGTGAATCCATGTAGCAATTATGGTAAGCACCCATTATTTTGATACAAGGAAGGGTCATTATGTTGCTGAATTCTTGATTGTAGGGAAGTTTGGCTTGGTTTGGCTGAAAAGATTAATATTTCAGGTAAGCCGAGATTTAAATATATTAACCTTTACATGTGCTTGCTCATAAAATACTTAGAACAATTTAGGCTCGATAAATACCGCAACTAAATAATTGAAGTATTTTGGAGAACTGTTCAGATCGGTATAAGATATTTATTTTTTATTACTGAGCCCCATTATTATCTTACACAATTTATTTTCTAAGCGGTATTTAATCATCTGCAGATCATTATTAAAATTTTGCTAGCAAAAATCTTAAAACTTTAACAAAGAAAATAAATATTATAAAATTTGAAATAAAAACAGAATACTGTTGCAATGAATGGATACACTTCATGAAAGATTTTATGGATTTGGTGTCACATGGACCCTTTTATAATAAGAGAAAACTATTCGAATATATTTATATTCTTAAATAGATATAATTTCAACTATAAGTATAGTATTGCGAGAAAAAAAGATTAAGAACTATAAGATAGTTAGTTACATCTTTGGAGTATACTCATATTTAGTTTAATTAGGTGAGTATTTTTTAGTGACAGCTGTAATTTTTCAATTATTTATTTTATTCAATGTGTATATAAATAAATATATATAAATAGTTGTAAAAATTTAAGCACATGAATGTTCTTCTGTGTTCATAGTTGACTTATTTCATGTAATTTTGAAAATAAACTCTAAGCTATTCATTCTTATGTTGATGGTACAACGGACACAACTAAGAACTACTTGCAGAACATATAAGAAGAATTTTGTGGTAAAAAAAATACAAGAATATATTTTTTAAAATTAGTATAAATCATTTATATCTACTACACGTACACAGAAAAATATTAAATATTCAGAAAATCGTACTCGTAACATTGAAACCTATTGTACTTAATATGCTTGCAGATATGATTATTTATTTAATATTTGTATATTTATTTTATATATTTGTGTGTTTTGAATTTTTTGCGCTTTTTAAAAAAATGTGCACACATTTATATATTTATGAATACATAAAGGGTTTTCCAATAGCTACTTGACAACTTTGAATTTAATTTTTGAACGCCCTATTTCACTGATCATCTAACTGTTACTTTTCTTATTTTCAGTAAACTCAACATTTTTATCATGGTAACGTACAAGAACGAACAACGTATTCAAATTATAAAAATGTACTACATAAATTCGGTGTCTGTGACCGCAACTTTAAGAGCATTAACTCCAATTTTGGGTTGTTTTTTTCATCCTAGTAGACAAGCAATAATAAGTTTAGTGCAACAATTTGAGTCTACATATTTATTGTGTGATGCTACCGCGTCAGCAAACAAATCAGTCGTTTCCGCGGCATTCTCAAGATTTGGCCATCGCCAAGACCACTTTATGGCAAACTTTGGTTTACACCCGTACCAGATCAAGCTGACTCAAGAATTGAAGCCTATGGACCATTTGACGCGACGTATGTTCCCCGATTGGGCTCCGGAGAATATGCGCCAAGATGATGAATTTCAACGAAAAATAATCTTCGGTGACGAAGCTCATTTTTGGCTCAATGGATTCGTCAATAAGCAAAATAAGCGTTATTGGTCTGGGGAAAATCCACATGTGCTTTATGAATCACCACTTAATCCACAAAAATAACTGTTTTGTGCCGCCGGCGTCATTGGGCCATTTTTTTCGTCGACAATAACGATCGTAACGTTACTGTGAATGGTGATCGTTGTCACCTATGATTACCGATCATTTTTGGCCCAAATTAAAAAACATGAACCTGGACGACATGTGGTTTCAACAGGACGGTGTCGCAAGCCACACAGCACATGTTACAATCGATTTATGGAAGAGTATGTTTGGTGAGCGTGTTATCTTAAGAAATGGACCAGTCAATGGGCCATCTCGTTTGTGCGATTTAACGCCTCTAGACTATTTTCTTTGGGGCTACGGCAAATCATTTGTGTATGCCAACACGCCGACTACGTTGGAAGAACTCAGAGCCAACAATCAAGGCGAAATATTGACCGCTACGGCCGAAATGTGTCATCGATAATTGGATCCAACGAATCGACTGCTGCCGACGTGCCCCCGGTGGCCATATTAAGGAATTTGAGTTCCATTCATAAATGTTTTGATTGTATTTGAAGTCGATCATAAAGTTTTGGAAATATTTCAAATGGTTTGCGTTTTATTTAAAAAAAAAGTTGTAAAGTCCTTATTGGAAAACCCAATAAATGCATACTCTCGAAGGCAGCCTTACTGAATATTTATCATCAGCATCAATATTATGATGCTGTTTAGCTCTGTAGTCGTTTGTTTTGTGCATTACAAAAGTAATGATGATAATGCATCATATATAAGTAGTTGGTTAGTTTATTTGCAATCGCACTAAGATTTGTTTGATCAATGGTTTAAAATGAAAAAAATATCATACTTATGTATGGCTTCAAGAGACAAAAACAGAAAAGCGAAACCAAGCAACAGGTACAATTTTATTAGCACCGTTATTCTAAACACATGTTCCATTGTTTTGGAAATTTAAAAGAAATGTTGTTTGTGATCAATTCAAGGAGTCCACATATTTCATTGGTGTGACTAAGAACATGCTATAAGAAAAACGTTTTAGAACAAATATATTACATTCGGATGTTTGCGACTGATTTACACAATTAAACAACTTATGTAGTTTAAACAGGCTACATAATATTGATTCTGAATGCTTCGGTGGGGTTAGGTTAGGTTAGGTCAAATCTTACGATTTCGATGGCCAATTAGTGTCAACAGCACCTTCTGGAACCAAGTAGCGTTTGCGACCACATCGGGCAATTCGGTAATTTGATTTTTGTTGGTGGTTTCTTGTTCGAATAGATTATCTTTGATACCCTTGTCACGATTTCTTCAAGCCCATGTAGTTTTGAATAAAATGTTATACATGGATAGCTTACACGCAAAAAGCCCTAACAACGACTCAAATAAAATTTTAGTAAAATCATAAAATATGTTTAAATTAAATTTATCATGGCTTTCAATTAGATTTTTCTGAATACCCAAAAGTTTCAATAACAAAAATCCGGCAAATTTGTGCGGGAATTCTATGGAATATTACTTATTCTTTTTCTAGATTTTTAGTAAAACTTTCTAAATTTTACTTGAAAATCGCTAGTTATTTATATATTTAAAGCAATAATCTCGTAATTTCTTTCTGAAACATTAAATGTGATTTTATTCGGTGAAAGCGAGCGTGTGCTTTTTCTCATAGGGATTTTCATAACCAAATTAGAAATAAAATTAATAATAGTATTATGCCTTCTTGAACGCTGTGTCGGTTTTTAAAAGACTATAACAAGATTAATGTTGTTATTTATTTTTTTTTTAATTTTTTTATGATTCAAAAGAAACTGAATTTATTTCTATAATTTAATGTTTTCACTTACGTCAAGCATGTGATTTTTTAATGCAATCAATTCGATAAATCCATTCATTTATTAATTTAATCTTATCATTCTAAATTTTTTGTAAAAAATTCACACAAATATCTAGTTTAGTCACCTCTGGAGGGAAGAATTTTTTTAATTTTCTAACGTTCACAAAAATTAACATTAATTTTAACAATACTTTGGTGATTTACAATTACTGATTACATGACAGGGTGTTCAGTTATTCGGGCTTCGGAAAATGAATTAAGTTTAATTTTCATTAGTTAATAAATGGTTAATTTTGTATTATACGTTTAGGTGATTAATAGAAATTTGTAAAAAAAAATCCAGAAATGATTAATTTCAATAAATAAATATATATAAATTACTGGGTGGCTCGGCAAACGTTGTTTTGCAATATAAACTATTTTTAGTGAACATTTTGGTTGATTTTCTAGGTTAAGACAACATTCTTACCAATTTATATTGAACGAAAGAAATGGACGTAGAAGTGGATGTTGTCCATCGAAAAGTATTCTATGACCTTGTCCAGCTTACGTGCATTATATGTATCAGATTTAAGCATAATCCGTTGAGAAATATAGTTTTGTATAGCAAACATTTGTGGTAAAATACTAAAAATTGATTTTGTCACGATTCTTCGCCCACAGACCAAAAATCAAAGCCAAATATATTTCACAACCTTTTCTCATACCTAAAATATACATTAAAAAATTTCATAAAAATCGGTAAAGCAGTTTCGGGAGAGTTGAACCTCAAATACCGCGACACAAGAATTTTATATATAAGACTTATTACTTTAAGAATTTATTTGTAAAAATCCGATAGCATAACTAACAGCAATTCTTGAAATAAATCAGGCAGATAAAGAATTCATAAATATGAAGCAAAACAACCAAATAAATGTGATCCTTTAATCAGTTTCATAGTTTCAGGAATACTTTTACTGCCTTGCCTGTTAGCCGATATCGAAAGAAAATTTTCTTTCGTATAATTATATTTGAAACAAAAAATTTTAAAAATTGTTTCTGTTTCAGATGTAATTATACGAAAGAAAATTTTCTGTCGATATCGGCGAACAGGCTGTTAATAAAGTTCAATAGAAAAATTATTTGTATAAAATATTTAGGTTTTACACAACTTCTTTATTTACTTATAATAAAGCTTTACTTAGAAAGAATCTTTTCACTAGCAAGAGATGTAAAAGAAATCGACAATAATCCAATATAGAGAATGTAAAATTGTTCGATTTTTTTGGGTTTTTTATATTATTTAAAAATTTGCATTGTGCCAAAAATTTTTTTTGGGAAATTGAATATAAAATTTCAAGAATATATACAAAATAAAATTATGATATAATCCGCATTTGTACTATTTTCGAAGCACAAAATCTGGATCTTAGACATAAGTCAGGTTTGACTCGTCAAGTCTTAAATTTTTTAGGAAAAACGGTCTTATCTAATTTTTTGATTTTGTCATACATGTGAAGATAACTTGAAGGCGACGATTTGGAAAGTTTCACTTAATTTCGTTAGCTCTTAAAAAATATGTTCAACTAATTCAAAAATAAAAAATTTTGTTTATTTGGCTACTCGCCCTAATAAGCTGAATCAATTAGTAATTCAAAATAGCCAAGTTTATATTAACCGAAGAATTAAACGTGCAATAAGTAGTCGGTTAGCCAATTAGCGCTAAATGGTTGAAAAAACAATACGTTTATTACACAAAAAGCGTTACACGTTCTAAGTTCACACATATTGATTTTCTTTTTACTGCTCAGGATATATTATTTTTCGGCATAACCGGATGTAGCAGTCTAAACTTTTATTTCATATTAAATATTCAGTTCATATATATATATATATATATATATATATAAATGTTCTTGGAAAAAATAGATAAGTAAAAGAAACCATTATTATTATAATAATTTCTTTCGTTAAGTATCATTTCTTTTATTTGCCAAAAAGCACAGCAGGTGCGTTTGTTCTGGTAATATTTTCTTAATAATGTAAACCTTTATTTGAAAACATTGCACACAAATGCGTACAAGCATTTACTTATTCGTAAACACTTTGAAATAAATACATGTTGTGATTACACATGCATTTATTTGATCCTTTGTTTGTTCCGACTTATGTGGCATCAAGCTGAGTCAGTCAGTCGTTCATTCGACATTTGTAAATTCTGGATTAGATACGTGAGTGTTTATTTGCACTTCATTGCATTCTATGTGTGAGAGGAGAAGATGGCATAAAACATAATTAAATTTTTGTCTGTAATTCTAAGTATTTTTTATTATTTTTTCTATTGTATACTCTGTGCATTAAATGTTTATGCATGTACGTACATTTATGCTAACAGCAGGATACAGATCTAAAGGCGAGTTATTTAATATTGTAAAAAGCAAACATAGAATGAAAAATGAGCTTATCATAAACCACACAAAGTGGAAGTCATATTGAGGGATTTTCGTTTACTAGCACCTTACAACAGTTGTAACTACTATATTGTGCTTTTTATTAATATTTAGTGAAAAAATAATAATTAGCAGAATCTCAACATTTTGTTTGTTTGTTTATTTATTACGTAAAATATCAGCAAATATTAATATTTTCTTAAAAATACATTGCAATTTATCACGGAAGCGTGAGCGTCTTTAAAAGCACTCTTCACTGGTGTTATGCAGGTCATTAGGAATCATTTAATGCAAGTAGATTATTAAAAAAAACCTTATTTTATTACTGCAAAACTCTTGTCCATAGTTTTTCTGAGAATTGAATGACTACTCTTTGCTATACCAAATATCTAATATAAATTATCCAAATTGTGCTAAAGCTTCGATATTTAAGAATGTATTTTTTTCGCCTTACACTTGGCGTATATCACCTCCCTTTTCGCATAGTAAGTTTAAACACATTCTTTTATAGTTTTTGGCCTTTATTCAAAGAACTTCAAGTACTAAATGAATTTATAGCAGAAAACTTTAAATTTTATTCTAATACGCAGTTAAAATTGCAACATATTTACTTATGAATTTAAAAATAAAAATAATAAAATAAAAAATATATATATATAATATAAATATTTGAAAAAAAAAACAACGAACGGAATATTGTAAGGAAATATTAAATTGAAAATCACGTAGTTTATGACTATTTCAAAAGTCGTCCTTAGCAGTGAGACTTACAAATATTTATGTAAATTCAATTCAGTAGAATGTTGGTACCAAAAAATAGAAACAGATAGAATATGGTTTACCTTAATCTAAGATTTTACCTATGATTTAAGTTTAAATTTTTTAAAAATCTACCTGCTGTATCTATATATATTTTTATCAAGCACATAATATGACAATTTTTTTTTAATAAATAAAAAAATATATAAAAGAAATTGACGAAAATTACTTGCACTTTAGAGTAAAGTGCATTTTCGTTCGACATTATTCTTTAAAAATAATTTTTGTTGATTTTTTTATTATGTCTTACTGAATGCAAAAGAGCACGAAACGATAAGCAGCATCACGTAATATTAATCACTGCATTTATATCATTGAAGATTTCCTTTTGATACCGTGGCACGTTCCTAATTCTTGATGTCAATTGCTATTGTTGTTAACTTAATCTCGAAGCACTTAACAAAATGACAATTGTCTCCGGAGACTTTACAAGATGGACAATTTTCCAAATAATTTTTATTTCTTTTTTAACATTTAAAGGAAGTTACTTAGAGTTGCAAATAATGTGATAGTATAAGTTTAAAAGTTTCAATGAATTTAATTTCTAGTTCAAGCAAAATATTTAAAAATCATTCTTGCAAATAATAAAATGAAATCTAAAATATTTTAACCTTATAATTATTACACATTTTAACATCATTAATTATTATTTAATGATAGATTTTATACAAAATGCAATCAAGTACAATTAATTGCTTTTACTAATCTAACAATATTAATGTGAGTGTTAAGCAATTAATTTAATTCAACTAAATTTAAATCCTCCAACAATCAAAGGCTGTAAAATTAAAGTCGTATTATGTAGCGCCGCAAAGATAATAAGAAAGGCTATTAATTTTATTTATATAATTACATTTTGTATTGATTCGATTGCTTTGGAAAAATATTTTTCAACGTTTGCTTAATTAACTTTTGACCGAAAGAAATAGAGATTTATTTTTCTCGTATTATACAATGCACGTGTAAAATACCAATAAACAAATCCCTTTCTCAATAAATTAATATCATGCAACACTTTGGATTTGAAAGATGTGCAAATTTTGATATTCTTATTGGTTTTCTTGAATCATATTTTCCAAAATAAAAATAAATGTTAACAATGTTAAAAAAAATAATTTTTGTGCGTTTTATAAAACTATTTTATTTATTAAAAAAACATGTTACAAATTTAAATAAATAGATATATTTTTAATTAATAAACAATTTATAACAATTCGTGGAAAAAATATTAAATCATGAGTAGTTGCAAATACAATAACCGAATTAAAATTTTTTTCTAGAAGTAAAACACATTATTGCTCACTTTTTGCTAATCACCTCTGCATAACTTCTTAGGAAGTCGTAAATGTACGCTTATCGATACAGTGAAGTCAACGAAAATGGTATTTCTTAAAACGCCTATAAGTTTTATAATGGGATAGAATGAATTGATTTTTATTGTAAGAACAGTTTTAGTCCTAAAATCCTGCCAAAAAACAAATTAAAAATTTTTTGTTTTATATATAATTGTAGGAAATAGTGAAAACATGTGATATCGTGGGCCTGGAAGTAAATAACCCCTAAAAAAATTTCATACATTTCGGGAGTTTTTTCATTATGAATTTAATGCCAAGTTTTAGGAGCGTGAAAGGTTCCTTTTTTCGTCAGTATGCTTAAAACCAGATTCGCCGACTAAAGCATTCTACACTGCCAGCCTTTGAAAGGACGTAATAATGTTCTAATCTTTGTATTGCTTGTATTGGAAAGGGTTAACAATTGTTTCAATCATTTCATATCCAATTTTTTGCGTAATTTTGTTCTATATCTCATAAGAAGAAAATATTCGTAAAAAATTCACGGGTAACTACAATGACGCTAGGAAAAAATTTAGCCTATTACTAAGAGACCGAACAATTAAAAAAAAGCCCATCTAAAAAAATGTGAGCCACCGGCAGCGCACATGGCACAAAACTTAAACCTGCAGATAGTTCCATATTTTTTCCTTTTAAATAGCCATTTTTCACCAATTTTTTTTTTGTGAAAATGGAAATGAAGTTTAACAAGCTCCGTATTATGTTAGCCGTAAAAATTTGGAAAAATATATTTGAGCATTTTAACAAATCATACAAATGCAGAACAATCGTAATCACAGAACCACCAACCAAAAGTTTTTGAAATTTATCAAACTTTTTTTTTAGTTACCTTTTAAGAAATATTAGACTAGATATATATATATAATTTTATAAATAAAGTAAATGAATATCGATAATCATGAAGGCACATATTATACCAAATCCTTTCCTACCTCAGATCTTCAGATTTTCCCTATTACTTTAGTGTTAATGAAGATGGCCCGATCGAAAGCCTTACTTTTATGTATTGAATTCTCTTCAATTTTAGTAAAAAAATTGTGTTCACTAGTTTGGAAACATTGAAATTTGGTATGAAATTTTAGAATAGAAAATAAAATAGAAAAAATTGTATTGTGCGTCACAAAGAGCTCATGCCTTTTGATAAAAGACGACAAAATTGTTTTGCTGCAAATAAGTTATTTTAGAATTCTCTTATAATCATCATTCTTTTAAAAATTAGATTTCCTGTTCTTTATTATGCAAAACACTGTAACTTTCAAAGTTATTTCCGTTTATTGTAGCGTGCGTCACAAAATTCTCTGATCAATTGCTTTGCAACAAATACCTTAAACTTTATTTTTATGTCATTCGAAAGTACACTTATATCCCACTTAACATTATGCATAAGTTGAAGGCACCTCATTTGAAAGACCAAAAATGTGTTTTTTTTTGTGTGAAAACACTTACGAATGTAGAGTTCGCTACGCTGGATTCATCATTATAAGTTAATTTAGTATAAACTATTCAAAATAATCACCCTTATTCCAGCTGGCGACATCGACGTCACGTCAACACAATTCAAAAAAATTGGAGCTTGTCTATTCGCTCTCGAGAATAATTTTGTGCTATTGAAAGTGTAGTTCTGTTCTATAAGGTTTAGAAAATAACATGAGCCTGTCAATAGCAGTCAGTTGTTTTCAACAACGGATAGACAAGCCCCAATTTCTTAGTATTGTGTTGGCGTGACGTCGATGTCGCCAACTGGAATAAGGGTGATTAATTAAACATTTTTTTCAGTGTAGCTTAGACAAAAATTTAGCAAAAAAAATAATAAAACCGTTTGTAATACAGGCGCTACAGAGAATCCTGACTAAGTCTATAGTGGCTTTGTAAATACATATCATTCCTCGAATTTCATTATTATCACTACAAACTCTGAGCAATTAAGTATCCTTATTTATATATCTTGGAAAAAAATTATATCATTTTAAATTGTGTAAAATGAAAATTCACAGCAGCCGTTATGCAAAGGGGTCGATAATTTTTTTCTTCATATATATTTTTTTCATATAAATATTTTCTATTGCAGCACAAGAGATTTTAACAACTTTATTTCATCTGACAAATCCAAAATCACTATTTTACCACAAAAGTATCACAATAATCAATCATAACTGTCATTTCTTAAACGAAATCAATTAAAACATATAAAAAAATTTCATTATGTATAACAAAAAGACAAAAACGTGACACATCGAAATTCACTCACTTACGTACACTAATGCTTTCATTGAACATAAGGCGGTAGCAAGAAGACAATGTGCCTTTAATCTTTATTAAACTGTATAAGCTGATTAAATATCGAAGGTAAAATACAGTAGAAAATATTGAAATAAATTGTAACTGTGAATAATAAATTCAATGAAAAGAAACAAATCCATCTATAATACTGATATTTTTCAATTGTAAATGATATACTTCATCATAATCGATCAAATGGAGTATGTGTATTAAAAATTCCAAACATAATATGGGATTTACAAAAAAAAAGTATATAAATCATAACAATACCTTATGGTTGCTGATGCTGTGTTACTTTTATTTGATATCTTAAGAATTCAACAAAAATTATAGTTTCTTACAAATGAAAACGGTAACTTGGAAAGTTCTTGATTAAAACTACTAAGCAAGAATTTTGTTTAATCCAATTTTCGTCTCATTTGTTTGATATTTTTATATTTGTATCCATTGATTTTCATAGTATGTAAATAAAGTTCAATCATAAATTAAAACTAATCAAATTTGATCTTTTTAATAAGACGATCAAACAAACTGTAGTTTGAAAAAAACTTCATAAATACCGCCATGCGGATGATTGTCCATTCCTATCGAGACAAAATTAAAAAAAAAATAGAAATGAAGAAACAATTGGCCCCCATTCCAACACACGTTGCATGGAGTTTTCACAAATTATTACAAGCAGGAAGAATATACTCTAGAATAGTTTTTTTAATCTCTCAAGTCTTGTAAGAATCATTTCAAATGACATTAGAATATTCATTGTTAAAAAAAGTTTTTCTGTTTATCAAGCTATAATATGTGGTAATAATAAATTGTAAAATGGATTTTTATACGACCACCCATATGTGTTTATCTAGTGTATTTCTCACAAAATTGTCACATGAAAAATATTTACAATGAATGGAAAAAATTGAGCATTCAACTTGCAGACACATTCCCACCCATCTAATTAATATGCGAGAAGTATTGTGTAGTAAATGACCAGTATGATCTTAATATATAATGATTTTAATAGAATTAAGAGAATTTATTTTTTCATTCACTAAAAATATTCCTGGATATTTACTAAAAACAAATAACTTAAATTTTATGTATCATATTTATACTAAAATACCACAATAGCAAATTACGACATCTGGATGTTGGCCACAATGATTTATTATATTAGAAAATAACTGCTAAGCTTTAGGTAGCTAAATAGATTTTATTTTGTTATAACTATGACCCCAATCCATCGAGTAACTTACACCGAAAAACTAAAAAATGTAAACAAATATTTGCTAGTAGTACAAATTTTACGAAATTATTCAAAAGTGTGCAAATTTTTAACTAATTACAAAATAAACAAAACTTTTATTTCATATAAGTTGAAAAGAAGCTGTTTTAGTTTGATTTAGAAATTTTTGTATTCTAATTTGTTAGATAACTAGTTTAAATAGTCGATATTCCTACTTTCTAGTATCCACAGTAAAAAGTTGGAAAATTAAACAACAAACGCAGGTGAGATGGCGTAACATCAAATTCAGTACAGATCCGTTTAGGTAGACTGATATTTAAAATTTTCTAATATTATTCACAATAATTACAATATTATTTTTATAGTTAATTATTAAGTCTAGATTTGAAACTCAGGCCAAGTTTTCAATGAAAAAGAAAATAACTAGTTGTTAAATTCTGAAATATTATTTTTAGTTGAACTTGGTTTTTTAATACAATAAATAACAAACTTTTTTACTGCATACAAAATGCAGTAATGCTAGACAACTGTTTTGTCTGAGCTTAAAAATTTTTTAGCAGATAGATAATAATGATGTATAATTTTTTCTTTCAAAAAAAAATAAATCTGTTAAATTTATTGGAAGATACGATGAAAAAAACTTCGTTTGCAAGAATTTGTTTTTCCTTAAACAGCCAGCTTAAATTGAACTATTTTCACTGACAGTGAAAACATTCGGGGATCAAATACGATACAATCGATAAACATCGTAAAAGAAACCTCTTATTACGGTTTCTCTGAAAAACTCGTCCGCACAAAAACATAAATGTGAAAATGAGGCCGAATTCCTAGTTCTTGATAGCAATACGTTACTATTTCATTTCTAGGCATCCTGCTATCTTGTTAACATTTCTTCCCTAACTAATTCGCATACTATAAAAAAGTATTTTATGAGCATGCAGCATATCAGCGTTTCACACATTTTGTGCCATGAACTTGGCCTGGCGTAGGATCCAAACATGATCTAAAGGACTCGTTTGCTTAAAGATTTCTTACCGAATTGTTTATAGCTTTTGGAAAAAGACAGCAAGTGTGGCTGAAAGGTCCTATTTAAGAAGAAAAATTTCTCTATATACAACGTCAACGAATTTCTATTGCTCACTTAATGGTTTTTTAGACAAAAATAAAATACATATATTAAATCGTTTTTCTACAAACCTTTATTTTTTATTAAACTCCCATAAATATTAAAACAAAATCTTTTATTTTATGCAAATGAATTTATACTGGTTGAAATTGGATACGAACATGGCTTCTTGCATATGTTTCTTAACTGAATTTGTAACGATGTCATTTTGTCAATCTTATGTTGCATTTAATATGAGAAAAACGAAGTGATCATAATTTAACAAAAAAAATTAACTGCATTTTTATCACTTCACCGATTTGTGTAATAAAAAACGAAATAAATAAAAGTGGCTTTTATGTAAATAAATTATAGAGAAAGACTCACACTTGCCAGGCCAGCATTATGTCAGATGTTGAGATGAAACAACATTTGTTTTTACGTCAGTGGAAAGATATTTAAATAAGTCATTAAATTCAAATATGTCACAGCTTTTTATTTTAATTTTAAAAATGTAAATTTAGCGCATACTAAATTATATGGTTTATTCGAATTTACGAGCTAAGAAAATAAGTTATATATGCAGACATAATGAGTCTGAAAAATGCATGGTTGCACGCACCATGGAAAAGATTATGTGGTTAAGTTTTAATGAAACTGAATAAACTAAAATAATTATTAAAGCTAAGTCCTGAAATTATTATTTTGTAATTATAATGCCACTCCTTTAATATGTAAAATTATTCTATATAAATATAATATGTCATGTTATATAAAATTATATTATATTTTGCAAATATTTGTAATCTTCGATGTGGTACGAAATTAAAAAATTTTAATATTCTACAAAATCTGTTTATGTTCTATTTTATTTGCGAAATTTTCGTAGCTGCATGACATTATTTCTGAAAATCAGCATTTAAATATGATTGAAGAAACTTGACTATAAATTCGGGATGCTAATCCCCGAAATACAGATCCCGAAAATCCATGTTATTTGTTTCACTTATTGATGCCATATTTTGTTTTACAACAGATGGGTCCTCTACGATGCAAAAAATTGGGGAAATTATTGCACCAAGCACCAACTTTGCCTCGCACATGGTATACACCTGGCTATTTTGGATGTGTTTTACGAACCAAATGAAAAACTTATTGTAAATGAATTATCATATTCAGAAGACGACGAAATGTTTGAATCTTTTGATTTTTGCATAAGGAAAATGAAAACTGATATGACTGATCGTTTTCGTATTTCAATAGTTATTGATAAAGTCAGAAAAATTTCAAAAATTTTTAGAAAGACACCAACAACAAACGAAGTTTTGCAAAAATATTCTAAAGAGGAGAAATGTAAAGAACTTAAGCATATTTTAGACTGCAAAACTAGGTGAAATACTCTTTTCGCCATGTGCCAACGATTTCATGATTTAAAAATACCCGTAAAGAAGTCTTTAATTGATTTAAAGGAACAATCAATGATGGATGATGAATATAAATTAATCAAACAATTAACAGATATTTTTAATCCTATAAAGACAACATTTGAAGCTTTATGTCAAATCGAAATTAATCATTGGAAAGCAGATCCTGCCCTTTCTTTTATGATAAAAGAAGTATCAAAACTGGAATGCAAATTAAGCCAAGAACTGGAAAAATCTCTTCACAAACGAACTACAGAAAGAAGAACGATTTATTCAACATTGTTCAGTTTTTTGAAACTTTGTTTTGCATTTTGTTTTTTATGAATACTAAATATTTTTGTTATATTTAAATAAGTAGGTCTAAAATAAACATATGTATGTATATCACTATAAAAATTTTCATTTTCAAAGGCGTTTTTTTTAAAATAAATATTTATAATGTTGAATGTTACAACGGTATATTTTTCGTGTTAATTTTTGTTTCATATCTATAAAAACCATATATTTCCTAATGTTAAAGAATCAAAATCTCAAAAAATCCCTGATAAATCCCGAAAGCCTCCCGGGATTTGATTTTTTGAAATCCCGAATTCCTCGATTCGTAAAAACCAGTCGCGCTTGGCATCCCTAGCATAAATCTGTTTAGTTTAGAAATTGTTTCTTAATAAGGGCAGTTCGTTTAGAAAAAATTCCGCTTAACTCAAAATTTAGTGTATAATTTAAAAAATATTTAGATCCATGAAATTTTCATTAGCACTGTTGCCGATATAGAATAGGCTTTTTGTTTCATTATTCATAGACTGCTTTAAAGCATTTCACATTTTTCATACTTTCCAGAAATCTAAGTTAAGACAAGTTATAAGTCTCTTATTATCTCCAGAAAATGGGGTATACTTAAATACTCTTATTACATCAACATCAACATAATGTTTAAATGTCCATTACACTTATAATTTTAGTTACCGTTTACCCAAGAAAATTTGGTCATTCAAAACACAAATTTTTTTACATAAAAGGCTTATAGAATATTTACGATGGCAAAGACTTTGTTTAATAAGATAATGACGTTCATCATTTATTTGATCACGGTGGGAATGAGGATTTCCAATGTGGCATTCTGATTACTTTTTTTTGCTGATGTGGAAATGTGCACACGTTTATTTGTTTGTTCCGCAAGTTTGTGGTGTTACCTCAAGTAATTGTAAAACACCTAAACAACATGATATTTTTTACTACCGTAACATTAAAAATGTATTCTGGATACAAAACGTAACAAGAGTATATGTAGATACGTACATGTATACATGTGAGTTTTTTCTAAGTTCTTTATTTTTAACGGGCATAAACTTGTCTCTGAAAGTCTGGATATGGTGTATAGAGAGTCTTCTAGTTTTAGCTAAGACCCTTTTAAAAGAAGTCATCATAAAGGTAAAGTAGGCGGTAACATATTTCCATTGACCCGCATACTTAAGTTCATTTAATACTTATAAGTGTGTTTGCTTTCAGAAGTATTAACTTTTGGCGTTTTTTTAAGAATATTCGAGGATATTTTCTAAAATATCTATATTTGATTGATATGGATAATCTACAAAAACTTCAGTTAGCGAAAACAAAAATGAGCATTATTAAATTGGAAATATTTCGAGGTTGTAGATGATGAATTTAAAAAAATAATGGGCTTTACCGTAATCATATTATGACCATATGTGAGAATATTTCTAAATTATTGGATTCTTTGCGTTGATGTGACTAGTTTATACAACTTTGTGATATCATACTCATCTATAATAACTTTCTACTGCCAGCCTTTACACTATATAAAGAAATGATACGACTGTATGTAATTCACTCAACAATGCTTTCTGGATAAATTAAATAACGCCCAATGAAATAAATCTCAATAAAATAACTTGCAATGGAATGGGACTCAATAAAATTAGTTCTAACAAAATTTTATAAAATCAATCTCCCAAAAATTAATTCATTCCAAAATTAAAGAAGTTCGCATTTTTTTAAATCTTTTACAGTGAAATAATTCCCATGATTCCCGAAAATATATTCAATAAGTCCAGAATACGTCATGGTCTCATGAGATATACGAGCAAGAAAAAAATTATGCTAAAAATTTTTAGTAACGTTCGAAATACAACCGAGTTAAAAAATTTTGGTGGCTGGCCAAATGGCGGAAATGCAGAAATGCTTCAGTAAACGAAGCCGGTTATGAACATGCTTCAAAAGAGAATGTATGTGAGCATACAACACACACATGCCTTCTTAAACGAGGCCAGGTTAGAAAATAGTTGCGCCCTGCTGATTAAACAAGTTATTTAAGATGTTTTCAATTAAACGTTTGAGGCAAACCAAATAAAATCAAAAATCAAATAAATTCAAAATTTGTTCTCGGCAAATTAACAACAGCAGCAAATTTGCTGAAATTTTATATTAAAATACTCAATAAATACTTAAAATTTAAAAAAAAATCTTTTTGGACATTATTTCATAGATCCACATTTACACTTTCGATTTTTCTCTATAACAAAACTTTATCCTTTTGGCAAATATGTTTCCAGAAATTTTTTGCGCTTCTTGATATAAGTATTGCAATCACTTTTATTATTTTTGTTCCTATACTTTTCCTACAGTGCACTATGGGACTAGTGCTAGATTTTTGAGGCAAAAAGAATTTGAAGTTTTCAATTTTCCAAAAGAAATGCTGAAAATTTGTACCGACCACTTTGGAACACACAAATGAAAAAAGTTAAAATCATGCGGAAACTCATAATTTAACGTCAAGCAGTAAAAGTTGAAGATTTTTTCTTTGTTTGGTTTTTATATAATTCACACTTAAGTAGAAAGGAAAAAAATTTTTAGTAAATAAAAGGTATACTACAGCTTATTAAAATTTTATAAAATGGAAAAAAATCAAAAAGGTATGTAAGTTTATATTTTTGAAAAAAATCTTACAAATGTTTCCATAGTACATAATTTGTCTATTAAAATGAGTCGTCTTTTTGGTGTAGTTTTGGTGATCGTTTTTGTGTTCCTTGGAGTAGGACTTTGTTGGATTTTCAGTCAAAATACAATTCCTTGAAATATGGTATGGCCCCTTTACATAAGAAAATAAAAACTATTAATAAAAGAAAATAAAAATCTTTAACTTGATAGGTTAATAGGCCTGAAAAGTTTTATGAAGATAAAAGTCTTTTTATATTCCCTTTTTCCCGATGTTTCGTATGTTTTTTATCTACTTCATATAGGATCGTCTATTTAATAAATAAAATCAATGCTCTTAAAAATTGCCAATATTTGAAAAAAAATTACTTATAATTTTTAAAGAATTCAAAAAGTTTTGCTTGTTAAGGGTTTATACAAACCATATTTTTGAAAAGTTTTACACCTCTTATCTTATACAAAAACTTTTAAAAAACCAAAGAGAATTTCTAAAAATTACGAAAGTATAAGTTAGTATGCTTTGAAGCTTATTCAAAAATCCCAACAAACAAAATATATTCGATATGAATATATTTTATTTTCTTTACAACCTTTATACAATGTCATCACCTAAAGGGCGTCTAATAGATAGATAGCACTGGTCACTGGACAGTACCAGCAATTGATACTGGTGTATGCTAGCCGACACTCAGCGCCTTCCTTCGTTGGTATAATTAATAATTAATAAAATGGCTGCACTGCTTAACACATTTAATGCGCCTACTTGACATCAGAGGCGCTGCAACACTAATCTAAAAATTTAAACAACGCGCAATGTCAGAGTTATAAAAATTAAGTTTTCTCACTTTCACCATCTGTCCTCTGTCTCTCACTAACCCTTTCCCAAAGAAGGTAACACAACTACTGGTTGGTAGGCATACTAATTGCCTGAGTGCTACTTCTCTTTAAAAAAAAAAATATTTTTTGTAAAGTAATTATGTAAGGGTAAAATGTTTATTTTTATTTCACTTCGAACTCATAATCTGTTTGTTGATCATGACCCGCCCACTGACATGCTTATACTGGGCGCAGTATTGAGCAGATAACCCTAAAATTGTTACCAAACAGTTTAAAAATCATTATAGACACCACTTAATATTATCGGTTTCCCTTGGAACCACCATCCACTTAAAAATTTTTCTAAATTCTCATAGTCAGTTGTGCAAAATTTCAAGAGTCTGGCTTCTTCAAGTCATTTATTGCCTCAAAAACCTGTCACTGGGCCTATAGTGCAATGGCTGGAAGTAATAAAATAATTTTACTTGTTGCCATGTCTTTCTTATAGGTACTGTGTGTCCGTAACACTACATAGATATACTCTATTAGAACTTAATTCTACATATGCATTTTCTGATAAGCAGAGTGAGTAGTTTCTTCGAAACGAACAGTGGGCCTTTAGTAAAAAAACCGCAATAATAATATTAATATTAAACTACCCGTCGATTTTATTCAAAATTGGAGATTAATTATAAAAGAGTCACCATGCTTTTAGAATATTACTTTTCCGGTCTTTTTTAAAAAATTAATATGTGTTGTACTTTAGCTCGACTATAGTTATTCATTGCCTCATAACTATCTGTATAGTAAGGTAAATATTCCTATCGATTGAAATATATTGACATATACTTTTCATTCCTTATAGGTATTAAATTATTGAAGATAAAACTAAGATTGTGTGTATTTCTTCCGTCTTGCGATCGGCTCCACTATGCAATTTAGCATGTTGTGGAAATAATGGAAATCGCGAAAGAAAAACGTAAGAAGAGATGTCTATCCTTGTAAAATCTTGCACATCTAGTATGGTGTGTCATCGTATGACAACAATGATGTGCCTGATGATAACGTTGCTGTTAGCTATAACTTTTTTTTTTGTAAAATGTTGATCATAAACTTGTGTTTAACGATCAAAAAACACTAATGCAACGCGCAACTTTAACAACCGCCATATTATTCAACATAAAAATTATGACAAGTTGTTACATGTTGTTGCACACGACATGCTTGTTTCCTTTTTTAGTTGCATTATAAATTAAATGCTTATATTATATTTGTTAAAATTAGCATTAAAATTCATTTAGTGATTTCTCAAGCAGTTTTTAACAAAGTATCTATTTGCCTTAGATTTTTTCAATTGCCTGATTTGGATAAAGATCTAAGGCAAAAGTAGTTTTGCAAATTATAAAGAAAAATATGGTCATAGAAAAATGTTAAAATATTGCAGCATTTCCTTTTCAAGAATTAAAAAATATTAATTTTATAAAATTTATTTTATTTACTTAACGCAGCTTCAGCAGAACTTGTTTTATAAAAAGAAAAGTTTAAGCAAACCTTCCACTGATTATTATTTTTTTAATTTAAACTTTTTAATGGTTTGAGAAAGAGAAACCAAACAAAAAAGTAAACATAATTCATTTCATTAAAAAACTGCAGTAGTTTGTCATAAGTGGAAAACTTCTGTTCGTCAAAATGAATTCGTAAGTACACGATAAAGTTAATGTAATGCACACAAAGCAATGTCAACAAGCACAAACAAACATGCAACAAGAGTAAAAGCAATGCTGTTACTGCTACTGTTCATGATTGTTAAGATGACGATGACAGCAACACATGCAACAAATAAAACATATAAAAAAATCACACATTTGAATGACAGCCTCATTGACATTACTAACATTATGAAGGAACAACACAAAGTACAGTGGTATCCAGCACAAGAACAAATGGTGTGATATATTAAAATAATTAGTATTAAATTTATTTTTTGTTTGTTTTACATTGAAACACTTCAAAGCGAAAAACGGAAGAAATTGAGTGTAGAACGAAAAAAAATAAAACTAAACTAAACTAAACTAAACTAAATATATTCATTACTAATTGTTTTGAGATTAATTCCTCAAAAAAAATTAGATCCAGCAGAAATATATATGCGTAAAAATTGAAATGAATTCTTATTTTGGGTACTTAAGAAAGCTGTTATTATTATAGATATAAAAGCAGTAAGTTTCAATCGTAGTAATTGAAATATTTTCTTAGGGCAAAGCCGTTGGGACTGGAGAGGTCTACTGTAGTAATAAAATGTCGACGTCATGAATAATTAAAAAAAATAATAATTCATCTAACTAATTATAAATATTGCTTGGCAATTAAAATGGTTATTCCACTTCTAAATTTCTACACAATGAGCGCATAATACAAATATTGCTGATTTATTCAAATATCTAAAATTATGGTTTTCTTTTCAATGTAATTGTAAGAGGGCCAGGCAGTTAATATTTATGTATATGCATACAGAAAGAAAAACGCCGTACTAAATTCAAGTATTTTCTACTTACTTTGAGTGCGAGTCGTACTCAAAATTTTGAGTACAAATAACATCCCGAAATCGGAATTACTTTATATGACCAATCCTGGAGTTTCTTAAAATAAGTGAAAAATTCTTTAAATTAAGTTGAGCATTTGAATCCGTTCGTACTTAAATAAATCTTTCTGTATTTGATTTTAGTAAATCTGGTATTAATTTAAGTACGGATGGATTGAATTTTCTCCTAAGTGTACATTCTAAGATTTTTTCAGTGGCAGTGGCAGAGTAGGTCAGCTATGCTCTCTTCCTCCTCCTCGTCTTGACAACTGAAGCAATAGTCGTTGTAAGGGATACTAAATACCACTAATATTTGTTAATTTTCGAATTAAACAAAATTATGTTTTCTATAGAATTTGTGTACAAGTGTGTGTGTGTGTGTGCGTGTTTGTGAAATATATCCCAGCAAATATACGAGCTAGATTTCAAATTGAGATTGATTAAAATTTCAAAAAAAAATTTACTAGGAATTTTGACAGAAATCTGACAAAATGTTAAAAATTAAATCATTGATGTCAAAACTACAAGCAACTGTTTAGATTTAAAAATATATTATGAATAAATTTAAAATTAATTTTTTGTAACTTGGGCCAGCACTCAGGGGATGACCTCTACATATGCAAGGCATTGTGCTGGAACTAGGAAAATTGGGTATGGGAAGGAGGATAAAGGAAGTAGTGTTTGTGGACGTTCGATTTGTACCTTACCATACTGAAAGTAACAGGAAAGACCTCTGCAGGAAGTGTATTCCACATGCGAGCTGTTCGGCTAAGGAACGAATTTCTTCTGTAATGCGTAGTGGATCCACTGGCATATCAACCACAAATGGATGCGCACTTAACGAAGAACGTGTTGCTCGTAAAAATGAGCAGGTGTCGGAAACAAGTTCCCTGATTTCATTAGAGCACATTCCATTATAGTAACGATAAAACAGTAAAATACATCCTGTCTGTCTGTCACCGATGAGCTTCTTCGCCCTCTCCTGTAACCGGTCATGTATCTTCCAAATTGACTTTGAAGCACCGGCCTGTACATAAGAGTTGCATTACATTTTCGGTCGGATATAGGTGTTGTAAATATTAAGAAGATCAGACGGAGTGAAGTATCTCTTACACCGTCTTAGAAAGCCGAGGCACTTGAATGCTTCTTTTTAGACTTAAAATATGATCAGTCCATCGAACATCACATTTAATTTAATGCCAAGAACATTAAGAGTCTCTAATTCCTCAATATCTACACCGCCCATTAGTATAGATGAAGCAGCATGATTGTTCGTACATCTGTGTGTCAGCATACAACACTGGGTCTTACGAGCATTAAATTCGACCCTATTCGCACGTTCCCATTCAGAGATTGTTAAAAGATCATCATTCATATTTTGCCTCATTGCCGGGATCTCCAGGAGGCTTGGTCTGTTACTGAAAATACGAATGGCACATGCTGCTCTCATCTGCAAAAGAGTAGATAGGATTACAAGTTTGACGTAGAAGGACATTTAGAAAAATAAAAAAATGTGTGGGAGAAAAAACGGAGCCTTGCGAAACCACTGAATTAACCTTGAACTCGCTTGACGAGATCCCGTCTATAACAACTCGTATAGATCGATCTTTGAGAGAGCTTGATATAAATCGAGAGAAGACATCACCGACACCAAAAAAGAATTGAATTTTTGTTTGAATATGAAGATATTTTTTATATATGTTTTGATAATGAATTATGACTCACATCTGACAAATTTTATTTTCATAAACATTCATATATAATATTAAAATTAGTTACATTATTTTTTTTTTTTAATAATTGATCACATCATCAACACTGAAATTGAATACGCCTACTGAGGAGCAATTATAAAGGCATAAATTATAAATATGAAAGATGTGTTGAATAACGTTAACAAAATATAATATGCAAATTAAATCAACACTGTAATAATAAAAGGGCATAAAGGGTAAATTAAAAATAAGACTTCTTCAAAATATGATACTCATCATAAAATAAAACTATATTTTTTTTATTAAAATTTTGTACATCATCTTATAAAAGATACAAAGATAAATACACAATAATGAACGCATGCCAAAAATGCATGTTAAACATGTACATAAAGAAAACTTTACGTCCGTTTTCTCTAAAATAAAAACGTAAAATTATGAATATTTAAACTTCAACAGATGATGTAAAAAAGTTGAATAGACATTTTGCACGTGGGTGGTTGGTTGAACGTTCAAACTGCATTTCATAACGCTTATTACCAGAGGCAAAACAAAACCATGTAAAATAATATTCAGAAAAAGATTTTTAAAACAGCTAAACACGATATATGCATTCATTTATTTAATTTACCTTCCGAATACTTTTTCAGACAAACACTTCATTTTCATCATGATGGTAGTGATGATTTTTGTTATATTGTAAAATGCATTACAAAAAGTGTTGAAGTGTTAAAAAGTCATACTCATCATCATATGCTAAAAAACGCAGACAGAAAGCCAGAAAGCTAAGAAGCAAAACTAAAAAAAAAACTTCATTAAGATTTTTTTCCGTATTTAATGCCTACTAGCGTATCATCATACATATAAATTAGCATACTCATCTATATTACCTACATACATATGTAAGATTCTTTTGGTTTTTATATGCATATGTATAGTTGGTTTTGCTTTATATCTTCATTATGCCCTACGTACAGCAGTTAAATAGGTAAAGTAATTGAGCTTCTTTTGCTGCTTGCCTAAAAATTTAAGATATTTTTAATATTCAATGCTTTTTACGTAAATAGTTGAGCTGTTTAAGGTTTAGGTTAAAGGAATTGTTTGGCTGAATCTCAAATCTTACTTAACCATACCTTTTTTAATTTAAGAATTATTTTATACATTCAAGTCATATTATTAAAAAAGTAACCTTAGAAACAATTTATTTATCAGACTAGATAGGAATGAATCAGTACTGCTTTCGAAGTCGTTGCACCATCCCATTCTCGTTCTTTGTTCGATTTTAACGCTTCTGAAGATTGTAACTATTAACGTAACGTATTATTTAACAATTCGGAATACGAAAATTGTTTCTAGTTGTGTGGGTGCCGGTGCGGGAGTATTTGGCATATGGCCGTGACCTCCTGAGTTATCTTTCTTAGTGTTTGTTTCAAATTTATTTTTGACTGCTTGTTAGGATTCCTCCATTGTTTGTAAGCACAATGAAAGGCTTAGTAGAGCCTTCTACTCCTTAGCGGCTAGGCAAGGGCGTAGGCTTCCTGGAAATTTGTGAATGCTACCGTTGACTTTTTATTCTCCTCATCCGGCACCACTCCTCTTGAATAATCCTGCCATAATCATGCAATAAACTGTCTGGCCCATTTCCCCGAATAAGTGGAGTTGGCCCAGTAAGAGACGGGACGTAGAAAGGCTGGATGCTTATTTTGCGAAGGCGGCATCGACTCGCCCTGTCAGTGATGGAGTCGCGGAATTATGGGTTTTTTGTTTTACTGGTTTCTTTAGAGCCTACTGTTTAATATCCATCACCTACTATGAGCTCGTGTCATTATGCGCAACATGACAGCTGGCAGCTCAGCTACGGCAGATGTTTCAATGCCACGGCCTGAACTAGAGTTAACGTTAAGCAAATTATATATCTTTGTCGCAATACATTAAAAGGAACCTTAATTCTCCGGGAGTAAAACGTGTTTTGTTTAAACCATTAGAAAAATTCTAAAAAGATGGACAAAATTCCAATTCGAAAGCCACAAAAGCCGATCAAAGATTTCCAAATTGACAAAGATATAGAGTTTTGAATTTTATATCTCATTACAGTTTTAATGTAATATCGGGTTAAGCTGATGAGAGCAAACTATGACACATCAAAATCCTTATTACCGAAATTTTACCTGGCTATATAAGATCACTTTTAGCGGAACACGTCACATAGATCTGACAAATATCGTTTTACCAACTAAATTTTATAGTCGGATGTACCACAACCTTCAGCATTGTTTTAGTCTATTTACGTTTTGTATATGTATTTAAATTTCAAAGTCTTTAAATTATCAAATACTTTTAAGCAATATATGGAGAGAATAACTTAAAATATCGTTAACTTCAATGTAGTTACAACTACTGTCTGAAAGATTCGTTCAAGTATGGCATTATGAAAACTTTTTCTTTTTATTTTGAACTTTAAATGTTTTTACTTACTGTCTGTGTTATTTTGCGCCTCATTTGTATTTCTGTAAGTGTATTAGTATACGCAGTGCTTTATTTTTATTTTTCATTTTTTTTTTGTAGTACATACATACATAATTATTTTTACATGACAACGTACTAAGTCAGGTCGTATTGTATCCAGAAACAAAAATATTATTAAAATATATGAATAGTGAACCCGCGAAGCTACTTCATACAAATACACCATCACGCAGACGTTAAGTTTTTTGTATTCAATATCATCTGTAAGGACAGACAGTGGAACAGAAAACTCGCAGTGATTGTATGAATTAATATGTGAACACCGAAACACAAATGTCTTACTATAATGAATTCATTAAGTTTTTGTTTCTGAATATTGGCAGTTCCTTTTTTTTTGTTATCATATTTAAAAATGTATAAAATTATATATAATTGTTTAAAAACAGCATCAAACATCTACCCAAGTTCATGCATTTGCATTTAAGTTCGTTAAGTATTTGTGAGATGTTTTTATTTGCCTTGAAGGGCTTCCATCGTTCAATAATAAAAGCGACAAATTTTTTTATATATTTTTTAAGTTTTCTTATATATATATTATTTATTTATTATTTTGGAGAGTTTTACTTATAACTTCCATTTTTTAAGAAGTTTGCAGCCTCTGAGGTGGCATCTCTTGCTATTCGACAATCTATTAGAGTTTAATTTTGCTCTTTTGGATGGATTAACGCAAGATTATAGTATTAAGAGAATAGCTGTTCTAATTATAAGCCAACTGCTTTATCATAAGAAATTTTAAAACGAAAGTTGCTGTGGTCTCAATGAATATCGAACACATAATTCTAAGTGATTTTTATTACTGATAAAAAGGCAATTTTATAAATGTATATGTAAAATATGGCCATTACTCAAATGTCGAATGCGACTTTCGTACACATTCAAAGTGAAAAGATCTATGTCAAAACGTTATTTTAATTTGCACAGAGGCAAAACTTATAACTTTTGAGTACCCCTATAATTGGTGCTAAGGTTGATTTTCGCCAATTGTGCGTTTTCCAGATAATTATGCATTGATGTATCTTAATAATGATATTTACTTTATTCAAATATATTAATTAGTTTACTTTTTACTTAATTTTAATCACCTTCGCACTCGAAATATCGAATGCGACATTTTGTTCCATCCTACTTTTTATATTTATGTAATTAGACATGCATAAGATGATTGATTATAATTGATTTTTAATATTTTCAATATATTTATTTTCACTACAAAAATTATGAACAACAAAATATCTGCAATAATGCAAAACGAAAATAAGCTATTCATTTTATATATACATACAGTGGTATCCCGGTTAAACAACTGTTATACTTTTAGGGCGATTTGTTAAACTGCAAAGGTGTCTTAAGTCCGGTACTCTTTTTCTTTACTTTTATCAAGAAGAAAGTTTATTATTTTGATGCAGAAGTAAATATATTAAATTATATACATGCTTTAAATAACATTTAGTATCTACCAAAAAAATAAAACTAAACACAAAGAGATCAATTAATAACAATGAAGTATAATAAACGTACATTTACAAATGATTTAAAATAATGTGTGATACTTGTTAGCTTGTCCGAAACTTTTAGTGAGCATTGAACGGCTTCTTTCGGAAGCTCTTTAAGAATAATTTTTGCGACACATTACACACTGTTCAAAATGCTCTATAGCATATGCCTATGCGATTTTTCTTTCAGTTTCCAAAGGAATATAGTTTTCTTCGTTTTCATCGCTTTCTACATTTTCGATTTCTTCAAAATCAGAAATATTAGCGTATTGGATTATTTTGTCCGTCGTTAAACCTACCTTAAATTATTAAAAACAAATTTATTACACTTTTGGTTGAAAGAGACAAAGATTTTAATAACTTTAATTATATTTGGAAAAATTTGATTGCATAGTAATATACCATTCCCAATTGATACTACATACTTGTCAGTCTCTAATAATCTGGACAAAGGAATGTCCTACTCTTCATCAAATTCTTTTTGATGTGGAATAAAAATACTATTCCAACATTTTGCCAGACTAGTTTCTTTCACAGATAAAAAAGATTGTGCGATCATCGTTGCGGCATCCTATTTTCGAAAGAAACAAAAATGAGAAACTTTGGTTTAAACATACTAAGAAAATTTATGTTATTTTATTTTATTTTTTTTTGCATAACAAATACTCTTAAATAGCTATGAATGTTAGAATACGAATTCATTTATATTTATTAGCTTTTGTTTAATTTTTTTAAGGTTTTTTAAATATTCGTTATATCGAGTCAGAATTTTTTGGTACTCAATGAGAAAATGTTGAATGTTCGTCAAATCGCGAATTCGTTAAACTGAGTATTCGTTGAACCGAGATGTTACAGTATATGTTAAACAAAAAATATAACCTAATTTAACTAAGAATATTAAAACTAATGCCAAATAAATATTTTTCATGGAATATGGAGTCCTAGGCGCTTGTACCTGTTGGCCATTCCAAAAAAAAAACGAATGCATCTGCGATATACCTGGAATGCTTTTCACTTCCTTCCATTTCGACGTGCGTGTGACATTTCATTTTCTAAGAGTTTTTGGCACCTCTCTCGTTCTCTTATGCGATTATATATCCGTTTCTCTTAATTTACATCTTCTTTACCTGCAGCTGGTACTCCGCATATCTGTCTAGATTCCCGCATTCTTTCCTTGTTTTTTAATTTATAGTTTTGAACTTTTGTTTCATCATCCTTTAACATTTCTCTCCCTTCCCCTTTTGCAGTTGGCTTAATTTTCACCCGACATCGTTATTACTCGTATTTTTATTTACAAATAAAGATATTTTAGAAAAAAGATTTATTATCAATATATACATTTTACACTTACGAGATATTTACACTGAATACACGTTTTATTTTCTTTGGAAGCAAACTCTTTTATTGCAATAGACAAACTACTTTTTCTAGAAATGATAATTTTCGCTAACAAAAAAAAATTCATGCTACTGAGTAAAGTTTAAAAAAATTCCCTTAATAATAATCTCTTAACTAATATGAATTTTGCGCATTATCACTAATAGGGACATGCACACACATAACTTTCAAGCCAGAAATTATCAAAAATAATTTTTAAGGCATCGAAAGTTTGAACAATACTGATGATGATGAATTTTAAAACACTTAAAAGCTGTTTACACAATTTCATATTGTGTATATTTTCCCCAAAAATAGTGGCGTATTGGAATAAATAAAAAAATATTTGTTCATAAATATTTATATGCCTTTCTGAAAAAAAAACATTATTTATGACCACATGTGTTTGCTTTTCATTAAGAGAATAATATTTGATGCGAATAAGTGGCCCATGAATTTTTCCACAAAATTCAAATGCTACAGAAATGCTTGTTTTTAATTTACTTAATAATATTGCACTTAATTTTCAAATTAATACTTCATTTTTTTTATTTGTTATCTTAAAAAGATAAAAATAAACAAAGCATGTACATTTTGAAATTGTTTAAAGCGGGAGCAAAAGATCTTCAAAAATATGAAACATTTTTTATAAGATTTTATTAGTAATATTTTTATGAACTAATTTTATAAATTTTTTTTGCAAAAATTGAGAAACATTAACAGAAAAACATAAATTAGGAGACGCAAAGTAAATTTAATGGAAATAGTTGTCATAACATTTTATGTGATGTATAATTATTATTCACTTAATGGCTGCTCAAACGACTCAAAATTATGTACATAAATTTTTTAGAGACTTTACAAGAAATATTTGCATAGACAAAATATATATGGCCTTATTCACAAACGCTTAATAAAGTGTGCATTAAAACCGGGTTTCCCATATAAAAATCCAACATTAAACGTGCAATAACTTTATTAATCGTTTGTGAATAAGGCCAAAATAATGTATACTTATGGTAGTGAAATTGAAGATGAAAAAAATATTAGAAGTTGTAAAACGTTAGATTGTTTTAGTAACGAGTGAAGCTACTATAAATTCAATATATCTAATATAGAAGATTGTAGAGATTCATATTAGTTTTGAGTTGTTAATCATAATTGGTTAATTGAAACTTAAGGAAGGTTTTGTTTTAAAAGAGTGATATGTCTGAACTGATTAGAATTTTATTTGAGTATACCGAGTTTATTTTATGGGATTATATATATATACCGACATATTTGAGTTAGACCTTTGCCAATACTGCTAAGTGCCATCATACTTTTCACTGCAACACTTAAAAAGTATTTTTATGTAGAAATATATCAGCATTTCTAATAAAACTATGAATAAATGAAAAACAATTATTTAATGGAAATGATATAAATTCTATATAAGCCAATGGTTATACTAATTTAACTTAACTCTACCTCATTAAATTGAATGTCATCTATAAATAAAACAAGTCTATCTCTACATTAAACTTAAATTAATATTAATATTAAAATGTTTTACAAAGTGTTTATTTATTGAAAAAAACTTGTATAAAAACAATCTTAAATGCGTTGGAATATAAAATTGTAACATTGGAAAATGAACTACTAATTGTAAAACCCTCTATAAAGTTGACATTACGCCAATAAAGGGAACTAAAAAAAAATAAAAACAATACATCGTTTTAAAAATTCTTATTTTCTAATAAGAATGATGACAAATGACTTTTAGATATTTTAATGTCTCATACCAGGAACATATTTTTTCAATTAAAATCAGTACAATATTTTGTTGTTATGGCTGGCGCCAACGAAATGAGATACTTAAGTTAAATTTAATAGAATCGATATTGTTCTTAAAATACACAACATAATCTCATCTGAAAGTTGTCTATGTGTACTCATGTCAGACAGGATTCAGTAGGGATAAAAAACTAGTACTTTTTTTTAATGCATTTCAGAAATCATATTGTACTATCAAATGGTAACTTTAAGCCCTAGAAATGTTTTATGTTGTCTCAAGTCTCAATTTTTAATTTCACAGGCTCGATAATGTTCTATAAATCTAGTAAGTATATGATAAAAATAAAGTTTTCTTATTGTATTAATTTGAAGTCTACAATTGAGTTGTTTTCTCATATTCGATTTATTACTATTTTTGTAGTCTCTTTTTTATGTGCTTTCTTTCACAGTCAATTGTATCTTTAAAGTGCATCTATCCATTGGCATTGTTATAATTATTAGAGTAAACATTTGTTGTTGATTATTATCTCTGGCCTAACACGTTTGACATACTAATCCTTTTTACTTATAAAGTATATAATTGTACATCTCGCTGTGTATAGATTGATGTAATTTTAAGTGCTTATATGTATGTACAAGTGAACAATTTATTACTCAGTTCATTTTGGTTTTTGTTGTTTTTTGTTTTAAAATGTAAGTGATTTTTTTTCAAATGTAAAGTGTTGAAATATTTAAGGACAATTTGAGGGAGAGTTAAACAAGTTATACAAAATCTTTAAAAATAATAACTTAGTTTGAGATGTAATTATTTTATTTTTGTAATAAAGTCTAATGTATTTTAGTATGAATGTAAAGTAACATAACTAACTATCTTTCAAGGATGACCACGTCGACATACACACGAGAGGTGTAGAGCAGATCCTGCTATGCTTACCATTGACGGTGATATCTTTCTCAACGTTGTTTTCAAAGAAGAAACTCAGCTTTAATAGCAACAAGCAAAGACAACAGGTGTAATTGAAAAATGTATTTTTACCTTTCGTGCTCTATAATCAAAATTTACATACAGGGCTCTAGTTACCCGTTGAAAACAACTGCTTTAAGTTTGGACCAAAACCATTACGTTATATTGGTAGCGAATTGTTATCTAAGATTGCAATAACACCCGCTGGTCAGTTATAAGTTACATCCATGAAGCAATAAACAAAGAAGACGCAGAAAAGTTGTCAAAATTTGATTCTACTGCGCATGACGTCACAAGGGACCGCAATTATTTGTTTACACAAAAACTGTTTGTGATATTTTGTGAAACACCTGAATAATTTGAAAAAGAATTATATAATTAATTTTATTTTATTTTGTTTTATGAAGTATTAAAATTTATAACGACACAGAGTTATGAAAATTTGCCAGTGTCAAGGCAAGAGCAACATAAATATTGGCCATATAGTATAATATAAAAATGCGAGTGTCGGTGCACTTTCATATTTTTTTTGCACGAAAATGTCAGGAAGATCGTCCATTTATCCGTTGCAAAATTTGTCGTAAAACCTAATTGTAAAATAAAAATAATAGTTCATTAGTTTACAAAATAACTCATAACTCACCAGTTTCATATAGAAATTTATTTTCAAAATTCATATTCCTTAAGATGTTCCATACAATCGCGAGCATTTTATGTATTTACGTTATTTTTCGTTTAGCTGCATTTCGTTTACCTGCATTTTTAGTCTAGCTGTACAATATACAAAATATTTTGCATTCAATTTTTGGTCAACAAAGTTTATTTTTAATACAAAATAATTTACTTAAGTACCTCTTAAAACAAAAAATCATTATTATTCCAACGATAATAAAATCGCAACTAAAAAATAGATATACTAAGTTTTAGAAGAGCTTTCTTGCCACGTGACAAAAATTTTATATTAGGGGGAAGGATCCGAGATTGCATAAGTGGCTCCCAGAATTTGCTGTCGGCTTAAAAAGTCATCAGCGAGGAAGCGTACAAAAAACTAAAAAGGCGGTATCCAAAAAAAATTAGTTTTGAAATTTTTTTCAACTCATCTTTAATCCCACTTTTTTCTTCTTGTGCATACCAGGGAACGAGGGCGATACTGATTTGGCGGCTGCATTGGTCTTTCGTTTTAATAAAATCCGAATTCATTCTACTTAATATGTATGTGCCTATTTTATTGTGTTAATGAATTGTTTTCGTTTTTTAATGCTTTCATTAATAATAATTTAAAAACATTTAAATTGATTTGTTTTGGTTAGCTAATCTATGTGCCATCATTTCGGTGGCCGCTAATGCTAATTCGTCAGTAGATCTCTAAAAACGGTCCCATATTTGTTATCCTCCAATGGAGAAACTATCAAATACAAAATAGATGAACCACATTTGAAAAGTTTTCAAAACTAAATTTATTTTTGCAATAAAAAACAATTTTTTACATCACAGCATATTTAGACAGATAAGTGAATTCCCTTAGCAGCATTATCTATGCATTATCCCTTGCGTTTTCCATGAATTCTCTTTTATGTATATGCTGGTAGTTTTAAAACTTTTTTTATACTGAGTAAAATAGAAACTGCAATTGTATAATCCAGTTAACTGAGGCCTGCATTTCTGTTTCACAAATCAGGTATTTTGAACCTTTTTTTATTTCTGGGTATAAATTAAACCGTAATTGTGAATTGCAGCCAGTTAAGTTTTTACTTTCTAAAAGTATTGATCAGTACCAGAACTTATACAATTTTACTTTAAAGTGTGATAATGTCATTTCAAAATTCGGAATTGTTCGAGTTATTCAGAAACTGACGAAATGAAAATGTATTTTAATTGAATATTGTGGAAAAATTACACGATTTACCAGGATACCACGGAAAAGATGTTAAAATTCCATTCTTTTACTTGAAAATTCACTTAAAAAATGGCTTGCCTCACACCGTACGATAAAAATCTTTATGGAAAAGAACTCAGACTGGCAAATAGAGTAACAACTTTTGAAAACATCGAAGAACCGCTGACAGCAGAAGACGAAAACTATAAACGTGTGTTCGGAGTACACAAAAAAACGTAAACTTTAAAATGCCACAAAAGGTGTATCTAAATCGCATCTTTCAGAAGCATTATGTCTTAAAGTATGTAAAAGATACTTTTACATACTCTGCTTGCAAGCTTAGACCAGCTGAAGGGAATTAAAGACAATTTTCAAACTCCTCCTATTGTTTTACCTCAAAGTATAGCGTAGAAGAAGCCTTAGCGTTATTTATGGACTTGGGATTGTCAAAGTAAAAATATTCTATTTTACGAAGCTCTTTAAAGAATCATAATGTGAATATTCTCCCCGGATACAAAAAGGTTACATCTGGCAAAAAAGAAGCAGTGTCATCTAATGTAAAGGTTACTGAAGTATCGATCGAGGTCCACCGGCAAAACTTATGGATCATGCAGCCAAACGCCTTATTCAAAGGAAGCAATATTACTTCCAGATAGGCTTACGTTGATAAGAAGCGGCAAATGACATCGCTATTACTGATGAAAATATGTTAATGGCTTCTACAGTTCCTTTACGACTGAGAAAGGAAATCTGTGAGCTTTGGAAAAATCCTCGCCAATCATCAGTACAGTTTTGCCATTCGCCCTTTTTTAAATATGCAAAGAAGTATTCAGAAATTATTAAATCTACAGTAAACGATATAAAAAAAATTTCCGAACTAAAGCCTTCTGTTCTTGAAATGAAGAATGAAAAACTGTTTACATTGATTACGAATTTCGTCTTACAATGGTTGATATCAAAGTCTTAAATGTAATAACAGATACTTCGTCAACTTTGAGGTGTGTGATTTGCAAAAAGTCGCAGAAAGACTTTTAAAATATTGATGACTTAAGTGATGAGGAATTTCTCCATTACATGCCAGAATTAGGTGCATGGAGTTTGTTTTAAAACTAGCGTATGCAGTTCCGCGAGAAGGAGAATGTTTTGATAAGAACGCAGCACCAAAAGAAAAACAATCTGCTCGAAAAAAATTATACAAAATGAATTTCTGAAGAAGCTTAGACTGACAATAGACTGCCCAAAGCAGTGGTATGTCAAGAGCAATTTTCGAAAATGATGATGTAACAGTCGACAATCATATTATAAAAAGGTTGGCAGTTATTGTAAATGTTATAAACTCTAGAGAAATGGTAAATGACCCAAAGTTTCATGATTATGCATCAAAAACTGCCCAACTTTTGGCTCAAATATGTATACCCTTAGAAGAAACTTACTCCTACGGACCATAAAATTTTGGCTCATGGTAAAAATTTATTTGCATATCAATGCTTACCAATTGGAGAGTTGTCAGAAGAAGCCCAGGAATGCAAAAACAAAGACTACAGTCACTTTAGATACACGAATACTTGAAAAATTTCACGGATTAGACAGAATAAGGACCTTTTAAATAAGTTGGCGGCCTCTTCAGGCCCACTAATTTCATCACGGAGACATGTAAGATCACGATAAGAATATAATTATAGCTCCTATATGTTAAGTCTATTAGATATCGCTCCCAATATTAATGACTATTTTAAGGAAAACTAACGAACAAAAAAAATTATACTAGCTTGAAGAAAATATACTAAATAATTTAATATCATTATATATTATATAGCATTAATATTAAAAATATTTCACAAATGTGTGTCTGTAGTGTAAATAAAAAATATAATATTAGTCTAAAGTCTTATATTAGAGTGGTATTTTTTATAGACTTCCTTATGAGAATATCATTAGAAGCACTATCATTATTTCAAAAGATAAAAAGGTCAAAAGGTGTCACCGTGCCCCGTGTCTTTCACAATGCGGGAGCACTTATTTTGAAGCTGAAGGATTTAAAATTCAAGCGATTTTTACCCATTAGAAATATTTTCAAAAACTGTGATTTATGCAACGAAAAAACCACTGTGCATAGTGGGTTTGAGGGGTTATCTTTTAAACGCATTAAACATTTTTAAAATATCTTTATTTAAAAGTTATGATTTTTGTAATGAAAACAGCCAAAAGCCGACACTGTGCACAGTGCTGCGGCTAACCTATTGACCGAATTCATGTTTATTGAAGCCTAGAGAGTCTTCTCTTAAATTCTTTTTAAAACTTTTAAATTTCTTTATTACTTTAAAACTTATGATTTTTGCAACGGAAAAACACAAAAGTCCCCTCTGTGCGGCGTTCCATTTTAAGTTAAATCTTATTTTTAAAATTTACCACAATTTCTATTCTGGTCATAAAATTTTCGAAAATGCAGTGTAATAGTGGATCAATTGATCAAATGGATAATCAGTTAAGAACTTTACATATGGCAATTCCGCGGGCCCCAATTATTTTTGCCATATAAATTTGTGATTTAATGGGTACTCACCGCATTAATTTATTTAAAAAATAGAAGCAACTTTGTTTACATATAATAAATAGCTCAATTGTTTTAATAAAATGTCCAGATATAATGTTAATATTTATCTGTTCATATTTATAAACTCTCATTAAACTGTCTTCTTTATAAAATAACAATATCTAGAGCTTCACTCTACTTGAAAGCCATATAACCCAGAGAAAAATTTTAGTGTTTATTAATTATTATTGTTAATTATTAGTCGTTGCTTAAAGGCACAACCTTTCTAGTTACCAATAATGACGAGATAGGTTTTGACAAGAGAATGTAATTATATATGTTCTTAATAATCTCGTAAGTATATTAAATAATATGCAGTTATGATTTCATTGTTTGTATAAATGCTCGCGTACGAGAAATTGAAAATTTTGCTGGGATATTACAGCAATTTTAATTTCTTTGCATTCTTTTTTTTAAATCTATGGCATTTTGCAAGCTAAATATCATAGCACAATGTTTGTGTTAATTATTTAACTACATTCTCACTTATAAATAATGCAACGAAGATGCTTACAGTACAGCTGAGGCCAATGATAATAATAATCATTATTAAAAATGTGTTGATAATGTGTGCTGTGTTGTGTATAAGAATATTAAATAATATTTAAGTAGAGTAATCATACCATGTTCGGTTTATATTCTTCTTGTTATGTGTGCACCATCACAGACAATATAAGAAGAAACTTAAAAAGTGCATGTGTGATGTCATCATGCATCCTTTATGCAGACTTTATATACTAAATTTATATACTTAAAATAAATGTTTTTACTTTCCTTTCTTCATAATATACGAGTAAATGTATGTATCTCAAATTTTCATGTTAGTCTTACCATTTTTTTTTCTTTTCTAATTGTCTTTAGTCTGGTTTATGGAGAAGAAACTTTCCATTTTGTCTGTATATTAATTGACTTTTAATTCTGGCACTTAATTTTCTTTAGTAGTTGATAGTTTTCAGGCATTAGTACATTATAATTCAGCTTGTGTCTGTCTCAGTGTGCCTCTTCATCTGTCGCAGTTTTGTCATTACTTTTTTGTGTAATTTATTATTTTAAGTTTGTTTTGGATTCTATAATCCCTACAACTTATTTGTCATTATGTGTGTTTTGTGGTTCTACTTTACATTGCTTTCATTATTTTTTAAGAATTATTTAAATATATTTTTAAACATCTTAAGCTTTTAAATTGATCTCAGCCGGGAGTTCTTGTCTATAGGTGGAAGTGCGAATTCTTCCTCCACTTGGTGACCCCCGGAAGCAGACTTCTCATTGATTTACATCATAATTGACTGGAGATAACAAAACAGGGCTCGCAACGATGTGGAGAAGAGGATAGTCACCAAGTTCACTTGAGGTATGCAGTGAGCTAGAGCAAGACTATAGCAGAAACGGAAGAGTATTATTAATCGGCAGATCTTGCAACGTTAATTCCGACTCATTTTAGATCATGTATAAGCGTGAGAGGAACCAAAGTAGCAATATTTTTTCCATGCCAAGATAAGGATGGACAGTGACTTTAATTTTAGGGCATTAAAGTTAACCTCTTAAGTTCAGACATGGAGGGCTCTCGTGCCATAAAATCTGTGTTGTAATAGTTTACTTTTATAATCTGATGGGCCGAAGCGAAAAAGGAATCGACGTAAGAATCACTAGTGACATCATCAGAAATCATCTGGTTAAGATCAAATCCGGAAGGACTATGTTTGTAAAGTGCGCCTGGTTGAGACCAAGATAGCAGCACACGTTGTGTATCTAGCGTCGGCTAGACCGTTACGTTAGATATGGATGAGCTGGTTGAACTCAGCATAAAATAGTAGTTTGCAATTACTAAGTACTCAGTAATGGAAATGGAAGTCAACTATCAGGCAACTGATAACGAACTAACTTTGTTATTTACGGGTTATCGTACATCGTGGTAATACTAACGATCAACACGGATTATGCGAGGTCCAGCCCGAACCAGCCCACTGCTAGGAATCGCTAAAGTTTGAAGCAGCCGATCGTACATCGTTTTCCCGAACTTATCTTAACGTATCTCCAAAAAATGTTTCTTTGGGAAGTTGAGTTTGCAGTTTCAACATTATATACAAAAAAAATTATTACATGATCCAAATTCGCACTATTTTCACAGCATAAGTTCAGGATCTTAGACCTAGTTCATACACGTCAGGTTTTACTCTCCAAGTCTTGAGTTTTTAGGAGAAGCGGTCTTGTCTCAAATTTTTAGATATTGTGATATACGTGAAGATAACTTTGGGACGACGACATGTCTCGAGCCAATGGTTGAGCGAACCATGTGGGTATATCGTAAAAGGACCAATTACAGATGTAATCTTATTCAACAGTTCCTCACATAATATGTTAAAAAAAACTTCTCAAGAGTCCCACTCTTTTTTAACAGGTATATGTTTTTTTCCTTCACTTTTTAACTGCTCTTAAACCACTAAATGAAAGCTTTAATTCTATCCTAGTTTTTTATATCAAAATACTTTATACGTTCTGAAGAGTTCACGAAAAAACAGTAGCGCACCTCACATTCCGTAACACCAACCATTAATCTGAGAAAAACTTACAATAATTTTCCAGTTGCTTGCTATTAACTTAAGTCTTCTTTCACTCATGTTGTAATTAATCATTCTGATGTAACATGTAAGTGTTGAGGGGAAAAAATTAAAGCAAATACTGCAAAGAAAATTGTAAATTTACTAATTTTTATTTTTAAGTTGACACTAATTATTTTAGTTAATCACTTTACAAAAAAATATAAAATAAATTAAAAAGAAATAAAAGCTCTATTAAGTTCTAAAGACTTTTTGAGGAAAAAAATGTCTTTGAAGTTGAAAGTGATAAATGATGTTTTTTTCAGCAAATAGAATTTACCTTCTTGCAAGAATGATATTTTTAGATTTGAATTAAATAGAGATATATGTACATATTAAATTTTTATGAATTTATAAAGATATTGTCAGAAAGAATGTATGATGAACTCAAGTAATAATATCCATCGACGATAAACATATTAAGTGAGCTTTCCAGGAGAATCTCTTGAAATACAATCTCTTGCTAAACAATTTAATGATACATATATGAAAAATGTTTGCAAAGCGTCTTGTAATAATATCATAATGGAAATTCTGGACAAGTTTATATTTAAACCCAAAAAATGCTATGTACACGATTATGTATGCGCTTTAATTTAAAAATTTCCTCTATGTAACTTCATTTCTAAATTATACTTTTAAATTTTTTGCTTCAAGTTCATTAATTTGACTTTTAAATCCATTTTAGTTAATACCTCTAAATATTCTAAATAAACAACTCTATCGCATTTCTAAGCCAAAGCAAATTGAACAAACATATGTGCACGCTTTGTTTATTTTTCAAGTTGAAGCTATTACAAGCAATTTAAATAGAATTACGATTGTGCAAATCTTTGTAAAAACCTGTTTAAAAACATATAAATCTTTGCAAAATCGGTTCAGTATTACGGACGTTAAAGGGCTCCAAAAAAACGTGTTTGCTTTAATACGAGTAATATAGAAGATAGTTTTTAGGAAGACCACCATGCTGAGCATGTCTTATTAGAGAAGATATAAATAAAACTTCACAGTTTTTACTGTAAGTAAAAAAAATAATAGCAAACAGTGCTCAGCTATTGTGAAGCATTCTTAGGTACTTTTTGATTTGTTTTGATGATCCATATACAAGCTGAAATCGAAATAAACAGTCGCTGTTGCAATTTTTGGTCCTTATTGTTTAAAATTAAAACAGTGGTAGCAAAGCAATATTAATTTGTATCTTAAATTAAAAATATCGAATAATATCAATTAATACTGAAAAGGCAAAAAAATATTTTTTAGAGATTTGTCTACATTTGCGAAATGCTCCTGTTTGTCTAACATGACTTCAAAGCAAGAGCGTACCATCAAGTGAGATTACAAAAAAATGAGATCTTTCTATAGCAGCAAAAAAAAATTACACGCAAAAATAAAAACAGTGTTAGTCAAAATGACTAACATTAGAGGTGTTCTTGGCTTTATAAAGCGTTGGGCTAAAGAGTTTTCTGACCCTTACATTACGAAGCAGCTGTACGTGTCTCTAGTTAGACCTATCTTAGAATACGGATTAATTATATGGGTTCCATACTACAATATTCATGGTATTCGTATTAAATCTGTGAAAAACAAATCCTGTTGTTCTGCTTACGTGGCCTTGGATGGAGTTCCTCAACAAATTTGCCTTCATATACTAGCTCTGCTCTGAATTTCTTTCAAATTCTGTTAAATTTAAAACTTCTTGTCGTTGTGTTCGCCATTATTATCCTCTTGCTGTTAAGTTATTAAGGTCTAATTATGCTATGACTGATCCTTTCACGAGATTATGTCGTCAATATAAATTTTTGTCTGAATTTGTTGATTTTTCTTTGAATTGTAATAATTTAAAGCATAAAATCATTGTTTTTCTTAATTCATAGCTTATAAATTTTTATTATAATTCATGTTATTTAATATAATTTTAGTATCTTTAGTCTGTAAGGATTATATCCATTGACTAATTTTAAATAAATAAAATAAAATAAAAAATATAAAATCATCCAATATACCATCAGTTAATTTTAATTTTATTTACTTCTTATTGCATCGGTTAGTTCTGCTAAGGGATTATGTGTGTTACTATCGAGAGTTTCTTTTGTTGTCAGGTTATCATCTGACATTTAAAAAAAAAAAATTATTTCCGAATATCTTAGTTTCTGTTTTTTGTACTGTATTTTAAGAATGTATTAGTAGAAGAAAATATGTCAGAGTGGAGGTATAAAATAAGTGTATTTAAAGCTTCAGTTTCTCTCTCCTTAAAACTTATCCTCAGTATTTTTAATAAATCCTTGGCAATCGTGCTATTGGATTTGTTGAATTTTTAATAAAAAATTTAATGATTTCCTTAAGCTCAATTAGAGCAGCAGAGTCTTAACTAAGCTCTTTTATAGCCACGTCTAAAGTCTTGAAAGTTTAACTTAAGTTTTGTAAAACTCGTACATTCGAATTAGTGAATAGATCCGTATCGAACTCAGCCCCAATAAGATTCACACATTTATATATATGGAGAAAATTCTCTGCCATTTTGAACAACGATGTTTTACATCGTCTAAAAGCCGAAACTCGTTCGCTGCTTACATCGCTACGTATGATTGTAGATTTGCCTGTTTCTCATTTGATTTATTAAAAAGTTTGCAGCGTTTACTAGAACAGTTAAATATGTTTATAAATTTCTGCTTTCTTTATATGAGATGAAAAATTTAACAACATGAAAAATATTTTATAATACTCCAGAAAATAAAAATTTTGTTATATCTGTTAATCGAGTAATATGAACCGCTTTGATCGTTGATCGAAAAAAGCAAATTTTTTATTGATCAATCATTTAATCGGTTACTAATTAGTCAATTAACCAAATAACGGTTAACTGAATTAACCAAATGAATAAGAACTTTCATAGCTTCTTATTACATAAAGTACATTATTCACTGTTTCATAGATTCATCTGATCCATTACAGCAGTTATTTTCTATGCTATTTACATATTGTTGCGTGGGAACAGACAGACTGTTCTTTCAAATGCATTATATACAATATGAAAACTATAATACATGTTAACCAAAAAGCAAACCAAAGTGGCCTATCTATACTTATTTCATATATTATCTTTAATTTTTTATATCGTCGTTATTTAAAGTGCTCTATATACTGGAACGAATTTTCAATGTTGTGATGAATAGAAATAACTATCCGATCATCATTGAATCACAGATACAAAAGCAAAATTTTGCCCAAGACTATGAATTCATTGCTAAAATTGTTTACATTATTTGTTTGTAATTTTGTTTTTGCAGTTTTGACTACGAACAAACATATATGGAGGGTTCAGAGCTGAAGTGAACCAAGTCATAATATATGAAAAATATGAAAACTAGTGCGAAATTCTCCACAAAGTTTAGTTTATTTAGTTCTCCAACGGGCTAAGTAAAAAAGTGTAAAAAACACAAGTCAATGGCTCTCATTTTATATATTATTAAGGGCAGTTCATTTATTGAAACTCAATATAAATTTTTCTAACTTGGTTCACTTCAGCTCTGAGCCCTCCATGTGTGTGTATGCATTTATGGTTAGGCATATAGTAAAATGGTCGGTATGAGCAGCTTGCAAGGTAGTATTACTGCTCATTTCTCCTTGGAATAGTGTAAGGATATATAGAAAAATCAGATAATATAAAAAACAAAAAAAATTTATCCTAGCTATCCTAATCTGGCTATCCTCGAGCCATGGCATTTAGTAAAAAGTTTTCGATTGGCTTAATTAAGATAAGTAAAAGTTAAAAAATATCATAGCTAGAATTCTCATAGTAGTATATGCGAAATAATACGTGAAATATTTTTTAAAAACGTACGAAAGTTCGTTGTTTATCAATATTAAAATTGTTCTTTTACTTTTATTGAATCGGAGCAAGAATACTTATAGCTCTCATATACTTGCGTTAATATCATACATAGTTCATAGTTTTTTTAATTATATCAGCAAAATTTATTATGAATAAACTCAAAAAAATTAATGTTTTAAAACAACCTTTTACCTTTCTTCACCTCAAATGTGATATTGGAATCAGTATTAATTTCGAGGTCGCCACACCTTTTCATCAGCGTTTTTTGTGTGATTTTACCTTTTTTCATATCAGATTCTACTGGTTAGGAAAATGAAATATTTCAGCTAGAATAGGGAAATTGGTTCTGCTACTTCTAGTATCACAACTCGTTAAACAAGAATGTGAGTGATATTTTAGCTTAACAGATCACAATTTAGCGGTGAGATTATCATTAGTCAGAATATTAAAAAAAACACGATGGATAAAACTAACTTTATTCCTGGTATAAGTGTTGCAAACATATTCTGTCAATCTTACACCATTAGATAATTTATTTTGTATAAACGTGCAACGGGTGGAAGAATTCTTTGGCATTTTCTATACCGCTGCGAAAATTTAGAAAGCAAAGTAATGATTTAATATCATATGAAGAAGGCACATACCTTGCAACTTTAGCCATGTCTTTAAAAGCAAGAAAGCGTAAAATATTTAAGAGATGAAACTTAAAACTAAAATTTTAATATCTGCTTGGAACCTTGAACTCGAGCTTGTGAGGTTATTGTTATGTTTAATTGTTGTGGTTTGGCTTAAAGCACAATTACTTTATTACGCTACAAAAATTTGTACTTACAATTTAAAACAGTGCAATTTGCTTCGCCAAGGATTCAACCGTTTATCTAGTGTATGATAAACGATCGCTTTACAGCTGCGCCACTCAGGGAATAAATTACATGCAAAGGATGAATGACTCCTATAAACTTCGCTCTTAATTCAAATTTTTTACATGATTTTGCGACTGGCGGATGCCTAGGTCTCCTTTGGGAGTATAAGAAATGACCACCTGGCCGTAATTGTATAAAAAATATAAAGCTATTAATTTTTTTTTGCGAAATAACACAACCCATACTTGTAAATTAAATTAAAATTCTGTAATATTTAATATATATACGTAATTTTAGAACTATTTTATTTTTATATTAATATGAATTTTTGGCTTGAGTTCAAATCTGAATTTAGCCATTTATTCTCAATTTTTAAGATATTGTTTTTGGATAAATTCGCTATTTCATTAATAGAGTTTTTTTTGAACAATTTATTATTCATCAGACTATCAGTACTGATTTCGAGGTCGCTACACCACCTTATCAGCGTTCTTTGTTCGATTTTACTACTTTTGACGGTTGAGTTGATAGTAGTGACTAAGTTATTCCTAGTCACTAGTATCTAGTAAAATCGAACAAAGAACTTTGAACTGTTTAAGGTTTATATTGAAATTGATTTTCAAGTTTAAGTTCAAATCTGAGTTTACCCATTTCTTCTTAATTTTCAAGAATTTTTTTTGATAAATTCATTATAAATATTATTAAGAGAATACTTTTTATTGGAACAATTTATTTATCAGGCTATCAGAGCAGTACTGATTCAGTACTGATTTTGAAGTCGCTACATTTCCCAAAATAAATATTTTACATATTTAGGGCCGTTATCAATAAAAAAATTAACTTGATACTAACATTAAACTCATAACTTTAACTTTGGTTAGTGAAAATTCATTATAACGAAGCTTGGCTAAGTTTTGACTTTTAATTAAAATTAACTGTAATATTTTCTAAGTTTAACTGCCTGTAAATTAGTATTAAAAACAAAAATAATTTTTCGTATTTAATTGTTGTTTTCAATATTAATTCTCACTCACAATTTTGTTTTCATTTTATAAAAACAGATAGTAAATTTTTAACTTGAAAAAAAATTAATTTTTTTTTGTTTATTTTAAAAATTATTTTCATAAATTCTTAAAACAGTTTGATTTAAGCTTTATTATCTGAAAAATGCATAAATTGTGCTTAGATTTTCTGAAAAATGAATTCCTGCTTTGATTCATAATACTTGACAAGTGTAAGTTGACAAAACTGTTTTATTTTTAATGAACATTTTTAACTTCCATTTCAAAATTACGTTTAGAGCAATTGAAAGTTAGTAAACTTCCAAATTAAATAAGCATAACTGAACTTTGTGCTAATAGAGGCTAGTAAAATATTAATAGTTTATGTAAAAACAAATTGAAATTTGTTATTGATTGACTAAACTATTAATATAACTTTAGAAAAAAGTGCGATTTAAAATTTAAAATACTAAAATTTTATCAATTCCCATAAAAAGCAACAGTTAAAATTCTTTAAATTACTTTTTTTCCTATTTAAAGTTGAATCTTTAAAAGAAAATTAAGAAAAATTCTACCTAAATGAACCCAGTATACTGTAATTATACTATTGCTGAGGTCCTTTAAAAACAATTGCAACAATTTTGTGTTCTTTTATGTATTCCAAGAAGAGGAAGACCGCTTTGTTTGTTTTCAGATTTTTATCCCTCCTTGTATTACCATAAAAAAATTTAACGCAGTTTAGTGATCAGTTACACAGCTTAGACTTTATTCTGTTTTTCTCTTTTTAATAAGAGATACCTGTTTTAAGTGCTTTGTTTGTTAGAGTCTTCCAGTTTTTGTTACACAAAATTATAAATTTGCGATCAATTTTTTTTACATTTTACCAAAAGTAGTTATGGTAACTGATATTAAATGATGTGATTCATGAGCACAATAAGTAAAGTTTTGCTGTGTCTTTATTCGCTCCCAAGTAAATAAAGACCAGAGTAAGCCGCAGTTGCAACTTTTGTTTGCATGTGTGGCTATTTTTAGGACCACAAGTTGCAAGTTGTAATTTTAGAAATTTACATTTTTTGTTGGCTATATGTACGTTTAATTTGCTGTGGCTGTGATGTTTGGACCATGTTGCAAATATGTTCCTACGTTAATTGAACATTTTAACCATAAAAAGATTGATCATCTAACAAATGAAATCGCATGTGCGTGGATTATTCAAATGAAAAATTGTACATTTAGCAAAAAGGCAAATGAAATAACTTTAGTAGTACACCAAGATGATAAATGAGGATTATAAGAGTAACCTTAAATTTCTAGGTTGACAATCAAAGAAATATTTTTTAATCTGAAATCCAAATAGGCAGATCTTGGACATGGAAATTGTTTTTATTTAAGCATATTTTTATTTACATAGTTTCTTTACTAAATATTATGCCATTTATTATGCCATTTAAAAAGGCAGTATTATTGATTATGTCCATTTATTAAGACATTTTTTTTAACAAAGTCATACATATGTAATAAATTTTAAAGTTCCGGTCATAAGAGCCCAGGATTTGAAAGAACAATTGTTTGGTGTATTAAGTATTGGCGTGGCTCGATCGTACCGCAGGACTTTTTAAAATTTGAAATTAAAATTAATAAAAAAATATTTATTCGAAATGTTAATCAATCCAATCATTTTATTTGCAGCTGGGCCTGCTCCAATTTTTATAAAATTTTTAATATCTCTCCTTGTGTAAATGATTATTAGATTAAGCCATGCCAATGCCATTCTTTATTTCATCCGGGTTTTGTGTTGAGTGGTTTACCAGCCTCGTGCACTTTCTTAACCAATCATTCCCTACGTGTACATATCGTTGGTCTCAAGCCCTAACTCAAATAATTGTAACTTTACAGAAGAAGATAAAAACAGAAAAGAAACTGTACCACTGGTTGCACAACTGCTTTGTACAACTCCTTCTAAAAGCGTTATTGTTTACACTATTGCAGTAACGAGGTGTATTTGTGTGAAATGAATTGGAATCTCTGAAATACTTAATTTCGTAAAACATACGAGTTAGGGCCTTTCTACATGAGGCCATCGATATAACTATTCAGAATTTAAATGTAACAAGTGCCTCTATTGGGCATCTAGTTTTCAAAACACATCAAACGTTATCACAGCTCTTGTCAGCCGATACAGTTACTCAAGTACTTATAAAAAATATATATATTAAGCTTTGAAATATCAACACACAGTTACAATTGCATCAAATAAAAGAACCCACTTGAAAATTTATAGCCTACAGTCAAAAATACTTATAGATACGAATATGAGCACTTGAAAATTCAAGCAAGTGTAAAATATATTTAAAAAAATTTTAATAGAAATGCACTGAAAAGTAAAAAGACACGTTTCCATTGTTTTTTTATTATTCTGTATTTTTTTTTTGTACAACCCTAGTCAATTCTATAAGAGGACAATAATACTTGAGATTTGAGCAATAAGACAAATCGTCAGTCATATGTTTAATATGGTAGGTAATAAATCTAGAAAGATTTTAATTAAGCACTTTGAAAATATTTTGTAATAACATTCATTAAAATTCAACTCTCGCTAGTGATCACAATAAAGGAATTTTAATACATTTATTTTCTTTAAATATTTGCTATTTTCTTGGTTTCAAATGAATCAGCAAATAAATGACGCAGAGAACACACGCATGGATTTAATTTAAAATAATTCAGTAAATTAATACATTTACTAAAGTATTCATAAAAAATAAATAGAGCTTGAAATGTATTTCGACTGAAATCTTTATAAAAAATTTTGCTTGAAATACATTTCAAAAGCAAACATTTTTATTTATGGAAATGGGTCATAGAAATTAATTTATATTCTATTAAGTTTTGATACACATCTTTTGAATAATTACACTTTTTTTAAGATTTTTATTTTTAAACTTGTCATTACCGCAGAAAGAAATTCAAGAGGAGTGCAACATTATTACTAGACACTATTTCGCCTGATTATTTATTGCAACTTCTTTGTTGAAAACTAAACGACAATTCAGGATAAAAAAATTATTTTCAAGTCATAAATTGGCATTAAAAAACTTACATCTATACAAAACCAAAAAAAAGAACTTTATTTACGAGTATTATTTCAGTCTAGAAAAATATATAATATCAATCGCTTAAAATATAGTTACAAAGTGGCTTAGGGCAACAATATCTGGTTACTCTTTTTATTTTTAAGGCACAAATAGGGCAAAGTTTTTCCACTGGTGGGGTAGGTGATAAATCCTTACCGAGAGCATTGGTTATCGTCAATTTCAGTTCCCTTGGCAACGTTTCATTTTATGTCCAGAATTTCATATGATCTTGCGCCAATTCTCTTGCAGGATTGAGCATGAAAGTTTTTCTCCACATTTTATCGTCACTGTTGGCACATATTCGATACAATGCAAAGCTATTAACAGTCATGTCTAGTAGTCTTTGGTAAGTTTGCAGAGGCCAACTATGAGTTTTGTGGCTGCATCAATACATCGAACACTTTTTGTCCACCTTGTCAACTCCTTATTTAGTGTATTTGTAATCTGATATCATAACAGGTTTTTGTGTGTCGGCACCTATTTATTGATTGAGGTGAAAAGGAGAAATCAGAAGAGTGGCTTTTTTTCGGGACATAGGATAAGAATATGACCATACATAGCTTTTCACGTTTCTATTTTTGCACGTTATCTCGGTATTTTTTTTTCCTAAGAAGGTCAAAATCTCTTTTAGCAGAATTTTCACAAGTAGGATAGACCTAAACTAATTACCAGCCGTTATGTTTCGATTTTAATTTTCACCAACTTTCGGAAGTCTGAAAACGGGGTGGGTACTGATGATCCGCCAATCAGTTATGCCAGTTTAGCCTCTTCGAGGACAGGTTTAGGCTTTTTTCTTGTCTTTTAGCCTCGAAATTTCCGTTTTAGCTTCGTGGCTTTTTTTTAGCCTTATTTCTTTTTAAATTTAGCATCAAAAAGGCTAAATTTGTTTTTTTCTACTGAACCCATAAAATTATCTTGAAACATTAAAAAATTAATCCAATATACAAGCGTAAGTACGCTGAAGACAGAATTTCGTTAATTAAAAACCAATAGCGAAGGCGTTTAAATTATAAATGGACAAATGTTAAGTCAACAGTTAAGTTGGTGCGGAGGGGGGAGGTATTAAAATTTAACAATGCGCTGCAAAACAAATCATTTCTTGATTTAGCTAATCTAGTATTTGGATATCTATCCAGAGTCTTTCAATAAGAAGTTTCATTTTGATATGTAAAAAATAGTATTTTTAAGCAAAATCATGGGATGTTTGTTTAATTGCAAAGAGGAGAGAATCGCATTCATAATGAATGCCTCTTGGAGAACTCAAACGGTCAGGACACCTATCACGTGTAGGTGGGGAATGCCCGATTCCAAAGATCGACGAAAAATGAACAACTGTAGGTTTTCCAACATTATGATCCACAGCAGCAATATTCTGGTTGAACAACGTATACGAATTTAATTTTGCTCATCAATGATTTGTCTCAGGTGCTTAAATTTTTCCAAAAGTTTCCCAATAGCTCAGAAGGTGCTCCACGACGACGCAAAAATAATTTAGTTTTGCGAACTGTAACCGCGAAATTTTCAGCATATTCTTAGTAAATTTTAATAATTTCAAAGTAGTTACAGGTTGAATCATGACAACCGTTAAAATGGAGGGGCATTGAGAATGAAACATCTTATTGGACTACTCCGTAGTATTATCTTTCAGTAACATTGAGGTTGCAAAACTTTTTAGTACCATGGAAATAATTAAAACTATAGAAAGAAATCGTATGTACTTTAATTAAAATGTTCTTTCAAAAGTTTACAGAAATTTTGCCATGATTTAGCAATTTCCGGAGATTTTATAAAATTAGTAGACTCGTGATATTAATGCAAATGCTAGTTCCGATTCTACTGGCGATGAGAAAATTATAATGCCCGTTATATGCATAAAAAACACTGGTTCACAGCCAAAAAAAAAAACAAGAACGCCACATGCCTAGATAAGTTAATTGGGACCTCCTGAACACGAAAAACGCTCTAATTTCTTTTCTAATTACCGTTTTTTAGATAACGGTACTTTTGTGTTTTTCGGTGTATGGTCCCACTCAAACCCTTGTGGAGCCCAGCCGAAGAGGTGTCATAACTAAGCTATTTCTTGTCAGATAGAAATTTGCAGCATATCGACGGAAAAGGCATTCAATTATATTTCCAACAATATACCACGTATCTCGATCGGACTTTTCGGTTGGGCTCCACAAGTACCCGTAATCAGAAGGTACTAAGTACGTCAAAGCCGATGTTTGTTTAAATACGGCATAAGTCAATGTTTTCTGTTTGCTGGGGTCTGTTACACTACCCAGTCAGCCGTAGAGGGCTAGTTAAGTTTTCTTTTTGCTTTGTGTATTCTGTAATATTGCTGGTATTTTCAAGTACCAGCCTGCTAGTAAATTAGGGAGAAGATTTGGCCCAAAGTCAGGCACTGCTACACCAGATGGATCTTTTTTGGCATAAATCTGTAAGTCAACTTCAATCAATCAATGTACGACTCCTTAGCCCGCCTGCTAGTAAAATTCGTTGAATAAAAATATTTTTGGTACTTAAAACAAAATAAATGGCGAAAATAGTTGAGAAGCTAAACATGAAAAAAAGGATATGTATGCAGAAGCCGTAGGCTGTCACTTTTTAGTTTGCTTAATTATTATGAAATAGATTTAATAGTTGCAATGAAAAAAATCTATTAGAAGGTCTTAGTATGCAGCAACTAAAATTGATTAAAACTCTGGGTACAACCCGTTAGAAATCCATTGATAAAAATTACAAAGCTGAAATTTAAATCTAAAAACGCCAGATTGGATTATTAATTAGTTTAATTCGTTCTTATGAATCACTTCTGGGTTATTTGTTTAAAGTGCTGTATGAAATGTACAATTTTCGAAATTTTCTTTTAGTCATTCTTTATGAAGTCAACAAATTTGAATTAAAAAGTCGACCGCATAATTTCTAGCTTGTTTGTCATTAGGTTTATCTACAACAACAATATATTATGACTACAACCATTTTACTCAACCATAATTTTTCGGCAAATATTCTTAAAGAAAGTTAAACAATTTTGAAAACCCATTAACTACCAACAACCTAGAAGATAAAATATGTAATAAATAAAAAATTTCTTTGTCGTACTTTATATTATATAGCTAAGAGTGTAATACTTTACAAAAATATCTCAGGTAGCCAACAATTGATTTCCTCCTAACTAACATCACTAAAAAAACCTTAATACAAATTCAGAATAAAAATTATATTAATGAAAACACATTCTCATGAATTTAATGAATGAATGAATGAGTATCACAAGACTATTTTTATGTGGCAAAAAACTTGATATATATTTCAGTAGAACACAGAGAAATATTTAGGGATATAAAAGACACAAAGCATTATTTTTTTAATATTATTTCTATGGAAAAAATGTACAAACATGTTTAGTACTGTTGGCCAAGAATACATAAGAAAAAAATCGAACTAAAACTATGATTAGATTGTTACGAGTGTTTTGTGTCATAAAACCATAGGAGGTCACTTTCATTGAAACCGCTTGGTGTGTTGTGTTAGAATAAACAACAAAAATAAGTTCATAATAAAGAAATTCTTGATCCTGAACTCATATAATAATTATTTTGTTCATTGCTGCTGTTTTTTTTTTGCATAACTCTATGTTATTGTTTACAGAAATAAATTATGGTTAAAGAAATTTTAGGGAAGATGAGTTGTGATTTTTTCTTTGCTATGACAATTACATTTTTTCACTTTCTTGCGTTATATGATTATCCTAAAACCAGCTGCAACAAAATTATATGTTCTCAAAACAGAGGTAATTTTGTATCAATTATGAACTTCTAAGAACATTTTGGGCTCACGTGTCTGCAGCTCATGCAACGACAGGGTCTGCTCATCCAAATACTACAAAAACCTTAATTGTACAGGTTCTTTTATTACTTAAATGTTTATACTTGCTAAAATCGATAAATTTCTTACTCAAAGAAAAATATATTGAGCACCCATTTTGTTAGTTAAATAAATCTCTTTAATTAAACATATCATCAAAATTGACACATAAAACACAACACTCTATTTAGTACTCTTATGCGATTATTAAACACTTATGAAATTTTTAAATAAGTAAACTAGCTTTATAGACAACAAACAGAAGTGTTGTGATGTTTTTAGTAGACTACTTCATTTGAAGTCAATGAAAGCTAAAACAAAAGGTGCACATTTTAGCAAACTTCGGTCAAGTAGTTTTTTTTGCAATGTTAGTTTATAAATTTTAAAATGTACAAAAAATATATTTTTTTCAAATTAAAAAGGGGGCCAAAAATTTATTCATGTGTTCGCGTTTTGAAAGTTTATGCCTGGTATTTATTTTATTAGAAATTAAAGTTCCTTCTACATTGTTTTTATACATTGTTTTAGTGAATTGCCATAGGATATCTTAAAATCCTTATGGTATGAGTATTTTGCCCTTCTTTTGAACCAGAAGCAAGCAACTCATTAAAAACGATATAGCGGGTCTAACAAAAATGTCTGTAAAAAAATTTTCAAAATACGAAAAGCTTAAAAATAAGAATGAACGCCTGAAATAAGACAAAATTTTAGACATCTAGAGAAAGGTTATTTGGTTATTTTCACTTGTGGACTAAATAATATATACATATTTGATTTATATTAAATTGCTAAAATAATTTTTTTTTTTAAATTGTATGCTCTAATTAAAGTTTAACTTTTCTAAAACTTAAACTATATCCACGGTTGAATATGTTTAAATGTTCAATTACTTACTTAAAACTAGTGCAAACATATCCCAAAAGACCGGGCGAGTGTAATTTGTATTCAAACACGTCAGACTCATATTTTTTCTGAAGTACAGTGTAATCAACATTAAATACAAGACGATGTGATAAACAAAGAAATTACGAGTATTTGTTTATTATTGTTTAATAAAAGATTGCATTTTATTTATTTCAATATGTTGTATATCAAATAGAGACGTAGTGATTTCGCTACTAACCCCCATACATATTTTTACCTTGATGAAATACTTGAACCACTCGAAATAGGTGAACCACTTGCTTTCTGAATTAAGGTAACGATATTTTCTTATAATTATTTTTTTACAAAAAAGTAATTGTAATTCAAGTGGGTGACTTCTTTAGAACAAATTTTAAATTAAATATTTGTTTTATGATAGGGAAAAAATTTTCCTTGATTTTAGTGTAATATTGCATAGAAATTTTTCAGCAAAAAGTTAAATAATATTGTGTAAAACTTAACACATTTAATTTGTATATTATTTTACGACCTAATGACACTTAAATATTATTGTGGAGTCACAATGATATTAACTAACATAGAGAGAAGAGCACATGTAGAAAGGTATAAAAGTGGGAAAGACCTGGTCCAAAGACCGGCACTGCTACACCTGGTGGGGATCTTTTCAGCCGTACATCTGTAAAATAAATTATATCAATATCTGTATGACTCTTCTTTTGAAAGTCAGCAGAGATATTAGAGAAACCCGCCTAATATCATCCGAGCACAGAAACCCCCAATGAAAAACACGTCTTCTGGAGTTGCATAAAACGATATACTCCCAAAGAATGTGTGCCGTGTCATCATCCTCTCAGCATAAATGATACAAGGGTGAATGAACTTGGTTACTTTTCCACAGAGGATAATTCAGTGCAAAGTGGCCAGAAAGAAAACCAGTAGGAAGCCATAAATTATTCATGTGATGCTATTATATGAAAATGGCTACAAAAAATGAGTAACCTGGGCGTTTTCCAAGTTGTAGCGACCAGTTGTAATGCAGGAAATTTACTTGGAAGCCATAATTTTCTTATACATGGCGTTGTTATGGCAAGGGGTCAATTGATATAGTTTAGATACTCGCTGACACACAGAGGAGTATTTGAGTCAAAAAGCTGGCCAAAAAGCAAAAATGAATTTAAGGAAATCTTAAAAACGAAGTACACAGATAGATACACAACATCATATTGTAAATTTTTAAGACTTTATGTTGCGATTTGTAGCTCTGAGACACTGTTGAATCAGGGAAGTGGCGAAAATTACACGCGCTTTTAACGTTTTTCAGTTTCAAGAAGATTTTTTAATGATATTTTTCTTGTGGCTAAACGAATTATGGTACTACATTGATTTTTTCTTTCACTGAAAGATTTGAATAAAATCAATTTTTGGTATTTAAAAAAGAAATAGCCTTAACTATTAATGTTGAAACAATTCGCTTAAAAATTAAAAAAGAATAAAATTTATACACTTTTTTGCAAAAGAAATTGTTTTTAAAATTGAAGGTAGCAAATGTAGTAATTTTGTTTTATACCACAAGAAAATTTAGTATATCTTATTTTAGACATAAAAAAGGTTGCGCAAGTTTGCGCTATTAATTTTAAAGATTTTTATAAAATTTTCATATTTAATTTTTTATTGCTCATTAGGTACTTCTTCAAAAACATTTTTGGCATCATAATCTTTGGTGTATGTTGGATTATTCAATTTATATGTTATTCACGTCACTTTCAACACTTCACAATGTGAATTTGCAAAATGCTTATTATCGGTAGTAGTTATAATGGAATGTTCCTCACACCAATAAAACAGTTTTTTATTTACCTGCGCTTTAGTAATTTTTAAATGCATTAATCACAAAAATTGGATTAGAAAAAGTAAATACAGGTGCATAAAAAATACATGGATCACCCAGGTACCAGACTACTCACTAACTATAGTTATAAAAATACAAATATGGGGGGTTGTTGTAAAAACAGCAAAAAAACCTACACTTGATTTTTTCAAAAAACTCAATCTTTCGATACAAAAAACACGTTTAATAATTTTGGCCAGCTTTTTGGCTCAAATACTCCTCTGTGTGACATGTCCAATATATATAAACAGGCATATGTTCAGTGAAAGTTATTATTCCTGCATATTGCTAATATTTCTACATAAAAAATTAAAAGGTTAATAACTTTTACTCTGTTGTTGGTTTTGGCGAAACCAGACTTGATTTGAAAAAGACTGATCAATGTTTACTCCAAAAATGCAACGTGATCACGCTTTGTTAAAATCTAGAATGATGCTAAATAAAATTTTGTTTATTAATATTTCTACATTATGTATCAAGAGGTTAAAATCTTTTACTCCGTTGTTATTTTTGCAAAACCGGATCTAATAGGAAAAAAACCTAAGCTTTGCTGGAAGCGAGAATGATACTAAATAAAATTTTATTTATTAGTATTACACTCAATGAGCCAATACACACTAGATTAATATTTAGTCCTCTTAACTTTTCTTCTTTCCAAAACACTGCCGTTTCCATAAATGCCAGCGTAATTAATCTAGAGTGAATTTGCTCAATTGGATATCAATATAGTGGGTTTCCCGACTAAATTGTTTTGATTCAAATTACTACAGTTTTCGCATTACACCTATTTTCACAGATTATGGGACGGGTACGTGCATGACAACTCACAAAATTTCGCCAAAGTTACTTGAACGAGTATTTTTATATTAATATCTTGCATTAAATTTTTTATAGGCTAATAGTTTCCTAATTTATTTTTCCATAATTAAATGTAACGTATTATATTCTCCAGATTAGCTGCCCTAGCTTCAATCGAGCTGCAAGCCATCATGAAGTTAATATGTCTTACATTCGAATTTCGTTCATGAACTCACAACAGTAAGGTGGTAACGATATATCTGGAGTTAAAAGTTTCTATGCTGCACTGCAACATTTGCTAATGTACAATAATTGAAGGAAATGCGAAGGTCAAATAATTTTATGCGACACTGCATATTCGTAATGATTTGTTTCACTAACGTACACTTATACTCTCTTAGATGCTCCATGTACTCATTCAAACTTAGCTTAAGTAATTTTCCTCAAAATTTATAACTGACAAATTGCTGTTTATTTTTATACTATCAAAATTGAATACGTGACCTTACGGCTGCTGCTTACAACAGCAGCCAGCAGAAACACTCAAAACATCACTAAAGTGAAGTTATTTCATTTCTTATGATTTTCTTACAACAAGAAGCTAGTGTTTCTTTAGCAAATAATATGTATCTTCTTCAAATAGTCGCATACAGTATAAATTATGATGTGATATGTTACAGAGACTATAAGAATTCTTGGTTTTTGTTTTTTTCTAAGCGAAAATTTATTACACTTTTTTTGTTTGTTTTTAAATCAACTGTAACAGCAGAAACTGTTTTGAAAAAATCACATATTGTGTCAATATGTGAAAATATTTTGTAAACAAATAAAATCATGTATATACAATAGGGTATTCAATTTAATAGACTTGTCAACTGTTCGATTAATAAAATAGCACGAAATTGATTTGAAAACGTTATCTACGTGAAGTAACTTAAAAATCTAAATTTATGTATCAATAGGAAGTTATTATTTGTTTCGGTTGTTCGAGTAAGCTGCAACATTAAAAATAAATTGAGTTTAACACTATTTTTTGTTTTAAAGTTTCCAATATTTTAATTTACTCGAACAAATATTTTCCTTAAATCGTTCAATTGATCAACTAACTTTCATTGTATTGAATACCCTTATATGGACGTATAGTACAACATATTTCAATTGTTTGTCTGGAGTATCAAAATTAATGTAAATTATTTTGCAAATCTCCACCAAGAAAGAAAATACGTAAAGAAAACAACAAAATTTAATTTATAAAATTGATTATTGACGATAACGTGACTTTTATTACATAAAAATCCAGCAAAATATTTGTTGAAAAACTTGTTACTGATTCAAATGAGCTAAATTGAGTTGCGACTAGTTCGACTCTTATGTGCTATGAAATGCATATTCTGATGGTTCCATCCCTACAAATGACTATGACATAAACTACTAACCCTTTCTAGCTTGTTAGCAAAGCAATCAGGGTCTTGAAAATTGTCGAACCGTCATATATATAATAGTTTAATCTGTTGTGCTTGCGTTGTTGGAATAATTTTGTATTAGTTCCCTGACTGACTTTCACTAAAACTTCAGTATTGTATTTTCAATATTTTGTAAAATAATTAAGACGCCTTTATTAAATATCTTGTTTTTAAAACTCAAAAAATTAAATAATTATGCAAAGACTTTAAACAAAAATTTTGCTGGGCAATAAAACATGAAATATCTATTGGCAATATTTCAATTTAATGCAAATTGATAACACTGAAGGGATGTATTTGAAAAAAGCAGTGCTACAATATTCCTACAAAATATATATATGTATATTATTTGTCTTTTCTCTCTTAAGTAAATTAAATTTTAAACCAAATTATTATGTATAATATAGTTTTATATAAGCTTACATACGATATTATATTATTCGTACGCTTATAAAAAGGACTATTTGTATGAAAGCCCATAAGATAATATATATTTTAAAATTGCCGTATTAACAAAAAGCACATATTTTTATGTTCTATTAAAAAGTATTTTTCATCCGAAATGGCAAATAGAAAAATATACACGACATTGAAAGAGATAAGGTTTCTTAGATAAAAGTAATAATAAAAGTTCAGAAGAAACTCTTTATCTATATGGAAAATGCCCTCCAAAATCCGAAGATTGATATCTCACTTGCTACTGACCGCTACAAGCAAAAAATTCAGATATCTTCTCAGAGGACTTAGAAATTCAGCACGATTACAAACGATGTTTACAGTGTTTTACAAAAAAATTTTTGCCATATTCCTCTCAAGTCTCAAAATATGTTTTAGCTTTCAGTCGTAAAACCATAAAATCACTTATAAATCAGTTGTATAAAATACCTTTTTTAAAATCCTAGCACATTTGATCTTGCACTTTTGAACTTGAGTAATGACAATTCCGGCATTATTTTATATAGTTCTCAGAAAACCGCAAAATTTCATTTAAAACATTGTTAATGAAAAGTTTTTCAACATAAAAAGATTTCGCTTCTACAGAAAAAATCCATAAAAAGTATATTTTTTTCGAAAAATTCTGCCATAAATTGTATTCCCATCCCCTCCCATCACGGACTTCGATGCTTTATCATTATGTTTTTGTATCTTTCTCTTTAACATATATTTCGATATTTTATCATTGCTCTGCGTCTTTACATGAATAAGTTTCGCTTATTCTGAAGCGGTTCACGTATTAGTTCCTATCTTCAGCTATTATTTTTTATAAATTATAAATGGCTCTTGAATAACATGATTTTTTTGTTGCGAACATGAATCTGACTGCGAAATTCAAAAAATAATTTAAGAGACCCGCAATTCTTATGAAAGTTGTGAATTTGAAAGTTGTGTATTTAAATGAGCTGTTTCAATATATGACAATTTGAAGGGCCAATATGTTCTCCTTTCTGATTGCCTTTAAATTTTTAAAATATGCATGTGCTGAATTTTATACTAATATGCATGTGTACGTATGTGAACATCCATATTTTCATACGAAATATTAACGGAAATCACTCTCCGTTGCATATCAGCATATCTAGCAAATATATTTTTAATTTCTGCTATAAAACGGAACTGATAACTAATTTCTTGTTCATTAAAAATTGTATATTTGTCCTGTGACTTTAGCTTGTCAGTATATAATTATAAGCTATTAATTTATGAAAAAAATAAATACTCCAAAGGAACAAGGGAAAATTTAACATTAATTAATTTCAACTTATACGGCTGCTACACTCCATCATCAATGTTCATCTGTGAACTGTTTAGGTGGCTCGGTTGAATGTGATTTCAAATTTGTATTAATACAAGTTATGAATTGAAAAATGATACGAGAGTTATTTAAATTGTGGATGATATTATTCGTCCTTTTTAAAGCAAACACAACTTCACCACGAGCAATATTCAAATTATACCATCAGTAATTAAGGTTAAGTTAACTTATTGTTACACGTTATTTTTAACTCATGAACAATTTTTTTCTTATTATTGTTTTTACTGAAGACAAACTTTTTTGGTTTGTTTAATACTTAAGTATTATAACGTTGATTCTCTTCTGCCGTGTAAGTTGAAATTAATTAATGTTAAAAAGTTTCATTGTTCCATTGGAACATTGTCTCATGTCCAAGCCTTTCTGACAAAAAATTTTACGAACTTTAGCCAAAATCTTAATCACTTTGGATTAAAAACCACTAATAAACCAATTTTTCGTAAAATAATCACATTAAATAAAAAATAAATAAATTAACAGGCTGTATACACATATTCGTACATTTGCATTTTATTTATATTTTAATATATTATACCCTTTAAAAGAGTCTCTCTTGGTAATGCAAATTTGCATAACCAGTTTCCAATGATTTTTAGTTCAGCATAAATGCACGCAAGACTCATATTCATATATTTTGTGATTGTGTTGTTGCATATCGTAGATTGGCAACAATTGCAATGTTCGCAGTGGTAGTTTGCTATGAAACGTGATTTCCCCTATTGAAATAAAACTCTTACAAAAGCTCACATTCTACTTCAGTATGCTCGGTTATGCTGATTATCATTGCACCTGATGCAATGTTCTTGTTGGTAATGATACTCTGGTCAATAAAAACCTTGATGTGGATGATGTTACTTTTGCTGTTTATCCAGCGCAACTAGTCTATGCAATGTTGTTAACTTGTTTTTATATGCATTTTATTTTATTACCAACAAATTGGGTTAAAGGCATATGAAATGGCCAATAATATAAAAAAATACATATCCTTTCGTACACACAAAATGTAGTTATAATTTTATTTGTGGCTTAATAATATAATTTATTTATAAAGTACATTGAATCCTTTTGTCTAATAAAGTTTTCAAAATGAAATTTTATATAATTATAAAGATTTATTGAATGCCTCGATATGTTGACAAGGACGCATAAAAGATTTCGTTAAAAGAAGAAACTATTTAACATTCAGCAGTTGTTTTTTCTTTGCTTTTCACTTCAGGTTTGAAAGAAATATTTTGTATGTATTGTCTTATTATGAAATTTTGTTCAGTTATGTCTTCTGAAATATCCAGAAAATGTTTATGAAAACATTTAAAATTTCAGTGACATTATAAATGTCTTGAACAAACGTTTTTGTGTGATTGTGAATAGTTGGTGTCATCTGCTAAATACTAATTTTGGGATACTGTTGTTAAAATGTTTCAGTTTCAAAATTTCTGTAAAATAAAGGTGTTGCTGATAAAACTAGTTCCCAATTTGCAGATTATGAAGGGATTTGGTTAGTATACATATAAGGACCCTATTTGAATGAATTTTAGTTGCAATAGTAACTATTTAAGCTTAAGTTTTTTAAAATAATTATTCCTGTAACAGCGTTACCAGCTTAGTATTTTTGAGATCTATTTTTTCGTCGCTTAGTCTTGAATTTTATGTCTTTCAATTTTTTTTTATTTGGGATTAGGTCTAAAAAAGCACACATTTTTTTATTTATTATCTTATTTTTTACTAATTTGTTAAGACTGGGCATTAAAATCTACAAATTAAAAAATTACAATTACACAAAACGACTTCGTTATGTGCATTTCAGGAATATTTTATTTTGTTGAATTTTAGCCTATGTATTTTTAATTGAATAGCTTCAATATTTTAGAATGGCAAAATTTTTAAAACATTTCGAATATCAGTTTCGATCAGTGTTACCAGGAGCTGGAGGGAAGAGAGGCTAAATCGGCTAAATCACATATAAATAAAAGCTACAAAAAGCCTGAAATTTCTTTTATTTATAATTAAAATATTTTATATTTTGATGATAGACCCTGTTGGAGAACCATTCATGATTGATTGACTCCCTGCTTCCTCATACAGCACAGAAATTGATATAGGTGGAGGGCATATATTTATAGTACTGTATGAAGTTCTGCTGCCTATGCGATGGTAAAGGTCAGTTGCATTTCTAGTCGGTGAATCAATTTTTGTAAAACTTTACAACATGCTTTTTGACAGCCATAAAATTTTATATAAATAAAAAAATAAATAAATGCATCTGAATAAAATTGTCTATTAAAAATACTATAAGAAAACTTAAAGCATTATTAAAATATATAAGATTAATTATTTTGTAATAAATTATATATTTTTTTCTGGCTTCACGCAAAAGTTGCCGTAATAATTAGCTAAAGTTTATGCCCCCCACATTAAATTTTTTTAAGAAGTTCATTAAAATTCTTTCACTTTTTTTAATATTTTTTTTTTTAAAGAAAACATGTGTTAAATGTCGCCTAAGTTGTCAACGCTATTAAAATAACATGCATATTTTTGTTGCAAAAATTTTGTTTTGTTTTATCATATAAATACATAAAACAGCTGTATATCATTTGGCAAAGTGTAGTACATTTAAAAGAAATCTTTTTGCATTGAGTTGAATCTGAAAATTACTTTAAGAAAAAAATCGCTGTATAATATGATCATACGAATTACGACAATGCAGTAAATTTATTACTTACAAAAATTGTTATATAAATACATGCATAAGTCAATATTGTCGTTCATATGAACGTTATGTAAATATTATACTGCAAAAAGTAAATTAAAAAAAATTATAGTAAAACATTTTTCAAAATTTGGGATAGATTAAAAATTGGATAAAATTTTATTTAAAAACAAACTTTATTACAAATCAGCTTCACGTATATCACAAAATCAAAAAAATTGTAATTTTTTCGATCTACTGATCTGCGCCATCCCCAGGTGTCTATATTTTATAGGTTTTAAGATAATACGGAAGCATTTTATTGTATATTACCTTTTGATAAAAATTTAACGAGTTATAATACCGCATGTAACTTTATTATGAATATACGATAAAAAGTATATGCAATTTTAATTAAAAAAATGCATGGGTTATCTTCACGTATCTTTGAGAAAATTAATAATAAGTTATCTTCACGTACGTGATAAAAATGAAAAGTAAAAAAATCATTATTATAATATAAATATCCTTTCCTCGACAATTTTATGGAATAGTTACAATATTTAATTGTTATTTTGTGTTTATATAGATTGAAAGTAGATTCCTAAAGGACTCGTTTAGCTGAAATTACTTTATTGCAATTGAATTAAAGTACAATCTTACAACTAAAATAAAAAAATTTACGAAATACAATATAAGATATCATTCAAGCGTAATTTTTCGTTCTGAAAATTTAGCTGAATGTACTAGTTGCAAATTCAAATGAATAAATCGAAAAAATCTTTCTATTTATCTTCAGAAATAGTTATCTTTGTCTTTTTTTTTACAAAAAACCTTTCTAAAGTAGTAAACACTCCCTAAACACTCGCAAAATCCTTAGTTTTTTTGTATCGTTGTTTACAACCCCATTGTAATATACGTGAAGATAATTCTGGAGATAAAACAGTAGTACGTTTTTTATCAGTTTATTTTCATGTATGTACCATATAGTAAAAAATATTTTCAAAATATAGGCATGCACAATAAATTGCAAAAAATTGTACTTTGACTTATGTAAAAGTATCCAAAGTCATAAACACAATTTTTTAAGTTATAGCCATTTTAACTCCAACAATTTTTTGCAATTTATTGTGCAACTTAACACATAATATCTGAAAAAATATTGGAGCACTTTTTTACGTAAATTTTTTGGTATATAGTGTTTGAAACTTTAGACTTAATTTCCCAAAGAAAATTTTTTTGGAGATACGTTAAGATAACTTCGGCACGACGGTATTACATTGAGAGCCAAGCTGTTTTGACAATATATTTCTCCGTGTACCAAATCTTTTGTTTTTGTTGAAAATGTGTGTAATACATAATGTGGTAAACAATAACGTCTGTCGACGAATCTATTTTATGATTTCTTTTGTATATCGTATGTTTTTGAATAACATGGCACTGGCCTACCAATATTGGAAATCATCATAGGACAATGAAAATTTGACAGAAAAGCTTGCCGACCGATTATCTGCTCTGAGAACATAAAAAAATTGTACATAGTGTCGTTTGAAAAGGAATAAGAAGATACAATATTCACAGCCTAGGAAAACTTACGTCGTAATACCCCCGAAAATCTTAGGTGACGTACACGAACACCCGAGAAATCTAAAACAAATGAAATTAATACCATTTTTATTAAATTATTTTTGACGAAATATATTCAGGGAAGCAACATTAATGTCATATAAATGTTATGTTTAGAAAAATAATTATTTGAAACCATATCCTGAAATTCAAGAGAAAATTTATAAAATAATTTGAAAATCGCCACAAATCGTGAAAATCTCACTTAAATAATCCCTTAATTAAAGCATAGAATATCTATATCAAAAAAATTCCTTACATTGAGAAAAATTTTATTAAAGTGAGAATAAAGCCGGTTGGATATAAAAAGTAAAAAAAAAATACAAAACAAAAAAATGCCTTAAATCTTACCAGAGTCGAATGAATATTCCTGAACTGAACATACAAAGCATTTGTTTTAGAAAACAATTACGGAAACCATAAAAATCTATAAAAAATTAGGAAACAAAGTCACTGAAGATGAATTGTAACCAAATTTAAAAAAAAATCAAAATCGAAAAAAATTTACAAAAAAATAAAGCAGCATCAGCATTGAAAGCTTAGATTGTCGAGTCAAGATTTAGCTTCTTTTTCGTCGTTTAGCTTCGAAATTTATGTTTTAGCTTTGTGGCCTTCTTCTATTTAGACTTTTTAAATATTAAATTTAACATCAAAAAGATTAAATTTATTAATTTTTTTTTTTCTGGACATATTTTCCATAGTGAACTTTCAAATCAGAAAAGATATAACAAAAATATTTTCACAAAATCATTTCGTTATATTTCTTAGATAAACTACTTGTACATATTTAAGCAAAATCGCGAACTTTGTGAAAATGAAATTCATCCCATTTACTTCAAGTAGAACCTGTACCATGTTTTGTAACTTTGGCGAGAATTTCTCGCAGAGAAAGGATGTGAAACAAAATATTCCATCGTTTCTCAAAAAGTTTTTGTTTGCGAGTATATTTGATAGTTGAAAGCGGCAGCTTTTCTCCCAAAAATGTTACAGACGCACTTTTTTGTAAATTGAATAGTAATTTGCTTACGGGACAGCTACAGCCACAGTTTAGTGAGAAAAACAGTTTGTATTATTTTGTGACATTGTTGTATCATTTCACACATTTCAATCGAAAAGTTTCTCGACGCGGAAGTTACAGAACATATTGGTACACTCACAATATTATTACAGTAACGGACTGTACGTTATTAACGAAGTAATCCGTTCAGTCATTATTAAAAGAATAAACATTTAAAATTGTAAGCTATTTTATTTTTAACTGATTCTAACATTCAATTAATAAAACTAAGGACATATTAATACGGATTTTAGGTTACTTTCAATATTGTCCGTTGTTTTCAAGTGCTGTTTTTTTTCTTTGCTTGCTTTATTTGATTTGTTTGAGATTTCCTCTCCTACACAAACAAAGGAAAAATCTTTTATTTTTACAGGCTTAAGTCAATTAATTTTTTAACATTAAAAATTAAATGAACTTTTGGTTCAATTTAAATGAAAAATGAATGACCGGTTTTCAAGTGAACTTTCATTTATTTTAAATTACAATTTCAGTTAATTTTACGTACAGAATATTTTGAGTGTACTAGTTATTTAATATGTTGTATTACACACTTTTTGTTGGTACATATCGTGGCATATATGAGGACAAAACTGCAATTAAAAAATATTTAACAGCGAAATTATTGTACCCATAGGGAGAAAATTTCGTCTTGATTTAATTTTTTTTTTAAATATTCATAATTGCATAGAACACATAAAAAATTAAATATTTGTACATGAGAATCTTATTTCTGCTAGATTTGGTAGAAAAATTATTTACTAAGGAAAGGTTTTCAAAAAGGGCACAATTTTTTTACTGATGTACACATATACATATTTCTGTTTTTAAGCCTATTTAGTTTCTTTTTTCACTAGCACCTGGCAACGCAGAGCAGAAAATAACCGAATATTGTTGGGTTAAAATAATTCAAAACGGAACAAAATTTAGAACTTAAAAATTTACGAAAAAAATAAGAAATAAAATATATTTGTATCGAAAAAGTTCTTAAATAAATATACTCATTTACCAATATCCTTTTGAATTGCGTGAAAAATTTCTAAATATGTCACAGTCCTGTAAAATATCTATTGTGAAAAGGAATATAAAATAAATTATACAAGAACCGCCGTAATATTTTATTAATTCCATTAGCTGTTTATTATATTTTTGTGTTGTTTTTTATTTACGTCGGCAATTTTGTGTTTAAAAACAAAGGAAACAAACAACATACATATGAAATAATGAAACGTATGGACTAGAACATTCTCTGACATTAACAAATTGCGAATTTATTTCAAGCTGTCATTTCAGAAGCGACACCATGTGTTAAACGATGCTTGGCTAAAGTGACAGAAATCACACTTGATACGGACAGTTTAAAATAATGCTGATATTTTTCTTTGTTTTTCCTTCCGATGTAATTTAAAATAAAATATTATAATGGGAAGTTTTTTTTAATACTTTTCGGTTTAATATAATAATATAAAATCTTAAATTAACATGGTTTCTGTTATTAAATAAAAAATAAAAATACAAGTTTTTATATCACTAAAGCATTTGGAGTTAACATTTTATGTTATTTTGAGAAAAGTTTTTCACATTAAATTGTATTTACTCTATTACTACCTGTTACCACTAAATCATAAGATTCTCTATTTCTACTATAAAAGAAAGTAACAATATTTCCTCCCATTTCATAACTATATTTTAATTTAATTTACTTAATTCTTATACTACTAGTTAGTAATATTCATATAAAAATAAAAAAAAATAATAAAAAAAAAACTTTTTTCACGTTTATTAAGGTTGTATTCCAATTTGGTACACATCAATCTAAATATGTTTTTCATCTTTGTCAACAACAAATCATATCTAATCCATACCAAAATCTTGTGACTGTAATCCTGAATTCACCTTTTTAACATATTTCTTTTTATAGAACCGCCTGGAAGAGCATGTGGTGGTTGCAATTGAAATTAGTAACACCTTATATTTCCATAATAATGTGGCGACATCAAAAATACTTGAAGACAGACAAAACATACCACTTGAAATATCCAGGCATAAGTGGCTTACAAAAATTTCTTAGTGGAAAGAAAAGGCAAACAAGAATAAGCAATGCTTGAAATTAAAAACGAGAAACGACAAATGCGTCATGTTGTACAAAATAATTAACCATGAAATTGAAATATTAAAAAAAATTAAAATGGGAAGAATTACTTAACGAATTAAATTTATAAATTTTCAAATATATTCTTAAAGGAAGCCAACATATTTTGTTTTCAACTTAAACATATATTTGAAATACAATAGGAATATACGAATGCTTTTAACTAGTAGTTAACCACTTAAAAGAAAATTAAATGCATGACGATAGAGGGAATTAAGAACGAATAGAAAATACACTGCAGCAATGTCAAACACTTTTGTCAAAATCCAATACGTTGCATTGACTAACTGACGAGTTGAAAAAACGTGTACTGTCTACAACTTTGCATGAAAAATTAAGTATTAAAGAGTTAACAGCAAGCTGTATCCCGCCATGTTTTCTCACATTCAAAAATATATACATTCTTGTTAAAATACGAGAAGTTCAAGTTGTTGACACATCCAGGTTATTTAAATTGAAAAATATGTCTCGTCAGAAAAGCTTCCAGACAAATGAGGAAGCTACTCGTATCTCAGAAGCATCATTCTATTTTAACTCTTTGACTGTCCAATGTATCACACATGAGGCACAGACGTTATGATTGATATGCCTATGAATCATATGTGATACACAATTTGTTTTATTTCTGTTAACAAAATTTTATATGAACTGATGAAAAATAAAGTGGTCTAATGGTCTGAGTGTGTAGAGAATGTTTTTTTAAGACATGAACATTTGTATAAGAAAAAACTGCAAATTTTCGGGACATAAAAAAATCAGACAAAAACGGTTGTAGCCTATACCAAAATCATGAAGCAAAGGATGATAAAATAACGGTACCATTCTTCAATTGTGTTCATTATTAGGATATTTTATAAACTTTTTCATTTCGGTATGTGTGGTATTTGACCACCTTTTCATGCGAGAATTACGACGAATCTGATGAGATTCTATGAACTGTTCCTCATATATGTTTGTTTCCAAAATCATCAGTTCAAAAATTACACTCTCAAAAAATTGCTCAAATACATTGATTGCCAAAGCTTCAGTTACAATACGCTTATTTAGACCATGTTTACCAAAATCTTTTCTGCTTCTTCAAAGACATTGCTCCACTCTTGCAGAACAGACGATCTTGATGTAGAGGAGATCTGGGTCAATTCCTCAAACGAGTTGTTTTCATCATCAGATTCTCTATCGGATAAATCATTAACATCATCAGTACCTGAAGAAAAGTCCTCTTCATCTGAACTGTTATCATTTATACCGATTCTATTTTCAAAATCTGAATTACCATTTTTTCCCGACTGTAAAATGATAATAGATCTTTACCGCACTAATAAAAACTTGATACTGACAGCTAAAAGCTTTTATGTTGTACAACAAACCAACGAAAATTGTAAGCTATGGGATTCCTCTAATTTTACTCGACAGACGTATTCATTTCGGTGTTGCGAAAATAAATAAATAATAACGAATGAAAATTAGATGAATGATATATGATGTACAGAACGTTTGAATAAAAACTAGTCTAAATATTGCTCCGTGTATCACATATGATGCACGCCATTTTTACCAAATTATTAGTGTGGACGTGCGCTATAAAAATAATTTGTATGGGGACAGTCAAAGGGTTAGGAATCTCATGAAGGCTTACCTTACAGAGGACATAAAAAATTTGAAGAATGGCTCTATTATTTATTTATTTATTTTATTTTATTTATTTCAAATCAAAAAGTCTTAAGCCAATCAAGGCCAATTGATTCAAGTACATAGTTTGACAGTTATATACTATTAAAAATAACCTAAATAGCCATTTATTATATATTTTTATTTACCGAACTGTGTTTATATAATCTAATATTACCCACATTTACACAGGCAAGTACAAGAAAGAGCTTTTAACAACAACAGTGTTTTCCCTTTGTCATTTTACTTTATAAAAACGTCAAAAAAGTACCTTCTTAAAAAATTTCGTTGAAATCTGAGTGGAAAGTTAAATGACAGTGAAGAAGTGTGACTGTATTGTGACCATCAGGCATTTTCAGAAGTAAATGCTAAGTATAGGGTCGATCAATAGGGAGACTATTTTAAAATTTTACCAAAAAATTTATCTAAGTACCTCTTTAATATAGAAAAATGCAACTAACATCCTACATTGACATATCAAAAAAATATTATTGACTACATCGCTACATCGACTCCATTAAAAAAGGCTTTGCATATTTCCTATGATTTTCACAGCCGCGATTATGAATTACTCGATATTTACGAAGAAAAGTCTAAAACTATAATAAAACTAAAAAACCTTAACATATCAAAAACAATACTAAGGGATCTCTATCCTGAGAGGAAACTGTTTGAAATAAAATTTATGTTCTAGACTTTATTTACGAGTACTAGAACTTTTTTAGTTTGCTTCGTGTTCTATTTATTATTTTTTTTTAATTGGTTTAATTAAATATATTTTTTTGTATTGAATTTAAAATTAAAATTTAAAACTTTTTCATTGATTTATTACAGGGAATTTTCTAGTAAGAAATGAAGATTGGGTCTCAACGTGAATCTGTAAAAACTTAATTTGTTTCGTTTTTATTGTTTTCCATAAAGAATTATTTCCGTAAAACTAATTTAAACACAAATAATTCACATTTTGACACTAATGAAAGCAAAACTGTTCTTGATTGTTTGCCTAGACGGAATTGTGTAAAAACGTAAATGTTTAGATAAAAAAAACTTGAACAGGCATAATTTTTATACGAAGGGTACAAACTTGTAAGGACTCCAATTCCTACAATATACAGTTACTTGTTACTGATTTGAAAGCCTTAGAATGCTTCCTGCAAGGTTGAAGCACACAAAAAAGAATGCATTATTATATGCTATAAAAAATTCTATTTCGCATTCTAGGAAAGATAGTTTACTTGCTCGAATTGCTGGAGTTGCTCTATTTACACAGTAGACAAATATTTTTTATTAAATTCCTATGTAAAATAAATTCTTCCCTTCCAACTATTTATTTTTAGACTGTGAAATATATTTTCTCTTTAAATTTTAAGTTACATTTTGCTTGTTACCAGAGATGCTAACTTGGCCTTTTCGAGGTCTTTTAGTCTCCAAATTTTCGTTTTAGCTTCGATGCCTCACAACGGCAAAATTTTTATCATCTCCTGAACACATAAAATGGTCTTGAAACATTAAAAAACTAATCTAATGTAAAAATATAAGTACGCTGATAACAAAATTACATTGATTGAAATCCAATGTCGAAAGCTTTTAAGTTAGAAATGGACAAATGTTGCTCAGGTCAGCAGTTGAGTTCTGGGAGGAGGTGTGACAAGGTGCATGTACTGCAAACAAATTAATTTCTTGATTCGACTAATCTTATATATATATATATATATACTAAATGCCGTACTAAATGCAAGTATTTTCTACTTACTTTAAGTACGAGTCGTACTCAAAATTTTGAGTACAAATAATAATAAAATGTACTTTAATCGAGATGAAAATGAAATTATTCAAGATAACCAACCCAACTTGGAGTTTCTTGAAATGAGTACAAAATTCTTTATTTACATGAAAAATCTTGAATAAACTAAAAAAATTAAATGGGCACTTAATAGTACGTACTTAACTCAATCTATATGTACTTGATTTAAATAAATCTGGGATTACCGTTTTTTAATACCGTTTGGGGGTGATTTAAGTACGGATGGATTGATTTTTCTTTAGAGTAGGGTGTTCTAATAAGATGTTGTATTTTAATATGTAAAAAATAGTATTTTTAAGCGAAAAATCGGATGTTTATTTAAATGTAAAAAGGAAGATATCCCGTTCCTAATGGATAACATTATCAGAAAAATGAACGCCATGGCTGCGCCTGTAGGGTCATGTCTTTTCATAAAATTTTCCATCAGCTATTTGCACATTTGCTGCTGAATGTCCTCGAAATTTTCACTAATCCATCTTTAAGATATTAAATCGATTGTGGGCCATTGGCATAGACCATTCCGTTAACGTAGCCCCAAATAAAAAATCCTAATTATTTATTTACAATGTTGGAGTGGACCATTGTGATCGCGTCTTCGAGAACTCACGTGGACAGGAAACTTTTCACGTATCATTTGCTGAATGCCAAATTCCACAGATCAAAGAGAAATGGACAAACCTAAGATTTCCGCAACACTATGGGCTGCAACAGCAAAATTCCGCTGAGCGACGTACACGAGTTTATTTTTTCATGCCTAAATACAAATATTCATTATATTTATGATCCAATACTGAATTAAAGTCAAACAAATACGTGATATGTATTAACTTATATGAATTTAAAAATAAGTAGACTTTTATTCATTATTTTTTTTCTTTGTGTGCATGAAGTGCATTTTTTAATAACTTTCAACATGTTTTATGCATTAAACGTTGAATTATTAATAAAAATGTTTTTCCCTTATTTTAGCTTTTATTTTTGGGTGATTTAGCTTTTTCTGACCTTTTTAAAAAGCCGATTTAACATTTTTCTAGATCCTAATGCTAGGAACTGAAAATGCTTGTAACCCTTTGCAATAAAAATTTTCACTTAAAGATGTTATATTTATATTTGTGCACATCTTGAAACAGTTGAAATATAACACCGGTTAAAAAAGTTATTTAAAACAGAAGTTTTTCATAAATGCCTTGATTATAACCAATCGAGCTATTACCGATTCGATTAAGGTTACGGTTATAATCGATTTGAAAGCCCTACAGAAAAATGTTTAAAAATTAAGAATAACAAAAATAAAACAACTAAACTTTATTTTTAAAGTAGTCCAACAACTTTAAAAACAGCCTAATAGTAAAGTTTTTTTTTTAAATTTTAGTAACTCAACTGAAAAAGAATTTTTTAATTATAAAAGAATTGTATATAAAAAAAAGATTGCCATTCTAAAGTGGTTTGATTAACCCAAAATATTTTGTATGAATAACCCTGTTAGCATTTCGGAAGATCAAATTGTTATAATTTTTTTCAGTTCGATTACCGCTGAAGATTTTGGGCTTTATATGGCTCAACCTTCAGAGGAGAAATACAAAACAATATATGCGATCGTTACACAAGTCCAAAATATGTTAAATTTTTTATTGTAGCGAACACATGTTTTTAAAGAAAGTGTTCGTATTTCACATAATACTGCTGCTCAATTCTTAAGAATTGTGGTGAAATCAGTCATACGATATTAAAATGTATATTAACTAAAATAACGTCACAATTTAATACGAAAAAAAAATTTCAAACACAACCTTCTAATATATAACTTCTACATATTTGTTGCACGGTTTACCTCATGCTAAGCATGCATTTTAGTAAATATACCGCATAATTTAAAAGAGCAGAACATTTCAAGTGCGACGACACTAAGTACTATTCAAAAAGTGTACGCATAATTGTGTAGAATGTAAAGAACGACCACTATACGACAATAAAAAGTCCTGTAATGTCAACGTCCATTTGTTCCACTTCCGTAGTTTTTTATTCGGCTGCTCGTTGTTCTTGGCGCTCGCTCATTTGCTTGTGCTTTCGAGTTTTCGGCTATAAAAATTACCATTTTTTACATTTTCATTTTGTTTTTTTTTTCTTCCGATCAAAAAACTTATTGTTGTTTGTGTTTGTGTAACATGGGCTTAATGTTTCTGTCACTGCTGCTTTTTGTGCATTTTAACCATCCAGTCAGGCAAATGGTAGTGTGACTGACAAAAGCTTTAAAGTTTGTCTTTCGTTTTAATTTTTGCTCTAAAAAAATCATTCAATTAACATCAAACGTGGCGACACGCGTTCACAATGACTTTCAGCTTGACTGTGCTTTAGTTATTATTGTGTGTTGGCTGTATTGTCATTGGCATTTGCAGCACTTTACCATAAATGTCAAACTCTTAAAGTTATTATGATTATTTTTAGACGTTTTTTCTTGCTCTGTATTTTTAGTTGGACATTTCATGTAAAAGACTGTTGCCCGGCAAAACTCTTAGATATACAAAGGATAGATACTTTAACTGCCAGACGGGTCAATAGGCCACGTTTGAAATTTGTTGCTTGTTTAAGTATTAAATTTGAATGGTTATGCCGTGATGTTGTTGTGAACAATAATAGTCATAAGTGTAACTACCACCACCAAAACCACCTTTAATATGACAGCGTTCTTTTGTTCTTGTTTGGTGACATCTAATTGACAAAAAAGTTATGCACTTCTTACTAAATAAAATTTTTCTAGCGTATAATTTTTCCACATGGAAGTTTTATTGTTTATGTCATGTTCAAAATGCGGACATAGACAGTTAACAAAAAATAAATATTAATAATAACCTTATAATATACATATATACGCATATATAAAGTGATAAAGCGATAATATACACTTTAATTGAAACTGGTTCAGAACTTTATGCAGTCGTATCACTTGCATTTAATGAAGGGTGCAGTTAATTGACTTTGATGTAAGTTTTCTGTACGGTCAATGATAACTAACTGAAATGCACAGTAATTTGCATAAAATTAATATATTGAAACTTAGATATTTAAAGTAGTAAGAAAAAGCGTTGGATATTAGTTGTTGAAATGTAAGAATTTAGAAGTTTTTGAAAACAATTAAACTATAGAAACTCTTTTTTAATGTATACCATTATATGAGGCATTCATTATTTTTAACGTGAGCATTTATCCGAGTTTGGTAACAGATTTCATTATAAATATGTAGATATAAACAAGAATTTTGAAGCGTAAGGCAAATTGTAAAGCAAAAAAAAATTAGCCAAATAGCCGCCACAGTTACGTTTACAGGACCATATTCTTTTCATGAAATTTTCCTCCACCACTTCATGCATTTGCTGCTGCATGTCTTCGACAACTTCACGATTTTAATCTTTGAGGTCATGTATTATTCTTTAAATTAAGCTTGAGGTCACTTTTTTATAAAAATCATCCAAATTTATTTTATGTCGATATTTCGTTACCCTTTGGGTAACTTCTTCAGCAGGAAGAAATTAATAAACAATTTAAATAACAAAAATTTACACATTATTAGTCAACAATTTTTTTCCGTTTTTGAAAAAATTTTTGTTTGAAATTTTTTTTTGAAAAATGAGGAAATGAACTAATTCTTAAAATTTGCAAACATTAATATTGTATTATTTCATTATATGATATATTTACTCCTCTAGTCTTGTATATTAAATGCCTATATTTCTGTGCTACACTATCGGTATCAGCTCTAAAATTAATTCTTAAATCTGACGGTACATTAATTATCTGTAACATATCTAACATATAATGACGTTTATACTTATTCTCTGAGTTCAAAAAAGATACATTATTAAAGTCCGGATAATGATCTGAAATAGGGCAATGTAATGATAAAAATGTTTTTTGTGATGATGTATAGTTTCTGTATTTCTAAATACACTTACGTCCTGCTAATCTAGTTTTAAGTTTATTTTTTATTGTGCCTACATAAACTTTGTCACAATTTTCATTATCATTACCCTTGCATGGTATTTTATAAACAACATTAGATTTATCTAAAGGTCTTGTGGTCATCAGGATTGTGGGCAATTGGAATATACCTTATCTTTCACGTAGCTTTTAAGTAAAAGTCTATAGGTAGTAAGTCGCAAGATCTCAAAGCCCACTTGTGATCGCCAATTCAAGAAATCACAGGATAATTTTCACATAAAAGTGCAATTTTGTCCTGAATTTGTATGAATTTTTTATAAATTTAAAATCCTTACGACCTAAGTCTTCCACCAAAGATTGACGAAAAATTTACATATATGCGTTTTTTTCAACACTATGGGCTAAAATAGCAATATTCTCAGTTGTTTTTGAGCGACGCGCACGATTATTCACTATCTCAACTTCTATCAATAGCATAAATTTTTCCACTGTTACTTTAGTTTTGGGAAATTTTTATAATATTTTTGTATTGAATTTTAATAATTTAAATTCGTTGTTGAAGCGAATATATTTTCATTTCTATTCTATTTTATTCTATTCTAGTCACGTAGTTTTTTCTTGCCATCTCTCAAGAAGTTCCAGGATAAGTTATGAGAACAAATTGTATTTTGTCGACCAAAATACAATTTATAGGTACGGTATGAGGTCTTGATAACGAAATTTAGAACTTTTAGTGGACCAACAGACACTATTTACATGGATTTTATTATACAGTTTCAAAATGTTACAAATATTTATTTATTTATTTTTTATATATATATTTATTATAATTAAAATTATAATAAATCTTAAAGGTAAATCACTAGCGACTAAGGCTATATATATTCTTTAGGATAAGAAATATTTTTTTCAAATCTGTGTATGCATTTAATTTTTAAAACTTGAGTTTCAAAATGTTTACATAATTAATTTTTTTTCTGATTACTTGAGCAATGAAGCTTCCCAATTTGCTTTAATTTAATTGTCTCACATGTGACACTCTCAGCTCTCAAAATACTGGAAGAAATTTTTAGGTAGACTTCACTACCAATTTTTGGTGGGTTTCCTGTTTAAAGCATTTATAAAAGTATTAAATATATTTTTAAAGAGTTCCATTCACAAAACATTTCGCAGTTACAAATAATTCATGAAATATCTCTGATTTTATGATAGTTTTCTTGTTATTTGAAATCAAAAGCTTGTCAATTATAACGCGGTTGTCATTCATACACAGTTAAACCTTTTTAACCAAAACAGATACCAAAATAAAAAAAACCTAGCCTTTTGCCAACTTAACAAATTGATTTATAGATCTAGCACGTAACACTTAAACAGTCACGATATCAAATTGTACAAATATATTAAAAATCACACTATTTTATCGATTTTAATATATTTTGTTATTGTTGTTTTATAAAATCAAACAAAGAATTTATAGAGTAAAAAAGAAACCAAGTTCAATCCCACCATAGATTTATAAAAAAATGTAGTCGAAAAAGCTAATTGGGCATAACATAACACAATTCAGATGACATATAATAATTCAAATTTTAAAAGACATAAATTCAATAGCAAGTGACATGAGCTGAACAACAATATAAAAAACATGAAATAATTTTAAATTTCATTGACTTAAGTAGACTCTTTGAAATTTTTTTGTTAGCCAAGATAAAAATAAGCAACACACAAAGTGAATGATTAATTACTTTAGCCGAATATTGTGTATCTATACACTCGAATTTTGTGACAACAAGACACAAAATCACGTATCAAATTTCTAAGAAAATCTAAACGATTCAATTCATATTTATCTAAAGGTGAAATAGGGCAATTATAGAGAAATAGAATAGTAAGAAATAGAAAACGCTATTAACCCTAGAATCATAAGGATATTTTATATTACGTTAACACCAACGTTACGTAAATTTTATGTATATAATATCTTTCGTTTGATAAATTGCAATAAATGCTTAATCTCCGGTAGGATTTCTATTTAAATGTTTACTTTAATTCATTTAATTTATTTATTTAAATTCATTTCTTATAAAAGTGATAGTCATTTTCAACAGATAAGCATTTTTGACAGATAAGCAAATCAATACACTTGATGAGAGCACAGCTAGAATATTAAACATTTCTTTTATATACATACATTTAAGAAAAAAATACGCTTGAAATTTACGTAAATTTGTTGTTCTAGGGTTAAATAAACTCAAGCAATAAGCGGATGATAAAAACTATAAAATACTATTAAGATTAAAAAACTACAAAAAAAATTGGATGTACAAATGTAAAAAGTTCTATTTATTACGATAGGTCAATGCTAATATTCTATTCTTACCCTCTTACTGTTATAATAAAGTATTTTTTCATGTTCTCAAGAAAACAGCTGCGGTTCATTCTGGCTTCACTCACAAATCACTGCTCCTTTGGAATCCATGCTAATAGAATGGGTATGTCATACAATGACTATTGCTTCAGCAGTCCGGACGAGGAGAAGGATGAGAGCAGAACTCATCTTCTCTGCATCAACGGCTTCGTTTCTTAGACAAAAGATGGCTTAGTAGCCTTTCAGAGCTGTCAAACATGAAAGTAAAAAGTAATTGTTTCCAATTAAACGTAGTTTACACGATCACTTCTACACGGAATACACCTTTCTCTCCCTAGGCTATTATCTCTCTCCGATTTCATTTTTGAATCCTCCGCTCTGTACTCCTCTGTACCACTTTAATCTCTCTTTACTGACTTCTTTTTCTTCGTTTTCCATGTTAACACAAATGGATCATAATCACGGTATCTTTCTTGTCTTTATTACTTCACCAGCAACCTGTGAACCTATCCTAACGCTACCCTAACCTACCTTCTCACCATCATATTTTATTTTGTCATTGTGCATACTCATACTGACATAATTTAAGGTAAACTATTATGGCAATCCCGAGTCATTTGAAGTGGTTCCACACAATAACGTGATGGGTGCAAATATTAAGGTTCAGATGACGTTTATTTATCATAGAGATGTTCACTTTTCAAAAGGGACTCTTTTTACAAATAAGTATTTGGCATAACTAGAGTACATGTTACAACTTTTCCAATTGGAACGTAAAAAAAAGTTATGGTAGAACCCGATTTTATTTTACACGTACATATGGATTGCAAAAATATAATTTCATATGGCAAACACACACCATGTAAACAAAAACCTAGATACGAATCCTAATAAGAATACTAATATGTGTATAATGTGAAAATACCACAGATAATTGTTTATTGGAGTGCAACACGAATGCAGCAAAACAACAGCATAAGCAGCAGATGCTGTTGAATTCAATAAATTGATGTTTGATTTGGCTCGAAGTATTAAGTAGATGATTTTGTTTGAAAATCATACTAGCGTCTTTGCACAAGAATATCATTGTAATGGGCAAATAAACATTGTACGAGCGTGCATACAAAATGCAATAGTCTGTCAATGCAACAAAGAAAATGTGTCTTGATGACTTAAATTAGAATGTGTGTGTCTAAGAGAATAAGTATTATAGTGTTAAAGACATCGTCGGTGGTATGACAATTTGAATGGTATATAACATTAGATTAATAAAGTGTATTTAATTACTCAATGCTTGTTAGTTTAGAAATCATTAAATTATTTATATAAAAAAAGACATGAAAACATTCTCCAATTCAATTGAAAGACAAGTAAGAACTTGCAGATTCGGTGGTTTAAGGTGTAAAATTTTTTCAACTTTAAATTTTTAAAGAATTCTATTTGTTACCATGATTTGCATTAAATTAAGTGCTTTGTGCATTTGTGCTCTAAGTTGATAGAAAATTATACATTAATTAATTATATGTATATACTTTGCATACACTTTAACACCTGACAAATTTTTTCACGCATGCAGGTTTAATTTATCTAATTTTATATAAGAAAACTAACACAAAGAAATTCTTCACCACGATTTACTAACTTCTTAATATTCCTTTCATATTCAAGGCTATCATATTATTTTGCTTCTAAAGTTTTGTGACGTTTTCTGTAAAAAAAAATTTTTTCCCCTCCTCGAAGTTAAAGTGTTACAAGGACTATTCTAACTTGTTAGTGACAGTTTTATGCAACTTAGCATAAATATTAGACAGCTGCATGAACAAAAGAAAATGCATGTTTAATATGATCGGCTTGTTTTTTGTATCATACCCGACTCTATTCATGTTATTGAAGCAACAATGAGTAAACATGTACGAAGCCCAACCTTTCGAATAAAAACTTTGTTAAGTTATTCAATAAATATTTTTTCTTAATATTTTTAAGTTTTTCTTTTACGTCTTCTAGGACGGTAAACTGTCATTTAAAGGAAGTCCTCTAGTTTCCAATATGATAAACTCTGGTAAATACATTAAAAATTATCTTAAATGTATGCTAAATCTGTTTTTACCTATGAATTCTTGAAGAAAACCTTTGCATTACATATCGACTCTGCCTTATCATCAGAAAGCTCATGTAAAACGCTGCTTATTTCTATAAAGTTGTCGCAATAATATATCTAAAGGCTTCGAAAGATTGGGCACATATATTAAGGTGATACGAAAGTGTTTAAAAACCAAATTGTTCTCAACTATTGCGGATATAGACGATTTTGCAAATCCGATTGAACCAGATCTGCAGTGCCAAATAGTATCTTAGATGCAGCAGAACTTAAAACTTGAAAACTTAAGTATTTCTGCGCCATTTTCTTTAAGTTTGGATAGTAGATCTAAAGTAGATCTTCTTCTTTACGCGCTCCAAAAGCGAGTATTTCTCGTAAACTTATCAGAACTTTTACGAAGTTGTAATAAGACGTTTTTGCGATAGAATTGAAATCGATTGCCTCTAAAATATTCATGCTTTATGTTGAGGGTCAACAATTGCAAATAAATAATTTATTTCATTATTCACTAAACCATCAAATCTTTTTTTAAGAGCTAATGCTAATTTATTCGCAAATTGTTGGGTCTCAGAACTACTCTCCATCTCCGTTTATTCATGTATTATATTTTCTAATAATATGCGAAGACAGTTAACTAGCGGATTAGCGTCAGACAATGTAGCAGTAGATCTGCTTATGGATTTTGTAGCCTTTTCGAAGTAAGCCAAAATTTTCACCACCTCTTCCATCATAATCCATTCGTGTATTGTAAGTTTTACCTTGCATTTTATATGAGTTAAATAAATTTGTATCGCAACCCTTTTGCTGTAGCAAATGCCTTAGATCGTGAGGAGTATATGTTTCGTGTATAAAGACATGATTCGGTATATTGTGTATATCTTCCAATTCTTTTAAAATTTTAGCGCAGCTAAAATGTCCTATAACAGACCTTGATTTGGTAATCATTTCAAAACGACTAAGAATCAAAAGAAACAATTTCATTATTCTGCTTTGATTTTAAGTTCTGCTTTTAATATGTTATATCTCTTAGTTTTCATGCTAAAAAACTTAAGAAGTATCGTTGTATCGGCAGTAAAATATTGCCGTTATCGATACATCGGAAAACTTGAAGTATCGCCGATATATCGATATCGGTATCGGTTACATCCCTATTTTTTTCATATGTATTAAGACAAGCTTGCTTTGAGTACGTCTGCCTTATGATTAATAAATTTTATACGAAAATCCCCGCAGGCAGCACTTTTTTGTAATTCTGCTTATGGGTATTATAACAAATATACATATGTGAAAGTAAAAGACTATATATAAAATAATTTGAGAAATAACTGGAATAAACAAATTCGTATATTTCAATCCTAATTGACCACGCGTCATTAATTATTAAAATATTAGGAAAATAAATTCAACATGACAGCGAAAATTAAACAATCGCAATCCTTTCAAATTTATACCATAAATATAAAAGAAAATGAATGCAGAATGAGCTAGTGGGGTATTTAGGAGAAGAGTAGGCTGGCTTAACAACATTCCCAACAGAAACATCACACCACAATTAATATTTTGAATATTAGAATATAAAAATTTCATTTTCTTTTTAAATCTCATTGACGATATAATTCTGAAAGTAGGATCTCAAGAAATCTGAAAAAAATTTAAGCGATCTACATATCTTTATGTAGAGGAAGCTACCTTCAAAGCTTATATGCGTTTTCTTTTTTGGTCCAACTGACTCATACAAATGTTTTAGGAAATTAGTCCTTAAATATTTTCCCCAAATTACCTTTTCCCCTAACAAAACAAATTTTTTAATGTTTTCATAAGAACTGCTGTAAAAAATACTTCTGTATTGCACTCTATTAAAGTGTCATTTATTAAATTTACTTCTTACAATTAATCATTGCATTTCATTGCAGAGCAAAAAAAAATATTTACAAAAACTTTTTTTGTGTTTTTATTTAAACACTTTAGTTGAACTTATTTATTTGAGAGTTTATTTATTTTTCAGCCATTAAAAGGTTTTGTTTACTTCATCATTTCTTCGTCCTTTTTTGCATTTACTTTTTACATTAATCTTTTTTTTTTTTGATCCATGAAATAAAACAACGGCGCGTGGCCTTTTATTCAATACTGAAGTATAAAAAATTCAGAATGCAAAAAAATGTGTAAATTATTTACACTTAATGCAGTACAATTATTTATTTTACCATAAACTTTTTATGGACCAATTTTTCATGGATGTTTACAATGAATCTTTAACGTAAAACTTTAAAACTTTATTGATTAATATGTGTGCTTGTGTACCTTAATTGAAAATATACATACAAAAGATGAAAGAAAGCTATTAATATTCATTGAAAATTTCAAGTGAAATAAAGAACGAGTTTGTGCCGTTAGGATCATTGGTGAATCAATATACGTATAGGGTTTGGAATTCATTGATATTGTTTTTGAGAGTATTTTAAAAAGTTTTTAACGATTTTAAGTAAATTGTCGTTATTTTTCAGCTACTGAAGCTTGTTTAGTTGGAAATAATCCATTTTCTAAGTAAATATTCATGTCGTATCCTAATTTAGCAATAAATCAACTGTTCATTTGTTAATGTAAAATTACCAAGATGACTTGTTCTAAATAATGCAAAAATTTAATGTTTTAATATTAGGTTTTAACTACAGAAACATGTGTTTAAATTTCAAAGTAGCTTAAAGAAATGTGAATTTATGAATAAAAATTAAAGTGAAGGGAATGAATGAAAAATGAATGAATGAATGAATGAATGAATGGATGAATGAATGAGCGAACGAATGAATGAATGAATGAATGAATGAAATTTTATTATTCGGGAAACACAGGGCACTGCGACCACCTCATTTAGACCTGCTCTCCTGAGGAATCTCAAGATTACGAGTGGTTCCAGTATTGGCGGTTCCCAATCCTCCAAGAAGTACTAGCACTATTGGCTATATCTTCTGTGGCATAAAGCTTTAAAGTCCTTCAGAATATGCTCTGGAGTTTCATCTTCGTAATCACTGAATCAGCACAGGCTGCTATTCTCAATGCAATGGCCTGTGAGCAGTAATAAATTGTTTTTTTACTTAGGGATATGAGAGCTACGAAACAAGTTTGGTTATACGTTCCAATCAACAGCTTTGAAAGCCTCAGTCCAGGGAGATTGAACCAGAGGTGTTCCCTTGTACTTCTAGTCTTCGTCGTTATATCTTCCCGGATTTTATCCGATCCAAGCCCACAAAACGGTTCTGATCAGATCATGGGCTTACTAGCCTCCTTCCTGGCCATTTTGTTTGCGTTTTCATTTCCTACTATTCGGACGTATCCAGAAACCCAGCAGAGTGTGACGTTATTCATCCTGCTTAGCTGTTTAGCTTGATGCGGCATTCCCAAGCCAGCTTAGAGGTAAACTCGGATGAGCTGAGTGCTTTGATAACTGCTTCAAAGGATTATCGGGGTGGCATTTCCGTCCATTCCCTTCTGTTTGCCAGTACAGTTTCGAATCACTTGTTAAGGAAAATAAAATAATCAAATATTGCAAACAAAAATACAATTTTACTATAGCAATAACGTATTTATGCTTTTAAAGAGCAGCACATATTTATTAATCAGAACGCATTTTAAAATTTTAAAAACCACCGTCAAAACAATATGTAGGTAAGTCGGGTTTGAAGTGTATATAGACGAATGGGAATTGGCAAGTACTTAAAAATAATTGCACTTAAAATATTTAGCATATTAGCAAACTAAATTTTTTCCCTTCTTCTGTTAACACAGTACTTCTACAATTTGCAAAGACTAATCAACACATCTAAATTGTATACAAACATACCATAAGAAAGTACAACCTTTTTGATGTAAGAACACAAAATAAAGAGACCGCCCTTATTACACCAGGTACGAATACAAAAAAAAATTTCAGATGTTACCGAGACCTTTTTTAAGTAACAAACAATATATTAATGTGCATACGTTAAAAAACCAAAACTGCTTTTTTGTTGTCTTTGAAACTTTTTTATGAAAGCCAGACGCAAAAACTTAGAAATAACACAAAGCAACTAAATCGAAAAAATTTAAATGGCTTTTAAAACCACTATACAATTTTGATATATTGTAAAGTAGTACAAGTATCGTCCAAATTTTAAATTCTATTGAGAGTTTTTTTTTTAATTTTTAAGTAAAATTATAAATTTTTTTAGACGATTCTCCAGATAGTTAATTATATCTCAAAAAGGCTTTGTCCGATATTTTTAAAATGAACTTAGAAAAATTTTAATTTAAATAAATTTTAATCAAATTATATATTGCATATTTTTCTGTAGTTTCGGAGTTCTAATAAAAAATTTAAGCGATCATAAGATCATAAAAATCGATTCGGTCTTTTCGGATGCCTATCGTAAAATGAACCTGTGTCTATGTTCTTCATTTTCATTATGCCATTTTCTACAGTGCTTGTAAATATGTAATACTTTCAATTAATTCTAAATGAAAACGTAAAGGTTTATATGATCCATATCGACATTAATTCAAATGATATATGAAATACAAATAAAGGAAATTTAATACTTTTTGCAGTTTTCGATTTTATCCAAATTTTTTATTGTAATTTTGTTTTCATTTTTTTGCCTAACAATTTTTTTCATAAATTTGAAACTAATGATTGAATTAAAAGCAATTGTATACATCATTTAAAGATATTGAAAATTTAGTTTAAAAAAATCGGACCTAAGATATATTAAAAACGGGTAGTCTTAAGTGCTCAGTTGATTATACTTGTTTACAGCTGTAAAATTTTGTCCCAGAGCTGTCAAAATTTGTTTACTTTTAATACAAAATTGCTAAAGTAATTTTCGTTTTGTGTTTACTTAACTGAATTGTGTTTCCTAAACAGAAAAATATTAAAAATTTTTAAAATAAAAAAAAATACTAAAAAACAAAGCAATTGTTTGACATCCCTAGACAGGTTTTCCAAAAACAAAATACGTGTGCTTTTTGTAATGTTGTTGTTGTTGTACTATTGAGTATACCTGCTTTTAATACATCTTGATTGGACCAGTAGTTTTTGAGTTATGACAACATACTCGTAAGTGGAGAAATGTCTCAAAATATTGAAAATTTTAATTAAAAATTATTTTAAAAAAATTATGCATTGGATTGAAAAATTCGACCATTTTTTACTTAGGTAGCCATTATGTATTAAATATATATAGTGATTATTCAAACCCGTTTTTGCTGTTGACCTGTGTAATTTTTTGTTAAAATATTTTGCGTGCCGTTTTATTTTTAACAACGTTTTGATAAACATCTTGCATAAGACAGAAAGGAAGGAAAAAATGAACTAAAGTGGGGTTGCTAATGCCACACATCATTCCATAAAGAATTTGTTCTGTCCGTTTACGCACCACACAAAAATACTCTTAATTTTATACTACATACTTCAATTATTAGTTATTAAGATAAAGGAATTCCTGCATGAGTCTTATATTATGATTTACTTAAATACTGTTAATATTTTCGTGTAAATATATATTTTCATACTATACAAAATTTTCAACTATGTTGTCATGAAGTTTATATATATAATAATTTTCTAGTTTTATTTAAAGGTAAAATATTCCTTAACATTTTAAGGTTTGTTCATTGTTTTCTTATGCAGCTCTAATTTTAAACGATCGTACATTTTAAATTGGAAAAATACTTTGAGACTTTAAAACGACTCAAGTAATAAAAGTTGTTGCTTTCAGCGCTGTTTCATGAGTTTTACTGCAGACAAAATACTCTACAAAGCGATTCCATATGTTATAGTCTCACTGGATTTTGAATATTAAAAGTTTTATTTCTCACACTGACACTGAAAGCTTTGTTTTGATAATTTTGCTATTAAAACACTAAACTAAAGTTGAATAAAGTTAGAAAGATATATGGTACATGAGATAAAAACAACGTGTAGAGTGTTTTAATTTAACGGTAATTAGTGATGGTAAAATTTGAATATTGATAGTGGTAAAGCAGTGTTTACTGTAAAAACAACTAATGATACAAATAACTCTCGTGTGCTTTTTCTGGACATTATTTGTATAAATATAAATTTGAAATCACACTCAACCGATCCACCAAAACAGTGGCGGACACATGGAAATACACATGAACACTGATGATGGAAGTGTAGCGGCTCCCGAAAAACAACGTTGTTTCTGTTCTGTCGTGTAAGTTTAAATTAATTAATGTTATAATTTTCCCTTGTTCCTTTGGAATATTGTCTCATGTCCAATTCTTTCTGACTAAAAATGTTACGAACATTAGCCAAAACAACAATCACTTTGGATTAAAAAATACTAACAACAAATTTGTTCGAAAAATAATCACTTAAAAAAGAGTGGGACAATAGTATTTGTAATTAGTATAAAGTAACATAAATCATGAAAGAATATTTTTTACAAAATTTTTTATACAAATAGCTTTACGTTGAGAGGATCTTTGCATTTTCAATGTATACTTTTCAGCACCGCAAAATGAACAACATCTGAAATCTTCTCAATCAAGACAACCAACAACAGAATTTTGGAGCTCTCTAAAAATAATTATCAGAAAATGAACTTAATAAGTGAAAAGATACGAATCATGAGAGAGTAAGAATCATATCTGCAAAAATAATAAAATATTTTATATAGATGCAATGATATTTTGTAAAATTGTAAAAAAAATTATAAATGCAAATGCAACAAAATTTACTTTTTAATTTTTCAGCTAACAAGCACATTCACTTTTTCATTCACATTTCTGCCTAAATTTTCGTGAATTTCTGAAGGAGGACTTTAACAGGGCAGGCCCTTTAAGAATTATGGTTGCATGTCAAGAGCCTTTCAATCAACAAAACTCAATCAAAATTGTTTTTTATCCATTACATCGCTTAAATCTGCATTTAAATTGTAAGCCCTTCTGTTAAATTTTTAAGCAATATATTAAAGTTTTAATTTGAATACAATATGGTACAAAATTTTATAATTAATTCTACAAAAGAAAAGAAAAAAACAGTAAACAACTTAACCCAGCCTCGCAATCAAAGCCCAACTGTTTAAATAAAATAAAATATAGAAAATAAAAAATCATTTTTAAAAAATTTTAAGTCAAGTGTCACCACACTAACGCATTGTACAACTACGAAAAGGCTGTAGATAAATATCAACAACTGACATCCACATTTATTGCATCAGGAACATTTATGCAAATATTTACTTAAGGCCATTAAATAGTGGTGACTGATTAGGGTGGTTGGCATGACTTTCAATTTTATGCTTCAAACCTGCAACATTTTTATTTAGTTTTCCCATTGCACACATTCAATGTTATAAAGGGTGTTGCTTAGTCATTACAGAAGCTTCTGTTATGTTGCAAATATAATCATGATTATGACCAGAGAAACCGGTTATATTTTTTTAGTCCAACCTATGAAAGCACAGATAAAATATTTATCCGTATAATGAAACTTGACATCGATGTGTTATTGCATATTTTTAGCTAATATTACACCTGTTTTGTATGTTTAGGCTTTAACCCATTAGAAGTCACTATACTCAACTGAGTACAGCTGAACTCTTACAAGTTACCAAGCAAAAAAAATTTTTCAATCGTTGTACGATTTTTAAATTTCATTAGAACAATAGCAAAAGATGCTGAAAGAAATTTTTTGTGTGATTTTAACTTTAAGTGCAAAAATATCAGTCTGATTTGTGTCGTTAAACCAGTGTCTATGTAAGTGAACTATTTTGCTAATTTCTCAAACAGTATTGAACTTTTGTTTACATTATTGTTATAGAAATCGTATTAGCATAACTCACAGGTAAAAACAAAGAGAAGTATAAAATTGACTGTACTCGTTTGAGTACAATGACTACATGTATATCAAGAAAATAAGTTTTTTTTATTCAATTTTAACTATGAGTGGACAACAGTTTACGGCACAAAATTGATTTAAAGGATTCAAGAAGCTCTTTATAGGACATTACTATGTGTAGAGCGGACGATGAATTTTATCTTCTAGTTGATCTAGAAATTTGGGAGTGCTATGCTATTGGAACTTCCAGGGAAAACAGAACAAGAAAATGTCCTTTGACTAGCACTAAGGATACGAAAAAGATTTATCGTGGTTCCTATGACTATGGATTCGAAAAGGAAAATGAGCTGCTATTTGTAAGATGCAAAGTTAGAATGTGTACAATGGAAACAAAATATGAAATTATAAGAACGGTTAAGCGATGGTCATTCAGTACGCGTGAGAATACTAACGTGGCGATACCATATTTACACTAAAAGCTTGGGTGGTGTTGATGAGTTCGATCAGTCAATATCGTCCTATAAGATTGCTGTTCATTGTAAAAAGTGATGGTGTGTATTATTTACATATATGCTGAATTTCTCCATTGCTAACCCTTTGGCGGTTACATGTACTTAGCAATGAAAACCCCATGGATTAACTACGCACATTATTATTTACACAAAGGTGGAAAGAAATCGTGACAGTCTGGGTGAATGGTTGAACGTTTGTCTCAACACGGAACTAGGCACTATCCCTCTAAAATACAAACCCAGCTACCGTTCATTGTTTAACATTCAAGTGTCCGTTGATAGTGTAAGAAGTTAATAAAAACAGTTTGGGTTGAAAAACAATTTTTCGAAAATTTTCATGCATTTTCAGGCAAAAAGATTACACCTCAAAAACTCTGTTGAAAAAAAATTAATTTTTTTCTTTTATGTTTTTTATAATTATTTCAATCAATATATAAAAATAAATTCAAAAAATTATAGCCAGTTTTCTTTTGATCTCTAATGGGTTAAGATCATGTATCCAGAATTTTTATTGATCTCATTTTCAGATTCCATTTGCTTAAAGCAAAGGAGTTTATAAATTGGTGGTAATATTAGTGTTGCCAACAGCTGGAGAAAACATAACGTAAGTCGGCTTTTAAAAAAGGCCAGAAAAAGGTAGATTGCTCAAAACAGAAAATTCAAAGTTATGTTTATTATTTATAAAAAATGCGTACAACATTTTGAAATTTATTGGACATAAATGCACTTCAAGTACATAAACAAAAATAAAAAGCTGAATATTTTTAAATTCAAATAAATCAATATATTTATATAAATATCAGGTATTTCTTTTGACTTTAATTCAGTATTGGTGAAAAATATAACAAACAGAATATTTGTACTTGGGCATGATACAATAATTATTCGATCATTATCTAAATATGTTCAAGTAGTATATCTTCAAACAAAAACCTTAACTATCCAGCCTCGAAAATGCTAAACTGTCATCATTGGTTAATATAATAAAAAGCGAAGAATAGTTTTGATAGTATATCTTGCAATCCCGCTTAGATATGGAATGATATTTCTTCTCGAAGTCCCACTTGGGAGCAATTCATGTTTAACGCTTGTTTTAGGGCTGTGAGTATGTGTTAAAATTCCCCTCTTATCTTGTCATCAACGTTTTTCTTCGCACAATTGATTATTTTTTAATGTCTGCCTTACAGTACAGCTTTTTTTTTGTATGCAGCACTGAAGTGGAGCAATTTATATATCATTATTATGAAGTGCATTTTTATACCATAAGTAGAATGTCCTGCTTAAAAATTTTTCATTTATGTTTTTTTCTTTGCTTCTGTCAAAAAGTCTTGAAGAACAATCTGAGTTTCTTAATCAGCTGTTTTGTTTCTTGTGCAGTTTATTTCGTTTATATCTTATTTTAAATACCAATGTTATTTAATTATTTTGTAAAGTACATTTTTACTCCATATTTAATGCATACAAAAAAATTTGGTTTCAGTTTATTTTCGGATTCGCTGATGATGGCAATATAAATTTTAGATTATGTTTGTGATATTTTAAGTTAAATTAGTTTTTTAGGATTTTTTTTCAATCTCGATTTTTTTTAGAAAATCAAAATTGTTTTGAGGAGCTGGCGAACAAAACCAGCCCAGTTAACTTTTTTTTACAGGATAGAGACTAGCACGGAAAAGTCATTTTCGTTATTTTTTTAAGGAAGGTTCGAATTGGTTTCGAATGAAATTATTTCGTGATTTCATAGATGGTAACTTTGGCAAATCAATGTTGCTCCTCTATATATATTCATGAAATTTGTTAAAGTATGAATGAAAAGGATATTTTTGTTATCTTAGAGGAACACTTCTAGCTCTTCACCATTTTTGTAGGGAAGCGCATAATAAGACCATGCAAACAAATGGGTTGTGAATGAATTTAGATTTTTACGTATTTAAATAATAAAACATATTTTTATTTTTCGTTAGAATTTTACGGCATTCTTTTTTCGTATCCCTCTCCTAAACAAAATAAAAACTTATTAAACAAAACAACAACATACAGTGTTTCTTGCTTTTCTTGGTACTACAACTTACGTTTTTTTGTGTTTTTACCCAAAAACTTTATAACATTGTAACAATAAGTTTTAAATTTATGTACATGAAAAATCTGCGCCAAGAACGCCAATGCAGGAAAGAAATCATTCAGGTTATTTCAAGTCTATTTATTAATTACAGGCAGCTAGTAAGTTACTGTAAACAGTTCGCCATCAGCATACACATCATAATTGGCTTTGTCCTCAGCACATTTGAAAAAGTGTCGTCCTTTATATCATTAGTTGGTTATTTGCTACTTATTATTTCTGTTTCATTATTTTTATATAATTTTGCGTATTTTGGGGGATGACTAGCTGACTCAAATCATTGTCTAACTGTTTAACTTCGCTGTTCAGTTTCTCCATATATATTTTTCCTTGTTATTCAATGGATCTAACAGCTGCAAAATTTGCTTTCATATTTTTAATGTCTTCATTTTTGTTGTTTCGCAAAACAAAACACAAATAATATGCAACACGGCTATTAGCTCACTTTGTTGCCTTTGTAGGTATGTTGCATGCCCTTTTGTATCGTAGTTTTTTCCCTTTCTTTTTTGTAAAATTGTTTCTGGGTGCCATACCTTTTGCAGCGAAAAACAATGAGTACTCTTCACCACATCTCATCAAACAATTGAGAAAAAATATATGAATATAAAAGGCTGCATGGCTTGCATGTCCTCCCCATAATATTTTATGTTTACATGTGCAATCATTATTAATTTTTTTTGTTTATGTTCACGTATTTATGTAAGTATGTATGTACTTATTTTTTGTTTAGATTTTAAAGATTTTAGATTTGTCGTTGCTACATCATAAAATATTTAATTGTTAAATAAATCAATGTCACAAATATATCGTATATCATTATAAAAGATGAGAAAGTTGAAAGGGTCTCACCTACTTTAAGCCTTTAAGTTCAATGTTCTAAAAACTTGAAAAAATTGTCCTCTGGGGGATTTAATTGTCAGTGTAGTAGGTTTGAGTTGTTTTAGAAAATAATTATTCAAGTTAAACATGAAAATATCAAAGCGGGACACAATTATAATTTGGTGAGCTTTGCAGAAAGTGGCTTTCATTCACTGTTCGAAAATAAACTTTACATTATTTATTGTTTTTTTCACACACCCAGAAACGATATCTATTTTGTTAATGTTTTTGTATTTTTATACAACCCGAACACAAGATATGGTAATTTTTGAAAGCAAGTAACATACATACATACATTACGTAGCGTTCTATTTTTCGTCCTAAAGCATTACAATTGCAGTGACTGTGTACTAGACACATTACTTTTTAGGCTTCTCTAGTTTTTTTTTATAAAATAAAAAATTTTTATATATGTATTGCGATGAAAAAATTCAACATGATATTTTCGCCTCTATGAAAATACCGATAAAGAATTTAACCAAATACTATATATAAGTATATATAGAAAGATATTGTACTCTGAGGACCAAATTCTTGAGAGGTAATATAGCATTTAATTTTTAGGCAATTTTCTAACTTGGCAACATATTTTTATTTTTCTAACTAAAAAAAAAATGTTGCCAAGTTACTAGTTTGCCTAGAAATTAAATGCTATTTTACCCACTCGTATCAAGAATTTTGTCGTTGTGCAACAGAGATAAGATTTAATTTTTTGTGCTGTCTTTTTTACTCTCCTTTAAAAATTGCATTTCATGGCGAACATAGTTGCTCAGCCATATGCTCGAGCATCGATGTCAGATGATGGATGAAACATGGACATGAGTGATCTACGTTAGCCATACGCGAAGTTCGACATGATGTTCATACCAAGTTCATGGGTAGTGTAAACCTCCAGTAAAGAATAATGCGTTTGTGTTTGTCCACGAAAAAACAAAACCCCATTAAATATTTTAATTTTTTGTGCTGAATTTTTTCACTACAGTATTCTTGTTGTGTAGAAAGATAATAAGAAAAACGTCTTTTTTGTTTCGTTTTCTACACAAGCCCTAATTGCGTATGTGTATTCAATATTCTAACGTACAGAAGACTAAAGTACATTATATAACGTTTATGTTCGAACACTGCTTTTATTAAACAAAGGGCTTGGTATTTTTTAATAATAATTACAAATGAATAATATCATGTAATAATTTTTCCATTAAACTTAACATTTGCACTCATTCAAATGTTTAAAAAGTGATAAAAATATTTGCTTTCAGATCCACTTACAATCATATGTATGTATGTATTTATGTATGTAAGTATGTATGTATGTTTGTGTTTATCGTACATGTAATAATATTGAAAGAAATTTAAAAATTTATAAGTGATACTAATGTTAATATAATTGTATAATTTTTCAATATTTACTCAAAAGCCACCACTTAACTTAGTATGCATTTGAGACTCATGTTACATATTTACGACAAAATAAATTTGTTCGTTGTTTTTGTCTTTATTTGGCTTTTTCTTAATACTAACAAATAATTTGATTTTATTCTATAGACATGCGTTGGCTTATCATAGTATTATCTTTTTATTATAGGCTGACTTTATATTTTCTTTTAATACATAGACCATTATAACTTTTCTTAAGAATTTTTAAAAAATTGAATTTCCAATTATATGGTCTTAATTTTTTTTATTGTTTGTACTAACACTAAATTTATTAGAACTAAGAAAAATTTATTATTACAAAAATATCCAATATCAATGATCTTAAAATAAAAGTGCTGGTCATTAAAAACTTTACGGCTTTTAAATTTTTTCGAATGTTACAAAAAAAGTATTAAATAGTCAAATTTCGAAAAAATCCAGTTTTATTAATTAAAAAAGAAATTTTGCCAGTCCCTTAAACATGATAATTTTCTTGTTTCAATTATTGTTTCCCACGTTCCAGACAAAATGTCTAAGTTACTTAGTTGAACGCAGTAAAGGTCAATGATAAGTCGATATAAATGATTTTTTCATTTTATTCTACTTATAGAACAGAGTATTTCTTATTCATTTATGCAGCCATTGCAGAAAGAATATTTTGCCCCAATAACTCCCAGCAACAGATTAAACACATTTATTTGCTTATTGTATATTAAATTGTATTTTAATAACTTGTACGTTTTCATTTAAGGATTCATAATAATGAAACAAACAAGAGCGTAAAAATAAATTTAGTATCATTTTAATGACAAATGTGCCTACTTTAGCAATAAAGCTCATTTATTTATGGCAAAAATTGTACAATACTAAAATAAAAAATACTACATATTCCATTCCATTCACAATTTATTTTATGAAGCGGAGTATCTAAGTCGATAGCGACCACCATCTTCGCGTAGGCAGCTTTAAGCTACATCCTGCTGCTATTCACTCTAAAAAGAAACAGCCCGAATATAACACCTATAAATTATAAAACGTATATGTACAATCCAGTATAAGCACGTTGCCGCGCAACGTTTAATCATTCCCATGAAGAGCACTCTTGGTCCGAAGTACAAAACACATGTCACCAAAGCGCGTTCCGCAAAACGACTTAAAAATAATTTTAACCGTGATAAAACGGATAATACCAAGCGCAATGCCACATGCAAGCTTCGATACAAAGGTACTGATGATTGGTTGCAGCACTTGGAGCACAACGCAAGCTAGACGAAGGAAATTGCAATCCTTCTTCAATAAGTGCTTAAAACAAATTCCGTGAATTTTCTGGCTGATCTGAAAAACCAATGAACAACTGCTCATGCGCAAATGGACTTGGATAGTTCACATCCTAAGAAGGCCAGCTGACGAAATCTCAAGGCATGCATGCACTGGACTAGAATCCAGAGGGCCACAGATACCCCGAGGCACTTGGGTAAGAATGATGAAAAATTATTGCAAATGTCGTAATTTGACTTGGAACCAAGCAAAGATCCTAGCTAATGATCGAGTGAAGTAGAGAGAATTTGCTGATGCCCTTTGTTCGTCATGAACTTTTATCAAATTTGCCATTAATACTCTGTAAATTTTATAAATAAATATATATTATCTATGTAAAATTACCCGAATATTGAAAAAAATCATTAAAAGTTTCGATTGCAGTTCGAAAGGTCCAAAATTGGCCCAAACTAGTTTAGGGAAATTAATTTTCCTACTCGAATTATACGAAATAAAATTTTTCATCAGCTCGAAAACATGATATGCAACGTACTTTGCCTTATCGAAATAAATATTTTTGCAATAAATGAATCGTTTTTCTTTTTAAAATCTTAATTTTTTATATTAATTTTGCAATCTTAATTTAGTATTATAACGAAAATTTAATGTTTATAGAAAATTTCGTAAGATTCAGTTAAATATAAGGTGTTAAAAAATATTTATTATCTTTGTGTGGGCGTGCCCCTACCCACTCTATAACAACAATAATTTTGGCTTACATTCTTCCAAATAATAAAAAAATATGTAAAAAATAACTTAATAAATGGCAGAGTTATGGGGGAACAGACATACAAGAAATACAATCGATTTGATAAACTTCTTATTTTTTATTTCCGCTGTATAATGCAGTGGCTCATAATAGTATGCTGAATCATTTTGTAGTATAATTTTGTAAAAATTAAATTGAAAGTACTTTTCGATAAGTGTGACACTATTGAATGTACAGGAGCAAGTTATGCAAGTATTATTATTTTTTTATGTCATTCTGTATAAAATACAAATTTTGCAATATCTTTGCACTGTGGCATGGATTGAAGGGATTTCATATAAGTCCTGCTACAAAGATCCAATTTGATAGATTAGTTGGATGTAGGGAATCGGTAGAGGTAAAGACTGTGAGCTAAGAGGATATCATAAGAAAAAGGTTAACGAAATCAAATTTAACTTTTCCTCGAATCAATTTTAAACAAAAAGAATCGACTTGTGCACACTTTATTTAATACTTTAAGGATTTCAACTTAAACTGTTTATATCAAATGCTTGAAATTTATTGTATAAGGAGACACGACTATTTCTATTTATGAAAATTGCCATTAAGTATAGCATGTTACAGATTCCAGATCAACAATAAAAATATTTGTTGATTACTTCAGCCCATTATTTTAAAATGTAAAACAATCAAAAACTATAAACAATAGAAATTTGTATAACAATGAACTAAAAAAACGCAAAATGTAAAAAAAATTATTATTAAAAAATGCCTAAATTTCTACGAAGTTCGACAGAAATTGTTACAACCCACATCCGCTGTGTTTACATTAGGCTAATCATCAATTATGAAAGTTGTTTCCTGGTTCTTTTATCAAACCCTCCCCATTTTTAATCTTGTGCAAAGAGGAAAAGAATTGTGATACAAAAACTTTATAAAAATTACAAAACCTATATTTTGGTATAAATGCGGACTATTTTACACCGAAAAAAAATTGCATAAATAAATATTTCAATCAAGTCTAATACAAGAACCAGGAATTGTTTTAAAAAATAATATACAAACTCCTGCTGTTT